>OY756233.1:1252500-2502500 GCA_963576875.1 Acrobasis repandana | reverse complement strand
CTGACCAGTCCCTACTGGCGGCACAAGTTCACGAGTTGACGCGTGGATCAGCTATCGCTGAAGTCAACCATATTAGAGGTAATCGACGCCACCACCAGTCTGGACATTTTAGTGAGCATGCCAGGCCCGGGCTCACCGACCTTACCAAGAGGGGGAATACTAGGTTAATAATTTGTCGGTCACCTATTGATCGCAGTCTACATATTTTACAATAAAAAGCATCGAAATGTGATAAGAAGTCTACATGAGCTAGAAATGCTCGAACACATTGAAACCGCTTGTTTCAGTCATATTTTTTCATTACAGTAAGGGAGACGTAAGCTACTTAGGTTACTAGAAAAACCATTACCCTTATAAGAAATCAAATCACTGAGGTCAACCTTGACTACGTATTAAGGTAGATAATCGAATGGCAGATTAACTTTTTACGAGTTGGAGCACCCAGCAAGGGTCTATATTTCGTCCTAGCCCTTAATCACGACAGTACCCATTTTCTAGTTATTATAGCCCTAAGGTCAGAATAAAGGACACGATTTCTTAATAAGACCGTTTCTCGTTATATGTCACATTTTCAGATTATTTCTTACAGATTTTGTGACATGACTATTATTTGCCTAGTATGATTATAAAATACTTGTCTAAATACAGGCTGACTTTTTAACCACCAGCAAAATTTTTGGAGCAAGTTCAGTCCATGATACTGAACTACTTTCCATAAAAACAATTAACAAAAACCTAAAATAAAAATTCGCCTTCCCATACAAATCAGCGCTCAGCCCAACAGATTTTGTATGGAAGGACGAAAAATTTTTATAGATTTTTAATACTTTTTTTATAGAAAGTAGTTCAGTATCATGGATTGACCTTGCTCCAAAAATTTGGCTGGTGTTTAAAAAGCCACCCTGTATAATATCACACTAGTTATTCATCTGGCTACGCCCGGCAGATGTATATGTATAAGTATATAAATACACCATTTTTATTTTTAATTTATACTTATATATCAATATAATATTTATAATATCATACATTGTAAGTATAGTTATATCAAATATTACAGTTAACAAACAAGCAGCCATGAAAATTTCAATATTGGAACATTACTTTATTAAATCACGAACCCGTCTTTTTTGCATCCGAGGTTATAAACAGGGACCAACACCTCCGCGCGTCGCGACTTCCAGATTTACCAGCCTCCCTTTATTTCGATCTTTAATAGCGGACCATAGTGTAGAAATCAATAGCAGTCTACCAATAACCGTTTCCAAAATCCCCTTATAGATAATGGAGAACGAATGTTCTGAAAGGATCACGATCCATTGTACTGAGCACTGATAGGCATCCACGTCCCGGGGGAATCGATTGAAATCGGCGGACGATAACACTGCCTTTTATTTATACTGTCAATCAGGTACTTGATGGATCAATATACAAATATATAAAGATTTTCGAAGATTTTCAATTTGTTTTGATATTTTTTTATTTATTACACTACATTTTCACGCCTTTAACCTTGATGGGATCTACTGACAGCCATAAGACTCAGACTCAAAGGCCACTTACCTGATGATGGAAAAAAGGGAATCAAACTAAAATGTCTAATTTACCCCCCATAAGTGGCCCTCATATTTGAAATTCTTTTATTCACGTTATATTATATGTCCGTTTTTAGGTTACTGACTTACATATGTGTACCAAATTTCAACTGCCACAATCGGTCCAGTAGTTTCGTAGCTAATAAAATCGGCTATGACAGACGAACATAATTAGTGATCCTATAAGGGTTCCGTTTTTACCGTTTGAGGTACAGAGCCCTAAAAACGCACCCAAGATTCTGAAAGTCTATTTGTATGATGCCAGTCTAGTCAAGAGTCAGGACTTCAGGATAATGTTTCAAAAGATAATGCTTACCAGGCCATTAAACAAAGAGCTAATTCTTTTCTCGTGTCGTATTATCACTTTTCTCGGTGCTAATGTACTTTTTGCCATCAGGCTTTGTCGGTAATTGAAGACTAAGGTTACCTTACAAGTATTCAAGGGATTACGTTTGAGTACTATATATTATGAACCTGTTATTATTTGTTATTGTATTTTAGTCATGTGCCTACACCCCGTCTGCTAACGTATCTTTATATTCTCTCCATCCATCGGTTGTCTGGAAGAAATCGCTTTTTGCGATAAGACCGCCCATTGTACCATTTAATGTATTTTTTTTATTCTTGGTGTACAATAATGTATTACTTACTTCACGACACGAATACTGGTTATATAAACCTACTTAAATTATATGAAAGGTCTGTTTTTTTATTTTGATTTAGTTTTATATGTACTGAATTTGTATGTACATATAATACTTTCAGTATATTTTATGAGGCGTAATATATTGATATTTAAGGTATTTTTATGCGTGATTAAGTAATCAAATCAGGGTTTCAGATATGTATACAGGCTGACTTTTTAACCACCACCCAAATTTTTGGAGCAAGTCCAGTCCATGATACTGAACTACTTTCCATAAAAACAATTAACGAAAAACTAAAATAAAAATTCGCCTTCCCATACAAATCAGCGCTCGGCCAAACGGATTTTGTACGGAAGGACGAAAATTTTTATCGATTTTTAATAACTTTTTTTATAGAAAGTAGTTCAGTATTATGGAATGAACTTGCTCCAAAAATTTGCTGGTGTTTAAAAAGTCGGATAGACCTATAAAGTTAAAGTGTCCGAGGTTGCTATGTTATTGGTTGGATGTTATACACCAAACATAAATTGGTTTCAAACCTATAAAATAAATTCTTCTTATATCCAAACTTACGTAAAAAATGCTGTCAGGTGTGTAAAAAAGATAACTTAGAGTTTAAACTATCTATTTTCATTTTTAACATACAGCCCGGTTCCCTAATTTGATTTCAAACAGCTCCATCTCACATTAGGTAGGTACGAAAATACATAATATAAAATGTTATTTATGTATTTTCGTTCAAACTGCAGGACTAATCTCCATAATGTAACTTACGATCGCGGATGTAAAATGCAAACAAAAAGTCATGTTAAAAACACCATCCCACGCAAATTTTGCACCGAATCGTAACTTTCGTGGACCGCATTTTAGCGGCACAAGTACCTTCTAGTTTTCTACTCAGTTCGTACAAAATACACCGAGAAAAACACCAAAATGTGACACATAATACATAATACAATTTCAATGTGTTTTCTCTCAAAATTCTAGAACTAATTTGCATAATTTACGACTTGGTTCGATGGATGCAATGCAACACTCGAGCGAAAAATTCGGCTGTGGCGAAAAAAAAAGCGCCGTGCGTGGCATGCAAACTGTGCCCTATATAAGTAACTAGCTTTTGCCCGTGGCTTCGCCCGCGTACACAACACAAATTAGATTGTTTTTTTTTAAACTGGTGTAGCAATTTATTAAAATCCAATGAAATGTGTTTCGCTTAAAAAATTGCTAAGTTTCATACAAACTGCCAACCCCTATTTCGCCCCCTTAGGGATGGAATTTGCAAATATCCTTTCTTAGCCGACGTCTCCTAGTTACAATCTACCTTCCTGCCAAATTTCATCTTCATTGGCTAAGTAGTTTTCGAGATTTCGTGATGAGTGAATGATTTTCGCTTTTATATATATATATAGTAAAATAATATGTGTAAATATGTATAAAAAAATATGTAAAATAAATTTTCGCTTTTCATACAGACTCGGATCAGCTTATCGGCAAATTGTATGGGAGGCCAAAAATTATTTTAGATATTTCGATATATGTTCCTTAGTGAAAGTTGTTTAGTATCATGGCCTGAATTCACCCTTAAAATAGTGTCAGTATATTTTGTTAGATCCTGTATACAATTCTGACGTTTGTATGGCAGCAAACACCTTTTGTTTGTTATTTTCGTGGGTGTAAGTGGCGCCAATACTAGTGTTAGATTTTCAAGCTGACAAGCATCTCACATAGGTTGACGACTGCCATCTATTGAAGACAGATGTGACCAACAGCTTTATGTTCCATCAGTTTTGTTTCCGGTCCAATGTAAAACCACGCCATCTCTTCCCGTGTATGTCATAAGAGGCGACTAAAGGAATAACTGCATTTCTAAGAATTGATATCAGATAGGTAGGTGACGAAGAAATGTATGCCAAACCACAGAATAAATAATACTAACGTACAGTAGTCTCACTCAGCAAAGAAATTCAAAGAAATATCTACTCAATGTGGCTAGCGATATGGTTTAAGGTGACGTGGGTTCACAATTTCCAATACTGTGCGTGTTTTTGAAAAATAACTGTTATTAAACTACTACAGTTTATTCCTCAAAAAATTTACATATATATCTTAAGGATTTTCTACAGACACCCACAATAGCCAAAACACGGTTAAACATTTTTGGCTCGATAGAAAAAAATCACAAACATACCCCTAAATTTGCCTTTATAATACGTATTACTGTTTTATACAATCACCTTTTTATATGAAAATTATACCAAAAAATGTATTATCTAAATATCTGTCCGTTATAGCTACAAAAAAAAAAAAATATATAAAGAAAAAAAAAAAAAAACTGAAATATTCGTTGAAAGATAAGAAAGGCCCGGAGCCGCGCTCGACGATATTTTGCAGTGTTTTATTTATTATTTTTTTTTGTATTATATTTATAATTTTTTTTTGTAGCCAAAACGGATATATACGAAATAGATATTTATGACGATGCACAGGACCGTAGAAAATGGCGCGAAAAAAGGGAGGCCTATGCCCAACAGTGGGTAGACGTGGGCTAAGAAAAGAAAGAATGAAAGAAATAAATATATAGAAAGAAGGTGACGAAGAAAAATCTTAAATATAATACTTTAGGGTTCCGTACCCTTTGAGTGCGGAGTCTCAGTAGAGGGTCCCGTTGGTACCCGCCAACGGGGCCCTATACTGGGGGCCCCAGTCGTTCGATAGTGACGTTATACAAGAAACGTGTTTTTTCAGAGTTTTAAAACATTGTAAGGAGGTACGGAACTCTTCTTATACAAGTCCGACTCGCGCTTGACCGGTGTTTTTCATTTTCTAACTTATTTGCAACTTACGACGGCAAGTCAACATACTGTTTGTAACAAAGTCATGCAACGCGCGAGCAAAAAATTCGGTTGCACAAAAACCCTGCGGCATGCAAATTTTGCCCCGAATTCTTACTTTCGTGGATGACAGTATCGGCACTTGAGCACGTTCGAAGTGCCACTTCATGGTAAGGCTGGGGAAAGCACGCTTTTTTTGTTGACTTCCAAGGTGTTATTGGTTTGAGGGTTTGAGTTAGTAGATAGGGTGTCTTTTTTATGGGTTCGGAGTTCAAAACGGAAAGGCCACTTTGTACGTTTGAATTTCAGCGATAGCTTATCCACGCGTCAACTCGTGAAAGAGTGCCGCCAGTAGGGACTGGTCAGCTAGGCTCCGTTTTTTAAGACTATTCAGTGTTACTTATTTCTGTAAATTGGATTTGGCACTCGTTCGCAAGATTTACCGTTTGCCTTTTACAAAATTATCACAATATAACATGTAATGACATTGTATTAGGCATAATATCTTTGTAAACTGACAAAGCCCTTCTGGCGCTTACCCGACCAATACTGTGTAAATGAGTTTCTTTCGGCGTTTATTCTCAGAATTTGATTTTAAATTCTTAATTCTAGCTAGATACCGTTTTCCAGTTCTGTTCTATTCTATAGGGCACTGTATAGTAGTGATTAATCTTTTGAAGGAAATTCCTTTACGCGTTAAAAATTAAAGGGGGTCGTCATACAAGAAACGTGTTTCTTCAGCGTTTTAAAACATTGTACGGTGCTACGGAACCCTTCATGTACGAGTCTGACTCGCACTTGCCCGTTTATTATGTTTGTTTGTGCGAAAAGTGTTACAATCGGCTACCGCCCGACGTTAACCCTCCTTGGGAATGCCTGTGCTTAGTCCTTTACTCGCCTCTTACGACATCCACAGGAAGAGATGGAGTGGTCCTATTCTAACCCGGAACCACACGGGTGGTTCAGCATAAACGTTATGCGGCTGAAATAATGAACATCAACATTCCATTTTAAGATTTTCATAGCATTGCATATGCAATTCCTCCATTCTTGTTCTTCTTCCTTGGTCATTCCACTATCATATTGTTCACTATTCTCTAAACTGTATTCTCATGACTTCTTCCTTGGTCATTCCACTATCATATTATTCACTATTCTCTAAACTCTATTCTCATGACTTCTTCCTTGGTCATTCCACTATCATATTGTTCACTATTCTCTAAACTCTATTCTCATGTCTTCTTCCTTGGTCATTCCACTATCATATTGTTCACTTTTCTCTAAACTCTATTCTCATGACTTCTTCCTTGGTCATTCCACTATCATATTGTTCACTATTCTCTAAACTCTATTCTCATGTCTTCTTCCTTGGTCATTCCACTATCATATTGTTCACTATTCTCTAAACTCTATTCTCATGTCTTCTTCCTTGGTCATTCCACTATCATATTGTTCACTATTCTCTAAACTCTATTCTCATGTCTTCTTCCTTGGTCATTCCACTATCATATTGTTCACTTTTCTCTAAACTCTATTCTCATGACTTCTTCCTTGGTCATTCCACTATCATATTGTTCATTATTCTCTAAACTCTATTCTCATGTCTTCTTCCTTGGTCATTCCACTATCATATTGTTCACTATTCTCTAATATCTATTCTCATCACATGTCGAAAACAAAACACTTGACTAGCCCTGCGAGGAATATGATAAGTACTTACTTAGTCGCAGATTTCTAGTTTATTTGAAAACTAGCTTCTAAAGTGACCTTATTTGTAGACTTTGCTCGACATTCTGTACAGTAATATTTCTCTGGAGGAAATTTATTTTACTTTGGGAGTTAGTTCACTTTTTTCAAGCGGAGTCTACAGAAATTGCATTTAGTTATTCCTTTTAATTTTCCTTCAGAAGTTACCAACTTCCCCTTTAAATTTTAGCGTGAAATTTCACAGCTTCAGCTAGTTTAAATTTTAATGCTTGAATATTGTCATAAAAACGTTGCAACTATAAAAACTTGTCTTTTCTTTCTACCAAGGGAATATCATAGATACGTCCATTACATTCGCCATAGTCACTATCACATATTTGCGCTGTTCCGGATATTACATTTATGATTTTACGAGTATTATGTGTAATGTAGTACGTGTAAGTGTGTTGTGTGTCTACTGGCCTTTACCCACAGCGCCCGATCCGATCTATTTATTTATTTATTTATTTTATTTTACTCTTTATTGCACACAATTTAACAAATTATACATAAAAAATAGAGATAAATGTTAGCATACAAAAGGCGGCCTTATCGCACAGCAATCTCTTCCAGGCAACCTTAGGGTAGTATGGATACAAAAGAAATTTAGATATGTTACAGGTGAGGTGCAATATTTCAAAGGAGATATACAAATAAAATGTTATAGAATATATATAATACATTCTTATATGAAAAATATTTACATATATATATATATAATATAAATAAGATAGTGTACACGAAAGAAAGTAAGAACCTAAACAAGATGCGAAAGAAAAAGAGTGACTTACAAAGAAGAAAGGAAGTGTGATTTGACTTGTGATTTAAAGCTGGCTAGCGTTCGAGCCTGTCGGATGGACAGTGGCAGTGCGTTCCAAAGCCGAACAGCTTCTACAGTGAAGGACTGAGAATAAAACCGGGTGGAATGATCAGGAATGATTAGTCGCAAATTTTCGGAGCTAGATCTACCGATCCGTTCTACCGACAATACGATCTGAACGCATGCGATCACTGTTACCAATGGCCGCGTATGTACGCCTCCTCACTGCCTGCGGTAGAACGCATGCGTTCCATGGATCGCACGCCGATCGTCTCCGGAGGCAGAGAACGCGTGACCGCGGTACGGTTGAAGGATGGACGATTACTTGTATCGCAGAACGTATCGTCATTGATATTGCATTGTGATCCGATCCAGCTATCCGTTCTCAAGATGCAAAGAATCAAATATGTATTCAGTAATTAGGCCTTCGCAGGCACTTTTACACGTCAGTAATTTTAGTGTACATTACGTGTATACTTATTAAAATTACCATTTTTTTTTAATAAAAAAGCTACCGATATTAACGTTTCGCAACGACCACTGCTGAGATACGTTCTAGAAAGTATCGGTGGATCGTATCGGCACACAAATCGGCGCTCAATCAAATGGATTTTGTATGGGAGGACGAAATTTTGTTTTCGTTTTTCGATAATTGTTTCTGCAGCGCACGCCCTGAAGCTGCCGTAAATTTTGAAAGTTCAATGATTGACGTACGATATGATTCGGATTTTCGTCCATTCCTCATACAAATGAGAAATATTTTATTTGTGCTATTTAAGTTTTATTTTATATAAATGGCGAGTGTATGTATGTATGTTTGTATGTAAATTTCTTTGGCACGCTCTACAGCCTAAACGGCTTGTTGGATTTTAGCTTGAGAGGTGTCCTTAGATTCGTCCTAACTCGGAGAGTGACACTGGGTATATCAAAAGTTTTAATAATCCAAAATGGCGGACTTTCGCGCCAAATTATGTATCTTCCAAATTTATTTTTATTTGAAATCTATCGAGCGGGGTATCAAATTAAGGATTTTATACAAGGATTACAAAAATTTATACAATTTATATGTTAGCAGTCGGGTTTTTTGTTTTTTAATAATTGCTTGTTTTCTTTTCTGCCAGACCTGCATGGAAGAATTTAGGCTAATTCAATTGTTATTTTAATTGTGTCTGGCTAAGGGTTCCGCCCACCTGCTAGCTAGTCCGACGACCTGATCAAGGAAGTTGTTACAACATACTTACTTAAGTTAGATGTGTAATTGTGTAGTCGCATTTACTACAAAGTGTTGCCTCATAATGTCTCCGATAATCCAAATAGACTACCCATCGAAGACTATCTATTCCCAGACAATAGTTTGACCAATGACCCATTCTATCATTGACATTACGTGAATACCTTAGGTGAATTGAATATAATACAATCCATTCGGTTCTCATTCATCCGGTGAGTCGGCTTAATGACTACATTTCGTGTAGTCAATGGTCATATTGGCCAGTCTGTTGCTGTAGTATTTAAACGATGGTATGTTATAGGATCTTTTCTATAACTAAGGTGTTTTGACCCTTTAAAAATATTTTTACCGACCTTCGTACTGATTAATGTCTGGGAGAAAAGAAAGACCTTTGAATGTACCAGCTGCTTCCCGGCTGATTGAGGGAAAGGGTGAAAACGCGAATGCTGCTAATAACCCGCCACTTCACGCCCAGTTCATGGTTTTTAGGTCTTGCAGCCCTGGGCTCTGTCTGTTTAGAGCCGTAAGAACCAAAATGCTCTGTCTGCCCCATTGGGGATAAAGACGTGATGGTGTAAGTAGGTACCTAGAATCTTATACGAAAATCATAAAACTAATTGAAAAAATATGAATTCACAATAATCAACTTTCATCATTTTCAAAATCGTGTATAATCGGCTAAATAAAAACTTGCAAGTGTTCTTTACACTTGCAAGTTTTTATTTAGCCTGCCCTGTTTGTTGTTTCTTGGGTCAAATCTTGCAAGTCAAATTTAAGCCACTCCCGGGTTCTGATTGTGATGATTTGTATGCTTAGATGATAATGCTTAAATATAATAATATTTATAATGAGAAGCTGATCTGATGAATGATGGAGCCGGAAGGTGGCTAAAGGAACCCTGTAATAAAACGACGCAACGCATCGAGTTTGGGCTTATTACATTTTTCTTATGTCTCTGACTGTTATAATTTCTTGCCCTCACATTAAAAGTAACTACGAAAAAAATTAAATATGTCCGGTCCGGAGCTGAAGGCTGGCGATTAAATAACACAAGTCAGAAGCAATTTATTAATGTTGTTGTATGTAATTAAATTACACACCTATTTAAACATTAACTATACGTAACCTGACACCGCTGATTACGCATACAAAATTGCAGTAACGATGTTTGCCTAATAATTATTACTGCGAACAAGTTTATAAAGTTTTTAATGGATTGTTTTATTTATTGTCGAGTGCTTGATCTCATTAGGATATAATCGTGTTTTGACAGATATAATTTTTATCATATTTTATCTTACTCCGGGTAGCTTATTGTTTTTGTCCAGCAGCCAGCCATTTTTTGAAATGTTTCAAAATGGCGGAATTATGGGTGTCGAAAACGTAAAAAAATCATATTTGAACCATTTCGAAAAATATTCTAAAATCCTAATCCTAACCTGAGTTTGTATATTTGTTTGTTATCTAAAATGTTAAACTCGCGTCAGGACACGTGGCCTGATCGAAAATTCGTAAAACGGATGGAGAGTAGACAGCCGGCGCGGCGTAGGAGAGGAAGTATCCCCCTCTCTTTCTACGGCGCGGCGAAAATGTATTCCTGCGCCTGCTGTTTCGTTTAGCTGAGAGATAGACTTTTTAATGTAATATAAATTGTCATGTTCATGTACGATAGCGCAATAAATAAATATTGTATTCTACCACATAAATGATAGTACTTTTATACTGATAATTAAAGCAATTCGTGCAAAATTATTCCCTAACCATTCCAAAATATCAAAAATGCACAACGTTAATTATTCAAGTTTTCACGTCTGCCGGCACTCCCGGCACCTCCCGGAGTGCAACCCGTCGTTTTTATTTTTTGGTACCCACATTATGATGCAACTTTGTTGTCCGAACAACTCTTTCATCTGATAAGCTTCAAGGGCAGTATGTGAGGGGCTATGTAAAGACAGACCCGCGAGGTCTACAGCTCACATAGTTACTAGATAATTTTGTTTTACGAAGCTAAGGAAGAGTAAGAATTGGATCTCATCTAACAGCACGGAGCAGCACTTTCCTATGTTACGCTTCTGAGCGACAGAGAAGGATAGCAGCATAGGAAAGTGCTGCTCCGTGCTGATAGATGACATCAAACCCTAAGGCTGGCCGCATATTATATTTTCTGTCAGAATATTTCTGACCTCGTATGATATCAGACACAAATTCTTATAGTATGCGAAATCTAAAACAAAACATAAGAGACAAAGTGCATTGAGGTAATGTGTACTTTAGTACATATTATAGGTCAGATATATTTTGACAAAAAAAATCTTGTCATGTCATGCAACCTGGGTTGGCTTTCAAATAAAAAATATGTCGCGTAACATACATACAAAAAAAACATTGATAACCTCCTTTTTAGAGTTCCGTACCCAAAGGGTGCAAACGGGACCCTATTACTGAGACTCCGCTGTCTGGCCGTCTGTCTGTCTGTCTGTCCGTCTTAATTGTCACAGGGCTAGAGCCCTGTGACAATTAAGAGATAGATCTCTTGAACCGTAATAGCTAGTCACTTAAAATTTTCACCGATTATGTATTACTGTGGCCGCTATAACAACAAATACTGAAAATAAAAAAAGGAATATTATACAATATTCTCAAAGGAAACTTCTTGCGACGCAACCGCACGACTCGAGTGACGTGCGTGGAATGATTTTTCGGGATTACGAGTATTTACGATTCTAGAGAATTATTATTTCGATGGTTTTAAAACATTGTACGGAGGTACGGAACCCTTCATGTACGAGTCCGACTCGCACTTGCCCGTTTATTTAAGTCTAACTTGCACTTGACCAGTTTATTTCACCTTCTCGCCCACCATCACGCTAAATGTGGCCTTTGGGTATTGCAGCCCTGAGCTCTGATACTGTCTTCTGTGCCTAAGCTGTTGTCTGCTTAGAGATGCAAGACCCAAAGTGCTCTGTCTGCCCCATCTATATACTAATATTATAAAGAGGAAAGATTTGTACCTATTTTTGTATGTTTGTATGTTTGTAATGAATAGGCTCAAAAAGTACTGGGCCGATTTAAAAAATTCGTTCACCGTTGGAAAGCTACACTATACCCGAGTTACATAGGCTATGTGTGTACCACGGGCGAAGCCGGGGTGGACTGCTAGTTAAGGATAAAGACGTAATAGTATGGACACTTCTTTGAATCCAGCATCCAGGTGGATTGGAAGCAATAAGCTAAATGAACTGCCCCCATCCATCACTGTCTGAGCTCGCCGCAAGAAACATCTTATTGTTTCGTTTCTGTAAACCGTTTGCGATCTGTTTGAGATGTGTGTTTTTGTGTTTTGACTCCGCGTTGTTACCGCAGTACGCATTACTAGCGCTTTCACAAGTTAAGCGACACCGGGCGTGTTCCGCACTTGGATGGGTGACCATAACTGGCAAAAAAATAATCTCGAGCACCTCCGTGCTTCGAAAGGCACGTTAAGCCGTTGGTCCCGGCTGTCATTGTATGGCAGTCGTCAAGCTATGTCAGATGCCTTTAGGCAGCTTGAAAATCTGACACCAGGGCTATTTATACACACGAAAAAAGTAAGAGAGAAGAAGAAAGCCTGATGAATATAATATTTGATGTTACTCTTTCATAGTATTATAGGACAAAATAAATAATACTAACTTACAGAAGTCTCACTCAGCATAAAAATTCAAAGAAATATCTACTCAATGTGGCAAGCGATATGGTTTAATTTAGCTTGCGTCAGAAATCAGTACCTTTTCGTTTAGATACCTAGACCAGGGATTGAATAACCGAAAAAAAAATGGTTAAATCGGTTAGCGGTATAACATCATACCTTTAAATTGCGATACCTTTGAATAATGGTACCTATAAATTACTATACCTTAAAGAAATGGTACCTACCTGTATATTTCGGTATTGTAATATTGTTGTATAATCACTTTTTAAGATATTTAAATTATGAATTAAAGGTATCTATTAAAATTTACCGCCGAGGGCGCCGCAGTCGTGTTTTCAACAACGCCAGAAGCCCCGCCCCGCACGCCGCCGTGCCGAATTCGCCCCAATGCTACATCGTGTTTTTTCGATACCGAAATTATTTCTTTTAAGGTACCAGTATAATAAAGGTACAACGATACCGTAAATGTATAAAGGTATAATTGCTTTTTTACCTGTATCACAACCGTAATTGTCAACCGTTTTAGCTGTACCTTAAAACAAAGGCGTATCGTAATTTTATACCGATATCATACCCTTGTACCTTTACCGTTTTCAATCCCTGACCTAGACATCCATTGCAAGCCAATTTCATTCTTATTACTCTGGACAAACGATTCGTATAACCACAGAGTACTATACCTGAATTTACCACCCGGAGAGGCCGCCTGCGCGCACAGTAATAACTCAGAGTACTATATACTAGCGTAGTAATAATGTAGGTACATTTTCGATACCTAAACGGGGAGTGTCACAGGCCTGATTATAGTTAGCTGGTGTTCACTAATACGCAACGTTACGCAACGCAATGCTACGCGATACGCGTTGCGATACTTGCCATGATGTCGCTTAATCGCTTCACACCTACAACGTGCTTTTTTTAATGTCTTACGTCGACTTGTGATTGCTGATCTTTTTTGTTATCCAGACAAAAACTTGGACATGCCGGTCACGTACATACATAAAAAAGGTTGTTAAAAAAGCTAACATTCGGCGACAGTTCTATCTGAAAACTGGAATCCGATAAAACTAAAGTTGAGAGGAGTAAGTAATAAAGATTCATTTGGTATAGCTATCTGATGAGGGAAAAAAAGCGGCCAAATGCGAGTCGGACTCGCCCATGAAGGGTTCCGTAGCATCAAGTAACATAATATAAAAGTTGTAAAGGTAAATTGCGGTTTACGATTTATGACGTAAAAAAACTACTTACTAGATCTCGTTCAAACCAATTTTCGGTAGAAGTTTGCATGGTAATGTACATCATATCATCATCATGTAATGTACACTTCTGCACTTGCGCCTAGGAAGCGGCGTAAACTTAGCTGTAAGTAGCGATCTGACGTCAACATTTGTGCAAAACAAAACAAAGTGACTATTATTAAGAGATATTATAAATATCCTATGATAATAAAGATATTTTGTATTGAATTAAATTAAAAAAATTCTGTAAAATCTTACCTGTTCATACTCAATTTAAGTACGTACTAATAAAACAAAATTTTTTTGAAGATAGGTTTTGGAAAGAAGTCGACCATCCAGTGTATACTCGGGCTATGGCACGGAATCTGTTGTCAACAACCCGAGCGAATAACATGTACGGTGAGCGAACATCTACCTATCTGATGCCTCGATTCATTAATGAATTACCTCCCGAATTACGGGACCAAATTCAACCTAAAAATATTAAAGTAAAATTAAAGAAATATTTCTTGGAGAATATTTGATGTTTATCTGGTTCCTAAGTAGGTATGTATTATAAGGTTATTAAGTACCGATGTAAATAAATAATAACATAAGGACAAACCTGCGTGGTTTAAGTATGTTATTTATGTAAAAAAAATATGTTATTCTTTATATGGTAAATAAAATAAAAAAAATTAAAAAAATTGAATCATATTTTTTTTAGTTTTATCATTCTCTTATTTTATAGGGGGGGGACACATTTTACCACTTTGGAAGTGTCTCTCGATCAAACTATTCAGTTTAGAAAAAAAAAGAAACCTCAATATCATTTTTGAAGACCTATTCATTGATACCCTACACATGGGTTTGATGAAAAATTTTTTTTAAAAATTTAGTTCTTAGTATGGGGAACCCCAAATTTTTTTTTTTTCTATTTTTGTGTGAAAATCTTAATGCGGTTCACAGAATACATCTACTTACCAAGTTTCAACAGTATAGTTCTTATAGTTTCGGAAAAAAGTGGCTGTGACATACGGACTGACAGACAGACATGACGAATCCATAAGGGTTCAGTTTTTTGCCATTTGGCTACGGAATCCTAAAAACAACATTTGCTATAAAAGTAGGTGTACCTTACCTACTAAATAATAATATGTAGGATGTAAATTGTTAACTATCGGATCTGGTAAAATTTTCCTTATAATACCAATATTTTGTACCCAAAAACTTCCTGATTAAACAAGCTGTAATAAAAGCAGTATTTCTTTAATAACATAATATGTCGACTGGGACCGAAAAAATTGTTTAGTCCGTCAGTTTAATAAATAAATATATTTAGTTAGATTATCCAAAAATAATGGACACATTTTTCGGTTTATCGAAGTAGTGAAAATTCACAAAGAGAGTCGTACCTAACAGCTTTCTCAGGCAGCCAAGAATACCAGCCATAGAGGCTTCTAATGCAAAATTTGTGAGGTGGATAAACAAGTTTCCACCTTACGAGTCAAATATTCCACCTGCTGAAGAACTCCCACCGGGTAGAGACCCCCTGGTCAGTCTGGAAGTCTCTTAATAGACTCCGGGCTGGTGTTGGGAGGTGTCGGGAACACCGAGTTAGGTGGCGTCACGCTGAAAACGACCTTTGCGACTGCGGTGCCATTCAGTTGATGGACCACCTTCTGTCATGTCCGAGCTGCCCTACGTCATGTACCATAGAGGACCTTAATAAAGCTAACGACAGAGGGATCGCCGTGGCCACATACTGGTCACAGGTTATTTGAAATTGAAGCTACAGTGTATTAGGAAAAAAAATACGTATTCAATATTTTTTAACCGACTTCAAAAAAGGAGGAAGTTATCAATTCGACTGTATGTTTTTTTTTATGTATGTTTGTTACGCGATATATTCACCATTTGTGACCCGATTTTGATGATTCTTTTTTTATTTGAAAGCCTTTACTACCAAGTTGGTCCCATTTTAATTTGGTGAAGATATGATAAAGAACTTTGGAGATATGAAGAAACTCCTTAAAAAATTGAATTCGGTTGTTTTTTTTGTTAAAAATTTAATTATTTAATAAACCTATTGAGCTAAATATAACTTTTTTAGTCCACATCCGTATTCCAGAAATCTTTGTCTCGAGGCTACGCGTCATACGACCTATTGTAAAAACGTTGCCTTCGCAGGACTACCGACCGACATCACTTAGTACAATTTGGAAGACTTCTAAACGGTCACAGATTAGATAATGGTATAGAATAGATCGAGCTTCCATTCTATACCATATCACAGAATAAATAATACTAACGTACAGAAGTCTCACTCAGCAAAGAAATTCAAAGAAATATCTACGCAATGTGGCTAGCGATATGGTTTAATTTAGCTCACGTCAGAACTCAGCACCTTTTCGTATAGATACCTACACATCCATTGCAAGCCAATTTCATTCTTATTACACTGGACAAACGATTTGTATAACTAAATTTACCACCCGGAGGGGCCGCCGGCGCGCATACTAATAATGTAGGTACATTTTCGATACCTAAACGGGGAGTGGCACAGGCCTGACCATATCTAATCTGTGGAGTGGGTAAAAAGGAAGGAATCTGAATAAAGTCAATAGGCGATGCGGATAGCAACCATTGCCATTTCAATTCCATTTTTCCATTCCATGACATTTTATTGGGAAAAGTTGTTCAGTATCATGTACGGAAGTTACTCTAAGTATTATACTTAACGAAAAAGGACCTTATTTATAAATCCATAGCTCTTATAAAGATATAAAAAATAAATAAACATTAGAATCTCGGTTAGACAAGCCGGAAGTCATTTGTTTCTCATAAATATCATTTCTCATAATGCCATCGCCAAGACCCTGCCCCTGAAATAGACTGTATTATAAAAGAAACCATAAATAATAATGGTCCTTTCTGTAGCAGTATTGGGGAAGTCGAAAATGATCGTTGTAAAAATGTACTTAATGGTTTATAATTAATTTTCTTGTCACATCGTAAAACATCAGTTTACATTTTACAATGACTTGCGTTATCTTTTTAGCTGGGATGAGATGTACATTTGGCGAGTATTGTGAATCGCCACTTCATATCGATTGGTGTTTTGACGGTAATTAAAACGTTTTATTTAAAAAGCATTCTAAATTCTCTATATAGGGGAAGGGCGAGAATCTGAATCATATCAATACGCGATGCAGTTAGCAACATATCACTATTATGATATCCTTTTTCCACCTTCATGCCCACCATCACGCTAAAAGTGGCTTGGTGCTAACCGCCCTAGGCTCTGTCTGCCCTGTTAGGGATTAAGACGTGATAGTATATCTAAATTCTCCATAACTTAATTTAATGATATTTTAAACTGGAATTTCTGTAATAAGAAATTTAAAAAAAAAATCATCAAGCATAGAACTTCTTCATGACTATTGAAGCATATTTCTTACATTGAAATTGATGTCTTTAGAGATTTAACGTGTACATTTATTTGGCAGGAGGCAGGACATTAAACAACGGTAACAAATTCGGGTCGTTATTGACCTTTCGTAATTAAATGCCTAAAAATTCGTTTCCGGAAAAAATCGACAAATTCTACAATTTAATTACATACTCATTACTCGACAAATGTGAACTACTTTATTGTGTTTTATCTGAATATTTTTGCATCCGTAACACCTGGTTTTATGACGGGATTTAAATTTCAACGAGAATAATGTTAAGAATTTAAGATGCAACGAGGAAATAAATGGCTCTGATGCTGCACTGGATTAAGTTAGTGTTATAGTGCTCGCCGCACTCGACATAAAGTACGGTACCGGTGAAAAATTTTTGCTATTAAATATAATCTGAGTAGTCAGAACTGAGTTAAAGCTTCGTGGAAATACGTTGTTTTCTTTAAGAGAATTTAGGGACAGGAAATTTTAATAATCTTGGGTTTAAGTTTGATATTTCAAGTAATATAAATAAAGAAATACTTTTCCTACTTTACTATATTTCTAAAGAGGGTAATATATTTTACTAATTTACATCTTAGCTTCCCATCGGGATAGATAGAGGTCAAACGCACTCAAATTTCTAATAAAAAAAAAAAAAAAAAAATTAAAATTGTCGAGTAATTATCAAAAGTCTGGGGAGTTACTTACTCACATTGATTTTTAATCGATGCTGCTGAACTAAGCTCTTTAACACTTCCACTGCTGAAAAATGCACCGTGTGTGTTTTGCCAAAGAGAAAAAACACATACGATGCGTTTTCAGCAGGCGAAGTGGCATAGCTGGTGTGCGCATTAGACCATGGTTAGGTGGTTACACAAACGTGTCAACTTAACTATGTGTAATTTATGCTGTAGTTTTTATATTTCTGCCTTTTAATTGTTAGTTGCTAAAATTGTTGATAGCAACAAGCAATAGAAAACATTGTTGTGAAACTCAGAAAATACTTACTATAAAACATTTTACACGATTTCCAACGAAATAAAAAGAAACAACATTTAATACGTTGAAATTTACCGAAATAAGCGTGGGAAAGGTGTCTGAAAAATTGGAAAAATATACGAAATTACGGCAAACGACGGAGGCACTATTAATAATAATGAAATGAATTCGCTGAAGACCGTACCCGGGTAATTTGGAGGGTCAGGCCGTAATGCTGCGATTCCCAGCTGTATACAGCCCGTAAACCGTGTTATCCGGCTCGAAGGACCATCGGAAAGATATTGGCGAAACCGGGTTAGTATGCTTGAATTGATCGTTTTGGTTCTTATTGTAAGATTGGTTTTTTACATGTTTACGTTAATCTAAATAGAAAATAAATTATGGCAGTCACTTTTTTTTCTAGGCCGTTAAATGTGTAAAGTTAAATAAATTCGTCAACTCTGGCACACCGAATTTTAATATCTTACCCATAAGACGGAACCTGGCACTCTATGACCCAATTAATGTGATAAGGTTGTGGCGTGCCTCCACTTATAACCTATTGCTATAAGGTTTAATAGAATGGGAATAAATCAGATTGATTGGACGTCCGTCAACTGCGATTTCGAATGTCTTAAGATGAGAGAAACCAATATTCCTTATCCCTTTTCTTATTATGCTTCCTTCATAGTAATGGCTGAAGGGATTCATGTAAATATATAAAACAGGAAAAAAATAAGATTATAAACACTTTATCGTTCAAGTTGCGTATATTTCCCTCAAAAATCATAAACTTTTGAACAAGTACCTCAATTTTGTTGTTTGAACTTGGGTTAAGAATACTTCGGATTCGGTGAATAAATAATTATGGGTATAGGAAAAGTAAATTACATGTTTTCGCTTCCGTTACGTAATGTTGTACGTATAAGCTGAGATGGCAACAAGGTATTTTTATTTTACTTTACTAGTTACTAGTATCTAAGCGTGTTCCCGGTTGCACAATCTGTGATGTTCCGAAGCCCGGGTAGCGCTTTTACTTCGCTCTAGCTACTAGTATCTACGAGTAAGCGTGTTCCCGGTTGCACAATCTGTGAAGTTCCGAAGCCCGGGTAGCGCTTTTACTTCGCTCTAGCTACTAGTATCTAAGCGTGTTCCCGGTTGCACAATCTGTGATGTTCCGAAGCCCGGGTAGCGCTTTTACTTCGCTCTAGCTACTAGTATCTAAGCGTGTTCCCGGTTGCACAATCTGTGAAGTTCCGAAGCCCGGGTAGCGCTTTTACTTCGCTCTAGCTACTAGTATCTAAGCGTGTTCCCGGTTGCACAATCTGTGAAGTTCCGAAGCCCGGGTAGCGCTTTTACTTCGCTCTAGCTACTAGTATCTAAGCGTGTTCCCGGTTGCACAATCTGTGATGTTCCGAAGCCCGGGTAGCGCTTTTGCTTCGCTCTAGCTACTAGTATCTAAGCGTGTTCCCGGTTGCACAATCTGTGAAGTTCCGAAGCCCGGGTAGCGCTTTTACTTCGCTCTAGCTACTAGTATCTAAGCGTGTTCCCGGTTGCACAATCTGTGAAGTTCCGAAGCCCGGGTAGCGCTTTTACTTCGCTCTAGCTACTAGTATCTAAGCGTGTTCCCGGTTGCACAATCTGTGATGTTCCGAAGCCCGGGTAGCGCTTTTACTTCGCTCTAGCTACTAGTATCTAAGCGTGTTCCCGGTTGCACAATCTGTGATGTTCCGAAGCCCGGGTAGCGCTTTTACTTCGCTCTAGCTACTAGTATCTAAGCGTGTTCCCGGTTGCACAATCTGTGATGTTCCGAAGCCCGGGTAGCGCTTTTACTTCGCTCTAGCTACTAGTATCTAAGCGTGTTCCCGGTTGCACAATCTGTGATGTTCCGAAGCCCGGGTAGCGCTTTTACTTTGCTCTAGCTACTAGTATCTAAGCGTGTTCCCGGTTGCACAATCTGTGATGTTCCGAAGCCCGGGTAGCGCTTTTGCTTCGCTCTAGCTACTAGTATCTAAGCGTGTTCCCGGTTGCACAATCTGTGATGTTCCGAAGCCCGGGTAGCGCTTTTACTTTGCTCTAGCTACTAGTATCTAAGCGTGTTCCCGGTTGCACAATCTGTGATGTTCCGAAGCCCGGGTAGCGCTTTTACTTCGCTCTAGCTACTAGTATCTAAGCGTGTTCCCGGTTGCACAATCTGTGATGTTCCGAAGCCCGGGTAGCGCTTTTACTTTGCTCTAGCTACTAGTATCTAAGCGTGTTCCCGGTTGCACAATCTGTGATGTTCCGAAGCCCTGGTAGCGCTTTTGCTTCGCTCTAGCTACTAGTATCTAAGCGTGTTCCCGGTTGCACAATCTGTGATGTTCCGAAGCCCGGGTAGCGCTTTTACTTTGCTCTAGCTACTAGTATCTAAGCGTGTTCCCGGTTGCACAATCTGTGATGTTCCGAAGCCCGGGTAGCGCTTTTGCTTCGCTCTAGCTACTAGTATCTAAGCGTGTTCCCGGTTGCACAATCTGTGATGTTCCGAAGCCCGGGTAGCGCTTTTACTTCGCTCTAGCTACTAGTATCTAAGCGTGTTCCCGGTTGCACAATCTGTGATGTTCCGAAGCCCGGGTAGCGCTTTTACTTTGCTCTAGCTACTAGTATCTAAGCGTGTTCCCGGTTGCACAATCTGTGATGTTCCGAAGCCCGGGTAGCGCTTTTGCTTCGCTCTAGCTACTAGTATCTAAGCGTGTTCCCGGTTGCACAATCTGTGATGTTCCGAAGCCCGGGTAGCGCTTTTGCTTCGCTCTAGCTACTAGTATCTAAGCGTGTTCCCGGTTGCACAATCTGTGATGTTCCGAAGCCCGGGTAGCGCTTTTACTTCGCTCTAGCTACTAGTATCTAAGCGTGTTCCCGGTTGCACAATCTGTGATGTTCCGAAGCCCGGGTAGCGCTTTTACTTCGCTCTAGCTACTAGTATCTAAGCGTGTTCCCGGTTGCACAATCTGTGATGTTCCGAAGCCCGGGTAGCGCTTTTACTTTGCTCTAGCTACTAGTATCTAAGCGTGTTCCCGGTTGCACAATCTGTGATGTTCCGAAGCCCGGGTAGCGCTTTTGCTTCGCTCTAGCTACTAGTATCTAAGCGTGTTCCCGGTTGCACAATCTGTGATGTTCCGAAGCCCGGGTAGCGCTTTTGCTTCGCTCTAGCTACTAGTATCTAAGCGTGTTCCCGGTTGCACAATCTGTGATGTTCCGAAGCCCGGGTAGCGCTTTTACTTCGCTCTAGCTACTAGTATCTAAGCGTGTTCCCGGTTGCACAATCTGTGATGTTCCGAAGCCCGGGTAGCGCTTTTACTTCGCTCTAGCTACTAGTATCTAAGCGTGTTCCCGGTTGCACAATCTGTGATGTTCCGAAGCCCGGGTAGCGCTTTTACTTCGCTCTAGCTACTAGTATCTAAGCGTGTTCCCGGTTGCACAATCTGTGATGTTCCGAAGCCCGGGTAGCGCTTTTACTTCGCTCTAGCTACTAGTATCTAAGCGTGTTCCCGGTTGCACAATCTGTGATGTTCCGAAGCCCGGGTAGCGCTTTTACTTCGCTCTAGCTACTAGTATCTAAGCGTGTTCCCGGTTGCACAATCTGTGATGTTCCGAAGCCCGGGTAGCGCTTTTACTTTGCTCTAGCTACTAGTATCTAAGCGTGTTCCCGGTTGCACAATCTGTGATGTTCCGAAGCCCGGGTAGCGCTTTTACTTCGCTCTAGCTACTAGTATCTAAGCGTGTTCCCGGTTGCACAATCTGTGATGTTCCGAAGCCCGGGTAGCGCTTTTACTTCGCTCTAGCTACTAGTATCTAAGCGTGTTCCCGGTTGCACAATCTGTGATGTTCCGAAGCCCGGGTAGCGCTTTTACTTCGCTCTAGCTACTAGTATCTAAGCGTGTTCCCGGTTGCACAATCTGTGAAGTTCCGAAGCCCGGGTAGCGCTTTTACTTCGCTCTAGCTACTAGTATCTAAGCGTGTTCCCGGTTGCACAATCTGTGATGTTCCGAAGCCCGGGTAGCGCTTTTACTTCGCTCTAGCTACTAGTATCTAAGCGTGTTCCCGGTTGCACAATCTGTGATGTTCCGAAGCCCGGGTAGCGCTTTTACTTCGCTCTAGCTACTAGTATCTAAGCGTGTTCCCGGTTGCACAATCTGTGAAGTTCCGAAGCCCGGGTAGCGCTTTTACTTCGCTCTAGCTACTAGTATCTAAGCGTGTTCCCGGTTGCACAATCTGTGAAGTTCCGAAGCCCGGGTAGCGCTTTTACTTCGCTCTAGCTACTAGTATCTAAGCGTGATCCCGGTTGCACAATCTGTGAAGTTCCGAAGCCCGGGTAGCGCTTTTACTTCGCTCTAGCTACTAGTATCTAAGCGTGTTCCCGGTTGCACAATCTGTGAAGTTCCGAAGCCCGGGTAGCGCTTTTACTTCGCTCTAGCTACTAGTATCTAAGCGTGTTCCCGGTTGCACAATCTGTGAAGTTCCGAAGCCCGGGTAGCGCTTTTACTTCGCTCTAGCTACTAGTATCTAAGCGTGTTCCCGGTTGCACAATCTGTGAAGTTCCGAAGCCCGGGTAGCGCTTTTACTTCGCTCTAGCTACTAGTATCTAAGCGTGTTCCCGGTTGCACAATCTGTGAAGTTCCGAAGCCCGGGTAGCGCTTTTACTTCGCTCTAGCTACTAGTATCTAAGCGTGTTCCCGGTTGCACAATCTGTGAAGTTCCGAAGCCCGGGTAGCGCTTTTACTTCGCTCTAGCTACTAGTATCTAAGCGTGTTCCCGGTTGCACAATCTGTGATGTTCCGAAGCCCGGGTAGCGCTTTTACTTCGCTCTAGCTACTAGTATCTAAGCGTGTTCCCGGTTGCACAATCTGTGAAGTTCCGAAGCCCGGGTAGCGCTTTTACTTCGCTCTAGCTACTAGTATCTAAGCGTGTTCCCGGTTGCACAATCTGTGATGTTCCGAAGCCCGGGTAGCGCTTTTACTTCGCTCTAGCTACTAGTATCTAAGCGTGTTCCCGGTTGCACAATCTGTGATGTTCCGAAGCCCGGGTAGCGCTTTTGCTTCGCTCTAGCTACTAGTATCTAAGCGTGTTCCCGGTTGCACAATCTGTGAAGTTCCGAAGCCCGGGTAGCGCTTTTACTTCGCTCTAGCTACTAGTATCTAAGCGTGTTCCCGGTTGCACAATCTGTGAAGTTCCGAAGCCCGGGTAGCGCTTTTACTTCGCTCTAGCTACTAGTATCTAAGCGTGTTCCCGGTTGCACAATCTGTGATGTTCCGAAGCCCGGGTAGCGCTTTTACTTCGCTCTAGCTACTAGTATCTAAGCGTGTTCCCGGTTGCACAATCTGTGATGTTCCGAAGCCCGGGTAGCGCTTTTACTTCGCTCTAGCTACTAGTATCTAAGCGTGTTCCCGGTTGCACAATCTGTGAAGTTCCGAAGCCCGGGTAGCGCTTTTACTTCGCTCTAGCTACTAGTATCTAAGCGTGTTCCCGGTTGCACAATCTGTGATGTTCCGAAGCCCGGGTAGCGCTTTTGCTTCGCTCTAGCTACTAGTATCTAAGCGTGTTCCCGGTTGCACAATCTGTGATGTTCCGAAGCCCGGGTAGCGCTTTTACTTCGCTCTAGCTACTAGTATCTAAGCGTGTTCCCGGTTGCACAATCTGTGAAGTTCCGAAGCCCGGGTAGCGCTTTTACTTCGCTCTAGCTACTAGTATCTAAGCGTGTTCCCGGTTGCACAATCTGTGATGTTCCGAAGCCCGGGTAGCGCTTTTACTTCGCTCTAGCTACTAGTATCTAAGCGTGTTCCCGGTTGCACAATCTGTGAAGTTCCGAAGCCCGGGTAGCGCTTTTACTTCGCTCTAGCTACTAGTATCTAAGCGTGTTCCCGGTTGCACAATCTGTGAAGTTCCGAAGCCCGGGTAGCGCTTTTACTTCGCTCTAGCTACTAGTATCTAAGCGTGTTCCCGGTTGCACAATCTGTGATGTTCCGAAGCCCGGGTAGCGCTTTTACTTCGCTCTAGCTACTAGTATCTAAGCGTGTTCCCGGTTGCACAATCTGTGATGTTCCGAAGCCCGGGTAGCGCTTTTACTTCGCTCTAGCTACTAGTATCTAAGCGTGTTCCCGGTTGCACAATCTGTGATGTTCCGAAGCCCGGGTAGCGCTTTTACTTCGCTCTAGCTACTAGTATCTAAGCGTGTTCCCGGTTGCACAATCTGTGATGTTCCGAAGCCCGGGTAGCGCTTTTACTTCGCTCTAGCTACTAGTATCTAAGCGTGTTCCCGGTTGCACAATCTGTGATGTTCCGAAGCCCGGGTAGCGCTTTTACTTCGCTCTAGCTACTAGTATCTAAGCGTGTTCCCGGTTGCACAATCTGTGATGTTCCGAAGCCCGGGTAGCGCTTTTACTTCGCTCTAGCTACTAGTATCTAAGCGTGTTCCCGGTTGCACAATCTGTGATGTTCCGAAGCCCGGGTAGCGCTTTTACTTCGCTCTAGCTACTAGTATCTAAGCGTGTTCCCGGTTGCACAATCTGTGATGTTCCGAAGCCCGGGTAGCGCTTTTACTTCGCTCTAGCTACTAGTATCTAAGCGTGTTCCCGGTTGCACAATCTGTGATGTTCCGAAGCCCGGGTAGCGCTTTTACTTTGCTCTAGCTAGTTGTTGTAGCTATGTAATGTAATAACAATAAATAGATTTCTGTCTGTCTACATTTAAGAGTCAGGCTCTTGTCGGTGCCACTGTATGAAAATAAGCACACAAGGACTGTTTTTGGCAGAGATAATGGAGTGGTTTGATATTGCCTTTTCCATTTCACACACTAGTAAACTTGATAGCCCTAGTGTCTGCAGGTTTCCTAACGATGTTTTCCTTCAACGGAAGCAGGTGGTGGTTGATGAAAATGACCGTACATGAGTACAAACTCGATAGGCAAGTCGCGCTTAGTGAGGATCGAACTCGTGCCTCACAGACGCACAGCTGCTCTAGGTGTGCGTCTAAACCGCGAAACTTCGCACGCCCAACGTAGGTACCATTTTCATTTCCGTAATTTTCAATTTGACATTTTGACTCCGCGCTGTCTCATGTTTTATATAACCGAGAGTCGTGTTTACTGGTATTGATAGTCTATATTTTTTTTAACAAAACAAAGACGTGAACTTTAGAACTCGAGTACGCACGCAGTTATCACGTCCGTTGCTCAAGGGTGGTAATAGAATTAAAGATTTCCACTTGTTAAAATCCAGACAGACCTTGCGTTGCACTCATCATTCTCTTAATTTCCATACATGTCCTCCGGTAACTAAAAAAAGTATTATACAATCCCCATTACGCCGGAGCTATTATAAGTATTTGAATGAATTACGAGCTACCTACGTCGACTCACTTTCAACTCGGCATAATTACCGGCATTCAGGCCTTTTTGTTTACGTCGCGCCGGGACCAACAAAAGCCAACTTTCGTAATTACGACCGCGATGTCAGATTAATTTTACCTTTTATTGAATATTAGCGAGTGCTCGAGGCGGAGAATGCGTAGGATCCAATTTTTTGTAACTTAAAAGAGCATTTTGTATATAAAGTAGGCGATTTTTAAGAAAATGAAGAAAAACTGAGAGGAACCTGCACATTAGTTAATAATATAATGCGACAAGGAATGGTAATTTGACAAAATCACGCATGATTTAAAACGCTTGGTCTTACAACCAAGTGCCTAAGATCGGCATTCCACAGGATGCCGAAGATCGTGCGAATGGCGTGACTACGCCTCTAAATTGCTTGAAATTCAATCCATCCAGAGACACAAAAATCCACGATATTCTTTTTACCCTAAAACGTAAATAAAAGTAGCAATCTTGTAGCAATATGTTAAGGGCGTGGGACGCCAAAACTTAGTATATTTTCGTCAAAGGTACTTATTTGATATACTATGTAGGCGTGAGTGAAATAGGCGACAACACGAAGACAAATGACATTACTTTTCGCGTAACTCGAAAATGGCGTGAATTTTATATTTTTTAAGTGTGGAAATGAAATGGTTGATTTGCGACGGAATTTTCATAGATCATTCCATTGATATATATTTGACAAATGTATATTATGTGAAACGTTTCTCTGTAATTTTACGAGTAGTTCGTTGATATGACAGTTGGTCATCCAATGTCTGCATCTGACAGACAGATTAGCGCGCCATTTTGAAAATAATGTTTGGATGATATTAGATCAATTCAGTAGGACTTCTTTACAGAGTAACTATAGCGAACTAACTTTCATGCTGTACGTCTTTCAAATTATAGGATCACGAAGCCCAAGCACGCCCAAGACCCAGAACAATTTGAAATAAACGGGCAAGTGAGAGTCAGACTCATACATGAAGGGTTCCGTACCTCCGTACAATGTTTTAAAATGCTGAAGAAACACGTTTCTTGTATGACGACCCCCTTTAATTTTTAACTTTAAGGTAAATTGCGGTTTACGATTTATGACGTATTACAAAAAAACTACTTACTAGATCTTGTTCAAACCAATTTCCGGTGGAAGTTTACATGGTAATGTACATCATATATTTTTTTTAGTTTGATCATTCTCTTAATTTAGAAGTTAGAGTGGGAGGGGGGGGGGGGGGAGACACCCATTTTCCCACTTTGGAAGTGTCTCTCGCGCAAACTATTCAGTTTAGAAAAAAAAAAATTAGAAACCTTATGTTAATTTTTGAAGACCTATCCATAGATACCCCACACGTATGGGTTTGATGAAAAAAAATTGAGTTTCAGTTCTAAGTATGGGGAACCCCAAAAATTTATTGTTTTTTTTTTCTATTTTTGTGTAAAAATCTAGATGCGGTTCACAGAATACATCTACTTACCAAAATTCAACAGTATAGTTCTTATAGTTTCAGAAAAAAGTCGCTGTGACATACAGACAGACATGACGAATTTGACGAACGAGGTTGAGGATCGAATCCAGATCCTCCAAATGGCGGACTAGCGTAGTTACCAATACTCAGCGGAGGTTGTCATTACTTTTAAAAAAATCGCATTCTAAATATTCCACTCTTACGAGTATTTACAAATACCAAGTCGCAAACCCCAGGAGGTTTTAATAAAAGTTAACGGTCCTTATTTATCTAAAGACCTCTTTTCTCACGTCACAAAATTAAGGGGAGAAAAGCTAAGACTGACTTACTTTCCGAGATTCGCAGTTGCCCCCTCGGGAGGCGTAGAGATGCAAAAATAAATTTTGTTTACGGAGCCAGTTTTATTCAACTACCTACAATAGTTTACGGGGCCCGTGTGGCGTTTAATTCTTAAACTAGTTCCGTCTTAAGGTGAATGAAGCAAATGGCCTTGAAGTGTAAAATAAATTGTTAACTCGTAAATATGGTGATAATTTCCATATTGCTCTTCGTCATGCACTAGATAGCCCTTTAAATTATTTTATGAACCACCGTTGAAAGTATTTACATTAGTCCGTCTAGCTTTAAAACTTGCCTCCGCCAAAAGTGGCCACGGCAAGTTTTAAAGCTAGACGGATCACCAATAAAGTATATATATCACCATATTTACGAGTTAACAATTTATTTCACACTTCAAGGCCATTTGCTTATATATTCACCTTAAGGCGAAATGGGCGCAGCGGCAGACTAAGGAGCGGACGGATGTGTCGCCGTGTAATGTATTTTATAAATATAAACTATTGTTTTATTAAATGTAAAGCCGCCGCTTCCGCTTGTTCATAAAGTATTAAAGTCATTAAAAAAAATGGCGAAAATATCATCCCATCAACATCACAATTTGATGCATGTTAAGTTAATTTCAATATTTTTACTTTCAGTATTTTAATTTCAATATTTATATTACTTATACTGTATAAGTTTTTGTCTTGTACCCTGTTGGTGTACCCAATAAATAAAATATAAAAATAATAAAAAAAGATATCGCGTAACATAAAAAGCATACAGAATTAATAACAGCCTAATTCATCCTGTTTTGAAATCGGTTCAAATTAAAAAGGGTTTTCACAAGTAATATTACCCTCTGGCTACCTTTTTACAATTTTTTGCCAGACACAAATGGAATGGAATCAATGTGTGAATATTTAATAAGTTCGTTTTGCACTTTTTCTACGATAGGAGCGCACTGTAATCAACATTTATGACTGCGCAGTTGGGTAAACAGACTGTTAAAAAAGCTTGTACTATCAACTTACATGAGCGGCCAAAAGTTGTTTCGCATGTAGCCATAGAAAGTTTTGGCAGTATTTTGGACTGAATTTGCCCTCAAAATAATTTTTCGGTATCGTTCGAGTGGGGCATTGTGCCAAGGTCTTTATTTTTTTATTTATTTAATCTTTATTGCACAATTAAATAAACGTACAAGTGGCGGACCTAATGCCATATTTTTTCTCATCAAATAATTTATCATAATATACCTATATGTTGCCTTTTTATAAATATATGTTATTTTACCTCAATTTAAGCTACTTAATTAATAATATTTTTTAAACAAATTTTCAAGTGATTTTACATTTACAACTATTAACACACACAACGTATTTTTCATTTACATACAAACATTACTTTCGATTAACTGAATATTGTGATTTTATTAGTACACTAGCAGTCCACCCCGGCTTCGCCCGTGGTACACACATAGCCTATGTCACTCGGGAATAGTGTAGCTTTCCAACGGTGAAAGAATTTTTTAAATCGGCCCAGTACTTTTTGAGCCTATTCATTACAAACATACAAACATACAAAAATAGGTACAAATCTTTTCTCTTTATAATATTAGTGTAGATAATTATAATTTTAGTTGTGTATGTTGGGGATCGCGTGTCTTCACCCCGGTCTTTTTGGGGACTTTCGGTATACAGATCTAACACGTAAAGGCTGTATATAGACAAGTGGATGTTATAAAATTATTAGTATTATTACGTCTTATTTGGGGTTTTAGATTTGACTTCTTTCTAAAAAAAAATCATTTTTACTATCTTTTATTTAGGTTTCCCCAGCCTGTTTGTTTTTTGGGTCAAAGTTGCTTGCAAGTTAAATAATCTGTTGTCATTTGGGCCCTCTTTGTTGCAGTGTCATGTCGCAAAATGTGTACAGCAGCGGCCTAAAATTAATTTAAACAAGCATAGCACTATAATTGTTAATAACATTTTTAAAAACATATTTTACGATTTAAAAACTACAAAAACCTTACGTTTTCTTTACTTAGGTTTTTTATAATTTCCCATATGATAATCCATTTTTTATACCGCCATACTTACTGAACGAACGAGATGTCATTATTCATTCCATGCCTATGTTCAATTCAATTCAATTCAATTCAAAATATCTTTATTATCATAGGATATTTATAATATCTCTTAATAATAGTCACTTTGTTTTGTTTTGCACAAATGTTGACGTCAAATCGTTACTTAAAGCTAAGTTTACGCCGCTTCCTAGGCGCAAGTGCAGAAGAAGCGGCAACAAACTGCACTGCACGTTTTCTCCAAAGACTAACAAACTAAAAACTTAAAATTAGTTATATAGATGGACAGAGATTACATTGTTTATTATGTCATAATTAAATTGAATTATAAGAATTACGAAATTTAAAATAATGTCAATTTGTAAATTTAGTATGTACCAATGTACCTAAATTATGACATGTCTAAGTATACAAACCTTTAAGAGGGACCCGCGCCAAGCTCAAGCCAGACCTTTTTGTCTTTAAGATAGTCATCGGTCCTATAATAAGCCTTCTCACAAAGTACTTTCTTTACATAAGCTTTGAATTTTCTGTAACTTAGAACATAGCAGAATTTTGTTAACAACTGTAAATATATTTCAGTGAACAACTGTAGTGAACAAAACGCTCGGTCAAAGATGAATTACCCATCGTGTTGCCATTGTTGCCAGATAGCGTCACTGCTATTTCCCAGTGTAGAAAAAGTAAAATACTTTTTTATATAGTGTACAAACGTCCATAAAATCTAAAAAAAATATTTTTGTAATCTAAGGATTTCCTACAAAATCACGTAAAAATACTTGCTGCGACACGTAGTGCAACAATGAGGACCCAAAATTTATGAAGCGATTTAACACATAATTTGAGCGACTTACCGCTTTCTATTGACATTTTGAGTGCTATAATGTAAATGACAATGCAATATTATGACAAGAAGCTGATCTCATAATGGAGCTGGAAGGTGGCTATAGGAACCCTGTAATAAAACAAAGCAACCCCATCGTGTTTGGGCTTATTACATTAGGCCTTGTTACTTAGGCCTCACAATAAGAGCTTGTACGCAATTAATTAAAAGTAAGTATTGAGTTTGTCCATTTACTCTATATGTTGTTTTTGTATTGTTTTTCTAAGTACAATAAAGTTATGACGAACAAACTTTTTTTTTGTAAAATTCGGTGCAGGACTGAAAATCATTTGACCTCAGATTCAAAGGGATTTGTCTCACGAACAGATTTCTGATTAATCCGTCTTAACACGTTAAGCTGCTGTCATTCGAGGATTCTGTTGGTGAAAGCCGTTGCCTATGCAAAATGGAGATTAAAGGAATATCTACTCGTATTGTATAATAATTGCGTGTAAAATGTATAAATAAATGTCTTGTTAGTCTTAAAAATACTTTGAATGTTTGTTTGTTTGTGTAGGTTTCTGTCTGTAGGCAGCTTGAAAATGTGACTTCACCATATGCAAGTCCGATTGACATTAAGAAGCTCTTTGGTCTTGTTTTTTCTACTCCATCTTTTTTAGGGTTTCGTACACAAAGGGTGCCAACTTGTCGGCCTTTAGGTCCTGACCTATTGTCGCAGATCTATGGAGTTGGAGTATGGATTATGGAGTTTTATTTTTCTTTTAAGCAATAAAGGGTATTGTATTCGTACATGCATAAGTGCACGCAGTTTCGCAACGTTTCCAACCACACCCTATTGCTATCGATCAACGAATACGTTATCAGAACGCTTTATCACTGATACCAGTTATCAGTAATGTAAAGTGAGTAAAAATAGAATTATGAATTCGATGATAAATGCAATACAAAAATTCGTCTTGACCTTATTTTCTTGCGTAAATCGTAAATACCAATAAAATCATTCGTTTATTTATTTAATATTTATTGCACAATAATCTAAGGATTATTTACAACAAGTGATGAGTAGCGGAACTACCGATACGAATTGATATCCGTAGCGCCATCTATTATTTGCTAGAGAAAGCCCTAAACTTTCAAGCGTTAACCCCAATAACTTTTAAACGGCTGAACCGATTTTCATCAAACATAGCTAAGAACCACCGCAAGGGAACTTGCTTTCACGTGAAAAAACCGCATCGAAATCGGTTCATCCGTTCGAGCGCTACGATGCAACAGACAGACATAAGCTTCAAACTTATAACACCCCTGCCCTTTTTGGTCGGGGATCGAAGTTTATTATAAAAAAAAATTGCCATTGCCCCAGAATCCGCTAGTTTCCAACAAGTCAAATCAGACACCTTTTTTTAAACGTCGAAACAAACATTTTCTGTGAGATTTGTATAAAATATCGGACTGTGACGTCATATTTTTTTGAGTCAAATAGCGCTCTTAATATCCGTTTTCTTGCAATAATAAATCTAAAATTACGTTCAAAATAAATGTGACCAATGACAAGTGACATTATTGTGACGTTTTATTCTCTTAACAGTACCAAATAAATTATTTTTGACCCAGGAAACTACCCAATTGAGAACTTCTCGTGATGTCTTACTCAGTTTGGCCACGGGTTTGGAATTCGCTACAATTGCTCGAATAACTGTACGCGGCCGGTCGTAGATCACGTAGGTACACCAAAACCGGTTGAACCAGATCCACTGCGCGATGAACACAAGAATAATGCTTATGATATGGTAAGAACGACGACCCCTGATCGCGATTGGTTTTAAAATGCACCACCTGCTTTTCTTCAAAGGCAGATCTTAGAAGCCGATCGAGGAAAATTTCAGGCCACCCACATTCTACGTCACAGCGATGGAGCCAAATGTGAAATAGGATAGAAATAAACGGGCAAATGCGAGTCGGACTCGTGCATGAAGGGTTCCGTACCACGGTACAATGTTTTAAAACGCTAAAAAACACGTTTTTTGTATGATGACCCCTCTTTAATTTTTAACTTTATTTCATTTGTAGTATTTGTTGTTATTGTGGTCATAGTAATACAAAATTGGTGAAAATTTCAAGTATCTAGTTAATGCCATTATGAAGATCAAGTTAAAAACGTTGAAAAAAACACGTTTCTTGTATGACGACCCCCTTTAATTTTTAACTATTTTTTATTTTTAGTACTTGTTGTTATATCCACCACAGTAATACATAATCGGTGAAAATTTCAAGTGTCTAGCTATTACGGTTCAAGAGATAGAGCCCTGTGACTGACGGACAGATATACGGACAGACAGCGGAGTCTCAGTAATAGGGTCCCGTTTGCACACTTTGGGTACGGAACCCTAAAAAAGCGTGACAAAAGAGGGATTCGAAGATACAATATTCTGCGTGACATTATATGTGGACTGCCTGCAATAAGTGGTGCGGCTAGCAACCCATCACTATTCTGATTCCTTTTTTAACGGACTTCAAAAAAGGAGGTAATCAATTCAAGAGTAGGTACGTTTTTTTTTAGTAGTTCATAAAATAGTTTGAAGGGTTATCTAGGGCTTCACAAAGACAAAATTTTAAATATTTTTTCTTCGAATAATTTATTTCAAATTGGGGCAGCACTGGACCCCGAAAAATTAATGTATCCCCTAAGGTAAGGTAAGAAAAAAAATCTACTATCTTTTGCTCGCAGTATACTCGTAAACCGCGTCTATCTCACGGGAATGGACTCGTCACGTGCCAAATTACTTCCTAATAATTTATTGGCTTTTACGCGACATTTACAATATTAGTAGAAGACACTTTGGACATCAAATACTGTACGAGTAGAAATTGTAACTATGTACAGGCCTGTGTCACTCCCCGTTTAGGTATCGAAAATGTACCTACATTATTACTATGCGCGCTGCCGGCCCCTCCGGGTGGTAAATTCAGTTATACGAATCGTATGTCCAGAGTAATAAGAATGAAACTGGCCTGCAATGGATGTCTAGGTATGTAAACGAAAAGGAGCTGAGTTCTGACGTGATCTAAATTAAACTATATCGCTAGCCACATTGAGTAGATATTTCTTTGAATTTCTTTGTTGAGTAAGACTTCTGTACGTTAGTATTAGTCTCTATTCTATGCTATGTATTGTATCTTCTCAGCAAAGTTTGGTTTAGAATGCGTAAACTTCTAGTTTACCTTAGTCCGTCAACTGGATTTGAAAACTTAGGCGATGTACAATCAACATCATCATTTCAGCCACAGGAAGTCCACTGCTGGACATAGGTCTCCTTAAAGGATTTCCAAAACGACCGATCACAAGCGGCCTGCATCCAGCGTCTTCCTGCAACGTTGCTCAGGTCGTCCAACCACCGAGCAGGTGTGTTTGCAGGTACGTGGACGCCATTCAAGATCCTTTCTGCCCCATCTGTTCTTCGCGCTGCGTGCCCCGTCCGCTAATCCGCTTGGCTATGTCGGTGACTCTCGTTCGCCCACGAATCTCCTCATTTCTGATTTTGACCACTGCATAAAGAGTAATTGTATGTATTTTGTTTCAAAATACTTTCCTAATCAACTTTTTCTTTTTTTTACAGGTAAGTTCGTGCGCTTAGTCGATGAGTTGGTGTGACTTGTCATCTGTAAGCCAAGAGAAAAGCATACTTTGACGGGTGCCAATCGGCAGGTAGTTTCCGATCGGTTTGTTATGCGTTTCGTGTGTAAGCGCTCATACAGACGAACGGCACATTGTCAACGGCAGGTCGGCGGCTGCCGCCGTCGGCTGCGGTATCGAGCTGTGTCGACTTGCCGTCAGCTGTCGTCTCGAGCGGTGTCGACTTGCCGCCGCGTCGGCTGCAGTCTCGAGCGGTATCGACTTGCCATCGGTTGCCGTCTCGAGCGGTGTCGACTTGTCATCGGCTGCCTTCGAGCGGTGTCTACTTGCCGTCGACCTGCCGTGGACAACGTGCCGTTCGTCTATCTAAGCTCTAAATAACCAACACTGGACTGTTACTCAAAAAACTGTTAAAATTGATACGAAAGTCGTCCGATAGTGTCATCCTTCAAATTAAAACCAAATTAGACTTTATCATCATTTTGTAGTGCTTAAACGCACATTGGAACGCGATCGCGTAGCTTCGTGCGTCTGTACGAAGATAGTTTGTAGCTTTTTTGGGGTAAAGGTCTTGGTGTCAGATTTTTCAAGCTGCCTAAAGGCATCTTACATAGTTTGACAATTGCCACACAATGTGACAGCCAGTACTAACGGCTTATAGTGCCTCCCGCACGGATGAGCTCGGGTAATTATGGTTATGCTACTTGTGGTCTCACCCAAATGCGGACGCCCAGTGTCGCTTAACTTGCGAAAGCGCTAGTAGTGCGTACTCGCTCTGGTCATCACATTCCCAATATCTACTTGGAGCTAAAAATAATATCTTTAGACCCCATAGCCTAAAATCTGATTATGAGTATGTTTGACTTCCTGGGCGTCTGACCCACTTAAAACAGCAATGCTGTCTTGAAACCTTCTACAGATAATATAATTTAATACAGTAGAGTAAACAAGGCGCATTCCAGCATTAATCATGTGTTATCGTGGTTCAGGAGCGAAATGGGGGTCATTAGGGGTCATGTTAAATTGGCCGTCTTATCTCCAGGTCGGAAGATCTGCCATTTGTGTGAAATCACCCAGTGATGTTTAAAATCTTTATATTTTTATCTAATGATGTCTTAAATTTTATGTATATGTCGCAGCAGAAGGATTTCGGCCGGTTTCCTCCGACATAATGTGGGCTGACGTAGGTATCGCGCAATAAGAGGAGTACGAACAAAATAATCACTTGATTTATTCTTGATTAGTAACCACAAATCAACACTGAATTCACAATAACGAAACGTGGGACAGTTCCGTGACAACGTCTTCACTTGTCGGAGGCTCGATCGAAAAACTGCGTCACACCGAGCTCGAACGAAACATCACGACTCTGTCGAAGCGCACCGGAAACTTAGTTGCGGCGATTTCGCCGCTAGGGGCGCGCTTGCGTTCCGTTTTGTGTCCGTACTCATAACCGGATGCGACACTGCCATCCTGCGTGACACACGTCCTCGGGTGTTAATCTGAAAGAGGAAAGAACACCACAGTTTCTGTTCGGCCATCCTATTTCGTAAAGTTTCGTTCTACTAAAAAAAATAAAGAGTCGTGATCTGCTTTAGATGGTTTATTAATCATTATCAACTATTAGGGGACAATATTTACTATCACTATACATTCTAAATCAATCTAAAGCAGACACGAAATGAAATCAAACATTCCTTATTACTCCGTAATTCAATACTAGTTATCTCACAGCATAGGTAATCAAACATTTTTTAAATCTAATAAATACCGAAGATTACTGAGACCATGTACCATTAAGCTACTACAAATACTCTCAAAAGGGAATAATTTTAATCGATTTGAATTTACTACAGGCGCACACCTGGTATCGCATCCGTGGCCCTCTAACTATCATGCTAGCTCCAAAACCTTTTATTTTGTGGACTTCCCCTCGGGAATCCCGAGTCAGACTGTGACTCTATGATCTATGCTACTAGGCAAGATCCGACTGTACTACCCAGTACTACCGCCTACCGCCTACCCACGGACTTCTCAAGGAGATGACACCGATTTCTATCAGGCTACGGCTACGATATACTGGTACAGTCTCCGGCCCCCGAATCGATAACCAGATCTAGTAATTCAATCAGATGTTTCCGCGTCATCAATATCATCTTCCTCTACAATATCAATAGGTACTTGGCCCTCAGGCATCTTCCTAATACGATCATGAGCGTACTTATAGGTACGCTTGTTAACCAATGACCTCAAAACATATCGGTCTCCATCAAGAACTTCTGTAATTTGGAACGGACCTCGAAACTTTACATCTAATTTGGTTTGGTTACGTTCTTCATTCTCTATTAAAACGTACTCGCCCACCGAGAACCTATTCACTGCCGCTTTATTGCTGTCAAAACGTGCCTTGTTATAACTCGCGGATGCCTGTATGTCCTCAGACGCAGATTGCCTAATTTTACTAAGGTCTATGACGTCATCGTTATCAATGGCCATCAATTCCAGCGGACGAGCTACCTTCCCTATTAATAGCTCTAACGGACTAGCTTTTGTGACACGATTAATAGTACAGTTTAAAGCGAGTTGCACATCATCTAGCGAATCCTGCCACGATTTATCGTCACACGTCTCTACCGCTGTCAACATTGACTTGAGGGTACTCATTATCCGCTCCACCTGACCGTATATTGTCACAGTTAACACTATCTCATAAACAAAATCTTAACTGTCATATCTCTAAACTCTATTAGTTAAAACAAAATCATCAGATTATCACACAGGTTTCACTTAAGCTTTTACTTCGACTCGACTAGTGCCACTCAGGCCAGTGAACAATCAGTACCAAAGCTATAGTCCAAAAATAAACCCTGCTAAACATACGTGTGTCCTTCCAACTAACCATTCAGGTTTAGCCCGGTACGACACGTTTTTACCAACTTTTCTAACACCCACACTGTCAATCTGCACAGAACAAGTATGTCCTCTCAACCAACCACACAAGTATGGCCCGGTACGATACTGTGTTCAGATTAAAATGAACTCGTTAAAGAGCCTAGACCAGACGAGTGTGTCCTTACAATCAACCACACAGGTATGACCCGGTACGACACTGTCTTGTTGTCCAGATTTACTCTTGCTTCACATTTTATTGGTTTTCAACAAGCACAGTCTCGTTTTGCAATAAAATCTAGTAAGAACATAGAATCACTTACCAACAGTTACGGATCATTCTGAAATTATTTGCTATACTAGCCAAATCTAATTCTACACTTTTCTCATCCGTATTCTAATGTCTTTACTCAATTAAGAAACTAAAGAAATAAAATTTTGTTTAGTCAACCGTTTTGTCATGAATTCACTAAGTAGATAGTAAAATAGGACAGTAACTTGAGACGTAAGAGATCATTGAACTGTTCAAATATCAAAACGTTAAATCTACTTAGGTTTTATTCAGAATTGCGTTATTTCAATGTACACCATAGGCGCATCACCAGGCCATGGCTGCCACGTCCATCTGACTCAGTTTCCTCCTGAAACCTATCATTAGGCACACGCATCACCAACCTGTGATCGCCGACTTCGCTTCACTGCGGTTTCCTCCAGAAACCCAAACTTTGCTAGAGCTACAACTCCAGTTTCCGTCACAACTACACAAACAACGCAATTCCACAAATTCACATTGTGCAATGAGCCTTGATCTATTGCTATCAATTTCCTCAATGATCTCCCTTGCCTTTGAAAGTATTTTAATTACGCTCGGTCAATCCTGACCTTACTTAACACAACATACTCGTAACTCAAATAAAATAAAAGTTATCATCATACGCAACGTTAATAATGTGTTTCTTATTTTTTTTTTACTTTACGTCGTCAAGTAGTAACAAACAAAGCCGTTTCCCCCGTAATTTAAGAGTGGTGGTCTACTTGGTCTTGCACTCGACACCATAATTATAACAAAATGAAAATTGCTCACCGGATCAAAGACAACGTTTCGGCACAGAAACTCACACACGAGATGCAGGTAGATCTCGCACTTTCAACTTCACCAGAAATTTCCAGCGCCAGCTGCGTACTGCTGCTAGCTCCCATCTCGCGGCAACGCGTAGCCAGCTCCATATGGCGGGCATCAAAATAATTACTAGGGACCCTAGCTGAAGGTTTGCTTCACTCCTTTGAACCATTTGCACTCAAAAATCACCAACGATGTCTTTGATATCTCTTGATTAAAATAGCTTAAACTCTGAACACGCGGCAAAGTCGCGTAAAGGTCAGTCACACCACTGCTAAACATTTTTTTTGTTCCACCTGCATAAGGCACTTACTCGATCTTACTTTCAATATAAGCTCCAGGTCTAAACCTCACTTGAGGAGCTACAGGTCATAATCTTAACTCTGATGTGAGCTCCAGGTCTTTTATCCCACTTCTGATGTCGCAGCAGAAGGATTTCGGCCGGTTTCCTCCGACATAATGTGGGCTGACGTAGGTATCGCGCAATAAGAGGAGTACGAACAAAATAATCACTTGATTTATTCTTGATTAGTAACCACAAATCAACACTGAATTCACAATAACGAAACGTGGGACAGTTCCGTGACAACGTCTTCACTTGTCGGAGGCTCGATCGAAAAACTGTGTCACACCGAGCTCGAACGAAACATCACGACTCTGTCGAAGCGCACCGGAAACTTAGTTGCGGCGATTTCGCCGCTAGGGGCGCGCTTGCGTTCCGTTTTGTGTCCGTACTCATAACCGGATGCGACATATATATACAGGGACTAACAAAATATACTGAAACTATTTTAAGGGTGGACTCAGTCCATGATACTGAACAACTTTCCCCAAGGAACATATATCGAAATATGAAAAATAATTTTTGACTTCCCATACAAGTTGACCGATCAGCTGATCCGAGTCTGTATGGAAAGTCAAAAATTATTTTTCATATTTCAATATATGTTCCTTGAGGAAAGTTGTTCAGTATCATGGACTGAATCCACCCTTAAAATAGTTTCAGTATATTTTGTTAGACGTTATATATGTCGCAGTTGAATGGTTTAATCCGCTAATTCACTAAACCTCTAGGTGTTTGGCATTACAGCTCGGTTTTGTAAAACAGCGAACCCTAATACGCGGGATGGAATGATCGACTTGTATTCATCCATGCGGCTAGAGAATTTGTTGAACAATTCTATCTAAAGAAATTATATACAATGTAGAATGCCTACGAAGTGGCAATGGCGAGCGAGCGAAGCGTGCGTGCCGCGGTAGCGGCCGGCGAGTGCTAGAAAATTTCTATCCATTTTACTAGGTTAGGGCAAACCATTAAAATCGTGGAATAGTTGTCTGAGAAATGAAATTCGATGTCGAAAAATATGTATTCTAATAGACACCCAGTTATATTTCATTATGGTAAGCCTACACCAAATCCTTTTCATGCATGTGTCGCAGTTGGATTGTTTAACGGTTTCGTCAAACAGCGGATTACAGCTACTGTTTCACAAAACCGCTAGCCGTTTGAAATCGTGGTTAGCGGTTTGAATGAACGTAACACGTTGCGCAATCTTAGACAATCCAGCTGAATATCGTTCAAAAAAACCGAGCTGTAATGCCAAACAACTAGAGGTTTCGAGAATTAGCGGTTTATACCATCCAACTACGACATATATATCGTGTTAATGAAAGAACGCAAAACCTCTCAGATGGTACCTCAGCCCATGTAAGTAACTGAACAATTTTTGTTCAACAAATTTCACGATATCCAAAAAAAAAAAATCAGATTTTCACTTATAATACCACACGAGCTTCAAAATTATCGGGTATTTCCCGATAGGTTCGTTGCAAACAAATGAAGGAGTCAAGTTTTTCAGGTTAAAAAATCACGAGCGCGAAGCGCGAGTGATTTTTCCTGAAAAACTTGACGACTTTATTTGTTTGCAGGGAACCTTGAGGGAAATGCCAGATAATTTTGAAGCTCGTGTGGTATTCGGGGGATTATTTTTCCGTCCCAAATGTCGGCCAATAGAATTGCACCATTCGACGTCACGTGGTACAACAGAGAAAATAATCAAAAAATTATCAGTATAATACCATGTAGGTTGTACCACGTGACGTCGAATGGTGCAATTCTATTGGTCGATATTTGGGTCGGAAAAATAATCATACAAATTGACTCGATCAGCTGATCAGTTTGTATAAAATTCAAACTATTTTTTTTAAGTTTCGTGAAAGTTTTTGAACAAAAGTTGTCTAGTTACATGGACTGAGGTACCGTCTGAGAGGTTTTGCGTTCTTTCATTAACACGATGTATAACGTATTAAACCTGTGTATCAAACTTTGACATCTGTTTTATATTCTTCTGTATTATAATGTTTAGGTGCAATAAAGATTTTAAGTTTTAACTAAAGAATTTGAAAATATGTGATGTAACTGTTTGCCTCGAGTGGGATTCGAACCCACCTCCACTTATGTCTGTACCTTGAGTGCTGAACGAATTCCTTCATCATTTTTAATTTGCCATATTAATTTTACAGCTTCGCATTTGCGGAATGCGTATTTTTTATAACCTTCCTTTTCGACAGTTTGGCGAATTTCCAACTTCTCTAGGGTCTTATGAAACTACCCCAAGAACTAAATCAAATTATTGTCAGGGTGAAATCAGTATTATTTATCAAACAACTGCCGAATCCAAATCACGCATTTTAAGTAATACGAGTAAATTAAATAAAGTATTACCTAAAATAAAGAAAGGGACAAATCACACTGATTGACTGAATTTTTGTTATGCGATACTAACTCCACGATACTATATTTTATCTACACTAATATTATAAAGAGGAAAGATTTGTACCTATTTTTGTATGTTTGTAATGAATAGGCTCAAAAAGTACTGGGCCGATTTAAAAAATTCTTTCACCGTTGGAAAGCTACACTATCCCCGAGTGACATAGGCTATGTGTGTACCACGGGCGAACCCGGGGTGGACTGCTAGTAATAAATATAAAAGATAAACATCCTCCGTAGGAAATCCGTTAATCGCAACCTGCCTCATACATAATAAACACGCCTTTTTTACGGGCTAGACATAATCTAAGGCCGTAAGACCCAAGGGCCACTTTCAGCGTGGTTGTAAGCGTGAAGGTGGAACGGAATCTAAATAGTAAAGGGTTGGTAGATCATCATCATCATTAGGACTTTTTTAGTCTGCACTGCAGGAGCGCGACCTTCTCTTTACTACCAGAGCCATACTTGGCCAAAATAGCCAGAAGATTTGGCCTACTCACCACGCTGGTTGACGCTGGCCAGTCGGAGAGGTCTCATTGATGTTTCTAAGCTTTTTTTAGATTGTGTTTCCTAAGTCGCCTTCTACGACATCCACGAGAAGATTTGGAGTGGTTCTATGCTACTCTGCTGGCACAGGCCGGAATCTCCTAAGGTACGCGCAATATGCGTCCCCGTTCCCCGTCCCCGCACCTCTCCCCCGTTTTCGCCTCGATGACTCACGTTGGCCGTCAAGAACCGGGGGAGAGGTGCGGGTGCGGGGAACGGGGACGCATATTGCGCGTACCTTAGGAGATTCCCTTCTGTTTACTCTTACTGTATTATGTGCTGCCGGGAACCACACGGCTAGTCGCCTAAATACATACATGATTCAAATATCAGTTCTTAAACATTTTGAAAATTCCGCGAATGTAAACCCTCCGTGACCGGAACTGAAATGTTCAAAGTTTGCAAACAATGAGCCGGCCTATTACAATTGCCGAACAAATAATAACCCGAAAAGGTTTACATCAGACAACAGAAGGCCCGACAAATTTTGAACTTTATCGGATTCTTAGTTTGAATCCTAAGGTTACAGAATAAAGGAGATGTGACTTAGCATAATTATTGATATGTAGCTGTTTCTAAAGATTTACATCAGACAACAGAAGGCCCGACAATTTCTAAACTTCGGATTCTTATTTTGAATCATAAGCACAGGCCGGAAACTCCTAAGGTACGCGCAATATGCGTCACCCAGGCGTCCCCGTTCCCCGTCCCCGCACCTCTCCCCCGTTTTCGCCTCGATTTCTCACGTTGGCCGTCAAGAACCGGGGGAGAGGTGCGGGTGCGGGGAACGGGGACGTATATTGCGCGTACCTTAGAAGAGTCCCTTCTGTTTACTCTTACTGTATTCTGTGATCATAAGTTAAAAGAATAAAGATGTAAATTAGGAAAATTATTCGTATTGTATATAAAAAGGTTTACATCAGACGAGAGAAGCGCCAACAAATCTAAACTTAGGATTTTCATTTTGAATCCTAAGGTAACAGAATAAAGATGTAAATTAGTAAAATTATTGGTATTGTATATGAAAAGGTTTACATCAGACAAGAGAAGGCCCAACAAATTCAAAAATTTATCGGATTCTTAGTTTGTACCTAGCTAAGGTCATAACAGAAAGTTATATAGATCGGACAACTTTTCACAAAGTGTTTGAAAGTAATTAGAATGGTTATTTATTACCATAAAAAATAATATTTTATTTCAATAAGGCTGTAAACATACATAAATTACATTTAAAATTTGAATGCGTAAAAATGCCATGTAAAGGCTCCCATTTGTCACCTTCGCCGCGTGACGTCATCTGTTTTTGAGTAAACATCAAACAATCAAGTGGAGAAAAGGATGGCAGTAGTGGAGGCCACAAATTTATATAGTAATGTTGACATCTGGTTGACATTTTGAGGTTACCCCAGCCGTCAAAAATGACTATTACCAACGAATGACGTAACGCGCTGTCATCGGTGTTTCGTTCATGGTGGCGAACAAATTAAAAATATTGCAATTAACGCATTTTATTTTATGATTTAAAAATATAAATCATTATTATTTCACAAAAATACTCATTGAATGGTCAGTTTATTTAATTATCATAATTTCTAATTACAATAAAGATTTTTTGGTAAGACCTGTCCGATCCCCAATTGCAGAAGCGACAACAGACTGCTCTGCAGCATTTTATTCAAAATAACATTCGATTTACTTAACATCTAGAAACTATGTAGTAATTCTTCTTCTTATAACTAAAAGGTCAATACACCCTACTTTCTGAATCTTAGTTCCAATATCCTGACGCTTCATAATTACGGTACGCCTTTGATATTTAAACCCGTATTCCTGGTAAGGTCCGCTTTGATATGTTACTAGCTTTTGAAATACTGTATTAAATCCGTCCGTAGAATTTCTAAACAATTTCACTCACAAACGGATAAAAGTAAGCATATACATACAACGAGTTAATGAAATAACGCAAAACCTCTCAGGTTGTCCTCAGTCCATGAACCTGAACCACTTTTGTTCTACAACATTCCCAAAATGCCAAGAATAAAATTCGGATTTTTATACAAATTGACTCGATCAGCTGATCAGTTTGTATGAAAATTCTATATCTCGAAAGTTGTAGAACAAAAGTTGTTCATTTTCACAGGCTGAGGTACCATTTGAGAGGTTTTGCGTTATTTCATTAACACGTAATAGTTTGTAGAATTGATCATTTCATGATAATTTATGGCCGTCATTTTTCTTGATAAAGAAAATATCCGACGATCACATCATGATGTGGTCCGCCCAGATCAATAACTAATCAGCGTTTCGCGATATGAAAAGCTAAACACGTGGCTACTTCATAATATGGTGGAACATTAGTGACCATATCGTAAAATACTTACATTATCCACTTTTAGAGGCGCTGATATTATTTTATATTTGTGATCCATCATGGCAGCGGACAATTATTCTGGCGGACAGATCGTAAAAGCCGATCGAGGGAATGGGTGAAAATACGAATCGTGACAAATAGACGGTGCGGCAAGAGTTGCTTGCCGCATTCTCTTTTTTATGACAACCATGCAAAACGTGGCTTTTGGGTCTAACAGAATCAGACTATATCTACTTCGCAGAAACGACGTTCACGTCTTTACGTGATAGTGAATCTTAACATTTAAAAATATATATGTAAATCATAATTTACAAAAAAAAACTTGCATTTTGAAGTAACCGGTAACCATACATTTCAATTTCCAATGAACCATCGTGAGTATTTATTTTATATTCATGAGTTTTATGAATATATGAATAAACGAAATTGTAATTCAAACGTTGTTGTGTAATGGACTAAGGATGCTTAAAAAACTTTGAAATCTTTTTTCTGTATGGAGTTTTGACGACGATTTGATAGTTCTATTTTAATTTTAAAATATGGGATTTTATAACTCTATAGTATGACGAGTATTGTCGATGTTATTCCACGTAATAAATAGGTAGTAGCTAGGTCAGTTCTATCCATTTAAGTAGGTTAGGGCAAACCTATAGGTTAGGTTAGAACTGCGACCAACACACATGGTAGGAAAGTTCTATCCATTTTACTACGCCCCAAATATAAATTGCAGATTGTTTAGTATTATTTTCAGTTGAGTATTTTGCTGTGCAATCAGTAATTTTGATTTGCGTTTTACTACCCATATTTGTTCAGTATAACAGTTCTGCAAATACCATTATATAGTATACTAAATTTGATTTATTTAGTGTGCAAAATTTGTGTGCAATTCTGTATTTTTGGTGAAACTTTAGAATATTTCGTTCGAAAAAAGGGAATATACAGATATCGATTTAAATACATGCCCTTATTTATGAGCGGAAAAAAAAAATCTTTTTGTTTTCGGTTTCAGTTTTATGTTAACTAATTTATATGAATTTCAATGCGAGAATGAAGAATGTGTACTCGTATAATGTAAGATAGGATAAGTATAACTTGAGACTTAATTAAAAACTTGTTATACTAAATTTCAAATTTAATTGAGAGAGTATTCCTGAAATTGGAATTACATACTTATTATAATAATAACAGGCACCAACAAACACAAATACTTGTCATTAAATTATTAAAATTCAAAGCAAGTTCTAAGAACCACTGTGTATAGCGAAAGTCGAAACAAAAGCCTTCCAGTTACTAACTACTGGTAATGTAAAATTTTAATCTAGTATTAACGTCTGGATTAAGGCCGTACCTAAATTTTTAGGGGTCCAGTGCTGCCCCCATTTTAAATAAATCATTTCAAAGAAAACGGAGAAATCATTTAAAATTTTGCAACTACCAAGTCCTAGATAACCGTTCAAAGTATTTTATGAACTGCTGTTTACAGTTTATAATGAGAACGTTAAGCTTTACTACGCACATTAGCCGAAAGTGGCCGTTTTTCGCAAATGTGCGTAGTAAAGCTTAACGTTCTCACTTTAAACTAAAAACAGTAGTTCATAAAATACTTTGAAGGGTTATCTAGGACTTGATAGTTGCAAAATTTTAAATGATGTCTCCGTTTTCTTTGAAATTATTTATTTTAAATGGGGGCAGCACTGGACCCCGGAAAATTTAGGTACGGCCTTAAGAGGAAAATCGTGTTTAGGCCAAAACACTTTAGAACGTACGTTTAATAGAAAATTTATCGGGTTCCATACTGAATCTGGAATTCATTTTGTAATTTTCTTTTTGTTGTAACGACGACGCATAAATTAAAGTTTTCCAGCAATCGATAATATGTCTTTCCTATGAACTTCGAGTGTCCTATCTAACCTTACTTCTACTAAAGACATTACCTTGGTGACTTTTGAGCCTGCCAAAGCATTAAGTTCCAGTAAAGAGAGCACAGAATAATAACTCTTTGTGTCGTAATTTAAATTTTCCAATTAAATTTTTCACTTTTTGTCACAGGGTCACACTTGAAAGTTCAGCAATAGATTGTTTAGTTTGTAAAATGATTTTTTATTGTTTTAGTTGCGTAATTTTCTAGCTTTAAAGAGAGCGCCTAATGCTAATAATATAAATTTTGTTCCCGCTTCCAAGCACATTTTACTCTAGCCGAAGCGAGACAGCGACCATGCGCGGACGGAAGAAACGTGGCGGGTCACTGACAAAGGGGTTTACAAAGATTATTTAAGAGTTATTAAAATAATAAGACATGAAGTCATCATGAGCCTTATGTTTAATACAATTCTAATCCAAAGTTACAAGGGCTAATTTATTGTATTTCTTGAATACTAGCCGTTTTATTATAATTCGGAGGTGATTGGGAGGCAACTTCGCAATTTTTTCCATCGAGGAATTTTAAGTTAAATTAAAATTAAAATAATTTAAAATTGCCTTTCGTTTAAATCTTCCAGGCTGTGCGGAGCGTGCACAGGCTTTTTCTAATGGTTAAAAACTACAATTTGTAACGGGGACAACAGCTTTTAAAAAAATTGCCTAGGCTAATTTTGTCACAATCATCCATGACATATTGTTGTTTGAATGGGCACTTCAAATATTATAAATTGAAGTGTCAATTCAAAATTTTAAAACATATAATATTTCTTTATTTTTTTCCACAATCTTAACATTACATATTACATATGATAACAAGAACAATTCATCTTTCTCTTTACTTCTTTTTTGGATGTTCTCGTCCAGATGCAATGACCAGTCACTGTGCACGTCTCTTATGCTGGAGCTTCGAAAAAAAATCAAGTTCTGGTTCTATTCGTTCTTTATTTTGAGACTGAATCTGACGATTTAATTAAATTTCCGATTGCACGACTTGTCGCTTTGTGATCGAGCGTCCAGATAAGTTGAGTTTAATAAGAATCCGGCGCGTACTCCGTAGTTTGGGGCATTCTGACGCTGCTCGGGCTGATGTAAATCTTTTTGGACGCGGCTTATTTGTTAGGCTAATTGTTGAGGTCCTGGAAAGAGGAGATATGAAATATAATTATTTAATTTTGTTTAACTGCATATTATCTCATCATACAATGTGTCTGACGCTGCTCGGGCTGATGTAAATCTTTTTGGACGCGGCTTATTTGTTAGGCTAATTGTTGAGGTCACGGAAAAAGGAAATATAATTATTTAACTTTGTTTAACCGCATATCATACAATACAATACAGTTTCGGGCCGTCTAGCGATGTAAATCTTTTTGGACGCAAATGGACTGATTTGTTAGATTAGTGCTAATTGTTGAGGTCACGAAAAGAAGATATAGAAGTTTTTATTAAACTCATCATATCAGCCGCAGGAAGTCCACTGCTGGACATAGGCCTCCCCCAAAGACTTCCAAAACGACCGATCGGAAGCGGCCTGCATCCAGCGCTTTCCTGCAACCTTGCTCAGGTCGTCTAACCACCTAGCAGGTGGGTGTCCTATTCTGCGCCTGCCGGTACGTGGCCGCAATTCGAGAACCTTGCTGCCCGGCCATCGGTTCTTCGCGCTATGTGCCCCGCCCACTGCCACTTCGATGAGCTAATCTGCTGGGCTATGCCTGTGACCTTAGCTCTTCTACGAATCTCCTCATTTCTGATTCGATCACGTAAAGAAACACCTAGCATAGCCCTCTCCATAGCCTGTTGAGCGACCTTGAGCCTTCTTATGAGACCATAGTATGGGACCACGTTTCAGAGCCATAAGTCATCACTGGTAAACACACATTGATTAAGCACTTACGTCTTGAGGCACTGAGGTATTTTGGACGAGAAGACACTGCGTAACTTCCCGAACGCTGCCTAGCTGAGTCTGATTCGTCGAAAGACCTCTTCCTCGAAGCTGGAACTTCCTGCCTGGATTAATTGACCCAGGTAGATATACTGCTCTACAACTTTGAGGGTGGAGCTCCCAACAGAATGCATGTTCGACATGACCTTCGTCTTGTCAATGTTCATTTTCAGGCCGGACTTGATTGAACGGATTGGATTCATCTACTTGTTAACCAAATTTAATTTCGAAGATACGAATTAACTTTCAACATCATACACACACATACATTACCGGGTGTAAAACATTCAACACATACTTGTAGGGGTGACTCAGTCCGTCAATCAGAATAATTTATTTTTATGGGATCAATAATGCTGGGATCTATCTTTCTTTTTTCTTTATCAATAGCAGGCTCTAATCCAAGAGATCGAAGACTCCTGTCAACTATTTATTGCTCATTGTGCGACAACGCATTGGAGGTCATTGTGTCAGCGTATTACAGTTATTGACGGTTATTGAACGAATAAAACTTACTTTGTCATTTGGAAATACTTTGTTCGCACGCAGAATTGATAAGAAGGTAATGTACTAAATAAATCTTTATGTGTAAAACAGTCGGAAAGCAACGCAGTCGTTTAGGAGCACACCATCGTCTAAAGCGCAAAATGACAATCGATCGCAAATTGTCAAAACCGCACATAGGCAAAAGCGCAGAATGTCAGAGGCGCATAAGTCATAAATCAACTTTAACGGACTTATTTTTTTTTGTTGTTGTTAAATATTATTATTTTTAGCAAGTCATAATGGGAGATCATATATTTTTAAGAAATATATTTATTTTTTATGTAAACTAAATACAGGTTCTACCAAAATATACTGAAACTATTTTAACGGGGGATTCGGTCCATGATACTGAACAACTGTCCCCAAGGAACATGTATACAAAATGTGAAAAATAATTTTTGGCCTCCCATACAAGTTGAGCGAGTTTGTATGAAAAGTAAAAAAAATATTTTTCATAATTCGTAGTATCTTCCCGTTCAAAATACCTCAATGCGTATTAGACAAAAAACGTAAAAGCCGATCTAGGTACGTAGTCTGAATCATTTCAATACAATAGGCTAGCGTAGCGACTAGGATTCCCTTTCTTCACCTTCGCGTCCACCATGGCTATCATTTAACTAAACCGGTCAAGCGCGAGTCGGACTCGGTAATTAAGGATTCCGTACCTCCGTACAATGTTTTAAAACGTTGAAAAAAACGCGTTTTATGTATGACGACGGGTAATTATCTTATTTTTAGTATTTGTTTAGAGCGGTTACAGTAATATAATCGGTGAAAATTTCAATGGTCTAGCTATTTCGGTGACAAACGGACGGACAGATAGCTGAGTCTCGGTTATAGGGTCCCGTTGGCACCCTTTGGGTACGGAACCCTAAAAGTCCGTCCGACTTTGTATATGACATTACAAAGATTGCGTTCTGGTCATTCTACTAATCCCTTGGAGGGTACAATTGGCAGGACATGATACCGCATGTAAATGGAGGCAGACATAGTTTTTTATCGATATTCTCATTCCCACTGCCAAGATTATTCGGGATTGGCTGTAGGGCTGTCACTGTCCTTTTAATAACTAGGTACACCTTTCTAGCCTTGCCTTAGATTACCAGATTTGAGATTATGGATACCGCATGTAAATGGACGCAGACACAGTTTTTTATCAATATTCTCATTCCTATTGCCAAGATTATTCGGGAGTGGCTGTAGGGCTGACACTGTAACCTTTTTACAACCAGGTTCACCTTACTAGCCTTGCTTAGATTATCAGATTGGCTGTAATTTTTATATCAATTTACTTAGTTTAAATCTTTATTGAACCAAAACAGATGACAAAAGGCGGCCTTATCGTAACTGCAATCTCTTCCAGGCAACTGAGGTACTGAGGAATTTAATTGTACGTTGAAATAATGCTGCAGTGCAGTTACATTGTTGCCGCTTCTTCTGCACAAGCGCCTCCAAAGCGTCACTCAAGTTAGTTGTAAGTAACGAATTGACGTCAAGATTTGTTGTAAAATTAATGACAAAGTGACTATTTACCAAAGATATTATAAATAATCAACAATAATTAAGTTATATTATTCTTAAGTTAGATATTCAATTAATTAATACCTAGGGATTTATTTTGATGTCTTACAAGATTACTAAACCATATTATGGTATAAAGTAGATTTAGCAACTCTTCTCTATGGGTTGGGCTACATCTGGCTGCACGGAACAGCACTTTCCTAGGAAAGTGTTCCGTGCTGCCAGATGTTAAGCTCAACCCTAAAAATCTACTTCTAAGAAAATTAAAGAAAAAAAAACGAACCTGCTTACAAAATTTCACGAGAATCAGTTGAGAAACGCGAACTGTAAAGGAAAACATCCGGACAACGAGACTGACATATGAAATCATTTTTTCTGAAGCTGATACGCGTTTTAGGCTCAGGGCCTTTTCTAGAAAAAGCAACAGGTTCCAATCAATCAATCATAGTATTTTAAGAATTTAAGTTCGTCGTTGAGATGTTTTTTGGCAACCCTGTGCAATGGTTATCTTCAGATTTAGGATATCGAGAATTTTATAAGGCGTACTGAAAGGTTTTATTTAGGCTAATCTTGGAAATCCTTGCGAAGTATCTTATAGTCTTTAAAAGAATTGAAATGCTTTGCGTATCCTTAGAATATCAAAGCAGTATTGATTAGTAGTTTAAGTAGTCTTTTTTATCGATTGTGTTAATGGCTACACTGGTTTCCGATGTTTCGAGCTTGCAAGGCATCTGACAGCTCCGACTGCCATTTAGTGACAAAATTCATTCTAAAAGTGGTCTTTGAGTCTTGCGGCTCTGGGCTCTTGTTTGCATGGAGCCGCGAGATCCAAAATGCTCTGTTTGCATCATTAGGAATAAAAGACGTGATAGTGCGAGTTGAGTATGTCATGTCTTTCTTCTTCATCTAAGTGCGTTCTCAGTTGCATTCTCAGCTATACTGCTTTGGAGCCCGGGGTGCGCTTTCCCGCTTTTTCTTCTCCAAATATAACATGCATGTCAATGGTTATCCAAGGATGCCAAAGACCTTGCCAAGTGGAGAAGAAAATGCCGGAACAGTTAAAATGATTTGGCTGTAATTTAACGACCAGCCGCCTGCGTGACGTCAACCCTCTTTGGGAATGTATTTGTGCGAAAAGTTTTACAATCGGCCGCCGCCCGACGTTAACCCTCCTTGGGAATGCAATTGTAGCACGAGATGTTTGTGCTTAGTCCTTAAGTCGCCTCTTACGACATCCACAGGAAGAGATGGAGTGGTCCTATTCTAAACCGGAACCTCACGAGTGGGTTGAGTATGTCATGTATGTTAAATCAATAGCTCATAACTACTACTAGTAGTTCGCCTCGAACAGTAAACGGCAACCCCTTCACCCATATGGCAGTACGGCTCATGTTCGAACTTTAAACATTCCATTAGCTACTTGTACATCCAAATTTCATGAAGCTCTGATCAAAACTACTCAAATTATCGTCGAAGAAACATACATAAATATATACTCACATACAAACAAACGCCGGATTGTTCAAGTATGAACCTACCTAGATCAATTACCTACGTAGCTCGGTTGTAGGTCTCTTAAACAATCGAGTAAAGGTTTTTGAGCAATTAATGTTTGATCAAACGCCATTAGGTTTCAAGTAGGGGAAACTTCTTCCGCCATATTCTTGAAATCGTCTGCAGAGAGCTCGAGTCGTGGAATGAAGGGAATCAAGCAACGAATGCAAGATAATAATGCGGCCCCAAATGACTGTCATTACAGCACAAAAGGTTGACCACAAGGGTCCTAATACCCGAAAATCCCGCACGGTGTTCTTACGTTGTATAAAAGCGGCAAAGAGCGAGTCACATTTATAATTGAGGATCCATTTTTATACAGATATATAACGTCTAACAAAATATACTAAAACTATTTTAAGGGTGGATTCAGTCCATGATACTGATCAACTTTCCCCAAGGAACATATGTCGAAATATGAAAAATTATTTTTTGGCTCTCCTTAGAAACTCGGATCAGCTGATCGGTCAACTTGTATGGGAGGTCAAAAATTATTTTTCATATTTCGGTATATGTTCCTTGGGGAAAGTTGTTCAGTATCATGGACTGAATCCACCCTTAAAATAGTTACAGTATATTTTGTTAGACCCTGTATACGGCCCTGATGGTATGTCATTATTGTTATTTAAGCGTGTCCCTTGGCTAATCTGGTTGCTAACAAGTTGAACCCAGGATGGCCGATGTAAGGATAATCTGGACAGATGGTAATACATTCACAGAGATTGCGACGTCTGCAAAAGTGGTGCATCTCCACAGACTATGGCACACTTGCTGAGCTGCCCACCCAGCGTACCCTGATACCTACATGCTGGAGAAACTGTACAATGCAAGCCGCAGATAAATATTTAATAATGCTAATAAGCTAAGATTCTTTTTCACACACACAGCTAACGTTCACGACACTAGTCGCCGTCTTTAAAAACCCTTACATGTGTCAGTTGTCCTTCTACATTTGCCATCTACGGAACCCTAAAAAGCTGGAAGAGGATTTTTAATAGACTTAAAGTTAACAAGATTAGGACTTAGATAGACTGCCTCGGGGAGCGTTGTTCTGAGAACTAAACGGCTTAGCTTATTAAACTTTATGGAAACTTGTGTGTTCTTTGTTGGGTAAGGTTGGAAACACATGGGATTCTTTTGCTACATTATTGTACAAAGGAAAACAACATTTAACAACTTTTCTATCAATCTTCTTCTACATTTAAGGCCATACATGAATTTTCCGGGGTCCAGTGCTGGTACTTGAAATATTATTCGAAAGAAAACAGAGATATCATTTAAAATTTTGTTTTTGTGAAGCCCCAGATAACCCTTCAAACTATTTTAGTTGTAGTGTCTAGCAACATTGACGCAACCGTTCTCCCAAGACCGATTAGTCTTTGGACTGTTCGTCGACAAGATGAGTCATTTATTTTCGTTTCGCCAGCAGAGTCTTTCACCTACGGACATTTTGCCGCCAAAACCTTTCGTCTTCGTCACTTTCGACGACAGGTCTTTCCAGATTACCTCTCTTTCTATCTGTTGGAACTTAGAACCCAGTCTTTGACAATATGGGCCCATCTTTCCGGATGCATACCAGATGGGCAGACGTTTTGCGTGCATTTGATAAAGAATGGAAAGAATAGACCAAGAATAGGGTATTGTGGTCGGAAAGAGGGGTTTACCCAGCTGTGGCACATAAATAGCTAAGCAAAAAAAAAGATTTAGCAGCGAAGTTAGAAAATAGATAAGTGTTCGGCCAACCTAACTTTTAAATTGAGAGAAACGGCCCTCGTTTTGCACGAGTGAGTTAATAAGACGCGAGCTAAATAATGGGTTGCTTGCACCCGGGACTTCAACAAGTGAAGAATTTATTATGCGCCATGAAGAATATTAAATTACAAACTGATGACCGATGGGACAGAATCCTAGACCTATTTATTCATAAAGTGTCCACAAAGTGTCAACACGACAGTCGTCCATAGTGTTGTCTTATTTTAATAACCAAATTTTAGACTTTAGCATCATTGCTTAGCGCTCAATGTTGCTTGACACTACAATTAGGAAACGTAGCTACGTACGCATGTCGGGCCGCTTTTGGTTGAAGTGAAGGCCTGTGTCCACGAGCATGGTTTATTCACGGCACGTGTACGCACTAAACGGCACGAGTTAAGCCGGTGCTAGCGCCGGCTTCATGTAAAGATCTAAATGGAGCTTCAAACAGCGCCGTGCTGTGTTAAAACCGTGCTCGTGGACACAGCCCTAAAGGTTCTACTTACGGTCCTCGGGTGGAAACAGGCAAAATGGCCACCGATGCTTTTGCCCGCACAATGGGCAACAAATAGTTGAAATGAGTCTTAGATCTCCTGGAAATTCTTTTTATCCTATATCAGACCAATACTGGACTAAAGGCCTCTCCCAAAAAGGAAGGATTTGCTGATAATCACCACGCTGGCACAGAATTATTTTAACATCAGAACGGAAACTCGCAGCGTCCCTCGCAATATGGTGTCCCCGCATCTTTCCGCAGTTCTCAGCGGCAGCGTTTGATGGCTTTGAACACTGAAACTCAAACATTGACGTGCGCACGGGTGTATGTATACGGATGTATAGTTTCGTTTGTAGTAGTAGGCATTGTAGGCGGCATAAGTGTTACTCCGCTTGTATGAAGCGCCATATATGTGACGTTGTGCAGCGAGTTTGTGATGGCAGTAAGATTGTCTTTGCTCAGAACACGCTTAATTCACTTAATTATAAAATTGGATCTTATTTATCTGAAATAAAAATGGAAAAGAATTGGTAACAAGTAATAAATCTAAACTAACCCGTGTGGTTTCGGGAAAGACTAGGACCACTCCATCTCTTTCTGTGGATGTCGTAAGAGACGACTAAAGGAAAGATAGCACTTAAAGCTCGTGCTACAATAGCATTCCCAAGGAGGGTTGACGTCAGGCAGGCGGCCGGTCGTAAAACTGTAGTCAAATCGTTTAAAATTTTCCGCCTATTTCTTCTCCAATTCGCTAGATTTTTGGTATCCTTGGGTGACTATTGATATTATTTGATATGCATATCCATTATGCCCATTTTTTTATTCTCCATTCGCTGATACTTGGTTGACTGGAAGAGATCCCTATATGGGATAAGTCCGCCATTTTACATATTATTTGGTCTTTTATGGTTTATATGTTTGTAAAATATTTTTTGTACAATAAAGATATAGGTATACAACAAAAACAACAGCATATTATATTTGGAAAAGAAAAAGCGGGAAAGCGCACCCCGGGCTCCAAAGCAGCACAGCTGAGGATGCAACCGGGAACGCGTTCAGATGAAGTAGAATAAATCTAAACTAAACTATAAAATAAAATTGATTGTTGTTTTCCTAAACATACTCCTCATTGTCAATTCAGAACGAGTATTCCCGCCTGGAACATATTAAATCTCCACAAAGTAAGTTATTGGTTCAATAATAACGAAACAGGCACAATGACCACCGATGCTTTTGCCCGCACAATGGGCAATAAATAGTTGACAGGATTGGGGTTCGAGTCTTTTTGTCAGGTCGGGGATTGTAATCGAGGAAAGTGGTTTTGGAGTATCGCTTTACCGAAGGAGATTTGAATAAGTCGGCTGCATTTATAAGAACTCTATTACCCGATTATGACGAAACCAATAATAATAATAAAAACTCTTTATTGCACCAAGAATACATAAGAGTAAATAATGTTAACAATATGTTATGTACAATGGCGGCCTTATCGCAAAAGCAATTTCTTACAGGCAACCACGCTAGTAGGACTTCAAGTTGTAAAGTGGGTATGGTGCAGAAGTTCATAAATACATGCAATAAACATTCATATATTCATTTATATATTTATACATACATACCTATATTATATCCTTACATACATAACACGAATCTTATGAAAGTGTAGTGACACATACACAAAATAACTAGGTACATAATACACAAAACGATGAAAACACTCAATTCAGTACAAAGATGGAAAGTGAGACTTTACTTGACTTTTGAACCAATATAAGAGCGTTATGTGTTTTGCCGCTATGAATGTATGTCTGTTCATCTTTACCCTCGTATTCCCTTCAAAGATATCCATGACATCTTGACAAAGGAAGTATCTTCGAAAGCTTCTTAGCTGTACGCTGGTTATATGCTATATGACGTCATACTTACGGTGGCGCCCTCTATAGCCATACTAAAGTAATGAACTAAAAAATAAATTAAATTGAATCATACCAAGTGGGGTATCAAATGAAAGGGCACATTTCAAAAATACAGGCTAACTTTTTAACCATCAGCCAAATTTTTGGAGCAAGTTCAGTCTTTGATACTGAACGACTTAACATATTATAAAAACAATTAACGAATAACGAAAATAAAAATTCGCCTTCCCATACAAATCAGCGCACAGCCAAACGGATTTTGCATGGGATGACGAACTTTTTTTATAAAAAGTAGATCAGTATCATGGACTGAACTTGCTCCAAAAATTTTACTGGTGTTTAAAAAGTCACCCTGTATGTATTTATTTATTTTTATTTATTTATTTATTTAACTTTATACACAAATACAAGTGTAATGGCGGACTTAAAGCCTAAGGCCTTATCTACCAGTCAACCAACCGGGTGATGTCGAGAAAGACACGGGTAGTGCAAAAACTCAAAAAGAACTGATGAAAAATGAACCAGGTTTACTTAAATATGTAATAATAAACCATAAATATGTAATAATAAACCATTAACTACATACAAATAATACACACTATTATTATACTAAGATATACTACTCACATATACTACATACACTAAGAACTATCTGACAGTTGTTTAAGAAAAAGTGCTTTCACCTGTTTTTTAAATGAAAATCGGGTTTTAGCCTTCCGAAAATCAACTGGTAAGGCGTTCCAGAGCTTTATAGCTTGGACAATAAACGAATGTGAAAAGAACCCACTCCGGTGAGCTGGTATAGAAAGGCTGAGATTGTTAGAGGAACGAAGATGTCTGACATGGGTGTCACCCAGAAACTGAAAGTTAGACTTGAGGTATCCAGGAGTAGCGGGTTCAAATAGAATATACATTATTAGCTGTGTTATGCTTATATTATATTAACTGGATAAACGTAAATTTTAGCAAGAATTTTTCCATAGTCCATAGTTTTTAAAATTATGACTCGTTTCTTTATCAAGTGTAGTCACGGAGTGTAGTATAAGCTGAATTAAGTTGAGATATACACAATATCACGTGTTTAGCCTGCGATAGACAGAGCCTAGGGCTCACTCGTGTGGTTCCGGGTTAGAATAGGACCACTCCATCTCTTCTTGTAGATGTCGTAAGAGGCGACTAAAGGAATAAGCACAAACACAATTGCATTCCCAAGGAGGGTTAACGTCGGGCGGCGGCCGGTTGTAAAACTTTTCGCACAAATACATTCCCAAAGAGGGTTGACATCAGGCAGCCGGGGCCGATCGTAGCCAAATCATTTAAACTGTTCCGGCTATTTATTCTCCATTTTGCAAGGTCTTTGGCATCGTTGGGTGACCATTGACATGCATGTTATATTTTGAGAAGAAAAAGCGGGAAAGCGCACCCCGGGCTCCGAAGCAGCACAGCTGAGGATGCAACCGGGAACGCGCTTAGACGAAGAAGAAGAAGACAGAGCTTAAGGCCATCAGACTCAAAGGTCACTTGCAGCGTTAAGACTCCTCATTTTAAAAAAAACACATTTTATGTGCTAGGTACATACTAGAATCATCATGTAAAGCAATTCCCGTCGTAAATTACACGGTTCCCGGAGGACTGGGTAACCCGGTTCAACCCCAAATTACGACAGTTGTAAATCGAAATGACACCGCAGAATAAGATGGCTGGTTTTATGTAAAAGTGTACTGTGAGATGTAGGGCATGTTGGTCGAGTAGAAAGGACAGTTGAGTAGTTTTGTTTTTAACCAAAAAATTATATACTTCTATCTTATCGAGTGTGTTATATAAGAAGGGTACTGTTTACCTCCTGTCTACTTCTTTTAGTGTTCGGTCCTGTACTTCTTCTGTGTGATCTTTTTCTACCTTTTTTATGCAATCCGCAACTGTTTCTTTTTGTTTTTACCAAGTGTAAGTAACTGGCACAGATCTGATGTATATTTGACCAAGCGAGCGAAGCGAGCGAGGGCTATAATTCAAGTTGGGGCGAAAACACATTGTTTGTATGTATGTTGGTTCCGCGATAACTGCCGAACCGTTGGTCCGATTATGATGAATGTAGAAGGCATGTAGGAAATATCAAAAGAATTTTCAAGTTCGTTGGACACCAAAATCGGTTCAGTAGTTTTTGAAATATTAATAAAAAATCGCGAGGCCTAAGTTCAGAGCGAACTACTTGTTATGTATAATGTATATCTCTTGATCCTTATTCTTGGTATATGGAAAACCACTCCATTCTCTTTGCCAAAAACAGCCATTGTGTGCGTCTCTGTCCGTACAGTGACACCGGAAAGAGCCTGGCTCTCAAATGTAGACAGACAGACAGACAGATCCTTGGTTTGAGATGACTCTTATCATATGTTTCAAACTGCCTTAATGAATCTGACATTGCTTATCGACTTGCATCTTAAGATGATAGATGAGATCCAACCCTAAATCACAGTCCGGAATCTCCTAAGGTACGCGCAATATGCGTCCCCGTTCCCTATCCCCGCACCTGTCCTCCGTTTTCGCCTCGATGACTCACGTTGGCCCACAAGAACGGTTGGTGCGGGGAACGGGGACGCACATTGCGCGTACCTTAGGAGATTCCGTTCTGTTTACTCTTACTGTGATCTGTGCCTAAATCTCACTCGCCCACTGTAAGCTCAGAGATGCAAACCCGCGAACGAGATTGTGGGTGTTACTAATGTGAGAGCGATGTTAGATAAGGGGTAAAAAGTGCGATATACGACCTACTACACGCGGCCGTATTTTTGTTTTATTTCTTTTGCAAGCGACATGATACGCCTACGAAGTAGATTAAAAATAAATGTATTATAGTAATAAAAGGTATCGCATATTTTGTTTTTCTGCTGAAAACGTATAAGCTACGCCTACTTGGCGATCCAATGAGGATATAATTCGCCTACACACCTGGCAGCGCACAGTCGATAAAAATAATTTTAGTTATATAGTATCTTCGGATATAATTGTCCCTTGATAATCCGCTAGTTACCAACAAGTAAAAAAATTTTTTTTATTGAATCTTCAAAGCATAAATTAATATTTTTTAATAAATCGTATGAAATACCAAACCATGACGTCATAGTTTCTTGGAATTTAACAGTGCATTAAGTAATCTAAAGTCACGTTCAAAATGGATATGATCAATGACAAGTGACATTATTTGATGGTTTTTTATTCTCTTATATATTTCTATACAATTTTCAATTATGTCATGGATTTCATAAATGATTGTTGACGTCAGATCTTTTACTTACAGTTTTTAGTGCCGTAGTTAGAAGCGGCTCCGTCTACCCCGAAATTTTATTTACTCTTTATTTATCCTCGATACCTATTTTACTCAAAACAGAAAAATGTAAATAACACAATTTGTAGTATTCGAGTATGGAACTACAAAAATTCCAAAACTGCTTATTGTTTTCTTATTTAACGCGACAAAGTCGCTTCAATTTGTTCTCATACAGCGAAATGGGAAACCTGAGGTGGCATTTTATATCAATACATTGATGTCGTACCTTCTAGACTAAAGATAACCTTATGTCGCCGTACACCCAGGTTCAACATGACATATTCTAATATGGCTTGCCTCGGCCTGTGGCTCAGCCGAAACGCTCTGGGGTTTAGAGTGTAAGTTTCAGCTACAAAAGTCAATATGTGGCCGAAACCAAAACAGGCGTTTGTTATCTTGCGCCTCAGATCAAGTAGAACAGATATTCTTGGGCTGAGGTTCTTAGTGCTAGCGTACTAGGATGGACACTAATATAATCCGCCCAAGTTGACTTGCTACGAAGACTAGATAAGGATAGTTGAGAATTTGATTTGATGATAACAAATTACCATTTCGCGGTTCTTAAGGCCGTACCTGAATTTTCCGGGGTCCAGTGCTGCCCCCATTTAAAATAAATTATTTCAAAGAAAACGGAGACACCATTAAAAAATTTTGCTACTACTAATTCCTAGATAACCCTTCTAAGTATTTTATGAACTACTGTTTACAGTTTAAAGTGAGAATGTTAAGCTACTACGCACATTTGAGAAAAACGGCCACTTTTGGCAAATGTGCGTAGTAAAGCTAAAATTTTTTATAGTGTCCGTTTTCTTTGAAATGATTTATTTTAAATGGGGGCAGCATTGGACCCCGGAAAATTCAGGTACAGCCTTAATAGGTGCAGTCTCTCTCTTTTTTTGTGTATAAATAATGGCTTAGTTATCTAATAACGAGTTTACTTACAACTTCACTTCACTCAGCCACAGACTCAGCTTAACTTTTTGTTTGACTGCTGGAAAAGGTTCAGGACTTTAACTTGAGTAGTTATTTATTGGGCTTTTCAACACACGTATCCGTGTTTTGAAAAGACCAATAAATACGTTGAAATTTAAAATTCACTTCATCAAAGGCCGCCCCTCTTTTTCAAAAGTCTCAATAAAAGATATGATATCATGCTTAACTCACCTGTATTTTACTCGAAAGTTTCCACTTCCCGAGGTATATTCACTATCACCTTAAACTATTATTACACGATTAAACCGTAGTGAATGATGGGAAAGGAAAATCTCTCTGTTCTGATACGATGATTATATTGGTTTGCACCAAGAACGATATTTCTACGCATGCTTGACAGGACGCCCTGTCTCCGACAATCAGATATTGCATCACTGGATCAGATTGACTCGTACCTTTCATCCGTAGATTTTAGGCACCCAGTAAGTACAATTCCTTCATATCGAAGTCAGGACATTGGTATTTTGATACCCACTGTAAACTACGCGAAAGATCTATCGCTTTGACGATCATTCTACCTCATGACCCAAGACACGTCTTCGACAGTACTGAGGTATCGCAAACTGGTCCGGATTAGGCTCGTGCTGATGACCCGTAGGTTGTTAGCACCCATTAAATACGATTCCTCAACATTGAAAACTATCGTGAGCGATGAGAAAGAACTTTCGCTTGACGGATATTTAATAGCAAAGTCAACGGGACGTCTGTAGTTGCGAAAGAATTATCTCGTTGCTGGTCCAGATTAGGCTCGTCCCGATCACCCGTAGGTTTTTGTGGGTACCCAGTAAATGAGATCCTTCGCAGACAATGATATCCACCATGACTAATACTATAGATCATCGCTTTATATCAAACCAATTTCATATTCCAAATCACACTCCAGTGAGAATGTTATTTCCCCCCCAAAACCACCACGAGTTTTCAGATCACTTCACATATCATACTAGACAAAATAACTTTTAAACTACATTTTTACACTTTACACAATCACGATCCTTGTACAAATGCGGTTTGCCAATAAATGAACCACGATGTATTAGTGATGTAACATTGCATGGTGTATGGTAGTGATAAACAATCGATTATTCGGTAATCGATTATTGGATATCAAATCATATTAACGTTTAGAGTATTCTGTGTGATGAATTGGTAAACCGTTTAATAGTAGGTAGCATATCTAGTTTCAATTAACACCTTTCCGTTTTTCAAAGAAGTTTACTTGTAAATTGTTTTGCGAATATTTTCTATCGATTCTACCTATGAATATAAATCGAATAAGAGTAACACTATTCAAGCACTATGATAAATTTTGCTAAACCTGCAGTTATGCGCTCCCACGTGAATATTCCTGAGCGTAACATGATAATCAGTGGCGGATTAAGCAAGTGCGAAGTCCGTAGCCAATTATTTTAAGGGGCTCGAGTCACGAGTGTTACGAGGGATGGTGGAGTATATGCAAATCGAAAATGTATGCCTACTAGATTGTACGGGTTATTTTAAGAATTCACAATGCTATACTATCTTAATCTTATTAAATAAATAAATAAGATTTATGATGAAAAAATTCTTGAAACAGCTCTGCTCGCATGGATTTTTTTACCATATCTTATTTCTTCATACACCCAATGCTTAATTCTCTAGGCAGCTCAATGCTAGGTCTAACGAGATGTAGCAATTTAGAATGTAACACCTTTAGCGCGGGGCCCCTTTTTGCGCGAGGCCCGCAGCATTACCTACTCTTGCTATGGTTGCTGTTTTTCGTGTGTGTAAGTGGCCAACACCTCTTGCTGCGGTGTTAATCCAACACTGATGATAATCAATCGTGATAGCGCGTTATGCTAAAAGTAGCATAAGTACATCTACATTGTAAAGACAAAGAGAGGTTCTCAAACATGTACAGTTGTAAAGGATGGAAGTTACTAAGTGCAAATACCTACCTAAAGTAAAATACGAAATATTATTTTAAATTAGAACTACATAACCCTTTTTTGACAGTTGGGTAATAAATTGAAATAACATTTGCGGTGCGCTATTGATAAAGACGGTGTGTTTGATGATCGTGTTACAAAGGAAGTATGAAACATAAAACTTTTGTTTTCGACTTATTATTTCAAAGGAAATAAAATAAAGTGCTTATGTCTTCAATAAAGTGCCTATGTTTTCAAAAATACAGAGTTTGTACACCATTTTGCATTGCATATTGCTAATTGTTGTACGTAAATCATGAGTCTCTTTGGCAAACCTTAAGGTTTACAATACCTGTAAAATAATTGATGATTTGGCTAAAACGCATTATTTAATTCGTTTATTGGTGTGATGCACTCCAAATCAGTCCTATCCAGGTGAAGCTCTACTCAAGAAGTACTGTGCACCGTTTATCTACATACGAAGTCTCTCTGCTCGTAGATCGACCTCATCGTCAATCAGCTGAAAGTTAGCTGTAATTTTCTATCACCACGAGGATCTTCGCACGTACAATCATGTTCGTAAGTTTGTAACTAATGTTATGTTATGCATTTTATTATTTGTGTTAACCTCATTTCATACCTTAATATTTGTGTTATTACTTACTTGCAGGTCTGATTCGGAGTACTATGCGACTAAACGTCATGCCAAGGAGGTAAAAAAACAAAAAATAGAAGAACTTATTGAGACGGATGAAGATAGTGGAACTACTTCTGGAATAAGGTACGTACTTCTTTCTTATCTTAGCTAACCTAAGTTTAAGTGTGATTTTGTGTGATGATATGTGAATTCTAAACTGTATTCCTATATCCACAGTTATATGAATATATAATATTTAGCGTATAAATATTTACAACTGTACGTAGATTATATAACTTACATAATTAATAATTTTTAAAAAATACTCATTTCAGGTTAAAACCAGTGTCTTCAAAGCACGTGAATAAACGTGCAAAAGTCGCGCCTGTAGAATACGGATCAGACGAAGATATTTTACCCAAAAAGTATGTATTAACCTAAAAGTGACTCGTTACCTAATTTTTATACTTCATAATTGTTCTATTTAACCTTACTTACACTCTAATTGACGACCTCTGTGTTTTAGTAATGATCATACCAAGCTATTACACCGGAGGTCCCTGGTTCGATACCAGGTCCTTTTATTTATTATGTGAATTCTAACCAGTATTCCGTTATCCACGGTTATATTATGTTAATGTAATATTTAACGTATAAATCTTAAATAGGTAATTATTAAAAAAACTCGTTAATTTCAGATCAAAACCAGTGTCTTCAAACCACGCGAATAAACGTGCCAAAACTGTGCCTGTAGAATACGGATCAGACGAGGATATTACACCTAAAAAGTATGTATAACGTAAAAATCACTAGGCACTCACTGTATTTATTTTGTTGTACTACGAACTTGTTTCCTAACTTTTATAATTGTAATTCACTCTAATTGACTACCTTTGTGGTTTAGTAGTCATCATGCTAGTGCGGGTTCGATCCCCGGTCAGGTCAAGATGGAAAATGATCTTTTTTCAGATTGACTGTAGTCTTGGAAGTTTATTTACATATGTAATTATATATGTAGTATCGTTGACTTAGTATCCCGTAACACAAGTCTTGCTCTTACTCTGAGGCTAGCTCAATCTGTGATATTTGTCCGTATATATTTATTTATTTATATTTAATTATACCTAAACCTACCTAAACTATCTACCTAAACTACCTAAACTAAACTACATTTAAATAAAAAATCATACTTAGTTAAAATTTTTCTTATCTCGTTTTCAGATCAAAACAAATCTCGAAGCCTACGTTAAAACGGAAGACAACAAGTAAGAAATCGGTTGCGACGCAGTTTTCCGGTGTGTTCGGCTCTGACTCTGAAGAAGAAGCTGTAACCCTGCGCAAGGCTTCTAAAAAAGAGGAACTACAGTCGGTGCTAACGCGGAGGGTTGTTGACGGGGTCTTGCGTCGTACCGCAAGCCTTGATGGCGACATATTTGTTGATTTAAAAGTGTATAACACAGCCGATATCGTCTCTATAGACCCTAAAGAGCGCTGGCAATACGCCGTTTTGGCACTAAAATATCGAGCTGATTCTGACTCTGGCGAATTGAGCCAATTAAAAGACTTTATTAAAAAGTGCAAATCCCGCTTTACAGAAGAGGGAAAGTTTTTTGCTTCTAAGAAGTTTTGATCTTTTTTATCTTTTATTTCTTGTATATGTATGTGTTATGGTCATGGATAATATATGATAATTCAAATTATATTTTTTTTTTCAACCAGTCTACTTGAAAAGTTAATTACGTACATATAGTCTGTTTAAATAATAATTGATAATCACTACAGATATGGCTAACAGAACAGTATACTGCACAGTTTGCGATATATCAGTAAAAAGTAATGCATTTTCAGGTCATTTAAGAAGTAAAATACATAAAAATAATTATTCCATTGAAGTTTGTGACGGTATTCAAAAGATAGGTACTGCATTCAGGAATAGAATTGCTTCTTATAGAGTGCAGCCGATATCCGCTGATGCATGTGTTAACGGTGACGAGAATAATCCTACACAGCCAGCCAGATATTTACACGATTTAATACCTCGTGTGAAAAAGCTATTAGCTGCGAGACAATCCACCTATAATTCTATTAAAGTAAACTTTGAATTGTTTGGAGAATTCAATTTGCCTTCAAAATTAACCAGCGAAATTAAATCGTTTGCTACAGAAAACGTAATATTACATAATAATTATAATTTTAACGATATTTTTTCTAAGGTAATTTATACCATTGTTACAAAGATAGATGAGTTTCAAGAAAAAGATAGTGGTTGGGCTTTTGTACGTAATTTGTACTTAGAAGTAAATATAAACAAATACAATCCCTTGAGAGCTGCGCGCTTTATTGAGTTGCCAAAATGTATAAAGTTAAAACGTGCGTGTATAAATATAAAAAATAATGATGCATTCTGTTTCTTATGGTCTGTAATGGCATCATTATTTCCTGCTAAGAATAATCATCATAGAACATCTTCTTACCCCTGTTATGATAATATTCTCAATACTACGAATATGACGTTTCCTGTTGGCTTCTCAGACATTAAAATCTTTGAGAAAAACAACCGTCAAATTAGCATTAACTTATATGGTATTGGTACCAAGTCAAATATTGTTGGCCCCCTGTACAAGACAGAGCATAAAAGGAAGCATCATGTCAATCTATTATTATTAGAAAAAGGTCAATTTAAACATTATTGCTTAATAAAAAACTTGAGTAAATTACTTAGACCTCAGTTAACAAAACATCATGGGAAAATATATTTTTGTGACGAGTGCATGATTTTTTTTAACACCGAAGAGAGTTTAAATGTTCACGTTTGTAGTGGTGTTCGCACATTATTACCTGAACAAGGCTCTGTAATTCAATTTAAACATTTCGAGAGGATGCAAGATATGCCGTTCGTCATATACGCTGATTTCGAATCTTTATTAGTACCCCATTCAACAAATAACAATGAGCCTGATAAGAAATGTACTACAATTTTACAAAATCATTTACCAGCTGCATTTGCCTATTACATTGTTTGTTCATTTGACCGCTCACGAAATAAATATGTAACCTATCGTGGGAAAGATTGCGTTGCAAAATTCCTCGAACTTCTCGGTAAAGATGTGAAGCAAATACATACCATTTTAAAACATCCCATTTCTATGACTACATTGACGTCACAGGAACAGGAAAGCTTTGAAAAATCCAAATATTGCTTTATCTGTGAACAGTTGTTACTTGACGACAAAGTCAAAGATCATTGTCATCTAACAGGAAAATATCGTGGTGCAGCTCATTCTTATTGTAACCTACAATATCGCTTACCGAAATTTATTCCAGTATTTTTTCACAATCTATCTGGATACGATAGTCATTTGTTTATTCGAGAGTTAGGAGACATGCCAGGCAAAATAAAAGTAATTGCAAAAAATAAAGAAAACTACATTTCATTTACAAAATTTTTTAATACCGGTCGACAAGAATATTTGCCAGTACGGTTTGTAGACTCATTTAAGTTTTTAGGTACGAGCTTGGAAAAACTTGCAGCTAACTTAAATGAAAACGATTTTAAACACTTAGCAATATTTTTTCCAAATAAAAAGCATTTTGATATATTAAAACGAAAAGGTGTATATCCTTATGAATACATGACGAGTTGGAATTCCTTTGAAGAAAATAGTTTACCGGCGCGTAATTGCTTTTATAGTCATTTAACCAATAACATTATTTCTGAATCTGATTATTGTTATGCTCAGCATGTTTGGAAAACATTTGGATTAAAAAATCTTGGTGAATATACAGATTTATACTTAAAATCAGATGTTATATTACTGGCGGATATATTTGAACATTTTCGACTAACTTGTAAAATTAATTACAGATTAGACCCAGCATTTTACATGACAGCTCCTGGACTAAGTTTTGATGCCATGTTACTCATAACGAAAGTAAAACTTCAACTTATAGACGACTTGGAAATTTTACGTATGATTCAAAAGGGCATTCGTGGAGGAGTGTGTTTATGCTCAACTAGATATGCTAAGGCGAACAACAAATATTTGGCTAGCTACAATCCAACTGTGCCTGACAAGTACTTACTATACATAGATTGCAATAATTTGTATGGTTACGCTATGTGCTCTTATTTACCGTATTCAAATTTTGAGTTAATAACACAAAAAGCTATTGATGAACTTAATATCCTCAACGTACCAGACGATGCGGAGTACGGTTATATTTTGGAAGTGGACTTAGAATATCCAGATCATCTACACGATTTTCATAATGATCTGCCATTTTGTCCTCAAAAATTTATTCCTCCGGGTTCAAAAAATCCAAAGTTAATACCTAATTTATACGACAAATTTTATTACGTTATCCATTACGTACATTTGAAAACTTGCATTCGACATGGATTGCTGCTAAAAAAAGTTCACCGAGTAATAAAATTCAAACAACATCCGTTTTTAAAACAGTACATTGATTTGAATACCAAATTACGTCAAAAAGCCAAGTCTGCATTTGAGCAGGATTTTTTCAAATTATTAAATAATAGTGTTTTTGGGAAAACATTAGAAGATTCTGAAAAAAGAGTAAACGTTCACTTAGTTAATCAGTGGACTGACACTAAAAATATTACTAAAAAATCTTATACAGCAGAGCATCTTATTTCACGACCTAATTTCCATAGTTGCACTATTTTTGCAGAAAATTTTGTGGCTGTACAAATGAAACCAGAGTCGGTTATGTTGGATAAGCCTATTTACATAGGATTTACAGTTTTGGAGATATCTAAACACCATATGTATGACTTTCACTATTCTATCATGAAACCATTCTATGTCAACAATTTAAAGCTTTGTTATACAGACACTGACAGCTTGTTATATTGCATAGAGACAAAAGACGTATATAAAGATATAAAATTATATTTTCAATCATACTTTGACACCAGTAATTATGAGAAAAATAATCAGTATAATATTGTTTGTCAGAACAAAAAAATTCCTGGGTTGTTTAAGGATGAGTTTGGAGGTCAACTTATTAATGAATTTGTGGGTTTGAGATCAAAGCTTTACTGTATTAAAACACAGGATAAAGAAATAAAAAAAGCTAAGGGTGTGAAGAAATCCGAAATAAAAACTCTTAATTTTAAAGATTATAATAATGTGTTGTTGTATAATATATCTTTGAAAAAAAGGAATGTAGTGTTTAAATCTCTAAAACATGAAGTATTCACTCAAGCTATCGACAAAATAGCTTTATCTTCAAACGATGACAAACGTATAATATTAAAAGATAAAATAAGTACCATATCCTGGGGACATAAATCTAGGTTTTGAATTAGACTGGTTGAAACTAAAATATAATTATATAAGAATTTTGGAATATGATATAGATATAATTAGATTACACTATAAAATAAATATATGTGTTAAATAAATTTTCATAATTTGTTAATGTATCATGTATAATGAATGATGTACATTTATATGTTCTCATCAATGATGTTTTTTTCTATGGTTCCCTGTCTTCAACTATTTACTATCTTATACATAACATGTTTAGTAATAGATAGATAAGTAAGTCTTAGCATTTGATTATTAATTAACATGACCTTTATGCATTTTAATAAAAATCAAAATGAAGTTAAAAAAACTTGTTTAATTTGTTAATATGTCCCTCCTTCAATAATCCGATAGATATACATTTTCATTCTATCTGTGGTTGCTATCAAAATCTTAATGCAAACAAAATATCACAAAACAAAATAAAAAACAAAAATTAATAATTCGTTTCAATTTAATATGGTGGATAGTATATTGCCATCTAATTAATAATTTTTGTGATGAAAAGTTTGTGATGTATATGATACTTAAAACTAGATAACATCCAAGACCCAAGGAATTTTTAAAAATATCGTTCTACACCATGCCTTGGCTGGGAATCGAACCCAGAACCTCGTGGCGGGTGAGCATGGTAACCGTAACGCCACAGAGGTTGTCGAATGAAAGACTTAAAATTAGAATATGATTGAGCCTGATATGAAATATGATAGCTACTGTATTGATATACCTGCTAGTTACAAGGTGAACATCATGTACAGACATGTCTATTCCTGTTTATTTAGTTTTGCGAGGAACAACCTGTTTTGCAATATAATCAAATGTTATTTATAAAAGACTTGTTCTGTTTGTAATGGTTTTTCAGTCGTATATTGAACAGCCAAACTGCGATACATCATCTGCTGCATCAACTCACTACATCGATTCACTGCTAGTGCTTCAATTTTATAACTGAATGTAAGAAGACATATTTTTCATTAATAATGCCTAACCGATAAAGTATTTAAAAATATTATTCTTGGTATTAGTCACTTCATTTATATTTTGTTCTTTACAGATCATGACGGACTCGCAAGAGACTTGCATATTGTGCTCACAATACGCTCAAGATCCCAACGAAGACGCTGAAGAATGCTTCCAAGGATGGAGAAATCGGATTGCAGAGCTAAAGAAAATAGAAGAAAAGAAAGAAGCTGCAAAAAAGAAAAGTGGAATATCATCCTCCTCTTTTGTTATCAGCAAAGCAAAGAAAGGCATAAGAATGATAAAAATTCAGGTGTTGGATTTGGAAAACGAAGCTGGTAGTTATTCTTCATCGCAGTGCAGTGATGGTACTGAAAACGTGATACTTAGTGCGCAATATGTGATGAGTGATACTTTTGATGAAATTATGGACCTGACTGAAAATGTAATTAGTAAAATTAGTAAAAAGCTAACTAGTGATAACTTTTGATTGTAAAATATGTATATAATAGTTTAAGAAAATTTATGTAAGTATATAAATTAATTATTATTTAGATTTTAATTTTTTTTTTGTGTAATTCTAATTATGGTTATTTAAGGTTTTGTTAAAGAAATAAAATTGTTAAATGGTAATGTAAATAATATAAATTATGGGTGTTAACTTAAATATAAATAGTGTATAGCTTAGTACCTATATCTTGGAATAAAAACTTAAATATGTAAGTAGAGTTAATTTCTCCTTGTAACTTAATTTTATGTAGTTAATATGTGTGTATTCATGAAAATTGTATTTTAAATTAAAATAAATATTTTGTATGTTATAAGTTTGTATATAACTCTAGAATTTATTAACTAATGAATAAAAAACGCTATAAATTTATCTTGCTTTATTATTATTCATAAACATGAAATATATTTACAAATAATTTATAAAAATACACTTTTTTCTATCATTAACTTCTTTACACATACAACATAAAACAAAAAAAAAACTTGATTTTACCTTATATCATGACAAAACTAAATATTTTCTAAGTACCATTTCTTTATACAAATAGCATTTTTTAGTGCACAAAAGTTCTTATGACTTAAACAATTGAAGTTACATTCATTTATGCAATAAGTTTGATATAACGTTAAAAAATTAGGACTACCCATATTTTCGATATCTAATAACACACACTCTTCACACAGTTCCTTTATCCATTTCTGTTTCTCAAAACCTTTCATTACAATAGTTTTGTTTTGCATTATTGGTGTAATAATTCTTTTAAATTCTCTAGAATCAATATGACCCTCACTCCAAGTGATCCCTCTCTGTCTTTCAAGGTATCGAACGGTCTTCTTTTCTTTCGTAGATAATGAAGTATATGCATATGGAGGTTTAATTAAAAAAACTTGAGTGAACTCCTCAGTAGATAATGCAAACTCTTTGATAATAAATTTATTATAGCAATCCTTGAATCCTTGAACATCAACGAAAATAATCGAGTTCATGATAATTTACGAACAATGTTGCTCAGAGGTCTGTATTCGACTATACAGTCATTCAAAATTAGACAGTATGCTGATGTCTGATCTGGTATCTCTTTATCACACTCTAGTTCGAGGCGAATGTTGATCACCGGTCCTGATTTAATATTATCGTTCTGTCTAGAACAGTCTATCACGAATAATGGTGCACTTGATCATCATATAATTGTTTGTGTATACAGTCCACCAGATAGTAATTTCAAAAGTTTTTTAAAAGCAATGGACCAGGTTCTTAAGTCCTGTTCAACTAGTAAAAAGAATTTAATTATTTGCGGTGATTTTAATGTTGATATTTTAGTACATAATCCAAAGAGCACACAATTCCTAAATCTTTTTAAGTGTTATGGATTAGAAAACTTATTTTTTGAGCCAACCAGAATTACAGCTACATCTGGCACATGTCTTGATAATTTTTTTAGTAATATTCAATATTGTGATAAATCTGTTATTAATAAATTGCCTTCAGATCATTCTGGTGTATATGTAGCTTTTGTCAAAGAGTCCACCAGTAATTTGAGAAAAGATAAGATCTTGTGTAGACCGATTACTTCTAAAAACATAAAAAAACTTAATAATAATTTAGATAACAAATTATTATCAGTGGTATATACAGGAAATAATCCTGACGACCATTATAATAAACTATTTAGTACTGTTTCCTCTGAGTATTCTAAAACATTAAAACAAAAAAGAGTAGTAGTTCATAGTAAATCACAGTTTAGTGAATGGGCTACTACCGGCATCTACATAAGTAGAAACAGGTTATATGATCTATATGCCCAAAAACAATATAACTTTAATCCTTCTTTTATAGAATATGTTAGAAATTATTCTAAAATATTTAAAAAAGTTTGTAGACGAGCCAAGTCGAATAGTATTAGCAAAAAAATAAATAATGCTCCTAATAAAATTAAAGAAACATGGAGTGTCATAAATAAGGAAACAGGTAAAAATAAAACCAAAGAAAATATTTGCCGAATCAAATGTAATGGTAAAAATACTTCAAAAACTGAAGAAATAGTAAATATATTTGATGATTATTTTACTAACATTCCTTTGGAACTCACTTCTAATGTGAGTTCTAGCGCCCAGCGTGCTGAGGCTTTGCTTAAGAGTAATGTTAGCCCTTGTGATTCTAAATTTAATTTTAAGCATGTTAGCCCTAGCGATATAATAGATGCTTTTAAACAGTTAAATTTAAAAAAATCAGAAGATCACTGGGGCATGTCAGTAGCCGTAGTAAGTCATATAATACACATAATTGCTGCCGATTTAGCTTTTATATTTAACGAATGTATTGATGAAGGCATATTCCCTAACTTAATGAAATGTAGTAAACTAATCCCCTTATTCAAAAAAGGAGAAAAAACAGACCCTGGCAACTACAGACCTATCTCTATTCTGCCAGTTTTGAGTAAGGTGTTCGAAAAGATAATGCTCAATCAAATGCTACTTCACTTTAAGACCAATAATCTTTTCCATAGCCAACAATACGGCTTTACTGCTGGAAAATCGACCACTGATGCAGGAGTAGCACTTATTACTAATATCTACGACACGTGGGAAAACAGAAATGATGCAATTGGATCATTTTGCGATCTTTCTAAAGCATTTGATTGCGTTGATCATCCAACACTTTTGCTCAAATTTCGTCAATACAGTTTTGATGATAAGTCAATTAAATTAATAGAATCTTACTTAACTGATAGGCTTCAAACTGTTGATATAAACGGCGTAAAATCACACGGGTCTAATGTGAAAATGGGCGTACCCCAAGGTTCAATTCTAGGACCGTTCCTTTTCTTAGTTTATGTCAATGACTTGCCTTACATGGTTGAGAAAGAGGCTGACATGGTGCTGTTTGCTGATGACACCTCGCTAATATTTAAAATAGATCGACATAACAGTGATGCTAGCGCGGTGAACAGCACCTTATCTTTAATTTCTGATTGGTTTTCGGCCAATAACCTCATGTTAAATGCGAACAAGACCCAATGCATTCGATTCTCTCTTCCTAATGTGAATCAAGCCTGTGTTGACATACTAATTAATGGTCAGAAACTCGATCTGGTTGAAAGTACTACCTTTTTAGGAATCACAATTGATTCGAAACTTCAATGGGGCGCTCATATAACTAAACTTTCTAATAGGCTTAGCTCTGCGGCTTACGCTGTTAGGAGAATAAGACAATTGACAGATGTAGCAACTGCTAGACAAGTGTACTTTAGTTACTTTCACAGTCTAATGTCTTACGGGATACTTCTATGGGGGAGTGCAGCGGACATTCAGACTATTTTTCTTTTACAAAAAAGAGCAATTCGTGCTATTTACGGTTTAGGATCGAGAGACTCACTGAGGGAATTATTCAAGGAAATAGGTATACTTACTTTTGCATCACAATTCATATTTGAAAATATAATGTATGTAAGGAAAAATATTTCCATGTTCAATAAAGTAAGTGATTTTACAGATAGAAATTTACGTAATAAGAATGACTTAGTTAGCCCGTATTACAGGCTGAATACAGTCAGTAAGTCTTTTATGGGGAAGTGTATACTTTTTTATAATAAATTGTCAGAATCGGTCCTTGATATGCCAGACAGAAAATTCAAAGCTTATGTAAAGAAAGTACTTTGTGAGAAGGCTTATTATAGGACCGATGACTATCTTAAAGACAAAAAGGTCTGGCTTGAGCTTGGCGCGGGTCCCTCTTAAAGGTTTGTATACTTAGACATGTCATAATTTTGGGTACATTGGTACATACTAAATTTACAAATTGACATTATTTTAAATTTCGTAATTCTTATAATTCAATTTAATTATGACATAATAAACAATGTAATCTCTGTCCATCTATATAACTAATTTTAAGTTTTTAGTTTGTTAGTTGACGTCTTTGGAGAAAACGTGCAGTGCAGTTTGTTGCCGCTTCTTCTGCACTTGCGCCTAGGAAGCGGCGTAAACTTAGCTTTAAGTAACGATTTGACGTCAACATTTGTGCAAAACAAAACAAAGTGACTATTATTAAGAGATATTATAAATATCCTATGATAATAAAGATATTTTGAATTTTTGAATTTTTTTTTTTGAAAAAGGGTGCAAACGGGACCCTATTACTGAGACTCCGCTGTCTGTCCGTCTGTCTGTCTGTCCGTCTGTCACAGGGCTCTATCTCTTGAACCGTTATAGCTAGACACTTGAAATTTTCATAGATTATGTATTACTATGGCCGCTATAACAACAAATACTAAAAATAAAAAAAGTTTAAAATTGAAGGGGGTCGTCATACAAAAAACGTATTTTTTTAGCGTTTTAAAACATTGTACGGAGGTACGGAACCCTTCATGTACGAGTCCGACTCGCACTTGCCCGTTATTTGAAATATTGTACTCATTTTCCATCGAAGATATCTTTATTATAATAAATGCTACTATTACATTACGCTATTATTATAAGGCCTGTCTAAATAATGATATCAATAATTAGGATTCAACATAATAAAAAAGCTCCGATGAAAATAACTTGGAAATATGCTTTTCAAAAGCTCTGAAAGCATGTTTCAACACAACTCTTCAGATAATATTCCTTTATTCGTAGAACAATATCCACTAATCACGCACCGCGTTCCTCCGTCCGATGAAAACGAAAATCACAAAACCACAATTTGCAAGCAACTATACGTAAATGTTCACAAAACTGCCTGCGGCGACCCCAGCCGCGTCCAAACAAAAACCACTTCTAAAATCGAAGCGAAAAAAACTACAATCGTTTGTCTTTCCCATGATACAGTTAACAAACAACTTGATAAATTGAATTAGGTCTTGTTTGTTTGCGGTTTCGGTTCGTTTTCGCATGTGCAGTAAATGCAGTTGGGCTTTTTAGTCAGGGCTGAACCAAACCGGTGCGACCGGTGGTGTCTGGTTTGTCTTACTACGCGAACAAAAAATAACTACAGCATACGATTCTTGATTTACTGTTCGGTTTTGGACTGTTTCTTCGAGTTAGTTTAGAGATATATTCTACCAGCCCTGAAGTCGCTATTATACGTCATCATCCGAACGTATTCCCGGTTGCATCATCAGCCTCCGCTTCAGAGCCCGAGGTCCGCTACCTAACCTAGGTGATTTGACGAGGTAACCAGTTTATACACAAAGCGACTGCCGTCTGACCTCCACAACCCAAAGGGTAGACCAGAACCAATTCTAGGATCGTTTTTAACAAACGTTAGATGGCGTTCGGTCGGGACCCACAGCTTTACGTGCTTTCCGAAGCAGGTAATTATCTTTATTTCCGGATAATCAGACGATTCAAGCATGCAATATCATACCCAATCTGGAAACAACTTTTCACAAAGTATGCTTCCCAGTGGGATTTGAACCCACGACCTCCGGATCACAACTTTGCCACTGAACCACGGAGTCGCTGTTATACATAGACTACTTATTGTGTACAATTTCATATACATTGCCTGTTTTGTATTGAACAATCTGAATGCAATTTTTATACAACGTGTAACAAAAAGGGGGTATCAACCCGAAAGGGAGTTAACGTACTAACCAATGTGAACAACTTTTACTATGGGACCATCCCTGAAATCGCGCAGGCTAGTTGCAGTGGCTACATCCATCCAATTAGTATCTGAGTTCTAAGCTTGGCTTTTCCTGGAAATTCCTCGGTAATTACCGACAGTCCTGTACAGCTTCTCCGGCAAACTCTAGATAAGAAATATGCATTCAGATTTTTTAAATTACTTTCTTTACATTAATTGTATGAAAGTTTTAATTTTAAAAAACAATTGCAATGTTTAAATGTCAATTTGAATTATTTATTTGTTACTGTTTACACAATTTAACAAATGACACATATAATATGTAGATAAATGTAAGTACCTAACCTACACATATGTAAGTTATTTGAAAACTGTTGAAATTAACCTAAAATATAATAACTTTTATAATTTTTTTTTTTATAAAGGAATTAACGTACTTTTTTTAGGGTTCCGTACGCAAAGGGTGCAAACGGGACCCTATTACTGAGACTCCGCTGTCTGTCCGTCTGTCACAGGGCTCTATCTCTTGAACCGTAATAGCTAGACACTTGAAATTTTCACCTATTATGTATTTCTGTGGCCGCTATAACAATAAATACTGAAAATAAAAAAAAGTTAAAAATTAAAGTGGGGCGTCATACAAAAAACGTGTTTTTTTTGCGTTTTAAAACATTGTACGGAGGTACGGAACCCTTCATGTACGAGTCCGACTCGCACTTGCCCGTTTATATTTATTCGCTGACGTTCAAGACGAGTATAATCGTCACTAGGTACATAGTATAAAACAAAGTCGCTTCCCACTGTCTGTCCCTATGTATGCTTAGATCTTTAAAACTACGCAACGGATTTTGATGCGGTTTTTTTTAATAGATAAAGTGATTCATGAGAAAGGTTTATATGTATAATACATACCCGTGCGAAGCCGGGGCGGGCCGCTAGTTAATGATAAATGAATTCAGTAGCAACATTACTAATACAAATGTGATCAATATTCTATATCTCTGCAACCCGTATCGCGAAAAACTATTCACACAGTATAAAATATTAAACTATGTTAAAAAATTCTGTTTACTCAACTTTTTTCCACACGTTGATAAATAAAAGATGACGCGTTCAAAAATTTGAAGCCAATCTCATGTGGAGTAATACAGCCTTTATTGACATTTGAAAAAGGTTTTCCTAATTCATTTTCAAATTGAATAGCGTTTGAAATTAAGCTTGTCTACATATTCAAGATGCTTCTGTTTGAAATGCCGTCAGTAAGTTGATATTTATTACTGTGATATAACTTACATAAAACATAGTGTTTTTTAATAAAAAAAATACTCAAGATGGCTCTATCAAAATTTAAGTAGTCAAAGGCTGAACTCTCAAGAAATGCCTAAGGCGTTGTCTGAATAAAACGCGAATACGCGAGTGTCGCAATTTCGCGCTAATTTTAACGAAATTATTGCGTGCGCTGGCCGCGGTATGTTCAGACACCGCCAAGTATGCGTCCACTAGCCAAGCCGTTACATTACTCAACACCTTTTTTGCTCGGATGCCAACAGAAATTGCCTACGATAATTTTAAGAATTTTTTTGATTAATGTATATGTTATTTGTCTATTTAGTTAATACCTGACTCGCGTGCACGCGTTGGGAAAACTGAAAGTGCGCGGAGTATTTTTAAACAATGAAGAATAAAAGAATATTGATCTCATATACGAGTAGATCAACAATTTTTGTTACGGCCAAGCGATGATCGCATCGAGTCGCGCCATATTAGAACACCAAAGTTAGAAGTATCGTGTCAAGTTCATAATAATGTTATATTTTTACGCGACTTCCCAATGACATTCAAAAAACCGCTTTTTCATGACGCCAATAGTTGGCGCTGCGCTGAAGCCGGCCTGTGTCACTCCCCGTTTAGGTATCGAAAATGTACCTACATTATTACTATGCGCGCAGGCGGCTCCTCCGGGTGGTAAATTCAGTTATACGAATCGTTTGTCCAGAGTAATAAGAATGAAATTGACTTGCAATGGATGTCTAGGTATCTTTACGAAAAGGTGCTGAGTTCTTACGTAAGCTAAATTAAACCATATCGCTAGCCACATTGAGTAGATATTTCTTTGAATTTCTTTGCTTAGTCAGAATTCTGTACGTTAGTATTATTAATTCTGTGTTTGTAGACCTTCCTTCTATTATATCAAGCAATGTTGTCAGTCTTTCTTTGGTCATAGTGAATGCGATAGGTTGATATTTCATTTTACTTCATTTACTCACTGTTCGCTTCGCTTTCTGTGTTTGCGTGCGTGTTGTTCTGTGATATTATTCTCATGTTCATAACGATATTTAGCTTTGTGACGTACTGGCAACACTGGTGGGCGGCGGTTGGTATATATATAGCAGGCGCCAACGGGCCCTTGGCCCGCTCCTCAAACCTTGTCCGGTGGAGTAGGATATGCCGTCTGAGGCAACCTGTATATGTCAATCCTAAAAAAAAAATATAAAAAAAAAAAAACTGACAGATCCCACTTCATTATCAGACCACACTGTGTAAGGACGTGCCCCGTTGCCAGTGTTACTTTACCTTGCCGTGACGTTGCAGTACGTCACAAGCTTTACTCAACATTGACATAAGTGTTCTGTGCAGCGCCTATTCACAACATAAGACACTTAAGTTTATTTTAACTGTTAAATGGAAAGCCTCTCATTGAGGACTGAAATTAGGAACTTTTTTCGAGCACAGTGTTACATCTAGAGATAACGATATCTATGTTCTGACAGCTTAAGTGTAGACAATCGATGACAAAAAGGGTGTCTGTAAAGTTAGAACAAACACCGAATTGTGTGAAAGTCAAGCGAGGAAAGTTTTACGTCAAAAAGTTTTATTTGTACTGTTTGTAACGAGTTTTTTTTTCTTGATCCGGTAACTCTTTGGGCGTAAATATTTTAGTGCTTTTGAGGAAAAAACATCAATGGATTATGCAAATCATTTGGTATTATGTGTATTTAGGGTATTACGGAATACTTTTGTGTTTTTCGGATAGAGGAAAAGCGTAGTTAGTTACTTCCATGCTGGTTTAGGCGAATAGAAAAATCGTAAAATGTTTCAGCTGCTGGTCTTCCAACGTCGATTGTAAAGGTGTAAGTTCGGAGCCGACTGCAGACTGACGACTGGGTCAGAAAAGTATTATTCTAATTAGTCCGTTAGTTAGATTATCCAAAAATAATGTACTTTTCAGTTTATCAAAAAAGTAAAAATTTACAAAGATACAGAGTATCAAAGTTCCAGAGTGGAGGCTTGTGACGTCACCGATGTGTAAAAATCGTACGGAAGCGTGACGACGTGCGAAATTTAAATTAAATGCGCTGTATCTTCCTTATTTATTGTTTCTCAGAGAAAAGGAAAAATACGTGTAGAATATTTTTTAATAATCTAACCGATGGGCCAAAAATATTTTCTCAGTCATCATGCGTATTCTGGTTGTTATGTATTTCTGAAAAAATAGCTTTCGCCGCTAGCGACAAGTCAGCCGACTACACGTCTCGCTCGACCGCACACGACGCGACGTGTCGTCCAACCGCAGATCAGTAGAACCACCGACTGCAGACAGCAGCAGCAGACGTGTCGCGACGAACTGGATTTCATGTATTTTTGTGATATACGTGATTACACGTCGCTCGACCGCAGACGACTCCATCATCAGATCAGCTTCTTGGTATAATAATTTTGCATTTTCATCTTATTTATGGCATACAAAATTTCATCTCAATCGGAAACCGGAAGCTCGAAATTTAACTTGCAAGATCTGACCCAAACAAATATATGAAAGCTAAATAAAAGCTTGTAAAAAAAACTACTAATTTTTCATCAAAAAACTATGCCATTATACATACGAGTGTTAAAAAAAATTGTCAAGGCATTATTTGTGACATCATTCGTTTTGGTAACCCTCAAGATGCTAATAAAGAGTGGGTAAAATCAGGAGGCTCCTTCATCTTGGCCGTGACTTTGCCTTAATATAAAAAATAATATAAAGCAAAATTCCCTCCATCTCCAGAATTCAGCAAATTATCCCAAGTAGAGGCTGTGGGATATACGGCGGCATACAAATAGCGAACAATACTAGCGTTATTCTGCTAAACACAGAGAAAATTAATGTGAAGGCTAAGCTTTGTACAGTCGATGATTTTAATCCGTTTGAACAGAACAAGTGTTGATTTTGTTCATAATCCTAACCCTGCAAAGTCGAAGTGAGTAATCGAACGCGAATAAGTGAAGCGAGTGATGTTTTTCGGGTCTTCTTCGCAAATCTGTAAAATATGTAAGTATGTCATGTTTGTATGTTTGACGAGAACTCGAGTATCGGAACTGTTTGGTAGGTGAGCAGAATAAATAGACTTAAGTTTAGAATAAGATTACAAAATTTCGCTTAAAAATATTAATTGATACAGACTGGTCCAAGTTCCAATAGTAGTAGAATCAGAGAAATAAGTTCATTTCACTTGTTCGTTGGAAACTTCGCTGACCATAAATAAACAACAATGGTTAACATATTAATGTGTTCATATATGACTCATGGGGCAGTTAAGTTGTTAAAAATACTTTACATGCGTTTACAGTCAGTTCTAACGCATACTGTCTTTTCACAAGAAGAACTTACACATACATACGAGGAAGCTATGAGCCAACTCATAAAATACCTAACTGTTTAGGCGTCAAACTACGTTAAGGTTGGATCTCATCTATCAGCACTTTCCTATGCTGCTATCCTTTTCTCTCGCTCTAGCAAATGACGCTACTGAGCGACATAAAAGGATAGCATCATAGGAAAGTGCTGTTCCGTGCTGATAGACGTCCGTCTCTGTCACAAACTACGTGCGACAGAGACGCGTGACCCGCGAGGCTTTCAGATATCTCTATCACACGTAGGGTTTGTGACAGAGACGCACTGAACCCGTCCGGGTCGTCCGCTTAAGGCCGTACCTGAATTTTTCGGGGTCCAGTGCTGCCCCCATTTAAAATAAAAGAAAGTTTAGGTACGGCCTTAACGTAGTTTCAAGCATGGCTTGTTAACGATACCAAATTCACACTAAAAGTAACGTTTAATAACGTTATTTTCATACAGGTATTACTGGTAACGTTATAAGGGGTATCGATAATGCAGTTATAAAACGTTATAATAACGTTATCTTTCCTGATAACGTTAATGCCGTTTGACAGAATTAACGTTACCAAATTTTTAACGGTATTCCAAGCCCTGGTTTCAAGCCTTACCTCGCTTTGCCTCCATAATAATCTGCTCTATACCAGAGCTGCCGGATTCGATTCCAGAATCTTTCATATTTATGAGACAGCTATGTCTTGCATCCCAATTTATGTTAGTCAACTGACTGGATTAAATGTTGTTAAAATAAAGGGATCACCAAACCGAGAAAAGGAATATAAAGCCAAGGACTTATCTGAAACCCGTATGCTTGAGAATTTATTTAAAGATTAAAAATTCATATTGAAATGAGAAAAATGAGAATATCGAAGCAGCACAGCTGAGGATGCAACCGGTAATGCGCTAAGACGAAGAAAAATAATCCGGCCAAGTGCGAGTTAAACTCGCGTGGAGAAGGTTCCTTACAATTGATTGAATTCTTATAGGTTTTCCTGTAATCTACAAGCAATGAACTATATTTTCTGTTATTTTCATAATTTTAGGCTCAGTAGTTTCGGAGATCAGGGGGGGGGGAATCAATCAAGGTCAATTTTCGTCTTCTTTCATGAATAAAATTAAAACTATTCATTTGACAATAATATATTTGAGATCCTCATAACGAGCTCTTTCATTTGATATATATATGACACAGTAAGATTGGCAAAACTTTTTTTTTAATTTCCTAATTTGTGCCCCGAAAATGACCCTTATTTAAAAAAAATATTTATTTACTTTGCACATATGTGTATGGGTCATAGGATTACAACATTCTACCAAATTTCACCTGATTCGGTCCAGTAGATTCGGAGCAAATTGGCTGTGACAGACGGACGGACAGACAGACGCACGAGTGATTCTATAAGGGTTCCGTTTTTTCATTTTTTGTACGGAACCCTAAAAACGCAAACTGTCTTTCGGACCACTTGATGGTTCATAGTTACTGTTGCTTATGTATTGTAACGCCGTAAAATGTGTCCCAACGTGTGCTCGTATGTATATGTCGCAGTTGGATGGTACAAACCGCTAATTCACGAAACCTCTAGTTGTTTGGCATTACAGCTCGGTTTTGTTAAACAGCCGAATATCGTTCAGCTGGATTGTCTAATATTGCGCATCGTGTTACGTTCATTATCGCTAACCACGTTTCCAAACGGCTAGCGGTTTTGTGAAACAGTAGCGGTAATCCGCTGTTTGACGAAACCGTTATACAATCCAACTGCGACACATGCATGATAAGGATTTGGTGTGGGGTTACCATAATGAAATATAGTTGGGTGTCTATTAGAATACAGATTTTTTCGACATCAAATTTAATTTCCCAGAAAACTATAGGTTTGCCCTAACCTAGTAAAATGGATAGAACTTTTCTAGCACTAGCCGGCCGCTGCCGCGGCACGCTCGCTCCGCTCGCTCGGCTCGTGCGTGTGTTGGTCGCAATTCTAACCTAACCTAACCTAGTCAAATGGATAGAACACTCGCTCGCCACATTGCCACTTCGTAGGCATTCTAAATTGTATATAATTTCTTTAGATAGAATTGTTCAACAACTTCTCTAGCCGCATGGATGAATACAGGTCGTTCATTCCGTTCCGCGTATTAGGGTTCGCTGTTTTACAAAACCGAGCTATAATGCCAAACAGCTAGAGGTTTCGTGAATTAACGGATTATACCATTCAACTGCGACATATATATTACACCATTTCTGCCTCTTAGTATGGCAGCGGCGACAGCGTTTATGACATATCACTATCTCGCTCTACGTAATAATAACGAAGGTAATGGTACTAGTCGGTCGCGCGATATAAACTTTATCTGGGTTTATCGTCGCTGCCATGCTAAGGGGGCTGGACAATTTTTATCTTCATCTTTTTTTAGCCTGTAGTGTCCCATAGTTGGGCAAAAGCCTCCCCTCTAGTTTTTTGTATAAACTTCTATCAATGGCGATAGTTTGCCAGTAACTGAGATAAAAATTGACAAATATACACTGACGATTTCCAAAACATTCGCACTTGTAGGTATCTTTTTGGTTTTAATAGGCACTCACGTCGACATTGTAAGATTTGTACGTAACAAAAGGGATTTTAAATTAATTCCTTTTCAGAACGAGCCGAATTGGAAAGAATTTCGCCAAAACGATTGTATTTTCGCATGTTTATTTTAGGGTTTGGTAACTGAAAGAATATTTTCGCATCACAGCTTTGTATCTATTTATCTCTTGTATGGCGATGCGTAGATCTACGTAAAAATGCATTGTGTTGTGTCTGGTATTCCGGCATACAAGGTGATAAGCAAATAGTTACTTCTTCCACTCATCATCGTCAGCTCTTAACGACCCACTGCTGGGCATAAGCCTCCTTTAGTCTGCGCCACTGAATCCTATATCTAGCCTTAGAGCGGTTTCGCACTACGTCCGATCTGAATCTGAGAAGTAGTGCGAAACCGCTCTTTTGTGAAGTGTGAGAGCGGTTTCGCACTACTTCACGGATTCGGATCGGACGTAGTGCGAAACCGCTCTTAGCGATCCAGATCTTTCCAGCAATCCGTTTGATATAATCGACCCACCTAGCCGCCGGACGCTCAATGGCTCAACACTCCGTTTTCCATTCCTGGAGTACCACTCGGTGACAGCCTTACTCCACCTTCCATCGTTCCTTCTAGCCAGGTGTCCCGCCCAGTTCCATTTAAGGTTTGCAACCCTAAAGACGTCGTAAACTTTCGTTCGCCGCCGGATCTTCTTCCATCTTACCATCCCTTTATTTTAAGCCACCTAAAGTTTTCTAATAACCCTAAGATGGACTGTTAGAAGAATACATCAATACATACTATCACGTCTTTATCCCTAAGCAGACAAAGCATTTTGGGTTTTGCGGCTCTAAGCAGAGAACCCAGGGCCGATAGACTCGAAGGTGTCACTTTTCAACAAAAAGGATTCAATAATGTATTTTTTTTTCTTACAAGCTTTTGATATGAGGCCTAAGTAGGTACTTATCAAGACATGTTATAAGCCTAAACTCGATGGGGTTATATTTAATTAAGTGTAAATATTTCAAGGGGTGATTCACTCCATCATTTTGAACAACTTTTTTTCGTATTTCGAAATACATTTGTTGAAAAAAGTTGTTCAAAATGATGGAGTGAATATTTGTAATTGATTAAAAATAACCGTGTATAATATTTTTGCGACTACTTACTGTTATAACTAAACTTCAAAGAGGTATTTTCGTATAAATCCAAACCCTTTGTCAGTTGATCAAAGTTCCTTTTCGGTATAAGTATGAATTAATGTGTTTTTAACAGAAATATTTATTTTACATATATTAGACATTGTATCTCTTCATCGTCTGCAGGATATTTTTGTATGAAAATGAGATCTGAGTACGTCCATAAATAAAAGCGAAAGATATTTTTTTAAATGAGTTAAAAAAGAGGAGTAAGTAATACTTTTGTATACCAAGAATAAAATATACACACAGCTACAGAAGCCATCTAGAAAATATACCTACATTATTACTAATACTAAGCGCGCGGCGGCCTCTCAGAGTGGTAAATTCAGTTACACGAATCGTTTGTCCAGAGTAATAAGAATTAAATTGGCTTGCAATGGATGTCTAGGTATCTAAACGAAAAGGTGCTGGGTCTGATTGTGAACCCAACTCTTCTTTAACTCAAGAGCTTACTCTTGTCAGTGGAGTTAAGTTATGATGAGATGCCTCCATTCCTCTCTTCTCTCTGCCATGTTTTTAATGTCTTGGTAGGACCTTACTCCTAACCCTTCCTTAATTTGTTGGAAAAACTTCATCCTTGGTCTTCCCCTTCCTCGTCTACCTTTTATTTTTTCTTCTATTATTATTCTGAATAGATAGATGTCCAATCATTTTATTACATTGTAGCTGTAGGTGTAAAAATCCTTTATAGGTGTTTCAGAAAGCTGACATAAAGGGCATAACGGCATGATTCATACATATCCTTATGCCCTTTATAGTCGATTTATAACCAAGAGTCTGTTCTATAAGCACGAGGCCATTATAGAAGATGTATACAAGCTGTCTACAGTAACATTAAGGGGAGCTGGGCGCCTGCCAACGAATTATGTAAAACTAGGCAACATCGAAATCTTTGTCATTTCTACAAGGATTTGAGACAGGACTTAAGACACAGAATAATATAATCTCCCGTGAGATAACGTGTCTGAGCCCCGGATGTAGACTTGTTAAGGAGGGGCAATTTGTAAATATGCCGCCGTTAAATAGGAGTCTTTAATGTCGCATTTAACTAGCCGCCCCATTATGAACTTTTCATTTCATTTGAAATTTGATGTTGGGAAGGAGGAAGGGTGCAAATATTAGATTTTATCGCCTCTGTCATCTTGCTGGCCGGTTGTGGACCCCGGCCTGCCCCCCCCCCCCCCCCCAGAACCGGGGCTAGCGGCTAGTGTCTGAGTGTCCGCCGCAAATCGGTATTATGAAATAAAGTTTTATTATTGTCGCTTTGAACCTGACATAACTTCATGAGGTCGAAACATGTCGGGCAGTAGCTGACTCTTTACTTGAGTTATCCGTCTATCGCATACCTATTAAAAATATCTGTGTCTTACGTTAATTTTAACCAAAAAACTCAATAATACTATATTTTATGATAATTACAAATGTATCAAGAAATCATCATCATCTAAGGCTCTACAGCCGCGGGTGGGTTGGGCTTGGTAAAGTAATTTGTTCCAAATAGTCCGGTTTCGGGCTTTCTGTCTCCGGCCTTTGACGCCGACGTTATTAAGGTGTTATTCGAAGCCATCCAGCCATCTGAGCTTAGTCTGCCTCGGCTTCTGCGACCCTCGGGTATTCGTTTTTTAATTCAGGCCTTGTCCATTCTTGCTACGTGCCCTGCCCATCGTAGGCGTCAAGCTTAATAGTTTTAATGACGTTCGGCTCATCGTACAACTGGTACAGCTCGTGGTTGTGGCGCGAACGCCATCGCTTATGCTCACAAACAGCTCCGTAGATGAAATGTATCAAGAAAGTACCTACAAAATACAAGACTATAATGAAGCCTCCGTAACTCGATACAAGCACTTCCTAATGTACTACAAGTGTCTCCCACACAGAAACTCTATACAAATCCAACAAATCTGCCCATTGTCTACGCGTGTCGCTGGCACTCCATACCGTAGTAAGGACAATAGTGTTCGTCACTTTGTTAGTGATCTTTGGCATTGACCATGTGTGATAGACAAGGACACACAATGAACTTATGTACAGTTTAGACATGGGTAATCTCGACTCCGAGGAATGTTTCGGCTCACTGAATCTTACTCCGCATCCGATAACGACTCATCTTAATGATTCCTCCTCCCTTATCGGCTCCAGCTCCGAGGTCCGCTAAGTTTCGCTATTCAATCTACAGAATTGAGACGTCCTTTCTGGTACCGGTTTCAATACAGAATAATATTGACTCTCGACTCCCGATTCCTCCCGAGACGCGGTGGAGCCGAAATGCGGCTCGCGGCTTGCGACCCGACAGACGCCACCGGTTCCAGGCGGGACCAAGATCGGTGCGGACTCAATAACGAAGCGGGAGCCGATAACGAGTACGGGTATCGGCTCCTGTTGATGAATCGGCTCATTTAAATATTCTAATCCGGAGTTACCCATGTCTAGTACAGTCAGCATCAAAAATATGTCACCTAATAAAAACGTTATTTGGTGAGATATTTTTGCTGCTGTGACTGTACATTGGGATAATGACATCGATGTGCAATTGAACATTTCTGAACGCAGATGAATGCGAGGTGCTGAATGGATTTTTATGCGGTTTTTATCAATAGATAGTGATTTAAATGGAAGGTTTATATGTATACATCGTGTTAATTAAAGAACAAAACCTCTCAGATGGCACCTCAGCCCATGTAACTGAACAACGTTTTTTAAACAAGTTTCACGAAACTAAAAAAAAATATTAATTTTCGTACAAACTGATCAGCTGATCGAGTCAATTTGTATATATCCGATTTTTTTTTTGGACTTCGTGAAAGTTTTTGAATTTTATGGGTCGCTAGTTTATTAAGGCAACGAGCGATGAATCGCTCATTTACATAATATTATTATAAGAATAAAATATAACCTTAATCATTTTTAACCACGCGCAGCGCAAGGTGCGCGACGCGTGACTCAACTTGCATCATTCATACAATTTCTACCCCCGCAACTTCGCGCAAGTTGTATGAACGGTGAGTAGAATTTATATGAAACGCAATATAGGCGCATAACGTGGCGCCAGTTGCGTCGTGTATCTTGCGCTACTTGTGGTTCAACACTTAAAAAGCTTCAAACTTCATAAAAACCAGTATACAGGATGCCTTTTTATACACCAGCCAAATTTTTGGAGCAAGTTCAGTACATGATAATGAACTACTTTCTATGAAAACAATAAATGAAAAACAAAAATAAAAATTCGCCTTCCCATACAAATCAGCGCTCAGCCTAACGGATTTTGTAAAGGAGGACGAAAATATTTTATCGATTTTTGAGAAAGTAGTTCAGTATCATAGAGTGAACTTGCTCCAAAAATTTGGCTGGTGTTTAAAAAGTCACCCTGTATAGTTAGTCCAGCAGTCCTAGTCCCAGTCATCCTGATTATATTTATTAGTATTTATATTTATGTATCTATCTATTGTATTTTATGCAGGTTAGTATATATGTATAGTTATTATATGTTTAAAAGTATATTTGTGTATAAGTATACCTATGTGTTTTTGATTATATAACGTCTAGCAAAATATACTGAAACTATTTTAAGGGTGAATTCAATCCATGATATTGAACAACTTTCCCCAAGGAACATATATCGAAATATGAAAAATATTTTTTAGCTTTTCATACATACTCCGATCAGCTGATCTTTCAACTTGTATGGGAGGTCAAAAATTATTTTTCATATTTCGATATGTGTTCCTTGGGGAAAGTTGTTCAGTATCATGGGCTGAATTCACCCTTAAAATAGTTTCAGTATATTTTGTTAGACCCTGTATATATTTTATTTATATTAAGTTTGCTTATTTTTGTGAATTTTATTACGCCAGCCACACATATTTTCTGCTTGGTCTAATGGTTGACCGGGAGAGAATGCCATATGGCATTAGGGCCGCCACTTGTACTTTTATTTTATTGTGCAATAAAGATTAAATAAATAAATAAATAGTTTTAATGCATCAGCACAACATGACAAATGTACAGACTGGTGAATGCTACTTGGTTTATCATTATTAAAATCTACCAACAATATTGGGAACTCCCAACGTTGCTATTTAATACCGTTCTTTCTACTTAAGAAGATAAAAAACCCGGGGAATTTTTCAATAACAAGGGTTCACTACCTAATATTGCTACAAAGGAACTTTCTAAGTATTTGTACAAAAATGTCTCCTACGGGATTCCCGGGCGCGATGCAAAAAATGTACCCGGGTTTAATGATTTCACGCCTATAGTAGTGTATGTAATCTGTGTTTATTTATAGCAAAGTTATGTCTACTTTGTTAGGGATAAAGATGTGATAATATATGTATGTGTGCAAGCGAAGCAATATAATATTCTTAAAATATATTTTTTAACTGTCATAGTTTAGGGTATATAAATTGTTTATGATGATAAAGAAATGAATACAATTGAAATTAAACTACAAACCGAACCTAAAAACAAAACCTAGTCTTAATTATTGAAAAATCTAAAACATTATGACTGTACGGCATGGTGCCAAGAACGCTGGCTGCGTTTCCTCTTTGAATAGCTATGCTAATTCGTTGATAAAAGAAGCAGCCAGCTCTCTTGTCATTAAAAAAAGTTTTGGTTGTGTAGATTGTGGAATTCCGATGATGGGTATGGATTGCATACATGAATATTAATTTTATGTAAACAATTCTAGTATTCCTACCCTACTAGTACCTGCACCATCACTTCTTTATCTCTAATGGGGTAGGCAGTGCCTAGGATTACATTTACGTTTTTCTTTTTCCCAACCAGCATTTCTAAGTAAGGAAAGGTAATAATATGTCCGTTTGTTAATGTTAACGCTATAGAAATATTATTATACAGATTTTACTATAATTATTTTTAACCCCCGACGAACAAGAGGGTTTTATAAGTTTGACATGTCTGTCTGTGTCATCGTAGCTCCTAAACCTATCCTATTTCGATTCCTTTTTTTTAAATCGAAAGCCTTGCCCGTCGAGATGGTTCTTAGCTAGTTTGATGAAAATCGGTTCAGCCGTTCAAAAGTTATTGGGGGAGAACGCTTGAAACTCGGGTTTTTTAAATTGTTTTGTCAATTAAACTTGTACGTAATTAGTAATTACAATAAAGTTTCTTCTATAAAGGTAGCCAGTGAAAGAGTGCTTGTTTATGATTAGGAGTTGTGAAGGTTTAGCACTTATGAAGAATAGTACTGCCGTTTCTATATATGGCTTAGTCGCAAAAGGTCTCTTTCGCAAAATGTGTCCTAGTCATAAAACGTCTCTATCTCATAATGTCTCTTTCGCAGATTTACATTTTGCGAAAGAGACATTGTGCGAAAGAGACATTCTGCGAAAGAGACATTCTGCGAAAGAAACATTCTGCGAAAGAGGCATTCTGCGAAAGAGACATTATGAGAAAGAGACGTTTTACGACTAGGGGAATTTTGCTAAAGAAACCTTTTGCGACTATGCCCTTTATATATCACTGAAACTTTTCTGGCGTCGTGAGTTTTTTGTTTTTGTCCATTAGCCCGCTTAGTTAGTTAGGTATGTAACTCTCCTGAACTCTGTAGTCAACGAAATGAAGAGAGAATAATGAATTTATTTATTTATTTAAAATAACTTTATTGTACATCAGCGATATTTACACATAATAACAAAGGCAGTTGTACAAATGGTAGACTTATCCCAGAACGGATTTCTTCGCAGAAACAGAAAAATTAAAAACAAGTACATACGAGTATAATATTAAAGCGATATACACTACGATCATATTTAGTCACAGAAAATACAATCAATCTATTCTGCTTTGTCTTAAATTAAATTAATAATTTTACTATAAATTAATTAGACATAATGCCAAAAAATACAATAAGAATTGAAACTAAAAAAAAAAATACAATGTTTTGTCTATTCTATGTTTTGATAGTAGAAAACTTAACTATAGTACCTACCTATGTTTTATAGTACAAACTACATTAAATGGAAAGCTTACTTAAAGTGGTTATACTCCAATCAAGCGAACTAGGTACATATCGGACTACAACGTGAGTGCTTTTAAAATCTTCTCAACCCAAAAAAAAACATTACCCACTTTGGTAAGCCAGGTGTGGCAATGTAACATCTGTTATGTTTGAAAGGGAAAGCGATACTTAGCAGATATAAATGAAAGAGATAGATGTCTGGTCCGACTGTCTGGTTCGGCGATTAACAGTTTTTTACTGACTTGCGTGGTGTTTTCTGTGAACGTGAACATTATCAATAAATTGTATATGGCTGACTTCCTTAAGACGATATACGGAGTCCAGTGCTGCCCCCATTTGAAATCAATTATTTTTAAGGAAACTGAGATATCATTTAAAATTTTTAGCTACTAAAACCTAGATAACCTTTCAAACTATTTTATGAACCACTGTTTACAGTTTAAAGTGAGAACGTTAAGCTTTAGTTTGCGTTTCTGCCAAAAGTGGCAGTTTTTCGCAAAAATGCAAACTAAAGCTTAGCGTTCTCACTTTAAACAGTGGTTCATAAAATAGTTTAAAGGGTTTTAGTAGCTCAAAATTTTAAATGATATCTCCGTTTCCTTACAAATAATTTATTTCAAATGGGGGCAGCACTCGACTCCGCGTATCGTCTCAAAGGTTTTTCTCGGAATAGTAGTACCTATGTAGTAGATGTCAAAATTATCAGAAACATAGAAAAATATGCGACAAAAAATATTATACACCACTTCCGCTAAGTAACTAAGATTGGATTTTTTTAAGTTCTTCGAATCTAGTTGGACGACATGTACTGTGTCCTTTATGTTCGATGATAACGAGAGTATCTTTGATTAAAAATTCATGAATTATTTGGTAGATACCCAAAAAGATCAGGGAAAATCGCTTGAGGTGGTACGGGCATGTAATGCGTCGGGAGAAAGACTACATGACTCGTGAAAGACCACATGACTCGTAAAGTGATAGACATATAGGAGGGCAAGAGAGGAAGAGGACGCCCTCCTACTGCCTGGAGTCGAACCATCTCGAATGACATGAGGACGTTGGGTATAAGCCCACAAATGGCGCGAACCCGCCAAAATTGGCGAGAAAGTATTAGAAAGCCGACCTCGTATAGAAAAATGGCAAGGAGAGAAGAACAATGATTTGGTAGATGATGATAATACAAATAATATATTTGGCTCGAACATGAGCCAAACTGGTTTGGATATTGCCGAGCCAGATGTGGGATTGTAAAGGGATCACATCACGAGTTCACAGTTCGGGGCGAACTGTGAACTGTGTATCACGTTTCGTTATAATAAATATAGTTTTTTCGTAACATTCATCATAGAAACATTAAAATTATAAGTCCATTCAGAAATGCGGTTCTTTTTGCCTTGACCAAAGAATAACGATAAAAATATTTCCTGTCTGAAACATAATAAATGTTTTATCTAAAGACCTTTCAAAACGTATCGAAATTCTTTGTTATAGCAGAAAAAGCAATTCTTTTAACCCTCATCTAAAGACGGCCGATCCATAACTCAACGGTTTAGACGCAAAATGTACGATCCGCAAAAAGTTTTCGCTTACAGAAATATAGACAAATATCTATGGATGTAAGACTAGGTGTCTTGAAGTCTAGAACTCGTTAAAAATTAAAAGAAATGGATACCATGATAAAGATAACGCACGTGTTGTATTGTACCCCTGGTGTTACTTACAGGCGTCCATAGGCTACGGTAATCACTTACCATCAGGTGGGCCGTATGCATGCTTGCCTACCTAGTTGTATAAAAAATTGTTATGTTTCAACTGGTCAAAACACATATCGTTATTATAGTGAATGCTCTCTACTTTCCTTACCTATTTTTCTTTAATCTGACTGAAGATATTATTCGTCTTATTTTATTTATTTCTTTCTTTTTTCTAATAAACAAGTATGTATGTTTAAAACTGAAAGAGAAAAAAAAACAACTGGATATCAAAGGTAGTTTTTAATATTTAGCGAATTGATAACTTGTCAAATTTGATAACTTTTTCTTACAAAGCTTTGGCTGTTTTGCGAATTAAACGTTCTGCGCCCCAGCGTCATTAATTTATATTTGATATAGATATTTCTTTACTTTGGACTCTATCTCTATCCGGTATTCGCAATTTATGGCCTCCTCAGAGTTCAATTTTGGTTTTCATTATAAAAATATACCTATCTTAGAATCCCATTATATGAAATTTGATTGCCTAAGAAAAATTCGTTCTTGCATTTATGGTGATTCACGAGGCTGGGAATATTGTGTAAAATGAGACGCTTCGTTTAGGATTCCAAGAAAATTATGTCAGTTATTTGATACCTTTGACGATGCAAAAACAAGTGTCTTGCCAACCCACCCATAAAGATTTTTTCACAAACTTGCAAATGTTTATTTTACGTATATTAAAAATAAGCTCATTCAGAAACGATTAAAAATAGATTTTTGTAGATAGTAGTACTCGTGAAACTAACTGCCTTTGTTTTAAAGTCGCTTTCATATTTTTTATTTTGTTTTTAAAATAAATATGTGCACATTTATATGGATAACAATTTAATGTTTTACTTTTTCTTAGCAAGGTGGAATGGCGTGTTTATACGATTGTGGACCAGTGTGTGGGGTGGCCACACTTACTCCCCTGTCATTAGCAGTCCCCTTACCCTAGACAGAATCAGACTTTTCCATACAAACGTAGCTTTTATTTTAAAACGACGAGTTTAGATTACAGCAATATTTTGTAATTTTAAAGAAATAGCATACATCTAGGCATAAAACTGGTTTTTACAGTCAAAATATAAACTTGAAAGGGAATATAGTGTACAATATCATATTTGACCAAAAAGGGTTGACGTCAGGCAGAGTCGGCCAGTTGTAAAACTATAGCCAAATAATTTAAAGTGTTCCCGCTATTTCTTCTTCATTTTGCAAGGTCTTTGGCATCCTTGGGTGACTATTGACATGCATAATATATTTGGAGAAGAAAAAGCGGGAAAGCGCACCAAGGGCTCCGAAGTAGCACAGCTGAGGATGCAACCGGGAATGCGCTTAGACGAAGAAGATCATATTTGACCATCAATCAGTATGAAAAACTTGTACACCCGTATATTTTCTTTTAGGTTCATACAAACTAGTCACATGCCTAGAAAATATATGCAATTTCTTTGAAATTAAAAAATTCTGTCGAAACCTGAAATGTCAATTCAAAATAAACTTAGACTAAAAACAAAAAAAAAACCAATTATAGCCCTAGGGCTATAATTGGTTTTCACAGTCAAAATATGAAATGTAATCTGACATGTCGTTTCAAAATAAAACGTAGACTACGTTAGTATGGGAAAGTCTAGGGTAAGTGAATTCTTAATACCTACATTAGTTACAATTTAAATAAGGTTTCAAACTTACCAAAAGTTGCAACATTTATCCTGCAATATAAATGAATCCACATTTTTTTATATAACACCTTTTTCTTTGAAATTATTTTAATTCGTGGCGCCATTGGCTACGGGATCTAGGTCTCAGTAATAACAAATTAACTCCAATTAGGAACATCTGCTGTGAATGCAGTGCTGTTTAAATGCATTCAACAGCAAGCCAATGACTTACTGAAGCTCGTGCAGTTTAAGACAAAATAAATAAATCAAACAGAATATCTTACAACAAATTTGGGACTTGTTACGTATTTTAACCCAACTGTAAATTCTTATATATAATAAATAATATAATAAACTTATCAGTTTTATATATTATTACGAAAATATTTACAACTTACTCGTATATGAATTTAGAATGAGAAATAATAACATATAATCTTGTTCATCCGAGCATTTTCCCGGTTGTATCGTAGACATACTGCTGTTATATCATGCGGTCAGGCTTTGGTTTTTTCTAATAATTACATACTTTTTTTTATTTATATCCTTTTTAACCGACTTCAAAAAAGGAGGAATTACGAGATATCTTCGCCAATTGTGAACTGATTTTGATATTTGAAAGCCTGAACTAAAAGTTGATCCCATATTAATTTAGTGAAGACATGATAGAGAACTTTTTGGAAATATGGAAGAAACTCAAGTCATTTTCTATAAGTCAAGAAAATTAAGTCAGTTTTTTTTGTTAAAATTTTTTATTAAGTATGTTGTTGACTATACGTATTTATTTCTCTGCTAATGTTTCACTCATGCCTACTCAGAGCTAATGTGCTTTGTGGTCAGTTAAAACTTTTAATGAGAACGAAAAAGGTGCAATTTCAAAGTAAACAATACATGTGTCTCAAAGGGCTTGCGGTCGCATCACCTCGTAAATAGGATAATTATGTAGGTATAGTCTAACTATTAACTTAGATTGGGGTTCTAATATACTATACCTAATCGTCCTTATCCTTTTAAGAGCAGATAAATAGAATCGAGGGCACCTCCATATTGATCTGGAAAAAAAAAATCTAAATGTACCAGCTGTTTCTCTTCCAAAAATTCAAATCATGTTAATAGCACGTATATCGTATGATGTTTTTCAACACACTTGCGAGGAAAAATACCTAATAAACTGATTTTTATTTTATTGTAATATAATAAATACTCAACCATAAAACCTTAATGCACACCGTTGCTTTCCCGCCGTTTTACTTTTAAAATCAGCGCTGCGCCCAGCCTACTACTGGCTGGCGCCGCGCGGCGGCCCAGTTCGAAATTTGAAAATAAAAAAAACAATTTGAAGCATATAAATAGTAAATAGCTCGGTTGTTTCTGGCGGAAAGACAAGGGGTTCGGTTGGGGTTTTCTTTAAATTATTTTGCAAATTGATTTTAGTGGACTTTATAATATGAAATTGATGTTGTTTGCTGTTATAAATGCTCATGCTCATGAACAATATGTGAAATAGTTAAAGTGGACAGTCGTAGTACGGCTGTAGTGATATTTGTTTCGCGGACTGTGTGGGCGTCTTCGGGCGTCGTCGGCCACTCAATGATGATGAAAACCAGCGGAATCGTATAGATTTGTTGCCAGAAGCTCCTTTAAAGCAATCAAATGCCTACACCAACCTTTGATTGTAACTTGTTAGGAAAAAAGAATTTCCCACGTTTTATTAACTTGTTCCTGGCTAAATACGCAGTAGCGTCAAGCCATTAATAAAAAATAAAAAAAATAGCTCGCATAAAGAATATAACTTAACTATTTGCGTTTATAACACACGCGTGTTTTGTGAGCTGCTTTATATATCTATAACCGGTGAAATTAGATCCACTTTACGAGCAAGTCTGTTGAAAAATATATCACATTAGGCCTTTGCCCAGCAGTACACAGCGGGACACAATAATGGGCTAAAATAAACGAGCAAGCCTTACAGTAGTCGCACATGATGTGTAGCACCCGACATCTCACCTTACTAATAAGCAATCGCGCTCATTAGTCAACCTAAATAGCGCTCGCTTCCCGGGCTTCTTGTTACACACTTCCGTCGCATTCTCGGAAGTGAGAGAAGAGATAATCAAATCAAAAACATTCGTTATATTCGACATTACTCATTCACTTATAATGCATATAGTTCATGACATCCTTAATACTAATTAAGGCAGATGAAGGGCAATTGCAGCGATTAACATAAATACGCGTTCTAGTTTCATAAACTGGTTGTTATTTGTGTCAAAGGATTAATTAATGGAAATTCTGAACGTTAGTATTATCATGTATTATAAATTTATAATCCATGCTGTTCTAGGTTTCAATTTTAATATTTTATTTACATGTTTCAGTTTATTTATTGTTGTTCACATTGTACAACAATACATTACATAGTCACTTCTTAATTCAGTAGGTACAACATGAACCCTGATAGGGCATTGCAACAGAAAACAATAGAACGGCATGCGAAATTTTATTTAGTATTAATCAATGCTGAAATTATTATGTAATTATCCAAGTAAAGATCAATTTATCTAGTAGTTTTTTAGATTGGCAATTAGTTTTTATACGAGTACAGTCAGTATTTTATTAACTTATTTAAAATACTAGCTATATTTGTTTATTTAAATACTTACAGTTTATTTCTAATGAAACATTTGATTTTATTTTTAAGAAACGTAGAATGTACCAACTGCTTCTTTCTTACAAGTTTATTTTAGCTTGCGCTGTTTGTTGTTTATTTGGTTTTCGGGTCAAATCTTGCAAGTTAAATTTGAGCTACTTTTTGTGTAACTACTAATCTGCGGTCGAGCGACGTGTAGACTGGCGACGTGTCGCTGGCTGCTATTACATAGAAATACCAGGAGAGTTGGTCATGTTATGTTATTTAAGAATATTACTGGGTCTTATGGGTCCCGCTAGCCGTGTAGTTCCCGGCAGAGTAGAATAGAACCACTCCAGTCTTCCTGTGGATATCGTAGAAGGCGATTTAGGAAACACAAGCTAAACAAAGCTTATAAACATCAATGAGACCTCTCCAACCCGTCTGGCCAGCGTGGAGAGTGTAGGCCAATTCCTCTGGCTGCTCTGGCTAATACGTATATTTAGCTCTGGTAGTACAGAGAGGGCTCCTGCATTGGAGACTCAAAAATACCTGATGTGTGATGTGATGATGAACAAATATTGCAACTTTTTTTTTAATTGTTTAATTGTGTGAAATAAAACCGTTATAGAAAAGACTACGTTTTCCAAAGAGAGAAAATGGGAAAGCCGTTCTCTGCCTGTTGGAAAACTTGAAATCTTTGCTCTTTCCTTTTTTAGGAAGTAACTTTAAAGCAGGGCTGAAATGCTTTTACACTTAAATTTTCTTAAGATAAAATTCTGATGGTTCTTTTTTATTTTGCTTTCAGGTACTTAAGTAACTACATTCTTCAATCCAAATTAATTTCATCGGTCATAAGGTAAGGTTACACATTTGTTTTTCCACGCGTGAGCGAGTCCACGCGGCGTGTAGCGTCAGAAATGGCATTTACTTTAGGTGGAGGTATAGGCAAATGGCCTTGAAGTGGCGCCCTCATTTGAAATAAATTGTTAACTCGTAAATATGGAGATAATTTCCATATTACTCTTCGTCATGTACTAGATAGTCCTTTAAATATTTTTATGAACCACCGTTGAAAGTATTTACATTAGTCCGTCTAGCTTTAAAACATGCCTCCGCCAAAAGTGACCACGGCAAGTTTTAAAGCTAGATGGATCACCAATAATAGTTTCAACGGCAGTTCATAAAATAATTTAAAGGGTTATCTAGTGCATGTCGAAAAGCAATATGGAAATTATCACCATATTTACGAGTTAACAATTTATTTCACACTTCAAGGCCATTTGCCTACATCTTCACCTTAATATAAAATAATACGCAATCGCGGCCTTTTGGGCAAACACGCGCAGCAAGTAATTAGCTCATTAATTGACGGCGGGCCATCGATCTAGGTCTAACTAATCTAATATTATCAGGAACAGTCAATATATGAACATAGTACCTACATGTGCTAACAATTTTGAGAATGATAACTGTTTTTACATGAATTCTAAAGCTAACAGTATAGTGTTTCAATTTGATAAATTAAAAACCGGGACACGAATATGTCGTGTACTATCAGCGGCATACTTTTAATTTTCACAACACGAGCATTCACATTTATATTTTTTGCATTAAGTAGTTATACAAAGTGGAAGGGACATACCCGTAATATATCGCACCACGAGCTAAACTAGACCACGTAAAGTATATCACTCTCACTAAAGTATAATGAAATTAAAATATCAGTCAAAAAACCAAAAGAAATGTTGACATTCCCGTACTAATCGCCCGGGCGGCTGCACACTTTTATATGGAAATGCCGATTTTTTTTTGTTCTTTGGCTGTTATTTTAATTTCATTATACTATAATGAATGATCTGGTATAGATCGTAGTTTGATTTATTACGGTACGGGTGTGTTACTTCCACGTTGTATATCTGTCGCAGTTGAATGGTATAATCCGCTAATTCACTAAACCTCTAGCTGTTTGGCATTACAGCTCGGTTTTGTAAAACAGCGAACACTAATACGCGGAATGGAATGAACGACTTGTATTCATCCATGCGGCTAGAGAAGTTGTTGAACATTCTATCTAAAGAAATTATATACAATTTAGAATGCCTACGAAGAGGCATTGGCGAGCGAGCGAAGCGAGCGTGCCGCGGCAGCGGCCAGCGAGTGCTAGGAATGTTCTATTTATTTTACTAGGTTAGGGCAAACCTATAGGTAAGGTTAGGTTAGAACTGCGACCAACACACGCACGAGCCGAGCGATCGTTGCGCGGTAGCGGCCGGCGAGTGCTAGAAGTTCTATCCATTTTACTAGGTTAGGTCAAACCTATAGCAATAAAAATCGTGAATAGTTTTCTGGGAAATGAAATTCGATATCAAAAAAATCTTATCATGCATGTGTCGCAGTTGGATTGTTTAACGGTTTCGTCAAACAGCGAATTACCGCTACTGTTTCACAAAACCGCTAGCCGTTTGGAAACATGGTTAGCGGTTTAAATGAACGTAACACGTTGCGCAATCTTAGACAATCCAGCTGAACGATATTCGGCTGTTTAACAAAACCGAGCTGTAATGCCAAACAACTAGAGGTTTTTTGTATTAGCAGTTTATACCATCCAACTGCGACATATCTATACACATGTGCAGTCGTTAATTTCTTTTTATTATAATAAGTCAATTTAACACGTTAATCTTAACAATCTTTACAAATGATCGCTCTTGCATTTAACTAATGTTATATTATAGCTGAAAATCAGCGCATTGTTCCTTGAGCGATATTTTCGCCTAGCCTACGATCTTTGCTGCTGCAGCAAACATACACACATTGCATCGCTAAAAACCTGTATACGAACTAAATAGTAATTTCTTGTGAGTGTGTACGAGTATGTGCAGTTTTTACAAATACCGATTTATCTATCAATCTAAGCTGAGCAAAACACCGATATCGAAATCGTATTGATTGTTGAAACACGATACGGTCTCGCCGAGCTTTATTGAAGCCGCAGCCTTACAAACAAAAAGTTGAATAAGGCTACAGGGGGATCACCATGGTCACATCTCACTGGTCAAAGTTTGTTTTAAATGAAAACTACCTAAGTTTTCATTTCTTCATCATCATCATATCAGCCATAGGAAGTCCACTGCTGGACATAGGCCTCCCCAAGGTTTTCCAAAATGACCGATCGGAAGCGGCCTGCATCCAGCGTTTTCCTTGTAATGTCTTGTTCTTGTCGAGTCGAAATGCATTAAGAGTACCCCTTACCCTAGACAGAATCAGACTTTTCCATACAAACGTAGTCTAGTTTTTAGGGTTCCGTACCCAAAGGGTGCAAACGGGACCCTATTACTGAGACTCCGCTGTCTCGTCTGTCCGTCTTTCTGTCTGTCCGTCTGTCCGTCTGTCACAAGGCTCTATTTATTGAACCGTAATAGCAAGACACTTGAAATTTTCACCGATTTTGTATTACTGTGGCCGCTATAACAACAAATACTGAAAATAAAAAAAGTTAAAAATTAAAGGGGGTCGCCATACAAAAAACGTGTTTTTTCAGCGTTTTTAACTAGATCATTATAATGGCATTAACTAGATACTTGAATTTTTCACCGATTATGTATTACTTTAACTACTATAATAACAAATACTAAAAATAAGGTAAAGTAAAAAATTAAAGGGGGTCGTTATACAAGAAACGTGTTTCTTCAGCGTTTTAGAACATTGTAACGGAGGTACGGATTCCTTCATGTACGAGTCCGACTCGCACTTGGCCGTTTATTATTTGAAATGACATGTCAGATTTCTGCAGTATGTTGTAATTTCAAAGAAATAACATAAATAAATATATAGGGACAAATCACACTGATTGAGCTAGCCCCAAAGTACTATTCATACTAACTCAACGATACTATATATTTTATAATAAATACATATATATAAACTCTCAAGACCCAGGACAATTTGAAAAAGGCCATTTTCCAACTTGCTCTGACTAGGGATCGAACCCAGAACCTCCAGATTGGCGGACTAGCGTGTTGACCATTACACCACGGAGGTCGTCAACATATACCTATCTAGACTGCAATTTCTTATACTTATAACTAGAAAGAAAATATAAGGGTGTAGAAATTTCCCATAACTGATGGGCAAATAATGATTTACCAACCACTCTCTTTTCTTTCAAGTTCATATTTTGAACGTGAAAACCCATTATATTACCCCTAGATATATGCAATCTCTTTGTAATAACAAAATTTTGCCGAAATCTGACATGTCGTTCCAAAAAAGCAAGACCATACCTACATAAGTTAGTATGGGAAAGTCTAATTCTGTCAAGTTAAGGGACTCTTAAGGCCGCACCCGAATTTTCCGGGGTCCAGTGCTGCCCTCATTAAAAAAAAAACATTTCAAAGAAAACGGAGACAATATTTAAAATTTTGCTACTACCAAGTCCTAGATAACTGTAAACAGTAGTTCATAAAATACTTTGAAGAGTTATCTAGGACTTGGTAGTTGCAAAATTTTAAATAATGTCTCCGATTTCTTTGAAGTGATTTATTTTAAATGGGGGCAGCACTGGACCCCGGAAATTTCAGGTACGGTCTTAAGAAGTTTATGTCACGACGAAAGTTAACATACACTATTTTGAAGTAGTAAAGGGTCATTGACCCCAACTAGACAGATGTAGGTTACAAATAATGTACCAAAAAAACGCGTAAACAACCCATAAATGTTCTCAGCTATCGTAGTTATCGCTTAGTCAGCGTAGGGGGGATTCCACCAGCTAAGTATTGTTAGCGAAATGCTGATCTGCTGAGATATTGATCGATTTTTTCACAGCATTTCGCATTATTGGGGGATAGAAGAGAACTAAGTAGCATCACAGAATAGTAATAATGTAGGTACATCATTAAGGTGACGTGGGTTCACAATTTGCAATACCGTGCGTGTTTTTGAAAAATCACTGTTTAATAAACTACTACAGTTTATTCCTCAAAAAATTTACATTAAAATCTTAAGGATTTTCTGCAGTAGTAGTACAATAGCCAAAACATGATTGAGCATTTTCGGCTCTATAGAAAAAATCACAAACTTACCTCTAAATTTGCCTAAATTTGCCTTTATAATACGTATTACTATTTTATACAATCACCTATTTATACGAAAATTATACCAAAAAATGTATTATCTAAATATCTATCCGTTTTAGCTACAGAAAAGAAATTAAATATAACACAAAGAAAATAAATAAATAAAACACTGCGAAATATCGTCGAGCACGGCTCCGACCCTTCCTTCGCTCTCGATGAATATTTCGCTGTTTTTTTTTATTTTTTTTTTATTATGTTTATAATTTCTTCTGTAGCCAAAACGGATAGATTTTTAGATAATACATTTTTTGGTATAATCTTATATATAAAATTCTCGTGTCACAATGTTCGTTCCCGTACTCCTCCGAAACGGCTAGACCGATTCTCATGAAATTTTGTGAGCATATTGAGTAGGTCTGAGAATCGGCCAACATCTATTTTTCATACCCCTAATCTACGCGGGCGAAGCCGCGGGCAAAAGCTAGTTTTCATATAAAAAGGTGATTGTATAAAATAGTAATATGTATTATAAAGGCAAATTTAGGCAAATTAGAGGTATGTTTGTGATTTTTTTTTATCGAGCCAAAAATGCTCAATCGTGTTTTAGCTATTGTGGGTGTCTGTAGAAAATCCTTAAATTTTTTATGTAAATTTTTTGAGGAAACAACTGTGCTAGTTTAATAACAGTGATTTTACAAAAACACGCACAGTATTGCAAATTGTGAACCCACGTCGCCTTAAGGTGTTGCGTTGTGGCCCCATTAGGGATAAAGACATGATAGAGTATGTGCCTATATTGTATGTTTTTTTTTGGTTAAAACTTGAGACTGATATTATTAATATGCTTTACACGCGGGATCACAATCACAACATATCAGCTAGTAGCTGAGTTTTTACGGGAGTTACTTGTGTATCGCATATAAATATATATATTGTATGTATTTAAAATGGCATTTAACCTTTTTATACAGAAAAATAAGGGTTTTTTGTGGCTACGGCTTTTTCTTCTAAAAAAAAGAAACTACATACTTTCTGTTCGTTTTTTTACAATTTTATAGTGAATGTAACCCTCGTTACGTGTAAAAGGGTTGGATCTCGTCTATCGCACGCACGGAACAGCACTTTCATATGCTGCTATCCTTTTCTGTTCCTCAGAACAGTTATTTGCTAGAGCGAGAGAGAGCCACGGAACGTTGCAGCGTGGCCGGTGCCGCAAAAAATAAAATTTTACAGAAGTTTAATTCAGGGAGTGTCTATTCTGCGAGCTTAAATGAAGAAGTAGGAGAGATTTTCGATATAATCAATGACAAATAAGTAAGTAAATATAAATGTTTTTAATGTTAAATTGTTTTTATTAAATGTTTAATAAAAAATGAGGAATAAAGTTGTCAAACCAACCCTGACATTAAAACACTTGTAATATGAGTACAAGTATTGGCCCACGCTGGGAATCGAACACAGTTTCCAGATGGTAGATGTAAATATCAGGATACCACTAACCATTTGTGATCCCTTTCAAACGCAAACGCTTATCAAATGAGTGACTAGGCTTCCCAAGGGACTGGATCGTAAGGGTTTATCAAAAAGGGCGTGAAAGGTTTCAAAAAGGACACAATCGTGACGCACGAGCGATTGGTGATACCTACATTACAGACCCTTATATGCCTTGAAATAGGGTTTATATCTAACTTGTATTGTTACGCTTGATGTGTAATCGGTTGTACATGAGTCCATTAGGCTTGGTAGCTATTTTGTAAACGCCTCGGTGGTGTCTGGTCAAGTATTAAATAACGAACAGCTGCAGTTTGGAGGGGAAGATTCTTGTAAATTGACGTTTCTAAAACTTGTAATAAAACAAGCTTTTTTTAGGGTTCCGTACAAAAAATGAAAAAAACGGAACCCTTATAGGATCACTTGTGCGTGTATCTGTCTGTCCGTCTGTCACAGCCAATTTGCTCCAAATCTACTGGACCGAATCAGGTGTTTGGTAGAATGTTGTAATCCTATGACCCAAACACATATGTGCATAGTAAATAAATATTTTTTTAAAATAAAGGTTATTTTCGGGGTACTAATTAGGAAATTACGTAACCTGTGGTAACAATATTACGTAACCGGTCAATCAGGCAGGCCGTCCATCCATTCAACATTTTCATTTATTTATTAATATTACAATAGAAACACACGTCACGACAAACAAACAATTACACACGACAACATTATATTAGGCACGAAATGGATGCCTCATGAATAACAAGATGGCGTTGAAAATCTGAACACGTACTGTCATCCGTTAAGTGAAATTATTATTTTTTTTACGAAGAAAAGCAACCGACTTCGATGCACTTACTTAGAGCTATTTAAAAATATGATTGATGGTAATGTGTACTCATCATTTATTTATTTTATTTTATTATTTTTAAACTTTATTGCTTAGCAATGAAACTGTCTTACAATTGGCGGACTTAACGCTAAAAGCGTTCTCTCCCAGTCAACCATAGGGATAAACAGATAATTCGTTGCGGCGCAAAATAATTAAATAATTACATACTTATAACATACCAAATAATACACATACATGCTCTTGTCTTGAAGGAAAATTTTGTGGAAATTTCTTTGATGTCAACGGTCAAAGCATTCCAGAGTCGTGAAGCTTGAAGAGTAAAAGAGTTTGCCATAAAATTTGTGCGATGAAGAGGAATACTTAAGAGACGGGTATCAGTAGAACGAAGCTGCCGATCATGAGTGTCGGAAAGAAATTGAAATTTGCATTTAAGATATTCAGGAAATTTTGGATTAGAAAAAATGGAAAAGAGAGTGCAAAGAATTCGCATTTGTCTGCGTTCATGGATGGGGAGCCATTTAAGCTCCGAGCGAAATGGAGTTATATGATCATATTTGCGAAGACAGAAAATAAATCGAATACAATTATTAACTAGACGATCAAGCTTATTGAGAAGATCTGCATTGAGATCAGGGTAACACACATCAGCGTAATAAATAATGGGTAATATTAATGTTTGGACTAACAGTATCTACGTTTTAATTTGCAGGAAGTTCCGAAGGCGGTTAAGCTGTTGAAGGGCAACAGTGACAGAACGACTGACTTCAGCCACCTGAGTGATCCAACTAAGTGTAGAATCGATATGGAAGCCAAGGTCCTTCACAGCTTTACAGTACGGGATACTACAATTGTTAAATGTGACAGGTGCGATAAACTCAAAGTCAATCTGACAGATTTGTCTTGAACTACCTACTATTATCGCTTGACACTTTGACGGATTGACTTGTATACCAAATTCAATAGACCATGTCAGGATAGCTGACAAAGCCGAGTTAACGCGCGCTATCCCTGAATCAATTTCATCGATTGACGATTGAGTGTAAATTTGCAGGTCGTCCGCATAAAAATGGTAAGAGCAGCCAATGGAAGTAGAAAGAAGGTTTATGAAAAGGGAAAAAAGCAAAGGCGACAAGATACCTCCTTGAGGTACACCATTAGACAAATTATTCCAGTCCGACAACAGGTGATCCATACGAACTGCTTGTTGCCGATCACGGAGATACTTTTTTATTTTATTTTATTATCACACAAAACAGATTACAACTATTACAAAACTACACAATACTGAGAAAACCATCCAACTACTGAAGACGAGAATTAAAGATGCTCAAGAATAGCAAGGAGGATATCATGATCCACCATATTGAAAGCGTTTGAGAAGTCAATTAGAACTAAAATGGTGACCAACGTATTCTCCATGCCCAACCGAATATCTTCGGTGACTTTAAGAAGAGCAGTAGCGGTACTGTCGCCAGGACGAAAACCAGATTGAAAAGGAGTAAGGACGGAGTTGAAAAAGATATAGGAAGATACTTGAGCGTGGACTACAGCTTCGAGTATTTTGGAAAGAAAGGGAAGTATAGATATTGGCCTAAAGTCATTTAAGACAGCAGGAGTTGGGACTTTAGGGAGAGGTATAACAATGGCTTTTTTCCAAAGTGATGGGAAGGTTCCAGTAACCAATGAGAAATTAATGATATGAGTCAGGATTGGACTCATACAATATGTATAATAGAGAAGCTTGGAGGGAAATAGGGGAGAGCTTTGCTCAGCCGTGGGACATTATACCCCCCCCCCCCCCCATCCATCTGTCTGGATTTGGAGCACAAAATTCATATTCACCGATCCTATAAATATGTAATTATGAAATACCTAAATAGATAAGGACAAATTACACAGATCGAGCTGGTCCCAAAGTAAGTTTTAAACTTATGACACAGAATACATAAGAGTACAAACATAATGTAATCTCACAGCGTCTCCCGCAATTTGGCGTCCTCTCCCCCGTTCTATGTGCCCTTTATTGCGCTCTAAACCAGGGTTAGTTGCTACCCGCGCGCAATTCCCGACGTGTCTTAAGAACTGTCAACCAATAGTAACCATCATCGTGAGAAGATGCGCATATAATAATTGTTTGTCCACCGAGTAGTAGTAGGTATATATGTTACTCTGACTCTAGGAAGTGTCATACCTAAGCTTATGACTTAAAAAATGTACTGTTTCAAGTGTTAATAACATTTTGATAATGTAATAAACAATAATTGTAAATAGATTATAACCTGAATTAACACTTATTCATGAATACATTATTATCAAACAAGCTTTGCATTACAACGAATCAATATCTTTGGAAATAATATTGCTGACAAACGTCTCTGTCCAATAACCCGAAAGCCATCATTATTATGTTTGTCCCGATAATCCTGTTTTCTCCATATTTCTTCGGATCCGTATCTGATCCTTATTCGCCGGAATTATTGCCAATTTCTGTATCGGCCATGTTTATTTGTAGACGAGTCAGGCACCAACTACAGCCAATTAATTTTTATCTTCATCATCATCAGGTCTTCTTAGTCTCCACTGCAGGAGCACGACCCTCAGTCAGAGGATTTGGCCTACACTCTCCACGCTGGCCAGACGGGTTAGAGACTTCTCATTGATGTTTATAAGCTTTGTTTAGCTTGTGTTTTCCATGTCGCCTTCTTATGTCTACGAGTAATAATCTCAAAGAAACAACATTGAAAATTAAACTTAATGCCACGTACATAAAGTTTATATTTCCATAATGGACGGGACGCCTACAACTTTAGGTACCTTTTTTTGAGAATTAAAGGTATTTAAACATAAGCTTAAGTTATGTTTAAATACCTTAAGTTCTCAAAAAAGGTACCTAAAGTTGTAGGCGTCCCGTCCATTATACGCCTACAACTTTAGGTACCTTTTTTGAGAACTTAAGGTATTTAAACATAAGCTCAAGTTATGCTTAACATAAGCTTAATTTAAATACCTTAAGTTCTCAAAAAAGGTACCTAAAGTTGTAGGCGTCCCATTCCCACAAACTGCCAGTGCAATAAAATGATCAAACGTTACATAAAAACGCCGGATTGTCCAAAAAGACTCGAATAACTTGGCTCGCTCTTTCAAATATATTTTTACATACCTATCGTTATATGACCACCCCATAATAACGTAATATTCCAACCCTAGAACATTCCGTAAACAAAAATATCGACGTATCTTCATAGGGATCCATACAAACACGTTTTGCTCCCCCAAAATAATCCACCTACACTTAAGTGCCGATAAATTCGTACCTACCCCTGCAACCCCGTGCTACCCTCACAATAAGTCAGGGGGACATCCCTCGGTGCAGTAAGGATTCAATAAGGGTAAGATGTAGAATATCAAACAGTATGCGCCAAATGAAAGCGTAAATTAATAAAGTAAGAGATACGACACGTGATATCGTCTGTGGCTCGTTCCAATGACATTTTTTTTGTCAAGGAACCAATATTTTTATGTCAATGTAATAAGGTTGAGACTCGGCTGTGTTCGAGCGGCCAAATCTGGCCGCTTCGGAGGTGAGAGGTTAAATTAAAGACATTGTCTCCAGATATTATAGTTCAATATTTTTCTTTAAAATATTGGTCCGTCTAGTCGTCTTGTCATTGTTTTTATCTTGATAGTTCAATATTTTTCTTTAAAATATTGGTCCGTCTAGTCGTCTTGCCAATGTTTTTATCTTGATAGTTCAATATTTTTCTTTAAAATATTGGTCCGTCTAGTCGTCTTGCCAATGTTTTTATCTTGATAGTTCAATATTTTTCTTTAAAATATTGGTCCGTCTAGTCGTCTTGCCAATGTTTTTATCTTGATAGTTCAATATTTTTCTTTAAAATATTGGTCCGTCTAGTCGTCTTGCCAATGTTTTTATCTTGATAGTTCAATATTTTTCTTTAAAATATTGGTCCGTCTAGTCGTCTTGCCAATGTTTTTATCTTGATAGTTCAATATTTTTCTTTAAAATATTGGTCCGTCTAGTCGTCTTGCCAATGTTTTTATCTTGATAGTTCAATATTTTTCTTTAAAATATTGGTCCGTCTAGTCGTCTTGCCAATGTTTTTATCTTGATAGTTCAATATTTTTCTTTAAAATATTGGTCCGTCTAGTCGTCTTGCCAATGTTTTTATCTTGATAGTTCAATATTTTTCTTTAAAATATTGGTCCGTCTAGTCGTCTTGCCAATGTTTTTATCTTGATAGTTCAATATTTTTCTTTAAAATATTGGTCCGTCTAGTCGTCTTGCCAATGTTTTTATCTTGATAGTTCAATATTTTTCTTTAAAATATTGGTCCGTCTAGTCGTCTTGCCAATGTTTTTATCTTGATAGTTCAATATTTTTCTTTAAAATATTGGTCCGTCTAGTCGTCTTGCCAATGTTTTTATCTTGATAGTTCAATATTTTTCTTTAAAATATTGGTCCGTCTAGTCGTCTTGCCAATGTTTTTATCTTGATAGTTCAATATTTTTCTTTAAAATATTGGTCCGTCTAGTCGTCTTGCCAATGTTTTTATCTTGATAGTTCAATATTTTTCTTTAAAATATTGGTCCGTCTAGTCGTCTTGCCAATGTTTTTATCTTGATAGTTCAATATTTTTCTTTAAAATATTGGTCCGTCTAGTCGTCTTGCCAATGTTTTTATCTTGATAGTTCAATATTTTTCTTTAAAATATTGGTCCGTCTAGTCGTCTTGCCAATGTTTTTATCTTGATAGTTCAATATTTTTCTTTAAAATATTGGTCCGTCTAGTCGTCTTGCCAATGTTTTTATCTTGATAGTTCAATATTTTTCTTTAAAATATTGGTCCGTCTAGTCGTCTTGCCAATGTTTTTATCTTGATAGTTCAATATTTTTCTTTAAAATATTGGTCCGTCTAGTCGTCTTGCCAATGTTTTTATCTTGATAGTTCAATATTTTTCTTTAAAATATTGGTCCGTCTAGTCGTCTTGCCAATGTTTTTATCTTGATAGTTCAATATTTTTCTTTAAAATATTGGTCCGTCTAGTCGTCTTGCCAATGTTTTTATCTTGATAGTTCAATATTTTTCTTTAAAATATTGGTCCGTCTAGTCGTCTTGCCAATGTTTTTATCTTGATAGTTCAATATTTTTCTTTAAAATATTGGTCCGTCTAGTCGTCTTGCCAATGTTTTTATCTTGATATTTCAATATTTTTCTTTAAAATATTGGTCCGTCTAGTCGTCTTGCCAATGTTTTTATCTTGATAGTTCAATATTTTTCATATCTGTCACTTGATTATACTTTGAAACGGTATTCAATTTAAATAAATTTGTCTTTAGTGTTCAAACTTTTATCAAGTATTCAAATATTCAAAAATATCGCGTATGTAAAACGTTCTGGAGGACACCAACTATAAAATAACATAAATTGGATTTGTTTCCATTCTTCTTTCGTGATTCCATATGGTGAGTTTTTTTTCCATATGTCGATACGAAAAGGAAAAGATACTTTTTTATTAACCTCATCTCATCACCTTCTATAAATTTAAACTAAGTTATTTTATTAATTTTTACTTCATCTCTGTATTTTACTGATTAATATCAGTAAATTATTGTTTCACATTACTCTTTATTGCACCACCTTTAATTTTTCAGTACAAATATCGTCACCCAAAGCAGTCTTTGTACTCTTAATGTATTGGCTTAAAGGTATATATAGGTCGCGTCACGTAAAAAGAACGCTGGCGGTCAAGCTGCGCATTAGGCTATTTATCGATCTATTTAATGAATATTATACCTAACATATTTTTCAATGTACCATATGAACCAATAGCCAATTATACCAAGCCGCGAGTGAAAATAATACAATAGGCCTAGTACCATCGGTCGTGCGCGAGTGTATACATGCGCAGACACACCCCCTCTACATTTTTCCAGCGTTCTTTTTACATAACGCGACCTGTAAGAGAATGCCTTGGCAATAAGGCCACCTATTGTATACATATTCCGTACATATTTTTGAATATAATTTACATGTGTTTTTTAATGCAACAAAGAGTTACTTACTAAGTACTTCTTTTCACGCGCTTTTTTTCTTTGCTTCCGGTTAGACTTCTGTATACGTATTCTGTATTTATAATTTGTGACAAGGTGCAGTCAATAGCGTACCCAGTTACCCCAAAGAGCACTCTTTGCGATTGTAATATTGGCTAAATTGCCATGACTTGAGGTTATGTCTTGATGTGAAGTCGGCTGTGCCACAGTCATCATCATTTAGCATTTTGCGACATGAATTTGAAATTTGAATAAATAATGAGTTCGTTTGTGATATAAGAGTATGTCATCTGAATTCATAATACAGATAATAAGTGGTTCCAGTTGGCTTGGGTATTTTTTTTCCAACATTTTGTCTTGTTCTTTCAACATTTTCTCTTCATCTCATCTTTGCCTTGTGTGCTTCCGACCCACAGACCATGGATCAAGATAGACACAGCCTCTGTATGAATGTGCGTGTAGATCTGACGTGAAATTGACTTCATTTAAGACTGTTTATGTCAATTTATCGAACATTGAGCTAGAAACTTGTCGAAAAACGTTGGAGGAAGTAATAAAAAAGATTCCTTGTGTTTGTGAGTGAATTCCTTATTAAATATTGTATTGAAAATTGGCACGCCAGGTTTTCATACAAATTGAGGGACTTTTTAGGGTTCCGTAGTCCACAAGGAACCCTTATAGTTTCGTCATGTCCGTCCGTCCGTCCGTCCGACCGTCTGTCTGTCTGTCCGTCCGGGCTCGTACTCCGCCGCTACTGCACCGATTTTCACGAAAATTGGTGGAGAGATAGATATTGAAGTTCCAAAAGTTGGTTTTTAAAATTATGAAAAAATGTTTTTTTTTCAGCCCATCCAACGAAAAGTGAATTTAAAAAATTAAATTGGACTAACCCCAACGTGTGTGTGTTTATTTAGTAGTACCTATACATATACAGATCTGTGTTCCGTCTTCAGTTAACTCACACACATGACTGTTGCTTGATGATTTTTTAATTCTTTACTATCCAACTTAAAACTACTACTTGACAAATTAAGTCTTTCAAGCGTTCAACCCCAATAACTTTTGAATGGCTGAACCGAAAGCTCTAAGAACTATCTCGACAGACAAAGCTTCGCATCGAAATCGCTCTATTCGTCTGTCATCGTGGCAGACAGACACACGGACACGTGAAACTTATAACACCCCTCTTTTTCGTTCAGGGTTAAAATGAAACTAATCACAGTATGCAAATTTTTAGGAAATTCTCAGAAATGTTAAAAATAAACAATTTTATTAGAAATGAGAATGAATCCTACTAAATCATGCCAACGCAAAGTTTATAGATCTGGTTAATATAATTTGTTGGGTCGCAGTATCCCTAATGATTATCACATCACACGGACCGCAACGGTCAACCCACACTTGAGGACCGCGCCAACAATGGTGACCAGTATGCAAATGTTTGTTATGTAATATCTGTAAGATCTAACAAAATAAATCGAAGCTTATGATATTCTTTTTCTAGAATTTAATCAAATAACGTAATTATACGAAAAATAAAAAAAATTCTCCATAGAAACTCAGATCAGCTGATCCGTCATCACTAAAACTACCCTCAAAATAGTTCCATTATTTTTTGTTAGGGCTTATTTATAGAACAAGCGCGAAGGGTCTCCGTTTCTTAGGCAAAAATGCTATCGAAGGGCTTCCGTTTCAGGTCGACTTCGAGTCGCCGTTTCTGACTAGTGATGTGCCGTTCCCGGGAACATTTCCAAATTCCCCGGGAACGATCCCATATTTCTAGGGAATGTTACGGAATATTGGATATATGTAAAATATATTTACAGTGATGAAAAATATGTCTGATAAATAAAATTACGACTTTCCCTGACATTTCCATTTTTTGGGATCATTCCCGGGATCTGGGGAACGGGAACGGCACATCACTATTTCTAACACTCGCCCTGAAGATGATCATCTAAATCGATCAAAACTTGGTCGCCATTTTCCGACTATATTACTTGAGTCAACAGTTTTAAATTATTACTCGTAATTACAGCATGAAAAAGCCATCTTCTTCTTCTTATTTAAGAGCTTAGTGTTTCTTGTCGGTGGAGTATGCGCCAAACTTCTCGGTTCTCTGCCTTACTTTTTAGTGCTTGATACGACATGACCCCTGCTTTTTCTTTCAGTTGGTCTACATAGCTCTTTCTTGGTCGTCCTGGACCTATGGAAAAAGCCATAGGGGTTTTAAACGTAAAATATATTACATAATTATCGTGAATTCTAAAGCTAGTTTAGTTGGTAGCCTATATTGAACTAGGCCCGTTCACCAACTTTCGCAACAGAGAAGAGATACATCAAACTTTATGAATATTACTTATTTCATATTACGACAGCCACGTCGTATTTTCTCGGCAAAATCATTATCTAGGAACAGAAATTTTCGCATAGCGTCCGTACTATGTTTTTCTACACTTTGTAGAAAATATTTACATTTTTTAAAACCATAATAAAACCATTAAGTATAATACCTAACAGTCGCAAATTGAGCCTCATGATTAAACACATTACACCACTCGACCATATAACCACAGAATAAATAATACTAACTCAGCAAAGAAATTCAAAGAAATATCTACTTAATGTGGCTAGCGATATGGTTTAATTTAGCTCACGTCAGAACTCAGCACCTTTTCGTATAGATACCTAGACTTCCATTGCAAGCTAATTTCATTCTTATTACTCTGGACAAACGATTCGTATAACTGAATTTACCACCCGGAGCTGCCACCTGCGCTAATAATAATTTTTGATACCTAAACGGGGAGTGACCCAGGCCTGATATAACTACCACCAAGATAAGGAATGAGTACTTATGTGAGGGGAAATGCCAAGGTAGCGCCCACATATGTAGATGCCAATAACTTAAAAACTAAGAATTGATTTATTAGGATAGTGTGGTCACGTTATGAGAAGAGAAAAAAACAGCGTTGTGAAGAAGGCACTCCTAAATATGAAAGTGAATGGGAACAGGATTAGATGGTGGCCATAGAAAAGGTGGATGGAATGTGTTAACAACGATATGGCTTGTAAAGATGTAACAGTCGAAATGAATGACAATGGAAACGACTAACATTCTGTGCAGACCCCGTTTAGAGTGAGACAAGGGAAGAAAGAAGAAGACCATCATAACTACTACCGCCTGCCTCCGGTGAAGGAAAAAATCGTGAGGAAACCTGCAGGCTAGTGACTATTAAAGTTTACTAGTTTGTGAAATGGAGAAGGCAATGGCAAACCACTCCATTGTCTCTGCCAAAAAATCGTTATTCTGCATGTCTCTTTCCATACTGTGATACCAACAAGAGCTTAAGACACATAAGATCTTAAATGTAGAAGAAGAAGACCAGGGTTCGCGCACACGGAGAGAGACGAACCGCCGCGGAATCGGCGATGCTGCCGCATTTCGTCGCTCTCTCGCTCTATAAATGACAGTTCTGAGCGACAGAAAAGGATAGCTGCATAGGAAAATGCCGTGCTGACAGATTTGTTCCAACCCTTTATCTGCAAAAACTCGATGACATTAATATTCATTGTTCAATGGCAAAATTTTCATGTTATTTTACTTTTGACTTGGAAAAATACCTGATATTTTTTGTTAAAATGTTTGAATCATTAGTGATTCTACGAATTACTCGGCAATAGTTATTTAAAATTGATATTGCTGCGAAGCTAGTTTAAAAAAATATATATTAGTGAACAAAAAAATACACAATCCCACACTATATTCAAAATTAAATTCAATTCCCTGTAATAATTTATGCATCTATGTAAAATAATGTAAATGAATAGACCCCTGATTTATTATTATCGCATTCAACTAGGGATATCCCACTGTGTGACGTCACAAGCCAAATCTAAACAACTATTTGCCATTAGTAAAGAGCTGTGAAATAAATGGAGTACAATACAATTTATTGTGACAAGATCAGAGTTGCGTTTTAAACTAGTCGTTACGTTAAATTGGACTCATCATCAGGTCTTTTTTAGTCTCCACTGCAGGAGCACGACCCTCTCCGCACTACCAGAGCCATATATTAGCCAGAGTAGCCAGATGATTTGGCCTACACTCCACGCTGGCCAGACTGGTTGGAGAGGTCTCATTGATGTTTATAAGCTTTGTTTAGCTTGTGCTATCTCGACATGTATTATAAGTGATTATTTTCTATCGAGCCAAACATGCTCAATTGTGTTTTGGCTATTGTGGGTGTCTGTAGTAAATCCTTAAGATTTTTATGTAATTTTTTTGAAAAATAACCTGTGTTAGTTTAATAACAGTGATTTTTCAAAAACACGCACAGTATTGCAATTTGTGAACTTATCTCGACTTAAAGTACTTGTTTTATAATAAGATGGTTTGCATTTGCGACCATTCTATACCATTTCTTATTATTACCTACCAAACTACTTATTCTTCGTCGAAATGGATTCCACTACTCTCGTTTTTAAATAAAACTTTACAATAATAACTTGTATCTAGTCAGAAGACTTCAGTTGACAACTTCAAAAAGTTGCAAACTAAACTTTAAAGTCTTTTAGTTAAGTTGAAAAATAAACTCTCTAATAATATGCAACTGTCAGTCAGGTCAGGTAAACTTGTCTTTACGGATTCTTAGCTCCTGGTTTCAAATGTTTTTCAAACACACAAATGGCCTGACCAACATGTGTGGATACACACGTTTGTTTTGGCGACTTTGTTGGTACGAGTACAAGTGTAGTTGGTTTGTTTTGGAACGTTGGTTTGCAATGTGAAGGAAACTGATTTCTGACATGATTAATTTATTCCAAACCTTTTCTCCCAGACCAGCATGGAAATAAGAAAAGGAAATACATACTTTATATAAACCGGTCTTTTAAATACCAGACCGTCATGAAGCATTTATCGGTCTTATGACTAAATTAAATGGCTACGTTTCATTCACTCCTGTCATAAAACTGATTTTACGAGCCAAGTCTCTACAAAGTCACAAATTCAGAAATACAACTGAATTCAGACTGGCTAAGTGCGTTGGATGGTCTAACAGAGGGTTCAGTATCTTTTTGACCATAACTATCATTTAAGTTGTCCCACTGGGCATACTTTGAGAAAAGTTGTTTCCAGTCTGGTTAGGATATCGCAGGCTTGAATCACCTGATTATACGAAAAAAAGATGATTCCGTGCTTCGGAAGGCACGCAAAGCTGTAGGTCCCGAACGCCATCTAGCGTTTGTTTAAACCAATCCTGTGTAAAAACCAGTAACCTCATCAAATCACCTAGGTTAGGTAGCGGACCCCGGGCTCTATAATAACCGCTGAGGATGCAACCGGGAATACGCTCGGAGGATTTTTTTATCATTTAACTTGTCATATTTTCTCTTTCTTTTTTCAAATGTTAAGATTATCTTGTTTTTTGTAAATAAGTAGTATTACTCAATGTATCTGTCTATTGTATAAGCGTGTTATTGCATATTTAGCTGTGAGGTGCTTTGGAGCCAGGGTTTCTGTGATTTTTTTTTATACCGTCAAGATATAAAGACGGAAATCAATGATTTCATTAACAGAACGAGTTAGGTGAAAGGTCCTATTACTATTTATCAAGGTCCCAAGTGCCCAAGGTCCGCTTGCCGACTTTACATTTTTCTTTTTTTTCTGCGCAACCTCTGAGCCCAAGATCTGCTTGCCGACTTTACATTTTCTCTTGTTTTTTCTTTTTATTTTTCAAATATAACGAGCGTGTTAATCTACAATGGTCTTACAAAAATCTATAACCTCTAAACCGATTTGTTTGTGGTTTTACAGCCTACTGCCAAATTCACATAACCCTTTGAAATTGAGATAAGAGAAAAGTGAACTACATCTATTTTAACGATGTTCCTGCCATATCATGATTTCCATTTCAAATACGATACGGAACTCCAAAAAAACTCTTACTAAATTGTTTTCTGAATTTAAGTCGTACGCCGCAAGATTTAATTAACAAATAATTCGGTTTGTTTTCTTCTCTTAGTGCCCACTAGTATTAGATTAAACTAACAACGTAACATTCTTTTGTAGATTTTTTTTCTGGAGAACTGACCATTGAAGGATTGCCTTATTGCAGTCCTCTCATTGTGATTGCCTATACATCTACTTAAATCTTCCTAATTTAATGAAGTATTATTAGTTCACTACAATACAATCCAGTCCTAATATATCTGAACAATCACAAGGATTTTACGACCGACGATAGGCATACGGCTTACGGACCCTTCGCAGGCGTAGTTTTTATGTCAGTTTTACGCCCCCTATTTGATTCGCGTAGATTCTTTTGCGATTTGTTACTTTGGTTTGCTTGACGTCGCCATGTTCGTAAAACGGGCTATTCTCGAAATGACTTATTTTGAAAGGGACACTTGTGTAAGGATCAAGTTACTACTCTTGATTACTTCTCTACTAGTGGACTGTATGCTTTTTCTATACATTTTACTATTTTGTTTTATTGAAAACTAATTAATATTAAATAAATAATAGACTTTATTCAGATCAAATCATTTCTTATAGTTTTCCTATAGCTTATGACTTATGACATTAAGTAAACACTGAACATAAAACGTTAGACTTGTAAAGGTTGTAATAACTTATACAACCACGTGTAAAAGACGTTGACACGTTGCAGGTTACGAGTGTTGTCACTTGTTCTCGAGGAGTGTTTCTCGATAAACCGACCTTTTCCGCAAAATGGCCGCAAACTCTTTCATTTAATATATCTCACGATATATTTCACAAACCTTTTTTAATGTTTAAATTACTCCCCATAAGTGTCCCCCATATTTGAGATGAATTTATTTACGTTATACTCGTACGTCTCTTTGGGCTACTCATTCACATATGTGTACAAAATTTCAACTCAATCGGCCCAGTAGTTCCGTAGCGAATTGGCTGTGACAGACGGACGGATAGACAAGTGAGTGATCCTATAAGGGTTCCGTTTTTACCTTTGACCTAAAAAGAAGATATGATGATGAACGTAATACTAAATTGAATATAGAAACAAAATCACTGATTCTAAGATAAGAATGCATACTTGTAGCTGGTATGGTATATTTTAAAGGTATGTTATCAATGTTATCATGCTTTAAATGTTCCTTAGGAAACCTTACCAAGAAATTAATGGAAAGGATGACACATAATTTTTATTAAATAGAAAATTAATCGATCCAACGTCAAAGGATGCAGTTAGAAATGCCATTTAAAATATCATATTCAGGAATTTCTCGATGTCTTTTTACGACTGTAGGTCTTTTTCCGAATATGTCCAGTGTATCTTTATTAATATATTTTAGGTGGAAGCAGTAAAATGTTATTGTTATGTAGATCCAATGCCTATTGATTTTGGATGTAATGTAGTCATGTTATTAGCATAATAAGGTCTCTATTTCACTCCCTATTCAGTGAACACAATTGTTCCATACATACATTACTTATTCTGCGTTAGAACAAATCTCCCCTGAAATTTTAATGGAAACCGCGTCAATGGGAAAAATATGGATTTACGTGAGTTGGCGGGGGTTCAGACTAAATAATAATATATGTATGTAAGGATTGTTAGTACTGTTAGTTTACCATTTAACAGGGTACCACTGGCACGGGTACCAGTGGTACCCTTTTGCTTGGAAGGCCACATATTTACTGCTGACAGTTGTCGCTGCATATTGTTATATAAATTTTGTGGAATCGTTTGGCGCTATAATAATGTTCAAGTTACTCTTCCATCGTGTTATTGTTCGCTGAACGACACGTGACAAATAAGGCATGGCTCTTAGCTGGTACTTTAGTAGGTCACCTCTGTTTACCTTCACTGAAGGCTGCCAGAAGCCAATTGTTCAGCATGACGGTGTGAAATGAGACCTTCGGGATAATCGATACTGATACTATTACAAACTGTAATTTAATTAACAATATAAATAGAACGAGAGCCAAACAGTCTGTCTTTTGACAGCCAATTAAAATTCAATTATATCTTCTTCGTCTAAGCGCATTCCCGCGTTAAAATTCAATTATATAACGAGGCTAAATACGGTTGACGCGGTTAACTTATGTCAATATTGAAATAGAAATTAAATATAGTAATAGGAGATATTACTGCAATGTTCTGCCGCCAGAGTGCAACATTAGCGTAGACCGTAAACAAATATTTGACAATGACAAGTAATCAAAGTCGCATTCAATTTGTTAAATTATATAGGTATTTAAATGGCAGTGGAAAGCCATAACACCTCTGTACATAATAATAAAACTATTAATATTGAATACTTTTATAATAATTATTTGTTGCGAAAAAATATGACATACAGAATGACAGCAGATTGTTTATTGTATGTGCTAGTGCCGCCATTTGCGCCGAGTTTTGTGTAATATGTCCTATTGCAGGAGCGAGCGAAGATGTCGGAGTCTACTTGGAGTATTGGTATTTATAAATAAATACATACATACTTTTCGTTTCCGTTCTGTGTAGCAGTTTATTTTATATATTAAAAATTAAATAACTGTCCAGAAAGTTAAGCCTGGTCCACTGGCTTCCAACACTAGACGAAGCTAGAGCATAACCCTTTTAAGCTGGCGGATAAAACCAGAAATTTCCGGCGCAAATATAATTATAAAGCTGAATGGGATTCGCACCCGTTCACTCCTCAAATTGGCTAGTCTACAACAAGTGAATTAAAACAAGTTAACAACATTTTTCAAAACCTTGGTCTAACGGAGAAAATTAAAAGCAACGTGTTGATTTTTACAGACGAATTTCAGAAGAGATGAGTTAACACATTGCTGGACCCTCAGCCAGACACAGTAGAAATAACAATTGATCTACGTCTGTAGACGTAGTGTGTCCGTCAATGTGTTAAGAGATGTCTTATTATGTAATTTAAGAGCTTGCTCTTGTCGGTGGAGTTGCAGACGAATTTCAGAAGAGATGAGTTAACACATTGCTGGACCCTCAGCCAGACACAGTAGAAATAACAATTGATCTACGTCTGTAGACGTAGTGTGTCCGTCAATGTGTTAAGAGATGTCTTATTATGTAATTTAAGAGCTTGCTCTTGTCGGTGGAGGTAAGTGGAGATATATTCATTTCTCTCCTCTGCAATCTCCTGATAGGACCATACTCCTACATTTTCTTTAATTTAGAAAAACTATGTATAGGAACTGTATTGAGAGATTTCTTTTATATTCGTATCAATGGAGAATAAGACTTTTGTAATAAAGTGATGCTATGGGTTGTCTTACTTCGTACAGCGCTCGTCATCAAACCACCCCATCCCACTGCTGGGCAAAGGCCTGTGGGTGCTAGCAGGTCCTAGGCGTAGAGGTATAACCACGGAGTAAATGGTGACTTAACGACACACATCGACAGTATTATGAAGGAATGGCAGCAGGCTGCTATGGGTATTTGAAAAAGGGGCAAAAACAGAGGGTGAAGGGGTGCTCTACCGTTGTACACAACGTCGCTTCCTGTTAAGGCTGACTGCACACAGCTGTCGAAATTTGATGTATGATGGAGGGACAGTCCGGAATTTAAAGGATGAGATTACACATTTTGTTTTGGCTTATACGGCTTTAATGGTGGATTAATGTCGAGCTCTTTGTTACGGCTGTGGTAAATTGATGTTTTATTTTGATAGAAAGATTTTTCCTATTTTTGATGCGCACAGAATTTTAAGACTAGGATATTTTTTTGCTAGACTGTAAATGTAGTATCCTGCCAAGGGCAAAGGCTTCCCAACCTTACACACGACTCTTTCTATTAGCTATCTTCGGCCATTCGTACAAAAAAAAAGACAAGTTCGTCCCGCCATCTTGACTTAGGTTTATTCCTGCGTCTAGCTGTAAGCCAGAATGTAAACAATCTGGCCCATCTGACTCATTCGGCATAAAGATCAGGACATTTAGTCTATTTTTAATTTGACGGATTTTGAAAACGCTGACGTCCAGCTCTATAGCCCATTATACCAAAGTTTCATGTATGCATTACCAACTACATGCATAGATATCTCTCACATTTTCCATAAAACCCAGAGGTAGTTAATTTCAAAGTGTACACACTGCCGACAACGGGCGACAGAGAGGCTTCTCTACATACTCACGCAAAGCACACTGGTCGATAAAGCACAATGCAGCTTTCACAAATTCAAACTTTTTATTTAGTTTCACCTGTCCCGTTGTTCTTGTACGCTTAATTAGACCCAATTCTAATTATTCGATCGAGTTGAAACTTCACATAGGTACAGTAAGTTGGGTGACAATGCAATATTGCGAATCCGAACCGAATCCGTGAGTAGTGCGAAACCGCTCTCCACATCACACAAGAGCGGTTTCGCACTACTCACGGATTCGGTTCAGATTCGGATTGGAAGTAATGTGAAACCGCTCTCACACATCACACAAGAGCGGCTTCGCACTACTCACGGATTCGGATCGGAAGTAATGTGAAACCGCTCTGACACAACACACAAGAGCGGTTTCGCACTACTCACGGATTCGGATCGGATGTAATGTGAAACCGCTCTCACACATCACACAAGAGCGGTTTCGCACTAATCACGGATTCGGATCGGAAGTAGTGATGTGCCATTCCCGGGAACGTTCCCAAATTTGGGAATTAGGGAATGTTCCTGGGGAATTTTAGTATAATACTCGTAATAGTATTTCTAGGGAATGTTACGGAATATTGGATATATGTATTTGTATTATATATAACCATATCAAGTGATGCATTTACGTTAGTGAAATATATTAACAGTGATAAAAAACATGTCTGATAAATAAAATTACAACTTTCCCTAACATTTCCATTTTTTGGGAACATTTCAGGGAACGTTTCCGGAAATCTGGGGAACAGGAACGGCACATCACTAATCAGAAGTAGTGCGAAATCGCTCTTAGGGTAATGTTACTAGTTACAAATTCAAAACGAAATTTACATTAAGATATTATTATGGACAAATCACGATAGATAACTACGACTTGATTTAACAGTAAACACGAATCAGAACTAGGCTAAATCATTATTCATTCTCCAAGACCAGTCCGTGACTAATACCACAGTACGCCATATTTGTCCGTCTGTAAGGCTATCTCGTGTTACTCATGAATTTGTGATTAATGAATACCAAATCTGTGAATAAGATCTTTATAATTCTATTCAGCAATATTATTTTATTCCATGCTGGTTTGGCAGAAAAGTAGAATGTACCAGCTGCTTCTCATTAGGCGCAGATTGTTAAAGCCGATCGAGAAAATGGGCGAAAAAACGAATTATTAAAGTGTGGTTTTAGATTTTGAATGTAGACTCAACAAAACATGTTCGTGCTAAGTCCCGTTTATGTATACATAAATCACGTAAAACCTCTTCATAACAATCATATTTTCACGTTGTTATTGGATCCATTGTCATGTAGCCGCAGAAAAACGAGTGAATGAATGAATGAGTCAATGGACGGAAAACCGCCGCTTATCGCCACTACACAGCTAGTAAACATTTCATTCAATTCAATCATGTTTTGGCATGTGTGGTATAAAATAATGAGAATATATAGATCGACTAAGTAAATAATAGCTGGCACGAATTTTTGGGTAGGTATTTGAGGGAAGTTGAAAACTTGTCACATACCTCTCCTATTATACCCCAACACGGAACTGCAGACCTGGCTGGTGAGTAGCGGGGCTAAAGCAACCTATGAATTTTTAAGTTTTTTTTTGGGGCGCCAGCTAAAATCAGCTGCTACTCTCAGTAGCGTTTAGCTGAGCTGTAGCCTTTTTGTGTTCTAATTGAATGTTATTTGTGTTTATGTCGCAGTTGAATGGTATAATCCGCTAATTCACTAAATCTGTAGCTGTTTGGCATTACAGCTCGGTTTTGTAAAACAGCGAGCCCTAATACGCGGAATGGAACGAACGACTTGTATTCATCCATGCGGCTAGAGAAGTTGTTGAACAAGTCGATCTTAAGAAATTATGTACAATTTAGAATTATGTGCAATTTGGAATGGCGAGCAAGCGAAGCGAACGTGTTGCGGCAGCGGCCGGCGAGTGCTGGAGGAATGTTCTATTCATTTTACTAGGTTAGGGTAAACCTAAAGGTTAGGTTAGAACTGCGACCAACACACACTGCTAGAAAAGTTCTATCCATTTTACTAGGTTAGGGCAAACCTATCAATAAAGCATCATACCTAGCAATAAAAATCGTGGAATAGTTTTCTGAGAAATGAAATTCGATGTGGAAAAAATCTTTATTCTACGATAGACACCCAGTTATATTTCATTATGGTAACCCTACACCAAATCCTTATCATGCATGTGTCGCAGTTGAATTGTTTAACGGTTTCGTCAAACAGCGGATTACCGCTACTGTTTCACAAAACCGCTAGTCGTTTGGAAACGTGGTTAGCGGTTTCAATGAACGTAACACGTTGCGCAATCTTAGACAATCCAGCTGAACGATATATTCGGCTGTTTAACAAAACCGAGCTGTAATGCTAAACAACTAGAGGTTTCGTGAATTAGCAATTTATACCATCCAACTGCGACATTTATATGTTCATGTTAGTTATGAAGACATGAAAAGTGGCGCCACCAATTTTAATCATCTGTGTTAAATGCGGTGCCACGTTACATTCACGATCATACGATCTTCACACCTTGGAAGATTTACGTAAATATGAAAAATTTATCATATTATAAAATTCTTCTATGCTGCTCGGGGAGAAGGCGATGCCGCCAGCAACCCGTCACTATTTTGACAATTTTTTCCACCTTCTTAAAAAAAATATATCTTCACACTAAACACACTGTGGGCTTTGTGTCTTTCGAGTTTGGGTTCTGCTCAGGGCTGCAAGACACATGAGGCTCTGTCTACCCTTTTAGGAATAAAGACGTAATAGTGTATAAGAATATGGCGCAGCGCGGATTACTAGAGAGGAGAGAGGGCGCTAGCTCTGCGCAACATACGAGTAACTCCATATAAATAATTATTTAAAAATAGTTAATAGCTGTAAATTACAGGATTAAATGTATATATAAGTCGGACCGAGATAATTATACTGTGCAAGCGCTAGCTAAGAGCAATTCAGTGTAAATAATAATAAAACCAATGTAAACAGAACGGATAGTGATTCGTAATTAGGACAATAGACGAAGTGATAGCAACAGTGTTATATGGTGCATTTCCAGCAAGAATACCAATTTGTGGAAGCGGTGCACTGAAGAAATAATCAAGATACAAGGTACCAAATATCTATAGTTGCCACATTAAATTGACCTTTCATAATTAAAATAGCCCTTCTCCCATTGCAGCGCCCATCAGGGCCCTTAATTGATCCTAATTTTGTAAAACACCTGTATTGTACATTAAGGAAGCAATAAATATTTGAGTATTGAGTATTGAGTACTAATTTATTTGTCAACCATGCTGAGTGCAATTTTTGAATCGCTGAGTCGCTAAACGAATGATTTTTACATACAAAACACCGTTCGTTTAGTGACTCCGCGTTTGTAAAATGAGTCCGAGACGTATTTCAAACACGCACAGAATAATGTAGACAAAAGCTCGAACGCTTATGTTTATCGATAAACCTCAATAAAGCCATTGAATCTAATATGAATACATCTCCGAGCTATTTGACGAGTATTCAAATATTGTTTAGATAACATCTGTGGCCCTGTGGGTGGGATATTGAGGGGATTTTGTTTGTTTTCTATATCAATTAAATTACAAAAGTGGGTACTTGACAATTTTATTTAAGTACTCTGTATGACATCTTGCAGAAAATGCTGCAGTGGAGCAGAAGGCATCGCTTTTTCTCCACTCGCTTGTAGTAAGTGATAGTAAACTAAGCTATAAGTAATTTTATTGACATAAGTAATAATAACTTTTTAATTGTTAGGATTGAAAAACAAAGAACTTTTTGGACTTATAGCAATGACGATTAGGCAGAGAAAAGGGAGGAATGAAGGCAACTCCACTTAACTCCACAGACAAGAGCAAGGTCTTATGTTAAAAGAAGCAAAGAAGCAATTACTGTGATTATGATGATTATTTCGTAATACATATTATGAGAAAAGAAACAACTTATAATAGAGATACGTTTATTTTAAAAATTTCAAACAGAATTTCTTTTATTTTTGCAATTTTAAAGACGGGATATTTTGAGTTTTGGACATTTTGAGTTTTGGACATTACGAACTGAAACGGTTTAAAAGTAGATTTATAACAATTTCTAGAATTAGACAACTGATTTTTCTTTTCAATTAAGATATATTTATTTAACTATATGGATATTTTCGAACTAGTAAGCTTCTCTTCTGTTTTTTTTTGTTTGGTGGTGTTATAGTGGTAAATGGAAGTAGGTTGTTGGGGTTTTAATAAGTGGTGATTAATGAAGGCGATTTATTCAAGGAATTACAATTCTGGTACGAACTTAATCGAAGAACGAATTTATAATGGTCTAGTCTAGGTTAAGCTACTTAATTTACTTTTAGCTGAAGGATTTTAAGGCTACAAATTCCGTCAGTATGGTTTTGACGATAAATCAATAAATCGATAAATCATATTCAATGTATAGGCTTTGGATATAAATGGCATAAAGTCAATCGGATCTAATTAAAATGGGTGTACCACAAGGTTCGATCCTCGGACCGTCGGACCTTGAGCTTGGCGCTCCTTCTTAAAAGTAACGTAAAACTTTATACTCGTAATACAAGGTCCATATATTATGTTTACATTGTTTACACAGATTATTATACTTGATCAGACATGGGAGACGGATCCATTTGTATTAATCAGAGTCTAATGTCTCATCAATACACCGACAACATCCATCATTCTGCTATATGTTTCATGTAGTATAGTACGTATAGGTTATAATAATTATACCTTCGCTACGCCGCACCAAGGACGCAGTTCTTATTCTAAACTGAAATTTTTGTACTTTATATTTATATATATATATATATATATATATATATATATATATATATATAATATTAGTTACTAAAATAAATCAAAAGATTGTAAGTATATCTTTGCAAAAAGAAATAAAATTTTTACCGCTCTATTTTCGATAAAATAATTTAATTGAAAATATTTATTTTTAATTTACATAAAGTGCGTAGTGGAGTGGCGAATTTACACATTTGCCGCCAGTAAAGCCGTTGCGTATAGGCGTTGCGTATTTTGTCGTCAGTAGGCGATTAATATTTTGTCGTCAGTAGGCGATTAATATTTTGTCGTCAGTAGGCGATTAATATTTTGCCACCAGTTGGCTATTAATATTTCGCGTCAGTCAGCGTTGCATATTTTGTCGTCAGTAGGCGATTAATATTTTGTCGTCAGTAGGCGATTAATATTTTGCCATCAGTTGGCTATTAATATTTCGCGTCAGTCAGCGTTGTATATTTTGTCGTCAGTAGGCGATCAATATTTTGTCGTCAGTAGGCGATTAATATTTTGCCATCAGTTGGCTATTAATATTTCGCGTCAGTCAGCGTTGCATATTTTGTCGTCAGTAGGCGATTAATATTTTGTCGTCAGTAGGCGATTAATATTTTGCCATCAGTTGGCTATTAATATTTCGCGTCAGTCAGCGTTGCATATTTTGTCGTCAGTAGGCGATTAATATTTTGTCGTCAGTAGGCGATTAATATTTTGCCATCAGTTGGCTATTAATATTTCGCGTCAGTCAGCGTTGCATATTTTGTCGTCAGTAGGCGATTATTATTTTGTCGTCAGTAGGCGATTAATATTTTGCCATCAGTTGGCTATTAATATTTCGCGTCAGTCAGCGTTGCATATTTTGTCGTCAGTAGGCGATTAAAATTTTGTCGTCAGTAGGCGATTAATATTTTGCCATCAGTTGGCTATTAATATTTCGCGTCAGTCAGCGTTGCATATTTTGTCGTCAGTAGGCGATTAATATTTTGTCGTCAGTAGCCGATTAATATTTTGCCATCAGTTGGCTATTAATATTTCGCGTCAGTCAGCGTTGCATATTTTGTCGTCAGTAGGCGATTAATATTTTGTCGTCAGTAGGCGATTAATATTTTGCCATCAGTTGGCTATTAATATTTCGCGTCAGTCAGCGTTGCATATTTTGTCGTCAGTAGGCGATTAATATTTTGTCGTCAGTAGGCGATTAATATTTTGCCATCAGTTGGCTATTAATATTTCGCGTCAGTCAGCGTTGCATATTTTGCCGTCAGTAGGCGATTAATATTTTTCCATTGGCCTCAAATTTGCCACCCCCTATAATCTGCCGCCCTAGGCTCTAGCTTACACAACTTGCTGGTAAATGCGCCACTGAGTCGAAGGTTGTTCAGATTTGTTATAAATATTTAATTGGATATTTTTTTTTTATTGCAAAAAAGTTATCTTTATTGGACTATGTACATGTACGAGTAGTCGCTCGTACATATACCTATGTATTCTTTACGTTGGTTTAGTATGTTCAGACTGGAATTGCCCTTAAAATATTCAAAATTAACTTTGTTATAACAAAAACAGCCCCGATCGACGCCCTACAGCAACTTACGAACTTTCTGAATCTATATAAAAGAAATAAGAATCTGTTAAAAAAGTTGGCCCTTTGAAATTCATTTTACGCCCCCTCTGTTACTCCAAGTTGCAGCCTGCAAGTCACTCCCTCGGGAGTTCCATCCCTCCGGAAAATAGCGAAGGCATTTCGAGTTGACGATTTTTTTATTGCCCCAATTAAGCACACGATTCCGTCTCGTTTTGCTCGTATAAAATCGTATTGCTGTCTTTATCGTGCGTGACTTTCTCGTTATGAAGAATTTTTATTTTTTTGTTATGTCTTTCTATGTTATGTTAGTACTTACGTAGAGAAAATATGCTTTGATTTATTTAATTGATGACCTCCGTGGTGTAATAGTCAACACGCTAGTCCGCTAATCTGGAGGTTCTGGGTTCGATCCCCAGCCAGGGCAGGATGGAAAGTGGCCTTTTTCAAATTGTCCTGGGTCTTGGGTGTTTATCTATTGTTATAAAATATAGTATCGTTGAGTTAGTATCCCATAATACAAGTTTAAACTTACTTTGGGGCCAGCACAATCAGTGTGATTTGTCCTTATATATTATATATATAAAAATTTAAGAATATTGCCACAGACTGGGTTCCAACAGATGGATACAGAAAGAGAGGTAGACCGAGAACGAGATGGGCAGACGATTTGCGTGCATTTGATAAAGAATGGAAAGTGAAGACCAAGGATAGGGCATTGTGAAAGAAAAGAGAGGAGGGCTTTGCCCAGGCAGTAGGAAATAAATAGTTAATTAAAATAAACGGGCAAGTGCGAGTCGGACTCGTACATTAAGGGATCCGTACCACCGTACAATGTTTCAAAACGCTAAAAAACACGTTTTTTGTATGGCGACCCGCTTTAATTTTTAACTTTTTTTTTATTTTCAGTATTTGATGTTATAGCGGCCACATAATCGGTGAAAATTTCAAGTGTCTGGCTATTACGGTTCAAGAGATAGAGCCCTGTGACAGACGGACATACAGCGGAGTCTCAGTAATAGGGTCCCGTTTGCACCCTTTGGGTACGGAACCCTAAAAAAAAGAATATTACTGGGTCTTAAAGCCCTAGGCTATATCTATGATAATGTGATAAGAATATTATTTGTATCTCCTTTTGTATCACGGGTCTTTTCACCCCGGTCATTTGAGATGCTTGCGTGGGGATTTAGACAGATCCAACACGTAGATATCCTTTGGAGAAGTTGATGTTATGTGGCACTCCCGCCAAAACCCATTCTTATATACCAATGAAAGGGTGTACCCTTGAATAGGTTTCGGCAGAAGCATCTTTTGCAAGGAAAAGGAAAGTTTGGTTATGGAATAGGTTAGGATGGTCTGATATGGGGCTATTGCAATAGAAACAGCGGCATCTGACATAATCATGATTACTGACATTCTCTTCATTCATTTTCAGTCCTAGATTTATAAAACATTTATAAAAAGTAAAATATAAGACATACTACAAAATATAAACACAATATAAAAACCTAACTTAGTTGCCCGCAGGCAAAATACTCTCAAACATTTAATGCGATTTTCACTGACGCCTACAGAATCATTACAATGCTCGTGACAATATCTCTATCAATTGCTTAGAGCTTTCGCCACGTGATTCAGTAATTCGAAGCTCACCTTAGCACAATTGGAAGTGCTCTCTTGGAGACTAATTCGAATCCACTCGTGGCGAAATTTTTTCTTTATATATGTACAACAACAAAACATGTATTATTAATTTTGATGTTAACAGACATGTATAAAAAATCTTTTAGTAAGCACTTCTCTGTAACAGTATATCAGTATGACGTAAACAGACAGAGCTTCGTGTCCAGTAGCCGCTGACCATGACAAACGGCTGAACAGCGAACACATTATTCATAGCGGCTCGAACCCTACTGTTGCAGACCCCATACATATACTTCCTATGTGTGTATATATATATATCGTCTAACAAAACACTGAAACTATTTTAAGGGTAGATTGAGTCAATAATACCTACTAAACCAGGAGAAAGCAATCTTTTTCTAGATTTTACTATTTTTCCATAGGAAAAGTATGACTGAGCTGAGTTGATCTTGACGGGCCGAGATACGTAGGTATGTATCGCCAAGAATTTAAATTAAATTGAAATTCATTTTAATCTAGAATATCGAGTAATAATCTCAAAAAAGACAACATTGAGAATTAAAACACCCAGAAACACTTATGGGTGCTTATGGGAAGGCGCGCTGACCTTCGCGCCGAGTAGTACCTGACGCAACGCATATCCCTCGCAATACAGCGGGGGAATGCTGCAACTGTTATGGGCACTTTTGCGTCAGGTACGATTCGGGGCGGACTTTTTGACAAATATATAGACATGTATTTTTCAATACTAAATATTGTACTAAATTAAACACGAATATAAAGTTTATGTTTTCATTATAATGATTATGTTTAAATACCTAGTTGTAAGCGTACCGTTCCCGCAAACTGCTAGTGCAATAATATATAAAACAAAACTAGAAAGGGAGTAGTAGATGTACACCTACAAGGTACGATTTTTGGGAACGGCTTTGCCACATCGTAGGCATTCTAGATTGTATATAATTTCTTTGAGCATAGCTCAACGTAACAACGTAAGCTTTAGTGATAGACTTGGACGTGTTCAGAAGTTAGCGCAGACAGATAGTGCACGGCTAAAGTTAAAGTGTGCGGTTACTACTCGAAACTTGTCTCAACTTAGTCCGGATTTGGTGTATCATATTGAACGCTATCTCTATCTGAGTTGTTCTCGTTTATATGCCCTTTGACGGAACTGGCGGAAGCTTATACGAAGTAAAAATTAGTCTAATTTTGAGATGTTAGATGGCGCAGCAGAAGTAAACACTATTAGTACCATGGACTAACAAATTCAAGAGCTCTGACAACGGACTAACAAATTTAAGAGGACTGACAACCGGACTAACAAATTCAAGAGGACTGACAACCCGACTAACGAATTCAAGAGGACTGACAACCGGACTAACAAATTCAAGAGGAATAACAACCGGACTAACAAATTCAAGAGGACTGACAACCGCCTGGCAATATCAAAGCCCCGACTAAATCGTCTGGCTTATTGATTTTTTTATTCTTTAAACATTAAACTACAACATATAAAAAAATTATATTGCCCCAAATACCTTAATTAAAAAAAAATATATATATAGTTTGCTTAAGCCTCGCTACTCACCAGCCAGGTCTGCAGTTCCGTGTTGGGGTATAATAGGAGAGGTATGTGACAAGTTTTCAACTTGCCTCAAATACCTACCCAAAAATTCGTGCCAGCTCTCGGACCATAAGTTCAACCCGTCATATAGGAGGCTAACTCGCACTTTATTATGAGGTCTATTTTAATCTCCACTGCAGGAGCACGACTCTCTGTACTATCACAGCCATACTTGACCAGAATAGCCAGAGGAGGCGTACACTCTCCACGCTGGCCAGACAAGTAGAGATTTCATTGATGTTTATAAGCTTTGTTTAGCTTGTGTTTCAATGACTTGTAGTGGTTCTATTCTACTCTACCGGGAACCACACGGCACGGGTTTATATTTCATTTAAAAAAGCATAATACAATAATTTAACCGACTTTAAGCGCATTCATTTCTCGAGGGGCCGACGGATTCATGAGCAAATTGACGGCAGATTCGTTTTATCCTTTACATAATTAAGCAGGACAAATTCAAGTAACATGTTATCTTCAAACTCGGAGGCTTTGCCTCATCTTTCACTCGACAACGGGAAATTCTGTTTTCTCAACTGCTGTTATCCGTCTTTGTTACTTGTTTATATAAGGTGTTACACGAAGGCGAAATAATCCTTGAAAGGGATGAAGGTAGTGAAATATTGAAATTTTGTGACGAGAAAAAAATTCGCGTTCATAAAAACACAACGATAAAAGATGGAAGTCATTATTGCTTTATTTCAAATTCTTTTTTAAATTGGTATATAATTATTTCGTCTTGAGTTAATTGAAAAGTATAAAACAACGAATTTAAATAGGGATAACTAACCTATTACTTATTTATTTATTAAATATTTATTGACCACAATGGTACAAAAAGTAGACTTAATGCTAATGCATATTCTACCAGTCAGCCTTTAGGAAAAATAGAAATCAATTTATATAACGTCTAACAAAATATACTGAAACTATTTTAAGGGTGAATTCAGTCCATGATACTGAACAACTTTCCCCAAGAAACATATATCGAAAAATTAAAAATATTTTTTGGCTTTCTATACAAACTCGGATCAGCTGATCGCTCAACTTGTATGGAAGATCAAAAATTATTTTTCATATTTCGATATATGTTCCTTGGAAAAAGTTGTTCAGTATCACGGACTGAATCCACCCTTAAAATAGTTTCAGTATATTTTTTTAGACCCTGTATATAAATAAATATACAATAAGAAAAAAAACTAATCATCATCATCATTTCAGCCGCATAACGTCCATAAATAATTTAAGATAATGCTGCAATAAATTAGCAAAAAGGTGCGTGTGGATTTTTCTATTAAATAGGTACCTTATTTGAGATTTTGATGTCTTCGGGTTAGGCATTCCAAATCCGCGTAACTTAAACAGTAAAAGAGTTAGACATAAAATTTGAACGAAATAATTGAAAATGAAGACTGAGTATGACTGGACTTTCAGACTGAAAGCTGAATTTGTTTTCAACAACTTCGTAGATCTACTCGTACAAAGACATTATATTATTATTAGCAGACCTATGAACAATAATTCTCCAGAATCGTAAGTAATCCCGAAAAATCATTCCACGCGATATGTACCGCGGCGGGCGGGGCTTAAAATATGAACAGCGCGGCGCGACAGTTCGTCGTGACACTCGAGTCGTGTGGTTGCGTTGCAAGAAGTTTCCTTTGAGAATATTGCTGTGTTTTTGCGATAATCGATTCATTAAAAATTCCGTCATGTGCCGTGGAGTGGTGTAGAAGCCATACAGACATGAAAATTAGTTATTAAAAAAAAAGTAACACGTAAACATGGTATTTATCTTAGCGTAGCGTACTGAATAATCGGTACCATTCGCGCGTTATATCTCACCGCTCATTGCGTTGACTGCCCTACGACCGACGACCGACGACGACGCGTGACCTTGTCGCAACCAATCGCATGCATCTTTGTTTATGTGTGCGTTCGAGTGATTCGTTGTAATTACTGTTCGTTTGTTTGCGTAAATGGAATCAGTATCGAAGCGGTGAATGTAGGAGCGTTAGGTTTCTAGAGAATTATATTTCGATGTGTCTGCTACAATATTTAGTTTAACCAGGCCTGTGTCACTCCCCGTTTAAGTATCGAAAATATACCTACAATATTACTAAGCGCGCAGGCGGCCCCTCCGGGTGGTAAATTCAGTTATACGAATCGTTTGTCCAGAGTAATAGAAATGAAATTGGCCTGAAATGGTTGTCTGGGTATCTTAACGAAAAGGTGCTGAGTTCTGACGTGATCTAAATTAAACCATATCGCTAACCACATTGAGTAGATATTTCTTTGAATTTCTTTGCTGAGCGAGACTTCTGTACGTGAGTACTGGTTTCTATTCTGTGGTTTAACTTACTTTTCTTGGGACGCACAAAATGTCGAGTTTTGGTTGAGAACGATTGGAGTCATCATTCCAAGGTTTGTTTTGTTCTTTAAAAAGGTTACTACCTATTTATAGCACCGAATTTAAAGTAAACTAAAGTGGCCCAATTTCAACTCCTTAAGACCGTTTTACTTAGATTTGTTTTAAGTAAATCACGGCGCTCGACGGAAATTACCATACCTTAAATATTTATGAACGCCGCACTTATTGGATCACAATGGAAAAATACTTTGGTAGACTTTCGGCACTTTATTGAAACTTTCACAGCATGAGGCAAAAATTCAGCCTATTTTCCGAAATTCAGGTGTCTGAAGCATTTTTATTTTATTTATTTATTTAACTTTATACACAAATACAAGTGTGATGGCGGACTTAAAGCCTAAGGCCTTATCTACCAGTCAACCAACCGGGTGATGTCGAGAAAGACACGGGTAGTGCAAAAACTCAAAAAGAAATGATGAAAAATTAAGGTATACTTAAATATGTAATAATAAACCATAAACTACATACAAATAATACACACTATTATTATACTAAGATATACTTCTCACATATACTACATACACTAAGAACTATCTGACAGTTGTTTAAGAAAATGTGCTTTCACCTGTTTTTTAAATGAAAAGCGGGTTTTAGCCTTCCGAACATCAACTGGTAAGGCGTTCCAGAGCTGTATAGCTTGGACAATAAACGAATGTGAAAAGAACCCACTCCGGTGAGCTGGTATAGAAAGGCTGAGATTGTTAGCATGTCTGAAGGATAAGCAAAACTTCTTTATGCACCGTAAAAATAATGACCGAGCGCGCCAAGCGTCTCAGTTTCGAGTCGAGATTAGCCGAACATGCTTTTATCTGTCTGTTCTCGCCTACAGGTTTCATTCCTTGTTCAAGGTCCAAGTTCCTTGATTTATTTCAATTTTTTAGTGGATCGCGGTTTTTGATTGGGTCTCCCCCAATCAAAAACCGCGATCCACTACTAATAGGGAGTAAAGCATTATTTATTGACGGATTTCAATAAAGTTTAAGGGGCATACTAAGGACTTCATTCTACGCAAGATGTCGCTAAAAAAATTCAAAAGTAGGGGGGTGTGGATGGGGGAAAATGGGGGAAGTTTGCTGTAGCGTTATATATGGACGGATTTCACTAAAATGGCTTTGCTAAGCCTGGGGCCTTCCCCAGGCTTAGCAAAGCCATTTTGATGGCAAAATGATGGTTATTGCATGATTATGAGTGCTCGCGAGGTGAACTGCACAGGACCTGTAGTCAACTCTAGATTCGATTCCCAGCGGACTTACTCTTTTACAATTTTTTCACTAAAAACTAGAATACCTACTTAAATGTGTGCGCATTTGTTTATTAAAACTTTGTATCACAATAAAAAGAGAGGAACTTTACACTGAGAGTGTTCTCCAGAACCAGATCAAGTAAATTTTTCGAAGTGTTCTATAGGAAGTGTTGTGGGTTCGATTTCCAGCCAGGGCAAGTGTTGGAAAATGGCTTTTTTCTAATTGTTCTGGGTCTTGGGTGTTTATCTATATATGTATTTATCATAAAATATAGTATCGTTGAGTTAGTATCCCATAACACAAGTTTAAAAACTTACTTTGGGGCTAGCTTAATTAGTGTAATTTGTCCTTGTATATTTTTATTTATTTATTTTTTCCAATGACCATTTTTACACTGAGTTACAATTAATTTACATCAAAAAATATCGCTGTTCCATACAAATTTCACTAAGATTGATGAGGCAGTTCATCATTATCAAATCGACAGGAAGTTCACTGCTGGACAAATGGCCTAGTATTACAGAATCAATAAAACTCATATTATCTAGTATTATTGAGTCTGTCGATTTGTTTGAATAAAATCAATTCAGAGCTATATCCTTACTATGTTTTATGTATAAATTGCTTTGGCAGTTAGGCAGAAGTGTTCAAACTTGCTCTTGGTCTTGTCCCATCATCTCCGCGCTTACAAACTATTACCGAGCTGGCCTTCATGAGATGGAATTTCTGAAACTTTGGACAAACTGAAATTGAATGCTCAAGATTGTAGAAGTTAGGTGCTAAGGTTATATTATTATGATAATGCCGCAAAATGTAGTAATTACACAAGTAAGTCAAAATAAGGCGAATATAAATGCCTTTTTTAAATTCAACTATACAAAGTGGAAGGGACATATACGTAATAAATTGAACCACGGGCTATACTAGAGCACTAAAGTATAATAAAATTAAAATAAGAGTAAAAAACCAAAATAAAATTCGACATTCCCATACCAATCTCCCGGGCGGCCGCAAATTTTTGTATGGAAATGCAGAAATTTTTTTTTGTTCTTTGGCTGTTTATTTAATTTCATTATACTAAGACCGTGGTTCGATTTATTACGGGTATGTCCCTTCCACGTTGTATAACGTCTATAACTTAACGCACGACGTCAGTTTTTTCTTTTTTATTTAAACTGTATATGAAACTGTGTCCAAAATTTTCACGATATTGTATTATTTTTGTGTAGCTTGTGGAGAGAGACTATCACGCGTCGGTTTATTACAAAGTCCGGTAATATATATCTTGAATCCGAAATATACGCACTTTTTAATACCCGCCAAGAAGAATTCCCACTTACCTTACAAGACGTACAAGTAATTCTAGTCAAATATGTTTGCAGCTATAGAACTGTGGCCTTGTGTGTTGGCCTTGGCTTCCTGCCTAGAACAGGACCACTCCATCTCTTCCTGTTGATGTTGTTAAAGGCGGCTAAATGACTTGTTTACTAACAGCTCGTGCTGCAACTGTATCTAAGGAACCCCGACGTCGGTCGGCGGCGGTAAAACCATAGCCAAATCGTTTAAACTGTTCCGGCTAGTTCTTCTCGATTTAGCATGGTGTTCGGCATCCTTGGGTGACCATTGACATGCATGTTATATATGGAGAAGAAAGGACGGGAAAGCGCATTCCGGGCTTCGAAGCGGCACGGCTGAAGATGCAGCCGGGAGAGCGCCATGATGAAGTAACTTGCTTGAGGTGTGGAGAAAAATAATAAGTGCAAAAATCCGCACAACGTTTTGGAAGGAAGTGCACAAATAAAATTTGTTAAAATGTCGTATCTGTTACTATATTTAATTTGTGATAAAGCCGCGACGGCTGGCCCAAACTAAACATTTACAAAATAAATGACACGTTTTGGGCAACAGAATGCCAACTTTAGCAATTCAAAAAGACTTTTGAGCATCAAAGTCACTAAATTTAAATGGGTTTAAGATGTGCTGCGTAATTTTCGTCTAGAAAGAGCCAAAGTTACTTTGAACTAGAAAACATTGGAGGTTTTCCAATTCTTACTAGCCATAGCTGAACCGCGTTCAAATAAATGCCTCGATCCCCTCCATCTACGATGGCACTTCATTTCTTTCTTATCGACTAAATAAATACATAGTTGGGGACAAATAACAGTTTCAAACTTGTGTTATATGGGATACTAACTCAACGTTATATGCTAGATCAATCAGTGTATTTGTCCTTACATATTTATTTATATTAGCATGACCAATGATAATATCCCATCGTAAGGTCTCACCTTAAAACCAACAATGGCATGTAATTTCCTGCATGGGGATGCACTGATTCACGGCTTTGGATTGCTCAAGGGCTCAAGGGCAGATGCCTGGAAGATGCATCGGTGTAATCGAGCACACAAGTGATTTCAAACTTCTATGGTTCGGATTTTTTTTGTTTTTCATGTTTGTCAGTGAACACTTGTCAGGTTTTTAAAGCTACCATCTTTTAGTTTTTTATTAAAGCAATCATCATCACCATCATCATCATCAGGTCTAATTTAGTCTCCACTGCAGGAGCACGACCCTCTCTGTACTACCAGAGCCATATTAGCCAGAGCAGTCAGAGGATGGCCTACACTCTCCACGCTGGCCAGACGGGTCTCATTGATGTTTATAAGCTTTGTTTAGCTTGTTTTCTAAGTCGCCTTCTATGACATCCACGGGAAGACTTGGAGTGTTCCTATTCTTCTCACTACACGGCAATTAAATAAAACAATAAGATAAATCACTGAAATTAAAAATCTTTCTTATTATGTTATTTCTTCCATTTGTTTAAATAAAATATTGTTGATAATAAAATGATATATCTTAATAAAGTACAATGTGTTATTGAAGGATTTTAAAACAACTGTTGATGTCAAATCGTATACTGTTACCTACCCTTATCATGTTCGTAAATAAAAAAGCAAAAATATAACAATTGATTTGTTCGTATACCTAAGAACCTGTTAGTGTAGTGCTGATTCCAAAAGAAGTGACTGACGTGGCATCGAACTGGAGGGCCATTTTTGACACGCTGAGTTTTGATGGACTCATGGTTATTTCCATACAAAAAACCGTTCGTATAATACTCAGTGTTTCAAAAATGGCATCACAGCACTGCAGTTTTCACAACGACGTCTTACAATCATTTTCGACAACGACGTCTTACAAACTACGAATTATATTGTTCTATCTATAATTTAGGAACTACATTCTTGTCGGTGGAGTAGTTTCCATGTCTCCCTCTCTTGAGCCATCCTTTTGACCTCCCTATACAACACGGCAACTTTCTTCTTTATTTGATCTATAAATGCTCTTCTTGGTCTTCTATTGTATTGTTACCTTATAAAAAAAATATTACACTCAATCAAAAAACATCATTCTGGATATATTAATACATGTTTCTTTTTGTTCAACTTAATTTAGGTCTTGAATAAATGGAGTTCATGCATACAATGTCACTTTGTCTTCACTTTGAATTTTTTGCGCGTCATTAGCTTAATAAACGAGCAACTTGCCGAAAGTTCTCAAGATTTCATCTATTGATTGATTACTAACGATTCGACAATTTTCCCTATTATTTTATTTTAAGTACCTTTCGTAGTATCATTGACGTGATTTTTGTTAGAATTCATACGAATCATTATTACTTTTAGTAATAGGCTGTTATAAGAGACTGTTGGATTGTTATAGCTATTTCCCAAAGTGAGAGTTTGTTTGTTTGTTTGAACGCGCTAATCTCCGAAACTACTGGTTCGAATTGAATAATTCTTTTTGTGTTGGATAGTCCAGTTATCGAGGAAGGCTATAGGCTATATAACATCACGCTACGACCAATAGGAGCAAAGATATAGTGGTAAATGTGTAAAAAACGGGAGAAATTATTTCATCTTTGAAGCCTTCCGTTGCGTGCGCCGTGAAAACGGTTCAAGATACACAAAAAATATGTATTAAAGAATAATAGCTCTTTTAATGATCTAAAAAACAGTCCGCGATAGTATATGTCTATCTTTTAAGATTAACTCACAAAAACCGTTTTTATGGTACCTAATTTGGTCGAAATAATTTGTTTAAGATTAATCTTTATTCAAATAAATATGTTGTTGGTTAAGAGTACTTCATCTATACTAATATTATAAAGCGGAAGAGTTTGTTTGTTTGTTTAAACGCGCTAATCTCAGGAACTAATGGTCCAATTTGAAAAATTCTTTTTTTGTTGGGTAGTCCATTTATAGAGGAAGGCTTTAGGCTATATAACATTACGTTCCGACATACACGCGAACGAAGTCGCGGGCACAGCTAGTCATACTATAAAACCTAGTTGATAACTTTTTCTAAACTACGTCTAATGACTCGTTTGATTACCTACAAATACATAGTTTAAATAATTTTCATTGTTATAACATTAATTTATTACTGTATTCGTAACTTATAAGATAATCAGGTGTGTTTACTCGTATTGCGATCTAAAGGCGAACAAAACAACACGTGACAGCAAGTGCTCGTCCACTTGTTTGTCATCGTCCACTTGTTTGTCATCGTCCACTTGTTTGTCATCGGCAACTTGTTTTGATCGGCCTATTAATACCGATATACAGCTTGTTTACATACCTTGTCCCAATAGAATGAATATTTCTTTTTTTGATTTGACAAATTGTCAAACTACCTATTTGCGACTGCGTAGTATGCGTAGTATAAATATTTTTTTTTCGAGAAATCCTGTTTGTTTCAATCATGAATCCTCTGGTTACACTGCAACATGTATTGTTATACAACTACATTTACACCGGTGTTAATTGTTTCCCAATTAGTTTCAGGTATGTTCTATAAAGATAATAAATATTTTTTTTCCGAGAAATCCTGTTTGTTTCAATCATGAATCCTCTGGTTACACTCCAACATGTATTGTTATACAACTACATTTACACCGATGTTAATTGTTTCCCCATTTGTTTCAGGTATGTTCTATAAAGATAATAAATAATTTTTTCCCGAGAAATCCTGTTTGTTTCAATCATGAATCCTCTGGTTACACTCCAACATGTATTGTTATACAACTACATTTACACCGGTGTTAATTGTTTCCCCATTTGTTTCAGGTATGTTCTATAAAGATAATAAATATTTTTTTTCCGAGAAATCCTGTTTGTTTCAATCATGAATCCTCTGGTTACACTGCAACATGTATTGTTATACAACTACATTTACACCGATGTTAATTGTTTCCCCATTTGTTTCAGGTATGTTCTATAAAGATAATAAATAATTGTTTTCCGAGAAATCCTGTTTGTTTCAATCATGAATCCTCTGGTTACACTGCAACATGTATTGTTATACAACTACATTTACACCGGTGTTAATTGTTTCCCCATTTGTTTCAGGTATGTTCTATAAAGATAATAAATAATTTTTTTCCGAGAAATCCTGTTTGTTTCAATCATGAATCCTCTGGTTACACTCCAACATGTATTGTTATACAACTACATTTACACCGATGTTAATTGTTTCCCCCTTTGTTTCAGGTATGTTCTATAAAGATAAAGATTTTTGAAACATCATTTCTTATACTCATCTTGATCATGTCTTCGCAATAAATCCAAGTTTCGACTCGACAAGAAGAAGAATAAATCCAAGTAAGTACTCGTAATTAAACGACCTAGCGGAGCGAGAAAAGATCGTCTACTTGTATAATCTGCTTTATATAATACTCGTTTGTACGGCGACAATAACTTAAATATCTTTATCTAATCTCATGTCATAAAATACAAATTATAAACTTTAGAACCATTTTATATTGACGTACTTTATTAACACAATACCAACGTTTAAAAATAAAATCCCATTATAACACTTTTTTCTTGAACAAAACTATGTTATAATTAGGGATGCATCGATACGCCTTTTTGCCGATACGATACCGATACCGATACTCCTATAAAAATATCGGCGATACCGATGCCGATACCGATACGCTTAAAAAATATATAAAAATGGTAAAATAAATAAAAAAATATGTATTTAATATAAAAAATACAGACTTAGACTGCCATTATTAGTTATTAAAATTAGAAATAAGGTGTTACGAGTAGTATTCAAATTAACATTATCAAGGTTTTTGTTTAAAAAACAAAGTATTCTCAAGTTATGGGGAAAGGCGATTATTTAGGCGCAAGTCTTGAATGAGACCTGCAGTACAAAATAGTCTCTCAGATGCGACAGAACTCATTTGAAAACTAAAGTATTTCTGTGCCATTTATTTTTGAAGACATGATTGCACCAGAAAACAAACGGATCTGCATCTCTCGATATATTGGCAGACCTTAGGTATCTTTCGACTTATTCTTTGAGAGAATTACAGCTCAGAGTGAACAGGGGCTCATCTTCCTCGGGACTCTCTAATAACATTTTCACAAATGCTCCAAAATACGGATTCACCTCAGAACTTTAGGTATAGAGGTAAAAGTGTGTCTGAAATATTTTCAGAATGCAGAGCCACATCGAGGTTAAGTAGCTCTTCAAGACGCTTTTTTGCCTTAGAAGTAGTAAATTGTAATTGAAATATTCGTGCTTTGTAACGAGGATCAATCGTTGTAGGTAAGTAATATATTTATTTATTTTCCAAACTATCAAATAGATAAACAGCACGCGCGTTTACGTTACCTTCTTGAAGCGCAAAATTTAAAAAGTATCGTTGTATCGGCAATAAAAATATCGCCGATGCCGATATATCGGGAAATCCGAAGAATCGCCGATATATCGGCATCGGTATCGGTATCGGATGCATCCCTAGTTATAATGAAATTTTTTAACCATTACGATACAGGTAATTATTGTTACGGCCCTGGATACATGTCATTTGAGCCACATTAAAATGGTGACATCATTTATGCGTTCTGAAATCTTGTAATTAATGGTGGAAATCCTTGGGGATCAATTTATTTTATTAATCTTCGGTTTTGATCCATTCACAGATCAAACGAAACCACTCCTACATTTAAATTACTTTTTACTTCTTTTCTTACTTGCTGGCTACACATTCGTACTCATCTTACATTATAAGCTCTTTCGTCAAACCTTACATCCTTCATCATCAACATCCGAGTGTATTGTCGGTTGCATCATCAGCGGTAACGCTTCAGAGCACGGGGTCCGCTACCTAACCTAGGTGATTTGACGAAATTACTGGTGTTTTCACAGAGCGAGTGCCGTCTGACCTCCGCAACCCAAAGGGTAGACCAGAACCAAACCTAGGATATGTTTAAAACAAACGCTATATTGTGTTCGGGACTCACAGCTTTACGTGCTGTCCAAAGTACGAAATCATCATTCGTTTTAGATAATCAGGTGATTCATCCTTACCAGACTGGAAAGAACTTTTCAAAAAGTATGCTTCCTAGTGGGATATCAACCCATGACCTCCGGATCACAACGCAAAGGCCTTGAGCACTGGACCACGGAGACAGTCGTCCTCCTTACATTCTTCATATATAGATACTAGCTGTGCCCGCGACTTCGTTCGCGTGGTTGTCGGAACGTAATGTTATATAGCCTATAGCCTTCCTCTATAAATGGATTACCCAACAAAAAAAGAATTTTTCAAATCGGACCATTAGTTAGCGCGTTTAAACAAACAAACAAACAAACTCTTCCGCTTTATAATATTAGTATAGATAAATAATGCAATCAGATAAATAAAAACTTCTGCCGCCGACTGTCCTTTCGTCGTCACGTACAGTCTAAGCCCCAACTATTTATGGTTTTTCCTAGTCGCTCGGAATACAATGCTATTGTGTTTTGCTAATACCATTATAATGATAAAATAAACCTGGTCTTATGGTATAATGCGGTTATTTAAATCTTGTCCAAGGACCAAGTTCCCATATACATAGTTTGAAGGTCAAAGATCTCAGTCGCTATATTATGTTCTCGGTTCGATTTCTACTACTACTACTACGGGTATACATATATTTCGTTAACGTCGTGATTTATTTACTCCCCATCCCTTAGCAACCTCTCACTTCCTACCAATTTTATCCATTCTCCTACTTATTCATCATGATCATCATCAGGTCTTTTTTAGTCTCCACTGCAGGAGCACGACCCTGTCTGTCTGTACTACAAGAGCCATTAGCCAGAGGATTTCGCCTACACTCTCCACGCTGGCCAGACACGGGTTGAAGAGGTCTTTTATGTTTGTACGAGTAAGCTTTGTTTAGCTTGTGTTTTCTAAGTCGCCTACTACAACATCCACGGGAAGACTTGGAGTGGTCCTATTCTACTTTGCCGGGAACCACACGGTGCTAATAAATAAAATAAAATAAAAATACCTATTCGCTCGGTTGAGTATAAAATGAGCTTTTGCAGTGTGATAAGAGTATTTAAAAGTTTATGTTCGTTTAATTAATTAATGGTGCCGCTGTCGCGTAACAAATGAGATATTTTAATTATTCAAATTGAAGTCTTCCTAATTCCGCTAACATCGCGACGTAAGACTGTTTATTACTTCATTACTGACTTCGTTCACAAACGCGATAGAAAGTAAACTTTACCATCTTTAAGTACAAATATTTGTAGGGGCGATTCACTCCATCATTTTGAACAACTTTTCCCAATTAATGTATATCGAAATACGAAAAAAATAATTGACTTCCGATACTACCTAGATCACGTGAATACTTTGATTTGGAAGTGAATTTTTTTTCGTGAACATTATGGAGTGAATCACCCCTGGGTGCGTCTGCGTGTAGGTGGGGGTCAATATCTGCCAAATGTGTATGTTATTTCCTATCACTTTTTCTATTTGAGCGAGGTTGCCTGGAAGAAATTGCTTAGCGATAAACCCGCCTTACATTACATTCTGAGCAACCCCAACTCTGACACAGCGACACTCCCTGTACGTGAGAGTTCGAACGCTGGTGACCTTGAGCTCGGAGCTCGTAACGCTAGGGTTGATACCGAACCGAAATGGAGTATCGTGCGGTGCGTGAGAGAGACGCGAACTAGGTACCAGCCCTCGGCCAAAGCAGTCAGCGATAGCTCGTTTCACGCCCCGCGCGCCTCTCAAGGCCCCCTCGCACATCTAGCCACCCACACACAGCCGCAAGCGATTTTACGTGCACACATGCTTAAGTGTCGTTTCTTTTCGCGTAGTGTATATATTCTTTGCCTCTGATGCTGCCCGGCACTTGTGTATTTTAGTGGAGGATTGCCAGTCAAGTACACAGATGTTAGATTTCTAACTTACAGTAAGGTATTTATAGGTAAATGTAAGGTGTAAGTGAATTTAAGTTTTGTCTCCATGAAGCAAGCCTCTAAATAAAGATAAGATAAATAAAAATACAACAAAAAAAGGCTGCCTTTTGCGCATTTCCTAGTTTTTAAAATAATTATGTCCTGTATTTTTCTTTTGTACAATGAAGGTGTATATTTTGTGTCAGAGGCAAACCTCGGTAAATGTTAAATCCCTTTGGTAAAGAAATGCTTGAGTTTAAGTCCCGTACATATAGATATTTTACACAGTTCAACATTTCTTTCGACTTTATTTGAAAAAAGGTTAAATGGATAAGAAATGCAGGAAATTGAAAATGTCGGATTTTCTGATGTATTATTTTTTAAATGCAGTTTTATTTCCATAGAAAATTTCCTTCTTTTCCGCTACTTAAGTTTCCCGCTCGGATAATATCAGCGTTTTTCTCAGGAATAGAAGTATTTCTAAGGACAGGAGTTAGATTTATGTTTGTCTTAGTGGTAGTACCATCAATATACGACTATCACGTCTATCTTAAACGTGGTAGATGAAGCCTAGAGCCGCAAGACCCAAAGGCCACTCTTAGCGTGATGGTGAGCGTAAAGGTGGAAGAGGGAATCAAAATAGTGATAATATGTATTTTCACCCATTCCCTCGATTGGCTTTTACGATCTGCACGGAAAGAAAAGCAGCTGAAAAATTAATACAAAATAGTGATGGGTTGCTAGCCGCATCGCCCAATTAACATAATTTGTATTTTCACCCATTGCCTCGATTGGCCTTTACGATCTGCACGAAAAGAAAAGCAGCTGAAAAATTAATACAAAATAGTGATGGGTTGCTAGTCGCATCGCCTATTAACATACAACAAATAAATCTAACTATATGTAAGAGTAACATGAAAAAAATATCGACATCGATATTTTTCACTCCGCTTATGTTTCCTACTACCCTACGTCATCGTTATACGTGAGAGTTTTTGGCGGGAAGTCAAGGGGTTCGGTTGGGTTTGCTTTAAATTATTTTACAAATAGATTTTAGTAGACTTTATAATATGAAATTGGTGTTGTTTGGTGTTATAAATGCTCATAACATGAACAATGTGTGAAACAGTTAAAGTGGACAATCATAGTACGGCTGTAGTGATATTTATTTTGCGGACTTTTGTGGGCGTCGTCCGCCACTCAATCGTCTATGTAAACCAGTGGACACGTATAGATTTGTCGCCAAAAGCTCCCTTGCAGCAGTCAAAGGCCTATACCACCCTTTGATTGTCTTGTTAGGATTAGGTTAGGTTAGGATTAGGAATAAAGAACAAAATTAAAGATATGCTCTAAAGGACTTGTATCCAGAGCCGTAAAATTATTTAATAAAAAAGAATCGCAATACGTCACGAATTGTATCAGCCAATGACAGTGGTGAAATTGCTCCCCCCCCCCCCCCCCGCACCAAATATCGTGCGGTCAGTTTCTTTCAGAAATGTGTCTGCGCTGTCCATAGGCTGAATCGTCCTTGTGCTGCATACATTGTACGAGTAGCTGCAGCATCATTGACTGACTTACTCGATCATACGTCTTTTGACCGCCGAACGAAGTATCTCGTCTCTTAGAGAACTTAATTTATTTATTGAAGTTCACCTTTAATTCTTCGTTTTGCATTTCAGCACAATTTCATAGAATTCAATATGTTTGTTTGTTTGTTTTTCTTGTGTAAGTGGCCAACACTGGTGCCAGATTTTTCAAGATGCCTAAAGGCATCTGACACGACACGACTGCTATACAATGATGTCAGCCGGGACCAACGGCTTTACGTGCCTTCCGAAATTTTTCCATCACTTGTGGTCACCCATCTAAGTACGGACCACGCCCGGAGTTGCCTAACTTGTGAAAGCGCTAGCGATGCGTACTCCCACCTGGCCACCGAGCTCCTCATTCAATATGTAACAGACATTAAACTACTTTATAAAAAAAAATAACTTTCTGATTTTTCTCTTGTGCCCAAATTGTCGACTGCCACTAGGGGTGTCACTCGATCGTAATGCAGCTTAATTGAATTCGCCTTTTTGTAGTGCTTCCATTCCATTTGATAGAATTACGGGACGCGGCCGACTGGAAGTGATAGGCTTCCAGAAAAATCCATTAGTGCCTAAATCGAATTTATTACTTAGATCACTAAATCTCGCACTTAATTTTGGCTGCTAGTGATCGCATAACTGATAAGTTTATTTGTTGAAATGGCGTGCATGCCGTCGCCACGCCACAAGGGCCGCGTCTTTGAAAAATGTCGCCGATGTCGCTTTGTCGGCACGCCGACGGCGGCATGCCAATCAAGTAAACGAATAGGCTATAAGTAAGTAATACTTTACTGTACACTTAATGATGATCAGGTATATTTACCTTAAAATCTGTTTTTTGTTACCTATACTAACTATTTCACGGCTGAAAAAGATCTCATCTAGATCTCTCCACTTATTCCTGCCACCAGCAAAAAGCATCAAACAGGGCTTTCTAGGATCGCCACAGTAAATATCCCATCCCAAAATATAGGTACTTATGTCCTTTAAAATCTTACTAACTGAATAACCCTTAAACGGAGATTTTAGCGGGAAGTCAAGGTGTTTGGTTAAGGTTTTCTTTAAATTATTTTGCAAATTGATTTTAGTGGACCTTATAATATGAAATTGGTGTTGTTTGGTGTTATAAATGCTCATGCTCATGAACAATATGTGAAATAGTTAAAGTGGACAGTCATAGTACGGCTGTAGTGATATTTGTTTCGCGGACTGTGTGGGCGTCGTCCGCCACTCAATCGGCTAGAAAAACCAGTGGACTCATATAGATTTGTCGCCAGAAGCTCCCTTAAAGCAATCAAAGGCCTACACCAACCTTTGATTGTAACTTGTTAGGAGAAAAGAATTTCCAACGTTTGATTAACTTGTTCCTGGCTAAATACGCAGTTGCGTCAAGCCATAAATTGAAAAAAAAACCCTTAAACGTATCGAATTCATCTTCCCCTTTCAGTTACAAGAAAGAAATTAATACTAGCAGGATATTAAACTGTTTTCTTACAATTTTCCGCTCGGTTAGCTCGTTCCACGGAGGAAATACCGCTTTCTGGAAGCCTTTGTGGTAGTAGGTCTTCAAGCATTATAAGCTAAGTTATTAGACGTGACAACACGCTTTTAGTCGTTCTTGGGCTGTATGCTTCGTCGCTAGCGATCGATTAAAAAAATGTAAGTTTCCCACTACACTGCGTTGGCAGCGACGCAACGTGCAGTTTATTTATTTATTTATTTTACTCTTTATTGCACATTATTAGACAAATGAGACACACAAACACATGTAAAGAGACAAATGTTAGCATACAAAATAATTTAATAACATAAGATATAAAAACGCTTGATAGAATGAATGAGACGAAGATAACAATTGATTAACTTACTTAACAATTGAACCGAAAAGCAACATTGTCACTGGTATGACTCTCCATTGATTCAGAGTAACATATACACCTACTACTACTACAAACGAAACAATTTATCTGTACACACGTCGATGTGTGAGTTTTATACTTAGGGTCGCACCGCAGAATTATTTTAATACTTACCTACTAACGAGTTCGACATATTTACGATTATATTTTTCCATACCGGAAGATTTGCGAACACTATGACGTAAAAAATATTCTATTTTATATGTATTAAATGTTACAGGAAAGTCGGAAACAGCTACATAATATCACTTCACAAATATTTTTCATTATGTCCATTGTCCATTTCACCATTAGTTCACTTTACTGATTATTATTGAGTCATTTATAATGTAACGCACTTATTTCACTAATTCACTATTGTAATATAGTAATTTGCATATTCGGCGCAAAACTATACGGTAATTATATGAATAAATTCAATAAAAATGTTTATCACGCTTATACGAACAGCATGTCAAGTTGTCATTGTCAACAATGGCATTTAGCACTATAACCCGCGGAAATCTAATCACATAGGTACACGCAGATGGCGTGTACCTATGTGATTACCTGTGAGCGAGGAGCCTATGTAACATTACCGGATTGCTTATTAGCAATCCGGTAATGTTACAATCTCGCTCTTGTGTATCTCCCGCCAATGCGAGAGAGCGAGAAGGGTATATATATCAAGATGGTTGCTGGGTAATAACGTGAAATTATATTGTTGCTTTGCTTACCTGTTTTCATCATTTGGAAATGTATGAAATATACGTTGTTTAGAGTATTGGGTGGATAAGCAATTATTATACGCGCACCTTCTCACCATGATGGTTACTATTGGTTGACAGTTCTCAAGACAACACACGTCGCGTATTGCGTGCGGGTAGTAATTAAACCCTGGTTTGGAGCCGTCAAAGCTCACAAAGTGCGGGGGAGAGGTGCGGGGACGCCAATTTGCGGGAGACGCTGTGAGAGACCATTCTGTTTGACTCTTATGTATTCTGTGACTATACGGTAATTATATGAATAAATTCAATAAAAATAAACAAATGTTTATAACGATTTACGCTTACACACAGCATGTCAAGTTGTCATTGTCAACAATGGCATTTAGCACTATAACCCGCGGAAATCCAGTTGGCATCTGCGTGTATGTGATTACCTGTGAGCGAGGAGCCTATGTAACATTACCGGATTGCTTATTAGCAATCCGGTAATGTTACAATCTCGCTCTTGTGTATCTCCCGCCAATGCGAGAGAGCGAGAAGGGTATATATATCAAGATGGTTGCTGGGTAATAACGTGAAATTATATTGTTGCTTTGCTTACCTGTTTTCATCATTTGGAAATGTATAAAATATACGTTGTTTAGAGTATTGGGTGGATAAACAATTATTATACGCGCACCTTCTCACCATGATGGTTACTATTGGTTGACAGTTCTCAAGACAACACACGTCGCGTATTGCGTGCGGCTAATAATTAAACCCTGGTTTGGAGCCGTCAAAGCTCACAAAGTGCGGGGGAGAGGTGCGGGGACGCCAATTTGCGGGAGACGCTGTGAGATACCATTCTGTTTGACTCTTATGTATTCTGTGACATTGTCCTGATTTGATCAATCCGGCCGGATCCGGTCCGATCCGGCCGGATCGATGGAAATCCGGTCGAATCCGGCCGGACTGAAAATGCGCCGGATTGCAATCCTAGCCCTAGGCGAGACCCGGCGCGAGCATCCGCCGCGCCGCGTTTTCTTATGACATTGTCATCATTATTTTAGCCGCATAACGTCCACTGTTGGACCTATGTCCAACAACTATGGCCTCTCCCTCTCCAAAATGAGCGATCTATAGCGGCCTGCGTCCAGCGCTTTCCAGAGACCTTGTTCAGATCGTCTGACCACCTTGTATGGGTGTCCTACGCTTCGCTTGCCAGTACGTGGTCGCCTACACCCACTGCCAATGAGTTTACCCGCTTGGACATGCCAGTTCCTCAAAGAATCTCCTCATTTCTTTCGACATTTTTTTCGGCGGTAGGCGCAAAAAAGTCATAAGCTTGCTCCTGATCTCAATTTAATTAAAAATATATTAAGTATACATTTTTACCTTAATTCTACACCAATCTTCTGTCTCCAGTACCATTATTACATGGTAGTGTTAGCAATAGCCTACATGTGGTAGCCTATGAGATAGAAATACCTACTGCCGGCTACAACACTCACAACACATTTTCACCTCACTGAGCATTTTGTCCACAATATGTCTTCGATCACTGCTGTGCACGAGTTACAGAAGTCCTTGGAATCTTCATTGCTTCAAAGAATGACGGATTTCGAGAATCAACTGAAGTCAGCGTCCAAGGAGCCTGGCAGTATTGACAAGCTCACCGAGGATTACAACTCGTACAAGGCTGATGTCCTAGTCATCTTGAAGCTGCTGCAACAGCAAATTGGTGAAGTAGTGAAGTCCACCGACAACATAGAGATGAGGCACCGGCGCAAATATCTTCTCTTCGGCGGAGTACCCGAGAGCGAGGACAGTTCGGCGGAGGATGTGATGGCGACAATCTCCTCTATCCTCACAAAGGAGTTACACCTCAAGGGAGTCTCAGCTTCATCCTTCAAAGTTTGTCACAGGCTGGGTTCTAGGAAGTCAAACCGGCCGCGGCCAATCCTGGTTCGCTTCACCGACTGTTCCTTGAAGTCTACGATCTGGCGTAAAAAAACCGCATTGAAAGGTACTCCCTATATGGTCTCGGAGTTCCTCACGAGACGTCGGCAGACACTCTTCTTAGAAGCACGTAAGAAGTTTGGCATTACTAAGTGTTGGTCTCTGGAGGGCAACATTTTTGTTAAGCCACCCAGTGGCAAGCCACTTCTTATTAATTCTGTAGAGGATCTGGGGCTGGCCACGAAAGCTTTTGAGGCAGCAGCCGTTCCCATATCGTCGGACCGCGATGAGGCGGGCACATCTAGCACTGATAAGGCGGCCGCAACAGGCAGTGATAAGCAGCGTCGACCCAGGCGGGGTAATGCGAAATAATTTTACTATCCCAATATCGTACCTTAATCAGGGTAGTTAGGTTTTTCGTTTTTATTTTGATAATTTAACACCGAAGGTACCCACTATGAGAGAATTTGTTTTGCTTCATTTCATTTGACTTTTGACACTGACAGCTCACAGCTGACACTGGATTTGAGTTCCGTTTTGTCAGTTTTGTGTTGTTCTGAGGTTTTGTGTCACATTGTTATTTAAGCTGCGTTCCGCATTTAACACTCACTAGTGTACTGGTACTGGGTGCATTCTGTAGATAATTATTTTTGCATTTTCTTTTTATTTCATGCTTTCCTGTTCATTAATTTGTAATTGTGAGATTGTGAATTTGTGATATAAGTTTTTAGTATTTAACTAATGGACAGGATATGTGTTAAAGTAATTTTTATTTCTTTATCCCATGTTTGATTTGGATTTTGAAGCTCAAATGTTCTTGTTTTTATTTCATATTTTATAAGAATGTTGTAAGCCGGCAGACCAAGCTGAATTTGGTAATTATTAGTGCTTTGCCTTCTTTTTTCTTTAAGTGATCTTTTTATATATATTATTTTATAATATTAGTATTTATATATATTTTATATTATATATTATGGATGACTCATTTTATTCTGCACATGGTACTAGTGACTCGTCGAGTAATGGTGATGTCTCTTTTTATGATGCCGCCGCTACTCTTGGTGAACTCGTGCGTAACGACTTGCTTTCCGTGAAGAAATACTTTAATGTCTGTCACCTAAATGCTCAAAGCATTTCAGCCCACTACACAGACCTGCTGGAACTTGGCTCTGTTGATGCTCTTCAAGCTATTTTAATTTCCGAGTCTTTCCTTAAGCCTAATTTGGACTCGTCGCTCTTTGCTTTGCCTGGGTATATTTTGATCAGAAATGATAGGACTGGTGTGGGTTGTGGAGGGGTAGCTGTATACCTACGCAGTAATATCCCATACAGAATTCTTTGCCAATCTCCCTCCGCTTATTCGGCGTCAGCTGAGTATATTTTTATCGAAGTGGTAGTGAAACAGGTGAAAGCTGTATTAGGCGTTATGTATTGCCCACCTGGCATAAACTATCTTTCTACTCTTGAATCTGTACTTGACTCTGTTGCCTCCGTTTACCCTCATCTACTCATCTTCGGTGATTTGAACACTAATCTATTACTTGACACCTCTTCCTCATCTAAATTACGTGATATTGTAAATTCCTTTAATCTTTCTCTACTTCCCCTCAATGCGACTCATTTCAATAAAGATTCTCCGGATACTTGGATTGATCACATTATTACATCTTCCCCTAGTAATATTTTACGGCATGGTCAACATCCTGCCCCTGCCTTCTCGCGCCATGACCTTATCTATGCCTCCTACAATATCCATACATCAAAACAAAAACCAAGGTATGTTTCAATGCGCAATCTTGCCCGCTTAGACGTCGAGGCCCTGCGTAAAGATGCCGCCAGTGCTAACTGGGATGTGGTTGTCACTGCTGAATCTATTGAGTCCAAAGTCTCATTACTTAATGATACAATAATCTCTTTATTTGACCGTCATGCTCCTCTTCGGCGAGTTAGACTCAAACGACCACCATGCCCTTGGATTACCCGTGGAGTGCGTATGGCAATAAAAAAACGCAATCGAGCCTTCGCGAAGTTTAAACGTGATCGTAGTGACTCCAAGTGGGCCCTTTACAAACAGGCCAGAAACTGCTGCAACCGGATGGTAAGGTCTGCTAAAAGGCGCTACTTTCACGATAATATTACTAATTCCTCTTCGGCAGATGTATGGAAGTTTCTTAAGAGCCTTGGTGTAGGAAAATGCCAAAACAAATCCTTTTCGTCTACTTTTACTTTAGATGACCTTAATGGGCACTTTTCCTCTGCCGCCAGTCTAGACCCTTCTGTAAGAGCTCAAACAATGTCCCACATTACTTCTCTCCCTTATCTTCTTCCTAATACATTCTCTTTCTCCAATGTGACTGTTGATGATGTTAAAAAAATCGTACTATCCATTACGTCCAAAGCCGTTGGTTTTGATGATATAAGTCATCGTATGATTTCTCTTCTCTTAGAATTTATCCTCCCTGTTCTCACACATATAATTAACTTTTCTCTCAGCTCTTGAGTATTTCCATCATTATGGCGGAAAGCTTTCGTGATACCACTGCCAAAAATAGACAGCCCCAGTAGCTTGAATCACTTTCGGCCTATCTCTATTCTCCCTTATTTCTCTAAAATATTAGAGGCTGTCGTGAATTCCCAACTATCTTCTTTTATTCTCCGCAACAATCTCATTAGTGACGTACAATCTGGCTTTCGTCCAGGTCACAGCACAAGTACTGCATTACTGAAGGTCACTGAAGACATCAGACTCGCAATGGAAGATGGAAAGGTAACTGTGGTAGTCCTTATTGACTTTTCTAACGCCTTTAACACAGTTGATCACGACATCCTTCTTGCTCTTCTGTCCCGATTCAACCTCTCATCAACAGTCTTGAATTGGTTCTCATCATACCTCCGCGGCCGACAACAGGCCATTCGCGGTGATCAGTCACTCTCTAGCTGGCAAAATCTTAATTCTGGAGTCCCACAAGGAGGAATTTTATCTCCACTATTATTCTCTATCTTCATCAATTCTCTAACTTTCCTACTTTCTTGCTCTCACCATCTGTACGCGGATGATCTACAGCTCTACCACTCTTGTGAGTCCAGTGACATCGACTCAACGGTTGCTCTCCTCAACAATGACTTACGGCGTATCGCCGATTGGTCTGCAAAATACGGTGTTGCTGTAAACCCAAATAAATGCCAGGCAATAGTAATTGGCAGCTCTCGTCAAATTTCTAAATTAAATCTTGACACTATCTCTTCTTTGCAATTTAATAATACTACCATTCCCTTTAGTGAGAGTGTGAAGGACCTGGGTCTACACATTGACTCTACCCTGAGCTGGACTACTCAAGTAGCTGAGGTTAGTCGTAAAGTAACTGCGACCTTGCGCTCTCTCTATCGTCTCAAGAACTTTCTACCACTTAAAACAAAAATAACATTAGTTCAAACCTTAATTCTTCCCTTTCTTGATTACGCAGATGTTTGTTATTGTGACCTTACGCAAGTTCTCCTTAACAAATTGGACCGATTGGCCAATAACTGCATCAGATTTATTTTTAATATTCGTAAATTTGACCACATCTCTTCATTTCGCGCTCAGCTTGCATGGCTCCCTATTCCCTTACGTCGTAATGCTAAAATACTCTCGATGCTATTTTCTATCTTGAACAATCCGCATTCTCCTAGCTATCTTAAATCTAAATTCAACCCTCTCAGTTCCACTCACTCTCGTTCACTTCGCTCCTCTAGCACTCTCATCCTTAGTTTTCCTCCTCATCGCTCTACCTTCATGGACAAGTCTTTTCAAGTCCAGGCTATCCGGCTATGGAATGCCCTTCCGGAGTCTATAAGAAGAGCTCCCAGTCGTTTGGCTTTTAAGCGAGCGGTACATAAATTTTTCCTCCAGCAGTCCTAGTCCCAGTCATCCTGATTATATTTATTAGTATTTATATTTATGTATTTATCTATTGTATTTTATCCATGTTAGTATATATGTATAGTTATTATATGTTTAAAAGTATATTTGTGTATAAGTATACCTATGTGTCTTTGATTATATATAGTTTATTTATATTAAGTTTGCTTATTTTTGTGAATTTTATTACGCCAGCCACACATATTTTCTGCTTGGTCTAATGGTTGACCGGGAGAGAATGCCATATGGCATTAGGTCCGCCACTTGTACTTTTATTTTATTGTGCAATGAAGATTAAATAAATAAATAAATAAATAAATTTCTGATTCCATCGCGTAGACAAACACCGAACATAGCCCTTTCCACAGCTCGTTGTGCGACCTTGAGCCTTCTTATTGATATTTTTTCAAAACAAAAAACCCACCAACTCAATCAATACTTACCATCATCAATACTTACCAGTGTGGTTCCGGGTTAGGATAGGGCCACTCCATCTCTTCCTTTAGATGTCGTAAGAGGCGACTAAAGGACTAAACACAAACATCTGGTGCTACATTTGCATTCCCAAGGAGGGTTAACGTCGGGCGGCGGCCATTTGTAAAACTTTTCGCACAAATACATTCCCAAAGAGGGTTGACGTCAGGCAGGCGGCCGGTTATAAAACTATAGCCAAATCATGAAAGTGTTCTGGCTATTTCTTCTCCATTTTACAAGGTCTTTGGCATCCTTGGGTAACCATTGACATGCATATTATATTTGGAGAAGAAAAAGCGGGAAAGCGCACCCTGGGCTCTGAAGTAGTACAGCTGAAGATGCAACCGGGAATGCGCTTAGACGAAGAAGAAGATCAATACTTACCAGAAAAGCTAAATACATATTCAAATGATTGTATACTTAAACGACATTTTATTCTTGCACAACCGATTTTATTTTTTCTATGGGATGGGACTAACTGTAAAGTATACCTACCCTTTCAAACAAAAAGACAATTTTCCAAATTGGTCCAGGCATTTTCGAGTAATCGAAGAACATATTATACCTACAGAAAAAAAAGTAAATTTTTGAAGTTGAAAATAAATAGATAAGGACAAATCACACTGATGAAGTACTTCCAAATGCCATACGCTTGTTTCCCGTACAGGTAGGCTCCCAAATCCAGCTTTGAAATAAACAATGCGACGACTTTTGCACAGTTTCTCTCTCGGGTACTTACATGATAATCCTTAAACTCCAAACAGTGTATTTAGGATTATGTATGATTACGTGCCAAGTGTACGTACTTACAGTGATACACAATTAGTACCGTTTCTCGAGAACTCAAATAAACGCACGAGACAAAGTAGAAATGGAATAGAAGGAAAGCTTGCCTTAGAATAAGACCCCTCCACCAACATAAAAAATTGTGTACACATATTTAAAAAAAGCCTATTTAGTCTGTAAGATTGGTGACACCATATTTGGTATCTGTTGTTGTTTTTGTTCCATCCTAATCCTAATCCTAACTAATATTATAAATGCGAAAGTGAGTTTGTATATTTGTTTGTTTGTTTGTTACCTCTTCACGCTTTATCTACTGAACCAATCTTCTTGAAAATTCGCATACACATTGTTAGGAGTACTGAGAAGGACATAGGGTACCTTTCATCCCGGAAAAAAGTAATGTTCCCATGGGATACGCGAGCGAAGCCGCGGGCAAAAGTTAGTAATAAATAAATAAAACGTATATTCTTGTAAAAGATGAAAAAACTTAATCAAAATAGTAATGAGTTCTCAGTGTTATCACTATTTTGGTTACATTTTTCCGTCTTCACGCCCACTATTAGCCCTAGGCCCTGTCTACCCCATTAGGGATAAATATGTGATTAGTAATCATTTCAGCCGCTTAAGGGTTAACTGGAGGGACGAAATCCCATACAAACGTACTTTCGTTTTAATTTCGAAACCATAAAACTCATCGTATTCAAATTTTTTACAAGCATTAAGATGATAAATATCTAGATCTGTAATTAGTTTTGGTTCGAAAATAATAAACAAAAAAAAAGTTATAGCAACTTAAAATTTGCCTTTTTTATCGACGAAATCGAGTAATATTTAGACGCCTATTACACTTATAATTATATTTTCGATCCTTATGGAAACTAATTATACGACTAGAGTGAAGACTCTAAATTCCAAATAATTTAGTTTTATTTGGGTATGTATCGTATTTATCGAAATAAACGAAAACTACGAAAAATACGATTCATGGCCTATAACGGCCCGTTTCGCTGGCGTTCAGTGCACTCTCTTTGTCGTACGCGGGGGTGTATGCGGGGGTCGGGACGGAGTTACATTTTTAGCGCCCTTTCTCTTTCTCGACGAAATAGCAACATGACGAAGCGCGTCGGTAGGCAACTCGCTGTGGAGTTCGCCCGCGCCTCCAGTACCACCTTAAGGTCCACTGCTGGACATAGGCCTCTCCCAAGGATTTCCAAAATGACCGATCTAGAGCGGCCTGCGTCCAGCGCTTTCCAGCGACCTTAGACCGTCTGACCACCTTGTGGGTGGGTGTCCAACGCTTCGCTTGCCAGTACGTGGTCGCCATTCGAGAACCTTTCTGATTAGTAATGTATATTATTAATTTGTGTATGGACAAAGCACCTACAAAGTTAAGCTTCTGGATGACATTTGCGACTTGTACCGATGTATCACCCGTACGCGGGCTGGCTTTGAATTAGGCTAGGCGAAAATTGTGTGAGTGATGTTTAAATTGTTGATTGTGTTTTTGTTTTGGAGTACCTAATTAACGAAAGTAGAAGAAAAATGTCGCGTTGTGACGGTAGTAGGTATTTATCATATCCCTTCCTTTCTCACATGTGTCGTAAGAGGCGACTAAAGGAGGTATAGATAGGTAACATCGGGCAGCAGCGTCCTCTATATAAACTTTATTATCTACACTACAGTGATCACCAACTGGTCTGTCCAACTTAGTATTTATGTGCAAATCTTGCCTTACTTAGGATAGGCCTTAAGTTCAACAGTGGACTGATAGAGACTGTAAAGATGTATGAAGTTTAGCTTCTGGATGGCATTTGCGACTTGTAGCGATGTATCACGTGCACGCGGGCTGAATTTGAATAAGGCCGGGCGAAAATTGAGAGAGCGATGTTTGAATTGTTGATTGTGTTTCTTTTTTGGAGTAATTAGTCAAAGCAGAAGAAAAACAGGTATAAAAATAAGAAAACATTTGAAATATATTTACTATTCAATAATGGCAAAATGTTGGTTTCGTACATACTTAGTTACTTGCTTTGATTCCACTTTCCGAAAGAATGAAAGGTTCGCGAGGTGTTAATTCTGAAAATGTTTAATATCATCACTACAATCATAATCATCATCATCCCAGCCCTTCTCTCGCCCACTGCTGAGCATAGGCCTCTCGATCCTGTGCTGTTCTCATCCAGATGCTACCCGCGTCTTTGATTATGTCGTCAACCCATCGCATAGGCGGACGCCCGGTGCTTCTTTCCCCCGTTCTGGGTCGTGCCTCGTTGAGAAGGCAACGGCAAACTACTCGGTTATTTCTGCCAAAAATGGCCTTTCCTTGCCTTCGACCTTCTGCCTATAAACAACAACAAAAACGAAAATGAAACGCTAGTGGTCCACGATGGGAACCACTTACAATTAGTTAGGCCGTATGCTTACTTTCCTACTTTCTTGTAAAGAAAACAGGCATTCAGCGCCTTTTTAGGGTTCCGCGTAATGGGAAAAACGGAACCCTTATTGATTCGTCATGTCTGTCCGTATGTCACAGCCACTTTTTTCCGAAACTATAAGAACTATACTGTTGAAACTTGGTAAGTAGATAAAGCAATAAATTTTGGGGGTTCAAAAATTTTTTTGAGTTTCAGTTCTAAGTATGGGACTTAGAACTGAAACTCAAAAAAATTTTTTCATCGAACCCATACCTAGGGGGTTTCTATGGATAAGTCTTCAAAAATAATATTGAAGTTTCTAATATCATTTTTTTCTAAACTGAATAGTTTGCGCGAGAGACACTTCCAAAGTGGTAAATGTGTCCCCCCCCCCCTGTAACTTCTAAAATAAGAGAATGATAAAACTCAAAAAATATATGATGTACATTACCATGCAAACTTCTACCGAAAATTGGTTTGAACGAGATCTAGAAAGTAGTTTTTTTAAATACGTCATAAATCGTAAACCGTAATTTACCTTTACAACTTTTATTTTATGTTACTTGCTACTACGGAATCCTTCATGGGCAAGTCCGACTCGCACTTGGCCGCTTTTTGTTTTAAACATATAACGGGATACCGTGTGTGTGTAATATACCCTTACAGATGCACCAAAACCGCTACTATGTTTCCCCCGACATCAACTTTTCACTCACTTTTTTTAAGTGCTTGTTCCGACCTGAAAGTGCTTACGATCCTGTATTTTGGCCGAAAAATTTTAACGCGACGAACCAGCGAAATTTATTATTGCTCATTTGGAATGCTTCCAGCGCGGGAATTCAACAAAATAAAATTTTTGTAAGAGCCTTTTGGTTGCGAGAGTCGTTTGAAAAACGTACGACGTATTATAACTGTGATAAAAAGAACCATTGAAAGAGAAATATTTATTTAAACAAACGTAAGAAGTAGAAATGGCAGGTACCTTAGTACCAACTACCGATATACCTGCTCTCTACACATATCTTGAGTTTTGTATTAAACCTAATATCTATCATTCTATTTCTTGACTGCCTCCGTGGTCCAGCGGTCAAGGCGTTTGCCTTGTGATCCCGAGGTCGTGGGTTCAAAGCCCACTGGGAAGCATACTTTGTGAAAAGTTGTTTCCAGTCTGGTTATGATATTGCAGGTTTACAAAAAAATTTACTTACTTTGATCATAATCATCAGCTTTTTTAGTCTACACTGCAGCAGCACTACCCTCTCTGTACTACCAGAGCCATTTATTAGACAGAGCAGTCAGAGGATTTGGCCTACACTCCACGCTGGCCAGACGGGTTGGAGAGGTCTCACTGATGTTTATAAGCTTCGTTTAGCTTGTGTTTCCTAAGTCGCCTTCTACGACATCCACGGAAAGACTTGGAGTGGTCCTATTCTACTCTGCCGGCAACCATACGGCTAATGCAAACAGACTTGTCAAACTTGAATTGCAATAAAAAAGTGAAATGATGTACAAAGAACTCGAAAAACTCTTGGCTCCCGAAATTGATCCGGGCATTGAAGCATGTGTAAGGAGTTGGCATGTCGAATTATTATAGTTATATATGCAACTGTGATATAATAAGGGGTATTAAAACACGAATGTGGGTACTACAATTATCACACTCGGCTTCGCCTCGTGTGATAATAGTATCACATGAGTGTTTTAATTTAGTTGTAGTAATTAGGTAATTATGAATAGTTGCATACAATACTTTATCTACACCCATGATATGAATCCTCTATAAAATTTTATGCAGATGACCTGCAAATCTATATACAAACCAGCGCTGAAAACATTGATTCTGGTATTAGTCAGCTAAATGCATCCTTGAACACCATTTCCTCTTGGTCAGATGATTATGGAATTAAAATTAATGCGTCCAAGTGTCAGGCAATCATGATCGATAGTTCAAGACAACTAGCAAAGATCGATATTAGCTCTGTTCCCTCAATTTCTCTAAATAATACTAACATCTCACTCACTCAATCCGACAAAAATCTTGGTCTTCTGATGGACTCTACGTTTAGCTGGAGAAATCAGATCACTGAGATCAGCAGAAAAGTCACCTATTCCTTACAATACCTGAATCGCTATAGAAATTTTCTTCCTATCAAAACTAAAATTACTTTAATACAATCTCTTGTTCTTCCTATTATTGATTATGATGATGTGTGTTATCCTGATCTAAATGCAGATCTTCTTGATAAGCTAGATCGTCGCATTCGCTTTATCTTCTGCCTTCGTAAATATGTAAATATCTAAGCTTAACTGGCTTCCTGTTCGTCAGCGCCGACAACAGAGAATGCTCTGTACTCTTTTCTCTATACTTAAGAACCCTCTTTTTCCCCAATATATGAAAACCAAATTTAAATATCAGTCTGAAAGCCATGACCGTGAGCTTCGCTCCAGTCATACTCTTCAAATTTATCTTCCGTTATTTCGGTCTGAATTTATGTCTAACTCTTTTACTCTTCAAGTTACACGACTCTGGAATGCCTTGCCTGAAGACATCAAAAGTATCTCAAACAGATACTTATTTAAGAAGAAAGTTCACACGCACCTTTCTTTAAAATTTTCGCAGCAGAATTAGTCATTATCTCAAAACATTTGTAGTTTATATATATATATATATATATGTATGTATATTTATATAAGTATTTATATGTATTAAGTGTATTATATGAATGTATTTAAGTATACTTGTGAACAGTAAATTATTAAGTACATCTTTAAAGCGCCTATCGCAATTAAATAATTTCTGTTTTTCCTAAAGGCTGACTGGTAGAGAATGCATTAGCGTTAAGTTCACCTTTTGTACCATTTTGGTCAGTAAAGATTTTAATAAATAATAAAATAAAAGGTATAACCTTCTGCTTTACGTTTTAGCAAGGCAATTCATTTTGAATATTTTGAGATATCCACGTACTCAGCGTACTTTTGAGCATTGAATAGAATGCATAATCATCCATAGGGATGAAGATTTGAATTTTTCGGATAATTCTTGAAAATATACTATTATCACATCTTCAGAAAATGATGTAAGTAAGTACTACTTCTTTGGTATTGTCCAATTAATGAAATCTTGGTACGCCTTTTCATATTGTTTTCTCGACTTTTCTGGTAATAAATTGGTTAGAAATGTCCTTTGCTGCATTAGAAATATCTGGTGGTGTAGGTATTATCAAAGCTTGTATCACTCATTTTTAGGGTTCCGTACCTCAAAAGGAAAAAACGGAACCCTTATAGGATCACTTTGTTGTCCGTCTGTCCGTCCGTCCGTCCGTCTGTCAAGACCCTTTTTCTCAGGAACGCGTGGAGGTATGAAGCTGAAATTTATATCAATTACTCAGGTCTACTGTCCCTTGAAGCTGTGAAAAAATCAAACTTCTAAGCCAACGCAATCAAAAGATACAGCCGTTTATGCCGCAAATTTTCGACACTTGCAAGGGAATCAAAACCTACAGGGTGCTTCCCGTGAACTCAGAATCTTGAAATTTGGTACGAAGCAACGTCTTATAGCATAGATAAAGGAAAAATTACGAAAACCATAAATTTTTAGTTACATCACATAATATATATTTTTTTAATAATTTTAAACTTACTACCCATTTCTTCATAAACGCGTAGAGGTATTAAATTGAAATTCATACCAAATACTAAACCTTGCAGGTTTGTACGGAACCCTCGGTGCGCGAGTCCGACTCGCACTTGGCCGGTTTTTTGTAAACAACAAATTAATAATTTTTTGAAATGCTATTTACGAACAAAAATGGCAGGATGCGACGTAAATTCAAATAACATGTTTTTTTTTAAATTGCGAATCTGTGGTGGTGAAACGCGCGTGCAAGACAAGTGTGCCATTTTTCAAACGCGGAGTCACTAATCAAACTATTTTTTGTAAGGAAAAAATCATTCGTTTACGTGAATCCGCGTTTCAAAAATGCCGCTTATGTTTCTTTTTTTTTAAATTCATAAAGATAGAGGCTCGATCCCTCTATCTTTATGAATTAAAAAAAAAGATTTGCGTTGCATAATGAAATTTAGTACAACATTATATCACGCGTTTGGATGATATTATGGTTACTATGACACTGCTTGTTATAATGTTGGCAATAAGTTAACTGTTTCAGAAACTTTTATAGAGGATTTATAGCATGGGTGTAGATAAAATTAATTAATAGAATAAGCAAATTCAAGGGTCCTTTGATAAATTATGCCTGTATAACATTCTTTTGTAAATAAACATAGTATCTGAATTGATTAAACATACCTCCTATTGAATTAGATAAATAATAGACTGTCAGATTTAGGGTTGCCATCGGACATGTTTGGCTTTTTCGGGTTGCGTCCGGCCAAATATTTGTGTGTCTAGCTTATGTTAAGCTTATTGGCAAACCGGATGGTTTTTTTTAGCCCTTGACCGAACTACCAGTCCTATTCCACGTCCTATTCTACTAGCCATATCAGGCCTGTGTCACTCCCCGTTTAGGTATCGAAAATGTACCTACATTATTATTATGCGCGCAGGCGGCCCCTCCGGTTGGTAAATTTAGTAATACGAATCGTTTGTCCAGAGTAATAAGAATGAAATTGACTTGCAATGGATGTCTAGGTATCTATACGAAAAGGTGCTGAGTTCTGACGTAAGCTAAATTAAACCTTATCGCTAGTCACATTGAGTAGATATTTCTTTGAATTTCTTTGCTGAGTGAGACTTCTGTACGTTAGTATTATTTATACATATCGCTCATTAACATGATTCGCATTTTCGCCCGTAACCGCAATATGAAGAAGACTAATAAGTTTGCTGCTTCGTGTCAAACGCGGCATATTTACGGTTTCGATTGGTCGGATCACGCGACGATAAATGGGCCGACCTTGCCACTGATTGCCTGTTAAAACACCATTCGTTTTATAGTTTAACAATACAGCAGCGGGCGGATCTAGGGAGGGGTAACATTTTTTCTTTTTCTGTTTTACGAACCATGCGTGCAGGCAGACTTGTTGCAACAATAAAATGTGCGAGTTTCCGTGAAGGCACTAACTTGACTTCAACGGAAGACCAACCCTGGATCTGTACTGATGTACTGAAAAACTATGTTAAGGCTGAATACAGTCCATGATACTGAACAACTTTCCCCAAGGAACACATATCGAAATATAAAAAATAATTTTTGACCTCCTATACAAGTTGACCGATCAGCTGATCTGAGTTTGTATTGAAAGCCAAAAATTATTTTTCATATTTCGATATATATTCCTTGGGAAAAGTTGTTCAGAATCATGGACTGAATTCAACCTAAAAATAGTTTCAGTATATTTTGTTAGACGTTATATATCGAAATATGAAAAATATTTTTTGGCTTTCCATACAAACTTCGATCAGCTGATCGGTCAACTTGTACGGGAGGCCAATAATTATTTTTCATATTTCGATATATGTTCCTCAGGGAAAGTTGTTCAGTATCATGGACTGAATTCGCCTTCAAAATAGTTTAAGTATTTTTTTTATTTTTTTTTATTAGAAATTTGAGTGCGTTTGACCTCTATCTAGCCTGATGGGAAGCTAAGATGAGGTCTAAGGTGTATCACGCAGACTCAAAAAATGCCTGTTCACTCTTGCCTTGAATATCCCTAAATTATATGTATGGGGAAACATCGACGCAGGGAGGGAATTCCACACCTTAGCGGTTCGCACAATGAAGGAGGAGGCGAATCGAGAGGTACGATGAGGAGGAATATCGACCACAAATGGGTGGAATCCCTGTCCACGTCGTGTTGTCCGATGGTGGAATGGTGCAGGGGGAATTAAATTATGTAATTCCTGCGCACACTCCTATATTTTGTTAGACCCCGTATACACGTGCGAAGCCGAGGCGGGCTCCTAAGAATTACAAAAGTATTATGTGCAAAATATAACTTTCTTAAGTTATACAACGTGTTGATGATATAACGCAAAACCTCTCAGATAATACCTCAGCTTATAAAACTGAACAACTTTTGTACTATAAATTTCACGAAATCTAAAAAAAAAATTATATTTCATACAAACTGATCGAGTCAATTTGTATAAAAATCTGAATTTTATTTTTGGCATTTTGGGAATGTTGTAGAACAAAAGTTGTTCAGTTTCATGGACTGAGTTACAACCTGAGAGGTTCTGCGTTATTTCATTAACACGTTGTATATGATTTTTTTTTTTTCTGTTTGAAGGGACTTCACAGGTGGTCCAATAAAAAATTGATCACAATCGGCTTAGTACCAAAAATATGTATAAGCTTTTCTCTGACTGTCACTGGTAATGATGTAGGTTTTTAGTTTTGAAAAATTACGAGTATATACCTGACTCCCCCTAACCCCAACTCTGGACCCGTCCTAGAACAATACCGTATTAATGGGCAAGCAGTTCGCTTTGCATACGGCTAACAATATAGGCATTTTTATCATTAATCGACTGTAAAAATAGTTGTTAGTGTTGTACATGTTGAACATTTACTTGTTCTAAACTGAAAATATCGAGGTGAATTCGTCATTTTAAAACTTTTAACAAAATATTGATATAATTTTATTTATTAAGTCAAGGATCGGAAACGTTAAACATAGAGAAATAAATTACCAATAACACTGGTCAACAAGATTTTGCCACAAGCATACTTGCAGTGGTTTCTAATAGAATTTAGTACACAAAACATGAATCTTGTTATAAAAAAAACCGGCCAAGTGCGAGTCGGACTCGCGCACCGAGGGTTCCGTACAAACCTGCAAGGTTTAGTATTTGGTATGAATTTCAATTTAATACCTCTACGCGTTTATGAGGAAATGGGTAGTAAGTTTAAAATTATTAAAAAAAAATATATTATGTGATGTAACTAAAAATTTATGGTTTTCGTAATTTTTCCTTTATCTATGCTATAAGACGTTGCTTCGTACCAAATTTCAAGATTCTGAGTTCACGGGAAGCACCCTGTAGGTTTTGATTCCCTTGCAAGTGTCGAAAATTTGCGGCATAAACGGCTGTATCTTTTGATTGCGTTGGCTTAGAAGTTTGATTTTTTCACAGCTTCAAGGGACAGTAGACCTGAGTAATTGATATAAATTTCAGCTTCATACCTCCACGCGTTCCTGAGAAAAAGGGTCTTGACAGACGGACGGACGGACGGACAGACGGACAACAAAGTGATCCTATAAGGGTTCCGTTTTTTCCTTTTGAGGTACGGAACCCTAAAAATGTGTAGGACGTCTAAGTTTTCAAATATATCATGTCAAAAATATATATTTTAAAATTATACTATTCATTCAATTAGCTCCTTTTCAATTTTCAAATACCAGTTTAGCGGGTGTACTTTCTTATACAGACAAAAGTTTAACAGATTTTCGTTATTTAGAAATTTTAATATAGATTTATAATAAAGATTATCATGTCATAGAATAATCAATATGTAGGTTACTCAGTATAAAGAATTTTTAATAATAGATTTTCGTTGCACAGAAAATCAATAATTAGAATGTTTATTATGAATAATTTGAAATCATAGAATTTTATTACAAATAACATTGACTTTTGCGATGTTTCTAATATCAGAATATCAAATTAAATATTATAATTTTTAATAAGTTTAGTTAATATAATATTTATAACCTATTAAAGTTTGCCCTATTCTAGTAAAATGAATAAAACTTTCCCAGCACTTGCAGTTCTAACCTAACCTAACCTATAAGTTTGCCCTAACCTATATTGTGGTAGCGATTTATAATGTATTCTAACTTATTATATGGTATTTAATTTGATTAAACAATGTTTTCACTTAATACTTCCTTAAATAATAATTTTCAGTAAAATAAAATTCCATGAAAGATTATACCGAACAAACAATATTCTTTAAAGAAATATTCTACTGTTTGATTAGTTTGTTAAATGAAAATATGAGATTCTAAAATTCATTGAACTGTGTTTCTATAAATTGTGTTTCATTCAAGTAAATAGTCTTTAAAACAATAATATTTGAAATAAAAATATAAGAATTAAATATTATATGAAAAATTTTCTGTGAATCGAAATTCTATGAAATTTCAGTCTGTAAAACAAGGGGCACCCCCAGTTTAACACTGTGCAAACCCTACTTTTTACAATACATTTTACATCATTTCTAAATTATTTAATAAAATGGACTTATTAAAGATTTTGTGCGAGTCGGTATAACGGTATACAATACGTGCAGTACACAATGTATGGGAAATATTATAGTAACTTAAATTTTGTATAGCTCCTTAAATAAAAATGGTATAATGGTAAACCAAATTTTGTTTTGATTTCGATGAGTGATTACATTATTTAATGTGGCAGAATTAAATAACCTGCACAGAAGCTATTTAATATAAATAATTGAAAATATCAGAAAATCGGAAAAATTGGATCTTTGATATAACATTATTCAAAATTCTGACGTCCTAGGAATAAAAGTAAATTATGTCCATATACACTTTACAAAAATCTATAAGAGACAATAAGGTTTATTCAGGTGACAAAAAAAATTACAACTTTTGTCGATCAGTGTTATTAATCAAACAAATTTTGTTATATTTTTGAAGTTCCTTTTTATTGATGTACAGAATGCTACAGAAAGGCGAAATTATTTAAAAAGTTGGCCGTACAAGTATTACGTAAGCACCAAAGGGGGTGATAGAGTCTTTGATTTACTTATTTTGATGACATGGGGAGTGGGAAGGTCATTTCTTCGATTACGTCAGTAATATTTTTTAGTTATTTTTTACACTTGGCAATTTTAGTATTTTGATTTGAAATTATACAAACAGAAATCATTTATTCATAAATAACATTATTAAACTAAGTATAACCACAAAATACGAAACTTAACAATATATCTAAAACTTAAAAGTAATCTTAAAATATAACTACAAACAGTAAAATTATATTTACGAACAACGCTCATAAAATAATAAAAAACCCAAGCAGATTTGGTAAAAAAATATATCAATGCTTACGTTAGTATAGGTCCCTCCTATACATACATACTCCTACACAAAGAGAGTTTTTTTTTGTTAAAAAAGGCTTTTAAAAGGCCTGAGTAGACCCAAAGAGAGTGGATTACTTTTGCTAATTAAGAGGATGAACAGTTCTAAAGGTGAGATGGAACGAAAAAAATCGTACAAAGGGAGGAATAATTTGATTAAGCGTCTATTAAAAAGCAAAAAAAAAAGCTATTGCCCTATTTTTGCCCGTCTCCTTCCATTATGCTCTAGAAAAATTGCTCATCTGGCCGCCAAATATCACAGGCTAAGCTCCTCAAGATTATCTTACCTTTTAATAACATCCTGTATATTTCATTTCTTTAGTTAAATAATGCAGTAGAACAAGATGTTTGTGGAAGTTTAATTAGAAATAGGCATGTTATCTCCATAAATTCAGTTTTATTTTGGACGTAATTCAAAACGTCCAAAATAAACCTGAATTTATGGAGATAACATGCCTATTTCTAATTAAACTTCCACAAACATCTTGTTCTACTTAGCCTGCTTAAACTTTAATCCGACTCGTCTTTACGCCCTTCTGAAGAAAGTAAAAAAGTTAAGACTCAGTGCTGGTTCAGAAATATTCAAATCGTCGCATTCCAATACAAAACACATACTTTTATTAAGTACTACGTTTATTAAAAACCATTATCTTAAACATTACCTTAAACAGGTTCACATGTAGTAGAATGAAACTAAATAAATAATAAATAAATAAATAACGCCAAATCACACTAATTGAGCTAGCAGCTCATAAGTAAGTTTTTTTAAAACTTTTATTATGGGATAATAACTCAACGAATAACAATACTATCTTTTATAAAAAATACATACCTATACAATAGATAAATAAACACCCAAGACCCAGGACAATTTGAAAAAGGCCATTTTCCAACTTCCCCAGTCAGGTGATCGAACTCAGATCCTTCGGATTGGCGGGCTAGCATTAACTATTTCATCTGTGGATTTTTTGGCGGGAAGTCAAGGGGATCGATTGGGGTTTGCTTTAAATTATTTAGCAAATGGATTGTAGTGGCCATTATAATATGAAATTGGTGTTGTTTGGTGTTGCTCATGAATAATATGTGAAATAGTTAAAAGTGTATACATAGTTATAAATTATTCGAATTTACACAAATTCGGGCTTATCCCAGTGAGGGATCTCTTCCAGCCAACTTTTATTATAAAAATATGTTATCGTTGATTTGCAACTTTTTGGGGCTAGGTCAAAATTTATCCAGATATTATTTATTTATTGCTGGTTCGAGCGACAAAAGAAATAAAAACCCATCTTAGTTGAGCGGCGTCTTTATTTTTGACGCCTTCGAGTAAACATGAAGCACCTATTTCGACATGACCCTAGTCGTGCTTAGGATTCCTTGTCGTGAATATGTAAATACAGTGTATTCGTGTGAAAGTATCAAGATTGTTTTTACAGCTGATGTTTAACCCTTTAATTCATGAAAATATGAAGCGTTTTCTAAACCTGTTTTAGCTTACTTCTAGATTCTTACTAAGTTAAATATTGAAAAGAGAGATAAGGGACCGTTCAAGTATAACGTGAGTACTAAAGGGGGGGTGGGGTCTTTAATTTGCTAATTATTGATGACATAGTGAGGGCAGGGGTCAGTGCTTACATTACGTTAGCAATTCTTTTTATTAATTACTTTTTTTATATTTCTTGTAAAATTTTTATAATTGTGGTTTGGAATTAAACAGACAGGAAAATAATAGCTACGAACAATACACCTGCTAATAAAAACAATAAAAAACTTAAATAGATTTGATAAAATGAAAATGAAATGAAATGTAGTTTATTGCTTAAAATGTGGTACAATTTTGGTGGTACAAAAGTCATGTAGAGTCTCACACATTTAGTCATCACTGACATGCAACAGACATTGGTATATCAATTCAATTGGAACAAATTTTTAGTTATTATTTTATTTATTGTCAATTAAAAATCTTATATTAGTCAAATTATTATTATATTTTATTATTATTATGATTATAGAATTCATATAATTATAGATGCGGATAAAAAGTCTTTAACACTATAAAAACACTTCTTAACCAGCCAGTCATACAGTTTTTCTTTAAATGATTTAAGACTATGTATTGATCTAATTTTTATTAGGCAGATCATTGTAGATTCGTACAGCCATAGGAAAACTGTTTGAACTATATAACCATGTTTTCATTGTGGTATGTATGAATGATAAAAAATATACCAATGTTTACGTAAGCGTTTTCGTAGGAGAACAAAAGTCACGGACATAGCCCAGCGGATTAGCTCGTTGAAGTGGCAGTGGGCGGGACACATAGCGCGAGGAACCGATGGCCGATGGGGCAAAAAGGTTCTCGAATGGCGACCACGTACTGGCAAGCGAAGCGTAGGACACCCACCCACAAGGTGGTCAGACGACCTGACCAAGGTCGCTGGAAAGCGCTGGATGCAGGCCGCTCTAGATCGGTCATTTTGGAAAACCTTGGGAGAGGCCTATGTCCAGCAGTGGACGTTATGCGGCTGAAATGATGATGATGATGATTACGTAAGCATAGGAGGGGATAAGAGATTTGCTTACTTACGTTAAAATGGCTCACATTGTGCTAGCGTAATACTTGAACGATCCCAAAGGACAAAGGTTTAGCAAACGTTTCATATTTTTTTATGAATAATGGGTTAAAATTTTTGTAGAATCTGGAGTTAGTGTTACGACTACACTGACTCCTGACTTTCGACATTTTATCTGATGTCCAGAGTCTACAAAGTACTACAAACGACGTTTTAAATTATTGAAAAAATCTAATCACCTCGCGGCGCGCGAATTGGGTTCATCTTGAAAGTGAACGAAATGCTTTAAACTTCGCTCAAACTGTTAACTGAACTTTATTTTTCACTAATATCAGATCTTTTCAAGCTGCCTGAAGGTATTTTCTGCGGATTAAGTTTTATTCCAAAGCACGGGAAGTAATTTTAAAGGTATTTTTTTACGCAAATTTACATGCAATGTATTTTTTTCACAAAACTAGGGAGCATCTGTTTAACGTTGCAGTAATTGTGCAAAAAACTGAAAAATTTACGTTCTATTGAGGTAACGTAATTATGTGGGCATTAGCTAAAATGGCCGGCGGAAAGAGGGTGCGGTAACGGCATGGCCATTTGTTTGAATAACAAAATGTACGAAAATATATTAAACACATCAAATTCTGCGAAAAACAAAAATCACCTGCTATTGACATCTGTTCGGCTGAATTCTTTCATGCTGGTCTGATACAGATATAGATTATCGCGTTTTTAACCCTGATAGGGTAAACAAAGCGTTTTAGATTTTGCGGCTCTAAGCAGACAGAGCCCAGAAACGTAAATCCAAAGGCCACTTTTAGCGTCATGATGGGTGGTGGGTAAAAAGGAATCAAAATAGTGCTTTTCTTCTCACATTTGCCAAAAGTGGCCGTTTTTTGCAAAAATGGCCGTTTTCCGCAAAAATGCGTGGAAAAGCTTAGCGATCTCACTTTAAACTGTAAATAGTAGTTCATAAAATAGTTTGAAGGGTTATCTAGATCCGTATGGTACTTACAAAATTTAAAATTTTGTACCATCCGTTTCCTTTCAAATAATTTATTTCAAATGGGGACAGCACTGGACCCCGAAAAATTCATGTAGTCCCTTAAGAAACTATTACACCGTACAATGTAAACAATCAATACGATCATGATGATGTGTCAATCCCCAGCTCAATCAAGCAAACCAGATCAATCCGGCTTCAGCTTAGCGTCAACAATGCCAATCCATTTACTGAAGATTATCCCTATTAAATGGGATAGAGGCCGATTGACCGCAGATAGTAGTTAGGGCTCTGAAGTTTCTTATATTCTTAACAAAATTGACATACAATCATAGATACATGTTTGTACACATGCATCCGTGTGAGTAAAACATACGGCTACCGTAGATCGACACATTTTACGTGACTGTCTTTTACTGTCTGTCATTATTGCATGGCAGTTTTAGATTGCCTCCGGGGTCCAGTGGTCAAGGCTTGTAAAACGGAGTTCGTGGGTTCAAATTTCAGTGTTGTTTCCAGTCTGGTTAGAATATTTCAGACGTGAATCACCTGATTATCCAAAAAGATGATTCCGTTCTTCGGAACCTGGGTCCCAAACGCCATCTACCGTTTTTTTAAACCTATACTGAGATTGGTTCTGGTCCACCCTTTGGGTTGCGGAGGTCGGACGGCAGTGGTTCTGTGGTTAGGTAGCGGACCTTGGGCTCTGAAGCGTTACCGCTGAGGATGCAACCGGGAATACGGTAAAGCGAACAGCACATTGCGCGAAAATGCAAGAGTCTTTAGATGTTCTATTGCCGGCCGAATGTTCGGCGGCCGGATATTCGGCTATCCGGTATCCAGCCATTATCCGTTCCATCTGTAATAGAAACGCTAAACACCACAGCCCACAGCACTGTCACAGCCTTATACCGTCTAAAGATAATACCGCAAGACTTCTGAATGTTTAAGGTGATCTATTAGGTTAATAGGTGATGCCTTTGCCACCAATCCTGTATAAATCTCAAGTTTGCTATTTAAATTTCTGATAAGGCCGCTTTGATCGGTTGGCTTCGATTTGGCTATTCTCGTGTGGTGTTAAATATCTCATTTCAAGGCATATATTATTGTAGTCACGATATTGGACAATTTTCCTCGAGGCCTCCCGAAGTCTGTAAACTTCATACAAACGCAATGATTTTATTTTGAAACGACATGTTAGCTTTCGGCAAAATTTTGTAATTTTAATGAAATTGTATATACGTCTAAATGAAATAACGCAAAACCTCTCAGATGGTACATCAGCCCATGAAACTGAAGGACTTTTGTTCTACAACTTTCACGAATCCCAAAAAAAATTAAATTTGCATACAAAATGATCAGCTCATCCAGTCAATTTGTATGAAAATCCGAATTTTTTTTTTTGTATATATAGAATATTAACTGATTTTTAGCAGTCAAAATATTAATCTTGACTTGGTGACAATCGGACCAACTTGCATTTAGGCAATGACCTTCCATACACAGAAAGGTGATTGCATTTAGGTATCAAAAAAAAATTTTTTAAAATTAAAAATTTATGTTCTAAATCGGTTCTAAAATGGAGAATTTATTGGTAAACATTCATAATAAACCCACTTCCTGGTATCCGGTTGGGATGGAATTTTGTATGCTAATGAAAATAAGACGATAATTATTATCACAAGAAGCTGATCTGATGATGGAGCCGGAAGGTGGCTATAGGAACCCTGTACTGCAATAAAACGACGCAACCCCATGAAGTTTGGGCATATTAAAGGCACTGATCTAAAGAGGCAGTTGTAAATAGCAGTTTTGGTAAGTTAAAAATTATAAATGGCATGTTTAATAACTAGTTCAGCAGTTAAAACTAAGCATTAAAGTAAACAAAAACTGATCAGTGAATATATAATTGAGCATGAAAATAATTAAATGGGCGATAAAAAAAATTTAACGAGCGGTTTTCCCTAACCTAGTAAAATGGATAAAACCGACCTAGCAGTGTGTTGGTCGCAGTTCTAACCTAACCTAACCTATAGGTTTTCTCTAACCTAGTAAAATGAATAGAACTAGTAATATGATAAAATAACAGACAAATTGATTATTTATTACTGTTCATGTTTTACTGTCGCAATAATTAATCAACCGCCATTAAATTAAATATCTGCTCAATATGTTTTCCAACTAATCATAATAACATCTCGAATATTTAAATAACAGCTCAAAAAATTAGTTCCCCATATTAAATATCTATCAAGCCTCATAATAAGACCTTGTAGGAAAAAACCATTTTTTTTGCTTGAAAATGAAGGCATACTCGTACTTCCTGAAATAACATAGAGCTTTATTTCAATTATGTACATACCATAAGCCTGTATATTTTCGTAATAGGTAATGGATATTCCAAAGATATAACTTTAGACCCTGTAATAATATATACTCCGCTTATGTTCCTATGCTAATTCCCAGGCCATCAAATATTCAATGGTATGTGCTTTGGCCTTATAATCAATAGGCCTTAGCTTCGCCTATTTCGGGCTTGTTTGGGATCTTAGCCGGCATCTTGGTAATGGGTTATTGTGCTTGGCTATTATGACCTAAAATACAATGTAAACTAAGCCGAAAAGCTCGGTGGCTGCGCCTTGTCCACTATTCAACGTGTAACAAAAAGGAAGTATCAACCCGAAAGGGACTTAACGTACTAACCAATGTAAAGAACTTTCACTATAGGACCATCCCTGAAATAACGAAGAAAATAAATCTGCACCCCCATACAAAATTAAATACCTACCGTGCCAAAATGTATGGAGCCGCAGATTTTTTATTTTCGCTAATTCAGGGATGGTCCTATAGTAAAAGTTGTTTACATTGGTTAGTACGTTAACTCCCTTTCGGGTTGATACCCCCTTTTTGTTCCACGTTGTACATACATACATAAACTAAATAGTAAAATAAGAGAAGTACTTTATGGGCTTTTTTATTTTAAAAATATTATACAGACATAGACTTTATTTCTTTACGGGGCAAACATATTTTATTAAACTTTACGATTGATAGAAGTTTATTACAATACTTACCTTTTTTGAATCTTCAAAAAAGGTAAGAGTGTGAAAGGTTTGAGTTTACATTAATTTTTTTTAAGAACCTTCCAGCCTCATCCTGGGAATAATTGAGTACAAAAGTACTTTTCAGGACAAGTAAGACAAACTTTTAAGTTCTGGTCCAAAATTTTTATAAATGAAATCCTGAACAAAAAGAAAATGAAAGGTGAAAACTTGTGAATGCAAAACTTTAGCAAGTTCTATAAATTCATGTCAAAAAGCTTTTGTTATAAAAAATAAATGTTTGTTCCGGCTTATCTGGATACACAATTTTTTTTTCTTAACTAGTTTTTGCTAAACTAATATAAATCTGGAATCTTAAGGCGACGTGGGTTCTCAATTTGCAATACTGTGCGTGTATTTGAAAAATCACTGTTATTAAACTACTACAGTTTATTCCTCAAAAAATTTACATAAAAATCTTAAGGATTTTCTACAGACACTCACAATAGCCAAAACACGATTGAGCATTTTTGGCTCTATAGAAAAAAATCACAAACATACCTCTAATTTGCCTAAATTTGCCTTTATAATACATATTCCTATTTTATAAAATCATCTTTTTATATGAAAATTATACCAAAAAATGAATTATCAAAATATCTATCCGTTTTGGCTAAAAAAAAATATAATACAAAAAAAAAAAAAAAAACACTGAAATATTCGTCGAGAGAGAAGAAAGGCCCGGGCCCGGGAAGTATTGATGAGTGTAATATGAAGCGAAAAAGGTCAGTCAGGAATTTAGGATCATAGGAAGTGGAGGTCCATAGTCTCTGCCTACCCCTGTGGGAAACAGGCGTGATAGTATGTCTCTCTCTCTATCTCATCTTAGCGTATTCCCAGTTGCATTCTCAGCTGTAATGCTGTGAAGCCCGAGGTCCGCTTTCCGGCTTTTCCTTCTCCACTTCGCACGGTCTTGAGGCATAACTATTTATTAATCTGTGCTTGGGCATCCTTGGTTGTAAGACTACTGGCACGCATATCATCCTTGACGACGTCAAGCCAACATTTCTTGGGTCTACCACGCCTGCCGGGCCCCGGCGGGGGCGGCATGACTATGTAGACATTTGTTGCAAGATAGACACAGCCTCTGTATGAATTTGCGTGTCGATCTGACGTCAAATTGACTGCATTTAGGATCGTCACTTTTAGTCACGTGTATGTCAATTCATTAGATCGGACATTGAGCTCTCTACTGTAGAATACCTAAATCTGCCGTATTGAGTCGTAGAAACTCGTCGAAAAACGTTGGAGCATGTAATAAAAAGATTGTTTGTAAGTGAAATTATTATCAAATATTGTATTGAAAATTGGCGCGCCAAGTTTTCATACAAATTCAAGGACTTTCTATATCTAGTAGTATATACAGATCTGTGCAGATAACAGACCTCGACCTACGTTCAACACTGTCAACGAATTGCTCTCAAAGTCCACTTTGATCAATGTGACACAGACTGTCTTTATAAACGTGAGTGATGAAATAAATATGCAGTTGATAACAAGTCCTTGAGCAGTTGCATGTACTCGTACTTACTGATTAATGACATAGTAATAATGAAATCCATTGTTTATACTACAATGAAGGCAAAGTTACCAACAAGTGGGCCTATGCCCACTTGTTGGTAACTTTGTACTTACTACTTATTTAAACTGCAATTAAAATGTGCTAAGCACATCTATCGGGTGCTAAGACATTAAATTTAGAATTACTAATTTGTTAGATAAAAATGGTACAAATAAGTACTTAATAAAAAAATGTTTTTGACAACTTTTCTTATGAAGTTTTTAACCCTTGATGAAAGTATTTTAAGTCTGTATGTTTGTGAGGCTGTGTGTCTGTCTGTGGCATCGTAACTCCTAAACGAATTAACCGATTACAATGCGGTGTTTTTTTTATCGAAAGCTTTGTATGTCGTGATGGTTCTTAGATATGTTTGATGAAAATCGGTTAAGTCAAAAAATAAACTTGTTTTAAAGTTATTTATGTTTATATTTTTTATGTTGCAGGTAAGCAAATGCAGGAGACAACCCACTCTCGGTAATATTTTTAAAGGAAAAAGGATAAGTAAGACATAAGCACAGGTATGAAACTTCATAGAAGCGGAGTATCATTTATGCCTATACATCCGTGCACACGTCAATGCGTGTGTGTTCGCTCGCTCTCGCCCCTCGACAAGGCGAGGACGGGGGAGAGGTGCGGGGACGGGGAACGGGGACGCATATTGCGTGGGACCTTAGATTCCATTCTGTATGAAATATTCTTATTAATTTCTCTGACATAAACTGTCCTCTTCCTCCGGCCTTATCCCATTTCTACTTGGGGTCGGCTCTCCTAATCGTTCTTCTCCAAAGAGATCTCGTTTGGGTCGTCGCTGATTCTGTGTCCGCTTTCTTTAGATCCTTATTTACGACAGATATCCATGTTAATCTAGGCCAGGCCGTCCGTCTTGGAAACGACTTAAAGTTCATCACTTTCCTGGTCATGTGATCGTTAGGCCTCCTCATGAGATGGCCGTACCATCGAAGGCAGGATGGAAGAAAGTACCATCTGTGACATAAGTGAGTAAATAAAACATAGAGGACATCATCATCATCAGAATTACATTGTATCACAGTAAAATTAAAAAAAAAACACAAATCAGTTCTATGGTCTAAAAATAATGAAAAAAATTAGAACGTATCAGCTGCTTCTATTCCCGCACAGATCGAAAGGCGATCGAGGGAGTGGGTGCAAATGCGAATCATGTTTATGGGCGATGTGGCTAGCAACCCGTCACTATTTTGATTCCTTTTTCCCACCATCTTCTCGCCCACCATCACGTTAAAAGTGGCATTTTGGTTCGGATGCTACGGTGAAACACACATAAATATCCACATACATACTTTCCCACATACATAGACTGCTAAAATCATTACCCTTCCTTTTGGCTTTGCCATAGTCAGGTAAAAAATGAACACGCTAGCAATAAAAAGGGAGCGAAACTACCCGGATAAGGACTTGGAGCCATGCAAATAGACTTGTCAAACTTGAATTGCAATAAAAAAGTGAAATGATGTACAAAGAACTCGAAAAACTCTTGGCTCCCAAAATTGATCCGGGCATAGAATTAGGTATGTGTAAGGAGTTGGCATGTCGAATTATTAAATTAATAAATAGAATAAAAAATTCAAGGGTCCTGTAATAATTATGCCTGTATAACATTCTCTTGTAATTAAACATAGTATCTGAATTGATTAAACATACCTACCTATTGGATTAGATAAATAATAGACTGTCAGATTTAGGGTTGCCATCGGACATGTTTGGCTTTTTCAGGTTGCATCCGGCCAAATATTTGTGTCCGGCTTTTGTTAAGCTTGTTGGCAAAGCGGATGATTTTTTTAGGCCTCGACAGAGCTACCAATCTGTTCTTTGAATTTCTAAAAATGATCTAACACCACTGCATCCATTCTGAATTTGAAGGCTAATGTTCGGCCTTATTCAGCGCCGAGTCCGCCTTTTATAATTTTGGAGATGACAACCCTAGTCAGATTCAACTTGAAGTGAGACACTGATTATAAATTAATTATGACATTAATATTGTAATAAAACTTGATATTAATACCCGACTAAATCAAAGGGTGTTTATCTTTGTTATAAACGTGACAATGACGATTGATTTCTGCCGTATTACGAGTATAATAATCATACCAAAAAATTGCCAATATGCCAATATTTTTTTTTTCTGAAGAAATAGATTTTATAGCTGTCAGTTGTCACCATTTGAATACTTACTAGTTTGTATCTGGTAACGAAATAAGAGACAATTCTCTTTTTTTGTAACTGGTTACAAAATACAGTTACATAGGCGGCCGAAAGGTCATTATTTCTAACGACCGTCGACCGTCAGATTTTTTTAAGTATTTGGTATGTTGCGATTAAGAAGCCTTTTCTTTCACATCATTAAATGAACTCAATGTCAAAAATATTTTTGTGTAAGCTCGTTACATTCAAGGACGCAGGCGCCAAGGCAACGTAATTCCCTATAATCCCCTTTATTTTACATTCCATAAAATGGACTGCCTCCGTGGTTCAGTCGTCAAGGCGTTTGCCTTGTGATCCGGAGGTGGTGGGTTCTTATCCTAGTGGGAAGCATACTTTGTGAAAAGGTGGTTTGAGTCTGGTTAGGATATTGCAGGCTTGAATTTTCTGACTATCCGAAAATTGTAGAGATGATTTCGTGCTTCTAAAGGCACGTTTTTAGCTGTGGGTCTCGAACGCCATCTAGCTTTTGTTTATACCTATCATAGGATTGGTTCTGGTCTACTCTTTGGGTTGCGGAGGTTAGACAGCAGTCCTTCTGTGTAAAAACCAGTAACCTCGTCTAATCACCTAGGTTAGTTAGCAGACCCCGGACTCTGATGCGTTACCGATGAGGATGCAACTGGGAATACGCTCGGCTGATGATGAAAGCTAGAAATAAATAGAAATAAATAAATAGATAAGGACAAATCACACTGATTGAGCTAGCCCCAAAGTAATTTTAAACTTGTGTTATTGGATACTAACTCAACGATACTATATTTTATAATAAATACATATATATCGTGATAATGAAATACCGCAAAACCCCTCAGATGGTACCTCAGCCCATTAAACTGAACAACTTTTGTTCTACAACATTCACGAAACCCAAAATATAAATAAATTGAATGTTATTTTTGGCATTTTAGGAAAGCTGTTCAGTTTCATAGACTGAGTTACAACCTGAAAGGTTTTGGGTTATTTCATTAACTCGTTGTATAGATAAACACCCAACACCCAGGACAATCTGAAAAAGAACATTTTCCATCTGGCCCTGGCTGGGGATCGCACTTAGAACCTCCGGATTGCCGGAACAGCGTGTTGACCATTACACCACGGAGGTCGTCGAAATATATTGAAAGTCCTCTCTATCGCATCATCAAATTAACTCAATGTCAAAAACTAATATTTTTATGCAAGCTCGTTACGTTCTAGGGACGCGGTTGCCACGGCAACGTAATTCCCCTATAATCCCCTTTATTTTAGCAGTCATCCCTCCGGCTCGCCAAGCTATACGTCAGCCCTTCCTTGGTCCTCTATCACACCGATGCTAAAACTCCATTGACTTCTTCCGCTTTCTCAAAATACAAAAACATAAGTAAATGAGAAAGCTAAATAAATAAAACCCAAATCAACTTTTGCCCAGAGTATAATCTGACAAAATATACCAAAACTGTATTTGTAACGGATGTTTGTTTGTTTTCGTGTGTGTAAGTGCCAAAAACTGATGTTATATTTTTCAAGCTGCCTAAAGGCATCTTACATAACTTCACGACTTCCTAAAACATAAAAAAAACCTACAATTTTAGGAAACGACATTGAAATTGTAGGCTTAATCGAAAATTAAAAGGAAATTAATTGGATAAAAGCCAGAATTAAAATCCATTAGTTGAAGCCTTGTTATAAACCACTCGACGTTTTCGACAGTAATTAAATAAAAATTATTGTTAAACGACCCGACATATTTCTACTGGTATTTATTAACCAGTACTTTGTCAAATAACAGGGATGTGGACTAGGTCTAAAAATATTGTTTTATTTAGTTCGTAAGTATTCAAAAATAATGGACCAATTTTTTTCCATTTATTAAAGTAGTCGTAGTAAAAAATCACAAAGATTCAGCGCAAGTTTCGGTGTGGCGGAAAACCTAAAATATATTTGTAGTCTACATTCGTATTATAAGCATCACATAAGTATTTCAGCAAATCCAGATAATAAGACACGAAAAGCGACGAGATTCCCGATTATAATTTTGGACTCGGGAGTCTATATTCAGATTTAAAAAAAATACTGTATTTTACCAATTTTTGCCTGGCTTTCACCCTTAGATACAGTGATTTAACGAAATAACAATAGAAAAAGATTTAAAGAAGGTAATACGGTAAAAAATATTTAAGCTAACTTTTTATTACTTTAATGTGAGAAATCATAATAACACAAGATAATAGTTCATGTTCAGTTATTTTAGTTTTCATGACTTTCATGATTAATTGTCTACGAACAATAATTCTCTAGAAATCTAACGCACATTCACCGCTTCGATTCTGATTCCATTTATGCAATCAAACTAACAGTAATTACAACGAAACACTCAAACACACACATAGGCAAAGATGCATGCGATTGGTCGCGACAAGGTTACGCACGCGTCATCGTCGCGTCGGTCGAGCAGCCGGCTGCCCCGAGCCGGCTACTCGACCGACGCAACGAGTGGTGAGGTGTCAACAGATGTCAAGTATGAATTATTAAAATGTTTATTCACTTACATATGAAAGGCGAGTCCTGTGTTTTTTATTTCTGTATGGCTTCTACACCACTTCACGGCACATGACGGCATTTTTAATGAATCGATTATCGCAAAAACACAGCAATATTCTCAAAGGAAACTTTTTGCGACGCAACCGCACGACTCGAGTGTCACGGCGAACTGTCGCGCCGCGCGGTTCATATTTTAAGCCCCGCCCGCCGCGGTACATATCTCGTGGAATGATTTTTCTGGATTAGTTAGGCTTCTAGGGAATTATATTATCTTTTTCATAAAAAAAACCATTCTTAAAACATAGTATCATATGATAAAAAATACAGAAAAATAATTCCAAGCCCAGCGATTTTCACGTAACCTTGTAAAACACCTTTATTATACGAGAAAATAAAGAAAATTATAAGTTAATGTAAATGAGACTATTCGAATACAACTTCAGAATTAATATTCACATCATGGAAAGAACATAAATATGAGGTGCTGAACAAAACATTGGACATGACCAAATGTTTCGAGTCAAGTACTAAGGTCGTTGACTCTCAAATGTTTTGTAGTATTTTATTTATTTAAACTTTATTGTACAAAATACAATTTGTATAGCACAATAGGCGGACTTAAGGCCGTACCTGAATTTTCCGGGGTCCAGTGCTGCCCCTATTTAAAATAATCATTTTAAATAAAACGGAGGCATCTTTTAAAATTTTGCTACTACAAGTCCTAGAAAACCCTTCAAAGTATTTTATGAACTAATGTTTACAGTTTAAAGTGAGAACGTTAAGCTTTACTACGCACATTTGCGAAAATCGGCCACTTTTGGCAAATTTGCGTAGTAAAGCTTAAATGTTCTCATTATAAACTGTAAACATTAGTTAGATTTATTTTAAATGGGGGCAGCACTGGACCCCGGAAAATTCAGGCACGGCCTTAATGCTAAAAGCATTATCTGACAACCAACCTTTGGGTTGTTAGACAACTCAAAATAGAAAAGAAATGATAAGAATTCGGATATATATTTACTTTCTAAATAAACTACTTTATTAATAAATACTTACTATACTTCAACAATATAAATATGTACATAAATATACACACACTGATACATACTATATATCGATATGTATTCATTTATAAAATACACTACTAACAAATAATAGTATCACACTTGATTGGACTGAGCGAGCATATGCTTGAACAACAAGGCCTTAAGAGCCCGTACTACCCTAAAGTTCTTAGAGCGATCTTTAATATTATCAATATTAACGAAATATTCACTTGAAATAAAAACACAGCAAAGTCCAGGACTAACTCTATACATAATATGTTTCGAAAACACGATTGCTAAAAATTTTCTCTATAGAAAAAAATTGCGAAGTTGCCTCTAAATCACCTCAGAATAAACTAAAACGGAAAGTATTCGAGAAATACAATAAATTAGCCTTTGTAACTTTGGATTATAATTGTATTAAACATAAGGCAGTCATAATATGTCTTGTTTTTTTAATAACTCTTAAACGAAAAACACCTCAAAACCAAAACCAGCCTCATTGACCTACCATGGTCTTTCCACCCCGCATGGTCTCGCTGTCTCGCTCCGGCTAGAGAAAATTTGTGTGCGTTGGAGCGGGAGCAAAACTAGTTCTATTCACATCAGACGCCCTCTTAAAGCGAGCACGACTAGTGGCAGTTCTCACAGTGTTAGGAAGCGCGTTCCAAAGTCTTACTGCCGTAACGGCGAAGGATTTTCATAGACAAACAAATATACGAGTCAATGCACAGTCAAGTTATTGCAATCAAATACAACACAACGGTGTAATAGACAGCCCCCTGTCAAGTCCAAACCCAAGAATTTGTCTATTGAAGCGGCCCTTGCAGTGCGACCCTAGTTATGCAAGCCTGACATGGACTAAAACACTGCGCTCTGTCATGCTATGTTTACCACCTCTGAAGAAAATTTGTGGAAGTTTTAATAGATCTATACTAATATTATAAAGCGGAAGAGTTTGTTTGTTTGTTTAAACGCGCTAATCTCAGGAACTAATGGTCCGATTTGAAAAATTCTTTTTTTGTTGGGTAGTCCATTTATAGAGGAAGGCTTTAGGCTATATAACATTACGTTCCGACAACCACGCTAACGAAGTCGTGGGCACAGCTAGTGTTTCTATAAGGCTAATAATGGCGATATTATCTTTTTACTTTTATCACTTTTCTTGTGTGTTTATCTCTTTAAATACAATGTATTCGGTCATTACTCATTACATACCAATAATTTAAGACGATACACGGAATCCAGTGCTGCCCCCATTTGAAATAATTTATTTGTAAGGAAACGGAGATATAAAAAAAATTTTTGTTTCGATATCAAGCACAAAGGTTGCACATTTCAAAAATATAAAGATTGTAAGTCGTAAATGGCTGCCGAGCTTGTATTAATTGGATAATTCTTACTTTTCAGTAAGCATTTTCCCGTAGTCGGGTATTAGTTTTTTAAACGTATATCTTGTTGGCGTAACTATAAATTGTAAGTGTATTCCACAGACCATGGATCAAGATAGACACAGCCTCTGTATGAATTTTCGTGTCAATCTGACGTCAAGTTGACTTCATTCAGGATCGCCACCTTTAGTCCGTGTATGTCAATTCATTCTGGGTTCGATTCCCAGCCAGGGCAAATTGGAAAATGGCCTTTTTCAAATTGTCCTGTATGTATTTATCATTGTCATGTATTTATCATAAAATATAGTATCGTTGAGTTAGTATCCCATAACACAAGTTTAAAGAACTTACTTTGGGGCTAGCTTAATCAGTGTGATTTGTCCTTATATGTTTATTTATTTATTAGATCGGACAATGAGCTTTCTACTGTGAAATACCTAAATCTGCGGTTTTAAGCCGTAGAAACTCGTCGAAAAACGTTGGAGGAAGCAATAAAAAAGATTCCTTCCGTTTGTAAGTGAATTTCTAATTAAATATTGTATTGAAAATTGGCACGCCAGGTTTTCATTAAAATTGAAGGACTGTCTTTATCTAGTATAGTATATACAGATCTGTGGTGTATTCAAATCCCCCAAGTAGCGTCCTAAAACGCCATTAAGAACTTCTTTGCAATAAAGATGTATCTAAATGACTTCGCTGTGACATCAGGGTAATACGACCACATCGGATCCAATATCGAGATGATTAATATGGATATCCAGGAGTACATCAGTTTATGACGGAGCTAGTGACGCGCTGCGGCTTTGCCCTTGTGTATTTCAATGATTTATTATGGTTATGATGAGATTAAGTATGTAATAAAGCCTTCCTCCTTGTGCCTCAAGGATTCTGAAAATGACCGATGGGACGCGGCTTGCTTGCACCATTTTCCTGCCTACTCACAACGTCTAACCAGTGAACCTTTGGCATGAATATAATAAATAAACATACACTACCTATAAATATAATTCGTATTTCGATATACCTACCATTTATTGGGAAAAGTTGTTCAAAATAATGAACTAAATCACCCATTAAAATATTTGTTAGTACTTAATTACAAATAAGCTTGTATAGAGACAAATCACACAGATTCGCTTACCCTAAAATGTGTTTTTAAACTTATGGTATACTAACTCAACGATACTATATGTATTTTATGACAAAATATAGGTATACATCGTGTTAATGAACGAATGCAAAACCTCTCAGATGGTACCTCAACCCATGTAACTGAACAACTTTTGTTTAACATCTTTCACGAAATCAAAAAAATAAATTCGGATTTTCATACAAAGTGACTCGATCAGCTGATCAGTTTGTATGAAAATTCAAATTTTTTTTTCGAACAATTCATTGTTTAATTTGAATAAGAGATCTTCTCCTGTCCGACTAATATAATAATTTTAGTGAGTTTGGTTTGGGTGTTTGTTGCTCAATGACCCAAACGGGTTAAATGGATTGGATTGGAATGAACTTTGGCATTTAGACAGGGTTTGCTTCGTCCGGCTTTAGTCGGACATGTTTGGCTTTTCGTCTCGCGTCCGGCTAAATATTTGTGTCCGGCCTGTCCGGCTTTTGTTAGACTTTTATTAGGACTTGCAAGAACTACCAGCCTGTCCGGCTTTTTGGCAAAGCGGATGACCATTGCCCGACAAAGCGGATGAGCTAGGCATTTAAACTTTACGAGTTCGAAGTTTTGGCGACTTTGATTTTGCTCCACCACTGTATCCATTCCTGCTTTTACGGCTAAATGTCCTGCCTAATTCAGTGCCAAGTCCGGCTTTTATAATTTTGTAGATGGCAACCCTACATGTAGACAGCTTGTAATTATTACATTGAATATAATATTTCGAAAAATTTTAGCTTTCTGTGGTATTGTCAAATAATTAACTGACCGCGCGGTGAACAACTAGTAGACCCTAAATTTTTTGTTTGTTTTTCGTTCGATTTTTCGAGCTGCCTAAGGCATCTGACATAGCTTGACGACTGCCATACAATGATGATAGCCGGGACCAACGGCTTATTAACGTGTCTTCCGAAGCACGGAGGAGCTCGAGGAATTATTATGCCACTTTTGGTCACCCATCCAAGTAAGGAACACGCTCGTGGTCACTTGCGAAAGAGCTACTATTGCGTTCTATCATCGGGCCACCGAGTTTCACATTGATCCAAAATGTATTTCTATACAACGTGGTAATGAAATAACGCAAAACCTCTCAGATGTAACCTCAGCCCATGAAACTGAACAACTTGAGTTCTACAATTTTCACGAAACTCAAAAATAAATTAGAATTTTCATACAAACTGATCAGTTGATCGAGCCAGTTTGTATGAAAATTCGAATTTTATTTTTGGCATTTTGGGAATTTTTTAGAACAAAAGTTGTTCAATTTCATGGGCTGAGGTACCATCTGAGAGGTTTTGCGTTAGTTCATTAACACGTTGTATAGGATTTTCCTGCCAAACCAGAATTCCTGCTAAAATGCGATTCAATTCGGTTAAGTCTGATTTCCTGTACCGACCAGTCTGGGTTATTTCTGAACTGCATGCACGTGTCCAAGTCAAACACCTCGCCCGTGAGCGAGTACAACTTACAGAGTACAAGGTGACTAAACAGTTAGCAACTGCATGCGATATTGTGGAAAGAGCTTTGTTTATTTATATTTGATGATCTCTGTGGCCTAGTGGTCAACATGCCAGGCTGTCACACCGGAGGTCCTGGGTTCGGTTCCCGGTCAAGTCAAGATGGAAAATTATCTTTTTGAGATTGACCTGGGTCTTGGATGTTTATCTATATATGTATATGTTATAAAATCTATATTTTAAATCTAAATCGTTGAGTTAGTATCCCATAACATAAATCTCGAAATTACTTAGGGGCTATCTCAATCTGTGTGATTTGTCCGTATATATTTATATTTAAAGTCTATAATATGTACCTATGTATAATTGCTGTGCTCTATGTGTAATTGCTGTGTTATACTTATATATTGTACATATACTCGTAACATAGCAATTACACATAGTTTCAAACACAGTGGTACAAAAGGTGTACTTATTCCAGGAGGGATCTCTTCCAGTCGACCAGTTGGACGGGACTTTTCAATTTTTTGGTAGTAGGAGAGGGTGATAGTCCCTAGAAAGCGGATATAGGTTACTTATATAGATGAAAGGTGAGCAAAGTGATGGTTTTATGATGGATACTGACCGACCACCCTTAGCAGAACTTCCCGGCGTCTCTCGAATTAGTTTGTAGTATATTTATAGTATATATATTTGCCATTTGATAGTAGGTAGGTAAGACTATTATTAGTACTTTCAGGCTGCCTTGTGGCAAATTTGAAGGTGTATCATAGTTTACTGACTCATGCAGCCAAGATGATATAAATTTTGACGACCTCCGTGGCGTAATGGTTAGCACGCTAGACCGCTAATCCAGAGGTTCTGGGTTTGATCCCCAGCCGGGGCAAGTTGGAAAATGGACTTTTTCAAATTGTCCTGGGTCTTGGATGTTTATCTATATATGTATTTATCATAAAATATAGTATCGTGGAGTTAGTATCCCATAACACAAGTTTAAAAATTACTTTGGGGCTAGCTTTATTAGTGTGATTGGTCCCCATATATTTATTTATTACTTTTTACGTTTCATTCAGCCAAGCTAGACTAGAAGTGGTCCATGAATAGTGTCCATAAAAATATTCCAAATTTACGGGAATTTTCCCATTGTAATTTTACAATAATAAATATTAAAATTTAAGGAATATTGCGGGAAATGTTTACGTGTTTTCAGGGACGGCACATCACTATCTATAAATATAGATAAGCTAAGAAATAGATAAGATAGTAAAATAGGTACCTACAAGTCGAGCTAGATAGAACACCAAAGCTTTTGATGATAACCTTTGCTCTATCAACACTCGCTTTTGCCGCCTTGTAACTTTTTAATGCCAGGATCGAAAATCCATCCTAACATTCTGGATAAGAGGCCTTACTCCGCACGTCGTACATACTCATGGCTCAACCGGCCACAGATAAGTGCACTAATTGCAGTTACGGACTTTGCTTGCAGATAACCGTAATCGCCCTAATGTTTGATCCTGTGTTTGAGTCTGTCGGTCAACATTACCATTAGTGGATGACCCAATTGCTTCCAACATTGGGCAGCAGATATCATTTATGGATATTAAGCAAGTTGAATTTTTGTTCACAATCTGTGGTACCAGTTATTGTTGTTTGTGTACAGCTTTTAACATGACAAATAAACTAAAAACAAAACGAAAAGAGGTTAAAATGAACTCTGCACATCTGCACTCGAATGTGGACCTCCAGCTTTTTTTCCAATATATCGGTTTTTTCATAGGAAAACGTGATATAAAAGTGTTTGGTACGCTTTTTTAACAACATGCATGTCTCTACTCTAATAAGGATAAAACATAAGCTAAGTTTTTTTTAAAATATTAATTACTTATTATGTTGTGATAACATTGTATTAGGCATAATATCTTTGTAAACTGACAAAGCCCTTCTAGTGCGTAGGCGACCAATACTGTGTAAATGACTTTCTTTCGGCGTTTCTTCTCAGCAGTAGTCGTTGCGAAACGCTAGTATCGGTAGCTTTTGAACAAAAAAATAATAATTTAAATATAAATAAACATTACACGTAATGTACACTATAATTATTGACGTGTAAAAGCAAAGGCCTAATTACTGAATAAATATGTGATTTTGATTTGATAATAATAATAATAATCTTTTATTTAATAAATTCTACGAAACTGTTGCTTTTGCCTTAGTTCATATCATATTTGCTCGGTGCCGTATCGGTCAAGCCAGTCGACAGTAATTTTGTTCAAATATTTGATATTTAATACTCGTGTGTCCGATTTAATGTATTAGTATCATATAAAATTTCGACAAAAAGTGCATATAGCACAGCCACACAGGCCAGCAAAGCCATAAAGGCCATAGAGCACTAAAATCTCTAATAAAAAAAAGAGCCTTAGAGTCAATTTGTTATTTTAGTATAAGCCTTTCCTAAATTGAAACCAGTACCAGAAAGCCCATCTGTATTCTGTAGATTCAATAGCGAAACTTAGCGGACCTCGGAACTGGAGCCGATAAGGGAGTAGGTAGAGGTAGGTAGGTAAGATGAGTCGGTACCAGATGCGGAGTAAGATTCAGTGAGCCAAAACACTCCTCGGAGTCGAGATTACCCATGTCTATATCCTATGCACTTTGATTTAATAAAAAATAACAATCTGAGTTTTTTATGTTCAAATGTTGTGTTAATTTTAGGACATCTCTAGCGGCCCGCCCCGGCATCGCACGGTATTGTACATGTAAGGGAATCTTCCATACAAATGCTCTACATATTAGTGAAAACCGCATCAAATTCAGCACAGTAGTTTTAGAGTTTATTGAGAACAGACAGACATATAAACGCGCCGAGGAACATCATTATTTTATAATAAGTATGGATGAACAGGGGGGATGACGAAGGTGGATACGATCTTTCTTGAATAGGGTAATTCATTTATTCATTATCCTAGTTAGTGATGTGCCATCCCTGGAAAGTTTGGGAATATTCCCGTAAACATTCCTCCCAATATTCCTAAAAATGGAAATTTAGGGGAATATTTACGATAATATTGGGAATAAAATAAACATATAAAATAAAAAAATAAAATTTACTATGGAAAAACTCATGTTAATATGAAAAATTTCCAGCGGCACATCATGATCACACTCAGGGTCTAAGATGTCAACGTATAAAGATTCGGGCGAAAAGTTTGATCCCACTTGAGGAGTTACAAACGAAAGTAAAGTCAGATCAACATTATACTTGGACGAACGCAGGATCAATCCGGTTACAACCAGTTTAACTTTAAGGGTGGAGGGACGTCTTAATCCCAGTGCAAAATATTGAGGATATAGAATAGAGTATTGACGTCATTTGCACTTTTGCAATGCAAACATCAACACGATACAGATACATTTTCACGTCTTTATCTCTAACGGGGCAGAAAAAGCCTAGGGTGGTAAGGCCTAGGCCACTTTTAGCGTGATGGTGGGCATGAAGGTGGAGAAAGGAAATCATAATAGTGATGGGTTGCTAACAGCATTGCTTATTGATATGATTCAGTCTCGCCCTTTCCCTCGATCGGCGCGGGAAGAGAGGCAGCTGGTACATTCTATGTTTTTCTTTTCTCCTGGACCAGCAAGGAAGATACATAATTACCGGATTAATAATTGTAAAACGCTGCTGTCCGTTATGTGATACCGAAACCTTCCCTTATTAGTCGCCTCTTAGACACCCGTGGGGCAAGCAAAGGGTGATTACAAGATGTATTCCGACTAGTGATGTGCCGTCACCGGAAACTTTGGGAATATTCTCGTAAACATTCCCGGAAATATTCCTAAAAATGGAAATTTAGGGGAATATTTACGGAAATATTGGGAATGTTTACGGAAATATTGGGAATATTCCTGTATATTTACAATGGGAAAATTTCCGTTCTGGAATATTTCCAGCGGCACATCACTTATTCCGACACTGCATTAAAAAGGCCAATGCCGTAATAAATTTAATTTTTCGCCATCATACCAGTCAATAATGTCAAATTGGAACATCTTTGAGTGAATTTGACAAGGTAGCTTTATATCAGCACCATCATCAGGTTTTTTTTAGTCTCCACTGCAGGAGCACGACTCTCTCTGTACTACCAGAGCCGTCAGAGTCAGGGATTTTGGCTATCACTCTCCACGCTGGCCAGACGAGTTGGAGAGGTCTAATAGATGTTTATATAAGCTTTGTTTAGCTTGTATATCCTAAGGCCATTCCAAAGGTCAAATTTACATAGTTTAAAGTTGCGGCGGCCGCGGCTGCCGACGCGGCGCCTGCTCAAGGCAAACTGTGAAAATTTTACGGGGCGGTCCGCCAGGCGGCGCGCGTCCGTGGACGCGGCTAAGTCGCCTTCTACGACATCCACGGGAAGATTTGGAGTGGTCTTATTCTACTCTGCGGGGAACCACACGGCTAATTGGCGTTATATATAACGTCTAATAGAATAAAATAACCTTAGACCTCATCTTAGCTTCCCATCAGGCTAGATAGAGGTCAAACGTAAAAAAAAAGATATATATATACTAAAACTATTTTAAGGGTGAACTCAGTCCATGGTATTGAACATTTTTCCCCAGGAACATAAGTATATCGAAATATGAAAAACATTTTCTTGCTTCTCGTACAACCTTGGATCGGTCAACTTGTATGGGAGACCAAAACTATTTTTCATATTTCGTTATATGTTCCTTAGGGAAAGTTGTTCAGTATCATGGACTGAATCCACCCTTAAAATAGTTTCAGTATATTTAGTTAGACGTTATATAAGTAAGTAAGTAATGTGTCATGGTTCACACTATCACACGTGTATGAAATAAATAGAAACAATTAATCTATTTTGTCGAAACCAGGCTCCATAATTGCAAATAAAATGTATGGAATTTTCATATCTCCTCAGACGTAAATTCCTTGGTTAAGGGTACGATAGGGCTGACATGTCTGTTAAGATAAAAGCCCTTAAAAAAATAAACGGCCAAGTGCGAGTCGGACTCGTACATTAAGGGTTCCGTACCTCCGTACATTGTTTTAAAACGCTGAAGAAACACGTTTCTTGTATGAGACCCCCTTTAATTTTTAACTTAAAGGTAAATTGCGGTTTACGATTTATGTTAATAGTTATATTACGTATTAAAAAAGAACTAGTTACTAGATCTCGTTCAAACCAATTTTCGGTGGAAGTTTGCATGGTAATGTACATCATATATTTTTTTTTAGTTTTATCATTCTCTTATTTTAGAAGTTACAGGGGGGTGGGGGACACATTTTACCACTTTGGAAGTTTCTCTCGCACAAACTATTCAGTTTAGAAAAAAATTATATAAGAATCCTCAATATCATTTTTGAAGACCTATCCATAGATAGACAGACAGACAGACATGACGAATCCATAAGGGTTCCGTTTTTAGCCATTTGGCTACGGAACCCTAAAAATCAATTTATTTTTATGTACTCTCCATATTTTATCGTCCCGGTCTGATTGCATGTGAGATTAAATATCTCGACACGTGACAGTGAGGAGAATTGGGGATTTTAGATTCTAATCTAAGACAAAGTAATTTGTTTCTAAATTGAAGGGGACTTCGAAACTCTAGGTACCTAACATTTATGACTTGTATAAGTATTGTAGAAAATATTTTTAGGGTTCCGTACCTCAAAAGGAAAAAACGGAACCCTTATAGGATCACTTTGTTGTCCGTCTGTCCGTCCGTCCGTCCGTCTGTCAAGACCCTTTTTCTCAGGAACGCGTGGAGGTATGAAGCTGAAATTTATATCAATTACTCAGGTCTACTGTCCCTTGAAGCTGTGAAAAAATCAAACTTCTAAGCCAACGCAATCAAAAGATACAGCCGTTTATGCCGCAAATTTTCGACACTTGCAAGGGAATCAAAACCTACAGGATGCTTCCCGTGAACTCAGAATCTTGAAATTTGGTACGAAGCAACGTCTTATAGCATAGATAAAGGAAAAATTACGAAAACCATAAATTTTTAGTTACATCACATAATATATTTTTTTTTAATAATTTTAAACTTACTACCCATTTCCTCATAAACGCGTAGAGGTATTAAATTGAAATTCATACCAAATACTAAACCTTGCAGGTTTGTACGGAACCCTCGGTGCGCGAGTCCGACTCGCACTTGGCCGGTTTTTTTTGCAGTGCGTTTTCTTACAACAATCAGTACACATACAGAATGATGATAACATTACGAGTACACAAGAAATTAATTGTGAATTACGTGAAAAATAATCAACTATTCTGATCACGCGTATTTTTAACCCCCGATAAAAAGACAGGTATTATAAGTTTGACGCTAGTCTGTCTGTCTTGTCTGTCTGTAGCATCGTAGCGCTCGAACAGATGGACCGATTTCCATGATTTTTTACTTGAAAGCAAGTTCCCTTGCGGTGATTCTTAGCTATGTTTGATGAAAATCGGTTTAGCCGTTTAAAAGTTATTGGGGGTTAACGCTTGCAAGTCAGGGCTTTCTCTAGCAAATAATAGATGGCGCTACGGATATCAAGTCGCATCGGTAGTGACGCTACTCATCACTAGATGGCGTTCTTGAAAGGCGGGCTTTTTTTTATTTGCCTAGCAAATAAACTTGTTCTTAGGTTTAATTAGTATCATGAACTGAAACAGTTGTAATTTCATACCTGTATATGGGTCTAACAAATATACTAAATCTATTGTAAAGGCAGATTCAACCCGTGGTACTGAACAACTTACGCCAAGGAACGTACATATCACAAGATATAGTTTTAAAAGCTAAAACTCGACTACGGAAAAAGTATACAAGCACAGCAGGAAGCAACTGCTATTATTTTTTAAATTTCCTTTTGAAGCCCTTTGATTTGATACCGGTATGATTCTATTTATTTTATTGTTTAGTTCATTACTTTATGGCCCACAGAGGGCGCCATCATGAATTTCGTGACGTCACATAGCCTCTTACCAGCGGTCTATCAACATGCTTCCATTGATACCTTATTTTTCAAGGTGTAATGAATATCTTACCAGATACGAGGAACATACATACATAGCAGCAAAACACATAATCCCCCTTTTGCCTCGACGTAGTCGGGTAAAAATTACCTATCATTTAATAATAAAAATTCCGCAGTTAACAAAACTGCATATCACGCGTTATCGGACATGAACCCAAATCGACGTATCCATTACTGTCCAAATAACTTCGCTCTCCCCTAAACCATTATATCCAGACCTGGTCAAGGAATCAACCAGTAAGCATTAACAGTTCTTGATGTACTGGTCATGTTGGCTGGAGTGAATGAAATCCCATTATATATAGACCTGAATATTAGTCCCATCAGATTGTATTGGAGGATCTTGTTGAATTGGTCAAGTTACTGTCTGGTGTTAGATGTAACCAGTATAAGGAGAACTGGCGATTGCAGCAATCAATTTGTGGTGAGGAGTCATAGTAGGCTGGTGAGTAAATCAAGCCACGTGGCGGTCTAAATATAGGGGCTAAGCAATCTGTGCATATAGTGACTAATGGATGTATGTTTAATGTATCGATAGTCCTTGTTTACGCCGTGGAAAATTTTGAAATCCTACGTAAGTTCTTCTTTTGGTATGTGTGATACCTACTAGAAAAGACTGTGCCAAAGGTAAAAATAAAAGTGTTCTGAGTCTGTCTCACTCTCACTTTAATCGGTTATCATTTAGTTAGGGCTAACCGGTCGAATGTATTTTTATATTCTTCACGTATTCTAACTAGCGCTTTCTACGCTCTTAATTTTATTCGCCTAAGATTTGGTACAGACAGATTAGGGAATTAGACATGGGTAACTTCGGATTCGAATATTTAAATGAGCCGATTCATCAACAGGAGCCGATACTCGTACTGAATCCCGGTAATCTTTATCGGCTCCCGCGAGTTGTTGAGTCCGCACCTGTCAGGTCGCGAGCCGCGAGCCGCGTTTCGGCTCCACCGCGTCTCGGGAGGAATCGGGAGTCAATATTATTCTGTATTGAAACCGGTACCAGAAAGGACGTCTGTATTCTGTAGATTCAATAGAGAAACTTAACGGACCTCGGATCTGGAGTAGGAATCATTAGGATGAGTCGGTACCGGATGCGGAGTAAGATTCAGTGAGCCGAAACACTCCTCGGAGTCGAGATCACCCATGTCTATAGGGAATGCAATATTGTTCTCGCGAGATTTCGGCCATATTTATCATAATTTTTGGCCAGAAATCAAACGATAAGTCGCGAGATTAACGAGATTGCCCCGATATTATTTTTACTGACGTTCCGTTATTAACGAAGTAATCAAAGTGTCGATTCGGCCTATGTAAATTTAGCCCGAAACTACACTTTTAAATTATAAAAAAAAATATCACTGACGATTTGGCCATCGTCAAAATTATAAACTATTTGTACAATTAAATTGAACAATCAAAACACATATAATTAAAAGAAAACGTGTTAGAATTAATTTTACGTTTGACTCAGTCGAACCGGAATGGACACAACTTTACAAGACACATCTATGGCCAGATTGGCCAAGTGGCCAAAAATAGTCTAAGACATAATAATAAGCTTGATGCAATTGGATTTCCACATGTTGTAAACGCGACATCGCAATGGCGTAGTGGTAAATTATTATCAAACAAATATAAGACGGGGACACCCACCTGCTAGGTAGTCGGACGACTTGAGCAAGGTTGCGGGCAAACAGTGGATGCAGGCCGCTTCCAATCGGTCGTTTTGGATATCCTTGGAGAAGGCCTATGTCCAGCAGTGGACTTCCTGTGCCTGATATGATGATGATAAGAGGGGGCAATAGTTGTTAATAGACATTCTAAGTTTTTTCTTTTCTCCTAGAACAGAGTGGAAGATAGAAAACTGATAAGCCGGCCAGTTTAGGTGCCTGAATTTGGTGGTCGAAACGTTAGTAACTATAAGTACACACATTACATTAGTTTTCACATTACTAAACGCTTTTTTTAGGTGACATATTTTTCCTTCTGACTGTACCTTATCGTTCAGAGCTTAATTGGCTTCCTATCCGTCAACGCAGCGAACTTGGGTTACTGTGTACCCTTTTCTCTATTCTTACAAATTCTGTCTTTCCTGAATTTTTAAAATGTAAATTCAATTATCTTTTAGACACTCATGATCGACAACTACGTTCCAATGAGACACGTCAACTCTTTATCCCTCTTTTCCGGACAAATTTTAAGTCTAACTCCTTTTCTCTCCAAGCTTCACGGCTCTGGAATGCTTTACCCGTTGACATCAGAGAAATTTCTACCAAATTATCTTTTAAAAGGAAAGTTCACGCTCATCTTTTGAACTCCCTTCCTCCGTAAAGTCATCATCATTAAGTTCTCAAAATTGATTATATATGTAGGTATAATATAATGGTACGTATTGTATAAGTAGATATTTATTCTGATATATATTATATAGTATGTAGTAATGTAATGTTTTATGTATATGTTCTTAATATGTTATATGAAGTATTTATTGAATCGGTAGTCATAAATAATTAATTTTGGTTTTTGCGCCGAACAAATTACTTTTCTGTTTATCCTTATGGTTGACGGGGAGAAAATGCTCTTAGCATTAAGCACAGAATACATAAGAGTCAAACAGAATGGTCTCTCACAGCGTCTCCCGCAAATTGGCGTCCCCGCACCTCTCCCCCGCACTTTGTGAGCTTTGACGGCTCCAAACCAGGGTTTAATTACTAGCCGCACGCAATACGCGACGTGTGTTGTCTTGAGAACTGTAAACCAATAGTAACCATCATGGTGAGAAGGTGCGCGTATAATAATTGTTTATCCACCCAATACTCTAAAGAACGTATATTTCATACATTTCCAAATGATGAAAACAGGTAAGCAAAGCAACAATATAATTTCACGTTATTACCCAGCAACCATTTTGATATATATACCCTTCTCGCTCTCTCGCATTGTAATGTTACATTGGCTCCTCGCTCACAGGTAATCACATACACGCAAATGCCAAATAGATTTCCGCGGGTTATAGTGTAAATGCCATTGTTGACAATGACAACTTGACATGCTGTGCGTGAAAATGTGTTAAACATTTGTTTATTTTTATTGAATTTATTCATATAATTACCGTATAGTTTTGCGCCGAATATGCAAATTACTATATTACAATAGTGAATTAGTGCGTTACATTATAAATGACTCAATAATAATCAGTAAAGTGAACTAATGGTGAAATGGACAATGGACATAATGAAAAATATTTGTGAAGTGATATTATGTAGCTGTTTCCGACTTTTCTGTAACATTTGATACGAGTACATATAAAACAGAATATTTTTTACGTCATAGTGTTCGCAAATCTTCAGGTATGGAAAAATATAATCGTAAATATGTCGAACTCGTTAGTACGTAAGTATTAAATTAATTCTGCGGTGCGACCCTAAGTATAAAACTCACACATCGACGTGTGTACAGATAAATTGTTTCGTTTGTAGTAGTAGTAGGTATATATGTTACTCTGAATCAATGGAGAGTCCTACCAGTGCATTAAGTCCGCCATTTGTAAAAAGTATGTTTTAGGTACTTTAGAACAGTAAAGAGTATTAAAATAAAATAAAAAAATACCTGTAGCCTTCACACTTCTGTCAGAGGAAATGCAACGCGACGAACTCGAAAATGTTCATTTTACATTATCAGATGTGAACAGAAATGCTTCCACGTTCGACGCTGGCGGATCGTATTCGTAACGGTTATTCTTATCTCCATAGGTTTGTTATCGTGATGGAGCATCGGGCGATGACCGCGACTGGTCAGTCGGATTAGGGTTGACTCGAGTTGATCCTGTCTTAAATCAAAGTGGTTTGTTTGTCAGTGAATACGGATCACCTAATTGACACGTTTGAACGAGAGAATTCAGTTTTCTGTGTAAGTAGCGCATTTTACAGTTCGAAATTTCATGGAGCTGGAGGAGCCTGGATGTATCCAGAAGGTGGCTACAGGAACTCTGTAATAAAACGACGCAACCCCATTGGGTTTGGGCTCATTACATTTGTCTTGATAAATACTTAGGCCTCACAATAAAAGTTTGTACGGTACAATAAAACTTATTCTAAACGTCAAAACATGGATTTCTATGGGATTTGTATGAAATACCGGACTGTAAAGTCATAGTTTCTTGGAGTCAAATAGCGCTCTTAATATCAGTTTTTCTGCATTAATAAATCTAAAATCACGTTCAAATTGAATGTGATCAATGACATTGACAAGTGACTTTTTATTAAAACTATAGCCAAATCATTGAAAGTGTTCCGGCTATTTCTTCTCAATTTTACAAGTTTTCTTTTTTTTTCCGGCTATTTCTGCCAGGTCTGCAGTTCCGTGTTGGGGTATAATAGGAGAGGTATGTGACAAGTTTTCAACTTGCCTCAAATACCTACCCAAAAATTCGTGCCAGCTCTCGATCTACAATGCCAGTCGCACTGGACTGACTTACTGGGCCCTAAAATAACTACACTGGGAAACTAGACCCACATCAACATTGACATAGCAACAACGTGTTCAAAAGGTACCTATTTACTATTTCACCGTCGACAGCCCTAACCGCAGCACTATCGTAATTTCATTGGCAATTGAATACCTCTATCAATCACGCGACCGCCAGGAGATGGCTCTTTTGTGTTTTCTGGCCTTTGACGTCGAGGAAATGTGTAGAAAATGAAACCCCAAACTTGGGAATAGGGGTAACGGGGTCCCGAAGAGCCACTAACTTATGCCAATTCATCTTAATCTGTCTATTTTTCTTTTAAGGTGAAGATATAGGCAAATGGCCTTGAAGTGTGAAATAAATTGTTAACTCGTAAATATGGTGATAATTTCCATATTGCTCTTCGTCATGCACTAGATAGCCCTTTAAATTATTTTATGAACTGCCGTTGAAACTATTATTGGTGATAAGTCTAGCTTTAAAACTTGCCGTGGCCACTTTTGGCGGAGGCAAGTTTTAAAGCTAGACGGACTAATGTAAATACTTTCAACAGTGGTTCATAAAATAATTTAAAGGGCTATCTAGTGCATGACGAAGAGCAATATGGAAATTATCTCCATATTTACGAGTTAACAATTTATTTTAAATGAGGGCGCCACTTCAAGGCCATTTGCCTATACCTTCACCTTAAACGCTGTGGTGTTCGTCTACTTCTACATTTTTTGTTGTATCAAAAAATGGTAATTATGCTTTAGTGACCCATGCCTTCTTTACTATATTGCCTATTTACGTTGTGTAGTATTTTTTACAAGCTTTTGTTTAGTTTCATCTGTCCCGTTGTCTGTGTGTCCGTAATCAAATCTTGCAAGCTAAATTAGACCCACTTCCCATTATTCGAGTTGAAACTCCACATACTTATGTAAGTTGGTTGACAATGCAATATTATGGTACCAATAACCTGATCTCGTGTTGAAGCCGGAAGGTGGCCACAGCATCTCTGTGATAAAACAACATAACCCCACCGAGTTTGGGCTCAATTGATTCATCTTGATTTTATGAAACAATAAACTAAAAAGTTTTAGGTTCACCTTAAACATTTAGTTGATTGTTTTGGGTAAAAGCTTGAAAATATTTTTTAAATACATAATTACTTGTTTCTGTGAACTTTTTGCGAAGCATGTTGCGAATTCATTTGTTAAGATGTAGCATGTTGCGGTTGGAAATAAAATCTCTTTTGTAAAATAAACATGCACCAATGACTTTAGTACTCACTATCATTTACCATCGCGCAAGTCATAATCAGCCACATGAAGTCAAAGGTCTCTTATAAAATGATCGATTGTAATTTTTTCTACTATCTTGATTAGGTTGACCAAGCTCCCAAGTGTAGGATATCCTATGTTGCGTTAGCCTGTAAAACAAGTTCGCGCTAAGTTTCACCATTAATCTTCTCCGTCTAAGCGCATTCCCGGTTGCATCCTCAGCTGTGCTGCCTCGAAACCCGGGATGCGCTTTCCCGCTTTTTCTTCTCCAAGTATAATATGCATGTCAATGGTCACCCAAGGATGCCGAAGAAATAGCCGGAAAAAAAAGAAAAAATTGAGAAGAAATAGCCGGAACACTACATGATTTGGCTATAGTTTTACAACCGGCAGCCTGCCTGACGTCAACCCTCTTTGGGAATGTATTTGTGCGCAAAGTTTTACAACTGGCTGCCACCCGACGTTAACCCTCCTTGGGAATGCAAATGTAGCACGAGATGTTTGTGCTTAGTCCTTTGATCGCCTCTTACGACATCCACAGGAAGAGATGGAGTGGTCCTATTCAAACCCGGAACCACACGGGTAAAGTTCGCGACGGATTAATGCCATGCCGCTCGTTATTATAACGTAGAGCGAGATAGTGATAGGCGATAGCGCTCGATAAACGTCGCATGTACCATGCTACGGCTGTAGGACCATTGTTTTTACCGATATTTCTTTTGCCAGAAATCATTCGCGACTTCCATGTAAGCAAATCTTTGTCCATACATTACTCACACCTTATAATATATGAATAGAAAGGTTCGGAAACGAAAGCGAGTTCCGAGTGAGTCCAATCGTCTGGGAATTGAGTGAGGATCGTGTTTATTTAACTAGCTGTCACGAACCGTTCATTGATATGCGACGTACAAACCTACAGGGCTCCAGAAAGGCCACGTTGAGCCCGAGGCGAGAAATAGGTAGGTCTCGAAATGACTTCATAAATATTTATACAGTATTGGATTTCCTGCGATTAATTCCAGGTCCCAGAATAGAACTACTCCATTTCCCATGTGGATGGTACAAGAATATAGGGTATTCTCTTTCCGCGATGGCCCAAGACAAGACTACGTCACGATAAATGTCACCACTGATTGTTCTTTTCAGTAAATTTGAGGACTTTCTCAATTAGTTATTAAATATAACCAGGCCTGTGTCACTCCCCGTTTAGGTATCGAAAATGTACCTACATTATTACTATGCGCGCAGGCGGCCCCTCCGGGTGGTAAATTCAGTTATACGAATCGTTTGTCCAGAGTAATAAGAATGAAATTGGTTTGCAATGGAAATCTATACGAAAAGGAGCTGAGTTCTCTCTCTCGCTAGCCACATTGAGTAGATATTTCTTTGAATTTCTTTGCTGAGTGAGACTTCTGTACGTTAACATAACTACTCGTATTTCGTATCGTATGTCGTGTTCGTGTGATTCATATATTTAATTTTTAATAAATTCATATATTAAATTATTAGTTCATAATTAGTTTGTTAATTTGAAAAATGCATTTTGCTCTGGTAATTTAATCACTCACAGTGGCAACACTCCCAATTCTATTCCCTATACTCTATACTCCCAATTGTATTCTTGAGCCAATCACGTGACTAGACGTGTTTTAGTTGTCGTTGACTCTGTTTTGCCGGTAGCATGAAAAGCTGGCTCGTCCGGGAAGTACCACACTCTCACAGAAAATCGAAGACTGAGTAGTAGCTTCACCGTTACTATACTTCGTTCGGTGAGTGAGCGAGCCGGAGCCCCCCCTCCCCCCCTCCCCCCTCTGGGGAGAGCCCTGAAAGGCCGTTAATGCTCTTGTTACACTCTGGTTTTGCAATTGTCCATAGGCAGCGGTGATCACTTACCATCAGGTGACCCGCTTGCTCGTTTGCCGTCCTATAAAATAAAATAAAATAAAATAAAATAAAATAAAATAAAATAAAATAAAATAAAATAAAATAAAATAAAATAAAATAAAACAAAATAAATAAAATAAAATAAAATAAAACAAAATAAATAAAATAAAATAAAACAAAATAAATAAAATAAAATAAAATAAAATATGACCAGAAGTTCTCTATTTCCTGTTTAGTTGGGATTTTATTTGGTAGTTGTTGTTGCCCGTCAATATTTCTATAGAGTTTGTGTTGATTCTCTTGGAACATTTTGTTTTGTGTTTTTCTATTGTTCATGTCTTCATAACGAGTAATTCTGCCTGCTAGTGCTTTAATTTTTTGTTTTAGCATTTCTTTAGTCTGTTCGCGGTCACTATCTGTAAATATATCATACTTATCAAACAACTTATTCTTTATTTTTATCATCTTTCTTGTATTAACGCCTCTTTCTATTTCTATAAAATGTCCTAACTCTTTCCTAAAACCTTCAATTTTATTTTCTATTCTACGCTTCCAAGGCGGATCTTTACGTGGTTTTAGAACATTTGATGGTATGTATGGTTTTTGATTGTTGACTATGATTAATGTTTTTGCCGTTGCGTATATTATATCGTTAATTTCACGAAGAGTTAAGTTTGCATCGAGTAAAGTAGGTAGGTATTTGTTCAATTTATGGAGATTGGATAAAAATTGTTTATTAAAATTTGGCTTGGGCAGCACATGCCGTTCTTCGATATTGATTTCCTTTGTCTCTGCTACATTTTGTAGTAATTCTAGTATTAAGGGGTCTTGTTCGTTAAATGTTGTTAGTTCTGTGGTATTTAAGTTTTCTGTGCCTGTTGTTTGTGGTAAATCTTGTGTTACATGTTGTGAAGTTTCCTGATTTGACTGTTCCTGTTGTGTTGATTGAAAGTGTTGTGTGTTTGGTCAGGCAGTAGCTACCAAACAGCATGAAAGAGACATCATGAAACGACCCGTAGACGGTAAATGCCGACTATGTACGGAAAAGGACGAAACCGCTCAACACCTTATATCAGGTTGCGAAAAGCTGGCTGGTAACTATTACGTAAAGAGACACAATAATGTAGTTCAGTATATTTTTTGGATTTTAGCCAACAAACACAAGTTTCGAGTAGAAAAATTCTGGTAGAAGGAACATTTAGTCCAGCCAAAAATAATAGAAAATGAAGAAGCAAAGCTGATGTGGGAGGTGCCTGTCCAAACTGACCGAACAGTGAACCACAATAGACCTGATATTATATATATAGATAAAGTAAAAAATATCACATACCTTATAGATATCACAATACCGTCGGATTACAACATAGGAGCAAAAGAAACAGAAAAACTTACAAAATATCACTTGCTTAAAACCGAAATAGCCCGTCTCTGGAAAACTAAAGCCATCATAGTACCAATAGTTATCGGTGCCACCGGAGTCATAGCAAAAAGCCTCCGAAGGTATTGTGACATACTAGACACGCACATAGACCGAACAGTTATGCAGAAACAAGCTGCTCTGCACACAGTTAATATACTAGCAAAGGTTTTGGGGGATACAAACGGGGATAATGCTGGAACTCCCTCTCCCTGAAGGTTTCAGGGCGGGATTTCAGCCAAAGACCAACCTCTCGAAGGTTGTGAAAGAAAACAGAAAAATAAAATAAAAAACCCAGCTGTAACGGGAGGAGAATACTAGGCGAATTATATTATTATACCATGATGCATGATATGCAGTTAAAGGACTAAGCACAAAAAACGGTGTCGCTCAATGCCAATCCTTTATTGGGTTGGGCGGTGGCGGCCAGGTGTAAAACTTTACGCATAAATGTATTCTGTTCACGTCATTGTCATTTATTTTGCCTTAATTTAATTACAAGTACTGTATATAGTCTTGCTGCATCTTGAATGCTAAAATGTCTTATATAAATAACACCAAGTTACCAAGATCGAATACTTGGATAAAGAAAATAAAAATGTTTATTAAAAAAAAACAAAGAAAAACGTAATATACCTATTTAATATCTTTCATATATAAAACTCTCTTTGTTAGACGAAAATAAACCTAAACCACAGTATAAATTATGAAAGGTTAAATGAAACAATTAATAACAATGAATTTACTCGAAACTCCTAAAACAATTATTTATTAAGGTTCAAATAATTTCTTCTATTTACACCTTTCAATTACCATCTGGGAAACACTTGTTTACACTGAATATATTTTTGATGATCCTTCCTAATATTGTTTTTATTTAGGTCAGTTTCATTAAATGTTTAGTTTTAGCGAGAATTTATTATGTATGTTCTATCCGTGTGGTTTCCGTCAGAGTAGGATAGGACCACAAAAGACTTGGTTTTCCCGTGGATGTCGTAGAAGGCGACTTAAAGAACACAAGCTAAACAAAGCTATAAACATCAATGAGACCTCTCCAACCCGTCTGGCCAGCGTGGAGAGTGTAGGCCAAATCCTCTGACTGCTCTAGCAAGAATATGGCTCTGGTAGTACAGTACAGAGAGGGTCGTGCTCCTGCAGTGGAGACTAAAAAAGACCTGATTATGACGACGATGATATTTTTTTTGTAAAAAACAAATAAGTATTTAATTCTTCTTTATTTCAAAATTTAATTCACCTTGAATGGTCTCATTCCACCGCCTAAAAAAATCTTGTACTGCCTGACATTTGACATTTTTGTATTTAAGGTGAAGGTATAGGCAAATGGCCTTGAAGTGGCGCCCTCATTTGAAATAAATTGTTAACTCGTAAATATGGAGATAATTTCCATATTGCTCTTCGTCATGCACTAGATAGCCCTTTAAATTATTTTATGAACCACCGTTTAAAGTATTTACATTAGTCCGTCTAGCTTTAAAACTTGCCTCCGCCAAAAGTGGCCACGGCAAGTTTTAAAGCCAGACGGATCACCAATAATAGTGTCAACGACAGTTCATAAAAAAATTAAAGGGCTATCTAGTGCATGACGAAGAGCAATATGCAAATTATCACCACATTTACGAGTTAACAATTTATTTCACACTTCAAGGCCATTTGCCTATATCTTCACCTTAATTCTTAGCAGACCAATTTTCAAACAAAGCAACTTTCAAAAGCTAGTCTTGTTTATGCTAAGACAGGGGCGTCATTAATTCACTTATAAATGGGAAATTTGTTTGTCTTAAAACTTTATAAGGCGACGCCAGCCATGAAACTTTGCTTACAGATTAAATAAAGCAATGTTTACTTCCGGCTTATAGAATAATTTATTAACGGACTCCCGGCCTGCTATGTTTTCTGATGTATTTGATTCTCTTTGCTTTGAAGATGAGGTTCGGATCAACGTCGGATCAACATTTGTTTTTCTTGTGCTAAGCGGCCTTGATTGCTCTTTTTGTTATAGATATGTTCTATGGATTGTTATTCTTCCTTACGGAGTTGTTCCGAACTAGTAGTTATAGCTTTCGAATTTTTTGCGAAATGATCTTCAATTATAATGAAACTTATTTTTATTATATTTTTTTATTTTTATTTTCCATGGTCATCTCGATTCTTCCAGTCTTCTTTCTTTACCGGTTTAGGTCTCGAAATCGTAACTTTAATGCATTTGCCCTGCAGAACACCAGTACGGACGAATTTATGCTTCTTAGTAGGGATGCATCGATACGCCTATTTACCAATACGATACCGATACGCATTTACGCAAAGTGAATTTTTAATAAACGGGCAAGTGCGAGTCAGACTCATACATGAAGGGTTCCGTACCACCGTGCAATGTTTAAAACGCTGAAGAAACATGTTTCTTGTATGACGACCCCCTTTAATTTTTTACTTTATCTTATTTTTAGTATTTGTTGTTATAGTGGTTATAGTAATACATAATTGGTGAAAATTTCAAGTATCTAGTTAATGCTATTATAAAGATGAGTTAAAAACGCTGAAAAAAACACGTTTCTTGTATGACGACCCCCTTTAATTTTTAACTATTTTTTATTTTTAGTATTTGTTGTTATAGCGGCCACAGTAATACATAATCGGTGAAAATTTCAAGTGTCTAGCTATTACGGTTTAAGAGATAGAGCCCTGTGACAGACGGACAGACAGCGGAGTCTCAGTAATAGGGTCCCGTTTGCACCCTTTGGGTACAGAACCCTAAAAAGGTAAAATAAATAAAAAAAAATCCTTATTCTTTTATATATAATACAAAAAATACAGACTTAGATGCAAAAATCTGGGAGACCCCGGACGCGTGACGGGTTGATTATGATATGTAATGTAATTCTATATTTTATTGAGCAAGGCTGAAATGGGTACTACTCGTACGTGAGAAACGCGAGGCTAAAGCGGGGAAATAAATGTAATACACTGAAAATACACATAGCGCGAAGAACCGATGGCCAATGGGGCAGAAAGGTTCTCGAATGGCGACCACGTACCGGCAGGCGCAGCGTAGGACACCCACCTGCTAGGTGGTCAGACGACCTGAGCAAGGTTGCAGGAAAACGCTGGATGCAGGCCGCTTCTGATCGGTCGTTTTGGAAATCCTTGGGGTAGGCCTATGTCCAGCAGTGGACTTCCTGTGGCTGATATGATGATGATTACTGAAAAAGCGCAGGAATTTTCCGAGTCTACTGAGTAGAGTAGTATCGTGATATCGGCAATAAAAATATCGCCAATGCCGATATATCGGGAAACCTGAAGTATCGCCGATATATCGGTATCGGATGCATCCCTACTTCTTAGTACAACATTTTGGTCAGGCAAATTTAATTAATTTACACTTCGTGCTTTAATACTATAAATCTTATTACATACACATATTATCTCGTCTGTTCCCCACATTAGGCAGAGGCTATGGACCTCAACTTGCTACGATCCTGACAGACTTCTCTCGCTTTATTTATACTCATCACTCTCAGGCCCAGCCCTGCGTTTCGCCAGGTCATTATATGCGTGAATGAAATTCTGAGTATACCCAGGCCTGTGTCACTCCCCTTTTAGGTATCGAAAATGAACCTACATTATTATTATGCGCGCAAGCGGCACCTCCGGGTGGTAAATTCAGCTATACGAATCGTTTGTCCAGAGTAATAAGAATGAAATTGGCTTGCAATAGATGTCTAGGTATCTATACGAAAAGGTGCTGAGTTCTGACGTGAGCTAAATTAAACCATATCGCTAGCCTCATTGAGTTGATATTTCTTTGAATTTCTTTGCTGAGTGAGACTTCTGTACGTTAGTATTATTTATTCTGTGGTATAACCTAGTCTCATTATTCCGTGAGTATAACAGATGACTTGTGTTTAAAGTGGCAAAATTATAAGGGTTGGATCTCATCTATCAGCAAGGAACAACACTTTCCTATGCTGCTATCCATTTCTGCTGCAAGTGCTGTTCCGTGCTGGCTGATAGATGAGATCCAACCCTAATACGGGAACTTTTGGTTAGTATCAATGATTTTAATATGTAAGTCAATGGTTAGTATACAGGCTGACTTTTTAAACATTGTCCGAAATTTTGGAGCAAGTTCAGTTCAAAAATGTTTAATAACTTTTTTTATAGAAAGTAGTTCAGTATCATGAACTGAACTTGCTTCAAAAATTAGGCTGGTGTTTAAAAAGTTACCCTGTAAGTATATAGTTAGTATATAAAAAGTGTTATTCTTGAAAGAACTTACTCGTAAATACTTACAGTAAGTAAGAATGTATTTTTGCATGTCGTAAATTTATATCGGTTTATCAAACTATCACACCATGATTTTCAATATCCAAATGTCAGCGGCGGTTAGGGTTATTCCTAAGTCCTTATTTTTGCGATCCCTAATATCCCGTCTCATACAAGGAACGATATTTCATTTCCAATGCCTTCGACATAATATGTATAGGCTCCCCACGAAAAAGGTTGGTTTGCTTTCTTCGGTTGAATGGTGGGGTTCACTGCAAGCGTATGGAATGTAACCATATACCAAAAAAAAAAAAATAGAAATAGTAAAGTAAATAGAGGCTAAAAATAAAGCTTGACTTTATCCACCAGCCAAATTTATAGAGTGACCTCTATTTATAGAGTGACTGATGTCTATGGTACTGTAAGTACTTTCTATAAAAATAATTAATTAACGAAAAACGAAAAAAAATATTTAAACCTCCCATACAAATCAATGGTAAGCTGAACGGATTTTCTATGGGACAACCAATGATTTCAACTAAGGATAAGCCCATCGGAACATGCATAAAATTCCTTCATACAATTCAACGTCGCGCCCGGAGCGACCACAACCACAACGCATGCACTGTTGCATGCAGCGCATGTAAAATAAATGAAATATCTAAGTAGGTATGACTTTCAGTAGTATATGACTTCCAACAGTTAGATTTTTAAATCATTAGACTCATATATGTTTTCTTTTTTATTTACAGGTTAGTACGGGTTACTTTTCGAGACTTGGTCAGGTCATCTGGAGTGGTAAGCAGCCAAGTATATTTTGTCTGATTCATTAAGTACCTCTATTATTTTTTATAAAGTCAATAAATCATATATGTATAAAACCAAAAATCTTATGTCTTTTGAGGTAAACAGAGCGTTATTAAAAAATATTTTCTGTCACATAATGAGGGGTACTACACACGAGTGTGGGTTTAAAAATCAAGCCGCCAGGCGATATTTATATTAATACGCTTTTTTCATTTGCAACTAATAATATCAACTATTTTCAAGAATGCTTATCAGATAAGTAATCATTTACATGCTACTCGTAATACGCCTTTCTAAATAATTGATTTAAAGACATCCAAAGTTGTGATTGCATTACAACGCTTATAGCTTATATTGGAACCCCACCTAACTCCGCCAGGGAATTTATTCAGGCCGTCGGATACGCTTCCCAGTCCTATTTACCTCTCCCAATCACGTGAAAGATGATTTTGTGCGTTTTACAATAACGTCTAAACGCCCTTTGATGCTTCCAAGGGTTAAAAATATCGACGAAAATAAGGTACGGATTGGTGATTTCTAGAAGATGAATGGTTCAAGTCTTTGCTTTGATGCAATTTGAAGAACTCTTTTTCCTTTGAACAGCCTTTCTTACAAGTAATATTACGTTAGGTAAATAAACGGAAAATGTTTTTCGGGTTATGGTTTTAATCTTCTTTTGCAGCTGTTTGAATAAATCGGCTTAAAACATTTTGTATTCGTGCCTTCTTTGTGAGTCCATAACATAAAATATTTACGTTTAGAGGAAACACTAAGGTATTTGTAAAATCTATTGCTGTCGCGCTGTGTCCGAACAACAACCGAGCGTGTGCGATAGAGACAACTGCAACTGCTCGGACCGAAAATACCTATGAAAAATACGCACAAAATCAACGTTTCGTAGTCGTAGTCCACTGATTTGTGCTTCAAAACTGAACCGATTTAATTTATTTTTGACGTGACAACGTCTAATAACTCGATACTACGGGCTGCATGCACGAAAAAGATGACGTCATTGTCCCGTTACGCTCATTGTCGCGTTCCGCAAGCGAGAGCGCGGCACGAACGAGAGAGAGAATGTTTGACGTTGTCACGTCAAACTACCGTCCGTAAACAGACTTTACAGACAACCAATTTTTTTTTCTTTTAATAATATTATCTCGTCAAAGGTTGCTAGATGTTTGAACAATGTGCAAAGTCTTACCAAACTTTCAGATTATTGAAGTTACGTATCTCTTTTAATATCAAATTAGGAAAAAAAACGAAAACATAGGGACATGCCAAACTATGGACAGATTTTTTTTGAAAAAAAAAATCTTTTCTAGCACTAACAACGAGGAATCAGGGGACTACCATTTTCCAACTTGCCCTGGCTAGAGACCGAACCCAGGACCTCCGAGTAATAGACTAGTGTGTTAACAAATAAGTCACGAATGTCTTCAAAATTAATAGTAAAAACTTTGATAAGTCATAAAAAAATATTCTAATGAATATTACTTATATTATTTATTATATTATATATATGACTTATCAAAGTTTTTACTATTAATTTGCCATCCGTCTTCTGTAGTACTCAACTTCCTTACTAAACATCTTTTCCTAACTGAAACCCATTAGAGCCTTCAAGACTTGAAGACTTGTAAACTTCACGTGGATATGACCTCACGTGCTGATAACCTCTGGGACGAATTATACCAATCATAACTTTTACTAGTACCAAGGTGCTCGAACTCGAATGTATATCCTACAAGCATATATGTTTTCCCAGGTGAGTTTCGACCGAAGCGGAGATTAGCGGCTTATCATCATTCTAAACCATCATGTTTTCCACCGCTGGGCAAAAGCCTCTCCATTTTTTTTCTAGTCCCTTCGATCCTGCGATATTTATCTTTTATTTCTTGTTCAATTTTTCAAATTCATTGCGCCATTGCGTTCTAAGCGTACGGTCTCTACTGGTATTTTGGGTATTGGTCTTGGTATTCGTCACCGTTGCTGGATTCTTCCAAATACCAGAATTGACTAATCATAATGCTGAAAATCGCCGTTGCAAACCCACCATCACGCTAAAAGCTTTTGAGGTCTTATGATCTGAGCTCTGTCTACATTTTAAGGGATAAAGACGTAATTGCCATAAAAGACCCAAATGATTATTTCATGCTAGTCTGTGAGAAAAGAAAAAGCTTAGAATATTCCAGCTGCTTTTCTTCTCGCGTAGATTTTTAAGGACTTGTTGCTCTTTTCAATTGAGCGAAAACTTAAATGTTAGACCACCTTCTCGCCCACCACCATGCTAATAGTGGCCTTTGAGTCTTGCAGTCCATTAGGGATAAAGACGTGATGTACTCCGACTATATGCTGTTGGGAGCCGCGGTTTCCCAGGCGCAAGACTATACCTGGCGGGAAGATCTTCCCTTTATGGCGGTCGAGCATATCACCTCGCTCCCGCTACAGTATAATAATTTATCATTGCAAAAAAGTTGCTCCTGGGTTTTCTTCTATTGTGCACCGGAGACGAATCAAAACTTTTAAAAGTACCAAAGTGCCGACGTACTAAACGAATATACCTTTCAACTCCCGCCTCATGTGGACCATTATCCACCCACCGCGAGTTAACACCTGCCTGTTGATACTCTCCCAGCTGTCAGCGTCAATTTGATGTGGGCGGGTAATGGTTTTATAGCTCAAGTGCTCACTTTGGTTCATGTCTTGTAATAATGCATGAGCATAGCTGCCCGAAAGTCTGAGATGCTGCAAACCTGTTTTCGATTTTGTTGGTTTTTAACCACTGGCCAAATTTTTGGAGCAAGTTCATTCAGAGAAACTGATTTACTTTTTATAAAAAAAACAATAGTAGTAAAAATCGATAAAAAATTTCAACCTCCCATATAAAATCCGTTTGACTGAGCGCTGATTTATATGCTAAATTTTTGAAGCATGTTCAGTCCATGATACTGAACTACTTTCTATAAAAAAGTTATTAAAAATCAATTAAAATTTTTCGTCCTCCCATACAAAATCCGTTTGGCTGAGCGTTGCATTCGTATCGGAGGTCGAAAATTTTCATCGATTTTGAATAACTTTTTTTATAGAAAGTTGTTCAGTATCATGGACTGAATTTGCTCCAAAAATTTAGCAGGTGGATAAAAAGTCAGCCTGTATATTGTTTTTTCGTTTTATGGTAATTGTTTTTATGGAAAGTAGTTCAGTATAATGGACGGAACCTTCTCCAAAAATTTGGCTGGTGATTATAAAGTCACCCTGTATAATAATTATATATAATTTGCTATCTTTTCATCTTAGCGCGTTCCCAGTTACATCATTAGCTGTGTTGCTTCGGAGTCCGGGTTGCTCTTTCCGCTAACTTATAACTTGTTATGAAAACTTGAAAGTTGTGCAAAATGAAAATGTACGTACACATCCTCTCATATTAAGTACGAGAGTTATTCAGCTATAATTTTCAAAAATGTTAAACTACTTTTCTTCATAAAACTTAAGTGTATTTTCAACATGCTTCGTCAAAATCCCAGAGCAACAAGCTTCGCTTCGCAACATGCTTTTTCAAAGAAAGTATAAACCTGCAACATGCTTCATCAAAATCATTACAGTATTTTATGATTTGAAATATAATCCCTTTGCCATATATTTATTACGAAATAAAAATTCTTTGTTAACAATTACACATTAAATCTCTCTAATGAAGACATTTACTACCACTCTTCAACATCAACAAATTAATATTACTTACTTCATTTATTTCGTTTGTTAATTGTTGTTTAGAATATCGTGATTTAAAAGGCTATGAATTTACTGTTATTTTATAAAATAAAATAAAAATTCGGACTACTGAGATCCATCACTATTTAAAAACATTTCAAATCAAATCTTAATTAGTATAATATTATACAACTTGGAAGGTAAATACCCGTAATAAATCGAACCACGGGTTATACTAGATCACTATAGTGTAATGAAATTAAAATAACAGCCAAAAAACAAAAAAACAATTTGGCATTTCCATAAAAATCGTCCGGGCGGCTGCACACTTTTGTATGGAAATTTGTTTTTGTTCTTTGGCTGTTATTTTAATTTCATTATATATATATATATATATATATATATATATATATATATATATATATATATATACGTCGGCAAAGTTTTAAAAATCACACCTACAATAAACTTTAATAGTAGCTATAACGGTATATCTATATTTTATCGTTAGCCATTGTTTGCCATAGAAGTTTCGGCCGAACTAATTACTTACCGCAACGTCTAACTAACTAACAAACAAATGCTACTAACAAATGACTACTAATAATACAGTAACGGGAGTAGTGGCTGACGTGGTGGTAAGTATATATACGTTGTATATTAATGAATGAATAGATTTATTAATATATTTTATTGCAGGTAATTTAACCTTTATTGCATATTTTTTTGTGTATTAAAATAAGATTAGTTGTTTGCAAAATAAAACAAATAAAAAAAATGTATCAAAGTAAGAGTAATAATTTATTTAATGTATACAAAGACACCAAAGACGTAACTTCCATATCAGCTAACTAACAAATGACTACTAATAATACAGTAACGGGAGTAGTGGCTGACGTGGTGGTAAGTAATTAGTTCGGCCGAAACTTGTCCATGGCAAACAATGCCTAACGATAAACGATAGTTATACCGTTATGGCTATTATTAATGTTTATGGCTGACGTGATTTTCAAAATTACGCCGACGCTCTTAGGTTAGGACCGAAAGGCCTAAGCATCATCGATTTTGTAATTAAAATTTGTTTAAAGCTGTAAACATAGAAGAAACAATCTCTGTCTAAATCTAGAAACACACATTTTTACGGAACCATAGAGAGAAAGAAATAGTCATTGAAACACATCTTTATCTCTGGGTAGAAAGAGCCTATGACCATAAGACCTAACACGATCAGCGTGACAATGAGCGTGAAGAAGCAGAAGTATGGTAAAGAAGGGAATCTAAAGTGCTTCGTCAAAACCTACAAATTTCGTTGAAAATTACGATACTTTTTTAAATTTCTCTAATGAATACAATTACATTTAAGACTTACCACTACTCATCAACTAACTAACAAATGATTCGACCTAATAAATCAGAAACAGGAGTAGTGGCCGACGTTGCGGTAAGTAATTAGTTCGGCCGAAACTTCTATGTCTATGGCAAACAATGGCTAACGATAAAATATAGTTATACCGTTATATTGTAGGTTTGATTTTTAAAACTTTGCCGACGCTATTAGGTTTAGGCTGAAAGGCCGGTATCATCTATCAATATAGATGATACCGGCCTTTCAGCCTTTCAACTTTAACAATTTATAAGTTGCATACATAGAAGAAACTAACTAAACTAAATAAGAAACGTTTTTGAAAGACTATAAAGAAAAAGAGCATAATAGGGTCGCCAGAGATGAAGGAGGCCATATTTACGAGTAGCCTGAAAGGCTACTAATCATCGAATTTGTAATGTAAGTTGCATACATAGAAGAAACTAACTAAACTAAATAAGAAATGATTTTGAAAAACTTAACACGTTGGCTGCTACGGTCCAAAAATACATTTTAGATGACTTATGGAATCTGACTGGAGGCTTGATTGTTGAATGACTATAGTACCTATTACATTAGATTAATTGCATTCCCAACGAGCGTTAAAGATTTGGTTGGGCGGCGGCAGATTGTAAAACTATTTGCACAAACACATTCCCAAAGAGGGTTGACGTCAGGCAGGCGGCCGGTCGTAAAACTATAGCCAAATCATTTAAACTGTTCCGGCTATTTCTTCCCCATTTTTCAAGGTCTTTGGCATCCTTGGGTGACCATTGACATGCATGTTATTTGGAGAAGAAAAAGCGGGAAAGCGCACCCCGGGCTCCGAAGCAGCACAGCTGAGGATGCAACCGGGAACGCGTTTAGACGAAGAAGAAGACCTATTAATGATTAGTATGCACATTATGACAGGCAAAAATAGTATGAACCTTAATAAGCATAGGTATTTATTATCTCGAATGCCAAGCGAAATTAGCGTGAAGCGTTTTGTCCCGGCTTGCGACCGACATTTCCCGAATGTGGCCATGACGCATCGGAAATCCTAATTCGGGATCGGTACATTTGCCCGCTTAATTATATTTACTCTGTTCACACGCGCCTTTCTGAGCCATGGCTCTGCCTTTGATAAAGGAATCTGTACATTCACCTACACAGCTCATACGTTTCAAATGAGTGCCTTTGTGATGGCTTTTTTTACATCGAAGTATGTATAGACTTACGAATCGGAATATATAATTATATTTCATAAACATTACACGTAATGTACAGCAAACTTAGTGACGTGTAAAAGTGCCTCATCATCATCAGGTCTTACTAGTCTCCACTGCAGAAGCACGACCCTCTCTGAACTACCAGAGCGATACTTGGCTAGAGCAGCCAGAGGATTTGGCCTACACTCTCCACGCTGGCCAGACGGGTTCGAAAAATCTCATTGATGTTTATAAGCTTTGTTTAGCTTGTATATTCTAAATCGTCTCTACGACATCCACGGGATGACTTGGAGTGGTTCTATTCTACTCTGCAGGGAACCACACGGCCCAGCTAGGAACCACACGGCCTAAATGTAAAACGGCCTAAGTGCCTGCAACTGCTACTGAAGAAAAATTGATTCTTTAATTCTATTAGTCAATAAAGAATACTGCCTCTTATATTTCCTGACTTGGAGCCCAGCTATTTGGGCCCATTTTCTGCGTCGGAGACAAAATTGCATTATTCTGCAGTGGGTCAGCACTTTGTATGCCTAGGGGCCTTAAATAGGCCGCCTAAGTGGAATGACCGAAATACTGTTGTATAGCCTAAGCCGACGTTATCGTTTTGAAATGTACTCGCTTAGAGTTACAAAACAAAACTTCTTTATGGCGTCCACTGAATTTAAAAATAATCAAAAATATACATATAGGTACGCTACAGAGCCTGGGCTCTGACGCTAAAAGTGGCTTTTGGACCCTAGAAAGCCACTTTTAGCGTGATGGTGGGCGAGAAAATGAAAAGGTCCGTTGGTGTAACAATGAAGTAATTATTAACGATTTATTATTTAAGAGTTTTTAATTGAATCAATATCACAATACTAATCGAAAATAAATGTTTTAGGTCTTATAATTTGGAGCCATTTTCAGAATTGAAAGCCGGGCCAGCTAAATAATTTTCATCCCTTTTTCTATTTGAGCGAGGTTGCCTGGAAGAAATTGCTTAGCGATACGGCCGCTTTTTGCGCATTTCCTCGTTTTTAAGATAATTATGGCCTGTATTTTTCTTTTGTGCAATAAAGGGTATTGAATTGTATTGTACATATTTTATTATGACTTATAAAATATGTACTTCTTAAGTACATATTTTGCTAACACTTGTAAAATATGTACCTGCTAAGACTACAAAGCAGCGTCTATAATACGGTTGGCAGCCTCCTCCAATTTATCAAGTTATTTATGAACACCACTGGTGCCAAGTGTTGGTCCGAGATTTGTTGCTTGCACTGAAAGTTGATTGGCTTTTAGAAATTGTAAAATCACGTGATATCGTAGCCGTTACCCGAGTTGTTTCTTGTGTGGACAAAAGGGCAGTATTTGATAATACAAAGGGAACCTCACTTTCTTCTATAATATATTTATATTATATTCTTTCCTTAAAATGCTATGTTTTAACACTTCCAATGCATTTTTCAGCAGTGAAAGTGACAAGGTTATACGACAAAGTTCAATCCAATCCATTTAGTCGGTTTTAAGTGTAGCTGTGATTGAGTATTAAGAGCCCGTAATACCTTAAAGTTCTTAGAGCGATCTTAAATATTATCAATATTAACGAAATACTCACTTTGAAATAAAAACACAGCTGTTTAGAGTTAGTCCAGAACTTTTCAGGACTAACTAAACATAATAAGTTTCGAAAATACAATTCCTTAAAATTTTCTCGATAGAAAAACATTGCGAAATTGCCGCCAAATCACCTCAGAATTATACTAAAACAGAAAGTATTTAAGAAATACAATAAAGTCGCACTTGTAATTTTGGATTATAATTGTAACATAGGTAGTCATTATATGTCTCACTTTTTAAATAACTCTTAAATATTCTTTGTAAAACGAAAAAAAAAACCACAAAACCAGAACCAGTCCCATTGACCCACCGCGATTCCCGACGCCCCGCATGGCTCGCTGTGTCGCTTCGGCTAGAGTAAATTTGTGTGCGTGGAAACGGGAGCAAAATTTAGATTATTGACATCAGGCGCCCTCTTAACTTATAACCCAAAGCGCAGAGTTAATAAGAGTAATTGATACCCAAAGGTTGACTGGTAGACAAAAACGCTTTTAGCGTTAAGTTCGGCTATTGTTCTGTACAATTTGCATTTGATGGATGATGATGGATATTATGATACTTATATGATATCAGACGGATTGCTGGAAAGAACTGGATCGCTAAGGCTGGGAATAGGATTCAGTGGCGCAGACAAAAGGAGGCTTATGCCCAGCAGTGGGTCGTTGAGAGCTGACGATGACAAATATGGATATTAAATAAATAAATAAAATAAATATACATCCAAATATCCAAACTTTCACATTTATAATATAGGAAAGATTCATATACAAGCTTATTTTTAATTAATTACAAATATTTTAAGTTATGATTCACTCGCATCATTTTGAACAACTTTTCCCAATTAAATGTATATCGAAATAATTTTTTTTCCTTCGTATTTCGATGCTCGATAAAAAAGCTTGTATACATAATTAGGTCAATTTCTTCCATGCTGGTCAGGGGAAAAGAAAAAACCAAGAATGTTCCAGCTCTTGCTCCAGCCAGCTGCGCGGAAGAGAAGCATCTCTTCCGCGCAGATCATAAAAGCCGATCGAGGGAATAGGCGAAAATGCGAATCATGTTAATAGGTCACAATTTTGATTCCTTTTTCCATATTCTCGTCCACCATCACGATAAGGCTCTGGGCTCTGTCTGCTTAGAGCCGCAAAACCCAAAATGCTCTGTCTGCCCCATTAGGGATAAAGACGTGATAATATATTGTATATGTAAGAAGTAATGTGTTAGCAGCGGAACGTGGCCTATTTTAATTTAATTTTTAGCTGAAATGTAGCACATTCCAATCCAACATTTTTAATTTCCATCGGTTCGCAATTAAACTGAGAGCGGATTTAATTACAGATTGCATTTGGAGGACCAGCTAACGAAATGGAGAAACCAAGTGATCCCGCCCTGGAGTATCTCGAAATATATTCGCATTTGCCATTTTCCACATTGATAATTTAGTTTTTACATATTTTCTGATACGTTATTTTTCTTATAATACTTTAACGCGCCAATTATTATAAATAATTGTAAAACAAGTAATTGTAAACACGACTGCTTGTAAAATTATAAATTATAGTATCGTGGAGTTAGTATCCCAAAACACTGTATAAATGTTGTTTCAATCAGTGAGACTTCTCCTTATCTATCTATTTTTCTTCTTCTTCGTCTGAGCGCATTCCCAGTTGCATCCTCAGCTGTGCTGCTTCGGAGTGCGCTTTCCCGATTTTTCTTCTCCAAATATAATATGCATGCCAATGGTCACCCAAGGATGCCAAAGACCTTGTAAAATGGATAAGAAATTGCGGAAGACTCAAAGATTTGGCTATAGTTTTACAACCGGCCGCCTGCCTGACGTCAACCCTCTTTGGGAATGTATTTGTGCGAAAAGTTTTACAACCGGCCGCCACCCGACGTTAACCCTCCTTGGGAATGCAATCGTAGCACGAGATGTTTGTGCTTAGTCCTTTAGTCGCCTCTTACGACATCCACAGGGAGAGATGGAGTGGTCCTATTGTAACCCACGGGTAATCTATCTATTTTTCTATTTATTTTATTTATAATCAACTCGCAAAGTCGCAACGTACTTGCAACCTACCAAAGAGAATACTACCTACAAGCTTTTGTTAGTAAAAACTTCATTCAGACACATGATTCGTCAAATTAATTGTAGTTCTGTGGTTTTTCAGTGCTTGCTTCACTTTAAAAATAAAGTGAAACTAAGTAAAAAATAAATGGGCAAGTGCGAGTCGGACTCGTACATGAAGGGTTCCGTACCACCGTACAATGTTTTAAAACGCTGAAGAAACTTATATGATGACCCCCTTTAATTATTAACTTTATCTTATTTTTAGTATTTGTTGTTATAGTGGTCATAGTAATACATAATCGGTGAAAATTTCAGGTGTTTAGCTATTACGGTTCAAGAGATAGAGCCCTGTGACAGATCGAGTTAAAAACGCTGAAAAAAACACGTTTTTTGTATGACGACCCCCTTTAATTTTCAACTTTTTTTATTTTTAGTATTTGTTGTTATAGCGACCACAGTAATACATAATCGGTGAAAATTTCAGGTGTCTAGCTATTACGGTTCAAGAGATAGAGCCCTGTGACAGACGGACAGACAGCGGAGTCTCAGTAATAGGGTCCCGTTTGCACCCTTCGGGTACGGAACCCTAAAAATAAAACGAGACGAACTTTTGCTCGAGAAGGTCATCCTTGCCGTAACGTTTAAACTTTGCGAATATTTTGCGTATAACCCCAAGTATTTTACTATCGTCGTAAAGTCGACATAAATTGATATTTTTGCAGGAAAGTTGTCCGTATTATCGGGTGCCCTTCGGTAGGGTTGCCAGACCGAAAAAAGATTTTCGTGAACTTTAGGCTTTAGGATAGATCTGTTTTAATACCGAAAAAAGATTTCTGTCCTTGCTGAGCTACTTTATTTTATAGTAGATATGTTTTGTTTCTGATAAGCTTCAATCAATACAACAAAATAACGCGTTGCCTACAAAATCAAAGCAAAATTCTGTCCGCTTGAATATCAAATAACAATCACTGTGAAGTCAACATTATTACACTACGTATAAAGTATTTTTCTCCTTGACTGAACTGAACAAAATAGGAGCGCACCGCCGGGAGTGCGCTCTTATTTAGCCAGTCGTACTTTTGCGCCGACCCGATATCTAGGTGTATTGTTGGTCGAAGTTGATAAGGATATCTCGAAGAATCATATGAATAGACGATGCAGTGAGCAACCCATCACTATTTTGATTCTCTTTTCCACCTATATGCCCGTGAAGGTGGGCAGAAAGTGGCCTTTCGATCTGGCTCTGGACTCTGCCTTCCCGGCAATGAATAAATAAGTGACTGTGTTTTTGTCTAGCTACTCAGTGCGGCTCAAGAGGTTTTCGGGTACGCGTCGAAAGTCACATTCGCCCTGAGGAAGGCCTCCAGATTAGGTCGACGGCCTAGTAGCTTTTTACGTGGGTTACCCGTTTATCGCATATTCATATTACTTGTATAGTATTTCAGCGTTCAATGCGTTACGCGGTTGCGGTCGTTCTACGAGTATTCTGCCTGACCCGTGCCCGATTTCTGAGTTGCTAACCCTACCGAAGGGATATCGGTCAATGCTTTATAAAACAGCCTTGGGAACTACACCATATTTCAGATAAGAAAGGTAACGTGTATTTTGTTAACACGGAAAACGTTTTATTTAAGACTTGCGGTCCAGCTTAGGATATAATAATTTACGATCTTAGAGAAGATACGATACACTCGGCTGTGTGGTTTCAGGTCTAGGATTCATCATCATCATCATTTTAGCTGCATAACGTCCACTGCTGGACATAGGCATCTCCCAAGGATTTTCAAAATGATCTAGAGCGACCTGCTTCCAGCGCTTTCCAGCGACCTTAGTAAGATCATCTGACCACCTAGTGGGTGGGTGTCCTAAGCTTCGCTTGCCAGTACGTGGTCGCCTTTCGAGAACCTTTCTGTCCCATCGGCCAACAGTTCGTCGCGCTGTGTCCCGCCTAGTGCCACTTCAACGAGCTCCGCTGGGCCATATCAGTGTCTTTCGTTCTCCTACGAATTTCCTCATGTATGATTCGATCACGTAGAGAAAAGTTCTAGGATTGGACCACTCCAACTCTAGATGCCGTTCTTCTTAGCGAGTCCTAATGGCTAAAAGGATTGAAGATCAGTGTGTGGTCAGACTTATCCTGTCATTAAGCAGAGTTGCCGTCTATTGTATAAGGATTTCGGCAGTTGAGGAATGACAAATGTGGGTCATAGTTTAATTGGATGGCTCCACAGTCAGACCGATCGTTATTTGAGAAACCCCACTTGACTCTGTTCTCGTGGAATCCCCAAGCAATTAAATAACTAAGCATAGACAACTCGCACCACGAATTGGTATATGGTATTGGTAAGGTCCAAGAAATGAGCCACCCCGAGTGACGTACTATGCCCCCCTGTACGTCCGGCGCACTCTGGGTAATCTGCGTAGAAAGCCAGCCAGATTGGCTGATCCTTTCGCTACCGACTCGCTAAAGGCCTTTACCCACAGCGCCCGATCCGATCTACCGACCAGTTCTACCGATACGATCTGAACGCATGCGATCACTGTAACCAATAGCCGCGTATTTACGCCTCCCCACTGCCTGCGGTAGAACGCATGCGTTCCATGGATCGCACGCCGATCGTCTCAGGAGGCAGAGAACGCGTGACCACGATGCGGTTGAAAAAAGATGGCCGTACTTGTATCGCAGAACGTAGCGTCATTGATAATGCGTTGCGATCCGATCCAGCGATCCGTTGAATGATGGGGAGTGAGATGCGTTCTAGAATGTATCGGTGGATCGTATCGGGCGCAGTGGGTAAAGGCCTTGTAAGAGAATTGGTAAAACACCACTAAAAGTTGATGTCAGGCTTGAAATTTCGCACCAATACATTTCGAGGAGAGTTGACGTCATGAAGACGCCGCTTCGTCAGTGTGCCGACAAAGTGGCGTCAGCGTTTTCAAAGGCGCGATTTTTGTGGCGCGCCGACGGCATGCATACCATTGCAACAAATGAACTGTATAGCCAATTTGTTAAAATGGCGTGCCATGATATATCGACGCCGTGTGTTGGTACGCCAACCGCCGACGGAATACCAACCAATTGAACGAATAGACTACACGTGGTCGCAATTCAAAATAACTTTTTGATATTCGAACGGTGTGTTCATATTATTGTATCCTACATCTTATTTTTTTCCTGTTTGAATGATTTCCGGTGGATTGGCGATAAAATATAATAACGAAGCAATACCGATAAGTACCAATTATACGCAGCTTCCAAATAATAAATGATTGGGCTGATATTCAAATTCAAAATATCTTTATTATCATAGGATATTTAAAATATCTCTTAATAATAGTCACTTTGTTTTGTTTTGCACAAATGTTGACGTCAAATCGTTACTTAAAGCTAAGTTTACGCCGCTTCCTAGGCGCAAGTGCAGAAGAAGCGGCAACAAACTGCACTGCACGTTTTCTCCAAAGACGTCAACTAACAAACTAAAAACTTAAAATTAGTTATATAGATGGACAGAGATTACATTGTTTATTATGTCATAATTAAATTGAATTATAAGAATTACGAAATTTAAAATAATGTCAATTTGTAAATTTAGTATGTACCAATGTACCTAAATTATGACATGTCTAAGTATACAAACCTTTAAGAGGGACCCGCGCCAAGCTCAAGCCAGACCTTTTTGTCTTTAAGATAGTCATCGGTCCTATAATAAGCCTTCTCACAAAGTACTTTATATATAATATTTGAGAATAAATGTTACTACGTGATATTTCAGAGAGTTAATATTTATAGAGTAAAGGTCAAAGTATTCGTAGGAAAAAAGAAAATAGGAAAGACTTCACTAGCTTAGAATAATTTTTTGACAAAAATAAAAATCGAGCATCAATTCTGTTCATCATCATCTGAGCATATTTCCAGTTGCAGACTCAGCGGTAACGCTTCAGAGCCCGGGTTCCGCTACATAACGTAGGCGATTTGAAGAGGTTACTGATTTTTACACAGAGCGACTGCCGTCTGACCTCCGCAACCCAAAGGGATCTACCCTTTGGTTACAGAACCAATCCTAGGATAAGTTTAAAACAATCGCTGAATGGCGTTCGGGACCTACAGCTTTACGTGCCTTCCGAAGCATCTTCCGAGCATCAAATCTGTTGTACCACAGAATAAATATTACTAACGTACAGAAGTCTCACTCAGCAAAGAAATTAAAATAAATATCTACTCAATGTGGCTAGCGATTGGTTTTTTTCTTTTCGTAGAAAAGACATCCATTGCAAGCCAATTTCATTCTTATTACTCTGGACAAAAGATTGGTATAACTGATTTTACCACCCGGAGTGGCCGCCTGCGCGCATAGTAATAATGTAGGTACATTTTCGATACCTAAACGGGGAGTGACACAGGCCTGGTTGTACTGAATAAAGTCGTCATCAAATTTTACAACACAACACAAAAATGAGATAATGGAATAAGTACACGAGAAAAGACAAAATATTTTCAACTAAATATGAAGTTTGCTCTAAAGGTTGGTCCAAGGTACTCTTGTCACGTACTAACAGCAAACTTAACTAGTTAAAGCCTCCTCTTCTGTATCTGCACAACTGGCCAAGTTTTAAAAGTTTTATGCGACTTCTTTTTTAATTACTTTTTGCTACGTGTGTTGGGATCATTTCGCACTTCATTGTTTGCCGAAAAATTGTACAATATTATACAATGGGTTAATAGAATAACGCAAAACCTCTCAGTTTGTAAAGCAGTTCATGAAACTGAACAACTTTTGTTCCACGACATTCCCAAAATGCCAAAAATAAAATTCGGATTTTCATACAAATTGACTCGATCGAGCTGATCAGTTTTTATGAAAATTCAAATTTTTTTTTGGGTTTCGTGAAATTTGTAGAACAAAACTTGTTAAGTTTCATAAGCTGAGGTACCATCTGAGAAGTTTTGCGTTAGTTTATTAACACGTTTGCAGCGATGAAATAAAAACAAAACATTCATACACTATCACGTCTTTATCCCTAACGGGGCAAACAGAGCTGAGTCTTGCGGCTCTAAGCAGACAGAGCCTAGGGCCTGATTCCTTTTTCCGCCTTCTCGCCTATCATCACGCTAAATGTGGTTATTGGGTCTTGCGGTCCGTAGGTTTTGATTTCGTTGCGAGTGTCGAAAATTTGCGGCATAAACGGCTGTATCTTTTGATTGCGTTGGCTTAGAAGCTTGATTTTTTCACAGCTCCAAGGGACAGCAGACTTGAGTATTTGATATGAATTTCAGCTTGATATTTGTCCTCCTTGTCCTCCACGCGTTTCTGCAAAAAAGGTCTTGACAGATAGATGGACAACAAAGTGATCCTATAAGGGTTCCGTTTTTTTTCCTTTTAAGGTACGGAACCCTTATAACCATTTCTTGAAATGGTCTGTTATATCAGGAAATGATCAATTCTACGATATGGCCACGCCATATACATGGTAATTTGTCTGCCCACAATGGAAAGTCAGTAGTATGAAGTGCGAAATGAAACCGACACACGAGAGCGTCGTCTCGACACAATCGTACTTGTTATCCTTTTAAATTGCTGCCGATTGAATTCGATCCGACTCTGTTTGTTATTGTAAAGAATTATTTCTATGACCTTCTTTGTGGGGTCTATCTAATTGTATTGTTGATCGAAGTACTTAAGGCCGAACCTAAATTTTCCGGGGTCCAGTGCTGCCCCCATTTAAAATAAATCATTTCAAAGAAAACGGAGACATCATTTAAAATTTTGCAACTATCAAGTCCTAGATAACCCTTCAAAGTATTTTATGAACTACTGTTTACAGTTTATAACGAAAACGTTAAGCTTTACTACGCACATTAGCCAAAAGTGGCCGTTTTTCGCAAATGTGCGTAGAAAAGCTTAACGTTCTCACTTTAAACTGTAAACAGTAGTTCATAAAATACTTTGAAGGGTTATCTAGGACTTGATAGTTGCAAAATTTTAAATGATGTCTCCGTTTTCTTTAAAATGATTTATTTTAAATGGGGGCAGCACTGGACCCCGGAAAATTTAGGTACGGCCTTAACCTAATGACCATTAAAGAATGAGTTATCTTAGATGGCAGCATTTTTTTTTTATGCAAGCAATTTTATTTTACTGAAGAATAGGAAAAATATATCTGGTAAAATTAATAAAGTTTTAACTAGTAAATCATAAGAGGAGTAGGAAAACCCAAAAGATTGAGAAAAGAAAAATTAAATGTGAAAACATATAAGGAGGTTAAGAACTTAGCGGAGTTAAGATAGACATGGATAGCACTCCACCGACAAGAGCGTAGAAGTACTCCATTACAAAACGTATATAACAATCATATAGTGCTTAGTACATAGATTTGGTTTTAGTTGTGGTAGAGCCACGCTACCGGCAAAACTCAGTTTTGCTAGAAGCATGAATGGGCCGGCTCGTCCGGGGAAGTACCACACTCTCACAGAAAATCGACGTCTGAGTAGTAGCTTCACCGCTTCTGCGCTTCGTTCGGTGAGTGAGAGAGCCGGGAACGCTGAAAAATACACGTTTTTTGTATGACGACCCCTTTAATTTTCAACTTTTTTTATTTTTAGTATTTGTTGTTATAGCGGCCACAGTAATACATAATCGGTGAAAATTTCAGGTGTCTAGCTATTACGGTTCAAGAGATAGAGCCCTGTGACAAACGGACAGACGGACAGACGGACAGACGGACAGATGGACAGACGGACAGACGGACAGACAGCTGAGTCTCAGTAATAGGGTCCCGTTTGCACCCTTTGGGTACGGAACTCTAAAAAGGATGCATATACTGCCCTTGTGACGTCACTGCCATTAGGTATCGGTATCGCGCGTACGAAAGAGATTCCAAGATATCCCCACCTCGCTCCCACTTTTCTTTATACTAGTATTTGAAATGCTAATTGCTGCTTTATTAAATAACCAATTTTCATGCGATTTTTAGAAAAAGATTCCTTTATAGTATTATTTTTGGTTTCGTATTAAATATTATCCAAAAACAAACACAGTGAAATATCCTATTCAGAAATGAATACTATCATAGTAAAGGATATTTTAAGACTCTTCTCTACGTTGTTATTAAATCGCCCACAATCAGAGTCCTCGACATCAGCTGTGATATTCATTGAAGAGCTGATGAAAGGGACGCGTGTCTTGGCATTAATAATGCTTTATATCGCATTGTATCAACACGCCCATTCCCACAAGCTATAATATACATTCATAGTGATACACAGTCAGAGTGTCGACAGCTGTATGTAAAGCCTGCGAATAAGTCATGCTACGCGATGATACTTTTATGCTATACATATAACATCTAACAAAATAAACTGAAACTATTTTAAGGGTAGATTAAGTCCATGATACTGAACAACTTTCCCCATGGAACATATATTGATATGTGAAATATACAACCTGGGATCAGCTGACCGGTCAACTTGTATGGAAGGCCATAAATTATTTTTCATATGTCAATATGTGTTCCTTGGAGAAAGTTGTTCAGTATCATGGACTAAATTCAGCCTTAAAATAGTTTTAATATATTTTGTTAGACCCTGTATAAAGTAGGCCTAGCGCATTGACGAACAAATACTAGAGGACTAACAACCTTCATACTTTGAAGCGTAATTCAAAGTATGAAGGTTGTTAGTTATTAATTGTAGCTAGATGGATCTACAAGTTTGAAAGAAGTTTTGGAGTGGTGCGAATGATTTCAACTAAGGATGAGCCCATCATAAAATATCTTCATACAACGTCGCGCCCGGAGCGACCACAGCGCATGCACTGTTGTCACTTAGGGCTCGACGCTGCGAACATGGCTGCCATTCGGTTGTAAAATTAGCGCGATAAATTTCCTTAATATTTTAATTATAACAAACAGTTATGTTACTTACCGATCATACGATATTCCATGTAATTTTTTAACCTATATCGTAGTTTTTGTAGCCTTTTAATGCGCAACCAGGCATTTTTATGGCATTTAGAAGTATGAAACAAAAACGAATGAACTCTTGGTGACTTGGAAACTTAATGAACGCGCGGTTGGCCTAGTCCTACGCTAGATATATAAAGTCAATGAGTGGTGCCGCTTAATTTCGGAAAGATGGCTGTATAAGCGTTCATTTTCTACGAACAAACAAGCGCAATATCTGATTATTCGTGGATACCGTAACCAACACCATATGACTCCGCTCCGGCTATACTTTATTATATTATAGCTTGCTATTGCTAGCATCACCCTAAACCACATTGTTACTCTTGATTTATTTATTAGTTTCGTGTCGCCACTCGCCCTATGACTATTATTTTATTATTTATGAAAAGCTAAATTATCGGAGATCCCTTTGGCATTATAGATCATAATTTGTACTTATCGAAGTGTATTCTACATTTTAACTTTTTGATACGACAGAAAAGCCAAACAAACCGAGTCCGTGAGACCAATGACAAATGACATTAGAATCAACGAATTAAATATTTAATCAGTAATTACCTATTTCGGCACTTTTACACGTCAATTTGTTTGGTATACTCTCGACATTACGCACAGACCATGGATCAAGATATACAGATATAGTACTCGTATGTGTAATGTGTTTAATGGTCATTTTACAGATATTTTCGCTATTAAAATAACGCGTCACCTTTTTTCTACTTAAAAAAAAAAGCCACGCGTTGTTTAGGCGGAGAACAAAACACGACATTGTATAGTCGGTAGTTTTTTTTTACATTTGGTGTCTTGACGTGTCGATTAATCTTAATATTTTATAAGCCCAGTAGAGAGCCACTTCGACGGCTTTATCATTAGCTGCAAGTAAATCTTTCAAATGCAGGTGGTACTAGGGCACCCAGGACAGGAAAGCAGGTGCGCCATAGTCTGTGGGGAGGAACCACACTCGCACACGTTCCGTGAGCTATCAATCATTCTCCACCTGCACAAAAGCTTTCTACAACGACCTGCTTGGATTCGCACCTCGCAGTCTACTAAGTGACTTCCAAGCAGGCCAGGGCATATCCCGTCCAGGTGTCAACCCTTCTTTTGGTTAAATAAAATTGGGCAAAGTGTGGTTCCTTTCCCAAAGTTTCATTCTAACACACATTATGACAAAATTTTGTCAAAAATAAAGTGGGAAAAAGGTGACGCGTTAATAAGGTAGCGAAAAAAAAACTGGAAAATGACCACTCGTTACTTTGAAGAAAAGCTTCCGATAGTAGCGTTTTGGAAAGACCTCTGCTGGGAAGATATGCCAAAAGAAAGGAATTCCTAGTTTTTTGCCTTAATTTTGGTTGGCATACCAAGTGACGGAAGCGACCTGTTTGGTAGGTTTGGGCAAAGATAATATAATTACTAAGTTAGGGTATGGTTGTGCAGTGAGGTAGTCATCCTCATTATGTCAAAAGAACAAACAAAAATCCAAAATCTACTAAAATGCGCATTTGGCTCGGCATTTTATTCTTCACTTTAAAGAACTGTATAATTTACAATAAAAATAATGTATTCAGTAACAGTATCAAACAGTATGCTGCCGCAACAAAGCTTGCTTTCAAATGCATTAGAGTCACGATTCTAGCCTTGTAAGTAGAAAATGGTGTTTTGGATATTCTTGGCAGTCAGTTGTTGGTTGTTAACATTTATTTTCTTAGTAAATAGAGTAAAATTCTTCTCTGCTGGTCTGGGAGAAAAGAAAAACTTAAAATTTTCGTGACTACTCTAATTTCTACTCTTCTTGACGATCTTTCGTCGTCATGAAGTTCTCTCATTTCATCCTAATTCCATTAATGTGGGCGTCCAGCAAAAAGGGTCCAGTTGTTGACATATAATTTCCGAGATACCTACGCAGTTTTGTGTGTGCACTGTCAAATGGCAGTCGCGCTGTGTAAAAACCAGTAACCTCGTCAAATCATCTAGGGTAGGTAGCGGACCCCGGGCTCTGAAGCGTTACCGCTGAGGATGCAACCAGGAATACGCTCGGATGATGATGACCTACGCAGTTTTGTAAAGTTAAGCGAAAAGAATCCAATTTATTATTAATTAATGTTAATAAATGTATGCATGTACGAGTAAATGTCTTTTTATGATGATGTTTCTAAGTACTTACAAAACATTTTAAATTAATTTAATTTTAATATGAAATATTTTAAACTTTTAAAATGCGGGGGGTCCGTAGCTACTACGTGGGCCGGTGCTGGCAGGGAGCCGTTCTAATTCCTTGCCATCAAATATGTTGACGCGTAAGCAATATGGTAAATAAAATACTTTTTCTGGAATCAAGCTTTTTCAGATTTTCAACTTCAAATCTCTAATACAATATATGTGCCAGTTTTTGATATCTTTTTCAACCGAATCTAGGCCTTAACTCAATATCCCACAACTGGACCCTCACCGGTCTTAGATGCCTTTCCTCTTACTTACAGTGTAATTAAATATGTAATACGATTATAATAATTTCCTTTTTATCTTTTCAGATTTGCTGTTTCGTCATGAAAATGAAGCTTAATTGAGGTAAGCTAACATTATAATTATAATGAGGCTTGTTGAACAACAACACGACACTGATTAATTAGTGAACTAAGTTCACTAACAGTTGGTAATAATAATAATTACATACATTTAAGAATACGCAATTAAACAAATTAGGTAATTTTTACTGAAAAATGAATTATTTACATATAGTTCAAACAAAATAATAGATAATCAGTACTAACTAAAATCTTAAATTAAACTAAAAACTAGAACTAAAAAAACTAAAAATATTAACAACTTACAGTAAATACTAATATATAGGATAAAGAAACCTAACAATAAAAAATACAGGATTGTTTGTCAGTACACATATTTTTACAGTAAGGTAATTCACAAAAAAATCTAAGGCTTATTTATACTCATAAAAAAAATATAAGGGCATGTCACTCGTAGTAGCAGTGCACACTGATATTTTAGTGTTAATAATGACTACATAGTATAAAACAAAGTCGCTTCCCACTGTCTGTCCCTATGTATGCTTAGATCTTTAAAACTACGCAACGGATTTTGATGCGGTTTTTTTTAATAGATAAAGTGATTCATGAGAAAGGTTTATATGTATAATACATACCCGTGCGAAGCCGGGGCGGGCCGCTAGCTACCTATATAATTAAATTTCCCACATAAATATATTATTTAATTTGTCACCAAAACTAAGTGTTATTCTTAAATAACAGTGCTCAAAATATCTCAAGTGTAATTTATAAATCAGTGTCCAAAATATCTCTTCTTCGAAACAATTCACAAAAACGTGAAGCAAGTTCATGTATCACCGAAAATAAGTTTTATTTTAGGGGAAAAGTAAGTCATTAGCGTAATTAGTCCTAGTTGTACTGTTTTACTTGTGGTCTAAGTCATGAAAGGTAGAGTGAAAACTTGCAAACAGTCACCATATCATCATATCAGCCACAGGAAGTCCACAGCTGGACATAGGCCTTCCACAAAGATTTCCAAAACGACCGATCAGAAGCGGTCCTGCATCTAGTGTCTTCCTGCAACCTTGCTCAGGTCGTCCGACCACACAACAGGTGGGTGTCCTACGCTGCGCTTGCTGGTACGTGGCCGCCATTCGAGAACCCTTCTGCCCCATCGGCCATCGGTGCTTCGTCCTGTGTGGCCCACTGCCACTTTAAAGAGCATATGATTTTCTCAGTCATTATTGTTACAAAAAAAGTAAAAGCGATAGTGGTAGCCATTCGTGGTAGACAGAGCTACGGGCCGCAATTTTTGACCCCTGGCTTGCGACGCGCAAGACCCGAAAACCACTCAAGAGATTGGTGGAATAAATAAACATATTCCCAACTGTTGAAACTACTGTCGTTTCTTTCCTTTTTTGGTCAGATTTCTTTTAAGAGGAATCTCTAAGGTCGAGAGAATTGAAAAATAGGTATTTGTACAATTTATTGCTGTCGCGCTGTGCCTGAACAACAATCGAGCGAGTGCAAAGAGACAACTGCAGCTCGGACCGAAAATACCTATGAAAATTGCACAAAATCAACGTTTCGTAGTCCCCTGATTTCTTCTCCAAAACTTAACCAATTAAAATTATTTTTTCATTTAAAATTTAAGGAAACCTATGGCTGTGTTTTCTTTTTATAATATAATCTTGTGAAATTTGTTAGCTAGATGTTTGAACACAGTGGAAAATCTTAATAATTTATCAGTTTTATAAAGGTTTGTATTTCTTTTAATAATTAAATTATGAAACGAAATAAAACATAGAGGCATGCCAATATATTCATAGATTTTTTTGGAAAAAGATCATTGCTTTACCGGCACTATCCGGCGAGCAATCAGGGGACTACGTTTGTATGGGAATACGGCCGATCGACAGCTTGTATACAAACCCCAATTTTGGCCACTTACAAACACGGAAAAGGAAAAGGGCGAAATGACGGTCTATACCTAGATTTCCAAGTGTGTGCCCATTTTATTGATTGACTTGACGATCCGCGCAAAATTACAAGCAGTTGCTGCTTAATTATTGTACTAGGTGCTTTTTAATTACGACCAAATATTTAAAGGGTAACACAGTCCATCATTTTGAACAACTTTTCCCGATTAAAGTATGTCGAAACATGAACGAAAACTTCTCATACAAGTCGTACGTGATTTAGTTACATACATATATTAATTGTGAAAATTGTTCAAAATGCCTACGTCTCTTAAAACTCTTAAAACTTTCCCTTACACTATCACGTCTTAATATCCACAATGAGGTAGACAGAGCCTGGAGACGTAAGATTTAAGACCATATTTAGACCCATAGCGGTGATAGTGGGCGATAAGGTGGAAAAATATACGTAATTGTCCAACGCTTATAACTTGCGCCACTCACTATGTGTTGTCTCACTTAAACAACTTACAATGATTAATTGACTACCTACTTTAACTCAGATAACTAAAACAAATAGAATATTTAAATATCTCAGTATATTGTCCGGCTGCAGATAAAACGAGGAATGTTTACAAGCGCAGTCAGTAGACCGAAGAGATAAGGGTGCATCGCAAATCGTAAATAAAGTGCAACTTGCATTTTACATTTAGAGAGTCAAAAGATTTAAAAATATATGTATGTATGTAATGTTGCCATATACTATCATCATCTCTCTTTTTCTTTGCTGGTCTGGGAGAAAAGAAAAAACATGAATGTACCAGCTGCTTCCTTCCCGTGCAGATCGTAAAAGCCGATCGAAGGAATGGGCGAGAATCTGAATCATATGAATAGGCGATGTGGTTAGCAACCCATTACTATTTTGATGATAAATTTCCTTTATCACCTTCATGCACACCATCTCGCTAAAAGTGACCTTACCGCCCTAGGCTCTGTCTGCCCCGTTAGGGATGAAGACGTGATAGTGTATCTGTATCCTCTCTCTTTGCCTGGCCTTATCCCATAAATTTGGGGTCCTTTCCTTCTTATTCTTCGCCAAACTCTTCCATCATGGATCGTGGTCATAAAATAAATAAATATATGAGTTATGTGAAAGTGGTAGCCATTAGTGGTAGACAGAGCTACGGGCCGCAACTTTTTACCCCTGGCTTGCGGCTCGCAGGACCCGAAGGTCACTTTTAAAGAAATTGCTGGAATAAACAGCTGTTTCAAACTGTTGAAACTGATTGTCATTATTAAACTTTCCTTATTTTATGTCAGATGCCTTTGGGCAGCTTGTTTAGTCTATTAACATCTTGGAAATGGCTAAACAACGCTTATCATCATTATATCAATGATACTTGTCTCCAATTTCTGGCCAGCGTGGAGAGTGTAGGCCGAATAGATAGATAGATAGATAGATAATACGTTTATTCACGAAAACTGCATCACATACACAGATATATAAGGCACAAGAAAATAACTAATGTTCAAGACAAACAATACTTAATAATAAACATGCAACAATCACAATTCACAATAAACAACAATAATACTATCTATACAATACATGTATGTGCTGCAGTAGCGCAAAGTAGGCTAAAACTCAGCGTGGTTGGCCTAAATGGCGGCACACTGGTTTTCAGTTTTAGCCTTCAGGTACAGTCGGGTGTAATGGTAATGCAATGACGCATAAGAAGAAGAAAAAAATGTTATTTGATTAAATAGATAGGTAAGTAAGTTGATCACATTTAATACGAATAATAGATAATTTCAAGAACTGTGCAATAAAATTAATTAATAAATGAAAAAAAAAAAAAAAGTATTAAGAAGCCACAAGTTACCATGCGACGAAGTTTTTAATTTCGGGTCATTGGACAGAACAGATAAGCCGCCGGCTGTGGTAAATTCTACATCTGTCAGCTCATCTGATTATCCAACAGAATAGACCTGTAACGTTTTCTAAAATTATTTTTAGATTGCAGAAGTCTAAGAGGGGGTGGAATATTGTTCCAACATTTCGTCACATGGTAACGAAAGCTGCCTTCAAATGCCGCTGTTTTGTGCTTGTGCCCCAATAACGGAGGTCGCATTGATCGAAGGGTACCAGTACCACGTGGCTTACAGAATTTCAATTTATCAAACAAGTACTCGGGTTGCTTATACTTCATTACGTCAAACATAAGCATTGCAAGATGAAGCTGCCCACGCGACGCCATGTTCAACATGCCAGCTTTGTTAAGGAACGGTGTAATATGACTTCGAGGAGGAATATTGAAACAAAATCTACAGCAAGCATTTTGGATACGTTGAACAATTTTTTGTGTTCTACGTAGAAGTCGTGGGCCATAGACCAGGTCTGAATCTGTCTACGAATCATGTCTCCGAATCTGACTACTCTGACCAAGGATGGCTCTGGTAGTACAGAGAGGGTCGTGCTCCTAAAAATACCTGATGATGATATAGGGACAAATACACACAGACTCACAGACCCACAAACACACAGAGAGCCACGCCCCCTTTTTCGTCAGGAATTAAAAATAAACAAAGCCTTACGTAATGCATACGAGTATTTGGATATAATGTAAAATGCAAATTAATTATTAAATTCGCTCATTTAGCGGTATTCTCGAATGAGTGCTCAGCACACCGGTTTCCGGAGTTATTACTGCAAAATTGTTATTAATTTGTCAGTCAAAACAAGTAATTTATTACATATTTAAACATAATTTTTAACAAAAAAAACAACTGACTTAAACTTTTTTTAGGAGTTTCTTCCATATCTCCAAAGTTTTTCATCATATCTTCACCAAATTAAAATGGAACCAACTTGGTAGTAAAGGCTTTCAAATAAAATAAGAATTATCAAAATCGGTGCACAATTGGCAAAGATATCGCGTAGTAAACATACATATAAAAAAATATTCAGTCGAATTGATAACCTCCTTCCCCTTTTTTGAAGTCGGTTAACAATGTATTAAAAAGTTTAAAGGAGCACTAAACTTTTTAGTTCATTGTTCAAGAAAAATCAATTGATCCCAAACTCGGTGGGGTTATGTTGTTTTATCAAAGAGATGCAGTGGCCCCCTTCCATTCACATCATGAGATCAGGTCATTGTTACCATAATATTGCATTGTCACCCAAATTACGTAATTTTATGTAACTTTGAATATGGGAAGTGGGTCTAATACCTAATTTAGCTTGCAAGATTTGATTACGGACACACAGACAACGGGACAGGTGAAAATAAATAAAAGCATTAAAATAATTACTTTTTAAATGTTCTTAAATGATGTAAACAAACCCTAAAGTCTTCTATTTCCGTTTTATTTTCCCACACCAGCATTGTACAGGATTTTCCTTTTGAGTTTCCCAAATTGGGCGCCCGCATCACGCGTAGTACACAAGTACATAACACACAAACTCTCTTAGCACAAAGCAATTATTCCCGTAACAAAGGTGTACGAGTATAAACAGATAATAAGAACCCCACTTACTCCCCCTCCCGACCTCCCGAGGGAGGGGACCGATTATAGGAATACCATAAATAGATTGGTTTGGAGAAAAATGGCGATGAACATAGAGTTAGTATCGCCATAGATACGATCGCACGGATTTTTAACTTATTGTTTTTACTAGGCTTTGCTTTAAGGCCATACCTGATTTTTCCGGGGTCCAGTGCTGCCCTCATTTAAAATAAATCATTTCAAATAAAACGGAGACATCATTTAAAATTTTGCTACTACCAAGTCCTAGTTAACCCTTCAAAGTATTTTATGAACTACTGTTTAAAGTGAGAACGTTAAGCTTTACTACGCACATTTGCGAAAAACGGCCACTTTTGGCAAATGTGCGTAGTAAAGCTTAACGTTCTCATTATAAACTGTAAACAGTAGTTCATAAAATACTTTGAAGGGTTATCTAGGACTTGTTAGTAGCAAAATTTTAAATAGTCTCCGTTTTCTTTAAAATGATTTATTTTAAATGGGGGCAGCACTGGACCCCGATAAATTCAGGTACGGCCTTAAATACATGCCGTCAACGCTACAAAGGCCTCGTCTTTGAAAAAGCCGACTCAGCTTTTCTGGCACGTCAACGGCATACCAACCAATTGAACGAATGGACTTTACATGGATGTAAAAAAACTGATTATACATAAATGGGATAGGTGTATGTATAAATAGCCGTATGGTTTCCAGCAGAGTAGAATAGTACGACTCCAAGTAAAGTACCAAACAAAATGAGACACACACACACTATTATTAAGAGACTAGCTGTGCCCGCGACTTCGTTCGCGTGGTTGTCGGAACGTAATGTTATATAGCCTAAAGCCTTCCTCTATAAATGGACTACCCAAAAAAAAAATAATTTTTCAAATCGGATCATTAGTTCCTGAGATTAGCGCGTTTAAACAAACAAACAAACAAACTCTTCCGCTTTATAATATTAGTAAAGATATTATTTTTATTTATTTATCAAACTTTATTGTCTAAAGTAAAAAATGTAAAAATATACTTTAACAAATAGTGGACTTAATGCTAAGAGCATTTTCTCCCAGTCACCCATAGGGATAAGCAGAGAAAATTGTGCGGCGCAAAAGCTATAAACATACATCAAAAATACTTAGTACTTCATACACACTATATTATACATAAATATATCAGAGTAAATACCTACTTACACAGTACATACAATAATAAATAAACTAACAAATTTATTAATATTTCGGAGGACTTATCACATTTTTATTTTATTCTTATTCTGTAAATATTTTTTAATTTGCGAAATGTGTTTTTTTTCCTCTGAATATTTTTTTTGTCTATCTATCTAACAAAGAAATAGCTAATGAAAAGAAGAACTGAATGATGATGACTTTATATATAAATTACTAAAAAAGGAGAGGTAAGAAGTACCGGTATCGTAACCGAAGGGCATGTATGAAGGGGTTGATAAGTGTAGATGAAGCGAAAGAGGTCTGTTGATCGTAGCAAGTGGAGGTCCATAGTATCTGCCTACCGCTGTGAGAAACAGGCGGAACAGGATGTATATATGTAAGTAAACGAAAATAAACGGGCAAGTGCGAGTCGGACTCGTACATGAAGGGTTCCGTATTTCCGTACAATGTTTGAAAACGCTGAAGAACCACGTTTCTTGTATGAGGACCCCCTTTAATTTTTAACTTTTTCTTATTTTAAATATTTGTTGTTATTGCGGCCACAGTAAAACATAATTGGTGAAACTTTCAAGTCTCTAGCTATTACGGACCGACGGACAGACAGACAGCGGAGTCTCAGTAATAGGCCTGCACCTTTCGGGTACGGAACCCTAAAAAGTTAAAAAAAAACTATAGGAATAGTTTTTCGTGTATGTACGCCATATCTTTTATTTTACTTCAATGGATTCCCTAATAGAATATTTGGATTTCATTTTGAAGCATATTTTTTTAGGATAACTGCTTGTTCGTTACAGAAATTGATATTAATTTACAATAATACGGCGAGGAAAGATTACTTTTTAAATTTATGTGATTAAATGTTTTTCATGCTACCTCTACACAAAAGCTAGTGCTGCTTTTTTTTTCAAAACTATGACTGAACAAAATTAGTCATCGTGGAAGGGACATACCCGTAATAAATCGAACCACGGCCTTTACTAGATCAGTATAGTATAATGAAATTAAAATAACAGACAAAAAACAAAAAAAAAATGGCATTTCCATACAAAAGTGTGCAACCGCCCGGACGATTTGTATGGGAATTGGGAATGTCAAATTTTTTATTTCATTATACTTTTATTACATTAAAATAGCAATGGTTTGCTTGCAGCATCGCCTAATATCCTACTAACAATTATTCGGTTTTTCTGCCATTTCCTCGATCGACTTAAACAATCTACATGGAAAGAAAAGCAGCTGACATATTTTAAGCAAAAAAAAAATTAAGTAGAAAAATTTAATAACTAGACTAAAACTATGTACCTAAGAAAAAAAAACCTTATACAACTTAAAAAGCGGAAGAGTTTGTTTGTTTGTTTGTTTGTTTAAACGCGCTAATCTCAGGAACTAATAGTCCGATTTGAAAAATTCTTTTTTTGTTGGGTAGTCCATTTATAGAGGAAGGCTTTAGGCTATATAACATTCCGATAACCACGCGAACGAAGTCGCGGGCACAGCTAGTACTAAAAATAAAATACTTATAAATATGAAATATCCCGCAAATTCTTCCCCTGCGGAAAAATGCCCAGAAGGCTGGCAGCAATGCTATTTAGGAAATAACTTTAAATAGCAATTCTTGATAATAACAAGATCGTGACGAAAGCCAGTAATCGCTGTACCGTTTAACCGAAGCGTTACTAAAGAAATCACAGTTAGAGAGGCTTTCTCTTTTTCTTTTATACGAATGCTTAACCTTATATTGTCCGAATCGGAATACATTAGAAATGGTGGATTCGAATCCACTTTCTTACATGCTGATCTGAGAGAAAAGCAGCATATGAAAATGCACCAGCAGCTTCTTTCCCAGCGCAGATCGTAAAAGGCGATCGAGGGAATGGGCGAAAATGCGATCATGTTAATTAAGGTGAATACCAAGTAGAAGTGGCGCCCTCATTTGAAATAAATTGTCAACTCGTAAATGTGGTGAAAATTTCCATATTTCTCATTGTTAGGCACTAGACAGCCCTTTAAATTATTTTATGAACTGCCGTTGAAACTATTATTGGTGATCCGTCTAGCTTTAAAACTTGCCTTTGCCAAAGGTGGCCACTTTACAACTTACTTAACAATTTATTTTAAATGAGGGCGCCACTTAAAGGTCATTTGCTTCTAACTTCACCTTAACTTTACTAGTAACTCTGTAACCCATCACTATTTTGATTCCTTTTTCCACCTCCTCGCCCACCATCACGCTAAAAGTGGCCTTTGGGTCTTGCGGCCCTGGGCTCTGTCTGCTTTAAGCAGCGAGACGCAAAATGCTCTGTCTGCCCCATTAGGGATAAAGACGTGATAGTGTATGTATGAACCTAAACACACACATTGGAAATAGTGGATTTGAAGCCAGTGTACCATGCAGTTTCCTAGAATAAATAGGACCAGTGCATCTCTTCCTGCAGATTTCGTAAGAGGCGACTAAACAACCAAGGATCAACATCTCCGCTCGTCATCTCATGCAATAACTGCAGTATGATAACAAGACAAGACATTATAAACTTTATGTACAACGATACTATATTTTATGATAAATACATGTATACGAGTAGATTAACATTTAAAACCCAGGACAATTTGAAAAAGGCCATTTTCCAACTTGCTCTGGCTGGGGATCGAACCCAGAACCACCGGATTGGCGGTCTAGCATGTTAACTAGTCACGAAGGTCGTCAAATCCACTGGAAAAGAGATGGAATGATCCTTTTATAGATCTGTAACCACACAGCTCATTTCGATAAAACTACTCTAAGATTCAAAGTACCAGCGTAGCTACTGTTACAAATAAAACTGTTTATTAAATTAACTGTTATCCGATAGTTCAAACGTAACCAAATCTCCGTAAGTGGACGTAAAGCCTGGATTATGGCTTATAGCAGATGCAGTGCCGGTCGTAAACTGAGCAAGGCAATGACCTACGGTATAAAAATAAGTGTAGTTTCGATGTAGAGTTACTGGATGTTCCTAGAAGAGACTACATCTTATTACAAATCGTGGAGTTCCGTTAGTGTTTGGTAAAACCATTCAAAGATGACACTGGAAAAATTTAATTTAAGGAGCTCGATGGGAGTACGCTATCGCAAGTTAAGCAACACCGAGCATGGTCTGCACTTGGATGGGTGGACTACGCACGTGGCATAAAAATTTTCCGAGTATCTCCGTGCTTATGTCAGATGCCTTCGGCAGCTTAAATAGTCTGACATCAGTGTTGGCCACTTACAATAAAAACACGAAAAACAAACACTGTACAAATGAGAAATTGATACAGTGAGAGATGTAAAGTAATAGGTAATAGTAACCGTTGACTAAATACTCACGATGGTGGACCAGTGTCCATTGCTGACCATGGGCCAAAGCGACTTATAAGCACTTTATTGGGTGGACGATTGTGACGCCGCGCGGGCTCCAGCACGCCTCCGCCCCTCTTAGGCGCAGCGGGAGGGCCCATGCCCATATATAAGGCGCGGCGGCAGGCGCTCGTCCTCTTCGTCTTCGGCAGCATCTGAAGCTAAGTAGTTCTTCTACCTAGAAGGGCTACTCAACTGATCTAGTGCCTATAACTCACGACCCTGACTACCTAATCTGTACCTAGTGTTTTTGTGAATCTTTGTAACTAATCTAATGTATTAGTTGATCATTATACCTATCTCATTTGCCGATATCTGGTCTTTCTTTTATCTCATCTTTCTTCCTAGATCCTAAATCTAGGCTTTACTAACCGAAACGGTACACGATATTAAGCGTCACGCTGGCCCCAATTGAGCGCAGATGGGAAGGGTAAAAGAATGTCTTGAAAAATGCCTGAAAATTATTAGCTAGCTAGAGGCTGCTGTGCATGGATAGATATATTTAAACCAAGTATTAGAATTTATGGGTAGAAGCCGGGAAGTTTATTAGACAGTGAATCGGAAACTAAAATTGCTTTTAACCCATTCACCGCGAGACTTTATATCAGTTGTCGTGCTCCCAGCGCAAGGAATTGTGAATATACATGGTTTTTGATCGGATAAATCCGACGCTCGCGAAATGGGCACGAAAATGTTTGTCGGATTAATCCGACGTTCGCGGTTAAAGGGTTAAAAATTTTTAGTTTAAAATTTTTAAGAGCGTTAAAAGAGGTATCTAATGTCCGAAATTGTATGTCGCTTCTAGTACAGGCCAACATGATATCCATGCCATGCCTGATATTATAACATGCATAAAAACTAAACTTCACCTTGCTGTGGTGTTTCCGATGACGTCATTCCATTCAAGTTTTTTTTTACTTCTGTCGCTCATCTGCGAAAGGAAACACATGTTTGATGTCCTACGCAACGATTGTCATGTACATACTTTTTATTGCAATAACGTCGCGTCCTTACATTCTTCATCTTAGCATGTTCATAGTTGCATCTTCAGTTGTGCTGCTTAGGAGCACGGAATGCCCTTTCCCGCTTTTTCTTGTCTAATTATAATATACATGTCAATGATCAGATCACCCAAGGATTCCGAAGACCATGTGAAAACGGAATATCCGGTACAATTTAAGAGCCCGTATGACCCTGATAGTACTTAGAGCGATCTTTAATATTATCAATATTACCAAAATACTCACTTTCAAATAAAAACACAGCAAAGTTCAGGACTAACTCCTTTTTGATTGCTTAAAATTTTCTCAATAGAAAATATTGCGAAGTTGCCTTAAAATCACCTCAGATTATAATAAACCGGAAATTATTCAAGAAATACAATAAATTAGCCATTGCAACTTTGGATTATAATTGTATAATAAATAATGGACACGGAATTTAGCCAACTTCAACAGCTGTACGAAAAGCCGTCGTCCGAAAAGCTAGTTTATTTTTATAATTGATAAAATCGAGTAAGTGTCCCAATATTATTATAAGGCCAAACGAAACTAGTGCTCAATTCTATAGTACACGTGTACGTCCTGTCGATTAGCATATAAATTAGATATAAAACGCCGACGCTGTTTGTCCAACATGGCCCCAATTTGACGAACTGTTTATATTGAGCGGCATCATCGATGCGATGCAAGTCAGGAGCAGTAACGATTTGGCAAAGCATCAGCGGAGGCGAAATGAGAAAGGCGGTGGCGGCGTTGCATGTCAAGAATGTCGTGACGAGCTGACAAAAGTCTACATCAAATTGTGATGATGTCGCCGTATAGACATATATGTATAGACATGTTAAGAGTCTCCTTACCCTAGATAGAATTAGATTTTCCCATTCAAACGTACCTACTCTATCTTTTTCAGATTTCGGCAGTTTCTTTTTAGTTTCATAGAAATTGCATGTATCTAGGCATAAATGTGTAACGATGCTGCATGCATCATGTTCAAACCTCCTTTCTTCATCTCATCCTGTCCGTTTTTCATTCTTCATTTCATTTCAAATTCCCTTTCATTCCATTTTCAAATAATTCACTGATCCCTTTTCACTCATTCCACCATCATCTCTTAAGCTGATCGCTCACTTCTCTGTATCTGTTGTACCTTATTAAATATTATTATTTTATACTGTTATGTAACAGTCAGTATCAGATAATAAATTATATGTAATCTGTGTTGTTGTCGAGTCTCTATTCTTCACTTCTCCTTCTATGTGGGAACTCGCCTAGAGCGCCGGGACAGGTCGAGGTCCCACATATCTATCTAGTTTTCACAGTCAAAATATGAACTTGAAATCAGTATGACCATCAGTATGCAAAACTTCTACACCCTTATATTTCTTTCATGTTCATTTTTTGACTGTTAAAAACTAGATACTAACAAACTGAGGATTTATATGATGTTTAGAAAGATTTGATTCGTTGGAAACTATTAAGGCCGTACCTGAATTTACCGGGGTCCAGTGCTGCCTCCATTTAAAATAAATCATTTCAAAGAAAACGGAGACATCATTTAAAATTTTGCTACTACCAAGCCCTAGATAACCTCGCAAAGTATTTTATGAACTACTGTTTACAGTTTAAAGTGAGAACGTGAAGCTTTACTACGCACATTTGCGAAAACCGGCCACTTTTGGCAAATGTGCGTAGTAAAACTTAACGTTTCCATTATAAACTGTAAACAGTAGTTCACAAAATAGTTTGAAGGGTTATCTAGGACTTGGTAGTAGCAAAATTTTAAATGATGTCTCCTTTTTCTTTAAAATGATTTATTTTAAATGGGAGCAGCACTGGACCCCGGAAAACTCAGGGACGGCCTTAACTACTTACCTCAAAGTGCGTTTTCAAACAAAAGAAAGTTCAGTTATGATAAGAAAAAGCCACAGGTGTTTGAGACTAGTCACCCGCAGATCTCCGGTTACTATCAAAACAAGCAGCTTACTGTTTATTTATTATTACGCCGTTTACGTAAACAAAACAATCTTTTCGCAGTTTGTTTATTTTATCGTTACTAAAACTGATGTTGTCGGCTGTCGCCCTGTTTGTTTACTTTAACATAAACAAACATTACTTTTCGCACGCCCTAACCTAAATATTTACAAATCTACATCCCCGCTGCCCGCTGCACCTTATGTCTTGTAAAACCCAGTGCATCGTGGCCCTTTTTTGTATAAAATGTAAATATTTTAAAAAACGCATCGTCGGTTGTTTCTTTTTCGCCAAATGCGGCGAGCGAGGCGTTACGCGTCAGTGGTTGAAGCTCTCATTCATAAGCATATAATATATTATGACAAGTTATATGACAGTTTGACACGTTTACTGACGATATAATGTATAATAAGTTATAAATATATACTAATGTGTAAATGATAGCTAAGCAATGTGGTTCCCGGCAGGGTAAAATAGGACCACTCCAAGTCTGCCCGTGGACGCCGTAGATGGCGACTTAGGAAACACAAGCAAAACCAAGCTTTAAAACATCAATGAGACCTCTCCAACCCGTCTGGCTAGCGTGGAGAGTGTAGGCCAAATCCTCTGACTTATCTGGCTACTATACTGCACGGGGTAGTAAAGAGAGGGTAGAGCTCCTGTAGTGGAGAATAAAAAGACCTGTTATGAATGAGAAGTTTTTACATTACATACCTACTGTACATCTGTAAGTCTAGCCATCTTTTGTTGTAACATGTAGAAAGGATGAATGTAAAGTGGTCTATACTGCCACTTTTGTCACCCATCCAAGTGCGGACCACGACTGGCCGAGCTCCTCTTATATTCATATGTAATATGTACAATGTACTTGTACATCTCCTCCATACAAGTTATTTACTTTATTGTACGGATATACAGATTTTGAGTGATGCATTTTCTTCAAAACCAGAACGGATAAAGCAATCTGGATATTGAGAACAAAACAATGGATAAGGGGCTGTTGTATATCAACTGGTCGATTAACGAATGTGGATCGGATGTCTGTCATGTCAGAATACGTTGGGTGTGCTCCTGTTTGTAACGTTTAAACTTCATTTTCACGAATAAACTTGAAAACTGCTTTTATTTTTTCATTGTAGAAAATTTAACTACCTAAATAATTGCCCGAGCCAGGGCAAGGCAAGTTCAAAAATGGCCTTTTTCAAATGGTCCTGGGTCTTTATTTATATGCATATGTTTTATTATAAAATATACGTAGTATCGTTGAGTTAGCCCCATAACACAAGTCGGTTTACTTTAGGGCTACCTCAATCAATCAGTGTATTTTTTTTCTTATATATTTATGCGGGCCAAAGGGGAATAGTATCCTTTGTTCGATTGTAGATTGGTCAAATATCCCGGACGCAGTGCCGGACGCCCCAATTATGCCCACTCCGCAAATAACGACCTTAATTACTATCACTCATCACGGTTTGTGTTGATTATTATATTGCTTCGTAAATATGACTCCGTTGTGCCAACCGTGTCGAAAGAGGCGACCAGGGAGGTCTAGCTGGGTAACAGAACAGGCAAGAGCGTCCTTTGTGCAACGATTACATTTACTGCGATCACTAAAGAACAATAATCATAGAAAATATCACCAAGCTCTCTCTCTCTCTTAGCGTATTTCCAGTTGCACCCTGAGCTGTAATGCCGCGAAGCCCGGGGTCCGCTTTCCAACCTTTTCTTCTCCACTTCGCACGGTCTTGAGTACCCTTGGTAGTTTGACCAAGCTGAATGCCCAGCACGTTGATTATGGGCAAATTCTAGCTTTATTGGGAGAGGCATTTAATCCAGCTGTTGACCAATATAGGCTGTATTAATCGAGGTAAACTTCATACTGATTCAACTTGAATGTTATAAATTGAAATTCCCGGCTCATACATCTATCTGTATTGAGGTTACTGGTCCTGACTATTCGTGCATGATTCTCGAAAGTATTCCAACGGAAAATACAGGCGTTTAAGATCTATTACTTATACTCAATCTTATATGAAAAGAAAAATCTTGAATCGAATTTACCGAAATGCTGGACCTGCCGCTCAATAGAAGAAATGTGCCTTTAAATGTTCTGCTTGGCGGTACGTAGAATAAATAAAAAGCTGTTAAATTGTTATTGAAAATTCTTCGTGGTATTAATACTATAGTATTGTATCAATTTTATTGCATACATCGCACGTCTTTATCCCTAATGGGGCAGATAGAGCATTTTGGATCCTGCGGCTCTAAGCGAACAGAGCCCAGGGCAAAAAACCCGGACATTTCAGAGAGATACCGAATTTTACCCAGACGCGCTAGAAAAAAAATTGGCGGGATGCGGCGAGGGCTTAAATAGTGTCAGGGATATACCCGGACACTATTTCAAAACCCCGCCCGGACGCTCCCCGGACGCCCTACAAACTAGGACAAATCCGGGAAAACCTGGACGGATGGCAGGCCTACCCACATATGAATTAAAATTCACGTTGTGACGTGATTCCAATTTTATTACCATCAATAGGAGATAGGAGCTCGGTGGCCCGGTGGGAGTACGCATTGCTAACGTTTTCACAAGTTAAGCAAACCCGGGCGTGGTCCGTACTTGGATGGGTGACCACAAGTGGTACAAACATTTTTCGAGCTTCTCCGTGCTTCAGAAGGCACGTAAAAGCCGTTGGTCTTGGCTGTCATTGTATGGCAGTCGTCAAGCTATGTCAAATGCCTTTAGGCAGCTTGAAAAATCTGACACCAGTGTTGGCCACTTACACACACGAAAAACAAACAAACAAACCATCAATAAAGTTTGGACTTCACCCTCATGTACCCCACCAAATCTTTACTCTTCGTAAAGTAATGAAGGCGGGACACGTAAAGTCTATAGGTACCTACTCATAAAGACAAAGGTAGCTCTTGAATGCTTGACCTCTTCAAATACACATAATACCATCTCATCAGGTGTTTAATATAGGTCGGAGCACGCTTTTAATGGTCTTTTTATGTAAGGCAATAAAAACGCCATTACAGCCCAGTCCAAGTATGGCTCGAATAAATGTAATATTATTGGGGTTATCTAAGATGATCCATCTTCCTGCATCAGACATGTGGCACCTGGGATGGGAAATATTAATATTGTTCTAGATACTCGCACATCAATTGTGTCTACAGATAAAATAATGATATGTTTGTATGTTGCAAATGTATAGAGGAACTAGCGGTGTCTAAGGCGTCACAAGCGTGGATATTTTTTTAATAAATGACCAAGTTTCATACAAACTCTCATTTTAATCCCTTAGGGGATGAATTTCCAAAAAATCCCTATTGCACAATTACCTACATTATTTAAAGAACGGTTGTGAAAAATGTCATGCTTTTAGAACCATTCAAGTCAGTTTCTTCTTTTATATGTACTCGTATATAGAGCATATAGAGGTATAGTATATAACGTGTTAATGAACTAACGCAAAACCTCTCAGATAGTACCTCAGCCCATGAAACTGAACAACTTTTGTTCTACAACATTCCAAAAATGCCAAAAATAAAATTCGGATTTTCATACAAATTGACTCGATCAGCTGATCAGTTTGTATGAAAATTAAAATTATTTTTGTGGGTTTAGTGAAAGTTTTAGAACAAAAGTTGTTCAGTTTCATGGGCTGAGGTACTATCTGAGAGGTTTTGCGTTAGTTTATTAACACGTTGTAGATAAAGCTGTGCAAACATGTGCATTTTTATTGTTGACTATAATTCAAGTTGGGGCGAAAACACATTGTTTGTTTGTTTGTATGTATGTATGTTTGTTTGTTCCGCGATAACTGCCGAACCGATGGTCCGATTTTGATGAAATTTGGTAGGCATGTAAGAAATATCAATAGAATTTTCAAGTTTGTTGGGCATCAAAATCGTTTCAGTAGTTTTTGAAATATTAATAAATAATCGCGAGGTCTAAGTTCGCGGCGAACTACTAGTAGTAATTGATAATGAAGTGGTGGTGGCCAACCGGTTTGGCACTGGCTGTGTATCTGTGTGTACGAGTTTAACCCTCACTAGGCGCGACTTGTAGCTCTGACTTTGAAACCATGTCCGGTCATTTTCAACTTGCTTCCGGCAAGCGTAGTGTATATATTCTCTGCTTCCGGTGAAGGAAACGTCTTCGCCTAAGCGCTTTCCCGGTTGCATTCTCAGCTGAGCTGCTTTGGAGCCCGGGGTGCGCTTTTCCGTTTTTCTTCTCCAAATATAACATGCATGTCAATGGTTACTCAAGAATGCCAAAGACCTTGCAAAAATAGAGAAGAAATAGCCGGAACAGTTAAAATGATTTGGCTATAGTTTTACGACCGACCGCCTGCCTGACGCCAACCCTCTTTGGGAATGTATTTGTGCGAAAAGTTTTACAATCGGCCGCCGCCCGACGTTACCCCTCTATGGGAATGCAATTGAAGCACGAGCTGTTTGCGCTTAGTCCTTTAATCGCCTCTTACGACATCCACAGGAAGAGATGGACTGGTCCTATTCTAACCCGGAACCACACGCACGGGTGATGTGAAGGAAACATCGTGAGAAAACCTGCCTTCAGGCAGCTCGATAAATCTGACACCAGTTTTAGATTCGATAAGAGCGTATTGTTGTTTACTTTCTACTCTCCTTATCTCAGCGCGTTTTCAGAATGCCTTAGCTTAGCTAACCTTAGCTGTGCTGCTTCGGAGCCTGAGGTGCGCTTTCCGGCTTATGCATGTCAGTCACTCAAGAAACGAAGACCATGCGAAGATAAGAAAAAATCATTGAAAGGCAAACCAATTTAGTACAAAGAAAATCTTATCACACTTCTGGTCAAAGATTAAAAAGAAAATAGATACCTTTTATTTTTTATTTACCGAACATTGCACTCTTTCGCAGTGAAAATGCATTGAGGAATGTCCCCAGAGGTTCCCGTTGCCATTGCCACAGTCAGGAGAAAATGTGGAAACCTTCCGATGGCAACAATGGAGTTCTCCCAACGATGTTAAATTTTCACAAGATAGGTACTTCACTGCATTCCAATTCGAATTGAAGTTCATTTTTTCAGTTACGAAATTTTTTTCTGACTTCCTGGCGTCTGAAAACCTGAAAGCGCGTAGATCTTGTGAACAAAAAAAGGGGCCTTGCTGTTGCGACGTCGCCTACGATTATATTTTTATTTTATTTTATTTTATTTGGATGACCAACAACTATTATAATTTACATAGAAAACTTAAAATATACAGAAAGTCCATTACAGGTCCTCACTGATAGAAAACATTGTATTTTAAAAAAAGATTATGTACTCTAAACAAAGACATTAACATCCGCATATTCAGTAGGTATTTGAAATGTAACTAATATCTAATAGTTATTGATAAAACTTGTAAGTAAATATTAAATTAAACTGAATCGCATTCAATATTGTCAATCGTCAATTGCATCGCTTGGGAAGAAGAAATCAGTAAGAAGGCGTCTCAATATTATTACAAATTACAATATTATTATTATTAGTATTGGTTCAATTTCTCCATTTCTTCCTTCCACAAACCATATTTGCATTGGCCACTTTTTCCATTATATCTGTCCTAGGCTCCTCGCATATTCGTTGCTGGCGAATCTATAAATTTTAAATCAAGGAATTCTCCAGACATTTCCTCTGACTTGAAATGGCCGCTGAAATTTGCATTTTGTGGAAACCGTTTTAAGATACACAGACGTTTGGGTTTTATTGTTCTTATGGACATAGTCAGGTTTTTATTGAACAGAATTTCGGGTTGCAGCTTGTAAAAAAGACTACTAAGTTAAACGTTAAAATTAGGGATGTGCCGACCATCGGTTAGGCGGTGATCCCACTGCACCGCGCACCGTCGCGGAGCGCGGGGCGGCAGATTTTAACATTGTATGCAAGTATCTCAGTTTGTATAGAAAGCACGCCTAGTCCAATCCTCTAAAAACGCGGCAGATTCCGCGCACCGTGGCGGGTCGCGTTGCCAGTGGGTGAATCACCTTAGGCCGACTAATCCGGTCGGCTAGCAACCTATCACTCTTTTTATTCCATTTTCCACTCTCTCGCCCACCATCACGCTAAAAGTGGCCTTTAGGTCTTGCAGCTCTGGGCTCTTTCTGCTCAAAGCCACAAGACCCAAAATGCTCTGCGTACCCCGTTAGGGATAAAGACGTGTGATAGTATGTCATATCTAATATGTATTTCTTATAAAATATAGAATCGTTGAGTTAGTATCCCATAAGGCGGTAATCCCACTGCACCGCGCACCGTCGCGGAGCGCGGCGCGGCAGATTTTAACATTGTATTCAAGTAAGTATCTTAGTTTGTATAGAAAATACGCGTGGTCCAAGCCAACCCACTGAAACCGCGCCGGCGCACGGGAGCGCGTCCCGCGCAGATTCCGCCAGTCTGCGCGGTGCAGTGGGATCACCGCCTAACACAAGTCTCGAACTTACCTTGGGGCTAGCTAAATCTGTGTGATTTGTAAGTAAACTAAAATTAAACGAATATATACTGTAAATTTAATTAATTAGCTTCCTATTTTTAGATAAATCTAGATTGAGTGTTTCTTACAAAATGCAACGTTCAAAGTGAAACCATTTTGTGATATGCGTGTGCGTGAGCACCGCCCACTACGCGTGTATTACTATCGTTACTGTTCTTGTGTGTGTGAAGTAAATTATTCCCAGCGCAAGAAAATTTCCCCAGAATGTGGGAGATGTTTTTACGTGTTGTTCTTATTCATATTGACGAATTATAAATAAGTGTATAAAATTAAACCTCGTAAGGGCCATTCACATATTACGCTACAGTGATAGGGGGAGGGGGAGTCATGCCAAACGTGACGGTACGTATCATAGGGATCGGAAAAAGCGTGACGTAGTATGTGAACGACCCCTAAGCTTTATTGTATATGTAGGTGAACAAAAATAATATTAAAATAGGTAAAAGAAAAAAAACACGTATCAAATCAACATTATTTATTTGAGTCCTTAAAAATCCATAAAATACCTTTGTAGGCACAGCCCCTTAGCGATTGTTCGACGACCACTCTTTGTTGTGTATGTGTCCTGGACACGAAAGTTAGCTGAAAACGTCCTTCCTTTAGGCTGCCACTTCCACCAGAATTCATTTTCCGTCTCATTGTTTCAGTCTTATGACTGGATTTCACCGGATCAGTACGAAATCTACGGAAACAAGTAATTATTTAAAAAAAAAACCTGATTGCTTGATACAACATCAGCATGATTATATGTTGTTTTTTAGTAGTTTTCATTATAAATTACATTAAAACTTGTAAGTAATATATAGTTGTAATCCTTATATAAAATCGTTTCTTTTGATAAACCACTTGATTGGTTTTAAATGAAAAAATATTTGAAATAAAAAATATAGAAAAAATGAAATGAAAAATCCGCCATTTAGTATTTTTATAATGTTTAATATCTAATGTCACTCTCAGTATTAAGACAATCCTAATGACACCTTTAGGCTGTAGTGTGCCAAAGAAATACATATACATACACTCGATAAACATAACCCTCCTTCTGGCGCAGTCGGGTAAAAATAAATGTTATTTGTAAATAACATTATAACGACTATTTTTTTATCCTCAATAACTAACTCATACTTAATAAGTACTTCAAAATTTCATCAATACATACCTACTTACCAATATATTTTAATTTTTTCTTAGCGCAACATGAAAATGTTAACGTTAAATCTCACACAAACATACATAGTAAAACGAACAAGTAAACATACATACAAAAAACTGTTCTTTAAATCATACGATTTGTCGACTCAATAATAAGAGATGGTAAAAATATTCCACTCTCTGGCAACACTAAATGTCATGGCGTTGGTTTGTTGACAATATTTTGACGTAATAATTTTACGAATGATACGTAGGAATCAGTCGAAAATTTGCTTACTTACTTATGAAAAGTGATGTCCGTCTCCTGGTCTTTTATTTTAGTGTAATATTTGCACGATTTCACTGCACAGTCATTTTTACAATAAATTAACACCGTGTCGTTATGTAGTGACGCCGTGAACTTCCATAGCGTAATGACAAGCTGTGGGCGGGGCTAAGAACGAAGACACCAATTGTGGTGGCATCACTTTTGGGTGGCGTATATGGTATCTGGACCTATATTAAATCTGAGTTCCTATTATTGATTTATGCAGCTTTATAATGCTCGAAATAATAGGTATCTAAATAAAAATATTATGGCTCATTAGTCGGTGCTTTTTGCCGACTAGTCGCCGAGTTGAAAAACAGCTGGATAGTCTACTTCCCCGACTACGGCCACTACTTGGTACATCTCTAGTTAAAATCCAACTGATAGTTGCTGCAATTAACTGTCCCGACGGTCCCGGGTTCGAATTCGTGCTCTAATTGCGAAATACCAGTAAATGGCGTTTTCGCTTACGCGGATATTTCAGTATTCGTCTCATACAATTTTTTTAGAATAAGTGGAAAGTTGTATCAGGTACTTATAGATTCAATCAATTAATATATTTAAGAATCCCCTTACCCTAGACTTTCCCATACAAACGTAGTCTACGTTTTATTTTGAAACGACATGTCAGATTTCGGTAAAAATTTGTAACTTTAAAGAAATTGCATATATCTAGGGTTTTATATGGTCTTCACAGTCAAAATATGAACTTAAAAGAATATATAAGGGTGTAAAAGTTTGCAATTTCTTTAGTTACAATTTTTTTACGAAATCTGACTTGTCGTTTCAAAATAAAACGTACCTAGTCCACGTTTGTATGGGAAACTGATACTGTTTTTAAATTTTAAATGATGTCTCCGTTTTCTTTGAAATGATTTATTTTAAATGGGGGCAGCACTGGACCCCGGAAAATTTAGGTAGGGCCTTAAGAATTATGCTCTTGTCGGTGGAGTATGTTCCATGTGTCCCGATCTTCAGCCTGATGCTTGATTTCCCTATACGACACGACTTCTGCCTTTTCCTTTAATTCATCCATGAACGCCCCTCTTGGAATTCATTCTCCCCTCCCCGCCTCGAAGTTTCTTTCCACGATGTTTTTGATGAAATTATCGTAAACATTTTAACTCTTCATAGATCGATTCGTCTTCCATGCTGGTCTTGGAAGAAAAGACAAAATACCAGCTGTTTATGCCGATCGGGGAAATAGGCGCGTAAAAGAAGCAGCCAGTAAATTCTAAGTTTTTTTTCCTCCCAGACCAGCCAGGCGTAGGTACGTGTGAAAACTAATAATATTTTCTTGTACCATTTCGCTTTACATATTATTTTTCCTCTGCCTTTTTGGGAGCTTCCTTTGAAAGATTTAACGGCTTCATGGCGCGGGCGGAAATGCTTTGATGTTCGCGATATTCAGATATGAGATAAATATTCAGAAGTCAAGGTTAAAGCGCTTATACAACATTGGTACAAGTAAATAAAGATGTTCTGTGCTTTAAAAGGCACGTGAACCCATAATTGGACCGTTTTGCTTTCGCTAGATCATCTTCATCATTTCAGCCACATAACGTCCTCTGGTCATATGCCTCTCCAAAGGATTTCCAAAATGAACTATCTAGAGCGGCCAGCCACCGCTTTCCAGCGACCTTGGTCAGTTCGTCTGACCAACTTGCAGATGGATGTCCCACGCTTCGCTTGCCAGTAGGTGGTCGCCATTCCAATCCCTAGATGACAGATGCCTTTGAAAATGTGACACCAGCGTTGGCTACTTAGACATTTACACTCGCAAATAACAATAGCAGTGTGTTTTTGCAAGGTGATGATGAATATAAATTTGCACAGTGATATCAGAATTCTATGGGTTGTCAAAACGCACCACATCTTCGCTCAAGTTTATGTAATCTCGTCGAAATTGTGAAAAATTAGGCTGTAATTTTAAACAAATACTTATTAAAAAACAAACTCCGCCGAGGCCCGGCAGACGTGGTAGACCCAAGAAGTGCTTAAAACCAAACTTTTAAACCGACTTCAAAAAAGAAGGAGGTTATCAATTCGACTGTTTTTTTTTATGTATGTTTGTTAAACGATATCTTCGCCAATTGTGAACCGATTTTGATGATTCTTTGTTTATTTGAAAGCCTTTACTACCAAGTTGGTCCCATTTTAATTTGGTGAAGATATGATGAAGAACTTTGGAGATATGAAAGAAACTCTTTAAAAAAAATTGAAGTCGGTTGTTTTTTTTGTTAAAAATTTAATTATATCTAAAACAATTAAAAGTGCTCCTCAAGGCAATTCAATTGAGTCCAATGTCGGTGGGGCTATGTTATTTTATCACAGATATGCCGTGGCCACCTTCCGGCGTACCATAATATTGCATTGTCACTCAACTTACATAGTATGTGAAGTTTCAGCTCAGTCGAATAAGGGTCAGTTCACACCGAGACGCGACACGACGCGACGAAGCGTGCTCTTTGGAAGAAATATAGAACTTGTTTACTAGTTTCTATATTTCTTCCAAAGAGCGCGCTCGCGTCGCGTCGCGTTTTGGTGTAAACTGACCCTAATGGGAAGAAAATGACAGACAACGGGACAGGTGAAACTAAACAATGTAAAAAAATTAAATAAACGAACAGCTGATTTTCTCGGGACTCCAGTTTTGGTCCCATAATAGTAAACGTCCGTATTGATGAAGTGAACATTATGTTTACCAAGCAACCTAAGTCACATTACGAGTATTTACAAACCACCCTGTGTATATCCGTATTTACATATCGGTATTGTATATGACGTCTCTTTCCCCGAATATCTAGTTGAATGTAGGTACTCGGATAAACACAACATAATATCTTCCAATAACCTTCGCAATATTCAATAAGCTACATGTTTTGAGTAAACATGTATCTTGTATCAAATCTAAACATACACATTATGTTTGCAAGAAAAATATTGGCTATAAAATATGCGGCAGTAGGAAAAGAAATGTTGGAGGGGCCTTGACGGTTTGAAAAATGAATTTGTCGAATTTGGTGTGTAAACGACTGGCGAAGTTTTCATTGTCCCGCGGGATTGGGGTCGGAAAGGGATTTTACAAATATTTACTTCCCGTGCCACAGTACAGAGTTGTACAGAATGTCTGTTGGTTATGTTTGCTGGCTTATTAATTATTACACTATAGCCAATGTAAAACAAAGAATTGTAAGTAATTATAAAAAAGAACTCATTGATCTTTACAATAAACTGAGCTTTAAAAGCCGTCTATGCGAGAGTGGGAAAGTTAAAAATAATTAAGTTTTTACGCGAAAGAAAACTAAGCCCCCTGCCACCTTGTCACCATCCGCCCATCTGCATCACGTGACGGGCGATTAATGGTGATCAATGAATTAAGCTTGGTCTACTTCGTATGTATGCAATATACTTACCATTGGTCTAATTGTTTCCACCACCCTATATCTACGACTTATGTAATAATTTAAAAATCTATACTCGCTATCGAACTTTCAATTAGCATTTTCATTTCTCACAAAAAACAACCCAAAAACACAACATTTATAATAAAAAAAACATAAAAAGATTGATAAAAAGAAATAACCTACATATCGGTTGAACATATATTTTATTAGTAACCGAGACTAGGCCATTTTTTTGGTGTCATGAACAAATTCTAAGATCATTTTGCCAAATTAGGAAATAAGGAGCAGTTTTTATAACACTTCATATTAAGGGTTTAATTGGCATACAATTTGTAAGTGGTACAGTAATTTTTGAACATTGCCTTCTGGTATTACTTTATGCTGTGTCAATTCCTCTAGTTCCTATTCAGAAGTCGTTAGTCGGATATTTTTCTTTCTCCGTTATTTATTGAGTTGTCGTGATCACTTATTTTTTGCGACTGTATGATTTCGTACTTTTTTGTTCAGGATTTAACTTTATACAGTCTCTTCAAATATGGGTGGTTTCCGCCTTAGGTTACCGCAGATATATATTTTATTGATTTAGATAGTAAGTACTCATATACTTCTGGACTCAATTATTTTTTTAATGAAAGGTATCGAATGTCAAGCCTGGCCATTGGCCGTATAGCCGACTATCCGGCCACGGAACATTAGACCGGCAACACTACGTGACGAATTTCGCACAAACTAGATCCACCCTGACATAAAGAGTATATTATATCATGTAGTTTTGCTGTAAACAAATAAAGTTTGTTATAATTACTGAGAAAACATAGGAACCAACCGATCTCCGGTATTTTGACGTCATATTTTCAATTTTAAATAGCATGAAAATTTACTATTCAGTATCCGGCCGGCTGGCTATCTTTGGAGGAGGCCTTCACCTGTAGAGGGGTTCTTGCAAATGATAAATAGTAAATAAGGACACTATTTAACAAAATATTTTTCTTTTTATTAGTTTAAAGTTTTTTAAGTACTGTTATCTTTTTTACTTTTGTTTTGTTAATAGTGTAAAAAATTGTAAGAAATAAAAGGCTTTTTATTTTATTTTATTATCCGGCCGGATAGTATGCAAATATTCGGCATCCGGCCAATATATGTAAAAAAGGGGATAGTGACCGAATATCCGATGCAACTCTTGTTAAGACACAGCACCTTGCTTTAGATTCAGACATTGATGACACAGTCGGCCGCCGAGAAGCGCTCGCTAGCGCACGCGTCTTGTTCTTTGACTTCAAAGGACCAAACTCTTCAACGTAGATTTCTTCATAAGTTTAAGTGTATTTGTTACAGTATTTTTTTTTTATTAATATCTCACCGACCAAAAATAAACTAAGAACTATTTTTACTGTTGTTAAAGCTGCTATGATCGCCTTAACATTAATATCAAATTTACTCCGTAATTTCTCCTGTTCGGGTCCAATTTTACAAATTGCTGTCACAAAATAATTTTCTGTTATTATGTCGTCATACTTTTTCCATTTTACGTAATTTATGTTTTGTACTGAACCATTATACGAAAATTACGGTTTTCGTTATTCATTTTCTAGTTGGAGAAATCAGGTGCAATTAAAATTAAATTAAAAGATAAGATAAAAATTTATTCAAAGGACAAAAACATAAATTACAAATTATAAAAAAAATACGAAAGAAAAATAAAAAGAAATGTCATTTGTTCCTCAAAATGGTCTCTCAGCATGTGCTGTGTTTTGCATCAGCAATCCCCAGCGCTGTGCTTTCACGGACATTCGCACAATACAATTCGCATCTAACCTAATATTCCCTCAAAAAAAAATTTATAAAATCAACATCCTTTGCATCACTAAGGCGGTTATGATATGACACTATGACTGCACTGCGCACCGTCGCGGAGCGCGATTTCTAATTGACGCTCCCGCGCGGTGACGCGTTTTCAGTGGGTGGGAGGGAGTAGGCGTGTTTTCTATTCAACTCGTACTTGCATACAATGTTAAAAATCTGCCGCGCCGCGCTCCGCTCCGCGAAGGTGCGCGGTGCAGTGGGAATCTGTGGGATCATTCTCTAGTTTTGTCTAGTAAACAAGTTCTATATTTCCTTTACGCGCTACGTCGCGTCGAGTCGCGTCTCGGTGTGAACTGACCGTAAAACTAAAAAAAATATGGGTGAAATAGCTTTTGTCGACGACTCTGTTATCCCTCGCAATGTAATCCCAGATAAACCGTGTGTTGATGCCAAATTACTACCCGGCTACGGCTTAGCCAAAAGGTGTTATGTGTTCCGCCGCTATGTATGTATTGTATGTATGTTCGTATGTTCCATCGTATCTTCAAAGATATCCATGATACCTTGATAAATGAGGTATCTTCGGAATCATCATGGCTGTTCGCTGGTTATGTAACGTCACAGTAAATCCACTTTGGCGCCCTTTGCCACCATTTCGGCGGGAAGATCTTCCGATTGTTCAATGTGCCTTTGGTAGAGCCGTAAATATATGCGTTTTTGCCGTGGAGACCTTGGGGCCTTGAGGTGAGGAAGCCTGTCAGTTGCACAAGGAGATTATTTCCGCACGCCTAATCGATGCCTCAGGGGATTCAAGGGCTGGCGCGCATTTTGGCCAAAGGCCGAGTCTGGCTGGAGAATGCTACCATCTTCTTACCCTGCGAGCGCAGCGACTAGGGGCCCATTTTTTATGTTATTTTTTTGTCCCTATATTTTTATTCATTTATTTAACTATATATTATATCCAGTTTTTGAAGTGAAAACTTCTTTAGGCGCGTTGGGCATTTTTTGAGGGAAAAAAAAACCATTGAACTCGCGACACTGTTACCGTAACCGACACCTCACGTACTTGTTCAAGTTTTCACTTCTGTCGGAACTGCCGGAGTGCCACTGATTTTTTTATATTATTAGGTATACTCCTCATGCGCTCCCATGGAACTACACGGAACTAAAGAAGGCCGGTGCAGGCATAACTTGGCCGGATGGCGTTATATTTACCCAACTGCAACACAGTGTCAATGTGGTCGTAACGACCAGACTATGCCACACCTCCTCTCCAGTCCTTCGTGCCCCACCAGCTGCACTAAGCGTGACCTACCTGGCGACCTTTTAGAGGGAAAAAATTGATTACATTTTGAGCTCTCTACACAAGAAGAAGTTATACTTAGTTGGGTTAAACAGGGTCTAAGATAATTAAATTTTTAACAAAAAAAACAACCGACTTTATTTTTTTTTAAAGAGTTTCTTCCATATCTCCCAAGTTCTTGATCATATCTTCACCAAATCAAAAAGGAGTAGGTTATCAATTCGACTGCGATTTGTTTTTTCATTTTTATTTATGTTTGTTACGCGATATATTCGCTACTTGTGAACCGATTTTGATGTTTTTTTATTTAAAAGACTTTACTACCAAGTTGGTACCATTTTGATTATAGGAAATATAGGAAATGAATATAGGAAAAAGATTTTTTTATACGTCGATGGACTACAGCAATATGTTTTGTTATTAATAGTTATATTAAAAGTTAAGAAGCTCCTTAACTTTATACCTTACTAGCTGTGCCCGCGACTTCGTTCGCGTGGTTGTCGGAATGTTATATAGCCTAAAGCCTTCCTCTATAAATGGACTACCCAACAAAAAAAGAATTTTTCAAATCGGACCATTAGTTCCTGAGATTAGCGCGTTTAAACAAACAAACAAACAAACAAACAAACAAACTCTTCCGCTTTATAATATTAGTATAGATTAGGAAAAACATATTATAATACTAAAATTATATTGATTTTTTTCTTCACTCTATATTACGACAACTCTCTATAACGTCGTAAAATGTGCAGTCCCTTCAGTGACGTTATATAGATTTTACACTGTATATATCGAAATATGAAAAATAACTTTTGGCTTCCCATACAAGTTCAGCGATTAGCTGATCCGAGTTTGTATGGAAAGCAAAAGAATATTTTTGCAAATTTCGATATATGTTCCTTAGGAAAAGTTGTTCACTATCACGGACTGAATTCACCCTTAAAATAGTTTCAGTATATTTTGTTACACGTTATATAATGTTTATACTTTAACATGTGTATGAATAAAGATATGTTCGTTCAGACTACGAACATTAACAATGTTCCTGTGAGTGTGTCCTATGAGTTTAGCTTTATGAAAATTGGATATCGGTTTTACGGCTCGGATTCCGTCGGTTCACATTAGGAGAGTCTGGCGTGATTTATTCGCCTTTCTTTGCTGTCGTCGACTTGCGAAAATAGACTTGTCACTTTCTTTTCTCCTTTTTCGTGGGTTGGATCTCATCTATCAGCACGGAACAGCACTTTTAATGCAGTGAACTTGGTTGTGTGGAAGAACGTATTTTTTACCCCTGACGAAAAAGAGGGGTATCATAAGTTTGACGTGTCTGTGTGTCAGTCTGTGGCATCGTAGCTCCAAAACGAATATATCGATTTCGACGCGGTTTTTTTAATCGAGCCTAGTCTGTCGAGATGGTTCTTAGCTATGTTTGATGAAAATCGGTTCAGCCGTTCACAAGTTATTGTGGGTGAACGCTTGAAAGTCGGGGGTTTTTTAATTTGTCTGGAAATGAACTTGTAAAAGATATTAACTCTGACATAGTCAGTTCGGTTACATAAATTGCATACTTTTGTCAACTTTTACGGAATAATGAAGTCTTTTTTTCTTTTTTTCTTGTTGTTATATGAAAGGGTAGGACTTGATTTTATTTTATTAATTGGCCTATGTTTGAAATTATTAAAATATTTTTGTAAAATATACGTAATAACGTCTGCAACTTCATTGTTGTTGGTCTAACCAAGACTTTTAGAAGTCTATGGTCGAAGTGGAAGGAATCGGATTGAATACCATTCTGTGATCTTCCACACGACTGCTCCGAGATTTGGACGCAATGTGAAGTGTGACCTAGATAACTTTTGTGTGATGTAAGCCTTATTAGACATCCTAATATGTGAAAAAAATATTGTACTTGTTATAAGAACTAGAATATCAAAGATTCTTCAAGTACATTTTTTCGACAGGAGTTATAAAGATTAAGCATTGCCATTAAGCGTGGCAATACTGATAGATAGATAGATAGATACTTTATTTGTGTTACTGAGGTACACACATAATATAAATAAATTAACACTAAATATAAACAATATACGTCGACATTCGGTGTAGGTACCGCAGTCACACAAAAAGGCAGTAACTAAGCTATACACTTGCTCTGGGAGCAAACGCTGATTTTCAGTCATCACCATCAAGTAACACGTGAGCCTGTGGAACGAGTGATTAATTAATAAAAAGTAATAAAAAAAGAAGAAGAAATACAAGAATAAAGTGCAGACGTGTTGGAATTAAGAGCGTGAAAAAGAAACATTGAACATAAATAACATGAAAAGTAAGAAATAGAGAAAGTGATGATTACGATTTGCGTAGTTCGTCACCTAAGCGACCAATCTCTGTTTTTTCAACAATAATTCCTTAATTTGTTTTTTAACAATTGGCTTTGACCTGAGAAGCTCCTGCCAGCCTTTTGGGCACTCTACCGCAGGGCAATGCACGTTTTTTATTTGTAAGTTTTTAATAATTATATACAGGGTCTAACAAAATATACTGAAACTATTATAAGGGTGGATTCAGTCCATGATACTTAAGGCCGTACTTGAATTTTCCGGGGTCCAGTGCTGCCCCCATTTAAAATAAATCATTTCGAAGAAAACGGAGAATTATTTAAAATTTTGCAACTACCAAGTCCTAGATAACCCTTTGAAGTATTTTATGAACTACTGTTTACTAGTTTAGTAAAGCTTAACGTTCTCACTTTAAATTGTAAACAGTAGTTCATAGAATACTTTGAAAGGTTATCTAGGACTTGGTAGTTGCAAAATTTTAAATGATGTCTCCGATTTCTTTGAAATGATTTATTTTAAATGGGGGCAGCACTGGACCCCGGAAAATTCAGGTACGGCCTTAACAACTTTCCCCAAGGAACACATATCGAAATATGAAAAATAATTTTTGTCCTCCCATACAAGGTGACCGATCAGCTGATCTGAGTTTGTATTGAAAGCTAAAATCATTTTTCATATTTTGATATATGTTCCTTGGGGAAAGTTGTTCAATTTTATGGACTGAATCTAAAAAAACAACATTGAAAATTAAAACTAATGCCACGCATATAAATCTCATATTTTCATAATGCTTATGTTTAAAATACCCCTAAGGTGCCAAAAAATTTACCTAAAGTTATAGGCGTCCCTGTCCCGCAAACTGTCAGTGCAATAAAGTAGAAGGGGAGTGCTATAACTTTAGGTATAATTTTTTAGAACGGCTTTGCCATTTCGTAAGCATTCTAGATTTGTATACAATTTCTTCTGTAAAATTTCAGATTATTTTGATGTACGGTTTAGAGTTATTAAGTTACTACTTAATAACTCTAAACCCGCAAAGTTTTGGATCAATTGAAATGAATGATGAAATTTGTAATAAGTATTTTTAGATGACCTTTGTGGCTTAATGGTCATCATGACAGGCTGTCACATCGGAGGCCCCAAGTTCGATCCCCGGCTAGCTCAAGATGGAAAATGATCTTTTTTAGATTGTCGATTTATCTTTTATTTTATTAAAATTTACGATTTATTTATTATTTATTTTATAAATTAATAAGTTTTTTATTTGTTACAGGTAATTTGTCTGGCGGGATGGTGCGAGTGAAGTAGTAAGTGAAATAATGAATACACTAAAATTGTTGACGTTGTACGATGATAGCTTGTATACAGGGGTTAACCATAGATCTCAATGTTATTGTCATCGTTACATTCCATTTTACCTTTCAATCGAGTAAATAACCCCTCAATCTATCTCAGGTCGACTGGAAGAGATTCCCGCATGGGATAAGTCCGCCTTTAAAAAAAATATTTTTTTTTGTTTTTTAGGTAACTATATAAAAATTTTGTTTATTAGGTAACTATTTAAATTTATCCTTTGTATGTTTGATTTTTGGAATTATGTTTTTGGTACATTGCTTAGTCAAAATGATCACGAAAATGTATCCGCAACACGCTGCGTTAAAACTTTTACAGTTAGGTACATATGCAGAATATTAGCCATTTTTAACCCCCTGCTAAGGGGGGCAGGGGGTCAACAAAAATAATCAAATCTGTTGTCGTATGCTTTCGTAACGCATTGATATATTTTTTTACTTAATCTGCTCAAGTTTTTTATTGTTTTTATAATGAAGTAGGTATATTGTTCGTAGATATTATTTTACTGTCCATATAATTTAAAAAAAAAAATTCTTGCGTAATGAAAGTCCACGCTACAGGAAACGAGGACGAGATGACGAGTCGAGAAGAGATGGGCTGATCAACTAAAATTATTTGAGAAAGATTGGATAGAAAATACCAAAAAAAGAGAATACTGAAAGAAAATAAGGGAGTCCTTTGCCCAGCAGCTGGACATGCATGGCAAAAAAAAATAAAGACCAGGCCCCCCACTCCCTATGTCATCAAAAATAAGCATCAAAGACCCCCACCCCCCTTTGGTCATCATCATCAGATCTTTCTAGTCTCCACAGCACGACCCTCTCTGTACTGCCAGAGCCATACTTGGCCAGTGCAGCCAAAAGATTTGGCCTACACTCTCCACGCTGGCCAGACGGGTTGGAGAACTTGGAGAGGTCTTACTGATGTCCAAGCTTTGTTCAGCTTGTATATCCAAAGTCGAGGAGTGATTCTATTCTACTCTGCGCCCCTTTGGTGCTTACGTAATACTAACGGCCCCCTACTCCGTATCGTACGCGGTTCAAATGCTCGCATAATAGTCAAATGGCAGCATATAATGATTTGCCTTCCCTGGAAACTTTGGGAATATTCCGATAAACATTCCCGGAAATATTTCTAAAAATGGAAATTTAGAGATATTTACGGAAATATAGGGAATATTTCAGTAAATTTACAATGGGGAAGTTCCCGTCAATATGGAATATTTCCAGCGGCACATCACTAGCAGCAATAAAGTTTTAACAAACAAAAAAAAAGTATTATAGTAATTCAAGCAGAAAAGCAGGCCACCTAAATTAATTCATCTTAGCGACCTTTCGCAGTCCCTGTGATATATGCCCGTATCCTAAGGTCACTAATGTTTTTCAGACCCGGGTGCAAGTGGGCGATTTATCGGGGAAGAGGAAATATCTCACTTAGTAAGTTATTTCGGCTTTGGATGTTTGCTTTCAATCTTAGGCTTAATTTGATTAACGAAAGGCAGTTTGAATATTGTCTTTTGTTCCTCGCGTGCGCAATTCGCCAACACTGGTGTCAAGTTTTTTAAGGCGCTGTAGGTTCACAGCTCAAAATATTGTGTTTTTGAAAAATTGCTGTAATTCAACTACTACTTACAATTTGTTTAAAAAAATATTTTTACAAGAGTAATCAACTTGTACACCAAGCTTTGTAGATTTAAATCCCGGTTACTCCCAAGGCCAAGCCCGGATAATATCTGACCTTTGCCGAAACACAAATCACCTTCAGTTTTAGTCATAAAAATAACAGAAGACAAAAGGATTTCGCGAAACCATTTCCATACAAACGGCAAGGGCCGAAATTCGTCTTGTTTTTCGTTAAAATTTTGGCCAAGTATGAGTCGGACTTGTACATTAAGGGTTCCGTATCACCGTAGAATAATTATTATTTCATCATATAGGTATGTAGTATGTAGTGTAAGTGATGAACACTGACTCAATTATCACTGATTTAATTTATTTATCTTGTTAATCTAAATAACCTGACTTAATTATTAATCACTGACTCAAGTATTTTAATTCATTGGATATTTACATAACAAGATAAAAATTGCATTTTGATAGTATAAAAATATCTTTCACTGCATGTGGAAATGGTGACTTCCCCTAAATGAATCTGAAGGAGGAATAAATCAAGATATGAATTATGGAATGTGTCACGAATTTGAAAATGAAATATGGAATGAAATGAAGTTTTGAATAGCGAACAGGATGAGATGATAAAGAAATGAGATGGATAGCAACATTCTTTCTTTTTCTGTAGACAATGCATAGCATTAAGTTTTTCCTTTTGTATCATAACCGTTAGATGATTGTGCTATAAATATTAAGTAAAATAAATACTTTTAGGTCTGGTTGTACTCCATCCAGGAATCTGAGTTAGATCTGCCGGGGGGTTCAGACATGGAACCCTAAAAGATTGTTAATACAGATGGTCGTGAGAGGATAATCAATCAATTTTGTAAAATAGCAAATCATTGCGAAAACATTTGATGCGTACTAGAATGTTCGAGCGGGGAGTTTTGATTAAAAATACTTTTTTGTTTACGAGAATTCAAAGATGTAATGTGTACTCGTATAGGAGAGCTTTTTGGCATGATATATACATATACGATATACGCATTCTCACGTCTCTAACCCTAACAGGGTAGACAGAGCGTAGGGCCGTATGGCCACGTTTAGCCCACGTTTAGCCCGGTAGCGGGTGGTGACATTCAAATGGGAGATTTTTGGTATGAATTTGTCGGCTGATATCTTTGGTTTTCAATATGTAACAAGATACCTACGACAGAATATGTATTTTTTATTTCGACTAAAGAGTACTTTCCATGAATATAGCTACGAGGTTTAAAATCACCCTGTATACAATGGGGATGATGACTTGGCCAGAAAAGTATTATTCTAACTAGTCCGTTAGTTTATCCAACAGTAATTTACCCATATTTTTCAGTTTATCAAAAAATTTAAAATTCACAAAGATACAAAGTATCTAAGTTCCAGAGTGGGGGCTTGTGATGCCACCAATCTGTAAAAGTCGTTCGGATCCGTGACGTCATGCGAAATTTAAATGCGCAGTATGTTCGTTATTTATTGTTTCTCAGAGAAAAGAAAAAATATGTGGACAATATTTTTTAATAATCTAACCGATGGGCTAAAAACAAATTTTCAGTCATCATGCCTGTTCCTTTTTGTCCGGAAATCCCGGTTCGCGATCGCATTTACATTCTGCGAGCTCTATCCTAATTCCTCGCGGCATTACTAATGTTTGAATACAATAGGCGCGGGGTTTTGCAACCGTGATAGGGTTTCGCAATTATTTAATAGCTCTTTTTTTTATATCACAATGTCCCTGCTTTCATTTCCTTATTTACCATGCTGGTGCGATAACAAATAAAGAGGCTGTTCTGTGCAGATTGTATAATGTGCGGGGGTATGGCGGGGCTTAAATAGCGTCTGGGTTTCACCCGTACACTATTTAAGAACGCCGCCTGGACGCTACCCGGACGCTCTACAAACTAGGACAAATCCAGGGAAACTCGGATAGATAGCAGGCCTACCCAAGGCCATAACAGACATGAAGAATACCCAGGTTCTGTCTTTCCCAAAGAATAAATACTTAAGTCGGTTCCACTTTCCTTAATATTTGAAACACACGCTGTACTGTTTGCATGAATGTTTCCTTTACAGCCAATGTTCGCACGAAACAATGTTGTTTTATCTGGAATGTTTGAGCGAAAAATAAATATCTTATAGGTCTCGTAAAAGCGGCATTTACAGTTCAATACGAGTATGTTAAACAACCTGGGAAAAGTTCACTACAATACCTACACTAGTAACATTCTTGTAAAATAAAATGTCCTCCGAGTATACACAAGGTATAGTTTGCTTGCAGCCTGCGGCGGTGTCGCAAAGGTATGTATTATACATGTAAACCTTCCCGGAGAAATACCCTACATGTTAGTAAAAACCACATCAATATCGGCCCTGTAGATTTCCCGTTGGCACCCTTTGGGTCCCGTTGGCACCTTTTGGGTATGGAACAGTAAAAATAATCATAAAATCGGTTCACAATTGGCAAAAGATATCTCCTAACATACAAACAAAAACATACGGGTCGAATTCATAACCTCCACCTTTTTTGTAGTCGGTTAATAAAACAAACCACTATTACTGTGCGTTATTGAGTAATATTTTTTTACAAGTGCTCACTCAATGAGTGGTTTGAGTGAGCACTTGTAAAAAAATATTACTTTCGAAAAGTAAGTATTGTATAATGTATTGTACATTTTTATCAAAAAAAAAAACCGGCCAAGTGCGAGTCGGACTCGCGCACTGAGGGTTCCGTACAAACCTGCAAGGTTTAGTATTTGGTATGAATTTCAATTTAATACCTCTACGCGTTTATGAGGAAATGGGTAGTAAGTTTAAAATTATTAAAAAAAAATATATTATGTGATGTAACTAAAAATTTATGGTTTTCTTAATTTTTCCTTTATCTATGCTATAAGACGTTGCTTCGTACCAAATTTCAAGATTCTGAGTTCACGGGAAGCACCCTGTAGGTTTTGATTCCCTTGCAAGTGTCGAAAATTTGCGGCATAAACGGCTGTATCTTTTGATTGCGTTGGCTTAGAAGTTTGATTTTTTCACAGCTTCAAGGGACAGTAGACCTGAGTAATTGATATAAATTTCAGCTTCATACCTCCACGCGTTCCTGAGAAAAAGGGTCTTGACAGACGGACGGACGGACGGACAGACGGACAACAAAGTGATCCTATAAGGGTTCCGTTTTTTCCTTTTGAGGTACGGAACCCTAAAAAACAGCCGACTTAATTTTTTTAAGAGTTTCTTTCATATCTCCAAAGTTCTTCATCATAATTCATCATCATCATCATCTCAGCCCTTCTTCCGCCCTCTGCTGAGCATAGGCCTCTCTTCGTCGACGCCACCCATCTCGGTCCTGTGCTGCTCTCATCCAGGTGCGACCCGCGACATTAATTATATCGTCAACCCATTGCATAGGCGGACGCCCGACGCTTCTCTCACCTGTTCTGGGCCACCATTCGGTCAGAGCCTTGCTCCACCTGCCATCACTCCGTCGGGCCAGGTCATCATAATTATCGTCACCAAATTAAAATGGGACCAACTTGGTAGTAAAGGCTTTCAAATGAAAAAAGAATCATAGAAATCGGTTCACAATTAGTGAAGATATCGCGTAACAAACATACATAAAAAAAATATAAAAAAACATACAGTCGAATTGATAACCTCCTCCTTTTTTGAAGTCGGTTAAAAGCATTAAATTTATGCATTTCATTAAAAAAATATATTTTAATAGTAATATTATAATATTACTCCAGTATAACCATTGTACATGTTTCGCTTGGTAGATACGAGTATAACACGAAATGTTTAGAGACAGCCGGGCGTCATTCCGGTCCAAATTACTGATATATCCGGATATGACGGATATGTCCAGCCGGTTGATAAATCGCCTAGATCTCGCCAAATGCGTCTTTTTATCCGTAATGAAACATTTATTAGATTCGATTTATTGCAGGACAAGGATTATCCTTTGATATAGAAATTGACAATTATCAAGTGTTATAGTTGTGTAACATCCAAAGATAAATAAATGATTTTGACTTTGATACAGCAATATGGCCTTTGGCCGTGTCGAGGGTTGACGTCAGGCGGCGGCCGGTTGGCAAACTTTTCGCACAAATGCATTCTAAAAGAGGGTTGACGTCAGGCAGGCGGCTGAACTATAGCCAAATCGTTTAAACTATTCTGTCTATTTTTTGTCGATTTCACATTGCCTTCGGCATCCTTGGGGGATTGACATTCATATTGTATTTGGAGAAGAATAAACGGGACAGCCCACCAGACCAACGGGCTCAGAAGCAGCTCTGCTGAGGATGCAAGCCAGAACGCGTCAAGATGAAAAAGAATAGGAGTTTGAATCGACCTTGAAACCCTGAATTTAAGCCACATTCATTTCTAAATATACCCGGTTATGATGTTTTGGACAATCATCTCAATCAGGTATAATTTCGTAGTACGAATATCTTGAGATTATATACTTACTACTCGTATATCAGACCAAAATCCTATGATGGAGTTTCCACAAGGTACAAAGCGGCATGTCCGATAGCACTAGTGATGTGCCGATGAAAATGTTTCAAATTTACGGGAATTTACCCATTGTCAATTTACGGGAATATTCACAATATTTCCGTAAATATTCTCAATATTTCCCATAAATTTCCATTTTCGAATACCTATTTCCAGAAATGTTTACGGGAATATTTCCGGGAAGTTTCCAGGGACATCACACCACTAGCTAGCACTGAGCCATAAAGCATATGATATTTTCATATCCAACTGGCCGCCAAGTCCGCCAACTAGGTCAGGTTACGGAGAACTTATTCCATAGTTGTAATATCTTGCACCTGAGCGGATGCACCTGGACCGGTCGTCAGCCGCCATCTTACAATGCATACGTATACAAAGTGTGAGAAAAAACCGGTCAAGTGCGAGTCGGACTCGTAAATTAAGGGTTTCGTACCTCCGTACATTTTAAAACGCTGATAAAAACACGTTTCTTGTATGACGATGTCCTTTAAATTTGAACTTTATCTTATTATTAGTAGTTTTTGTTGAAGCGACGACAGTAATACATAATCGGTGAAAATTTCAAGTGTCTCGCTATTATGGTTCAAGAGATAGAGCCCTGTGACAGACGGACAGACGGAGAGTCAGTGGAGTCTCAGTGTGTGAAGCTTTACGCACATTTGCAAAAAACGGCCACTTTTGGCCAAATGTGCGTAGAAAAGCTTCACATTCTCACTTTAAACTGTAAACAATAGTTCATAAAATAGTTTGAAGGGTTATCTAGGGCTTGGTAGAGACAAAATTTTAAATCATATCTCTAGGGTCTATCTAAAGGTTCTTCTCTAAAATCGCACCGATTTGTGAGAAATAAAAAGCTACCATTTAACATGGTACAGTCATGTCAAGGGGCGGCACGCCGAACAGACATAGAGGACGACCTAGAAAGGCGTGAAGAAGAATGTGTGAAGCAGGACATGATGGGGGGTAGTACACACATTGTAAATTATAAAAAAAAATGGAGGGAGTTGATATACAGAGCCGACCCCAAATAGGAAGAAGGCGAGGAAGATGATGATGATCTTGTTCTTCTTCTTCTTCTTGATGATCCTGGTTGTGAGGCGTTATTGGCATATCAACGTCTAAAAGATACGATTTTGTCAAAACAGAATATTTATATATATATTCAGTGCACAATTTTAATAGCAAAGTCGGATACCCTAGAAAAATATATTGCAAAATTAAAAAAAATATTGCGTACCTACAAAAAAATGTCTCCGTGTATAAAATCAGAGTTATAAACTCCGCCAGTGATTCCAGCATTAAGCTTAATTTTACAAAACCAAAAGTTACGCAAAACAAGAAAATATGTTTACTTTGGGAACACGAAAATTGGGGCGTAACTTAAAAAAAATTAGATTCCTAATCCTTCATACTGCGCAGGGCATAACCCAAAAACAAATAAAAATTCTACAGAGGAAACTTTACTTTTTTTTGTTTTTATGCATCGAGCGACTTTCTGACAGTAAAAAAGAAAAATAGCTCGCAAGTCGCAACTCTTTCGACACTGTTTCCTTTTCCATTGACTTTAAAAAAAACCCGATCAAGTGCGAGTCGGACTCGTATAAAGGATTCCGTATCTCCGTTCAATGTTTTAAAACGCTGAAAATAACACCAAACGACCCTTTTAATTTTTATGTTTATCTTAAGTATCTTTTGTAATAGCGGCTACAGTCATACATAATCAGTGGAAATTTCAAATATAAATATTTGAATTTTTGTTATTATGTTATGCTATTACGGTTCAAGAGATAGAGCCCTGTGACCACAGCCTGTGGCAGACGAACAGACTGCGGAGTCACAGTAATGGGGTCACGTTGGCACCATTCTTTAGCTCATTTTACATTGCGGCAGAGTCGCAGCGATTCGCCGAAATTGTAATAAACTTTATGTCAGTCGTATAATATTCCAACGTCTTCCAGCAGAGCGTCTTCCGGCGACTTCGCGAGAATTCGCCACTCGACGCGCGACGACTTTTGAGCTCAAATTTAGTTTGAACATTATACGATTGACATAAAGTTCATTATGCTTTGTACGATTTCGGCGAATCGCTGCGACTCTGCCGCAATGTAAATTGAGCCTTTGGGTACGGAACCCTAAAAATATGGCGTGGTTTCCTAGACAATGCTTTTTTGACTCTGTAACGTCTAACAGCGGTTTTGCATTCTAGGTCTATGGGTTTTGCCATTTGTATGACATCCATCTTTTCGGAGATTGAAAAGACGGCACCGGTTTGGAGGAAACCATATTTTACTTGCTCGTAGCTCCTTACTTGTGGACTGATTTCTTTTTATCATTCCTTAGCCTTTACTTATTCAATAAAATACTTATTTTTAATCTGAATATTGTTTATTCCATCTTATACTTTGAAATGTAATCTATGAAAAGTTACTTCTACACAAACATATTAAAAAGGTTCTTAACTCTTAGACACATATCTTTACTTGAGACGAGGTTTAGGTTCTACTCTTACTATATTTGGCAGCAAAGGAACAAAGGAAGTCCCGTCATCCATCCCGGGATCCTGAATAATGAATCCCAGGATTTTCGGGAAAAATATGACAGGTCTCGCCCTTAATTGGGCCGGTGTTAGGGTTTAGATGAAGATTGTGGGAAACGGGATTAAAGGTTTTTGTTTTTGTTTAAGGTGAACCGAAATATAACAATGTTGTTTGTTATTATTATGCACACTTAGCACAGACCTAAAGATAAAGCGTCACTTTTACAAGTCGCCACCAATAAACCATCGAAATCCATGCCTTGTAATCCGGAGTTTGGGGTTTAAATCTCACTGGAAAGCATACTTTGTGAAAAGTTGTTTCCAGTCTGGTATACTCGTATATTGCAGGCTTGAATCATCTGATTATCCAGAAAGAAAGATGATTCCGTGCTTCGGCAGGGACGCAAAGATGTGGGTCCCGAACGCCATCTAGCGTTTGTTTAAACCTACTCTAAAATTGGTTCTGGTTTATTTTTCAGGTTGCGGAGGTCAAACGATAGTCGCTCTGTGTAAAAACCAGTAACCTCGTCAAATCACCTAAGTTAGGTAGCGGATACAGGGCTTTGAAGCATTACCGCTTAGGATACAACCGGGAATACACTTGGATGATGACCAAAAAGCAATCGAGACCTTAATATTGGACATAAGTTTTTCCAACACTATATAGAATTTTTTAAATGGTACACTGCTATATCAAAGGATAATACTTTTCCCGCAATAAATCGAATCTAATATATGTTCCATTACGGATAAAAACACGCATTTGCCAAGATCCGAGCGATTTATCACCCGGCCGGACATATCCGTCATATCCGGATATATCAGTAATTTGGACCGGAATGACGCCTGGCTGTCTCTAATATTTTGTGTTATATTTACACGTGCCAAAAAAATTGTATGCATTGGGTATTTTTTGATTCGGTACGCAAATTGATCAAGCGAATGATGCGGGCTTTCTGTCTCTTCATCATCTTAGCGTTTCCTGGTTGCATCCTTAGCTGGTTGCTTCGGAGGCTGGTGTGCACTTTCCCGCTGTTTCTTCTCCTAATATAATATGCATGTCAATGGATACCCAAGAATGCCAAAGACCTTGCGAAGTGGAGAAAAAAATGGCCGAAACAAAATGATTTGGCTATAGTTTTATGACCGGCCGCCTGCCTGACGTCAACCCTCTTTGGTTTTCCGTGTATGCTTGGATACGGATACACTATCAAGTCTTTATTCCTAACGGGGCACATAGAACCTAGGGTGGTAAGGCCCAGGCCACTTTTAGCGTGATAGTCGGCATGAAGGTGGAAAAGGGAAATCATAATAGTGACATTCATATGATACAGATTGTCGCCTATTCCCTCGATCGGCTTTTATGATCTGTATGGTTCTGCTGGTACATTTTTAGTTTTTTTCTTTTCTCCCAGACCAGCAAAGAATAAATGCATGGTTAATCCGGTGTAAGTATATGTATGGACCTATGCTCGACAATAGCTCGAATATCTTTAATCTGAACTTCATTAAAATTAGGCGAGTTATCCTCTGCCACAAATTAGAAATGCCTTTCTTCCATTCTGGCCTTGGAGAAAGGAAAAACGTTGAATGTACCAGCTGCTTCTCTTCCCGCGCAGATCATAAAAGCCGAGCTCAAGCAAAAAGGATCAAGAGTGCTTTCACCATTGAATTGAGATCATAAAACGATTTCGGTTGATAAAACAGACTGAATCTAAACTCCATTAAAACCAGACACAGTTAACAAAAAGCCCTTCAACCTCATGGCGTCAACAAATGGCGTACACCGCAGTCCTACACTGCCCTTTCGATTCCAGAATTAACCGGATGTAAAAGGATAACCGTATAAACAAAACCGACGATTATATTCCGTTTACGTCCAAGGTACAGACCCTCTTTTAATGAAACTAAGAAAACGGTGGTTCTTTTTTTTCGAGTCGAATTGGTGTGAATAAATCTGACCAATGTCAAAATTTATAAAAGAATTATATTTTTTTTTATCAAAATTACCCGGTAGAGGTACAGAAGTTAATGCAACGGTGACCTAGAAATAAAAAAAAAAACAAGGAAGACCAAGAATACGATACGCTTGTCCAAGATATTCAAAAAGGGTAAATAAGACAGACAAGGGTAAAGAGGGGGGAGGCCTCCTCGCAGAGGCGACTTCCAAAAACCCAAAAGTATGTGAAAGTTCAGAGAAAGATCAATAGTTCATCTCCGCCAGCCATATTGAAATCTTGTAATCAGAATCATTAATAGAACACAAAACAGTGAGAAAATAGAAAATTATTTGTCAACTTTTCTTTCTAACAACAACAACAACAACATTTCTAATAAATGGCTAATCTACTGTCTTTACTACACGCTCGGCCGTTGCCCACCCCGCTCGACGGCCGCCGCCTATCACCAGCCCAGTCGCGAATGGACACATTCAAATGGAAGATTTTAAGTTTGCATTTGTCAACTGATATCTTTGGTTTTTATCTTGGAACAAGATACATTTTACGGAATGTGTATTTTTTATTTTTCCTAAAAGTTATTTCCTTAATTAAAGCTACGAGGTTCGAAATCACCCTGTATACCGGTCGGTAGAGCCAAAGGGAGTCCACCCACCAACCGCTTCAATTATGCCCGGTTTAATTTGGAAACGACCACATTTTTAACCCCCAAATTCAAATTACCCGCGAGACGCCGCAGCCCCCCGGCGGCGCGGGAAAACAGATCGTAAAAATAATCTCTCCGGCGGAATTAAATAAATATATTTTACGGAACCCCGCAGTGGGTAGCTTCAAATTACAAATGATCCTTAAATTATCTTTAATTCTTGGAACAGTTTTGTTTAATGACGATTTTAACACTTCTAAGCTCTCTCTCTTTCTATCTTCCTCTCTCCCTATTATCGAGTCTGTTAATAGCCAAAACCTTACCCCAGACTTTTCCATTCAAACGTAAAGCTACTTGTACTTATATCACAGAATACAGTAAGAGTAAACAGAAGGGACTCTTCTAAGGTACGCGCAATATACGTCCCCGTTCCCCGCACCCGCACCTCTCCCCCGGTTCTTGACGGCCAACGTGAGAAATCGAGGCGAAAACGGGGGAGAGGTGCGGGGACGGGGAACGGGGACGCCTGGGTGACGCATATTGCGCGTACCTTAGGAGTTTCCGGCCTGTGCTAATATGTATTCTGTGGACTCTGTGGTTGTTGTTTATCGTGTGTGTAAGTGGCCAACCTGACTCTGTGGTAAAGCTAGCTTTTATTTTGAAATGACATGTCAGATTTCAGCAGAATTTTGTAATTTCAAAGAAATTGCATATATCTAGACATAGGTAGATATAACTAGTTTTCTGAAGTCAAAATATGATCTTGAAAAAAAATGCCTTACGTTTTTTTTAAAGTTCAAGTGTATAAGTTTTATTCAAGTGTAGAAATTTTCAATACTGATGGCCAAATATGATATGATACACTATATTCTCTGTCAAGTTCATATTTTGACTTCAAAGTCAACAAGTTATATGCCTGGATATATGCAATTTCTTTTAAATTAAATGGTTCTGCCGAAATGTGACATGTCGTTTCAAAATAAAATCTAGACTAGGTTTTGTATGGGAAAGTCTGATTCTGTTTAGGGTAAGAGACTCTAAATACATAAAATTAATCCGAATATTTTATCACTAGGATATTAAGAACGCAATTTCGGCAACTTGGTACCAGAATTAGGCAATTTACAGTTGGGACAACTTGGCCGCTGATGACTTTTCCAATATCCGACAGATAATGTATCTACCAAGTAAATATAGGTCAATGAACTGTTTATTACGTTTAGGCTCACCCTACACGGATTAGCAGCGATGCGACAAGCAGTTTGATAACAAGACATTATAAACTTTATGTATAATGTCATAAGATATAGAAACGCTTGATGGATTGAAAGCAACGCGGCTACGGAGCGTCGCGACTGCTCGCGTCGCACAGTGTGGGATTTTACCTTAGTTGCGGTCGCCCTCGTTTCATGTATTTTTTCGATAAATAACTTTAAAAAGAAACTTATTAAAACTCCCATTGTTCTATCTATAATAGTTTCAGAGTTTAGAAAATCGAGAAAACCCCATAGAAACACATTGACTCTTCTTCTTCAGCCCATTGACTCGTTTCCTGATATTGTTTTATCGCCGAATGTTTCTTGGCTTGATGGGAATCTATTATGGGCATCACTAAATCTACATAACTTTAAATGATTCCGAAAAACGAAAAGTTGTATAATCTTCTTGACAACCCTATTTTCCATAAAAATCAGAAAGAACAAAGAAACGCTGTATCTCCAAGGTCCCCCAAGATATTTTATCACGATTTTTACATTCGAAAGGTGCATTATTTTACTATATTTTGTTGGTAAAATGATATGCGACCATTGTGTAGTTAATTTTATTTAATTCACAAAAAACTTTTTTACTTTATGGATCGACTATAAAACACTGTGCGTCAGCTCGAGCTTGAGAAGACGCGCGCACGGAGTTCACGGTTCAGTTTGGCACGGAGGCGCGAGCAGTCGTGCGTGTGGAAGTTCGAGCAGCCGCGCAGCCAGCCAGCCTGACTTGTCTTTTCTTCTATAAGTCTTGGATCACATATCCCTTTTTCAGAAATAAGTGCTATCATGAGATGACCAATACCATATTTTCCAAACCAGTAATACACGACATTTCTTGCCATATGTAGATCGTAGACTGGCGGACGCTAGTTAGCGCGGCGTGCGGGAAGCTGCGACCAGGGATTGTTAACGATACCAAATTCATACTAAAAGTAACGTTAAATAACGTTATTTTCGTGCTAACTTTATAAAGGGTATTGATAATACAGTTTATAAGTAACGATACTTTTTTCAATACTTGTAAAATATTATATAAATAGCTCTAGAAGCCTACTAGACAAACTCTCATCAATTTATTCTGTCAAATATCGAAAAGAAATACAGTGTTAACTTACCTTTTACCTTTAATATCATTGGTAACGTGGGAAAAATACCGTTACCCAGCATAACGTTATCTTTGCTGATAACGTTAACGCCGTTTGACAGAATTAACGTTACCAGATTTTTAACGGTATTCCAAGCCCTGGCTGCGACTGCTGCGAGGCGATGCGTGGAGGCGCGAGCCCTCTGCCCGAGCTCTTGACGTCGCTGCTGAACGCTGCTAATCCAGTGTAGCGTGAGCCTTATTATCCCTGATTTCCCGAAGGCACTGTTGCACGCTCGTAAAGAAGTCATAAATGTGTAGGTTATTAATTTCCTTTTATTATTTTGCTAGAGTGCGTTACTTTATAAAAGTTTCTCGTTTAGGACGCGGGGCGCAAAGCGCGAACAACCAATGGCTGATGGGGCAGAAAGTTTCTCGAATTGCGGCCACGTACCGGCAAACGCAGCGTAAGACACTCACCTGCTAGGTGGTCGGACAACCTGAGTAAGGTTACATGCAGGAAAACGATGGATGCAAGCCGCTTCCATTCGTTCGTTTTAGAAATTTCTTGGGGTGGCCTATGGCCAGCAGTGGACTTCCTGTGACTGATACGATGATGGTAGAACTGAAAGACGATTATAACAATAGGAAAGACATTGTCATAAAGTTTGGCATAGTGTTTTTTCTCATAATGCTTCTGTTATCATATCTTTTAAACGACTTAAAAAATAGGTTTTCTCAATTTGTCGTAATCTCATCTTTTTAGAAGATTTTTGTGGGAAATTAGTTTTTTGTGTCTCGGGTAACCATAGAAATTTTATAAAAATCGGTTGAGTAGATTGGACCAAAGTAACTGGAAATATATGTGGTCTAAATTTACAGTTGTTGCGTATTTAGATTTTCTGTGACTATCACTGGTATTAAAGTAGCTGTTTAGTTATTATTAAATTTATAATATAATATTCAGTCATTATATGATGAGACAGAAACTATAGTATAGGTTAAGGTGTGACGGGAGTGGCCTATTGGACACCCCCAAGCCGCCAATATGTTTATTTTATTTTACTAATCGTGAATATTGTTTGTGTGTAATGTATGAGTTCTTTGTATGATTCTAAGTTAGAAAATGTAATGAAAGTTATTAATTATGTTCAATAAATTTTATACGAAATAAATTTGTTAAGTTAGGCGTTAAGTCAGCACAGCTAAAGTGGGACTGGGCGGGGCACGTCTGCCGTATGCAAGAAGATAGGTGGGCTAGGATGGCTACTAAGTGGATCCCAACTGGTCGCCGAAAGCGAGGTAGATAACGTGATGACTTGGACAAGTACATGGGCGAGTGGCAAACTACTGCCCTCGACAGAAATGATTGGAAACAAAGGGGAGGCCTTTGCCCAGCTGTGGGACACTGAAATAGGCTAGTAAAAAAAAATTTAAAAAAAAGTGTGAATGGAGTCACTTATTATGAAAAATTGTTTTATGAGAATAAATAGAGATCCGCCGGAAAACATACGGCTCATACATATTGTAGCACAAAATATTACCCGGGCTGGCAAATTAGTTTAGACGTTATCAACTGTCGGGACCCTGGAGAAATCCGGCGATAAGGCGTTGTCTATACTGTAACAAGAAAAATCCTTTAGTGCCTCTACCGGTGATAGTGCAAGGGATGAGCTGAAGCGAGAATAGAAACTATGAACTGGGTCCAAAAAAGTTTTTTAGTAGTTATATTTTTCAGTTTATCAAAGTAATAAAAAAATCACAAATATGTATACAGCGCGTCGAAGAGGGGGTGATTGACGTCACCGTTAAGTGATATAATGGTTATTATATCGTTTAAAGTAACGTGAGACTCAGACATTATTCATATACGATGCATAGGTAATTCATGTGCGCGTCGCGAGTCACATTTGCCCTGAGGAAAAACTCCGGATGAAGTCGAAACATGTCGGCTACCATGTTTCGACCTCATCCAGAGGCCTTCCCAGAACGAATGTGAACGCGACGCCCACACGAAGACGTCCCTAGCCACACTGATCTTAGTGAAGCGATTATAGCATATAGTAATGCTTGCGTCTCAGTTTTGACCAAAAGATACGTTGTCGCTTATGATTTAAACCAATTGGTTTTCCTCAGCAATTTGTTTCCAATCCAGTCTGATAAGCCAAGTCATTACTAATGTACATAGTTCGTATGTCTGACGAAAAAATACAACTTCTTCTCTGCTTCTTTTTAAGCGACTTTAAAAAAAAAGAGTTTCGCAATAGGAATATATATGTTTTTTTATGTAAATTCCCTGATGACTTCTCCGTTTTTAAGCCGATTTAGAAATATGTTTTTGTATGAAAGGGTATCTAATCTATGCAAGTTATTTGGAGTTTTTGATAGTTCCTATCTCCTATTTGCATCATCCATCTCCCATCTCTAGAAATAACTTTACGTGGGGCGGCATATTAGATTATGCCCCGGTACTAAAAAGAAAACAAGAAGCCTTCTAATCTATTACAATAAACTCAAATACAATACACTGACTGCCTCCGAGGTCAGTGGTCAAGGCGTTTGCTTTGTGATCCGGAGGTCGTAGGTTCAAATCCTACTGAAAAGCATACTTTGTGAAAACTTGTTTTCAGTCTGGTTAGGATATTGCATTGAATCACCTGATTATCCGAAAAGAAAGATGATTCCGTGCTTCGGAAGGCACGCAAAACTGTGGGTCCCGAACGCCATCGTTTATTTAAACCTATCCTAGAATTGGTTGTGGTCTACCCTTTGGGTTGCTATTGCGAAGGTACGACGGCAATCGCTCTGTGTAAAACTAGTAACCTCGACAAACCACCTCGGATAAGAAGCGGACCCCGGGCTCTGTATAATATAATTCATAAAACAAAGTAATTATTTCCCAATAGAGTTTAGTTTGTTTCTACAACTTCGATTGTTACTAGTTTTCGGGTCATTGTTTAATTACTAAGTTTCAGGAACGTCTTAACCTTAACAAACTGGAATTTCGACGAAATTCCCTAAAATTGAGTAGAAGTAATCAAGTAAATAGATTAAGATACTTGGGACTTTAATTATCGGAAACTAGAGGTCTTTATGAGGTCAAGTCAGGCCTGTGTCGCTCCCCGTTTAAGTATCGAAAATGTATCTACATTATTACTATGCCTGCAGGCGGCCCCTCGGGGTGGTAAATTCAGTTATACGAATCGTTTGTCCAGAGTCATAAGGATGAAATTGGCTTGCAATGGATGTTTAGGTATCTATGTGAAAAGGTGCTGCATTGAGTAGATATTTCTTTGAATTTCTTTGCTGAGTGAGACTTTATTTATTCTGTGGTCAAGTTAAGGCCCTTCGCGCACTACACGAACACGGCTCCGGCTAGCGCCGTTTTAACAGACAAAAACAAAAAAAATTCGGCATTGCCATACAAGTGTGAAGCCGCCCAGGCGATTTGTATGGGAATGTCGAATTTTTTTTTGGTTTATGCCCACCATCACGCTAAAAGGGCCTGGGCCTTACCACCCTAGGCTCTGTCTGTCCCGTTATGGATAATGACGTGATAGTGTGTGTGTAAATACCGATTGCAGGGAATTCCAACGATGTACGAACAGGAAACAGACAATTATAGCAAGTGGTAGGGTCAGCGGTATTTAACCATTTGTGATGTAACGCAGGCGCAGATCTTTGATACTTATGCGTGCACGTGCCAAGAGGAGGCACATTATCATATCATACATACATTACTATCGTATTTATAAATAATAAACAAAATAACAAAAAAAACCCACTATTTTTTTAAGGAGTTTCTTCCATATCTTCAAAGTTCTCTCAAAGAAAAATACCGTATAAATAACAATAATAATAAATAGATAATATAAATATATATGGACAAATCACACTGATTGAGCTAGCCCCAAAGTAAGTTTAAACTTGTGTTATGGGATACTAACTCAACGATACTATATTTTATAATAAATACATATATAGATAAACACCCAAGACCCAGGAAAATTTGAAAAAGGCCATTTTCCAACTTGCCCTGGCTGGGGATCGAACCCAGATGTATTTATTATACATACCTACATTTTATAATTTCGTGAGGCCGTTTTGCACGATGAAAATATTTGAATGTTCTTTTGTCCATAGTAGTTCGCTGGTGCCAACTCACATTTTCAGTAAAACAACAGCTACAGTAATTATCTTGTCACAATTCATATTATTAATTAAAGGTGTGTTCAATTTTGGGAAATTGGAATTTTAATTATGAATGAAAGGCTTTAATTTTAATTAAAACTGTATTATAGATGAATTTTTGGCGATGATGAATCTGATATTTCAACATCAGCATCTTTAGGTGTGTGTACATAGGATATACATATGTATAACATCTTACAAAATATACTGAAACTGAGTTCATAATTATGATACTGAACAACTTTCTCGCCAGGAACAATTATTGAAATATGAAAATTTATCATTATAATTAAATTTTTAACAAAATAATTAAATTTTTAACAAAATAATTAATTAAAAAACAACCGACCATTTCTTTTTAGGAGTTTCTTCCATATCTCCAAAGTTCTTCATCATATCTTCACCAAATTAAAATGGAACCAACTTGGTAGTAAAGGCTTTTAAATAAGAATCATCAAAATCGGTTCACAATTGGCGAAGATATTGCGTAACAAACATACATAAAAAAAGTTACATTTGAATTGATAACCTCCTCCTTTTTTGAAAACGGTTAAAAAACAATCGACTTCAATTTTTTTTTAGGACTTTCTTCCATATCTCCAAAGTTCTTCATCATATCTTCTTTGGGCTTTCAAATAAAAAAAGAATCATCAAAATCGGTTCACGATTGGCGACGATATCGCGTAACAAACATTCTCCTTCTTAGTCGTACACTCTTGGCAGAGTGGTCGTGATTATGGATTCGGTTGTTCGTCCAAGGTATTTTTCTCCACGTAACTGTCTGCGGCTTTCTTGGAGCATTCAGTTGCTGGGCACTGTGTTACAGCTTTGACGAGATCTAACCACCTCATTGGAGACCGACCACGTGAACGCTTGCCTTCAATTCGACCCTGAATCACCAAACATTCCATCGAGTTTTCTTTGCGGGTGACATGGCCGAAGAATTTAAGGATTCGTAACTGGACAATCGACGAGTAACAAACATACATAAAGAAGAAAAAAACATTCGAATTGATAACCTCCTTTTTTTGAAGTCGGTTAAAAATAGTTTTCTAATATGTTGTAAGACCCTCTAGAGGAGTGTTCTCCTAAGATGAGTTCCTGGGCTCGATGTCCAGTTGTGCATGCATCTCTGTTTGTATATCCGTCCGTACCACCGGACTCACTATACAAGCTTAGAGTGTAGTCTAGAGTAAGCTGTTTGTTTGTATTCATTTTTAAGTGTGAAAAGGGGCAAATCTCTAGTATTAATAAATTAATATTTGAAACAGCATTTTTTTTTTAATAGGAAAAGTTATTTTATAATTTCTTGTTTCAGATCATGAATGCTTGAGTTGAAAGCATACATTCTACGTTTCGTAGCTGACACTATTTGGTTTCTATGGTAAGAATTCATTATTTTTACTTCCCAAATCTTTGTAGCCACATGTAATGTGAAACGTTATTGTAAAAATAAATGTGTTTTCGTAAGTACAAGCTTTTATTATGAAGCTTGATTAGGGTTGGATCTCACCTATCAGCACGGAACAGCACTTTCCTATGTTGCTATCCTTTTCTGTCGCTCAGAAGCGTCATTTGCTAGAGCGACGGAACGCTTTTAGCACCGGCCGTGCTGCAGCGTTCCGTCGCTCTCTCTAGCTCTAGCAAATTACTTATCTGAGCGACAGAAAAGGATAGCAACATAGTAAAGTGCTGTTCCGTGCTGATAGATGAGATCCAACCCTTACTTATCAAGACAAATGTATTAAGCCCAAACTTGATGGGGTTGCGTCGTTTTATTACAGGGTTCCTATAGCCACCTTCCGGCTCCATCATCAGATCAGCTTCTTGTTAATATTGCATTGTCATCTAATTTAACAGCATACAAAATGTCATCTCAATCGGAAACAGGCAAGTGGCTCAAATTTGACTTGCAAGATTTGTAAAGTGTACGTGGATTTTTTATTGGCATTTAGTCCCCAATGTCCCCATAGTTGGGCAAAGGCCTCCCCTTGTCGCTTCCAGTCACTTCAATCCCCAGCGATACGTGGAAAATAGATAGTGAAAAGTAAAGATGGTCTTAAAACATTGCGAATTTAATAAAAAATATAAAAGATATTTTTTATATGTTTTGATGGAGGCAATTCGTGTAAAGTACGAGAAGTCAGTATTTGTCAAGCGTTCCTTTGAAGAGTCTGTCTGCAGACAATGGACCCATATCACGGTGCTCGACCGGGAAATGTTATGGGAAGAGGTGGTGCAAGGCATGGGGGACTATATACAGGCTGACTTTTAAACCACCAGCCAAATTTTTGGAGCAAGTTCAGTCCATGATACTGAACTACTTTCTATAAAAAAAATTATTAAAAATCCATGAAAATTTTTCGTCCTCCCATAGAAAATCCGTTTGACTGAGCGCTGATTTGTATGAAAATGCGAATTTTTATTTTAGTTTTTCGTTAATTGTTTTTGTGGAAAGTAGTTCAGTATCATGGACTGAACTTGCTCCAAAAATTTGGCTGATGGTTTAAAAGTCAGCCTGTATAATAATAACCGGGTTTGACTGAAGAATCGGCCCCAGACGTCAAATAAGATATCGTTTAAACGAGTTATTTGACCAGTCATAGATGTAATTTCATTATTTATATATTCATTAAAAGAAATATAAGTAGTTTTAATTTTTTTTTCCTCAAATTTATTTATTAAATATTAAAAATATATTAAATTTTTAAATTTAACATTATAGATCTAGTTAAAAACGTTGCAAAAAACACGTTTTTTGTATGACAACCCCCTTTAGTTTTAATTTTTTTCTTATTTTTAGTATTTGTTGTTATAGCGGCTACAGTAATACATAATCGGTGAAAATTTCAAGTGTCTAACTATTACGGTTCAAGAGATAGAGCCTTGTGACAGACGACCAGACAGCGGAGCCTCAGTAATAGGGTCCCGTTTTCACCCATTGGGTACGGAACCCTAAAAATAATCTACATCATTGACATATGAGCGCTTAATCGTGTTCCCTAAAAAAGAATTTCCAAAAAAGTAATCCACTAGTTTCCAACAAGTCAAGCGTCAAAACGACGAAAAATGTCTATAGCATTTGTTTGAAATACCAAACCGTGTTGTCACAGTTAGACTTTACATGGCTTCCGAAGCACGGAATCATCTTTCTTTTCGGATAATCAGGTGATTTAAGCCTGCAATATCCTAACCAGACTGGAAAAAACTTTTCACAAAGTTTGCTCCCCAGTGGGATTTGAACACACGACCTCCGGATCACAAGGCAAACGCCTTGACTAATGGACCACCGAGGCAGTCATATCCTTACAAGTGTGTTTCAAGATTTCTACTCTGTTAGGGTCGGCGCACATATGGCGAAGCGCAGCGCAGCGAATTTTTTGTGCGTTGAAATAAGATCGAATACGAACTACAGTACAGCAGAAGTGTCGGCGACAAAATGGCGGATGCCGCACGAGCTGTGTTAATTCGTTTTCAATCATATTTCAACGCATACAAATACGATAATGCTATGCTATGACAGTTAAATATTATATAACTGTCGGCCCTTATAAGACCATGTGATAAAACGCTTAAGCTTCTGATTTCCGCTAGTGGAGAAAGTTTGAACGAACGCAATCGTGTGTGAAATTAGCAATTGTGTTATTTTACAGACGAGATTACATTCAGGAGCCGAATTATGACTGGCTGCATGTCTTCATCACATCATGATCACATCCTGTGGTGCTAGAAATCACATCAAAAATATTCGGGTAAGATAAGACGTTTTGGACACATAAAGAAGGTAGTTAAGATTCGGGAGCGGTTTAATAAAATTAAAATTATTTATATTGAGAACATGAAAAATTGGGGTCTTTATTTCATTCGTTTACAATATTGAACTTAACCTAAGACGACAGACAGAGTTTATGTCCTTGCCTATTCTAATCCTTGCCTAATAATGGCTGATTGGCTGGTCACAAGCGGGACGGGATGAAGGTCGTAGGTGTCAATTCAGCACAGCTGAAATGGGATTGGGCGGGGCACGTCTGCAGCATGAGGCAGGACGGTGGGCTTTTAAGCAATAATAATGGCTGATTGGCTGGTCACAAGCGGGACGGGATAAAGGACGTAGGAGTAACTTCAGCACAGCTGAAATGGGATTGGGCGGGGCACGTCTGCCGCATGAGGCAGGACGGTGGGCTAAACTGACCACATCGTGGGTACCAGATGGTTGACGAAAACGAGGTAGACCTAGGCGGAGATGGCGGGATGACTTAGATACATACATGTCAAACTGGCGGGCTGTAACTCTGAATAGAGATAAGTGGAAGGAAAAAGGGGAGGCCTTTGCCGTTGGGTCACCAGTCCCACTACAGGGTAAAGGCCTCCCTCCCGTTTTTCCTTTTTTTTTAGCCTATATTGGTATATAGAACTCACGTAAAACGTCAGCTACTGGCCGACATGTTTTGACTTGGTTTTATTGTTCTGAGGTTTTGACCCAGAGATATGGGATGACCCACAGACGATGGATCAAGATTGACACAGTCTCTGTATAAATTTGCATGTCGATCTGACGTTAATTGACTTCATTTAGGATCGTCACTTTTGGTCACGTGTATGTCAATTCATTGAGCTCTCTACTTTAAAATACCTAAATCTTCCGTTTTGAGCAGTAGAAACTCGTCGAAAAACGTTAGAGGAAGTAATAAAAAAGATGCCTTCCGTTTGGAAGTGAATTTCTTATTAAATATTGTATTGATAATTGGCACGCCAGGTTTTCATACAAATTGAAGGACTTTCTGCCGCGCTGTCATTTTTGTGACAGAATCAAAATAGTGATGGGTTTCTAGCCGCATCGCCCATTAAGGTGAAGATATAGGCAAATGACCTTGAAGTGGCGCCCTCATTAAAAATAAATTGTTAACTCGTAAATATGGTGATAATTTCCATATTGCTCTTCGTCATGCACTAGATAGCCCTTGAAATTATTTTATGAACCACCGTTGAAAGTATTTACATTAGTCCGTCTAGCTTTAAAACTTGCCTCCGCCAAAAGTGGCCACGGCAAGTTTTAAAGCTAGACGGATCACCAATAATAGTTTCAATGGCAGTTCATTAAATAATTTAAAGGGCTATCTAGTGCATGACGTAGAGCAATATGGAAATTATCACCATATTTACGAGTTAAGGTGGTACTGGAGGCGCGGGCGAACTCCACAGCGAGTTGCCTACCGACGCGCTTCGTCGTGTTGCTATTTCGTCGAGAAAGAGAAAGGGCGCTAAAAAATGTAGCTCCGTCCCGACCCCCGCATACACCCCCGCGTTCGACAAAGAGAGTGCACTAAACGCCAGCGAAACGGGCCGTTATAGGCCATGAATCGTAGTTTTCGTAGTTTTCGTTTATTTCGATAAATACGATACATACCCAAATAAAACTAAATTATTTGGAATTTAGAGTCTTCACTCTAGTCGTATAATTAGTTTCCATAAGGATCGAAAATATAATTATAAGTGTAATAGGCGTCTAAATATTACTCGATTTCGTCGATAAAAAAGGCAAATTTTAAGTTGCTATAACTTTTTTTTTGTTTATTATTTTCGAACCAAAACTAATTACAGATCTAGATATTTATCATCTTAATGCTTGTAAAAAATTTGAATACGATGAGTTTTATGGTTTCGAAATTAAAACGAAAGTACGTTTGTATGGGATTTCGTCCCTCCAGTTAACCCTTAACAATTTATTTCACACTTCAAGGCCATTTGCCTATATCTTCACCTTAATATGATTCAGATTCTCGCCCATTCCCTCGATCGGTTTATACGATCTGAGTAGGACGGGAAGCAGCTGATACATTCTAGGTTCTCCGACCTCCATGCTGACATGGAAGGAATAAAAAAACTGATGTTAATCCGCTAACTGCATTGCAATGTATTTGATGCATTTCAAAAGTGCTAATAGTGGAAATGCGAACAATTACAACTCTCGTAACGATTTGTATTAGTAGTTAGCAGGTTGTTATTTGGCTGGAGGTGTTAATGTAATGTAACACTTCACACTCGCCGTGGTAATTCGTGAATCAGTAAAGAAAGTGTGGTATGTTGAAATGTTTTGGTTGGAATTGTACACGGCACCGCGTCGTCCCCACTGGTGACTAAAGGGATATACCCGAATTAAGTGGATGCAAATAAAAGGCAGCGTTTTAACGTCCGGCAATTACCAGAAACAACTGACCCCAACCCTACAAAATACAGAACAACATCTAGATTTTTACAAAGACGCTCGCCCACTTACCATTAAAGGTCCTTAAAACTCTTATTACTCGGCCCTAATACCAAGTAATAAAGGCTATAATGGCGTAATTGGCACATCGGCGTCCATAGATTGTTAATTACGGCTCATGACCATTAAGTTAATGATAATAACTGTTTGCTTGTTTAGCGGCTAATAGATCGGAAACGGGTAATGCTGTGTGATGTTGACCTAGTTTGCGGGGAACATTTGTTTTTAACTTGTTTGTATGTACATTACTACGGAGGACTGCCTCCGTGGTGCAGTGGTCAAGGTATTTACCATGTGTTCCGAAGATCGTGGTTTTAAATCCCACTGAGAAGCATACTTCTTGAAAAGTTGTTTCCAGTCTGGTTAGGATATTGCAGACTTGAATCACCTGATCCGAAAAGAAAGATAATTCCGTGCTTCGGGAGGCACGTAAAGCTGTGGGTCCCGAACACCATCTAGCGTTCGTTTAAACCTATCCTAGGATTGATTCTGCTCTACCCTTTGGGTTGCGGAGGTCAGACGACAGTCGCTCTGTGTAAAAACCAGTTACCTCGTCAAATCACCTAGGTTAGGTAGCGGACCCCGGGCTCGGAAGCGTTACCGCTGGGGATGCAACCGGGAATACGCTCGGATGATGATAATGTACCTACGGAACTATAATATATGCATGGAAATCGTACTAATCTACGAGAAAAGAAAGTATGTTCCCGCGCAGATCGAAGGAATAGAAGGGAATCTAGGACTGCTGGGATTTCGAAAAATAATCGCCATTTTCATAAAAACGTCAGCCGACGGGACATTTTGTATGAAAAATACTTACTTATTCTACTGGCTCAGCGATCTGAAGTGGTTCTTGGCCTCCGAGACGAGAGAGCGCCACAGTTTTCTATTCTGAGCGATATCTTGCCAGCTGACAGCTTCCATTTCCCGCAGATCAGCTTGCACTGTATCACTCCAGCGATATCTGAGGGTCCCATTGGCATCTTTTGGATACGGAACCATATAAATGGACCTAACAAAAGTACTTCAATTTTATACCGGCTCTACACGCTCACCGAGAGTGTTGGCCGAGGAGGCTCTCGACGAGAGCATACCATACACACTTGCGAGGTGCAAAAACTGACAAGCGACCGAGACCGACCGAGGCGAGGCGAGGCGAGACGAGAGCACCATCTCGGGGTATCTCGGCGAGCGTGTCCAGCCGGCATTAAGTTTAAACTTTTACGAGCGTCATGGTCTAACAATCGCCGGTTATTCCTCGGAATGGCCATAAAACGGGCCCGGGCAGGGTGCCAGAGGCAAGACTTTAGAAGATTGGGAATTCACTAGTGACTCTTGGATTTAGTGGAAGCAGTACCCTATCAATAAAGGACTAAGTATATATCTACTCCCCCATTACCAACAAAATTCAACTCAAACTACTTTAACATTAGGGATTGTTCAAACAAGTATTACTTGTGCCTTATGGTTTCCAGCCTAGAATAAGACCGCTCCATCTCTTCCAGTGGATGTCGTAAGTGGCGACTAAGACTAAGCACAAACATCTAGGGCTACAACTGCATTCCCAAGGGCAGGCGGCCGGTCGTAAAACTATAGCCAAATCGTTTAAACTGTTCCGGATATTTCTTCTCCACTTCGCAAGGTCTTTAGCATACTTGGATAACCATTGATATGCATATTATATTTGGGGAAGAAAAAGCAGAAAAGCGCACCCCGGGCTCTGAAGCAGCTCCGTTGACGATGCAACCGGGAATGCGTTAAGATGAAGAAGAAGATTGTTCAAGTATTATGTACTTAGTAAGCAAAATTTAAGGCATTTTAAATCAAATGCACACAATCGTACAAAATTTAATACTCACCACAATCGTATCGAACGTGTGGGTAACTCTCCAATTTATGCAGAGCTCTGCTGCGCTGTGGTTATGGTTACACAATACAATGGTATATTTAACAGGGACGTTGGATAATACAGTGTTCTTTAAAATAATTGACCTTTATTTTGATCAAACTATAACATTTTGAACCTAAACTGCACCTTCTCGTCTTGTCTCGTCTCGTTCCAGGTTACATCTGCTGTGCTGCTTGGTAAAATGAGGCCTGCTTTTCAGGTTTTTTATTTTTATTCCGTGACGTTATAGTTTTTCTGCATTTTATAATCCAAAATCACTTTGAAATGGATATGATCAATGACAATTGACATTATTTTGATCTAGTATTAATAGTTTGTAGTTTCTAAATAATTTATCACAAGCTTTTATCTAGTTTCTTCTGTCCCGTTGTCTGTGTGTCCAATCCACAGATCTGTATATACTAGATAAATAAAGGTATGGGAACCTACAGTGACATTTAGTGATGAGAACATTTTGTTCGCGCTAAATCGATTCAAAGACACCGACCAAGTGAATGAAAATGAAATAAAATTCGATTTTATGTCGATTAAACAATCACGATTATTAGAACCTTCGCGCCGTTTGCCCCTCTGTATGTATGTGCACTTAGAACTACGCAATGGATTTTAATGCGATTTACATTCAGACATAGACAGATCGAGCGCACGAATACCAAATTAAAATAGTTCAGGGGCAGTTACATATTTTGTCGTTGTGCTGCGCTTTATACCGGTTGACTGGTAAATTACGTATCACGTGTCACACTTATTGTCATTTTTTCTTTTTTCGCTTTTCGGCACGCGCCATAGGGTACCAAAGGTACCGCCGCCTTATTGGCTCGTTATTTGTAACCGCTTAAAATCGCGCGCAGCGTGGGTGTCTACACTTCTTGTTCTTATTGGATAACTTGGTCAACTTTGAAGCACCTATACAGGCTGACTTTTAAACCACCAGCCAAATTTTTGGAGCAAGTTCAGTCCATGATACTGAACTACTTTCCGTAAAAACAATTAACGAAAAACTAAAATAAAAATTCGCCTTTTCATACAAATCAGCGCTCAATCAAACGGATTCTCTATGGGAGGATGAAAAATTTTCATGGATTTTTAAAAACTTTTTTTTATACAAAGTAGTTCAGTATCATGGACTTAACTTGCTCCAAAAATTTGGCTGGTGGTTTAAAAGTCAGCCTGTATACATATATTTGGAACGAAAACCGAGTACTGAGTGCACTGAGTGTACAAAATGCATGAAGAAAGTACAGTGCTCGATTTTTTCAATAGAGGTATAACTACGTGAGTACTGGTTCTTATTCTGTGGTATAACCTTAGACTTTTGAGCAAAATGGGGGTATAAGTTTCAGCAATTACTTGCGTTCCCTTCGTCTTAGGAGGTCTGGGAATCTCATGTCTACGTGTTCGTCTTGTGAAGGCGTAGTTTAATTGGTATAGTTAAGTTATGAAATAGTCTGTCTCCTGTGATTTTGTGAATTTTTAAGAATCTAAATCCGTCCATGTATGACGCTAAAGCAAACTTTTCCCTGTTTTCGCTCCTCCACTCCCCCTTTTTTGCAACATTTTGTATAGAATTAAGTCCTTACGCTCGACCACGAATATACGCGACAGCGACGTCGCTGTCGCGTATATTCGTGGCCGAGTGGTTAGAATGCCTCTCAAGACTGAAATCCGTCGATAAATAATGCTATTGCAAACTTCCCCCACTTCTTCCCATTATTTTCCCCGCAATCAAAAATCGCGAAAGACTTAATAGTTTAAATAAATCAAGGAACTTGCGTGACAATTTTCGTCAAAATCGGTTGAAAAATGCGATCTGTGGACGAGAACAGACAGACAAAATAATTTTTCGACTAATCTCGAAACTGAGACGCTTCGCTCGCTCGGTCTATAAATGTTATTTTCTACAAATATATTATTATTACAAACACTTATGCCAAAATATCTCAAAGCAAACATTAGGTACCACTCAAACCAATGTTTCCCTAATCGATTTAGAGTCATAACATAACACTGTACAACACCACACAACACTATAGTTAAAATAACGCTTCATTTGACGTTGAACGACTAATGACAAGCGTATGACAACGAATGATTGAGAAAGTATCTAATCGTTTTATTTTCATTGCGTGTTATAAATACTAGGCCATCAAATTTTGTTACTAATGTAAGCAATGGATTATGAATATGCGATATTCACTCAGTCAGCAGTTTTCAGTATAAAAGTTAAACAAAACATAAAATACTTGATTTTAAAATAAATTGAATACTATTTAATAAGAAACTAGTAACTTAATTTACTTACAGATGAAAGGAAACTTTTTCTTAAGGGGGGGGGGGGGGGGGGGTAGGGTTTTAAAGGCGAAAAAAAAGCATATTTTTACGATTTTTTTGTGACGAAGTGAGTAATATAATTTTATTAAATTCAATGACATATTAATATACAACTTTTGAAGTATGCCAGAAAAAATTTTCAAAGAAAAATAATAATAAATAAACCGGTGACGGTGAATCTCCAGAGGCGCCTCGACAAAAAGTAGTTTTACGGTGCACATTAGAACTCGTTACCGGATCATCCGAAAGAAAAATATTGATATGCATTTTAAAGGTGATGTATTGCCCGAGGTAATCAGGAAGTTTTTTTTTTTTTTCTAGTTTTTCTGATTACCTCGAGAAATACATTACCTTTTAAATGCATATCAATATTTTTCTGTCGGATGAACCGGTAACGAGTTCTAATGTGCACCGTAAAAACACTGTTTTTTCAGAAGGCGCCTCTGGAGATTCACAGTCACCGGCTTAGTTATCAATATTTTTAATTGAATTTTTTTTTCTGACATACTTCAATAGTGGTACAATAATATGTAATTAAATTATATTACTCATGTCGCCGCAAAAAAATCACAAAAATATGCTTTCTTTTTCGGCTTTTAAAACCCTACCCCCCCCCCCCTTAACGTCCTCCAACATTTTTGACGTGTTTCTGCAGCTCAAAACTGCACAAATAGGCATTTTTCTGCAGAGCGTTTTAGGTTAGGTGAAATAAGCTGTCATACACGGACTAAAGAAGACAATTTTGAATGAAGTCGATTTTACTTCAGTTGGACACGCAAGTACATTCATAGGCTGTGTCTATCTTGATCCATGGTCTGTGGTCCAATCAAATTTTGCAAGCTAAATTAGATCCACTTCCTTATACTATACTAATATTGAGCTAAAACTTCAAATAGGTACTTATGTCAGTTTGGTGACAATGCAATATTACAATGACCTAATCTCATGATGAAGCCGGAATGTGGCCACGGCATTTTCGTGATTAAACAACATAACCCCACCGAGTTTGGACTTGATTTGTCATAAGAAGCACTTTAAACTTATAAGTATGTGCATTGCTTTAGATAAAACCTTGTTTTTAGGGTTCCGTAGTCCACAAGGAACCCTTATAGTTTCGTCATGTCCGTCCGTCTGTCTGTCCGTCCGGGCTCGTACTCCGCCGCTACTGCACCGATTGTTACGAAAATTGGTGGAGAGATAGATATTGAAGTTCCAAGTTGGTTTTTAAAATTATTAAAAAAAAATTTTTTCAGCCCCCCCTCCCATACAACGAAAAGTGAATTAAAAAAAAATTTTATTGGACTAACCCCAACGTGTGGGGTATCGTTAAAAAGGTCTTTTAAAATGCGACAAAAACTGCTCAGAAACTATGTAGATCAAACCCCCCAGTCTTGAGATAATCTAATACAAAGTTAAAATTTGGGGTGTCCCCCGTCTACCGTAACTTTTGAAATATTACTAAAATAATTCGGGTAGTATTTAAACGCAAATCAAAATTACTGATTGCACAGCAAAATACTCAACTGAAAATATTACTAAACAAACTGCAATTTATATTTGTGGCGCAGTAAAATGGATAGAACTTTCCTAGCACTCGCCGGCCGCTGCCGCGGCACGCTCGCTTCGCTCGCTCGGCTCGTGCGTGTGTTGGTCGCAGTTCTAACATAACCTAACCTATAGGTTTGCCCTAACCTAATAAATTTGATGTGCAGTCAGTATTTATTTGCTGAGCAAACAGTACTTATGATAAGATTGTTGATTTATTTGATGTAAAAAAGTATATAAATGATGAGATTAAATTGATGGGTGATTATTTATTAGATGTGCAATTAATAATATCCCAAATAATTCTGAAAAAAATGTGGTATATACCTCAAAGTATGTACTTTCAATTAAAACTATAGCGGTCTCGGTATCATAGATAGTAATTTTTTAATACGTCATAAATCGTAAACTGCAATTTACCTTTAGAACTTTTATATTATCTTACTTGCAGCTTCGTAGTCAAATATTTGTAAGACAGCAACGCAGTCAATATAACAATTTATTGTATAAGTCTAGTTGTAATCGTGATATTTATGATAAAAATTTATATAATATGTGCAATGTTATATATAACAATCTTCCTAGTGAGATAAGAGATATGCAAGGTAGGTCATTTGAAAGAAAGTTAGAAATATGGCTACTGGAAAATTGTTTTTATAATATAAAAGAATATTTAAATAGAAAAAAATAGTAAGACCTTTTTTATTTATAATGTATTAATATTTATACTGCATTTTTTTATCATAATTTATAACTTTATTTTGTAATTATTGATGATATAGGTGATATACTCGTAATTGATGGTTTTTGTTAATTAATATTTGCATGCCTTACTTAAGGTTGAATACATCCTTACTAATATTATAAATGTGAAAGCGTGGATGTTTGTTACCTTTTCACGCAAAAACTACTTGACGAATCATCATGAAACTTTGTACATATATCCTGGGAGGTACTAGAAGTAACATAGGGTACCTTTCATCCCGGAAAAAAGTAATGTTCCCGTGGGATACGCGAGCGAAGCCGCGGGAAAAAGCTAGTTCTCTATATTTTATAGAACATCTATTTATATTTTTTATGTATTCTAGCAAATAAATTATTGATTGATTGATTGACGGAACCCTTCATGGGCGAGTCCGACTCGCACTTGGCCGCTTTTTTTTTTATATATTTTCAAATAAGTAATTACTGGTTTTTGATCTAGAATACTACCCTTTTGTATTATTTGTTTCAAAATGTAGGCACTCAGAAAAAACCCTGTATCGCATTTTTAATTTCGATAAAGTATAAAAGTGTATTAAGATAAAGGCCAGCTCAGACATGACACTTATAATTTGAACGCATAAAAAATTATAAAATAAATCTCCGTTTTAAAAAGTAATACAAACGCAACCAACTGGACTTATGCTTTACTTTTGTGCTCACAAAAAATACTTGAAAATGCAACGATGAAATGCTCCGGAGCCGGATAAGCCGTCATAATCGGCTTGGCTGCAAAGCAACGATTTTTGTTTCTTTCTGATTTTGCGAGTTCTGAGGCGACGGCGAATAGAAGTGTATTAATTGGAGAATAAAGTTGACAGTGGACGATTAGTGGAATAGCTGCAGCTCCTCTTTAAGATGTGCCATCATTTGGACAGATTTTTTGTACATTGCTGCGTTGGATGGAAAAATCTCAAAAGCTTTTGTGTGTTAAACAGCAAACAGTGTGGGTAGATGACTGACTAATATCCGAAAAGAAAGATGATTCCGTGCTTCGGAAGGCACTTAAAGCTGTTGGTCCCGAACGCCATCTAGCGTTTGTAGCTATCCTAGCATTGGTTCTGGTCTACCCTTTGGGTTGCGGAGGTCAGACGGCAGTCGCTCTATGGAAGATCCAGTAACCTCGTCAAATCACCTAGGTAAGGTAGCGGACCCCGGGCTTTGAAGCGTTACCGCTGAGGATGCAACCGGGAATACGCTCGGATGACGATGATACATACGTTGAAGTTTAACCCTTTAACCGCGAACGTCGGATTAATCCGACCAAAAATATGGATATTCACAATTCCTCGCGCTGGGAGCACGACAACTGATATAAAGTCTCGCGGTGAAAGGGTTAATGATAGCTTGTAATAACACCCAGTAGTTATCGACCGGTACACACAACGCCGCCACAGATTGCATTTAACTCTAATTTAACTTCATTTAACCGGTGAATTAACCGAATCAACGGCACATGCCTTTAATAAATATTTTCATTGGGACCCTTCGCTTCATTACGCTGACGGCTGAGGATACAATCAACTGGTTAAGAAGGCGTATGGCCCTGATAGTTCTTAGAGCGATCAATATTAGTTATCAATTTTAAAGAAAAATACTCGCTTTGAAACAAAAACACAGCAAAGTTCAGGACTAACTCTATACATTATTTGTTTCAGAAACACGATTGCTAATTTACTCGATAGAAAAAAATTGCTAAGTTGCCTCCAAATCACCTCAGAATTACACAAAAATCTGAAACGCGTAAACCAGCCTCATTGACCCGCCGCGATCTTTCCACGCTGCATGGCTCGCTGTCTCGCTTCTTCTTCGTCTAAGCGCGTTCCCGGTTGCATCCTCAGCTGTGCTGCTTTGGAGCCCGGGGTGCGCTTTCCCGCATTTTCTTCTCCAAATCTAACATCAATGGTCACCCAAGGATGCCAAAGACCTTGCAAAATGGAGAAGAAATAGCCGGAACAGTTCAAATGATTTGGCTATAGTTTTACGACTGGCTGCCTGCTTAACGTCAACCCTCTTTGGTAATGCAATTTTAGCACGAGATGTTTGTGCTTAGTACTTTAGTCGCCTCTTACGACATCCACAGGAAGAGATGGAGTGGTCCTATTCTAACCCGGAACCACACGGGTAGCTCGCTGTTTCGGCTAGAGTAAATTTGTGTGCGTGGAAGCGAAAGCAAAATAGATATCAGCATCAGGCGCAGCCTTAAATTATTTATTTATCAGATTTTAACCCGCTGCGTTAACAGCAGATTTGGCCGTGTGGCTTCAGGTTTAAAATAGGACCTCTCTATCTCTTCCTATGGATGTCGTAAGAAGCGACTAAAGGACTAACATCTCGTGCTATAACTACATTCCCAAGGAGGGCTGACGTTGGACGACGGCTGGTTATAAAACTTTTCGCACTAATGCATTCTCAAGAAGGGTTTACGTCATTCTGATTCCAAGATTTCAATATACTCGTAGCTAAGGAGTGCACAATCAACCGTCTATGTACTGCAAGTAGTTCAAGACTGTTTTACTTGAACAGAAAAGACAACGGATTGAACTAGAAGCATAGTGCTGAGTGTAGGATGTTTACCGTGCTCGTTGTTTACGCTACGTCCGAACAAAATAAACAAGTCAATAAAGAAACTGTCCAATGTTTTGTGTTTTAGTGCTGGAAGACCTTTGTGTGATTTAATTCGTTTTACTCCTCTTTGTTTGGAATTGGTTTTACTGGATTAGTTTTGTTCAGCCCGCAATTTTAAGTTACTTATGAGCGTAATTCTCAGCTTTTCCATTCTGGCTAAGAGCAAATAAATAATGTAGAATACTCCCGTGCTAGTCGTAGAAGTCAACCGAGGAAATATGCATTACTACTTAACAAAAAATCCAAAAGGCCAATCCAAAAATCCTTTACAGCCCAGCTCTTAAATATAAGAAGAAGAAGAAGGTACTTTTACACGTGAATAAGTTTTGTATATGTTACGTGTAAAATTAATTATTTTAAAGAAAAGCTACCGAAACAAGCGTTTCCCAACGTCCACTGCTGAGAAGAAATGCCTAAAGAAACTCATTTACACGGTATTGGTCGCCTACGAGCCAAAAGGGCTTTGTCATTATGTCTGTCAATTTACAAATACTTATAATATAATACAATGTTGACACATTATAACATAATGCTTGCGAACGAGCGAACGAACATAAATAACAGTATAAGAAATACTAATTAGTCAAAAAGCGAAGCCAGATCCAGCTCCTGCAGACAACACGGACATTGTGCGAAGACTTAAAAGAACTAAACCGTTCGCAGTAGTCTAGCTGTGACACATAAATTATATAATAGTGACGGTTAAAATAAAAGACTTACGAACATAAGTGCCCTTAATAGTGACAGTAAGAATAATGCCGTTGGACACATTCCCATATTTAATCCTGATGCCAATTAACTTGCAAGAGTTTAGGACCTTGCTATCCTTTGGTTTTGTCTACACTTCAATGGATATGTGGCAGTGAATTTTACAATGGAATATAGATAATTACAGATACACTGGGGCCGTTGGACCCAATTAAATAAATATAAATATATAGGGACATGTGCCCATTTGGAAATCTTTGGGGGAGGCCTATGTCCAGCCACTGGACTTCCTGTGGCTGATATGATGATGATTATGATAATCAAATCACTAATATGTCAAAACACTATGAGATACTAACTCAGCGATATGATAAATACATATGTGACGTTCCACGGGTTAGGTCCCTTATGGACGGTGGCGCTTAGGACGTTTAGAAAAACAATTCGTACAATTAACTTAGCTTGAATAAACACAATGTCGTAAGTGCCACCGTCCATAAGGTACCTTTACCCGTGGAACGTCACGTAGATAAACACCCAAGACCCAGGACAATTATAAAAAAGCGGCCAAGTGCGAGTCGGACTCACCCATGAAGGGTTCCGTAGCAGCAAGTAACAAAAATATTTTCGAGTTTCAGTTCAAGATTGTTGTTGAAGTTCAAAATTTTTTGCTTTTACTATTTTTGTGTGAAAATCTTAATGCGGTTTACAGAATACACCTACTTACCAAGTTTGAACAGTATAGTTCTTATAGTTTCGGAAAAAAGTGGCTGTGACATACGGACGGACAGACAGACAGACACGAAGAATCCATAAGGGTTCCGTTTTTTGCTGTTTGGCTACGAAACCCTAAAAAGAACCTCCAAGTGGCGTACTAGTGTGTTTACCAATACACCACGGAGGCCATACACCACGTTTAGCAGGATTGTAGGGTTAGAAGGTGGAAAAAGTAATAGTGATAGATTTCTAGCTGCATCGACTATTAAACATGATTCGCATTTTTGCCCATTACTTTGACTTGCTTTTACAATCTGCGCGGGAAGAGAAGCTTCTGCTACATTCTAAGATTTCATTTATCCCAGACCAGCATGAAAGGTTGGGTAATTAGAAATTCATACTTGCATCCGTGATATCCACATGTAACATGCACATAACCCGCCCCCTTGATTAAGGGGTCAATAAAAGCTAACCGCTGAGACAGGGCCCTACTTACTCGACGAAATATTATGATTAACGTTCTCTCCTGTCATATACAGGGAGCATTTGAAATCATTGGCATCAATTTAACTTGTTAACATACTCACTTAAAGGATATTTTCTACGGTAACAATACTGCAATTAGTGCAGTAATTAAAAAGTATCGAAAAGTAAGAAAAATAAACAAAGTATCAAAACATCACGCATCGCGCTAGCGAGTGCTATGACCCCGGCGCTGGTAAGTACACTTACCAGCTGTGTCGCGGGCGGTCGGCATACAAAAACAGACTTTAAGTTGCGTGGATAAGGTTTAAAGTTGAGTGGAGAAAGGCGATGTCACGCGACCGATTGAGGGGACGAATGTTAGGTACTACGGAATCTACGACGACGCGATGAAATTAATACTATTATAATTAATTTACTTTTCATGAGTTTTATGACGATAAGTTTTTTTATTTATAATTGCAGTATTGGTGCACTATCAAGAAGTCTAACGCATGTTTAGAGGTTTTCTTTAATATGAAAATGACGACTTATGATTGACGTTTTATTATGCTAAAATTACTTTGTATCATGGGTATAGTGGATATTTAAAAGGATGCCAACGATTTCAATTCCACCCTGTATATGTTCTAGAGAGAGTACACATACACGTATGTACGATACGAGGAATCATATAATAGAGGAATATTTATTAAAGTGTCTATATCTATATTTGGTATCTTGACAATGTAGAACTTCGCTCCGAATTGCGTTTGTTTTAAGAAAAACCGGTGGCTCAGCCCCTCTCAGCCCGATCTCTCGCACTAATTCCTCAACCGATTGGGTTTTTGATTGTCCGTTCAAAATATGATTTATTCCGATCCAAATAAGCGTAAAGTGCCCGCCCTTCTATCATTTTTTAAAGTCGTAAATTTTGTGACAGATTCATAAACGAATAAGAAAGACGCACTAAGAGCTACGCCGCCGCCTCCACTGGTCCTCGGCAGACGTGGTACACCCAAGAGTAAGAAATATGCATGTAATAACAATCCGGCTCATATTTTTATTTTACAATTTCTATTAATACGTTACCACGCCTAGTTAATTATTTTTCTTATGGACTCTTATTTGGATTAGAAATAAATTATTGAAAATATGCAAATATTGCGCGGGAACTTTTGACAAACAAAAGGGAAATGACGACAAAGTTCACAAATAGGAAATGACAAGTTTGGGTGCGTTCGATAGGACTGTCCGTCCATGTAGTTTGACTATCAATGACATTCGAAATGTATGTACTTTTATATAGAGGTTTAACAAACATCACTGGCTGATAATATCGAAAGTACCCAAAAAAAGAAAAACATGCGTTGACAGCTTCTGTCTCTAGCGAATATTGCAGACATTGACGTCATATTTTAAAATGGCGTGTTTTAGTTGTTATAATCTACTTGCTATTTTTAATATTTATTTTCTACACCATATACATGTTTTTCGGCACTGATTTATTTTTTGCGACTATTTCTCGACGAGGACTATCGAATAAAAATATAAAAAAAATGCATGCATACTCTCTGTTGCTGGCTTAACGTCGTTAAGGATGATATGCGTGCCAATGGAGTTACAACCAAGGATGCTCAAGACCGTGTCAAGTGGAGAAAAAATAGCCGGAAAGCGGATTCCAGGCTTCACAGCTGAGGATGCAACTGGGAATATCCTGAGATAAGAGAGAGAAAAAAGACTTATATCAGTAACCAGAGTGCGTACAAGTTAATACTCAGATTTAGATCTTTCGTCAAATAAAGCTCGGCATCCACCAATAATTTACTCAAATAGAGCAGCTCCTATGTCACCATACAGAATGCTCGTTAACGGAGCTTCCATACTCGCAATAATTACATTTCTCGTGTCGGCAATTCGGCCGAAGTGCGTTCCGAGATGTGCGTGTTCTTAGGGATGTGCCGCAAGATATACTCTTAAGAGTGAATCCGACTTTAGGCTGTGGCTTCATTGAAGCGGAACGAGTATGCGCCATGTTTCTGTACAACCAATGGTTGATGAAAAGGTATTCGCAAGCAAAGCGTAAGACACCCACCTACAAGGTGGTCAGACGACCAGGATTAAGGTTGCTGGAAAGCGCTGGATGCAGGCCGCTCTAGTAGCGGTCAGCAGTTCGGACTCTTACTGAAATAAGTATCTTTTGTTGTAGTAAACAAGTTCTATATTTCTTTAAAAGTGCGCGCCACGACGCGACCCATCGTGTCTGTGTGAGCTGAATCTAAACACACTAACTTTTGTAGCTTCGTTTCGCGCCTCGTAAGGTTCGGACTCGTGCCCTACAGGTCCCTACAGCCAAGACCGCTTGGCATCAGTAGGTTGACCAGGTAAAATACCTATTACATACCTGCTTTTGACAATTTGTACTGTGATATTATCGCTCCCTTCTGTTGCTTGCACCGCCATGCTATATCCGAGTGCCGCGGTAACTATCTCTGTAAATGCTGTCGTAATTCTGACTCCCGCTTATTGCGCCAGTCGTGAGCTCTCACGGGTCGCCTCACGTCTTTATGCCTTACGGGGAGACAGAGGTCATGAGGTTTTGAGGACCTCGGTGGTGTAATGGTCAAGACTTTAGTCCGCCAATCCGGAGGTTCGGTTTCAAAATGGTCTTCTTCAAACTGTCCTCCCTGGGCTAGCTCAGTCAGGATGATTTGTCTTTTTATATTTTTATTTTATAAAACTGATTAATTAAAAAAAAAACATTTTTTTTCACTTTCTGTTCAGCACGCGTACGCATTTATAAATTTCCTCTTAAACAGGTGTCGTAAGAGGCGACTAAGTGATAATAGGTTACAGGAAATGGGCAGCAACGTCCTCTGTGCAAAGACTTTATACCATCTACCACAGTCACCAACCCACCTGTCCAGCGCAGGGTGGGTATATCCCATTCGTCCCCGGTTGGGACGTCCCCACTGGTGACAAATGGGACAATTTTTAGTTTTGTGTTTTGATTGTCACCAACGCGTCGTCCCCTCTGGGGATATATGATGGGATAGTCTCATTAAAATTTCTATTTGCCCCAGTGGTGACGAATGGGAATTTTTGTTTTTTGATTCCCATTTGACCCCAGTGGTGGCAAATGAAACGGATATTAGGTGGTGACAATCGAAACACACAAAACTAAAAAATTTACCCATTTGTCTCAATTTTAGATGTCCGATAAAAAAAGTAAGCTAGTTTTTGTTTTTTTTAACTTAATTATAAATTGATTGACTATTCTAGATACCGAATCTAGTTTTAACTCAATACTCCACTACTACAATTTTTGCTTGGACGCCTACAAATATTTTAACTAGGTTTTATCTATAACTTAAGAACTACGTTCTTGTCGGTGGAGTAGTTTCCATGTCTCCCAAACGTCGCGATGTTATAGGGATTTTGCGACGATGACGACCTGGGTAGCCCTGCTCCTACCCCTGCCGGACTCGGACCGCCACGGCATATTATCGTCGCATCGTGGAAGCCCGTTGTCAAGAACTTCATTACTTTTATTAGACATTTTCATACTCCTTTTTCTTGGAGAGTTTAGTGTGGTGGTTTCTCCACTTGCCTTCCACACCGTGCATAAACTCCAGCGAAGACCAACAAAGGTTACAACATACATCGATAAAAATATTTTTTATGACTAGGAGCTTTTTCTTTATTTTTTCGCTAACCTCAAAATGCGCTTTGTTGTAATTAAGCTAAAATGTAACGTCACGAAAGCTCGCTAATTAAGTGGTCGCCATTCGTTCTCATTATTATTTTGACCTTGAGAATTACTAGATGTCGCGACTTGCTGTTTTTTTTTTTGGCGAAAAATTGTGGGCGATTTTTTTGGGTTCCTTACCCAAAGGGTAAGCCAGGAATGCGGTGTTCGCCAAGCGGTTTAGACACTGGCTGTGCGTCTGCGAGGCATAAGTTCGTTCCTAGCTAATTAACTATTAAATATTAGCTATTTAGCTCAAAGCATTTGATTTTTAGTGAAAGTACTTTAATATTCTTTTGTCGCGATATATTTGCATACAAAATTCCAGCTCGATTGAATTTCCGGTGAAATTGGGCCAAATTATTGCAAGATTCGATTACATTGGCAGGTGAAGTGAAATAAAAGCTTCAAAACAAACATTTGTATTCCGAGAAAGAATCATATGAAATTGTGTCAATGTTGAAAAGAGATGTTGGTACAACTACAGGGTGGGCAAATAACAGGTGTATACCTTTATTCTTCAAACTTTATTCTATGAAATATTAAAATATAGTATCTAAGGCCTGCAAATAATTATAGAAAATAATATCATACAAAAGTCCACCTCTAGCAGCATGGCAGATATGAACCCTTTTCATTGCGTTTATCATTACATTTACACACATTTCCTGCGTTATTTCAGTAACTGTGTTTTGGATATTTTGTTTTAATTGTTAAAGGATCATTATTGTTAGCATAGACACGTCTCTTTAGATAGTCCCTACTATGCCAAAATTCAAATTTATTAATAAAACGAGTTATTGTTAGCCGCAAAGGTAAGTAATTTACCAGAAATTGGCCAAAATTTTCTTAAGAGTTTTCGCAATACATGATTAGGCTGAGTAGAATGTTTTAATAACACGTTGTTCAGCCGTAAAACACTGCATAACAAATTTTCCGTACCTAAACAAAATAATTTTCATGAAACAACTGTCATATATGCCGCCAAAACAAAATGGCCGCCAAAAAAAAATTTTAGACCTCCCAAGTTGCCCACCCTGTACGTACATTCGGAACGACGAAAGGTGATTCAGTACATGATGCTAACTATCCTTATGAAATATGCTAGGGGGTGTAAAATCACCCTGTATAAAAAAAAAGTAACAAAAAGAGGAAAGGAAAATCCTATCTTTCTTTTCAAAAGCCTACAATCAGTCTATCAAACTAAGGCCTCTTTCAGTAAAGGGATCATTAGCCCAGAGTACGCTATTGTTCGTTCTCTGAGTCGCCTCTTGTGACACCCGTAGTAGAAAAAAAAGAGTCGCCTTTTTTGACACCCGCGTAAAAGAGGGTGGTGGCAAATTGTATTCCATTCTGAAGTCAATATAAACATCCGTTCATCATCAACCAGTGGTCCTCATCACGGCTGGTCGTGATCTGTTCCTTTCGACAAACAATTTGATTCCTCTCTGGGTTTACATTATCTAATATTAGTATGGATTTCCTTAATAAAATGCGCAGGTTGCTTTTGCCTTTGAGAATAACTCAGTTACGCCGCGCTGCCCTTAGTCCCGTGGGCCTTTTTAAATTGCGTTATTCCTTTTTTCAGGAACAGATCGAATAAAAGTCAGTTTGGCTTATGAAGCTATTTTGTACGTATTGTACTGTGAAATATTGTAGTTGTTGAGTAATGCTTAGATAAAGGCTGTAATAACATTTTTTTCCTATGGGAATAGCATTGAAGCCTCGAAATAAGTTTTCATAGAAAAGTGTTTAGCTTCATTCATTCGGGTCGCTGGATTCCCTCTAATATGGTTGAGTTCAGCGATGGCTGATCCACGTGTCAACTCGTGAACAGATGCCGCCAGTAGGGACTGGTCAGCTCGGCTCCGTTTTTTAACACTAAGTAGTAGTGTTATATATTTCTGTAAATTGGATTTGGCACTCGTTCGCAAGCTTTACATATTATGTTGTAATAACATTGTATAAGCATTATATCTTTGTAAACTGACAAAGCCCTTCTGGCGCGTAGGCGACCAATACTGTGTAAATGAGTTTCTTTCGGCGTTTCTTCTCAGCAGTGGTCGTTGCGAAACGCTAGTATTGGTAGCTTTTGAACAAAGAAAACAAATACATACCTAATTTAGATATAAACAAACATTACACGTAATGTACACTGTAATTATTGACGTGTAATAGTGCCTGCAAAAGGCCTAATTACTGAATAAATATTTGATTTTGATTTTTGATATCACTCTTAAGGCCGTACCTAAATTTTCTGGGTGCCAGTGCTTACTACGCTCAGTACAGTAAGCTTTACTACGATCATTTGCCAAAGTGGCCGTTTTTCGCAAATGTGCGTAGTAAAGCTTAACGTTTTCACTTTAAACTGTAAACAGTAGTTCATAAAATACTTTGAAAGGTTATCTAGGGCTTAGTAGTAGCAAAATTTTAAATGATGCCTCCGTTTTCTTTGAAATTATTTATTTTCAATCTGGTTAGGATATTGCAGGCGATTATCCGAAAAGAATGATTTTGTGCTTCGGAAGGCTCGTAAAGCTGTTGGTCTCGAACGCCATCTAGCGTTTGAATATATCCTAGGAGTGGTTCTGGTCTCCTCTTTGGGTTGTCAGACGGCAGTCGCTCTCTGTAAAAACCAGTAACCTCGTCAAATCACCTAGGTTAGGTAGCGGACCCCAGGCTCTGAAGCGTAACCGCTGACGATGTAACCGGGGAAACGCTCGGTGATGATGATGAATTTTATTACGAGTTTAGGCTGTTAGTAAATCGATACTTTATCATAGTCATAATCATTTATTTTGTCAACCACAGGTAAAATGGGTGTTAGGTATACCTAATTCAAGAACACTGTGTAGCGCCATTAGGCATACAAAGACACAGTTTGCTTTATTCATTGCCGTACTAGATTTCGTCTTAACTTCATATAATCAAAACAGTTTCTATTTATGGCAATAAGTTGTAAAGTGTTATTTAAACGTACTGAAACTGATTTAATACTCGTGGTCTGGTCGTAATTAATCTCTCAAATCTAATGTTTGTATAAATTGCTTCTGTAAAAGGAATTCTCGCAACATACATTAACTTTCATGTGTTAAATGATATACGTGAAATTATAAACATTATAATTCCGTTTAATGTTGGACATGTTACCTTTCATCTGACAGTTCATCCATTTCTATCGCCGTAATTTTTTATTGTTGTTAAATTCATAAACAACTAGAGTACACGAAACGATCCGGCTCTCAATGCCGCCATTTAAACCCCCACGTGTTATGGCGCCTTCTATTTTAGTCCCCATAACAGCTTTTATTGCCCTTCCTGTTTTAAAAAGACATTTTTTCTTTACAGACTCGAGAGCATCGTCTAAAATGGGTGTGGGACTACAGCTACTTTTGGTCCTGAATTTAATCCTGGCCGCGTCTGCAGACTTTACTGAGAACTGCCCAGTCGGATGCAGATGTGTATGGGCTAGCGGCAACAAGCAAGCGAACTGCTCTCAATCAAACTTACAGGATATACCCAAAACCCTGAGCACAGACATACAAAATCTAGACTTAAGCTACAATCCCCTGTACGAAATCTCCAGTAATGCGTTCGAAGATGTCCAACAGATTAATCTAAAGAAACTCCATTTGAGAGAGTGCAAACTGGAAACAATTCACAGAAATGGCTTCAGCGGGCTCGCAATCATGATCGAATTGGATCTTTCGAAAAACGCCTTGAAAACATTACACGCGGACTCTTTTAAGGAAACCGTCAAAATTAGGTGGATTATATTAAATGACAATCTATTGGAGAAATTGGACGATGGACTTTTCAGCAATCTACCTTTCTTACAAAAAGTAGAGTTGAGCAAGAACAGATTATATCAGATAGGCGTAAAGACGTTCGTCAATGTCCCCAAGTTGAATACTTTGGAATTGGATGGAAACAGATTAGAATATCTCAAAGTCGACACACTGAGCTCGTTATCTTTATCAAATTTACAAGTACACGACAATCCTTGGCGATGTGATTGCTATCTCCAACCTTTTAGAAACTGGGTAATAAGCAAACATTTGTATACATCTCCCATAACATGCAAAGAACCGGCTAAGAATCAAGGAAAAACATGGAAAGACTTAGATTCTGGTGACTTTGCTTGCCGACCAAGTGTCGTATACCCTTCTAATAGCACTACAATAAGATCTTCCGACACGAACATAACGCTTTCTTGCCAAGTCAACGGAAACCCACTCCCTGAAGTAAACTGGGTTCTCAACACGCAAATCATAGACGGTTCTTACAGATACCAAGGTGACATTAAATATATCATCACTCAAAGTAATAGTGAGAACAGCAAATGGGTAAACTTAACAGTTCTTGAAGCTGGCAGTACTGATAATGGTGAATATTTATGCGTCGCCAAGAACCAAGGCGGTGTAGAAGAAAGGAGTTTGACATTAGTTGTGACACATACGCCCCCAGGAGTCATAGTCCCTGCTGGCATGGACAATAGTATGCTGCCTGTCTTAATTGGAGTATCTTGTACAGCCGCGATCTTACTCATATGCTTAGTAATTTTATGCTACTGCTGTTGCAAGAAACGGTCTTCAGAGAAGAAGAAAGCTGATACGTCAAATGGAGAGGCGTTGATCGAGGGTTCAGTTATACCTGAGATGGAGAAGAGTCTGATAACAGCAGTGAACCCAGTGACCAAACCGCCCAGAAGGTACGACGCACCGCCTTCAATCACCAGCGGCGGCACAGAGATGTCAGAACTGAACAAAACATTGCTGGACAGTGATTTTGTGTATGGTAAGTTAAATAATTCTATCACTTCTGTTTTTTATCAAGACTACTTTAATGATAATCTTTTCTAGTCAAAATAACTGTTCATGGAATAAGGATGTGACTAAAAAAATATTTTTAGCTCATCAGGTAGATTATTTAAAATAATTGTATAAATAATAACGGTGACATCAATCACCCCTACGCCGAAATTTCGTCGCGCTATATCTTTGTGAATTTTTACTAACCGACAAATTTTTTTGATAAATCGAAAAATATGCGTCCATAATTTTTGGTTAATTTAATTGACGGACTAAATAAAATATAATTTTTCGGACCCCGTCCACATCACTATTAGAAATCTTAAATGTAGGCGATACAAAGCTCAAGATAGTAGTAATGTAATTAATGAGAGTAATAGATGAGTAAATAAATAAATATAAATAAATAAATATATAAGGACAAATCACACTGATTGAGCCCAAAGTAAATTTAAACTTGTATTATGGGATACTAACTCAACGATACTACTACCAGTACTGTAGTGACTGGTTTAAATGCCTTAATTCTTACACACACTACCACGTCTTTATCCATAATGGGATATACAGGGCCGCAAAAACCAAAGGCCACTTTTACCGTGATGATGGGCGAGAAGGTCCGGAAAACGTAAGTAAAGAAGTGATGGGTTGCTAGTCGTATCGGTATCAACTTAATTCGCATTTTTGCCGTTTTTCTTGATCGGCTTTTATGATCTGCGTGGAAAGAGAATCAGCTGGTACATTCAGATTTTTCTTTTCTCCCAGACCAGCATGGAAGAGTTCTTAATTCTTGCTGCCATGTTTATGTATCCTAGCGATATACATATTTGTTCATGTTCAATTATGTGAAAATATTAGGTTCCTAATGCATATCTCCATTGTTTCAGCTCACAACGACGACGAAAAACGATCCCTAGACTTCGAACACCCAACGAAAAGATCTCACGACGCTCTCAATGTCGAATACGGCCGCACCGACGGACGGGCCTACCCACCGGACCTGCTCTCTTTCCCACCCCGCGCTGCCCAAATATCCCCCGCGGCGAGTAACGCTTCCACCGTCCCCGACACCACACGACTACCACCTCAGCTCAATCCAGTGAGCCCAATACATTCCCCCATTTATGGCATGACGACCAATCAAAATCTCTTCAGGACTCTTCCCTATTCGCGCTCACAGTCGCCATTCACAGCTCCTATTACCCCACCAGTCGTGACTCCTAGACAAGGTTATGTGACCATTCCTAGACGACCTCGAGTTCCAAGCTGGTCTAGTACAGCTAGCACACAGATCCTACCGAGCAGCGAAGCACAAGAACCATTGTATGATAACCTCGGGCTTAGAACAACGGCTGATGGAAGTTCCGTTCTGTCTTTGAACAAGACTGGTTTGGAAGCTCAGTTCTCCCCGATGAGAAACCGACCATTACCTGCTACTCCAACCAACTATCAACCACCTCAACCTGTATTCTATGCGCCTATTGAAGAACAAGAGCCAGCTCCGTCTCCCGTCCCGCAGTACGCAACTAATCCTAGGAACAGTATCTCCTCACAATTATCGAATCAGCTCTCTACGCCCGGCCCTCAAGAACCTGTTAACCGTATGAGTTGGACGGTCAAGAACGCTTCCACTCCTCAACCAGAGCCTAGAAAAGCCCTGTTCAATGATAATAGAAACCCCGATGCGCTATCTCAAGCATCTGACAGTAGTACCTTAAGTCGGAAAGGAAAACCAGAGACTGGATCTTTGAGAAGAAGGTCGGAGAAAGACGAACCAACTTCTCCTTCTAAAGAGGATAAGAAAAATGAGAGTAGCGCGTCTTTGAACCAATCTGGGACGTTGGGAAGGAGTGGAAAGATCCCACCGAGGCCTCCTCCGAAGCCGAAGAAAAAGCCAGCAGCTGAAGTGAACTCCAACGAGCCTCTGTTCGAGGACGAAGGAGAGGACGGTACGGAAGTGTAGCAGAAGGAGCAAGTGTAAAGTGTAAGACCAAAGTGCCAACATGTAGTGATTTCGTCACAACAGTGATAGTGGAAAAGACAATGGATTGAAATAGATTCGCGGTGCTCGTGTAAATATGTTCGTGCTAGATTTTCTACAATTTAAATTCTATGGACCATTCGAAGAATTCTAAGAAGTGTTGTAATATCGAGAACGTTATCATTTGCGTATGAACACGTTAAATTAAGTATTTATTCTGTGGTAGCTTCGTAAGATGAATTTGAACGATTTCGCTTGCTAGATCTATCATCCATTCTCAAGACTGATTATTCTAAATTGATCATTTTCGACATTCCCGTTTGAACCGTTTGATTCCAAGAGCTTTCAATAGTTTGCTAGGATGAGTTCACTAAACTTAGATCGTATTTTGGAAGACTGATAAGTGAGTTAGTCGCTTTTAACTATTGATCATGTTAATAGTTATGTTAAAGCGTGTTTGTCACTTGTTTTATTAACCTGTCTGTAGCTTAATGTTCGCAGCAAATAGTCTAATAAAGTTAACTGAAATATAAAAGTCCAGTACTAATGCTAAACTAAAAACCATTCCCAAGAAGCGTATAAAAAAATATATATATTGCAAATTGACGAAAAGATAAAATGTTTTATATTAGTAAAAACGTTTACTTTTGTGAATTCTTTGGGATTTTGGACTTTGATTTGCAAACGTAAGTAGTCTAAAATTATAATTTCAGTTACTTTTGCGTAAACAGCACGCGGATGTTCGCGACAGATTCAGTCAGACTGTTATTGCCACAAACAATGCGTACTAAAGAGATTGACTGATTCCGTTGCGGATCATCCATCTAAAGTCGCTATTACACGTAGCGTACGATTTGATATGCATTGCCTGCCTTATAATGCAAATTTAAAAGTCACTTTCAAAACATGCAATGTACGTGAAAACAGATACTGGAGGAAGACTGGTGTAAAAGCGGCGTAAACACACACTAATAAAAATGATTTGAAGATGCAGGTCGTCTATGCATTTTGATTTTAACTGACGTTTTTAATGTCCTAAAAATTTGTCACGATGTCTCGAAATATTTAATAACATTAATGCATTATTCCATTTAGTTTCTGTGTAAACTAGTGATCGATCGAAATTCAAAAAATGTGTTTCGGCTAAATATAAGCCGAAACCTTGGCTTGAATATTGGCCGAATCTTCGACCCAAATGAAAAAAACTAAAATGTTGTTTCGGTCGATTTTTTATTAGTGTTTTAATTGCGTACATTATCATTTTAAAGTTTTATATTGTGTTTGTGTATACGTGATGTATTTCATGTGCTAAAATATTTAACTTCACCATTAAGTTAACATCATTTTAGTTTAAGACATTCTGAGGCTGTAAGTCAGTGTCAATTTTAACTTATCGGTTCAAATCATTTTTACCAAAACACAGCATTTTAACGATTGTTTGTAATAAGTTATAGTTCCTAAATACTTTTTTTTACAATTTGGTACTTTATTGTATAAACATAGTTGTTGTTTAAAATAAGATAGTGCTTAAAGACAAGAAGCGACGAATTATTAGAGGTGACGTTATGAACGAATTAATAGAGGTTACACTACATACGAAAGTTGTACATCAACTAAACACACGCAATCTATTTTGGAGATAATTTACTCCATGATATTTAACTAATTTCAACAAAATTGAGTATCGTTTGTTTGTTTGTTTGTTTATAAAGCTTTGTTGTACACAAAAAAGAATCAGATACAAAAATAAAAAAGTAAACATACAACGGCGGACTTATCCCGTATAGGGATCTCTTCCAGTCAACCGGCCAGTAATTGAAAGGAATGTTTACTTAATATGCAAATTTTGTCATCCTTTAAAAAATGCATTCACTTGAGCGCTTATTTGTATGAGCCACATACTATGGATCAAGATAGACACAGCCTCTATATGAATTTGCGTGTCAATCTGACGTCAAATTGGCTTCATTTAGGATCGTCACTTTTAGTCCGTGTTTGTCAATTCATTAGATCGGACATTGAGCTCTCTGCTATTAAATACCTAAATCTGCCGTTTTGAGCCGTAGGCACTCGTCGAAAAACGTTGGAATTAATAAAAAAGATTCCTTCCGTTTGTAAGTGAATTTCTTATTAAATATTGTATTGAAAATTGGCACGCCAGGTTTTCATACAAATTGATGGACTTTCTTTATCTAGCAGTATATACAGATCTGTGTTATAGCGTTTCACTTATTGTTTTTTAAAGTAAAAGTGGCGTTTAAAATTAGCCCATATAACTCTTTCACACCCGCTTCTACCATGACGTAGCTATGTCTATTGTGTTTTGGCTTGAGATCAGATTATTTAGTTAGGCTATAAGAAAACGTCGTAGTGTAACCTCCATACCATTTTCGAGCTCCTTGTTACGAGTTTTCAGTTCATTACTGGTGCTTTTATGTCATTTTAGACTTATTTATTTTTGTATACGTCTTGTTTTATTCCACGGCTAAAAGTACATTTTAAATCAATAAACTACCCATATTTGGTGACTACTACTTTCACTGTATTATTTTTTAAGTTCCCTGCGAATTGTACAATTTATTGTATTTTTACAATTTTACTGTAGACAACCAGTTTAAATAGTTTTAAGTGCTGTAAATACAAATATTATTAAAAGCGATTAAAGCTATATTTCGTAATTTGGTGTTTTATTCACCATTAACGTAATCCTAGTCTCTAATGATCTATTATTATAATAGAGCTTCAGACCCCGGGATCCACTACCTAACCTAGGTGATTTGACGAGGTTACTGGTTTTTACACAGACTGACTGCCGTCTGACCTCCGCAACCCAAAGGATAGACCAGAACCAAGCCTAGGGTAGGTTAAGCAAACGCTAGATGGCGTACGGGACCCACAGCTTTACGTGCCTTACGTAGCACAGAATCATCTTTCTTTTCTGATAATCAGGTGATACAGGCCTGAAATATCCTAACCAGACGAGAAAAATTTTTTGACAAAGTATGCTTTCCAGTGAGATTTGACCTCCGGATCACAAGGCAAACTTTGACCACTGGACCACGGAGGCAGTCGTAATATATTCGTGATCTCAAATAAAAACTACCTTGAACTTCAATAAAACAAAAAAATAACTCATTGTTTGGGTTCGAGACCCAGACACATTAACTTTCGAACAGCCAAAACTCCGAAAACTTTTAAAACCACACCCAATAAGCCTCAAGCGTCAAATTGCATCCGTGACGCCATAAAATAAATATTTTTAACAATCGACAGAGCCGCCATTGTTCCCGATAAAAGAATATCGGATGGCCACTAAAACTAAAACGAGAGGTTTATGGCGCCGAATATTGGCAGTAAACTAAAAACGATATCTTGTATTGGATGCACGGTTGATACCGTTTCATTTCAAGGGTTTTTTTTTGCAAAATATTTAAGGAACTATTGCGCATTCCAGGCTAGATTGTGTACACTTTTCTTTTTATAAGAACAGAAAATATAACGTTTAAAGTTTTAAATAATATTCTAGTTCGGTGGCGCCACGCTGATAACGCCCTTTGCGACTGCGGTGCCATTCAGATGATGGACCACCTTCTGTCATGTCCGAGCTGCCCTACGTCATGTACCATAGAGGACATTAATGAGGCTAACGATAGAGGGATCGCCGGCCGTGGCCACATACTGGTGAAAGATGATTTGAAATTGAAGCTATAGTGAAACCATTTCGACTAGAAGAAGTGTAGTAGGCTAATTGTATTTGACAAAGGTTCGGTAAATTTAAACAAAAAAATGTTTTTTGGTAACTGCTAAGAGGTGGAAAGTGGTCTTTTACTGCTTTAGTCATCAAATTATAAAATTTTATAAATCTTGAAGAACCATTTCTTGTTTGTTCGAAGATCTAACCTTTCATCATATCAGCCACAGGAAGTGCACTGCTGGACATAGGCCTCCTCCAAGGATTTCCAAAAAGACCGATCGGAAGCGGCCTGCATTCAGCGTTTTCCTACAACCTTGCCCAGGTCGTCTGACCACCATCTAATCTTTATTTACGACGAACTACTACCATATCTGTAGTACAAACAAACTTTCTACAACACAGTAATTTTCCTAAAATGTTCATTACAATGATTTTTTTAATTAGTTACTCCCACTGCTGTGCAAAAGCCTCCCAAATTATAATGAATACGAGTATTAAAAAATGTAGACTGTTGTACTAATACTTAGATCAGTCGCTATAGTAATTGAACACAAATTATTACAAAAAAATTAAAACATTATTTGCAAAAACACAATAAGTGTAAAATTAAAAAAAAAAAAAATGTCCTCAAATTAAAGAACATTACGACAATGTCTACAAGCTTGCAAACGTTGAGTGAGCCTTTTTAAAACCCTTACAAATTGGGTCTGAACCCAGCCATAGATGTCGCCCTTTGTGCTCTAAATGAGGGTATTTTATCAGCCGCAATCTGCTACTCAGTTTCCATGATAAAGGAATTTTCTTTGGCAGACAGTATTTTTGAGATAAATCGATATTTACCTAAGCTATAAAACATTTTTTTAAGAAGTAAAGTATTGGTTACCGAGTTTCGCTTCGCTTCACTAATTACCGAATTAGTTGAACAAGATTTTTTGGCGGGAAGCGAGGGGTTCGGTTGGGGCTTTAAATTATTTTGCAAATTGATTCCAGTGGACTTTATAATGTGAAATTGGTGTAGTTTGGTGTTATAAATGCTCATGCTCATGAACAATATGTGAAATAGTTAAAGTGAACCGTCATATTACGGCTGTAGTAATATTTGTTTTGCAGACTGTGTGGGCGTCTACAGGTGTCGTCCGCCACTCAATCAGCTATGAAAACCAGTGGACTCGTATAGATTTGTCGCCAGAAGCTCCCAATCAAAGACCAACACCAACCTTTGATTGTAACTTGTTAGGAATTAAGAAGCAACAAAACTAAAGATCTCTAAAGGACTTGTAGGTAGGTATCCAGAGCCGTAAAATTATTCTCACAAAAAATAAATTTGTTGAACAATTACGTGTGTACCCGTTGAGTACTAACGCGTTACTCAACGGGAAAAAACTTCCCGACAAATTATAAATTTTACATGCCGAGTATTCGATGTAATATAAAAGTTTAATTAAAACTAAGTAAGTAATAACAAGTATAATCGTATGGAAAACTGTAAACTAAAATAATAATTGTTTAGTTAAAAGTAAATTATTCTAAGTGAAACTAAAAACATAACTTATAAAATTGCATAGATGAATCACTTGTAAGACAATTCTGAATTTTCCGGGGTCCAGTGCTGCCCCATTTAAAATAAATCATTTCAAAGGAAACGGAGACATTTTAAAATTTTGTTTCTACCAAGCCCTAGATAACCCTTTAAACTATTTTATGAACTACTGTTTACAGTTTAAAGTGAGAACGTTAAGCTTTACTACGCACATTTGCAAAAAACGGCCACTTTTGGCCCGTGTTACTGACAATTAAGACGAATCTAATGACACCTTTCAATCTTAAATCCATTCAATCAAATCCATCCAAATATATCTACATACATACACTTGAAAAACATAACCCTTCTTCTGGCGCAATCGGCGTAATTAGGACAAAAACAGCCCTGTGAATATGAACAAAAAAAAGAAATCATCCATAGAGCTTCTCTTAGAAAATGAATATCATGCACAGAATGAAATCAACTCGTCGTGGAGCTAGGAATGAAAGGCTTGAATTATAAATGAGTCGTGAGTCGCGAGTCACTCACGGGAGTGACGGAGTGGGGCCCAGGAAAAAGACGCTGAATGAAACATGAATCATGTTTTGAAGAATTATTGTGTATATATATTCATAGACTAGAAAATCATAGGTAGTTATAGCAGGCCTGTATCACTTCCCGTTTAGGAATCAAAAATGTACCTACATTATTAGTATGCGCGCAGGCGGCCCCTCCGGGTGGTAAATTCAGTTATACGAATCGTTTGTCCAGAGTAATGAGAATGAAATTGACTTGCAATGGATGTCTATATATACGAAAAGGTGCTGAGTTCTGACGTGAGCTAAATTAAAACCATATCGCTAGCCACATTGAGTAGATATTTCTTTGAATTTCTTTGCCGAGTGAGACTTCTGTACGTTAGTATTATTTATTCTGTGGTTATAGCTGCCTTATTAATCAAGTTGGCAAGTTTTAAAATCTCGGCGATAGGGTCGAATAGATCGTTATTATCAAAAGATATGGTAACGTTAATAAAAGGATCCCCTTGATTCCTCTTAAGTTTTAATTCATAATATTGCTTGTCAAAATGACAATTTGATGATCACATGCTATTATATGACAGAAACTAATAGTAGGAAGGAGTAGGTTTGGAAGTAAATAGTAAATTCCAGAGCATTTCTTTAAAAAGGAACTAACGCCACTGGCATGACTCTTCATTGATTCAGAGTAACGTATAATATATACCTACAACTACTACAAACTAAACAATTTATCTGTACACACGTCGATGTGTGAGTTTTATACTTAGGGTCGCACCGCAGAATTAATATAATACTTACCTACTAACGAGTTCGACATATTTACGATTATATCTTTCCATACCGGGAGATTTGCGAACACTATGACGTAAAAAATATTCTGTTTTATATGTATTAAATGTTACAGAAAAGTCGGAAACAGCTACATAATATCACTTCACAAATATTTTTTATTATGTCCATTGTCCATTTCACCATTAGTTCACTTTACTGATTATTATTGAGTCATTTATAATGTAACGCACTAAATTCACTAATTCACTATTGTAATATAGTAATTTGCATATACGGCACAAAACTATACGGTAATTATTTAAATAAATTCAATGAAAATAAACAAATATTTATCTTATCACGCTTCCACGCACAGCTTGTCAAGTTGTCATTGTCAACAATGGCATTATAGCACTATAACCCGCGGAAATCTAGTTGGCATCTACGTGTATGTGATTACCTGTGAGCGAGGAGCCTATGTAACATTACCGGATTATATCTATCTCCCTCTCGCTCTTGTGTATCTCCCGCCAATGCGAGAGAGCGAGAAGGGTACATATATCAAGATGGTTGCTGGGTAATAACGTGAAATTATATTTTTGCTTTGCTACCTGTTTTCATCATTTGGAAATCTATCAAATATTTGTTCTTTGTTGTAATCGGTGGATAAACAATTATTATATGCGCATCTTCTCACCATGATGGTTACTATTGGTTGACAGTTCTCAAGACAAGACGGCGGCTAGTAACTAAAACCTGATTTAGAGCGCAAAAAGGCTTACAAAGTGCGGGGGAGAGGTACGGGGACGCCAATTTGCGGGAGACGCTGTGAGATTCCATTCTGTTTGACTCTTATGTATTCTGTGCTTACGCATCTCAATAAGTACTGCATGCAATGAAAACCTTAAATTATAAATGAGTCTTGAGTCGCAAGTCACTCTCAAGAGTGAAGGTATGCAGGCTCGGGAGGGGATTGTTTTACAAATGTACGCTGAATGGAATATGACAACCAAAAGTATCATATATGTATCATCATTATCTTAGGCACTACAGCCTCGGGTGGGCCTTGGCCTAATGAAGCAAATTTCTCCAGCCGGTTCTGTCCTTGGCCTTTTCTCGCCAATTTCGCACTCTAAGCACTTTTAGGTCTTGTTGTACTCCATCCAGCCATCTGAGTTTTGGTCTACTGAGGGTCTTTTCCCGTCGGGTTTACCATTTAGGAGACGCTTGGGAGCTCTATCATCGATTCAATTCAATTCAATTCATTTAATGCATTTCATAATGTACATCAGTTCTAACTACTTAAAGTCACTGTATTAAAACACTATGAACCCTGTCGGGTATCGCAAAACAAAGTTTGGAACGGCAAGCGAGTTTTATGACATGCAGTTAATTAATGAATATAAGCCTTACCTAAGTGTTTACCAAATAGGTTCTTTTTTAATTTATTGTCAGCAAGATCGTTAATTAAAGTAAATTAATGTAAGTAAAAAAAAAGTAATGTCAATGTTTATTTGGTACCTACCTATAGTTTATAATGTCATTTTTTTATCGTTAAAGTACTCGTCTAATTTATAATACGTTTTATTTGCTAAAATCGATTTTAATTTTTTTATAAAAAGTGAATTATTTTCTTCATTTTGTAGGATCATTTACTCTACGTGACCGGGCCGGTCATAAATCGGAGGCGTCCTATCTTGATAAACCTCACTATGTTTGGCTCTTGGTACATTTCGTAGAGCTCATGGCTGTACCTCACTCGCCATGTATATCTGTCAAAACTGACCAAAATAACTAATAAATGGTAAAACCAAAGAGCATTTCATGCAATACCTATTTTTTGCATGGTGGAAACGGCTAAGTGTACGATCGAACCCTAAATACTATTTACATGTTCCATTTGTTTGTTTCTCCTACTTCCATACACACTTCCTATCTGGGACGCTCTGCCCAGGAGCTCCCATACTTCGGGGCTACCCTTGGCCCCATAAATACACATAGTCTGCACATAGTAACAATATTTGTAAGTACATGAATTGCAAAACCAAAAAGCGTTACAACAGACTTTAAAAACAGAGTGTTTCTTAGAAAATGGAATTAATTCGTCTCACTCGGCACTGCGAGGAATGAAGAAAGGCTTGAATTATAAATGAGTCGCGACTTGCGAGTCATGAGTCACTCACAACATAAAGGAATCGCCCTCCGCGAGTCCTCTGGAAGGTGAAATAAGTAGGTAAGTTCAAATGAATGAATTTTATGGTATTACGCAGATATATGTATAGTAGTGTCCGACCGACATCTCTGATTTTTCGTGGACACCGTGAGCCTAAGTACCCAGCATCATCAGCAACATCTAGAAATAATACAGGATTTTGACTTCCTAGCAGAGTAATTTTTTTTTGTATGGGGTTGCCCCTAGTTTCGTCCATGGTATTTGTAACACGATGAAAAGTCAAATACTATAAGAAATATTTGAGTAAACAATTTTTTTAGGCACTGATTAAAGAAGCAGTTGTAAATAGCAGTTTTGGTAAGTTAAAAATTATAAATGGCATGTTTAATAACTAGTTAAGCAGTTTAATTTAAAGCCCGCTCTACATTCGCGCCGCGAACACCCGCGAACGCCGCGAACCGCGAATGTGGATGGCTTTCGCGCCCGTTCGCGCTTTGTTCCCCGTTCAGTGTCGGTATTTGCGCCCGCGTCAAAGGGTTCGCGGGGCGCGAAATTCCCGTGAACGCGAACGCATTCACACTCGCGTATGAAAACAGTAACGCGCAAGACTTACTTAACGCGATAGCAGTGCATTCAGCGTCCATTCTCTACGAGCGTGCGAACTAAACTGTGAACGATAGCGAGTGTGGAGGGCCATGTTTTTCGCGCCAACTTCGCGGTAAAATTACGAAGTGAATTCACGCCGCGAATCACACAGGAGTCTGGAGCCCGCATAGGCAGTAAACAAAAATGAGTAATAAAAAATTATGAACTGGATTAGTGAATATATAATTGAGCAGAGAAATAATTAAATGGGCGGTAAAAAAAATTGAACGAGTGGTTCTATAGGTTTTCCCTAGCCTAGTAAAATGGATAAAACCGACCTGCGACGTGTGTTTGTCGCAGTTCTAATCTAACCTAAAGGTTTTCCCTAACCTAGTAAAATGAATAGAACTAGTAATATGATAAAATAACCGGCTAATTGATTTTTTATTACTGTTCATGTTTTACTGTCGCAATAATTAATCAACCGCCAATAAATTAAATAACTGCTCAATATGTTTTCCAATTGATCATAATAACATCTCGAATATTTAAACAACAGCTCAAAAAATGAGTTCCCTTTTTTTATTGTTTTCAAAAAATGCCAAATACCTACCATAGTCCTAATAAGTACTTATCCAATATCCGCCCGTCAGTCAGCGGGCTGTATCTCATTAATGGTAATGGTTTAACCCCCACGGGCCGAAAGCATAGCATTACGCTCGCTAGCAACTTCCTAACGTAAAATTGTATACTCATCTCGGGCGATAAAGAAAACATTAATTATTATCGGAGGCGTAGAGTGGATAGACGTGGGCGAAACCGAAATTAAACATTGCCAGAAATATTCCTAAAAATAAACGGTCAAGTGCGAGTCGGACTTGTACTTGAAGGGTTCCGTACTTCCGTACAATGTTTTAAAACGCTGAAAGAAACACGTTTCTTGTATGATGACCCCCTTTAATTTTAACTTTATTTTGCGGCCATAATTCACCATAATCGGTGAAAATTTCAAATATCTAGTTTTAATGCATTTTACAAAGATCGAGTTAAAAACGCTGAAAAAAACACGTTTCTTGTATGACGACCCCTTTAATTTTTAGCTTTATCTTATATTTGTTGTTATAGCGGCCACAGTATACATAATCAGTGAAAATTTCAAGTGTCTAGAAGTTACGGTCCTGTGACAGACGGACGGACAGCGGAGTCTCAGTAATAGGGTCCCGTTGGCACCCTTTGGGAACGGAAAATGGAAATTTAGGGGAATATTTATGGACATATTGGGAATATTCCCGTAAATTAAGAATAGAATAGAATTAATTTTATTGCCTAATAAATACCTTAATTATTTACATTACAATAGGAAAATTCCCGTCCCGTCAAACACCGCGCAGCCCAATCAGGCAAGTTTGACGGATTTAGAATATTTCCAGCGGCACATCACTACGCGCGAGGCCCTAATGGCTGTGGATGTGGTTTTTTTTTTCGTTTTTTTTTACGTTTCCCACGCCTTGCTACGCCTCTGATTATTATTTACCATCTTTTCCATTTAAAATCATCACCCGAGCGTATTACCTGTTGGTTCCTCAGCGGTAACGCTTTAGAGTCCGGGGTCCGCTACCTAACCTAGGTGATTTGACGAGGTTACTGGTTTTTACACACAGCGACTGCCGTCTGATCTTTGCGGCCCAAAGGGTTCTTCGCAACCCAAAGGAACTCCAAACCCAGAACCAATCTTAGGATAGGTAAACAAACGCTAGATGGCGTTTGGGTTCCACAGCATCCCGAAGTGCCTTCCAATGCAAGAAATCATCTTTCTTTTCGGATTATCAGGTGAATTCAAGCCTGCAATATCCTAACCAGACTTGAAACAACTTTTCACAAAGTATGCTTCCCAGTGGGATTTAAACCCACGACCTCCCGGATCACAAGGCAAACGCCTTGACCACTGGACTACGGAGGCAATATTTTCCGTCTACAATGCCATCCTATTATTCACTGTTTTACTTCCTTTTTAAACCATTAGTATTTAATAAGTACTACTTACCTTAAATCTAGATTAAGACATCATGTTACACCCGTTGCCGTTACAGACTGAAACGATTATGATAATGATAACACAGACCTGCAATTTGCCATTAGGAGTAATGGCTGCGAAATTACTGTATCATTATGTCAAACGAGTTGTTAGTTGTGACTGGTTTTACCCGTAATTATAATGGGTAAATTGATGTGCTTCCTTTGTTATCTTTTTATAACAATATTGTGATTAATTACATGACATTTAAAGGATTCTTCCATGCTGATCTGGGAGAAAAGGAAAAACATAGAATGTACAAGCTGCTTCTCTTCCCGCGCAGGTCGTAAAAGCCGATCGAGGGAATGGGCAAGACTCTGAATCATATCAATAGGCGATGCGGTTAGCAACCCATCACTATAATGTTTTACTTTTTCCACCTTCATGCCCACCATCACGCTAAAAGTGGCCTATGCCTCTCCGCCCTAGGCTCTGTCTGCCCCAGTAGGGATAAAGACGTGATAGTGTATCTGTATTTAAAGGATTTCATAAGGTCATGAATATGTTGAGTATCTCTAATCGAAACTTCGCAAAATGTATATATATATATATATAAAATATTGTATCTGTATTTAAAGGATTTCATAAGGTCAACATATTCATGACCTTATGAAATCCTTTAAATACAGATACACTAAGGTGAACTGGTAGAAAATAAAGCTTTACATATTACGTTGTGATAACATTGTATTAGGCATAATATTATAGCAGTGAAAGTATTTGGTATGCTGCTATGTATTTATTTACATATTAACAATGAGTTATTGCACTGTTTTGATATAAAATAATTAATAAAATATATGCAAGGGAATTTTCCGTGACGGCCGATTTGACAGGTTCGATATGAAGGGGCCATCCATGCGCGCGCACTGTTAGACGTGCGCTCGACGATGTCGTCATCTCTATGAGATTATTTACAAAGAAGGTTGGCGTACGGCAGGTCCGATACGCCACATTACTCCCCCGCTGAGACCGGTTCACGGTCGATAGTGCTGAAGATGAGCGGGGAATCTGACTACACGTCCGCTCCTTGTCCGTGGAGGATCCTTTTCTTCAGGTGCTGAAGAAGGATGGACAGTTGTCTTGTTTGAAGTTTTATTATCATCTAAAGTAAGATACGCTGGCTTCAGTCTGTCTACAGTGACAGTAATTTCTTTGCCCTGGACTTCAATTTTGTAGGCTTTGGCTCCTCTGTGCAGTACCTTATATGGGCCGACGTATGGCGATTCAAGGGCTCGTCTTTCAGGGCCCCGGCGTAGAAATACGTAATCCGACGTATGTATGTCCTTTGGCACGTAGAAAGTTTTGTTGCCGTGATTTGATGTAGGCACAGGAGACAATCCAGCCATGTGTTTCCTTAGGCGTGACACGTAGTCCACAGGATCCAGATGACTGGCTGAAGATGGAGTAAAGAATTGCCCAGGTAGTCTCAGAGGCTCGCCGTAGACCATCTCAGCAGCCGACGCGCCGAGGTCCTCCTTCCAAGCTGCTCGTATGCCCAACAGCACAAGAGGGAGGGTCTCTGTCCACTGCGGGTTGTTGTGGCACATGATGGCTGCCTTCAGCTGGCGATGGAGACGCTCCACCAGTCCATTGCACTGCGCATAGTAGGCAGTGGTGGGGCGATGTTCTGCACCAATCAGTCGCGAAATGGCTTGAAATAGGTGTGACTGGAACTGCTGTCCTCTGTCGGTAGTGATGGTGGAAGGAGAACCATGGCGCGATATCCAGTTGGATAAAAAGGCACTGGCACAAGTTTCTGCAGTATATAAATTAATTATTACATTCACAGAATACGCAGAGGTCAGATCCTGTATCAATGAGGTACTCTACCCGAGTCTTCCTGTCGACGACGAAGAGGCGGCCGTTTCCTTGCGGGCAGTCATTTGCCGCCACTAGTGGCTGCCGCTGGAGTTTTCCGGCTTTTTATATGCGCAGGGCGTTGTGCATTTGAAGGCCGCAGCACCAAACTTGCGGTGGTAAAAACATAGGCCATTACCACGTGACCGGGATCGCGAACTAGACCGATATCGTCTGAAGTTGGGCCGACTCTCTCGCGTGGCTAGCTGCTGTACTTGACTGCGCAGCTCCTCTTTTTGCTTGGCCATACTCTCCATTATACCTAAATACGGGTCAGCTGAAGAAGTTGTTGGTCTGACGTCACATACCTGGGAAGCGGGCGAGGCGATAGCGATTACTTTATCAGCCAAATCAGCTAATTTCTCTAGTGGTGAGTCGGTCTGCGACGCAATAATTGGCTGTATTTGCGAAGGTAAGCCATTACACCATACCGTGCGTATAAATTCGTCTGAGATTTGAGGGCCCGCCAGATGTCTTAAGTGCCTTAAGAACTGCGAAGGTTTACGATTGCCCATTTCTTCTTTATTCAGGAACTGTAAGATTTTTTCCTCTCTTGGGTCTGACATACGCTTCACCAACTCTCTCTTGAGCGTTTCGTATTTATTCTCTTTGGGCGGGTTCTCAATGACATCTGCGACTTCAACGGCATACTGATGTTCTAAGTAACTACACGCAGTATAAAATTTGGTAGTATCGGCTGTTATACCGGCTAATATGAATTGACCTTCTAATTGTGCGAACCATAGGTTTGGGCGGTCAGGCCAGAATGGCGGAATTTTGACGCCGACTTTAAATGTTTGTTGAAATGTACCTTGAGTTGGTTCGGCCGTTGGGATTCCAAAATTTTCATCCTTTTCCATCTTCGCGAAGTACGGTTGCGGTATCACGTCGGGGTCACCAATATAGCAGTGAAAGTATTTGGTATGCTGCTATGTATTTATTTATATATTAACAATGAGTTATTGCACTGTATTAATATAAAATAATTAATAAAATATATGCAAGGGAATTTTCCGTGACTGCCGATTTGACAGGTTCGATATGAAGGGGCCATCCATGCGCGCGCACTGTTAGACGTGCGCTCGACGATGTCGTCATCATCTCTATGAGATTATTTACAAGGAAGGTTGGCGTACGGCAGGTCCGATACGCCACAATATCTTTGTAAACTGACAAAGCCCTTCTGGCGCGTAGGTGACCAATACTGTGTAAATGAGTTTTTTTCGGCGTTTCTTCTCAGCAGTGGTCGTTGCGAAACGTTAGTATTATTAGTTATATAGTATTAAAATTTAGATATAAATAAACATTACACGTAATGTACACTATAATTATTGACGTGTAAAAGTGCCTGAAAAGACCTAATTACTGAATAAATATTTGATTTTCATTTTGATATTGTACAATAAATATTACGCGAGTAGGTGAGACCAATCTTTTTAAATTTAAACGTGGACCAAACCGGCCAAGGGGTTTTTTTTTACTTTATTGTACACACATACAAACAAAAGCATTATTTTGTGGTGCAACATAAATTACATAAACTAAGTTTTAAAAACTATAAACATGATACTATTACCTGAACATAATAAGTACTTATGTCATCCAATTTATACCTACATATAATAATATACAAAGTGGAAGGGACATACCCGTAATAAATCAAACCACGGGCACAGAATACATAAGAGTCAAAAATTTTATGGGTAATTTTATTATTTATTAATGATTTTTTTTATTTTAACATTAAAAATATAATAATTTATTATGTTAAATAAAATAAAAATTATAGTAAAAAAAAAAGATATTAATCAATTACTAGGTATTATTTGAGGGATAAAAGAATATTACTTAAAAATTGCCACGGGCTATACTAGAGCGCTAAAGTATAATGACATGAAAATAACAGTCAAAAAACCAAAAAAAAATTCGACATTCCCATACAAATCGCTCGGGCGGCCACACACTTTTGTATGGAAATGCCGAAAATTTATTTTTTGGCTGTTATTTTAATTTCATTATACTATAATGGTCTAGTTTAGACTGTGGTTTGATTTATTACGGGTATGTCCCTTCCACGTTGTATAATCATCAAATCTCATTGAAGTTCTTCATAATTCACGGGCATAACACGAAGCAAATTCTATGGAAATCTAAGAAACTAGTAGCTCCATTTTCCCAAAAGTAAAATTTTCACTCCCCAAATTCGTTCATATAAAACAAGGTTTTATTCACTCGAAAATGCACCTGACCTGGATTTCGCTGAGAGCTATAGCAAACTAAAAACATACAAGGCAAAGTACATTAAAATAACATCTTGTTTATTGCTACAGTCGGTCAAAATGCGAGTTGATATGAGTAAAGTAGCCGATATACAGGGTGGTGCTGATGTTGAACCTCGTAGCTATACAACATGTAACACAAAGGGGGTATCAACCCGAAAGGGAGTTAACGTACTAACCAATGTGAACAACTTTTACTATGGGACCATCCCTGAAATCGCAAAAGAAATCAGCAGCTCTATACAAAATTAAATACCTACCGTGCCAAAATGTATGGAGCTGCAGATTTTTTTTTTTTTGCGAATTCAGGGATGGTCCTATAGTAAAAGTTGTTCACATTGGTTAGTACGTTTACTCCCTTTCGGGTTGATACCCCCTTTTTGTTATACGTTGTATACAACGTGTTAATGAACTAACGCAAAACCTCTCAGATGGTAGCTGAGCCCATGAAACTGAACAACTATTGTCCTACGACATTCCCAAATGCCAAAAATAAAATTCGGATTTTCATACAAATTGACTCGATCAGCTCGAACCGTAATAGCTAGACACTTGAAATTTTCGCTGATTATAATATTATATTATTATTATGTATAACAATATATAGCCGCTATAAGAACAAATACTAAAAATAAAAAAAGTTGAAAATAAAAGGGGGTTGTCATACAAAAACCGTGTTTTTTCAGCGTTTTTAACTAGATCTTTATAATGGTATTGAAACAGACCTAGACACTTGAAATTTCCACCGATTATGTATAACTATTGGCCGCTATAACAACAAATACTAAAAATAAGATAAAGATAAAACTTAAAGTGGGTCGTCATACAAGAGACGTATTTCTTCAGCGCTTTAAAACATTGTACGGTGGACTCGTACATAAAGGGTTCCGCCTTTATGTACGAGCACTGGTATGACTCTTCATTGATTCAGAGTAACATATATACCTAATACTACTACAAACGAAACAATTTATCTGTACACTGTATGTGATTACCTGTGAGCGAGGAGCCAATGTAACATTACCGGATTGCTAATACCCCTCTCGCTCTTGTGTATCTCCCGCCAATGCGAGAGAGCGAGAAGGGTATATATATCAAGATGGTTGCTGGGTAATAACGTGAAATTATATTGTTGCTTTGCTTACCTGTTTTCATCATTTGGAAATGTATGAAATATACGTTCTTTAGAGTATTGGGTGGATAAACAATTATTATACGCGCACCTTCTCACCATGATGGTTACTATTGGTTGACAGTTCTCAAGACAACACACGTCGCGTATTGCGTGCGGCTAGTAATTAAACCCTGGTTTGGAGCCGTCAAAGCTCACAAAGTGCGGGGGAGAGGTGCGGGGACGCCAATTTGCGGAAGACGCTGTGAGATACCATTCTGTTTGACTCTTATGTATTCTGTGGTACGAGTCCGACTCGCACTTGCCCGTTTATTTTTATTTTTATATTTGAGTTGATTTTTTTGATGGTTTAAAATAACGCAATAGACAAGTTTATTAAAAAAAGAAACATAAAATAATTTACAAATTTACAGATATAGAAAACTACTAGACTACAACAAATTTAATCTAAAAAATCGTGTCCATGTGGCATAGTGCCAAGAAAGAGAGTTGAGTTTTTTTTGAGTTGTTAAATTGCGGTTTTTGACGTATAAAAAAAAACTACTTCCGTAGCCAAATGACAAAAAATCGAACCCTTATGGATTCGTCATGTCTGTCAGTCTGTCTGTCCGTCCGTATGTCTCAGCTACTTTTTTCCGAAACTATAAGAACTATACTGTTGAAACTTGGTAAGTAGATGTATTCTGTGAACCGCATTAAGGCCGTACCTGAATTTTCCGGGGTCCAGTGCTGCCCCTATTTCAAATAATTAATTTCAAAGAAAACGGAGACATATTTATTTATTGCGCTATCGTACACAAACATGACAATTTATATTACATTAAAAAGTTTATCTCTTAGCTAAACGAAACAGCAGGCGCAGGCATACATTTTCACCGCGCCGTAGAAAGAGAGGGTGATACTTCCTCTCCTACGCCGCGCCGGCTGTCTACTCTCCATCCGTCTTACGAATTTTCGATCAGGACACGTGTCCTGACGCGAGTTAACATTTTTTACCCATTACAAAAAAAGTGCACTACGCCGCTAAAGAAGTTTTCACTTCAAAAATTCGGATTTTCATACGAATTGACTCTATCAGCTGATCAGATTGTATGAAAATTCAAATTTTTTTTTTTTAGTTTCGTGAAAGTTGGTGAACGAAAGTTGTTCAGTTACATGGGCTAAGGTACCATCTGAGAGGTTTTGCGTTCATTCATTAATACGATGTATAGTTAAATGTCTCTCTACTACTCTCGCCTATAAATTATCGTTTCCCAGCACCCAGTTTAGCTACGTCTTTGAAGCGTCGACATCACCCCAATCTAATTAAATCCTCACTGAAGATTCACTTAGCTTTGATAGCTTTACCCTGATCCTCGCGATTTTAAAGCCGTCCAAAATCAATAAGCTTATTACGTTCATAAGTGATGTGATGATGTTAAATCAGAGACGCCCAGATTTTTTTTTGAGAATGTTTTACGGTTCTGGATACAAACATAAGTCCTTTAGAGCTTGCCTGTGTCACTCCCCGTTTAGGTATCGAAAATGTACCTACATTATTACTATGCTCGCAGGCGGCCCCTCCGGGTGGTAAATTCAGTTATACGAATCGTTTCTCCAGAGTAATAAGAATGAAATTGGCTTGCATAGAGAATACAATCCTGAGCATGTTTTTCAATCCCGGGCTTACGGGATTTTTGAAGCCTTTTCCCGGGATCCCGGGCCTATCCCGGGATTAGACTATGTGGTTTCTAATTGGGCTAAAATAAAAAAACACGAGTAATTAAAAAAAATGTCTTTAATGTCTTTGCACAACCCAAATCAGAATAATAATAAGAAAAGAAAAAATACAAACCAAAAAATACTATACTTTTGCAAGAAATTAAAAAACAGCACAAAATAACTATTTAGAATTTCGAAAATATAATCGCAGAAATATCAAAGCATCCAATGTTTGACTTTCGAGCCTGCTTCGTAGTTTATTGCCAACTTCAGGATCTGGGGATTTCATACTCTTGTTAATTTCCAGCTGTAACTTTTCCTTTAATGTCAATTGGGGTTGGGAGGTTTCTGACCTTCGCTCCTCATCTGTTTGTGATCCTGACCTTGCTTCTTCTTCCATGTTATCTCGACTTTTAAGTCTTTTAACAATACTCTTTATTTGCTTCCTCACTAAAGCCTGTGTCGGAACTGGAAATAAGTCGTGCCATTCCAAATCCGATAATAACTGATTTTCATCATCCATTCGTGGATTTTGTAAATAATTTAACACGCCAGTTAAATCATCACTTCGTTGTTGCTTTATACGTTCCACTAAGGATGTTTTTTTGCTTTTTGTCGTAATGTATTAAAATAATCTAGGCAAGATTATTCTCAAGGCGCAACGGACTACGGAATACAAACTAGACTTGTTTGTGGCAATCCCGAAAATCCCGAGATTAGCCAAGTACAGTCCCGGGATTTTCGGGGCCAGAAAACGATCGGGATCCCGGGATCCCGAGACTCGGGATCCCGATCGTTTTCTGGCTTTCCCGATTGTATTCTCTACTTGCAATGGATGTCTAGGTATCTGTACAAAAAGGTGCTGAGTTCTGACGTGAGCTAAAATAAACCATATCGCTAACCACATTGAGTAGATATTTCTTTGAATTTAATTGAATTTGCTGAGTGAGACTTCTGTACGTTAGTATTATTTATTCTGTGTCTTGTTGCTTTTTTATTCCTAACAAGTTTCAATCAAATGTTGGTGCAGACCTTCGATTGTTTCAAGGGAGCTTCTGGCGGCAAATCTATACAAGTCCACTAGAAGACGATTGAGTGGCGCCTAAAGACGCCCACCACAGTCCGCTTAACAGATATCACTACAGCTGTACTATGATATTCCAATTTAACTATTTCAAATATCGTTCATAAGCATGAGATTTTATAACATCGAATTACATTAATTTCACATTATAAAGTCCAGGAATCAATTTGCTAAATAAATTAAAGCAAACCCCAACTGAACCCTCGACTTGACCGCCTCTCATTCTCAGAAAAGACTTGACAATGTACTAGTTTTACTAATTTTAAGACTACTCTGTACTTATTCTGTCAATTCTATTTGGCCCTCGTCCGCAAGCTTTACATTATTTTACATATTATTGTAATGTAAACTGACAAAGCCCTTCTGGCGAATAGGCGACCAACGCCGCTTGTTGTTAGCCTTAGTTTACACTTTCCACCAATGATTTCAACTAAAATATATAAGTCAATGCTTTCGAAATATAGATGGTGTTGTTAATTTTTAAAACAGGCTATGGTTATTTTTTATTTTATATGGTATCAGTCAGTCAGAGTGTATTTAATTTAGGAGAAAAATCCAAAAAAGAACTAAAATACAATCACTCCTAGTATATCAGTTTTTTTTATTTATTTATTTAAAAAACTTAATTGTACATCAAAGATAGTTACACATAATAAAATAACAAAGGTAATTTTACAAATGGTGGACTTATCCCAGAAGGGATCTCTTCCAGTCGACCAGTAGGGCAGAGGACAGTTACAAATTTAGTAGGAAGGCAGAACTACGTACAGAGCAATGAAAAAAGCAATTATAATATTAAAGCTTAAACACTACGAATACACTACATACATACCTAAAGAATATACTACATATAATAAAAAAATAATTATTTTGTATAACTCAATTTATGACTCTGCAAAGAATTTCTGAACTCTTGATTTAAAGGAGCCTAGTGATTGAGACATTCTTATCTCCACTGGTAAAGCGTTCCATAAAGGCGCAGCGACCACAACGAAGGACATCGCGTAGGTCTGTGAGGAACGAGAAGGGATCTGTAGAAGTGGTTGACCACGAGCACGAAGACGGCTATCAAAAACTTTAAAGGAGAATTTTTCTGCATTAATAAATATAAAATCATGTTAAAAATGGATATGATCAATGACAAGTGACACTATTTTGTGACTTTTTTTAATTTTTATTTATTTGATATCTTACAAGCACTAATCATTACAGGTTTCATACCTAATGCGATGGTGATGACACTTAAAAATTTCATGAAAATCTACACTTCTACACTAATATTATAAAGAGGAAAGATTTGTACCTATTTTTGTATGTTCGTAATGAATAGGCTCAAAAAGTACTGGGCCGATTTAAAAAATTCTTTCCCCGTTGGAAAGCTACACTATCCCCGAGTGACATAGGCTATGTGTGTACCACGGGCGAAGCCGGGGTGGACTGCTAGTACATAATAAAATGATTTCTCTTGACAGTACCAAATAATTCATTTGTGACCCAGTCAACCCAATTTAAGTTCTCCAACCCATGGAATCGATAATTTGAAACTTAATATAGAAATCACATTTTTAAACCATTGTTATTTCGGGAACGCGATCGGCATAATTTATTCAATCGACGAGTTGTAAGGGTGGAGCCCCATCTGGCAGGACGTGAGTATATCACTCACTTACTTGATTATGTTCCTCTCACGAACCCTCTAGATTTCCTATTGGGGTATCTCGCACCCTAAATACCATAAACAAACCACAAGAAGGCAATAACAAGGGAATGTAATTAACGAATAAGTACTAAAGAAATGTGGTTTTAAGAACATATTTCGAAGACCACACTTTAGGTATTTTTTTAGTTTGTGGAAAAAAAAATTTTTTGCTCATAATAGAATACTTCCCAATCGAGAAATATTTGATCAAAAACCGAGAAAAAAAATATTGCGAATGGACAATAATCGTTTAAAAAAGTTATAATCTATATATCCATCTATATAATCCATCTTACTCTATTTCTATTCTAACGCAGAAAAAAAAAAATAACGCAGACTAACTTGAGCTTAGATCATTTAATACAGGATAAGTTACGCAGACAGTCTTCTTACAAAACTTTCTGCCGTTTTTGGTGCGGGGGAAGGGTACTACTACATCTAAAAAACACACACAGTCACAAAAATAATTTGTGTCGTTATAAACGCACACTTACGTAAAATTGACACACTAGTTTATTTTCTGCACACTAACAAGACTCACACTAAAACAAATGTGTATGTACACGTAATAATACACCCTAGTGCAAAAGGATTGAACAACAAAAAAAAATATCGACTTCGATATTTCGGAAAAAAAATTACGTTCGTTTTAACTCTGGAATGTTTTCATATAATTATGTCGGAAATTCGGGATAGAAGTTAATACGTCACGTGAGGCGCCACGTGAGCAGTTTAAATAATAGAACTTGTTTAGTATCTATTTAGTTTTACTATTTATACTGCCTACGTGGCGCTTCACGAATACTATAAAACTTGTTAATTAGCTTAACAAGTTTTATTATTTAAACTGCCTACGTGGCGCATCAAGCATACTACAATATAATACAAGTTTTTTAGTATTTAAACTTGTATTATGGTATACTAACTCAACAATATATATTTTATCATCTTTTTCATCTAAGCGCGTTCTCGGTTGCATCCTTAGCTGTGATGCTTCCCCGCTTTTTAGTCTTCAAATATAATATGGTCACCCAAGTAGGCCAAAGACCTTGCGAAGTGGAGAAGAAATAGCCGAAACAGAAAACTAATAAACTTGTATTATGGGATACTAACTCAACAATATATATTTTATCATCTTCTTCATAATCTAAGCGCGTTCCCGGTTGAATCCGTAGCTGTGCTGCTTCTCCTCTGTTTCTTCTCCAAATATAATATAGTTATATACCCAAGGAGACCAAAGACCTTGCGAAGTGAAGAAGAACGAAAGTCGAAACAGAAAACTAAAAAACTTGTACTATGGGATACTAACTCAACGATTGTATATTTTATAATAAATACATATAGAGATGGGGTTATGGGGTTATGTCGTTTAATCACGGAGTTCCTATGGCCACCTTCCAGCTCCATCATCAGACCCTGGATACCATCTAAAGACAAAAAACCCGTCAAGATGAATCATACGAGCCCAAACTCGATGGGCTTATGTCGTTTAATCACGGAGTTCCAATGGCCACCTTTCAGCTCTATCATCAGACCCTGGATACCATCTAAAGACAAAATGCTCGTCAAGACAAATCATACGAGCCCAAACTGGATGGGGTTATGTCGTTTAATCACGGAGTTCCTATAGCCACCTTCCAGCTCCATCATCAGATCAGCTCCATCATCAGATCAGATCCATGTTGTCATAATATTGCATTTTCACGTGACATACGTATGCGTGCAAAATTTCAGCTCAATCGGAAACCAGGAAGTGGGTCAAATTTAACTTGCAAGATTTGATTACAGACAGACAGACAACGGGACAGGTGAAACTAAATAAAAGCTTGTAAAAAAAATAAAATATTTCGATATTAAAATTATATCACAAATAAAATTATATCAAGGAAATGTAATTTTTATCGACATCGATAATAATGCGATGTCTCGTCACTCAAAAAGTAGCAAAAATTTACTTGGACAGTTGAGTGGTTAATCTATATTCAAATCTAATGACCAGAGAATAAAGACAAAGGTTGAAAATCATAAAAAGACAAGTCTCGTGGGGAGTGCGCATCAAAATCTGATAGTCTCGCAGGGAGTGCGCACAAGTCATCAACTCATCGTTTTTTAAATTTGAATCTTATTACCGAACCATATGAATGTAATTGATATATTTAAAATGAGAAAGTCTCGTGTCGAAGGATAGTGAAAAAATAATAACACTGAAAAATGAAGTATGTCAACATTGTGATAAGTGTTGGAACAACTTGCCCCCGCCCGCGCGCCCTTGCGTAGTCTGAATACTGTCATGTTTTTAAAAATAAATACAAAGGCATACTACTTGACACTCAATTATCGCAAAAATAATCGCTGCATCTAGAACTCTAAAATATCGACTTCATATTATCAACCGTTAATTTATAGGAAGAATAATTGTGATATAATTTGTAGGCAAAGCAAAATTAAGCAAAAGGTCTTACCTAAATTTATCTTATTACTTTATTTATCTTTTTCTTGTTGTATATATATATTATATATATATATTATATATATATATTATATATATATATTATATGTATATATTTATATTGTTTTTTATTCACACAATAAAATTCTACACACGTCCGTGGCGTGACACACATACACACACACAAGGCTCCACTGAAAACCAGCGTCGTCTTCTCGGAAACGAGTTTGATGACATATGCTGAGTGGAACCTTTTTTCCTAGGATCTCACAACACTTACCACCGTGGACACACTGAGATGGGTACCAGTTCTATGCCATAGTAAATGTAACTAGTCATTTTAAATTTATTTTATATCTACTTTCTCAGATAAAATTGGCTAGGTTTTATTCTTGTTTTAATTTAAATAATTCTATTCAAAATCCTATGTTGTCTTCTTCTATGTGTTACCTTTAGTGTATTGTATGTGTTGTGTTTTTCTGGAAATAAAAATCTGTCTATGTCTATGTCTATGTCTAAGTGATTATAGATCTTTCTGGTATGGTTATCGCAGTAAATAAGATAAAAAATCGCTTGGGATGGCAGGAAATCAGTTGTAAACTTGACTCAATTATTTTTTCCGTATATCGATTTTTAAGTAATTACATTTAAATAGAAATCAATGTTAATAAAATAAAAAAATACTTACAAATGAAAGGTTATTCCATCTTTACTAAGATTAGAAGTATTTGACCTCTTTTTACATGCGTTAACTGCACAATTTGGCATTTTTAATCGAGCACTTGTAGACGTCCTTTCGATACTTTACCGATGCACATAATGATCATAATCGATTACGCAACTAGTTTTTATGAACGTATTAGAGCATGCGATCTTATACTTCGGCAGAGGGGAACGCGCAGGTAAGGCTTATCCTGTATTAAATGATCTAAGAACTTGAGGGAAGTTGATAGTAACACAAGTATATTCACAAATTAATAAAACCCCGACTTACAAGCGTACACTCCCAAAAACTTTTGAAGTGCTAAACCGATTTTCATCAAACATAGCTAAGAACTATCTAGATAGACAAGGCTTTCGTATAAAAAAAACCGGCCAAGTGCGAGTCGGACTCGCGCACCGAGGGTTCCGTACAAACCTGTAGGTATATAAGTAAGTTTAAAATTATTAAAAATATTTTTATTATATAATGTCACTAAAAATTTATGCTTTTTGCAAATTTTCCTTTATTTGTGCTATAAGACGTTGTTTCGTACTTAATTTCAGGATTCTGAGTTCACAGGAAAGTACCCTGGTAGGTTTTGATTCCCTTGCGAGTGTCGAAAATTTGCGGCATAAACGGTTGTATCTTTTGATTGCGATGGTTTAGAAGTTTGATTTTTTCACAGCTCCAAGGGACAGTAGATTTGAGTATTTGATATGAATTTCAGCTTGATACCTCCACGCGTTTCTGAGAAAACGGGTCAAGGAAAAAAGGGGTGACAGGCAGACAGATGGACAACAAAGTAATCCTATAAGGGTTCTGTTTTTTCCTTTTGAGGTAAGGAACCCTAAAAACCGCATCCAAATAAGTCTATTTGTTTAGGAGCTACGATGCCACAGATAGACACACAACTCAAACGGTCCGGTGACGGAAGAGAAGGTGACATATTGCGGGAGGTCTTCTTGTTTCAGTCAGGTAATGGTTTAAAAAAAGTATTAAAGTTAGTCAGCGTATAAATAGAATGGGTTTTAGATCAAATGTAGTACTTTGACGTTTGGGCAACTTTTTTCCTTGACATGGTTCATTTTTAGGGTTCCGTACCCAAAGGGTGCAAACGGGACCCTATTACTGAGACTCCGCTGTCTGTCCGCCTGTCCGGCCTGTCCGTCTGTCCGTCTGTCACAGGGCTCTATCTCTTGAACCGTAATAGCTAGACACTTGAAATTTTCACCGAATATGTATTACAGTGACCGCTATAACAACAAATACTAAAAACAAAAAAAGTTAAAAATTAAAGGGGGTCGTCATACAAGAAAAGTGTTTTTTTCAGCGTTTTTAACTTGATCTCTAAAATGGCATTAACTAGATACTTTAAATATTCACCAATTATGTATTACTATGAACAATATAACAACAAATACTAAAAATAAGATAAAGTTAAAAATTAAAGGGGGTCGTCATACAAGAAACGTGTTTCTTCAGCGTTTTTATATATTGTACGGTGGTACGGAACCCTTCATGTACGAGTCCGACTCGCACTTGCCCGTTTATTTGAACTTCGATGTTGCACTTATTGTGTGACCAACTGTATCTATCCGTCCTAGACAAGTTTATGACGACTACATCCCTGACAAACAAACGTAAATCCTGTGTCGACAAGCAGGGACACAAAGGCATGTTAATAGATTTATTTGAACTCCTCTCCACATGATATAAGCATCTTTCTGCTTCTTCTGCTTCCGGTTCTGGTGAAGTGTAATAATAGCCTTGTTGACAATTCATTGTTTAACACATCATTGGTCGAATAGTGTGCTGTCAGTTCTCTTATAAATACGTCTACTGATTGTAAGTACTTAAATGTTTCTAACTCAAATTTATTTTTAACTTAGCACTCAATTAGGCATATTATAGCTAATTATACGTAATTTAAAACATTTTCAATCTTTGAAACTTCGTTAAAGCCGTACCTGAATTTTCCCGGGTCCAGTTCTGCCCCCATTTAAAATAAATCAATTTAAAGAAAACGGAGACATTATTTAAAATATTGCTACTACCAAGTCCTAGATAATCCTTCAAAGTATTTTATGAACTACTTTTACAGTTTAAAGTGAAAACGTTAAGCTTTACTACGCACATTTGCGAAAAACGGCCACTTTTGGCAAATATGCGTAGTAAAGCTTCTAACGGTCTCATTATAACCTGTAAACAGTAGTTCACAAAATAGTTTGAAGGGTTATCTAGGACTTGGTAGTAGCAAAATTTAAAAATGATGTCTCCGTTTTCTGTCTACTGGACCCCGGAAAATTCAGGTACGGCCTTAAGCAAAGACCCGCGACGGTTTCCGTCCGAAACGGTTTCAGCTAGATAGCTGAACCGCGATAGAGACCTATCGCACGTAGGCTGTGTGACAGAGACGAACTGAACCCGTAGCCAGTGTCTGCTTGACGTATTTCAAGCCGCTTGTTGACATCCACCAAATGACACTACTTATCTTCTTCGTCTAAGCGCACTCACTCTTTGGGTATGTATTTTTGCGAAAAGATTTTAACCCTCCTTGGGAATGCATTTGTAGCACGAGATGTTTGTGCTTAGTCCTTTAGTCGCCTCTTACGACATCCACAGGAAGAGATGGAGTGGTTCTATTCTAACCCGGAACTACACAAATGTCACTACTTATTTGATCTGTCAATGTCAACTTGATTTGAGCAGGTAATAGTTTAAACGTAAAATAAGGTTAAAACTACTATTTGAAATGTGGATTCAGTCCATGAATTTAGACAACTTTCCTCAGAGAAAGGGTTTTTGAGAATTATATCACTTCTTGGAGGAAGGAGGATCTTTTTTGTTTTTTTAAAGTAGGTATGTTCCCCGTTTACTCTTAGATGCCTGGACCGATATAGAAAATATTTTTTTTTTGAAAGAATAAATTACTTGTCGAGTTGTCACATAGGAATTTTATCAAAATCGGTTGTGTAGTTTGGTGTTGAAGTCGATTTTTAGTTTTGAAAAATTATGTACCTAGAAGCAGATTAAAAGAAAAGGCGAACATTTGCGAAATCGTATTAATGTGGCTTTGATTCTCTTTTTCCACCTACAAGCCCACCAACATGCTTAAAGTGGATTTTAGGTCTTACTTTTGGGTTGAAGATATCCTATGTGTTATCAAGGGCAAACTTTAGCTAGTGGAAGCTCGCCCTATGTTCATTCATTTCAACTTCACAATTAACAGGAAAGTTCGCGACAAAGGAATGAATTAGTTTCTAGTTCTGACTTGTTCAGCTGAACTTCTGAGAAAAATACTTTTGTTCAAACGGAATTCTCCAGTCTTATAATAACCCCCATTGAAAAAGGGAGGAACTAAATATCTCCATAAAGATATTCTTCTTGTTTTGCCGTGCCTTGTCCCGTTATTTGGGATTGGCCCTCGCCCTGACGCTCAATACGGGGTTCATCATCATCCCAGTGTATTTTCGGTTGCATCCTCAGTGGTGACACTTGAGAGCCCGGGGTCCGCTACCTAACCTAGGGGATTTGACGAGGTTACTGGTTTTTACACAGAGTGTCTGCCGTCTGACCTCCGCAACGCAAAGGGGAGACCAGAAACAATCCTAGGATAGGTTTTAAAACTTTTAAACAAACGCTAGATGGCGTTCGGCACCCACAGCTTCACGTGCTTTCCGAAGTACAGAATCATCTTTTCGGATAATCAGGTGATGCAAGCCTGCAATATCCTAACCAGACTGGAAACAACTTTTCACAAAGTATGCGTCCCAGTGGGATTTGAACTTACGACTTCCACGGCAAACGCCTTGACCACTGGACCACAGGGGCAGTCCAGGCTATACTACGCGTTCCAAATGCCACGTTGAACACGTAAAATTATACCTAAAATACCAGTCAAGTGCGAGTTAAACTCGCGTGAAGAGGGTTCCGTACTTCGCATAGATTACCTGAAAACTTTAAGCAATGAACTACATTTTCTATTTTTGTCATAATTTTAGGCTCATTAGTTTCGGAGATCAGGAATGGTCAATTTTCGTCTTCTTTCATGAATAAAGCCAAAACTAATTGTTTTAAAATAATAACAAAATTATATTTGAGATCTTCATAACGAGCTCTTTCATTTGATATATGACACAGTAAACTGCAAAACTTTTTTTTATTTCCTCAGAGGATTTGGCCACGCTGGTCAGAAGGATTAGAGAGGTCTCAATATTGTTTATAAGCTTTGTTAAGCTTGTGTTTCCTAAGTCGCCTTCTACGACATCCAGGAAGACTTGGAGTGGTCCTATTCTACTCAGCCGGGAACCACACGGCAGATCACAAAAACATTTTCAATGTCAAAATAATTCAAGACATTAAATTCGTAACGCATTGAAATCCTATTTCGTTTACAAACCCATTTTCTTTCAGACATTTTCCGATTTAAGGTTTGCCCGGAAGGCGGACTATTTCCGCCGAGAGTGGCCTGGGGCTCCGCTGCTTACGACAAGAGTATGCCGAACTATAGAAAATCGAATGGATTCTAGATTTTCAGACAGCCCGTGCAAGAGATATATAAAATAGAAAATAAATTTAAAGACAGCATTCAATGAATTGTTTTTTTTTACTTCATCATTCATCATCATCATCAGGTCTTTTTTAGTCTCCACTCCAGGAGCACAACCCTCTCTGTACTACCAGAGGCATACTTGGCCAGAGCAGTCAGAGGATTTGGCCTACACTGTCCACGCTGGCTAGACATGCTTGGAGTGGTACATTGATGTCTAAAAAGCTATCTTTATACGCCTTCTAAGACATCCACAGGAAGACTTGGAGTGGTCCTATTCTACTCTGCTGGAAACCATGGGGCAAAGTTACTTGCACTTAATCGCGTCTTTATCATTTACGGGGCAGATAGAGTAAAGGGAAATAAGACAAAAAGGCTACTTTCAGCGTGATGTAATGGGCGTGTAGGTGGAAAAGGGTGTCAAAATAGTGACCCTAATGACAGGACCACAGGAATCCTCGAGAGATTTTAACCCAATCCCTCAATCAGTTTTTGCGATCTTCACGGCAAAGATAAAGCTGTTACATTTTACTTTTTTCCTACGCGTCAACTCGTGAACGGGTGCCGCCAGTAGGGACTAGTCAGCTCGGCTCCGTCCGTTTCTTATTTCTGTAAATTGGGTTTGGCACTCGTGCGCTAGTTTTAGAGGTAGGTATATTGTGATAACATTGTATTAGGCATAATATCTTTGTAATCTGACAAAGCCCTACTGGCGCGTAGGCGACCGAAAACGAGTTCCTTTCAGCCTTTCTTCTCAGCAGTGGTCGTTGCGAAATCCTAGTTCCGGTAGCTTTAAAAAAATATATAAATAAACATTTGACGTGGTGCCTGCGAAGGCCTAATTACTAAAACCTATTTTCTTTCAAACATCTTCCGATTTAATGTTTATCCGGAAGGCGGTCTATTTCCGACGAGAGTCGCCTGGGGCTCCGCTGCTTACGACAAGATTACCTACACCACTCGTATTCGCAACTCATAGAAAATCGAAGTTAGATTTTACAACGAGCAAAGAACTGGTTACTTGAAAATCTTTTATAACTTTAGGCATTTCTGTGAATTTTATCGTTTTTAACCGACTTCAAACAAGGAGGATGTTATCAATTCGACTGCATGTTTTTTTTTAAATGTATGTTTGTTACGCGATATCTCCGCCAATTGTGAACCGATTTTGATGATTCTTTTTTGAAATAAAAGCCTTTACTACCAAGTTGGTTCCATTTTAATTTGGTGAAGATATGATGAAAAACTTGATATATGATGGAGATATGGGAGAAACTGCTAAAAAAATTCGGTTGAAGTCGGTTTTTTTTTTAAATTTAATTATTACAAGCTTTTATTTAGCTACAAACAGGGCGTTTGTTGTTTATTTATTTTTTGGGCTTGCCTTATATGTTGTTTGTCTTTCATCTCATGTGACGTCGACCATAAGTACTAAAGCTGGGATATGTGGGACCTCGCACATTTAAGAGCCAAGCTCTAGTTCGGGGCAATCTACTAGTTAAGACCATTTTCAAGTGATCTTAAGCAAATATCAAGTATTCAGCAGTAGGCAAATCACCATATTACTCCCGTAATCCAAGCCAACGTCCGCAAGCAAAGCGTTCCATTTCACGGGAGCAGACAAGGATTCTAGATAGGTATCCATGACAAGACAAGGTTTTAGTTGGTAGTGTGGTACTCCAGTGGATGGTCTCACATACAAATATACAACGTGGAAGGGACATACCCGTAATAAATCGAACCACGATCTATACTAGGCCATTATAGTATAATAAAATTAAAAAACAGCCAAAAAACGGGAAAAAAATTCGGCAATTCCATACAAAAGCCGGCCTCGCGATTTGTATGGGAATGTCGAAATTTTTTAATGTTATTTTAATTTCATTATACTTTAGTGATCTAGTATAGCCCGTGGTTCGATTTATTACGGGTATGTCCCTTCCACATAATATAAGTACAGAGTACGGGGTCTAACAATATATACTGAAACTAATTTGAGGCTGAATTCAGTTCACGATACTGAACAACTTTCCCCAAGGAACATATTATATCTACTTAAATATGCAAAAATATTTTTGGCATGCCATAAAAATTAACCGATCAGCTAATTCGAGTCTCTATGGGAAGCCGGATTGTTTTTCATATTTTGACATGATGTTCCTTAGTGTTTAGTGTCATGGACTGGATCTACCCTTAAATAGTTCCAGTATATTTTGTAAGACGTTATACATATGTATATTTATGCGTGCGAACGTTGTGTGGCTTCTGCCTAGAATAGGAACACTACATCTCTTCCTGTGGATGTCGTAAGTGGCGACTAAAGGGATAAGCACAAACATCATCATCATCATTTCAGCCGCATAACGTCCACTGCTGGACATAGGCCTCTCCCAAGGTTTTCCAAAATGACCGATCTAGAGCGGCCTGCATCCAGCGCTTTCCAGCGACCTTGGTCAGGTCGTCTGATCACCTTGTGGGTGGGTGTCCTACGCTTCGCTTGCCAGTACGTGGTCGCCATTCGAGAACCTTTTTGCCCCATCGGCCATCGGTTCGTCGCGCTATGTGTCCCGTCCACTGCCACTTCAACGAGCTAATCTCCTGGGCTATGTCCGTGACGTTTGTTCTCCTACGAATTTCCGCATATCTGATTCGATCACGTAGAGAAACACCAAGCATAGCCCTTTCCATAGCGCGTTGAGCTACCTTGAGCCTTCTTATGAGATCCATAGTAAGCACAAACATCTCGTGCTACATTCGCAAGTCGGACGGCGGCCGGCTGTCAAACTTTTCCCACAAATGCATTCCCAAAGAGAGTTGACGTTCTATAAATGATGTTGGCTGTGATGATATCAGTCGGCAAATGATAGTTAATATTATTGACATTTTAATTCCCATCATACAATACAATACAATACAATACAATACCCTTTATTGCACAAAAGTAAAAAACAGAACATAATTATCTTAAAAATTAGGAAATGCGCAAAAGGCGGCATCATTACACATATTGTTAATTTTTCCCTCTTTACAGGCTCTTTCCCCACTCTTTGGGGGAAGGCATATGTTACTCCTTTGCCAAAAGTTTCTGATCCGCGGGCTTTGAACAATTTCCGTCCAATTTCAATTTTACCTTATCTTTCTAAAGTGTTAGAAGCGGCTGCCCACGGTCAGGTTTCCGCGTTCATATTTGATAATTTTCTTCTAACTCCCCTACAGTCAGATTTTCGTCCTGGGCACAGTACCGCTACTGCTCTTCTCAACGTCACCGAAAATATTTGCCTTGTTATGGAGAATTCCTTAATCACCATTCTTGTACTTATTGATTACTCTAATGCTTTCAACATGGTTCATCACGATATTCTCCTAGCTATCCTTAAATATAAGAAATTCTCATCCTCAGTTATGGATTAGTTTTCTTCATATCTCCATGGTAGGCAACAATCAGTTTGAGTGGACCGTGAGTTGTCGCAATGGAATAATATTTATTCAGGTGTCCCTCAAGGGGGTATCTTATCACTTCTGCTGTTTGCTGAATTTTTAATCTATTGTCACACTCTATTAGCTGCTCTTACCATTTTTATGCAGATGACCTGCAAATCTATATACAAACCAGCGCCGAAAACATTGATTCTGGCATTAGTCAGCTAAATGCGTCCTTTAACAACATTTCCTCTTGGTCAGATGATTTTAGAATTAAAATTAATGCGTCCAAGTGTCAGGCAATCATGATCGGTAGTTCTAGACAGCTATATATATGAGCTCTGTTCCCTCAATTTCTCTAAATAATACTAACATCTCACTCACTCAATCCGTCAAAAATCTTGGTCTTCTGATGGACTCTACGTTTGTATGCAGAAATCAGGTCACTGAGATCAGCAGAAAAGTCACCTATTCCTTACAATACCTGAATCGCTGTAGAAATTTTCTTCCTATCAAAACTAAAATTACTTTAATACAATCTCTTGTTCTTCCTATTATTGATTATGCTGATGTGTGTTATCCTGATCTAAATGCAGATCTTCTTGATAAGCTAGATCGTCTCATTAATAATTGCATTCGCTTTATCTTCTGCCTTCGTAAATATGACCACATATCTTCTTTCCGATCTAAGCTTAACTGGCTTCCTGTTCGTCAGCGCCGACAACAGAGAATGCTCTGTACTCTTTTCTCCCCAATATATGAAAACCAAATTTAAATATCAGTCTGAAAGCCATGACCGAGAGCTTTGCTCGCTTTCGCTGAATTTAGGTCTAACTCTTTTACTCTTCAAGTTACGCGACTCTGGATTGCCTTACCTGAAGACATCAAAAGTATCTCAAACAGATACTTATTTAAGAAGAAAGTTCACACGCACCTTTCTTTAAAATTTTCGCAGCAGAATTAGACATTATCTTAAAACATTTGTATGTATATATATATGTATATATATATGTATGTATATGTATGTATATATATGTATATATATATATATGTATGTATATATATACGTATTTATTTTATATGTATTAAGTGTATTATATGAATGTATTTAAGTATACTTGTAAATAGTAAATTATTAAGTACATTTTTAAAGCGCCTATCGCAATTAAATAATTTCTGTTTTTCCTAAAGGCTGACTGGTAGAGAATGCATTAGCGTTAAGTTCACCTTTTGTACCATTTTGGTCAGTAAAGATTTTAATAAATAATAAAATAAAGCTATAACCAAACAATTTAACTGTTTCGGCTATTTCTTGTCCACTTCGCAAGTGCTTTGGCATCGTTGGATGACCGTTGTTATGTAATTTGGAGATGAAAACGCACCCCGGACTCCGAAGCAGCACAGCTGAGGATGCAACCACAATCGCTGTACTAATCTGTGTTCTACTCATTTCTTTTTTATTTTTCATATCAAATAGTAACATAATTCGGAATCGAAAACAAAAATATTTTTTTAAGGCCGTACCTGAATTTTTTGGGTTCCAGTGCTGCCCCCATTTAAAATAAATCATTTTAAAGAAAACGGAGACATCATTTAAAATTTTGATACTACCAAGTCCTTGATAACCCTTCAAACTATTTTGTGAACTACTGCTTACAGTTTATAATGATAACGTTAGCTTTACTTTGTACATTTGCCAAAAGTGACCGTTTTTCGCAAATGTGTGTAGTAAAGCTTAACGTTCTCACTTTTAACTGTAAACAGGAGTTCATAAAATACTTTGAAGGGTTATCTAGGACTTGGTAGTAGCAAAATTTTAAATGATGTCTCCGTTTTCTTTGAAATGATTTATTTTAAATAAGGGCAGCACTGAAACGCGAAAAATTCAGGTACGGCCTTAAGTTTAAAAAATATAATTATAAACCTTTTAAATCTGATGGAAAGGGAAATTGTCACTGACAGAAAAAGGATGCACGTATTGGCAAGTGTCGTCACTGCTATTAGATTTCACGCGTACGAAAGAGATAGACGTCCCCACCACGCTCCCACCTTTATTCATGCCAATATTTGCTTCTTTTAAACTAGTAGTTCGCCGCGAACTTAGACCTCGCGATTTTCTCTTAATATTTCAAAAACTACTGAACCGATTTTGATGCCCAACCAACTTGAAAATTCTATTGATATTTCCTACATGCCTACCAAATTTCATCAAAATTGGACCATCGGTTCGGCAGTTATCGCGGAACAAACATACATACATACAAACAATGTGTTTTCGCCCCAACTGGAATTTTAGCCCTCGCTCGCTACGCTCGCTCGGCCAATAACCAATTTTCTTGCTATTTTCAGAAACAGACGTCTTTTTAGTGTTATTTGTTGCTTCCCATAAAATATTGTCCAAAAAAAAAACACAGTCAAATACCCTATTCAGCTGGAGGTAAATTACCAGAATATTCTAGTACCTACATCTAAGCCTCAGATCTAAACCACTGGCATGCAGGCCTGAGGCGTTCCATTTCACGGTGCAGACAAATTCTCGAGACAAGGATTTCGGAGTTTCAACTTTGGTAATCTATTACTTTAGGACTTAGGCCTATACACAGAGTCTAACACAATATACTGAAAATAATTTAAGGGTGGATTCAGTCCATACTACCAGGCCTGTGTCACTCCCCGTTTAGGTATCGAAAATGTACATACATTATCACTACGCGCGCAGGCGGCCCATCTGGTTGGTAAGTTCAGTTTAACGAATCGTTTGTCCAGAGTAATAAGAGTGAAATTGGCTTGCAATGGATGTCTAGGTATCTTTACGAAAAGGTGCTGAGTTCTGACGTGAGCTAAATTCAACCATATCGCTAGCCACATTGAGTAGATATTTCTTTGAATTTCTTTGCTGAGTGAGACTTCTGTACGTTATTCTGTGATACTACTCAACAACTTTCACAAGGAACATACTCGTATATCGAAATATGAAAAAATATTGTTGGCCTCCCATTTAAGTTCATCAGCTGATCCGAGTTTGTATGGAAAGCCAAAAAATATTTTTCATATTTCGACATATGTGTCTCGGGGAAAGTTGTTTACTATCACGGACTGAATTCCCCCCTAAAATAGGTTCACTATAAAGTTTGTAAGACGTTAGGAATATATTGTTTGTTTGTTGTTTTCTAGTGTGTAAAGAAAGTCCTTCAATTTGTATGAAAACCTGGCGTGCCAATTTTCAATACAATATTTAGTAAGAAATTCCCTTGCAAGGAATCTTTTTTATTACTTCCTCCAACGTTTTTCGACGAGTTTCTACGGCTCAAAACGGCGGATTTAGGTATTTTACAGTAGAGAGCTCAATGTCCGATCTAATGAAGTGACATACACGGACTAAAAGTGACGATCCTAAATAAAGTCAATTTGACGTCAGATCGACACGCAAATTTATACAGAGGCTGTGTCTATCTTGATCCATGGTCTGTGGTATGATAGTTCAATGATAATAACTCACCGAGTACCCTATAATTCAGTTAGCTTTTCTCTTTATTATTGTTATTGCAAGCTTCAAATCCCAAGGAAAATCTCATTTTCTATCCTTATGAAAGGTGAATAAATCTCCTTCCCTTGTTTTCAGTACTTAGTTTCTTCATCTGGTCCTACTTTTTTTTATGTATGGAAGTTGTATGTATTTTATATGATGTATATGTATATTTATTATAATTATTGTATATAAGTGTCGTTATTATATTAACTACCCCCCACTACCTAATTTCCCCTATTTTTTTTCTGGATACATTTGCTCTTTCGTATTTGTAACAATACTTTATTGTAACCAAAACGAAAATTCGAAAGAGCAAATGTAAAAAAAATCACAAGCTGGGAAAATCTTAATAGGAAAGTTAATAGTATCTACTCGTAAGGAGGTAACATGATTTTAAAAACCTACACTTCCAAACATTCGGTAAATAATATTTTTCTTTACAAAAAAACCCTGATTTGTCCCTCACTTGTACCCAATTAAGTAATCCGGAAGTCGCTTCAGCTTCCGCCGACGACTGCGACTTCGCATCGTACGTAACTTAGCGATGTGACTGTTTAACTTAGAGAAACTTACACTTGTTCTCTTGTTAGAACAGACTTTAGACTTTTAGCCTTCCAGCGCGGTGAATGCGTGATTACATGCACAACTAGGGTTTACAATAGCTATTACGATTACAACGGGTAATTGACATATGCGTAATAAATCTAACCATTGGCTATCTAGATCACTATAGTATAATGACATTAAAATAACAGTCTAAAAAAATTGGCATTTCTATACAAAAGTGTGTAGGCGCCCCCGCCAATTTGTATTGGAATGCCGATTTTTTTACAATAGTATATTATAGGCGATCAATACTGTTTAAATGTGGTCGTTGCGAAACGCTAGTATCCGGTAGCTTTTGTTTCAAAAATAATTAATAAATTTTATACGTAATGTAAAATATTTGAAGTGTAAAAAAGGGACAAGGCAGCTGGTGCATTCGAAGTTTTTTAGTTTCTCTCAGACCAGCATGGATGAACAGTAATATATGTGTTCGGTTCAACTTGTGGAATATTTCTTTTACCTGATGCATGAATCTTAAAAAAAGTTGAGCATCGATATACGAGCACTTTTGTACTGTATTTATTTATTTAAAACAACGGTCTTTACTTTTTTATCGATGCCTTACACCATTTTAAGTCAGTAAGTAAATCACAGAATAGAGACTAATACTCACGTAAATAAACTTGTAAAAGTAATCAATCTTCCACAGTGCAATCCAATTCATAAATTGATCCAGATCACTCAGTTTCTGAACGATCAAGTACACACTTGGGGAACAATGTTTTCGGTTAATTTTTAAACAGAAAGAAAATAAAAGCCAATTTTGGCACCTACACAAACCGTTTGTCGTGGCTCAATGTCGAATTCTTCGCAGATTTCTCGAGAGACGAGTGCAGCCCTGGCGGCGGTTGTAAATAGTTTACTAGTGATGTGCTGCAGTCGATAAAATATATCGATACAGCGTTTCATTTTGTCGAGTCACGTCAAAAACGCTCTGAATTTTATTTCTTCTTTTTCTAACTGGCATTTCAGTTTTTGGCCATGTCAGGCCAGGCCTACCCACCTATACAGGTTTTCCGCTTGGTACAGGGAATCTCTAGGTCTTAGATAGGTTATCTCATATTTGGCTGACGACTACGTCCCATATATTGCAATGCCTGACAAGTTGCATGTGATGTTTCACTAAGTACGGAACTATATTTTGTATTAAATTTATCACGTGCAATGTAATTATTAAATAAATAAGAATCAATAAACTTTAATGCATTGGCAAGTTCCCAAAATACTTTTTTTGATGAAGACTTAACGATATACCGCCACATCCCTAATACTTTCTTGGCTTCAAGCGAAGATGTTCAACTAATGCAGAAACTGAACCGGAATTGCATGTCCACATTCTTATTACATGAGCTGTAAGAGGCAAAGTTGAATGGCTGAATAGTTTGCCTGAATAAACCTAATAAGTTTCTTACGTTGGTAGGAGGTCTTATTTATTTTCAACTAGCGTGTTTCCTCAGACTATTAAGTGTAAGATGGTAAGTAGCTAACAAATTCATTTCACATACTAAGTTTCGGTTTTTGGTTAAACCTAAAGTGAGACACAGACATTACTATATGTTACACCAGTATGTAACATATTGGTCCGAGAGCTGGCAGGAATTTTTGGGTAGGTATTTGAGGCAAGTTGAAAACTTGTCACATACTTCTCCTATTATACCCCAACACGGAACTGCAGACCTGGCTGGTGAGTAGCGGAGTTAAAGTAACCTATAGATTTTTAAAAGTTTTTTTTTCTTCAAAAAAGGTATTTGAGGCGATATGCATTTTTTATATGTTGTAGTTTAATGTTAAAAGAATAAAAAAAACAATAAGCCAGACGATTTAGTCGGGGCTTTGATATTGCCAGGCGCGTGCAAAAGTATTTTGCAAATAAATATAAAAAGGTATTTGAGGCAACAAATTTTAATAGGGTATTACTTATAACTAAAAAATAAGATTCTCTAAAAGACAGGTCATTTTGATGGGACTTTCTACCTGCCAGGTCAATCTAAATAAATCAAAATGGTTTAGCCCCACTACTGACCAGCCAGGTCTGCAGTTCCGTGTTGGGGTATAATAGGAGAGGTATGTGACAAGTTTTCAACTTGCCTCTAATAGCACGTGGAAAATAAGCTACTGGCCGAGATGTTTTTACCTCATCCGAAGGTCGTCATCAAAATGTAACGCGCGCGCGACGCCCCACGACACGACGACGACGTCCGGAACCACATTGATGACGCCTTTCGGACGAGGTCAAAACATGTCGGTCAGTAGCTGATTTACCTGCATGTAACATAGGTATAGTAAAGTTTCGGTTTGTTTTGTTATCACAGCTGTTCTGAATAACCGGTCAAGTGCAAGTCGGACTTCTACATGAAGGGTTCCCTACGTACCTCAGTGAAATGTTTTAAAACGCTGAAAAAAACAAGTTTCTTGTATGGGGTAAAATATACAAATGGAATACAGACGCAAGCTAACAGATAGTTTTAATTCAACCTGGGAAGCTACGGGGGAAGGTGATAATACTGATAATCCAACTAAATATTTAGGATTTACCCACAAATAGAACATCAAACATCCGCGTGGAAAGAGAATCAGCTGGTGCATTTTATGTTTTTTTTTTCTTTCTTCCAGACCAGCTTGAATATAATAAAAAAAACGTGTGGCACTCGGGCACTGCCGCGGTAAAGCTATTGCATAGCATTTTTTATCAATTTCGGCCTCGCCACGCAGCTCGGCCTGCGGCCTCGCGGGGGGTGCTCTGTATTCGGCCTTTGGTCTCAGGCTGCGCCAAGTTATAAGTAACTTTGGAGCCGTTTGTATGAAATTTGTATGGGAGGGGGGAATTTTTTTTCCGAAAATCCATTTGCTCTATGGGGCCAAATCTCTAAGTCTTACCGTTTTGCCAGGCCGTACCCCTTCCACATCAGGTTTCTGCAAATTCTCAAATGTCAGATTTTTCTGGTACTCGAACCCCAGCCCTCTATACATTCCACTAAATGCTATAATGCTCATGTAAGCCTACATGGTAGGCGGAGCGGTGGGGGGTGTTTGGGTTTTTTTTTCGTTACGGAATTTCTTGATTTGGTCGCCGCGCTCAAAGCCCGCGAAAAAGCTATGCAATAGCTTAAAAAGTAGGTATAAAACCCTTCACCTCCACCATATAAGCCCGAGTCAATAACTCGGGTGCATATCCTATGTCGATAAAAATAAAACAACAGTTAATAAACCGGCCAAGTGCAAGTTAAACTCTCGTGGAGAGGGTTCCGTACATTTGATTGAATTCCTTTAGGTTTTCCTGTAATCTACAAGCAATGAACTATTTTTTGTATTTTTTTCAGAATTTTAGGCTGAGTAGTTTCGGAGATCAGGGGGGGGGGGAGACGGCCAATTTTCGTCTTCTTTCATGAATAAAATCAAAACTATTCATTTTACAATAATAACAAAAATATATTTGAAATCCTCATAACGAGCCCTTTCATTTGATATATGACACAGTAAGGTTTGCAATTTTATTTTTTTAATTTCCTAATTAATCCCCCGAAAATTACCCTTATTTTAAAAACATATTTATTTACTTTGCACATATATGTTTGGGTCATAGAATTACAACATTCTACCAAATTTCACCAGATTCGGTCCAGTAGATTCGGAGCAAATTGGCTGTGACAGACGGACGGACAGACAGACGCACGAGTGATCCTATAAGGGTTCCGTTTTTTCATTTTTTGTACGGAATCCTAAATTTTTTTATCGAGAAATAGTAAGTAAGTAAGTAAGTAAATGCTTAATTTGTTTCAACAATGACACACAATACAATCAAAAACAATAAATAAAAATGAGAGGTTTAAGGTACGCAGAACCCTAACCATAGTTAGTAAAATAAGGAAATGGAATATAATTTATCCAAGCTAACAGAAATGTAGTTTCATTTCAAGTTCGGAAGCTACGCAGAAGGTGATACTGATAATAATCCAGCTAAATATTCAGGCTTCACATACAAATAGAATATCAGATACGGTGAATACGATGATGTTGACGTTAAGTGGGCGTCTGATGCTGATAATCTAAATTTTGCTCCCGCTTCCACGCACACAAATTTACTCTAACCGAAGCGAGACAAGCCATGCGGGTAGATCGCGGCGGGTCAATGAGACTGGTTTTACGCGTTTCTGGTTTTTAAGTTTTTTTTCGTTTTACACAGAATATTTAAAAGTTATTTAAAAAATAAGACATTATATTATGATGACTGTCATATGTTTAGACAATTATAATCCAAAGTTACAAGGGCTAACTTATTGTATTTCTTGAATACTCGTACGTTTTAGTATAATTTGAAGGTGATTTAGAGGCAACTTCGCAATTTTTTTATGACAAGAAATTTTTAAGCAGTCGTGTTTTTGAAACATACATATAACGACTAGAGCTAGTCCTGAACTTTGCTATGTTTTTATATTAAAGTGAGTATTTCGTTTATATTGATGATCGCTCTAAGTACTATCAGGGTCATACGCGCTCTTAAGCTGTGGTTTAGGGTATTAACGTGAAATTGCTTCTCTGCATTTTGAAATTAGCATTTAATTACACATTGAAATCGGAAATCGTAATTTTTTGTTTGCTCAAGTACCTACGTAAGTTGTCATTTATATAATAATAGGTACATGTTAACACTTATCTGTTTATGTAATAAAACATGTGTATGAAATTAAAATAATTTTAAACTAATGGTCCTGTAAATGTAGAAGAGAGGAATGGAGACATCTTTACCTGACTCCACCGACAAGAGCAAACTCTTAAGTTAAAGAAGAAGGTCCTGTAAAAACAGTAGACCTCACGAGCTCTTATAACCATGCAATATCCGACATTTTTAGCCGTGTGGTTCCCGGCAGTGTAGAATAGGACCACTCCAAGTCTTTCCGTGGATGTCGTAGAAGGCGACTTAGGAAACAAGCTAAACAAAGCTTGTAAAGATCAATGAGACCTCTCCAACCCGTCTGGCCAGCGTGGAGAGTGTAGGCCAAATTCTCTGACTGTTCTGGCACTGCTAATATATGGATCTGGTAGTACAGAGAGGGTCATGCTCCTGAAGTGGAGACTAAAAAAGACCTGACAATGATGAATGAAAATAAACCGACATTTTTCCTTATTCCCTGGCTTAGCAAAGCCATTTTAGTGAATATAACGCTACAGCTAATCCCTCCGTTTTCCCCCTTTTGGATTTTTTTGCAGCATCTTGTGTAGGATAAAGTCCTTAGTGTGTGTCTATCCGATACCAGTTCACACAGTGTTGGTATAATGTGGATGTTATGTTAGATTGAATTACTGACTTGGTAATTAAATGTATAATACTTTATTGTGACAAAAATGTTATAGATAAGTTCTGTTCCAGTGTCAAAGATCTGGGGCTGCATATTGACTCAACTCTTAGCTGGTCCGATCATGTCGCTGAGGTTAGTCGCAAGGTTACAGGAACACTGCGCTGTCTTTATAGATATTAGAACTTTCTTCCACTTAAAACAAAAGTAACTTTGACGCAATCCCTAATTATTCATATAATCGATTATGCAGACGTTTGCTTTACAAATTTAAATCAATTTCTTCTACATAAACTCGACAAACTAGCTAACAACTGCATTAGGGTTATCTTCGGACTTCGTAAATATGACCATATCTCCTCCTTTCGGTCACAGTTGGCCTGGCTCCCTATCCCCCAGCGTCGAAACCTTAGAATCCTATGCATGCTATATGCTATCCTCAATAATCCTTACTCCCCTGTTTATCTCAAATCTCAATTTATCTCTTCTCAGCTCTACGCATTCGCGAAATCTTCGCTCTTCTAACATTATCCATCCCTTATCATTGCACTGAATTTATGAATAAATCTTTTCAAATTCAAGCCATCCTTCTCTAGAATTCTCTTCCTGATTCTATTAGACGAGCGCCTAGTCGTTACGCTTTTAAACGGGCGGTTCATAAACGGTTTCTCCAAGAAATCTCTTCTTCTCGTGGTGTCCCTGCGCAGTAATTAGTAGTCGTCCATATTTGTATTTATTTATGGGAACAAATTTTTTGAGCTGTTATTTAAATATTCGAGATGTTATTATGATCAGTTGGAAAACATATTGAACAGTTATTTTTAATTTATTGGCGGTTGATTAAATATTGCGACAGTAAAACATGAATAGTAAAAAAAAATCAATTAGTCGGTTATTTTTAGGTTAGGTTAGAGAAAACCTATAGGTTAGGTTAGGTTAGAACTGCGACCAACACACGCTAGGTCGGTTTTATCCATTTTATTTTTATTCTATTTATTTAATTTATTGCACTATAAAATTAATGTACAATAGGTATAATCTTAAAGCTAAGCGCTGTCTACCAGAAAATATCTTACTAGGTTAGGAACCGCTCGTTCAAATTTTTTTACCGCTCATTTAATTATTTTCTTGCTCAATTATATATTCACTGATCCAGTTCATTATTTTTTATTACTCATTTTTGTTTACTTTACTGCTTAGTTTTAACTGCTGAACTAGTTATTACACATGCCATTTATAATTTTTAACTTACCAAAACTGCTATTTACAACTGCCTCTTTAAATCAGTGCCTTTATTTATCCGCATACATATATAATTAGTTCTTTATGTATTATATTTACATAATCATATATTTTGTATATTTATTTTATCTGATCTTTGATTTTTGATTTTGATTTTATCTATAGTTATTGTATTGGTATATATTTATTTAAAATAAATACTTATGTATATTCTTGATTTATTCTTGTAGGTTTTATAGGTACTTTTTAATTTTGTTTACACACTCTGTCGCACCACCCAAATTATTTCTCTACTTGGTCCAATGGTTGACTGCTGAGAACGCCATAAGGCGTTAAGTCCGCCATTTGTACACTTTTTTATGTGCAATAAAGTTTAAAAAAATAAATAAATAAGGCCATTGCTAAAAATTATTTTTAGCTCATCAGACGCTAGGCTCTGTCTATCTCCTAATGGATAAAGATGTGTGTGTATGTATGTTACAACGATTTATTTAATGAAACAGCTATTTCTTTACCATCCTGGCTCCTAAGATGGTAAACCGACTAGTTTTCTCGCCAAGTCACCTTTAAAAGCACAGTTTATATAAGAATTTTCATAAAAAACGTTTAGTTAGGAACTAGGATAAAAGTACTCTGTAAGCAGGTGATGTAATTTGGTCGATAAGTCTCGATTTCACATTTCACTGAATCGGTGCCATTATTTTACCGAATCATCAAATTCAAATCAATTAAAGCAACAATTAAGAAATCAGAAAAAATCTCGTCTACCGACTGAAGGAAAAGTATACAAAAGCCAACCACGATTATAAATCAAAACGCGCAATTCATTTCTAAAACGGCGGGAAGGTGCGAAACCCTGCATCCCTGTACGGGTGACTAATTAGGGTAGGGCCTTGGGAAAGGACGGTGACGAGTGACCAAACCTTTCTGCCCATTACAACTTTACCTTCAGTAATTAAACGAAATGTGACCATCTACGTCAACGATCTCCCTGGATAGATGGGATGGTCTTACTTTTAAACTCCACGGATTGTACACATGTTGTTTCCGCTGACCGAGTCATATATTTATATGTAATAATAGAAATGGACAACATTCAACAACCTTTGGCGCCTTTGCTAAGTTTGTGGGAGATTTTGGCGGGAAGGTCGGGTTTAGTTGGGGTTAGCTTAAATTATTTTGAAATTAGTGTAGTTTTGTGTAAAAAATAATAATAATTAAAACACTGCGAAATATCGTCGAGCACGGCTCCGGCCTTCCTTCGCTCTCGACGAATATTTCACGGTGTTTTATTTATTATTTTTTTTTGTATTATATTTTTTTTGTATCCAAAACGGATAAATATTTAGATAATACATTTTTTGGTATAATTTTCATATAAAAAGGTGATTGTATAAAATAGTAATACGAATTATAAAGGCAAATTTAGACAAATTTAGAGGTATTTTTGTGATTTTTTTCTATCGAGCCAAAAATATTCAACCGTGTTTTGGCTATTGTGGGTGTCTGTAGAAAATCCTTCAGATTTTTATGTAAATTTTTTGAGGATTACTGTCATCTCCGCTGTCCGCTGTCTGTCCGTTTGTCCGTCATTCACAAGGCTCTATCTCTCGAACCATAATAACTAGACACTTGAAATTTTCACTGTTTATGTATTACTATGGCCGCTAAAACAAAAAATACTAAAAATAAGAAAAAATAAAAAAAAATTAGAGGGTCATCATACAAAAAACTTGTTTTTTCAGCGTTTGTAACTAGATCTTTATAATATCATTAACTAGATACTCGAAATTTTTACGAATTATGTATTACTATGACCGCTTTGACAACAAATACTAAAAATAAGATAAAGTTACAAATTTAAGGGGGGTCGTCAAACAAAAAACGTGTTTAGTCAGCGTTTTTAACTAGATCTTTATAATGTCACTAACCTCATACTTAAAATTTTCACCGATGATATATTACTACTAATGCTGGTCCAGTCTCTCATTCTTCCTATCATTGATTATGCTGATGTGTGTTACCTGGACACCAGAGAGGAACATCTTAATAAACTCGATCGTCTTCTAAATAATTGCATTGGGTTCATATATTGCCTTCGCAAATATGACCACATCTCCTTTTTTCGTTCTGAGCTTAAATGGCTTACTATCCGACAGCGCAGAGACCTTCACATTTTATGTCAACTTCATAGTAAACTATATAATCTTTCTGCCCCTAACTACTTAACGTCTCAATTCCAGCTTCTATGCTCTAATCATGACAGGGTACTGCGCTCTTCCGACAAATTAACTCTTAATATTCCTTCTCACCGTACTGGATTTCTCTCAAATTCTTTTGCCGTCACGGCTGTACGACTTTGGAATGCCCTTCCCGATAACATCATGAGAGCACAGACGCGGGATCACTTAAAAATGCTGGTAATTCGACACTATCGCGAAAAAGCTTTGCTGCAATAATTTAAGTAAGTTTATTTATTTTATGCTTTACATAAGCATATTCATATTTATGTAAGTTTAAGTATGTAAAAATGTATATGGATTAATGGAATTTATATATGAATATATGTATATTGTATATATCTAATGTAATTATACGAATTATATATGTTTTAATATTTGTATATAACACTCTTCTTTCATTATTTTAAGTAGTTAAACTTGCACCCCATTTACTACCTTTTCTGCTACGTCCCTAAGGTGAACTGGTAGACAATGCTTAGCATTAAGTTTTACCTTTTGTATTATAATCGTTAGATTACTGTGCAATAAATCTTAAATAAGTAAAAAAGGTAAGGTCTTAAAGGTAAATTTATTTTAAAACATTGTACGGAGGTACAGAACCCTTCATGTACGAGTCCGAATAGCACTTGCCTGTTTATTTAGTCTCCACTGCAGAAGCACGACCCTTTCTGTACTACGAGTACCAGAGCCATACTTAGCCAGTAGCCAGAGGATTTAGCCTACACTCTCCACGCTGGCCAGACGGGTTGGAGAGGTTTCATTAATGTTTATACAATACAATACAATACAATACCCTTTATTGCACAAAAGTAAAAAACAGAACATAATTATCTAAAAAATTAGGAAATGCGCAAAAGGCGGCCTTATCGCTAAGCAATTTCTTCCAGGCAACCTCGTTTATATAGAAAAAAATGATGGGAAATTAGGTAGTGCGGGGTGGTCAATATAATAAACATACTTATATACAATAATTATAATAAACATACATACACCTAATACTTAAATACATACATACAACTTACACAAAAAAAACATAACAGGACAAAATGAAGAAACTAAGTGGAAACAAGGGAAGGAAATTACCTTTCATAAGGATAGAAAATGCGATTTTACTTGAGATTTAAAGCTTACATAGCTAGTGTTTTCTATTTATGCCGTTTGGTTCCCTGCAGAGTAGAATAGGACCATTCCAAGTCTTCCCGTGTATGTCGTAGAAGGCGACTTAGGAAACGCTAGCTCCCTTTATCAATGTTTGTCTATTTGAATAAATATTTGTGGAAGCAGAGAGGAGAAGGGCCTCCCTTCTCCTCTCTGCTTCCACTTTGGCTTTTTTAAAGAAAATATTATTGTTCTTTGTGGTATTAATTTTTCATCTTGAGGAAAACGCATTCGACACATCTACATCCATTGACGTCTCGTGACATCCCGCAAAATTACAGAGATTCTCTGTAGAATTGAAAAATGTTTCGCGTTTCGTGAAATTAACAAAAGAAAAAGTTGAAGGATATTAATGCCGTCCGCCTCTGCCGGGTTAAAATTCAATTTGGTCGGATATTACTTGCCAACTTTTTCTGTTATTATAATCTTTTTGGCTAGATTAAAGAGCGTTTACAAACTTTGGCCGATAAATGGATCCCAATATTTTTTAGAATTTAATCGAAGTCTTGCCAATTTTAAATTAAAACTAAAATTAGTTGTCGAGTTTCTTTGTCGACCAAGACAAACAAGACTAGAATCATCATCAGCATATGAGCCACAGGAAGTCCACTGCTGGACATAGGCCTCCCCCAAGGATTTCCAAAACGACCGATCGGAAGCGGCCCGCATCCAGCGTTTTCCTGCAACCTTGCGCAGGACGTCTGACCACCTAGCAAGTGGGTTTCCTACGCTGCGCTTGCCGGACTACTAGACTAGATTTTTTTTTTTAAATAATATTTTGCTTGCTTGGATTAAGTACTTTGTTTAGGATAAGCAAAGCATTGCATCTAAGTATCCATATATTTTTCAATCTAGCACAATGTGAATAGGAACTTTCATAACTAAATCGGTTTATGTTTTATTTAGTACGACTATTACCTATATATAGAGAGATAGATACTGCAGTCAGTTTCATCCAGTCACTATCCAAAGTAAACGGATCTTTTCATATGGAGGCTCTCTCATCATCATCTTCTTCTTCTTCTTCGTCTAAGCGCATTCCCGGTTGCATCCTCAGCTGTGCTGCCTCCGAGTCCGGGGTGCACTTTCCCACTTTTTCTTATCCAAATATAATATGCATGTCAATTGGTCACCCAAGGATGCCAAAGACCTTGCATAATGGAGAAGAAATAGCCGGAACACTTTAAATGATTTGGCTATAGTTTTACAACCGGCCACCTGCCTGACGTCAACCCTCTTTGGGAAGTATTTGTGCAAAAAGTTTTACAACCGGCCGCCGCCCGACGTTAACCTTCCTTGGGAATGCAATTGTAGCACAAGATGTTTGTGCTTAATCCAGTCGCCTCTTACGACATCCACAGGAAGAGATGGAGTGGTCCTATTCTAATTCCCGGAACCACACGGGTAACTGTGATAACATTGTATTCGGCATAATATCTTTGTAATCTGTCAAAGCTCCTCTGTGACCCAAATTAGTTTTTATCGGCGATTCTTCTCAGTTGTGGTCGTTACTGAATAAATATTCGATTCTATGATTCTCAGAGGTACAAGTCGCGCTGAGTATATTCAACTTACATGTTACCATTTGCGCACTAAGACTTTCAATGAAATTAACAGTCTTAGAATAGACCATAAGCCGTAGCCTAGATTATACTGGTCTAGGCTAGGCTTAAGCTAACAGAATTATTGGCGCAATGTTCTACAATGAACGTCTATGATCCACTCAGCTGATAGTAATTTCTAACAACCACAGTCCATTATATGAGATGATATTCGTCTAAGTATCTAAATCAATTCGTAAATGGGGATTGTTGAGTTTTTTAACCCCTAATTTTTATTTTGTTTTTCAAAGTGTAGCGTATTTCAAGAAACTAATTTAATAATTTTGTCATATTACGGCTTAGTTATTTTTTTATAAATTATTATAAAAATCATGTCAAAGACAAAGTCGCGTCTTTATAAAACAAACGGCTGAGCTAATACATATCTAAAAAATAAAATCACGCTAGTGCCATAATAGTCTTTGTCAGTGTCAGTGTCCTACAGTGAATTCAGTTGCCCATGATTGGCGGAAAGTTCTTTTCTAAGTTATGATTGGCGGAGACGGTGACATTTGACGTTATTGTCAGTGACGGATAAATACCAAAAAGGCGACTCGTATTTTTTAATGAAAGGACTCAGAGCTTAAACCGATACAGCCGCGAAGTAAGGTCAAACAAAGGTAATACGTTTGTTTGTAGAAATATCCAAAACCATTGATTATTTTGGGGAAAAAATTACCCACAACTATTCATTAACTCTGTATCTCGAAACGGATTCCAAAATAACGTTTTTCAAAAAAATTTACAATGCCCATTAAAGCTATTAAGGGCTGTTCACGAGCGCCAGCGCCTCATTTGAAATTACTTAATACGGATGTGGGTGGACTAAAAAATAATTTTGGCACATCAGGTAGACTAATAGAAATATTTATTGTACACGCATTTTTTCTTTTCTCTAATTAGCAAATAATGACGAAGATACAGCGCTTTTAAGTTTCGCATGACGTCACGATCTGGCGTCATGACGGTGACGTTAGTCGCCCTTCCTTTAAAACTTAGATAGATGCGCTGTATCTTACTGAAATATCACTACTTTGATAAAATGAAAAATATGGGTCCATTCTTTTTGGAGAATCTAACTGCCGGACTAAATTATAATAATATTTTTCGGACCCAGTCCACATAATATTTATACAGTATTCTTGAAAAGGAAGACTAAAATGTAAAATTACGTTTTAGGGAAAAAATCCAAAAAAGGTTAGCATCTATTTCTTTATAGTGATTAAGATTAAACCCTTTTATAGAAAATGTGCCCTCTTAAATCAGTCATATTGTGTGTATGACTTCAAAAACGTGCTCCGTAAATGGGTAGTGTTATTCTAAGGAACTGATATAAGGAGTCTAAAATTTTTATGAAAAATGCGGTAAATAAATAACATTTTTAATCAGGCCAATTTTGGACTAGCGATCCATAAAATGATACTTTTGACACCTCGTGTAGTAAGAAATGAAGAAAGATCACAGTTTTAAGAAAAATACTTTTACAAAATTAGTTTAAGAACTTAAGTATGTACTTTTGTAATTAGAATTTACTATAAAAATTAAGTTACTTCAATAAATTAAAAGCACCCTTGAGCGCTGTTCTTTCTAATAGCCACGATAATAAATCCTTTCCATTATTATGATCATTGACATTTATTGAGTATAAACTAAACTAAACATTTAATTTTAAAACCATAAATTCATTACACAATGACACCAGTTGTCGTAATGTTGAGTGAGACACACAGTTTTACAAATGTTCAAGCATGGGCTTAAAAAGTAAAATTCAAATGCTTTTTATGAGACTTCAAAAAATTTTAAAAATCTTCTTTTTATCTTCTTTTAAAGTTTTTGAAAATAATTTATACCTGGCTTTTTAAGTATGCGTTAAATAGTCTAGAGTAAGTTGGTACATTTGACGAATTTACGTATATTCTCTTAATATTACGTATATCTTTATCTTCTTCATCCAAGCGCGTTCCCGCTTGCATCCTCAGCTGTGCTGCTATGGAGACCGGGATGCGCTTTCCCGCTTTCTCTTCTCCAAATATTACATGCATGTCAATGGTCACCCAAGGATGCCAAAGAGCTTGTGTTGGAGAAGTAATAGCCCGAAGAGTTTAAAGATTTGGCTATAGTTTTACGACCGGCCTGACGTCAACCCTCTTTGGGAATGCAATTGTAGCACAAGATGTTTGTGCTTAATCCTTTCTTACGTCATCCACAGGAAGAGATGGAGTGGTTCTATTGTAATCCAAAACCACGTGGGTAAAATTACGTATATTTTATATATGTGAATAATTTGTCTTCTTTTCATTTATATTTTTGTGTTCGTAACAGAACAAAATGGCGCATAAAAGGAAAGTTTTTCCCAACTATGATAATGAACTCGTAACTGTGCTCGTAGATATTTTTCAGTAATAATGTAAGACTGATTAGAAGCTGACTCAGGACATTGTTATATATGTATTTAACATTGATCAAAAAGAAAGTCGGCAACACTAAGATTTTATCTTCTTGCTCGATTCGACTCGACTTCGACAACGCTCGAGTTGACAAGTTCAACCCAACATGTCTGATATTCTTTTTACCCGTGTGTCGCTAACACTGGGGTGGCGTAATAAGCTGAATGTCATAAATCATCAATGAAATATAATTAAATGTTAAATCATTTTTATTCACATGCTAAATCACCCGGCGATGCTCGTGACATGCTTCCTTAATTACGATTGGCTGTGAGAGACGGGGATTAATACGTCTTTTTGGGTAATTGGTTAATTGTTGAGAGAATAAGGATGTGTTTGTGCGCTTTCTTACAAAGGCACTTCCTTGTTTTAGGTTGTTAGATTGCCTTGAGGCTTGAGTGGTTTCTTCCACTCCACTTGTGATTTAATATTTTGGGTCGGTTTGAAAGGCTTCTTTTTCAAGTTAAATTTGAGCTACTTCCCAGTTTCAGATTGAGATGAAATTTTGTACGCTAATGTAAATCAGATGACATTGCAATATTATTATAACAAGAAGCTGATCTGATCATACAGCCGGAAGGTGACTATAGGAACCCTGTAATAAAACGACGCAACCCCAATATACTGAAACTATTAATGTGCAAAATGTATTAAAATATGAAAAATATTTTTTGGCTTTCCATACAAACTCGGACCAGCTGATCGGTCAACTTGTATGGTATGCCAAAAATTATTTTCATATTTCGATATATGCATGTTCCTTGAGGAAAGTTGTTCAGTATAATGGATGGAACCCACCCTTAAAATAGTTTCAGTATATTAAGTTAGACCCTGTATAGATAAACAGCCAAGACCCAAGACAATTTGAAAAAGGCCTTATCCAACTTGCCCTGTCTGGAGATCGAACTCAGAACCTCCGGATTGGCGGACTAGCGTGTTGACCATTACACCACGGAGGTCATCTATAAAACAACAAAATGATGAACGACCATACATTTGTATTTTATTTTATCAAGGGGAGGCAATAGTAATTAGAATACAAAATATTTCTTTAAATAGATATCGGAGAGCCAATAAAAGGTTCCAACGGATAGCAATAGACTAAATATAAAACTACTAAACAGAGCACATATTAAAATCAGCACTGATCTACGCCAAAGCATCCGCATTATGTAGGCCACACTCAGTAGCGGCGTTAGGGTAGGGCGCGGTAGGGCGACCGCCCAGTTCGCCAGATACAAAGGGGCGGTAATAATAAATATATAAATAGCGGCTGATTAATGGCGGCAACTCCTAGACCCGCCCCCCCCCCCCCCCCGTCGGCAGAAATTAATCCTATAAGATTGACGCCTAAGTCAGAGTCTGAATTGCAGTTTGGGGGGGGTGAGGGCGGCGGGAAAATCTCGCCTGGGGCGCTGGTGTAGAGCTAAAACCGGTACTGGCCACACTAACAATCGCACGAAAACCCTAATATTAGTCACTAATATGATATCTCACTGATTGATATTTACCTATACTCCGATAGCCTGTAGGGTTCGGCCGTCGGACCGCGGCTGAAATGCCCTGAGGTTTAAAGTGCGAATTTCATCTACAAAAGCCTGTGTGCTTTTTGGCCGAAATGAACAGGCTTAAGAAATGTCGCATCATGAAATGAATGAAATCTTTAAAATAGTTTCAGTATATTTTGTTAGACGTTATATGCCGCAGCACAGAATACATAAGAGTACAAACAGAATGGAATCTCACAGCGTCTCCCGCAAATTGGCGTTCCCGCACCACTCCCCCGCACTTTGTGAGCCTTTTTGCTCTCTAAATCAGGGCTTGTCTTGAGAACTGTCAACCAATAGTAACCATCATGGTGAGAAGATGCGCATATAATAATTGTTTATCCACCCAATACTATAAAGAAAGTATATTTCATAGATTTCCAAATGATGAAAACAGGTAAGCAAAGCAACAATATAATTTCACGTTATTACCCAGCAACCATCTTGATATATATACCCTTCTCGCTCTCTCGCATTGGCGGGAGAATACACAAGAGCGAGAGGGGTTATCAATTGGTGTTCAAACTTTTTGCTAGAGCAGTATAATCCAGAAAAGTTACCTAGGCACCTCGCTCACAAAGAATTACATAAACGCAGATGCCAAGTAGATTTCCGCGGGTTATAGTGCTATAATGCCATTGTTGACAATGACAACTTGACAAGCCGTGCGTGGAATTTTTTTTGAATATTTTCATATAATTACCGTATAGTTTTCCGCCGAATATGCAAATTACTATATTACAAGAGTGTATTTAGTGCGTTACGTAATCGTGAAATGGATACTGACAATGGACATAATAAATAATATTTGTGAAGTGATATTATGTAGCTGTTTCCGACTTTTCTGTAACATTTAAAATAGAATATTTTTTACGTCATAGTGTTCGCAAATCTCCTGGTATGGAAAGATATAATCGTAAATATGTCGAACTCGTTAGTAGGTAAGTATTAAATTAATTCTGCGGTGCGACCCTAAGTATAAAACTCACACATCGACGTACGTACAGATAAATTGTTTCGTTTTAGTAGTAGTAGGTATACTGTTACTCTGAATCTATGAAGTGTCGTACCAGTGGCCGCAGGTAAGCCGATCTTTTTTGACCTGTGTTATTATTAAGCAAGTTGACATGAGGTCTTACATAAAATAAAACACAAAGAACGTAATATAAAGTGAGTACAATAGGGCAGTCATATCGCTTAAATTGATCTGTTCCAGTCAACCAATATCTCGCCTGTTAAAAAAAAGAGAATTTAGATTTGGGGCCGCACGAAGTTAACCAGTCAGCTCTTTGTTACACTATCACGTTTTTATCCCTAACGGGGCAAACAGAGCCTAGGGCGGCAAGGCCCAGACCACTTTTAGCGTGATGGTGGGCATGAAGATGTAAAAGTAAATCATAATAGTGATGGGTTGTTAACCGCATCGCCTATTGATATGATTCATAGACCCTTGTCCATTCCCACGATCGGCTTTTACGAGGGCGGGTAGAGAAGCAGCTGGTAGTTACATTATTTGTTTGTAAATTAAGCTCTTTGTTGGTAAATTATAACTTAAACTTATATTAATATTAAACTTCTCGACTTTGTTATCGAGCTTAATATTAAAACTTTCAGCTGATAAGGCCTCGCGTAAATTACTGCTTGCTAGTTGCTATTAAGGGCCGGCGATCGGCTATTTGGGAAAATGATGGATGGCAAAGTGGGCCTTTACCTTTACTTAAATTGGGTTATGGGCACACGCACACTATGTGTTGAGATATAAGAAAAAAAAAACAAAATTTTACCTCTTTTAATTTTCACAAAATGAGGAAAATTATCACTATGTCATTATAAATCTACCCTATACTTTATCTATAAGAAAATAGAAGTTATTTTAATCTTTAATATAAAATTAATACACTTCTTCATCCAAGCGCGTTCCCGGTTGCATCCTCAGTCAGCTGTGCTGCTTCGGTGCGGGGTGCGCTTTCCCGCTTTTCCCTCCCCAAATATAACATTCACGTCAATGGTTAACCAAGGACGCCAAAGACCTTGCGAAGTGGAGAAGAAATAGCTGAACAGTTTAAATGATTTGGCTATAGTTTTACGAGCGGCCGCCGCCCGACGTTAACCCTCCTTGGGAATGCAATTGTAGCACGAGATTTTTGTGTTTAATCACCTTAGTCGCCTCTTACGACATCCACAGGAAGACATGGCGTGGTCCTATTCTAACCCAAAACCACACGAGGGATAAAAATATTACACTAGCTACATAAACCTAGAAATCAGCTACTAATTGGCTTTAAGTAGGAGTAACATCTGTTAAGTTAATTTTAACTACGGTTCAACCGTGACCCGGGGTTAGCGGGGGTTTAAATTAGGGTGATTAAAAAAAGACATGATCCTGTAAAGAACGCTGGTAACTGCCTATTAACTGTCTCGTTAAAATATTTCAGTTAAATATATAAAAGCTTTCATTGTGGTAACAAGAATTGAAAATAAATATCCTGTCTCTCTCATCTCAGCGTCTTCCCAGTTGCGTTCTCAGCTGTAAAGCTGTGAAGCCCGGGGTCCGCTTTCCGGCTTTTCCTTCTCCAGTTCGCACGGTCTTGAGCAGCCTTGGTAGTAAGACCACTGGCACGCATATCATCCCTGACGACGTCAAGCTAGCATTTCTTGGGTCTACGTCTGCCGGAACCCGGCGGATGGGGCGTGGCTGTACATTTGTTTCCTACGTAACTTGCCGTAAAATAAATATTCTATCAGAAACAATATGAACGTAGTCTCTCTAGTAGAATAACGTGTGTGTATGTGTGTGTGGTTTAAACCACTGTCCACCCATAACAAGTGATATAGGCAGCTTATCCTAAACAGAATCAAACCTTTACAAACGTAGTTAAGCTTTTATTTTGAAACGAAATGTCAGATTTGTAATTTCAAAGAAATTGCATATTCTAGGCAGACGAGTATAACCAGAGAATAAATAATACTAACGTACAGAAGTCTCACTCAGCAAAGAAATACAAAGAAATATCTACTAAATATGGCTAGCGATATGGTTTAATTTAGCTCACGTCAGAACTCAGCAACTTTTCGTATAGATACCTAGACATCCATTGCAAGCCAATTTCATTCTTATTACTCTGGACGAACGATTCGTATAACTGAATTTATTACCCGGAGAGGCCGCCTGCGCGCATCGTAATAATAAATAAATATATAAGGACAAATCACACTGATTGAGCTAGCCCCAAAGTAAGTTTTAAACTTGTGTTATGGGATACTAACTCAACGATACTATATTTTATGATAAATACATATATAGATAAACACCCAAGACCCAGGACAATTTGAAAAAGGCCATTTTCCAACTTGCCCTGGCTGGGAATCGAACCCAGAATGTAGGTACATTTTCGATACCTAAGCGGGGAGTGACACAGGCCTGGTATAACTGGTCTTCATATATCAAGTCAAGTGAACTTGAAATAGAATACAGTGTATTATTTCATATCTGACCATCAGTATGGAAAACTTCTAAATCTTTATATTTTATTTCAAGTCCATATTTAAAACAAGTTATACTTAGCCGATATACAATTTCGTTGAAATACAAAAAACGTATATTGCGCGGGTCCTTAGGAGATTCCGTTCTGTATGTCTTCTGTGGCAAAAGTCTAGGGTGAGGGGGGGATTTTGGTAGATGCAATTTTTCGTTTGCGGACACAAAATGCGGACTAGACTAAATAAGTTTAAAACAAGTTTTATGACGTTTATTTTGGCTGGATATCGATCCTATAGTCTCCGGAGTGGCGGACTAGCGCGTTAACCATTACACCACGGAGGCTCCCAGTTTGAATCCGCCGATCGACCTGACGGAAGTCGACCAGCGGATTCAAACACACACAAAAGGTCATATTACCATAATCGGGAGTAAAAAAACATCCAGCATACAACATGAGTCGCGAGACGACGAGCCCTGAATATAAAATGGCCGGTAATTGGAAAACTCGTACAAACAAACAAAATTAATTTTCGCTGTAATAAACTGCTGCTAGTTGAGCGTTGGGGTTCCGTGAGCTTTTTTATCTTCTTTATTTCTCCCATGCCGGTCTGGGAGAAAAGAAAAACCTAGAATGTAACAGCTGCTTCTCTTCCCTCACAGATCGTAGAAGACGATCGAGGGAATTGGTGAAAATGTAAATCATGTTAATAGACGATGCGGCTAGTCTTACGTGGCGAGGGCGAACCCCGAGCCACTCCCAGCAACCAAGTAACCAAGGCCTCCGCGAGGTCGTAAGGTCATAGCCCACTTACGACTCTGCTCCCACCCATCAAAATAAATATTATTGAAATATGGGCTTTAGGTAGTGCTCTTTAAATATATTTTACATTGGCAACATAAATTAGCAGGCAGCTCACTGTCAGCGAGCTTACCGCCATCAGACTGCTTGGAGGTTGACGCCTCGCTGTCAGCACGCTGACTGCTAACAGTCGCCGCGGCGACTAGATGAGCCAGCTAATCTAAGGGAGGGATCCCTTAGATTAGCTGTCGAAACGAAGACCGGTGGGCGCCTGCTAGCTGTCGGTGCGTGGACCGCAAGCAGTTGTATTAGTTTAGGGCGGTGTTGGAGCAGTTTTTTAGACATATATATATATATATATATATTTTATTACTTCAAGATGGCCGCCTATTCTTAACTGTTTGGCACTTGCTTCCGGTGAAGGAAAATATCGTAAGGAAACCTGCCACACCAGATCACTAGTGAAGTGAGTAATAATGACTGTTTTCACTAGATGGCAGTCATTGAGCTACTTCAGATGCCTTAAGGCAGCTCGAAAAGTCTAACACCAGTGTTAAAATAACACACTTTCCTTTTTCCTCAAAATATGTAACGACTTTTTTGAAGTCGGTCAAATGGCCAATGTTTTTCGCTGAGAATGTAGCTTTCCGATTCCTTATTTTTTTTATATCAGTAAAGTACTTTTTGACTTTATTTATTTACAAACAAACACTCTAACAATCAAATCTTTTCTCTTATACAGTGTCTAACAAAATATACTTAAACTATTTTAAGGGTGGATTCCTTTCCCTAAGGAACACAATCAAAATATGAAAAAAAATTTTTGGGCGAAAAGTTGCCCGAACAGCTGATCCGAGTTTGTATGGAAAGTCAAAAATAATTTTTCAAATATGATATATGTTCTTCGGGGAAAGTTGTTCAGTATCATGTACTGAATTCACCGTTAAAATAGTTTTAGTATATATTGTTAGACGTTTTATACATATAGTATTATATGTATAATATTTGGTAAAGTACCTACACCTAATAAATAGTTGCCATATTTACTTACACCAAACATAGCGAAATTAAACCACAACATATAATATATATATATAAACATATAAAAGCAGGGAACCACGGAACCCAGGAGCCCCGCAGGGCTGCCTTGTCGGCTTTAAATTGCCGGAAAATCTGGGACGGAAATATATGTAAGTAGGTGGGTGTATGTTATTAATTTAATGCTATTTATAGTTTGACGTTTTCAGTGGAAGTTTCGGCTTTCAAGGATATTTTGCTTAGGTATTAGGTTTCTTTCGAGTGTTATAAAAAATAATTAAAAGTTAGTTCTTTCAAAGATAATTTGTCCCAGTGCCATTAACTAAAAAGTTTTTTTTTCTTTTTATAATAACAAGCGTCTATACTGGGTCTAACGAAATATACTGAAACTATTTTAAGGTGAAGATATAGGCAAATGGCCTTGAAGTGGCGCCCTCATTTGAAATAAATTGTTAACTCGTAAATATGGAGATTATTTCCATATTGCTCTTCGTCATGCACTAGATAGCCCTTTAAATTATTTTAGGAACCAACGTTGAAAGTATTTACATTAGTCCGTCTACCTTTAAAACTTGCCTCCGCCAAAAATGGCCACGGCAAGTTTTAAAGCTAGACTTATCACCAATAATAGTTTCAACGGCAGTTCATAAAATAATTTAAAGGGCTATCTAGTGCATGACGAAAAGCAATATGGAAATTATCACCATATTTACGAGTTAACAATTTATTTGACACTTCAAGGCCATTTGCCTATATCTTCACCTGAAGGGTGGATTTAGTCCATGATACTGAACAACTTTCCCCAAGGAACATATATCGAAATATGAAAAATAATTTTTGGCCTTCCATCATTAAGGCGAAGATATAGGCAAATGGCCTTGAAGTGTGAAATAAATTGTTAACTCGTAAATATGGTGATAATTTCCATATTGCTCTACGTCATGCACTAGATAGCCCTTTAAATTATTTTATGAACTGCCGTTAAATCTATTATTGGTGATCCGTCTAGCTTTAAAACTTGCCGTGGCCACTTTTGGCGGAGGCAAATTTTAAAGCTAGACGGACTAATGTAAATACTTTCAACGGTGGTTTATAAAATAATTTAAAGGGCTATCTAGTGCATGACGAAGAGTAATATGGAAATTATCTCCGTATTTACGTGTTAACAATTTATTTCAAATGAGGGCGCCACTTCAAGGTCATTTGCCTATATCTTCACCTTAAGTACATAGATCTCGTTGCCTTCCATACTAGTTGACTGCAGCTGATCCGAGTTTGTAATAAACGCTAAAAATTATTTTTCATATTTCGATATATGTTGCTTAGGGAAAGTTGTTCAGTATCATGAAATGACATCACCCTTTAAATAATTTTAGTATACTTTGTTACATGTTATAAGTACCTATACCTACGCGTCTATGTTAATAATTTAGTGCTTGTTTATACAACGTGGAAGGGACATACCCGTAATAAATCAAACCACGGGCTATACTAGATCACTATAGTATAATGAAATCAAAACAACAGTCAACGAACAAAAAAAAAATTGATATTCCCATACAAATCGCCCGGGCGGCTGCACACTTTTGTATGGAAATAGCGATTTTTTTTTTTTTTTAGCTATTATTTTAATTTCATTATACTATCTTAATGGTCTAGTATAGACCGTGGTTCGATTTATTACGGGTATGTCCCTTCCACGTTGTATGTTGCTTAGGAAAAGTTGTTCAGTATCATGAAATGATCACCCTTATACATATAATTTGAGTATATTTTGTTAGATATATAAGTACACCTACGCGTCTATGTTAATAATGCTTGTTTTTATACTACGCAGTTGGTACCTAACCTACCTATAAAGTAGGAAAGTTTGGCCTTCAAGAGTATGTTGTGTAGCGTATCGAAAATATTGAGGCCGTACCTGAATTTTCCGAAGTCCAGTGCTGCCCCCATTTAAAATAAATCATTTCAAAGAAAACGAAGACATTATTTAAAATTTTGCTACTACCAAGTCCTAGATAACCCTTCCAAGTATTTTATGAAGTACTGTTTTCAGTTTAAAGTGAGAACGTTAAGCTTTACTACGCACATTTGCGAAAAACGGCCACTTTTGGCTAATGTGCGTAGTAAAGCTTAACGTTCTCATTATAAACTGTAAACAGTAGTTCATAAAATACTTTGAAAGGTTATCTAGGATTTGATAGTTGCAAAATTTTAAATGATGTCTTCGTTTTCTTTGAAATGATTTATTTTAAATGGGGGCAGCACTGGACCCCGGAAAATTCAGGTACGGCCTTAACGTTCTCATTATAAACTGTTAAATTGAAACATAATTGCTGAATAGAAAATTTATTATTCATTGTTTAAATTTTGTAGTAGGTAAGTGTGTGTTATTAATATAATTATCTCTAAGTTAACTTCCACAGTAACGTCCTAAGTCAGAAAGTACCGGCTTAATAAATATAGGGTATTCCCATACAAATTCTACGGTTGGTTGAATACTTTCTTAAGATAATATAAAAAAAACTACCAGCTTCGTTTTCTTTGTTGAGTTCTTCATCATATCTTTACCAAAATAATATGGGACCATCTTGGTAGGCTTCTGAATAAAAATAAAAATAAATCGGTACACAATTGGCGAAGACATCGCGTAATATACATACAAAAAAACATACGGGTCGATTAGATAACCTCCTCCTTTTTGAAGTCGGTTAAACAGACGAAAATTCTTCTGAAATCCACATCCACTGTCTATAAAACACATCCAAAAATAGTGACTGAGCTACCAGATCGTGGATTTTCGGAAAAATAATCCAACAAGCAATTTTTTACTTTGAGTTACATGTAGCCGAAACTAGATGGCGCTAACATCGAAATAGAACGCGCTATGGTTTTGTTTATCATATCCTGACTTAGTCGGCCGCCATCTTGAATTTCCTCGTGCCTCAATCTATTGAGTAAGGAAATTATTGGGCCTTGGTGATTCTCGGCTTATGCCCTAAAAGGGCGAAAGTATTTTTGTGTGGGCTCAGGTCGTCCCTTTGAGCTGCTCACCTACTTTTGTGAGCGGCTCGGGTGAAGCGATCTGCCTACCTATAAAGAAATTTATTCGGAAGTGGCAACCTCTTGCCTTACATCATAATTCGCTGGATAACTTTTTAGGGTTCCGTAACCAAAGGGTGCAAACGGGACCCTATAACAGAGAGTTCGCTGTCTATCCGTCTGTCACAGGGCTCTATCTTTTTTCACCGATCATGTATTACAAGAAACGTGTTTTTTTAGCTTTTTAAAACATTGTACGGAGGTACGGACCCCTTCAAGTACTCGACCGGACTTTTCTAAATGGCAAAGACAAACATTTTTTATGGGCTTTGTATGAAAATTACAACCGTGACGTCAATATTTTTTCGGGTCAAATAACATTTTTTATATCAGTTCACTGCATTATTAAATCTAAATTAGTCATGTTGAAAATGGATATGATCAATGACAAGTGACGTTATTTTGTGACGTTTTATTAATTTATTTCCCATCAGAACCATTTGCGCAAGTAACAATTGTTTTTTAGTCAAATACGAATTACTTCTAGGGATACGCTTTATCCCATAGCTAATCATAGACGACAAGGTTAAATGATACAGATACATTATCACGTCTTTATCCCTAACGGGGTAGACAGAGGCCTGGCCCGTAAGACCAGGCCTCATTTCGCGTGAAAGCGTCGCCTACATGATTTAGATTCTTGCACATTCCCTCGATCGGCTTTAACGATACTACTGCGCGGGAATAGAAACAGCTGGTACATTTTAAGTTTTTATGCATGCTTTAGAATCTAGAAAACAGGCATAAATTTGAGCCTTCCTTTTGACATAATAGCACTAGTTTCTCCTTCTTCATCTAAGCGCGTTCCCGGTTGCATCCTCAGCTGTGCTGCTTCGGAGCCCGGGGTGCGCTTTCCCGCTTTTTCTTCTTCAAATAAAACATGCATGTTAATGGTCACCCAAGGATGCCAAAAACCTTGCAAAATGGAAAAGAAATAGCCGGAACAGTTTAAATGATTTTGACGAGGTCGTCCATAACCATTACGCCACGGACCTCCGTGGCGTAACTTAACACGCTAGACCGCTAATCCGGAGGTTCTGGGTTCGATCCCCAGCCAGGGCAAGTTGGAAAATGGCCTTTTTCAAATTTTCCTGGGTCTTGGGTATTTATCTGTATATGTATTTATCATAAAATATAGTATTGTTGAGTTAGTATCTCATAACACAAGTTTAAAACTTACTTTGGGGCTAGCTTAATCAGTGTGATTTGTCCCTATATATTTATTTACTTATAGTTTTACGACCGGCCGCCTGCCTGACGTCAACCCTCTTTGGGAATGTATTTGTGTGAAAAGTTTTACAACCGGCCGCCGCTTGACGTTAACCGTCCATGGGAATGCAATTGTAGCACGGCATGTTTGTGCTTAGTCCTTTAGTTGCGTCTTACGACATCCACAGGAAGAGATGGAGTGGTCTTATTCTAACCCGGAACCACACGGGTAAATATAGTGAAATATGTTACAATTATAGTTAGTACATATTTCACTATAAAGACTGCATTTTATACTCTTAGTTTATACTATACGGGTCCGAGTAAAAGCTACTGCATTCATAAGCGAAAACGCACATTCGCATTATTATGTAAGCTTCCCGTTTCATTATATGATTGCCCTATATCCCATTTGCATTAATAGATTTTAAATTATGTTCCCGCGCCCGCACATGAAATAGGATTGTCATGTTGTGAATAGCAATGCAGTGCAACTGCAAAATAGATCAAGGACCAGAAGAACATATCGCATACCTACTTCATCATTAGGTCTTTTTTAGTCTCCACTGCAGGAGCACGACCCTCTCTGTACTAACAGAGCCATATATTAGCCAGAGAAGTCAGAGGATTTGACCTACACTCTTCACGCTGGCCAGACGGTTGGAGAGGTCTCAATGATGTAGCTTTGTTTAGCTTGTGTTTCCTAAGTCGCCTACTACGACATCCACGGGAAGACTTGGAGTGGTCCTATTCTACTCTGCGGAACCACACAGCTAATGCGCGCTATTTGATTTGACCAATAAGCGCGCGTGGTGGTAGAGTTGGCCCTTACCAGGAAGGTGAGACATCAGACGTTACATGTTACACATCAAGCGATTACTGTAGGGATCGCTCGTTTTTTAGGGTTCCGGACAAAGCGTAAAAATGGGATCCTATTACTAAGACTCCACTGTCCGCCCGTCCGGCTGTCTGTCTATCACCAGGCTGTATCTCATGAACCGTGTTAGCTAGACAGTTGAAATTTTTACAGATTATGTATTTTTGTTGCCGCTATAACAAAAAATACTAAAAACAGAATAAAATAAATATTTAAGTGGGGCTCCCATACAACAATGATTTACGTGATTTTTTTGCGGTTTTATGCTCGATATTTCAACAACATGCAGGCAGACGCTTGATATATAAATTTACAGATTATTTAGTTGTATATTACGTATGGTACGGAACGCTTCGTGCGCGAGTCCAAATCGCACTTGGCCGGTTTTTTCCAATGCGTTATCAGATGTTCAGTCAAAATATTGGGAAGATTTTTGGAGGAAAGGTTTTTGGCTTTACATCGCTGTAAATCATATTACAGAGGAAAGTTAAGATACCTGTGCCACCTCACGTAGTGCGCATCGCGCGCGGTGGCACAGGTATCTTAACTTTCCTCTGTACGTCGGATCTGTTATGCTGTAATTTGTGGCATGCAGTGTGCTAACGGTGCCTACCATTGTTCAGCAAATTAGGTGTGAGTATTGTCATAACGGCTGCAGTGGGACTGGCCAGCAGGCCTGCTGGATTTGCTAATAGAGTCCCAGGTTACCTAGATACAAATAGGTTAAGGGGCTAGATGAATATTCCATTGGAAATAAATTATTTGAAAGGAAACAAAGTCAAAGACAACAATTTTTATTCGATGTAGGATAAATATATCACTTATTGAAGGTCATTGTTTTTAATTATTTTTAGTGCAAAAGCTACCGATACTATAGCGTTCGTACGACCACTGTTGAGAAGAAACGCCGAAAGAAACTCATTTACACAGTATTTGTCGCCTACGCGCCGGAAGGGCTTTGTCAGTTTACAAAGATATTATGCCTAATACAATGTTATCACAATATAACATATAAAGCTTGCGAACGAGTGCCAAATCCAATTTACAGAAATAAGCAACACTGAGTAGTCCGAGCTGACCAGACCCTACTGACGAAGATATCGTTTAAAATTTTGTCTCTAGTAAGCCCTAAATACTAGATAACCCTTCAAACTATTTTATGAACTGCAAGAACGTGAAGCTTTTCTTCGCACATTTGCGAAAAACTACCACTTTTGGCAAATATGCGGAGAAAAGCTTTACGTTCTCCCTTTGAACTGTAAACAGTAGTTCATAAAATAGTTTTAAGGGTGGTCTAGGGCTTACTAGAGACAAAATTTTAAATGATTCACTGATGCAATGAGCACTGGACCCCGGGAAATTCATCTTGCCTCTTAAGTACTTCGTAAATAAACTGTTCAACACAGATTTTGATCCTACAGATTTTGAACTTTATTTAAGGAAAGTACTATTTGAGAGAATTAAAAAATATACATTCTGTAATATGTATTTTGTTTCATAATAAAAAGCAAAGATATCAGCCGACAAAATAATTACGTGTCCGTGTGTCTTAAACGAATAGGTAAACCAATTTCGATGCGGTTTTTTTAATCGAAAGCCGTGTAAGATGGTTCTTAGCTATTTTTTTATTTTATTTATTTAATAAATCCACAGCCCTTTATATACAATAAGATTTTACATTATAGCTACAACTTACAGCCAATAATGGATTTTCATTATATAATTTGTAAACAAGTGAGTAAATAAGTAGCGAGCACAAAGCGTATTACCTAAGCGTAATAATCTATATCTATATATAAAATGAAATTTAAAATTAAAATTACAATATGTATTTATAAATATACAATAACAGAAGGGCCTCTCCTTTAGCCCCGTGGGTGTGTGGTGTGAGTGATGTGGAGAAGTGTGTGTGTGTGTCCGTTTGATGCTATGTTTGATGAAAATCGGTTCAGCCGTTCACAAGTTATTGGGGGTGAACGCTTGACAGTCAGTGGTATTTTAATGTGCCCGGCAACTGGCAAATAAACTTGTGAAGATAACTAATACTGGTAATAAGGCAGATTTATATTTAAATTACTGTAACAAGTAATTTAAATATAAATCTGCCTTATCAATAAAGTTTTAATAAATAAATAAATTATGGAAGTTACATTCCATAATTTATTTATTTATTGAAACTTTAATTATTAAAGATTTATATTTAAATTACTTTTATATATTAAAACTTTATTGATCCACAATAATAATAGGGATGATAACTGAGTCAGAAAATAATTATTCTAATTAGTCCGTTAGTTAGATTATTCAAAAATAATGTACCTATATTTTTCAGTTTATCAAAAAAGTAAAAATTCACAAAGATACAGTATCTAAGTTCCAGAGTGGGGGCTTGTGACTTGTGTAAAAATCGTACGAAAGCGTGACGTCATGCGAAATTTAAATGCGCTGTATCTTCGTCATTTATTGTTTCTCAGAGAAAAGAAAAAATATGTGTTACTAACTACGTTCTGCTACCAAAAATATGTGGGCGCAGATAGCCGAGAATACGTTCTGGGTACCAAGAGATTTTGTGACTACGCTCTTGGTACGAGTCCGGCAATCTCAACGGCAACAAACAAACACACATACAACCTACGCAGTCTGCTACCACCCTGTATATAGGTACAGGGGCCTATTTTAATCTAACTTAACCTAATTATGAGTTTAACTGAATTCTAACTAAGAGTAATTACATTAATTATAAAACTCACCGCTTCCCCGCGGTCTTCAGGCAGCCTCGCCTGGCCTTCGCGTCGATTCTGAGTTCCTCCTCAGTGGTGGCGACGGCCTTAGGTCCCTCTCTAGGTCCCAAGGTCCCAAGGTGAGAAGAATTGGGTCCCTACAATAACCCCACATGAGCTCATGTACGTTGCCCCAACTAATACGTCGTATTTATAACACCAATTCAAGACCGCACAATAAGTTTCTTGTTCTTCTTTCGACACTTCAAGATTATTGACATACAGTATCACAAACTAACAATTTTCATAGCCACATAGGCACGCGCTTCACAATTTACACAAATCACTGTTCTTTACGCAACACAAACAATTTCGGCTCCCCGCCGTTCCAAATGAATTGGCCACAAACAATTAACGACAGTTCTCACGAAACATTCATTATTTATATCAAAAATTACAAACTTAATGCTTCCAAAGCACGAGAGGATGCCACACCCAGTCTTTTTACAAAGGCAAGTCCATTATAATCGCCTCGCCCGCAACTTGACATAAAGACAATGATTATTTTTCTGGTCGGCAAAGACAATCCGCGCACGGGAAATCGATAATCTTGCCCGTTTTTGCGGAGATCACACGCAGATGGCGCTAGTCTCCTAACAAAGCACTTTTATTCAAAACAATATGTGTACAATATTTTTTAATAATCTAACCGAAGGCCTAAATATATTTTTTCTGTCATCATGCCTATTGTTTACAATTGGCGGACTTAACGCTAATAGCGTTCTCTCCCAGTCAAACATAGGGATAATGTTCATAATGGTCTGGGAGAAAAGAAAAAACTTAGAATGTAGCAGCTGCTTCTTTTCCCGTGCAGATCGTAGAAGCCGTACAGTCGAAAATACGAATGATATCAATAGGCGATGCGGCTAGCAATCCATCCTACCCTATTTTTATTATTTTTTTCCATCTCGCCAATTATCACTCTAAAAGTGCTTGCGGCCCTGAGCTCTGTTTGCTTAACGCCGCAATACCCAGCATGCTCTGTCTGCCCCGTTGGGAATAAAGACGTGATAGTGTATATTTAAATTAGTGTGTAGAGCCGTGTCTGGAGTGGTGGACGTGTCATTTTGGTAGGTGAGGCCGTCATTAACCCGCACTAATTAAGTGGCCGCTTCGTGTTATCGTGTAGGGTCACAACATTTATGATCATCACCAGGTCTTTTTTAGTCTCCACTGCACACGACTCTCTCTGTACTGCCAGAGCCTATATTAGCCAGAGCAGTCAGAGGATTTGGCCTATACTCTCCACGCTGGCCAGACAGACGGGTTGGATAGGTCCCATTGATGTTTAAAGGCTTTGTTTAGCTTGTGTTTCCTAAGTCCCCTTCTACGACATCCACGGTAAGACTTGGAGTGGTCCTATTCTACTCTGCCGGGACCCACACGGCATCCTAGTAATTGAACCTACGTATATTCCCTACCTATCGCAGGTTTGCTAGTAATTTGCGTGCTGCCATCTCTGTGAGCAGCTGGTACTAATAAATTAGTCTGCAAGTTTCTACTATTTAGAGGCTCTGCAATAGTTTGTATGACGTTTGGTATCTGCTACGTACTTACGACTTGGAGTGGTCCTATTTTACTCGGCCGGGAACCACACGGCTTACGGCCACAACATTCAGGTACATTATTTTTTGACGATTGGGGGTGCCGGGACGATCCCCAGTCAGCGCAAGTCGGAAAATAACTAACAACAGTAAGAGTATACAGAACGGAAACTCCTAAGGTCCCGCGAAATATGCGTCCCCATTCCCCGTCCTCGCACCTCTCTCCCGTTTTCGCATTGACAACGGGCGAGAGCGGGCGAACAGTGAACACACACTGCATGGCGCAAGTTGGCGCACAAGAACGGGGGAGAGGTGCGGGGGCGGGGAACGGGGACGCATATTGCGCGTACTTTAGGAGATTCCGTACTGTTTTCTGTGAGCTAGCTGAATCAGTGTTATTTGTCTTTATCTATTTATTATCGCGCTCTTCTTCTTTTCGTGTCGATGGTACTATATTTTGTCACTCCACTCCAGGATCGGGCCACTTCGATAGCTATATCATTTGCGGCCATCAGGGCATCCCAAGTGCTGGTGATTGGACACCTGGGACACGTAAGAACGTAAGCTTTATAATATTATCGCGCTAAAAGTGGCCTTTCGGTTTTGCGGCCCTGGGCTCTGTCTGCTCTGCTTAGAGAAGCAGGACGTGCTCAGGCTGCCCCATTGGGGATAAAGACGTGATAGCGTATATGTATCTATTTATTTTATACTATACTTTGTATCTACTAAACAACTACTTAACTTAAACCTGACTACGGAAAAATAACATTCATACTTTAAGAAAACACGAACACTGCTTCAAACTTTTTAATTAATCCTCAATTTTCCACCCATATTCAATTATCCCATAAATAAATTTAAAATAAAATATTACACAAAAGAACTTGGATAACAGAATTTTAACAACTTAACCCAAACTGACACATGTTTAACTTAAAGATGTTTACTGCTCGAGATTCTAACGCAGACTGCACCTGGCTGCCCCGAGTAACGCCTTTTATTGATTCGAATTTCCCACTCATATTTTGACAACTGTTGTTCGTTAAAATAATAACAAAATATTTTTAAACATAACGTTATTTTACAAAACAATGTAACATAACTTTATTTAATTTAATAAAATTAATAAAATAACGTTATTTTTCTGTTCAAAATATGGAAAACCTTACAATACTGAAAAGTACATTAAGTATACCAGGAAAAAATGCTTTTTAAATCAGTAGCGTTGTACTATATAACTGCTTTAAGAAATACAGCTTTTTAGGAATACTACGGTATAAGTACCTACCGCTGAACATTAGTTCAGGGGGGTTACTCCATAAATTAATACGATAGTCGTCTGATAGTGACGTCCTATTTCTATGTAAAACCAAACGTACGTACGTCTTGCGTACCGCTTTTGGAGTAACCCTACAGATTTTAGTCAGTTTCGTGGCCCCAAGTTGTAGAAATGCGGATTTAATTCTGAGTTGCAGCAGTGGACTGCAGGAATTCACAATTACCGCGGGCGGCCATTTGTTTGTGAACAATTTGTTGTTATTAATGTTCGCATTTTGAGCCTTAATTATTCTCGTGTTTCTATTTTGTAGTAGGTACTCATTTATTTATTCCATAACAACATACATTGTGCCGGAAATCATAACAATTTTAACTAAAAACTTCATCTTCATCATCATCATATCAGCCACAGGAAGTCCACTGCTGGACATAGGCCTTCCCCAAGGATTTCCAAAACGACCGATCGGAAGCGGCCTGCATCCAGCGTTTTCCTGCAACCTTGCTCAGGTCGTCTGACCACCTAGCAGGTGGGTGTCCTACGCTGCGCCTTTGAGAACCTTTCTGCCCCATCGGCCATCGATTCTTCGCGATATGTGCCCCGCCCACTGCCACTTCAATGAGCTAATCCGCTGGGCTATGTCTGTGACCTTAGTTCTTCTACGAATCTCCTCATTTCTGATTCGATCACGTAAAGAAACACCTAGCATAGCCCTCTTCATAGCCCGTTGAGCGACCTTGAGCCTTCTTATGAGACCCATAGTAAGGGACCACGTTTCAGAGCCATAAGTCATCACTGGTAACACTATTTGATTAAGCACTTTCGTCTTGAGGCACTGAGGTATTTTGGACGAAAAGACACTGCGTAACTTCCCGATCGCTGCCCAGCCGAGTCGGATTCGTCGAAAGACCTCTTCCTCGAAGCTGGAACTACCTGCCTGGATCAATTGACCCAGGTAGATATACTGGTCTACAACTTCGAGGGTGGAGCTCCCAACAGAAACAGGTAAAGGCGTTACGTGCATGTTCGACATGACCTTTGTCTTGTCAATGTTCATTTTCAGGCCAACCGGTTGGGAAACTTGATTTAAGTCTTCAAGCATCGTACTTAAGTCCTCCATCGATTCTGCCATGACAACGATATCGTCGGCAAATCGAAGGTGAGTGATATACTCGCCATTGATGTTAATGCCCAGTCCTTTCCATTCTAGAAGCTTGAAGGCATCTTCCTGAGCAGCGGTGAACAATTTTGGAGATATGACATCTCCCTGTCTCACGCCCCTTTGCAATGGAATAGCCTTCGTACTGAGCTCCTGGACTCGGACCGACATAGTGGCTTTGTTGTATAAACACTTCAACACCTCGATATACCGATAGTCAATACAGCACCGCTGGAGAGACTGGAGCACGGCCCATGTTTCGATCGAATCGAAGGCTTTTTCATAGTCCACGAACCCCAAGCACAACGGCTGGTTATACTCCCTCGTCTTCTCTATAACCTGCCGCAGCGTATGGATGTGGTCCATGGTACTATAGCCTTTTCGAAACCCGGCTTGTTCGGGAGGTTGGAAGGCATCAAATCTGTTAGCGAGGCGGTTCGTGATGACTCTCGAAAACAACTTATACACATGACTCAGAAGTGTAATGGGCCTATAGTTCTTCAAGAGAGTGTTGTCATCCTTTTTGAAGAACAGAACCACCACACCCCTGTTCCACGCCTCTGGCGTCACTCCCTCGAGTAGAACGGAATTAAGAGCCTTTGAAGGACTTTCAGTACCAGCGTTCCGCCCGCTTTCAAAAGCTCTGCTGTGATTCCGTCCTCGCCCGGCGCCTTGTTGTTTTTAAGCTGTTTGAGAGCCATCCTAATCTCGTACAGACTGATGTCCGGGATATCTTCGGTATAGTGTCGGGTTAACTTGGCTCTTGGATCTTTTGCCGTATTTATGTTAGGTTTTGCAACGGATGTATATAACTGTCCATAGAACCTCTCGATCTCTCCCAGAACCCCCTCCCCCGTCGACAAAACGTTTCCGCCCTCCGTCTTCAGCTTAGTCAATCGGCTCTGCCCAGTAGACATAGCCCTTGCAAACACTTTGGAACCTTTATTTTGTTCTATCGTCTCCTTAATACATTTAGTATTAAAGGAGCGAATGTCGTGTCGCAAGGACTTTTGAATTTTTCGGTTGAGCTTTCGATATGACTTAGCATCTTCGGAGGTTTGCAGCGGCATGGATTGTCGCTGTGTCATAAGGTCTAGGGTCTGAGCAGAGATTTTTTGAGGCTTTCTTTTAGGGCGGGACTTAAAGAACTTAGATCCCACTGCTTGGACAGTTTCTATAAACCCGTTGCTTATCTCGTCCACTGAAACGCAATCCTGGAGAAGTTCAAAGCGATTGGAGAGTTCAACTTGATAGCTTTCGGGGTTTTGGATCTGGCTAAGCGATGGTCGGAGCGTAGACTTCATAAGCCTTGACCTTTCAAGTCGGAGGTCGATATTCAAGATGCCTCTTACAATTCGGTGATCGCTGCCGGTTTTAATCATATTGATCACAGAGACATCATTGAATATCTGCCTCTTCGCTATCAGGAAGAAGTCTATCTCGTTCTTGACTGGGGGCTGGTTATTCTTACTAGGACCCATCCAGGTCCACTTCCTCTGTGGCGGCTTCTTGAAGAAAGAGTTCATCGCAAAGAGTCCCTCTTCCTCCAGAAAAACAGCCAGCCTGTGCCCCCTGTCATTGCGCTTACCATATCCAAATTGCCCCACCCTGATCTCTCCATCGCTTCCCTTGCCCAGTTTTGCGTTAAAGTCCCCCATAATAACCGTGAAATGGGTTTTGGAGGCGTGTATGGCTCTACTAATGTCCTCATACACTACCTCAACCTCCGCATCTGAGTGTTCCGGTCGGCATGTATACCTGTATGACCTTCAACGAGTATCTTTTGGATACTTTGAGTATTAGGTATATTACCCTGCTGGAAACACTGTCGATGGTCACTACGTTATTTATGAGGGACCTGTGAACGAGAAACCCGACACCATGCTGGGATTTCTTTTCGTCTCCCTCCCGGTGATAGAGTAGGTTACCGGACTCTAAGGTTGTCGTGCCCTCACCCTCTCTTCGGACTTCAGACAACCCCACTATGTCCCACCGTAACCTACTCATCTCCTCTTCCACCTCAGCCAGTTTCTCGTCTGTCCTCAAAGTGCAGACGTTGTGTGTTACCAGGGCCAGTTTTCGCCGGTGGTGGTAGCCGGATCCCATCCGGGGATTCTTAGCAACCCCTGCCCTGCCGTTACCATGACCGCTACCGGAGTCAGGAATAGCAGGGCTGCCGGTTACTGAGGGCCTGGTCGTATTTTGTACCTTCATTGAGGGGTTTTGCCATACTCGCCACGCTTGGCAGGCGGGTTGGCGAGCGCAGTGGTCACAATCGCACTTCCGACGCTGCTGCCCATCGGAAGTCTGTTTATGTGCAGTGACGGAACTGTCCTTTAGTCGCCTTTACGACATTCACAGGAAGACTTGGAGTGGACCTATTTTGCTCTGCCGGGAACCACACGGCCTCCGGGAACCACACGGCCTAACTAAAAACTTAATTTAAACTAAATACAAACTTTTTATGAAAATTCTATCTACAACTTACTCGTATATTTTTATGTAGTATTTTATGCAAAGAGTTAATGAAATAACGCACAACCTCTCATGTTGTAACTCAGTCCATGAAACTAAACAGCTTTTGTTCTACAACATTCCCAAAATGCCAAAAATAAAATTCGGATTTTTATACGCATTGACTCGATCAACTGATCAGTTTGTATGAAAATTCAATTTTTATTTTTGCTTTTGGTTTCGTGAAATGTCTCATGGTCTGAGGTACCATCTGAAAGGTCTTGCGTTATTTTATTAACACTACGTTAGTCAAGAAAAAAAATAGGGTAAGTAGGTACTTAAATAATCATTTTGTAGTATTATTACTATTTTTAACTCTGACAGAAATAGAACAGTGCTATAAGTTTGACCTATCTGTGTTTCTTTCTGTGTCGTCGTGCGTGATACTATTCGGATAAACTCACTTTTGATTTAATAGGTAAAAAAAAGGTTTCAATCATAGCTAAGAACATTCGCTATTAAGGTGACGTGGGTTCACAATTTGCAAATCTGTACGTGTTTTTGAAAAATCACTGTTATTAAACTACTACACATTATTCCTTAAAAAAAATTACATAAAAATTTAAGGATTTTCTACAGACACCCACAATAGCCAAAACACGATTAAGCATTTTTGGCTCGATAGAAAAAAATCGTCGAGCACGGCTCCGACCCTTCCTTCGCTCTCGACGAATATTTCACTGGGTTTTATTTATTAATTTTTTTTGTATTATATTTATAATTTTTTCTGTAGCCAAAACGGATAGATATTTAGATAGTACATTTTTTGGTATAATTTTCATATAAAAAGGTGATTGTATAAAATAGTAAGACGAATTATAAAGGCAAAATTAGGCAAATTTAGAGGTATGTTTGTGATTTTTTTCTATCGAGCCAAAAATGCTCAATCGTGTTTTGGCTATTGTCTGGTGGTGTCTGGTATCTGTAGAAAACCCTTAAGATTTTTAGGTAATTTTTTTGTGGAATAAACTGTAGCAGTTTAATAACAGTGATTTTTCAAAAACACGCACAGTATTGCAAATTGTGAACCCACGTCGCCTTAATATTCGCTTAAAACGTTGAAATATAATTCTATACCGCGTAAAAAATTATACAATTCGCTTTCTTAAAATAATCCTGAAGGAGAGGATATTTTTTTCTATTAAAATCCTCGGGTTTACGGCTTCGTTGAAGTTACGAGGTTAGCTCGCGAGGCACGCGCGTAAAAGTAGATTACTTTCGTTCCTAAATACGATCCCGTATACTCCATGAACAGATTTTATTGTACATACAAAGTCACCCTAACCAGAGGGTGACAACTTCATACAAAGTTTTGGAGGGCACGTAAATAGCAGAAACTTGTTGCACATTAGTAGTAGGTACCAGCTACTTACAGAGATAACGTGTTACTGAACTAACGCAAAACTTCTCAGATGGTACCTCAGCCCATGAAACTGAACAACTTTTGTTCTACAACTTTCATGAAACCCAAAAAAAAATTATCTTCATATAAACTGATCAGCTGATCAAGTTAATTTGTATGAAATTTTATTTATGGCATTTTGGGAATGTTGCAGAACAAAAGTTGTTCAGTTTCATGGGCTTCTGCGTTAGTACATTAACACGTTGTATACTTACTACCAAACCTGCGAAAGGTAGACCTAAATCAATCCTACTCAGTAACCCCGAACTACCTACAATGATACATTACCATCATCATAATCAGGTCTTTTTTGTCTCCACCGCAGGAGCATGACCCTCTCTGTACTACCATAGCCAGAGCAGACCAGGAAGGAAGTGTATTTAGATGTTTAGGACGTGATTGTTCTTTACGGCATACAAAAATATACAAGTCTATACCTTTCTTATATATTGTACCTATTCTAAAGGTGATGATATTTTTCTATTAAAATCCGTGGATTTACGACTTCGTAAACGTTTTATTACGAGGAGGTTATCTCGCGAGGCACACGCGTGAAAGTAGATTATTTTCGTAAATAAAAACGATCCCGTATGATGGACAGATTTTGTTCAATTATACTACGAGTATACCTCTACAAAGTCATCTGAATAGAGTTGCCATCTGTCTCACATGTTTGGCTTATTCGCGTCGTGTAGGTACCCGTCTCCGGTCAAATATATGTGGCCGGCCTGGTCAGATTTCATTAGGCTTTTTGGCAAAGCGGATGACCTTTTTATAGGCCTCGCCAAACCCATTGTATAATAAAATAATATATGGTATTCTATTTCCGCGATAGCCCAAGACTAGTCATGACTAGGACATAGGATATCACGAAAAGTGTTACCATTACCACTGATTATATTCTTTACAGTAGATTTTAGGACTTTCTCAATTAGTAATTCTTCTTTGCTGGTCTGGGAGAAAAGAAAAAACATAGAATGTACCAGCTGCTTCTCTTCCCGTGCAGATCGTAAAAGCCGATCGAGGGAATGGGCGAGAATCTGAATAATATGAATAGGCGATGCGGTTAGCAACCCATTACTATTATGATTTCCCTTTTCCACCTTCATGCCCACCATTCATGACCACTTTTAAGTGGCCTGGGCTTTACCGCCCTTGGCTCTGTCTACCCCGTTAGGGATAAAGACGTGATAGTGTACCAGTATCTGTATCTCAATTAGTAAATAAATATAAAATGAAATACAAACTAACTTAACTATTACGTAATTTATTAGAACGAGGAAGACCCCGAATCACATGGATGTCCTTAGTAAATAAGAACCTCAAAGAAGCCCAATTGGAAAAAAGAGACGACCCACGACCGAGCTGCCTGGAGACGCATGATACAACCCCAAATAAAATGGGAAAGGGCCAGGCAAAGAAGAACTTGAATTGCACTTGGCTTGGGTAATACAATCACATATAGTGGCAACACTCCCAACTAATGATATTCTTGTTCTAATCATGTGACCAGCTGTCACGGGAAGGGAGTACCTGATATGGTACTCCATGGATTACTGCCAAAACTATCTCGCCCACATAAAACTTTGATCTAACAGCAAGATCAAATCCTAAGAAAAAGAAAAAAGCGGCCAAGTGCGAGTCGGAGTTGATCTAGGTACATAGTTTCAAAGCAGTTTTTGTTGCATTTTAAAAGAACTTTTCAACGATACCCCACACGTTGGAGTTAGTCCAATTTAATTTTTTATATTCACTTTTCGTTGTATGGGAGGGGGGCTGAAAAAAAAACATTTATTTCATAATTTTAAAAACCAACTTTTGGATCTTCAATATCTATCTCTCCACCAATTTTCGTGACAATCGGTGCAGTAGCGGCGGAGTACGAGCCCGGACGGACATGACGAAACTATAAGGGTCTCTCCAACCCGTCTGGCCAGCGTGGAGAGTGTAGGCCAAATCCTCTGACTGCTCTGGCTAATATATGGCTCTGGTAGTACAGAGGGTCGTGCTCCTGCAGTGGAGACTAAAAAAGACCTGATGATGGTGATGACGGACTTATCACACAGATGGAGTTAGCCCCAAAGCAAGTTCGATTCGTTTTACTTAATGATTTTCAATATCAATACTTTAACCTGACCCACTTTGGGCGGATCACTAGTAACGATAACAATAAAAAAAACAGGAAGACAATAAAGAAAATTAAACACAAACGATATAATCAAAATGCCGTTGACGCTTTTAAATGCTCTAAGCGCTTTCCCTGATCACTTACTCTTAATTACACAAAGAATTTCTATCCTTAATAAGCGAAAAAGAAATGAAGAACAAATAAAGGCTTCACCAGACAGAAGTGATTTAAAGGTAGATAAAATAGCTTGCGTTTTTGCAATAATTTATTTGATTGTGATTCAAATATAGTATTTGCTAAATTGGTGTGCATATGAAATCGGCACACCACAAAGGCCGCGTCTTTGTAAAAGCCGATGCCGAATTTGAAGCGCACCAACAGCATAACATCCAATTGAACAAATAGGCTTTTAATAAGTATTAGCCTGCCGTCAGGTGCTGTGTGAAAATTTCCTTCTTCTTCTTCATCCAAGCGCGTTCCCGGTTGCATCCTCAGCTGTGCTGCTTCGGAGCCCGGGGTGCGCCTTCCCGCTTTTTCCTCTCCCAATATTACATGCATTTCAATGGTCACCCAAGGATGCCAAAGACCTAGCGTTGGAGAAGAAATAGCCAGAAGAGTTTAAAGATTTGGCTACAGTTATACGTCCGGCCGCCTGCCTGACGTCAACCCTCTTTTGGAGTGTATTTGGGCGAAAAGTTTTACGCCAGACGTTAACCCTCCTTGGGAATGCAATTGTAGCACGAGATGTTTGTGCTACAAGCCTTTAGTCGCCTCTTACGACATCCACAGGAAGAGATGGATTGGTCCTTTTCTAACTCGAAACCACACTGTATGAAAATTCCCTTGCCTATTAGTAAAAAAATCAATTAAGTTAATATTTTAATCTTAAAAAAAGTCCTTAAAGCTTAGGTAAGTACAAGGATTTGTACTCTAAACGGTCACTTTTCAACACCACCTGCTTTCGGCGAGGGAAAAATCGTGAGAAAACCTGCATACTAGTTTACTAATATGTAAATATTTATTGCTGTTACCAGATAGTCATCGGGCTACGTCAGATGCCTTTAGGCAGCTACAAAAATGAAACCAGTATTAACTATACACTATCTGGAGAAGAAAAGAAGCGATATTTTCAATTGCGAATATCATAGCTGTGAGGTGGAGCTTTTATTTCGCAAAAAAATTCAAAGAACAAATTAATGTCAAAAGAAAACGTCTCAGTGACATTGTTAAATTGGCGGGAAAAGTACGAGCAAGGATATCAATGGCGCGAAAAGGCGCCAAAGGACTGCATTTAGATAGGAAAGGAAATATGATACTTGGATGTTATTGTTTTTGGGCAAATATACAGGGTGATTATGAATCTCGTAGCTATGTTCAATCAAAGTACTCTATAAGTGAATAAAAAATACAAAGTTCTGTGATATTTGTTTCATAATAAAAAGCAAAGCTAATATACACCAAAAATATCAGCTACCAAAAAATTGGTTGCCTGTAAAGTCGGTATACGGGCGAAAGTTTTACGTGACAAGTCTTTTTATGTCTGTCTCTCTCGCTCTTAGGCGGGCTAACCATGCCCGAGTGGAAGGGACGCGTGCCTCTCACTCGCTCTCATTGTGAGCGCATAACGTGAGCGGAGCGTAACGCAGTTTCTTGAAGTGTCACCCGGCTAACCAATTTATAAGACGTTGTCACGTCAAAAATATAGCCAGTCACTCACCATAGCCGAAAAGATTTTGCCGTGTGGTTCCCGGCAGATTAGAATATAGGACCAATCCAAGTCTTCCCGTGGATGTCGTAGAAGGCGACTTAGGAAACACAAGCCAAACAAAGCTTACAAACATCAATGAGACCTCTCCAACCCATCTGGCCAGCGTGGATAGTGTAGGCCAAATCCTCTGACTGCACAAAGAGTCGTGCTCCTGCAGTGGAGACTAAAAAAGACCTGATCATGATAGCTAAATACGGACAGGGATAATATATATGTCGCAGTTTAATTGAATAATCCGCTTATTTTGGAGACCACGTTGGAGACCATATTTGTTCTTCTTCTTCGTTTCGGCGCGTTCCCAGTTGCATCCTCAGCTGTGCTGCTTCGGAGCTGGGTGTGCGATTTCCCGCTTTTTCTTTTCCAAATATAACATGCATGTCAATGGTCCATATTTGTTGTTATGACGAATTCCGTTAAAAAAATTTACAATAATAGGTACTCGTTCGTCTTGCGCCGCACCATTGATGAATACAAATCAAATCATTATGCGTATCTAAACGTCATTCGGTGCTTTACGAAATCTAGCTGTAATGCCAAACAGGTAGAGGTTTTATCAGTTATCGGATTATACAATTCAACTGCGACATACACGTACATATGTATATCTATCAGAAGACAAACTTTTATGCTTTTTGAATTACGGCAACTCAACTTTTATCAGTCCGTCCCATAAAATAATAATTCATGCCTCGCGTCCCATTCGCCGCCAGATGTTTGAGGTTATTGCATTTTAATGGTTACAAATGACCCTTTCCTGCATAATACCGTTTACCTGTGACGATGGATTTGGTAAATTTTACCTATTATTTCAATTTATCCGCAATGCGATTTTACAATCGAAAAAAAGCAGTATCCACGCCTATTATCATGGTACAATAATGTAGGTTAATCGACTGCCTCCGTGGTCCAGTGGTCAAGGCGTCTGCCTTGTGATCCGGAGGTCATGGGTTCAAATCCCACTGGGAAGCATACTTTGTGAAAATTTGTTTCCAGTCTGGTTAGGATATGGCAGGCTTGAATCACCTGATTATCCGAAAATAAATATGATTCCGTGCTTCGGAAGGCGCGTAAAGCTGTTGGTCCCGAACGCCATCTAGAGTTTGTACCTATCCTAGGATTGGTTCTGGTTTACCATTTGGGTTGCGGAGGTCAGACGGCAGTCGCTCTGTGTAATAACCAGTAACCTCGTCAAATCACCTAGGTTAGGTAGTGGACCCCGGGCTCTGATGCGTAACCGCTGATGATGCAACCGGGAATACGCTCGGATGATGATGAATAATATAGGTTAATCTATTCCCGCTATGGCCTAGGGCACGACTGTCACGACAAATGTGACCACTGATTGTTCTTTTCTGTGAATTTAAGGACTTTCTCAATTAGTAAATGAATATAAAGTAAAACTAACTAACTAACTATTTAATTTTTAATAAACTTATTTAATGAATTAATTAGTTCATAATTGGTTTGTTAAGGTGAAGATATAGGCAAATGGCCTTGAAGTGTGAAATAAATTGTTAACTCGTAAATATGGTGATAATTTCCATATTGCTCTTCGTCATGCACTAGATAGCCCTTTAAATTATTTTATGAACTGCCGTTAAAACTATTATTGGTGATCCTTCTAGCTTTAAAACTTGCCGTACTTGACTTATGTAAATACTTTTAACGGTGGATCATAAAATAATTTCAAGGGCTATCTAGTGCATGAAAATTATCTCCATATTTACGAGTTAACAATTTATTTCAAATGAGGACGCCACTTCAAGGCCATTTGCCTATACCTTCACCTTAAGTTAAAAAATGCATTTTGCTCGTGGTAATTCAATTACACACAGTGGCAACACTCCCAACAGATGTCGTATATTTGCGCCAATCACGTGACCCAGCTGTTACGGAAAGAGAATACCAGGGGAAGTATATTATGATACCATAACAAGGTGACTTTTGATCAACCAGCCACGTTTTTGGAGCAAGTTCTGTCCATTATACTGAACAAAATAGGTAGGTACCTAATTATTGAAAAACCTAAGCTAGTACTCTTTATACAGGGTCTAACAAAATATACTGAAACTATTTTAAGGGTGGATTCAGTCCATGATACTGAACAACTTTCCCCAAGGAACATATATCGAAATATGAAAAATAATTTTTGACCTCCCATACAAGTTGACCGATCAGCTGATCAGAGTTTGTAGGGAAAGCCAAAAATTATTTTCCATATTTTGACATATGTTCCTTGGGGAAAGTTGTTAAGTATCTAGGACTGAATCCACCCTTAAAATAGTTTCAGTATATTTTGTTAGACGTTATATATACTGTGACGACGTCAAGGATTATATGCATGCCAATGGTCTTACAGCCAAGGATGCTTGTAGAGAAAAAGCCGGAAAGGGGACTCCAGACTTCATAGCATTGTCATGCGCATCTTAGCTACAACAATCGTCCAAGAAGACTCAGAGAACTTAGCTCGCTTTGCTTTAAAAACACAATCATAATAAAAAAATTAAATGTTTCTTCAGTAATTAGGCTTTTCCAGGTACTTTTGCTCGTCACTAAGTTTAGTATACATTACGTGTAATGTTTAATTAGTATTTATATATATTTAGATAATTAATTATATTAAAGAAAAGCTACGACCACTGCTGAAAAGAAACCCGAAAGAAACTCATTTACACAATATTGGTCGCCTACTCGCCAGAAGGGCTTTGTCACAAAAGCGTGGCTCGCTTGTTTGCTAAACAGAGAGAGAGACACTGTTATTGGAAATTTAGCCGATCAGCTGCGGCGTAATATCTAATTTAGAACCCCAGGGACATAAAATGTTTGCCGCCCCAAAATACACAGCAAAAAGTAAGTATTTTATAGAGTTTTTTAGAGTCATTCAAGATGCAGTACTAAAGTACACAAATTAAGTAACTAAGGTCGCGGGTTCAAGTCCTGCTCACGTGGTATTTTTTCACCATTTCTTATTTCTTATTTAATTTGAGTAAAAAGTAAGTAGTTATGTATTATCATATCTTCGAGTCTACACATCGTAATCCTATTTTCGTCGAAAGTGATTTGTGCGCATTGACATGAATATATAGACCCGACGTCTTCAAACACGGCCATGTCCTTTTTGGTAATATAGACTAAACACGAGAGTAGTACAGAAAGGTCAATATATATTTCTACATACCTACGAGTACGTGGTTCAAATTAAATCCTACATATATTTTAAGGCGAAGATATAGGCAAATGGCCTTGAAGTGTGAAATAAATTGTTAACTCGTAAATATGGTGATAATTTCCATATTGCTCTACGTCATGCACTAGATAGCCCTTTAAATTATTTTATGAACTGCCGTTAAATCTATTATTGATGATCCGTCTAGCTTTAAAACTTGCCGTGGCCACTTTTGGCGGAGGCAAGTTTTAAAGCTAGACGGACTAATGTAAATACTTTCAACGGTGGTTTATAAAATAATTTAAAGGGCTATCTAGTGCATGACGAAGAGTAATATGGAAATTATCTCCATATTTACGAGTTAACAATTTATTTCAAATGAGGGCGCCACTTCAAGGTCATTTGCCTATATCTTCACCTTAATAAATGCGAATATTGGTAAGTATGGCTGGATGTACGGATGGGTGTATGGATGGTTGTAAGGTTGTATAGATTTTTAGATTGTAGACTTACGGCTATCATATTTATAAAGGTAAAAGTTAAACTGCACATATCTGTTTCTTTGGTAACCTTTTATTATTCTTACTTAATTTCTTTACATAATGTTTTGCACTAGAAGAAAGTGATTTCTTGTACTTGTATACCTTTTTGTTTTTTTTCTTTGTTAGCTATCTCTGTATTTAATGTATTATATAATCATCGTAGGTATTGGGTCTAAATTACATATGTTTATTTAGATTACATATATGAAGATTTGTAATCGGCTTATAGGAGGTCCTAGTGAGACGTTACAAGATATGACTAAATTTTATAAAGGATTTATAGGATTTTAGGAAACTTTTGTAAAGCAGTTATAGCATATGTAGATAAAAATTATAAAACTTAAACATTTTTAAACGTTTTACAATCATTAATAACTGAGTAGCAAACAAATACTTTTTCGATGCTTCCATGAAGAAAGTGAAATGTAGGTATATTTATGATGTCTACATTTCACTTCTGTTTTGTTAGTCTATGACGAATCATTCCATCGGTTGACAGATCATTCACTCATTTCATTCATTATGGCAGCCGAAATTTTGCAATCCGTATTTAATTTTCAATCAATGAAATCTAGTTACTTACCGATGGAAAGTTATTCCTTCATATTTTGCTTTGTTCTTTGAATTACTAGTGCAGTATCTCAACACACACCAAGGCATTTTTGACTGAGTTGACAGTGTTTTCTTTAATGAATTGTGGAGTGTTTTATGCGCGTATTGCTAGCGAGTGACTAATGTGAGGTTAACAGTGATAGCATATGATGAACAGAACACAACTGTGGTATGTGGCGTCTTCTCTAGCGTCTTCGTTTGTGCGCATCATAGCTCAGAAATGCAACCACTGAGAGCCGGCAGACCAACTTGTTTCATTTCTCTGCAACAATGAAACCTCTTGTAAGCGCTAAATCTGGAAGTTGCAACCATTGAGAGCAGGCAGTCCGACATAATTCACATCAGGGGACTACTCTACAACCCATTGAAGTAAATCTAACCGTATCCATAATCATTATGAAAAATGCTGTCACCTCTTAGACTATATGGGTAACAACTTGTCACTTTAATGGTAGCCTGTTAAGGAATGCGATTCCACGCAGTTCCTTGGCCCCTTGCAGCCACAGCATGGGGCCTAGGGGCTTAGGTGGACACGCATAGGTAGACTTTTGGTGAATATGCCCCAGCCAGAATTCTCAGCTTAGACTAAAGCTCACAGCACACTTATCAACTCGGAAAGGGATCGACAACGTATCGCCTTTCGCAGCGCGGTCAACCAGGGGTCAACCTGACGTAGGCACGTAGCCAAACCGGCTCAGCTTCGGTACGTCGACTCGCCGTCAACTCGACTACGGCTGGGCGACGCCGCGCTTACCGCTCGCCGGCCTTGTGAATGACATCACGCAAAGGCAAGCCGCGGCGTGGTGATGGGTGCGTGCGAGGAAACGGAGAGACGTCAGCTCGCATACGGAGAGGCGTAAGCGCGCGGACGACGAGCCGCAAGCGCGTGGACCGCTAGTTGACCGACCAGCAAAGCGGTTCGTGAGCTGGTCCCGAGGCGAGGCGTTTACGTTACGAATCCGAATAGTGTGCGTTGCAGTAGGGAGTTTCATACAAAGAATACTGAGCTGCTCGAGTTGATACGTTTACGTTCCGTTTACGAGTTGATAAGTGTACTGTGAGCTTTAATGGCACGAGTTTACTGGCGCAACCAACAATTCGATTTCCTACTAGTCCGTTACCCCTTATAACGACACCTCCCGGGGCCTTGACCCTTTTGCTTCCTGGCTAAATACGCCCCAGCCGATCAGAATTAATGGCTCGATGACGGAGTTTGACGTGGCTGTCAAGGCTCTGGCATCCTGTACACTGCATGATGGATGGCCAACTCAAAATAGGATGTTTTGGTGCAACAAATTATGTTTATTTTTAACTTACGCATCTGAAAAACAAAAGAGGGGTTAGGATTTTAGCAATCTTTGTGTAGTTGTAATGGTAACTTCATTTATGGCATGACAGAAATCGTAGAAAGTACTATTCGTTTTATTTATTTATTTATTTAATAATTACATTGCATTGCACATGAATAATTCAATACAAAATATAGTTACATATTTAGTGAAACATTACATGCACCTTGTCAGGCATTGCAATGGTACGAGAGGGAGGTAGACATATTTTATTTTTTATTGTATCTTTACTTATTCTATATCATCATCATCATCATTTTCAGCTCATATCAATCCACTGTTGGGCATAGGCCTTCCTTTTTTGCGCCATTATCTACAGTCCTGTGCTAGTCTCATCCATTGCTTTCCCGCTGACCTCATAACATCGTCTGACCAATGCATAGGCTAGTGGTTTCCCTCCTAACCATCGAGGTAATAATTCTCTAGAGATCTAACACTCATACATTCACCGCTTTGATTCTGATTCCACTTACGCAAACAAACGAACAGTAATTACAACGAAACACTCGAACGCACACATAGACAAAGATGCATGCGATTGGTCGCGACAAGGTCACGCGTCGTCGTCGCCGTCGGGTGGGGCAGTCAACGCAACGAGCGATGAGGATAACCTTGTTTACGTGTTATTTTTTTTTAATTACTAATTTTCATGTCTGTATGGCTTCTACACCACTTCACGGCAAATGACGGCATTTTTAATGAATCAATTATCGCAAAAACACAGCAATATATTCTCAAAGGAAACTTCTTGCGACGCAACTGCACGATTCGAGTGTAACGGCGAATTGTCGCGCCGCGCGGTTCATATTTTAAGCCCCGCCCGCCGCGGTACATATCGCGTGGAATGATTTTTCGGGATTACTTACGATTCTAGAGAATTATTGTTCGTAGCCTATTGGTCCGTTCACCTGTCTTACCGACTTTCTTCTCTTCTAGCCCAGTGTCCCGCTCATTCCCACTTTGGTTGCGTGATTCGTCTACCTACGTCTACAACCTTTGTTCTACGACGAATTTCTACGATTGGTACACGATCCAGCAGCGTGATGCCGAGCATGACGCGCTCCATCGCTGTTTGTGCAACTTTTATTATGTGCATGTACTCCTTTCTTAGCATCCATGTTATAGCACCGTAAGTGAGTATGGGGAGGTCACATAGATTCATTACCTTGGTTTTTAGATATTGTGGGAGTGAGAATTTAATTACATCGTCGAGTTTTCCAAAAGCAGCCCTTCCCAGCCTATTTTTTTCTTTATTTTTTCTTCCAATTAAAAAGAATAATTAAGTACCATGCTTTTCACAGCATACATCATCAATACTTCAAAGCGTGTTGATGGTACTTTTTAATTACTGTTGTTCTCGTAAAGGTATCTATGGCAAAAATAGTTATTGAGTGTCATTCTTGCCCTCCATCACGTGTAACGGCCCTGGGTTATGTCTGCTTAGAACCGCAAGACTCAAAGTGCTTTGTGAGCCCCATTAGGGATAAAGACGGGATACGTATATTAATAAACCCCAAAAAATTAAAAAGGCCATATACCAATTTGCCCTGGCTGAGGATCGAACCCAGAACCTCGGAAGTGACAGCTTGTTCACCATTACGCCACGGAGGTCGTCAAAGTACATACATACGTACATATTATCACGCCTGTTTTCCACAAGGGTAGGTAGATACTATGGCCCTCCACTTGCTACGATCCTCACAGACCTCTCTCGCTTCATCTACACTCATCTCATCACTCTACATACATGCCCTTCGGTTACAGGTACTTCTGACCTCTCCTTCTCTGGAACGTCTAGTGAGTATTGCCACACCATGGATGTCGACTACCTACAGCCAAAGTACATACTTGTGCAGACTTATTCAACTAGGTCTATCTGGTGGGTTGGCGTTGTTGGTTAGCCATGTTTCCATACCTAGAAACTTCATAACATATTATTGTTTCTATAGGGTTTTTTAGGCATTCAGGATGCAGTAGTAAAGTACTCAAATTAAATTAAAATATTATTGTTTCGTGATGAAGTTCCCAGGTATGGAAACCTTCTGGATCTATCTATAAAGCTCTGGAACGCCTTACCAGTTGATTTTGGGAAGGCAATCCACTTTTTATTTAAAAAAACAGGTGAAGGCACATTTTCTTCAAAAACTGTCGGTTCTTAGTGTACGAGTATGTAGTAGGTATATGTAGGTATTGTTATCTTAGTATAATACTTAATAATGTGTATTATTTGTATGTACAAGTAGTTTATTGTTTATCATTAATGGTACGGCCTTAAGGCCGTACCTGAATTTTCCGGGGTCCAGTGCTGCCCCCATTTAAAATAAATCGTTTCAATGAAAACGGAGACATAATTTAAAATTTTGCTACTATCAAGTCTAGATAACCCTTCAAAGTATTTTATGAACTACTGTTTACAGTTTATAATGAGAACGTTAAGCTTTACTATGCACATTAGCCAAAAGTGGCCGTTTTTCGCACATGTGCGTAGTAAAGCTTAACGTTCTTACTTTCTCCACATCACCTGGTTGGTTAACTGGTAGTAAGTCCGCCATTGCTCTTGTATTTGTATGTGAAGTTAAATAAATAAATCTTACTATAGGAAAAAGATTCTTTAGGTATGTAGTGTATTCGTAGTGTTTAAGCTTTAATATTATACTTGTTTTGCACGCCTCATAAGCGGAGCGTTGAGGTAGTGCTCTACTCTCGACACGTCAAAAAACCCAGTCTTTCGAAACTTAAATACCTTTTTTTTTTAATATAACACTTACAGGATAATATGAGTGCACTAATATGAAGTTAAATAATCTGTCTAGCACATATGGTACATTTTTTAAACAATTAATTTGTTTAATATAATAAATTATAACATTAAAACTAATCATTCTTGGACGTCCGTGAGTCTGTGTTTATGTGACCATGTATGTGGCAGAGAAATTGGTCGAAAAATTCATTTTACCGGAATACTTTTGTTTTTAATATATAAAGTATTACACTGTGCTGATTCCTAGATAATATTAGCGTTCTAAGTACTGTCGTTTAATTATAATTTATAAAAAATCAATTTAATTGTGAAAAATTAGATTATGAGGCGTGCACTTTTGGATTTTCCAAACTATTTTTCATTGCTCTGTACGTACTTCTTCCTTCCTACTAATTTTTGTAACTGTCCTCTGCCCTACATGATCCACTGGAAGAGATCCCATCTGGAATAAGACCACCATTTGTTATTGTTATTTTATTATGTGTAACTATCGTTGATTACAATAAAGTTTTTTAAATAAATAAATAAATAAGATTGAGGACGCGTTCCCCAGTCATCGAGATCTTGTTGATTGTCGGTTTTGTACTGGTTTAACTTTTATTTTTTGGTACCGTCGTCGTCAGAGTGGCGACTACAAGGGGATTAGCGAAAGCTGTGTGCACACGCGGTCACTTAGGTGTAATTGACCTGTTTTGCAATTAACTCTCCGACTCGAGAATGTGTTAAAAAAAAAAGACATTTTCGAAGTGCTAATATAGCTATTTATAAATTCAAAAATATACAGATTATATCAAGAAAACAGCATAAAAGTTTAAGTATTTCAGATAGGGAGCCCTGTCTGTCAACAGAGTAAAGAGAGAAGAAAAATAAAACTTAATTTATGGGGTAAGATAAGGCCTTTACAGGCACTTTTACAGGTCAATACATTACGTGTAAAATTAATAATTTTAAAGAAAAGCAAGCAGTGGTCGTGCTGAGAAGAAACGCCGAAAGAAAGTCATTTACATAATTTTTTTATCGTACAAATAAATTCCCAAAATAAGTTGACGTCAGGCAGGCGGCCGGTCGTAAAATTACAGCCGAATCATTTTAACTGTTCCAGCAATTTCTTCTCCACTTCGCAAGGTCTTTGGCATCTTTGGGTGACCATTGACGTGCATGTTATATTTGGAGAAGAAAAAGCGGGAAAGCGCACCCCGGGGTTCGAAGCAGCACAGCTGAGGATGCAACCGAAAACGCGCTTAGATGAAAAAGATGAAGAAGAATATGTACGAGTATATAGAAGTGAAAAGGCTGGCCTAGTAGTAAAACCACAGAATAAGAACCAGTACAGAAGTCTCACTCAGTAAAGAAATTCAAAGAAATGTCTACTCAATGTGGTTAGCGATATGGTTTAATTTAGCTCACGTCAGAACTCAGCACCTTTCGTTTATATGCCAAGCCAATTTCATCCTTATGACTCTGGACAAACGATTCATATAACTGAATTTACCACCCCGAGGGGCCGGCTGCGCGCATAGTAATAATGTAGGTACATTTTCGATACCTAAACGGGGAGTGACACAGGCCTGGTAAAAATGACCATGATGATGATAAAATGAAAGAAAATATGGAGTTTATAAAAGTGTTTCTCGTGTGTAACCAGCCTAAATCCGTTTGAAGATGGCCTGAGAGCCGGAGTCGACGTCGAAGTGACGAGTTCATCCTCCCTTTGAGGGTTTAAAAGAAGCATTTCTGTGTATTGCAGACTTAAGATCTATGTGAGAATAATCTTAGGCTGCCCAAAGAATCAAATATAGGTACTTATTCATTTTTAAACAATTTAGGCTACAAATGCCTTTTATGTCAATACCTATACAATAAAATATAATGTACCTATATACTGAATAGGTACAACGTGTAATTGGCAAAAAAAATGTCGATTACTGTCAGCCAAAAAAATTCGACATTCCCAAAAAAATTGCCCGGGCGGTTACATAGGTACTTTTATATGGAAATTTAGATTTTTTTACTTTAATTCAAATTATCTTTATTATCATAGGATATTTATAATATCTCCTAATATTAGTCACAACTCGATGGGATTGCGTCGTTTTATTACCTCACGGCTTTTAATCCTCTGAGTTCAAAGGATGTAAAATTGGAATTACTTGCGAAGTACGAAGTCATCATAAACACATCAATTTTAGGCAGATTATCTGACTGTATCTGCCACAACAAAACCGCTTTCAATTATTTTAGCAAGTCTTTTTTCACCAGGGGTCAGACTTTCAGCTAATAATTCTCAAAGAACACTAATAATTTAGCAAAACAATGAAAATAACCTCCAACAATCATACAAATTATAAACAACTTATTGACAGTGACAGATTCTCCTTCTTTCTAATTTGTGGTTGACAGTACAGACTATTTAGAAAATTCAGTTTGACAGTGTTTGGTGTCGTCACGTTTCGTTCCTCCAATAGCGTTGCGTTTTGGAAATTTGCGAGGGAATTTGAAATTTACAACTTTTAAATCATTAATTTCTCAATGGAAACATGTTAAATTGAAAAAATATATATATGGGTATTTTTCTTTAGCAATAAAGTTTACACATAATTTTTTTTGTTAGTTTCTGAATCACATGCATATTGTCTATCACATTAGCATTAAATTTAGCATAAAAAAAATAATCTCAATCAGAAACCGGGAAGTGGGTCAAAAACTGCAAGATTTAACTCAAACAAATAAATAGCTACAAACTGTTTTGTTTTTGTTTTTTTGCAGCAACAAATTTTATTGTATAAGCTGTTGGTTCCCCTTGAAAATCAATAAATAAAAATAAATAAAACTAGGGCAAGCAAAATAAAAGTTTTTAAAAAGCTTGTATACAACGTGGAAGGGACATACCCGTAATAAATCGAACCACGGGCTATACTAGATCATTATAGTATGATGAAATTAAAATAACAGTTAAAAAAACAAAAATAAATATAATACGACATTCCCACACAAATCGCCCGGGCGGCTGCACACACTTGTATGGGAATGCCGATTTTTTTTTGTTTTTCGGCTGTTACTTTAATTTCATTACACTTTAATGATTTAGTTAGTATAGATCGTGGTTTGATTTATTACGGGTATGACCTTCCCCCTTTGTATAATAATAAATTAGACTATTCAATAACGATATTTATATAAATTATATTATAAAATCAAGTACTGCATATACTACGTGTTAATGAAAAAAAATGGTTGCCTGTAAAGTCGGTTTTACGGGCGAAGATTTTACGTGACAACGGCGGCAGACCGATCATAGTTGAGTGGGAGAGAGACGCAAGGCATTCGGCGGGCCTCTCTCTCGTTCGGTGACTCATCGTAACGTTACCGAGCGTTACACTTTTTCATAAGTGACTCCCAGCCGCAACCTAATTTAAGACGTTGTCACGTCAATAACGCAAAACCTCTCAGATGTTACCTCAGCCCATGAAACTGAACAATTTTTGTTTTACAACTTTCAGGATACCAAAAAAAGAAATATTTGAATTTTCATACAAACTGATCTGCAGATCATGTCAATTTGTATGAAAATCCGTATTTTATTTTTGGCATTTTGGGAATGTTGTAGAACGAAAGTTGTTCAGTTTCATGGACTGAGTTACAACCTGAGAGGTGCGCGCTACGTCGCGTCGCGTCGCATCTCGGTGGGAACTGACCCTAAAGCCTTTCCCACACTGACACGGCCTGCGGTAGCGGCCGCGGCCAGTTGTATTGCTTTATAGTGTAAAAAACATTTCAAATACACGCGGCTAGCCGCGCGGCCTACCTACGACTGGCCGCGGCCGCAAGCCCCGCCCCCCCCGCCACCGCGACTGAGTGTGTCTCATGAAAAAGTTTTGGATTTTTCTTTTACATCATGGCCGCTAGCCCGCTACCGCAGGCCGCGCCAGTGTGGGAAAGGGTTAACTTGTTTTGTGGGTGGGTGTTCTACGCTTCGCTTGCCAGTACGTGGTCGCCATTCGAGATTTTTTTTGCCCCATCGGCCATCGGTTCGCTATGTGTGTGTCCCATACATACATAAAATATTTAAATACTTTTTATATCTTTAAAATATGGTGTGCTCATTTTTATGTTCTCCTAACGTTATTACTCTGTAATAAAAAAGAGACAGATAAACCGATGGAAACAGGAGTCCAATTTTTGAAATGCATCAAAATAATGAATGTGTGGACGCACGCAGCGTCCAACCTCGACTATACTGGGTGGCGCAAAAGTACTGGCACTAAAGAAAATACTTTTATTTTTTTTATATGACATTTTCTGTCATTCTGTTGTTGAAAATTGTGTAGTGAACAAATGTAAAATACACTGAAAATAAACATGGACCGTTTTACTCCCCAAGAACGTGGAATAATTGTGTCAATGTTCTTACGGAATAATTCATCAGTGATAAGAACACAACGTGAATTTCGTCGACGATTTCACCACCGTCCGGCACCGATTGGTCGCACAATTCGACGCTTTGCCACACGCCTTGAAGCAACTGGCTCAACATTGGATAGACCTAAGTCTGGGAGACCAAGAACAGGCCGTTCAGCTGAAAATATCGATGCTGTGCGCGAAGATGTGGAAGAGTGTCCAGAAACATCAACGAGGCGACGTGCCACGCAATTGGGCATTTCCAGACGGACCCTGCAGCGTATTTTGGTGAAAGACTTAAAGATGTTCCCGTATAAAACTCAAATGACTCATCAGCTGCTGCCTGCTGACCACCGAGCTCGTCTAGATTACTGCCAGCGCGTCATAAACCTCAACCTTGAAGAGGATGATTTTCCTTCAAAATTGGTTATGAGTGACGAAGCGCATTTCCATCTCTCAGGGCATGTCAATAAGCAGAATACTCGGTTCTGGGGCACTGATAATCCGCGCATTATTCAAGAAACACCTCTACACCCACTAAAAGTTACTGTATGGTGTGGCATCTGTGTTGACAGAGTGATCGGACCCTATTTTTTCGAAGACGCTGGAGGCAATGCGATAACTGTCACTGGAGAACGCTACAGAACCATGTTACGAGAGTTTTTGATACCCAGTTTGGACGAATTGGGGCTGGAGCACATCTGGTTTCAACAAGACGGCGCTACGGCACACACAGCGCGCGACACTATGGACTTAGTGAGGGACGCTTTTCCAGGCCGAGTTATCTCTCGTTTTGGCGATTTGCCTTGGCCTGCAAGATCACCCGATCTGACCAGTCCAGACTTCTTTCTTTGGGGTTTTTTGAAATCTCGGGTGTATGTGAACAAGCCACAGACTCTCGCAGTTCTAAAAGAAAACATTCGTCAAGAAATAACGAACATATCGCAGGAAGTGTTACGGCAAGTTATGCAAAATGTCATAAATAGGGCTCAAATGTGTATCAACTCTGGAGGTCACCATTTAAAAGACATCATCTTTAAATCCTAATGGTACGAAATTTAATGGCACAAATATACATTTAAAAAAACCTAAATCTAGTTTTCTAATTTAGAAAAAATGTTATAGCTGAACCAAATAGGGTCTTTACTTTTGCGCCACCCAGTACAAGAACTATTGGGATAATAATAAAGACGAAATAGTTCTCAAGAAGCCTAAGAGATGGCGCTGATCGATATCAGAGTTCTGGTTACAACTTGACATACAACGTGGAAGGGACATACCCGTAATAAATTGAACCACGGGCTATACAAGATCATTATAGTGTAATAAAATTAAAATAACAGTCATAAAACAAAAATAAATTTCGACATTTCAATACAAAAGTGTGCAGCGCGTATGGCGATTTGTATGGGAAAGTCGAATTATTTTTTTGTTTATTTGACTGTTATTTTAATTTCATTATACTTTAGTCATCTAGTATAGCACGTGGTTCAATTTATTACGGGTATGTCCCTTCCACGTTGTATATACGACATCCGAGTTAAGTTGTAAACTGTCCTGTCATATGATTTTTTAACACGTCAGGAGATCAGGACGAAAATCATGACGATGACAGCCGTATGGGAGTGACTTTTACATATTAGATTTAAAATGATTTATTCTTCAAATTGAATTCACTAAACAGAAAATTTGGATATTTTTATGATAAAGAGGTGTATGTTATCCCTAACATCAGAAATCTCAGTTTCCCTATTGTCTGTGACCGCACATATGGTACACGGACTGTTGAAGTGTTAGATTGCGGCTTTTTATGAATACATCGAACATTTTTGCATGTGATGTGGAGTGGAACGTATGAAATTCAAAAACCATACACCTGGCTGTAAAACGTAATCACTATGCATGATATTCGACATTGAAAATTGGGATTTTACGATACGTATGTAAAATACAGACTGAGTATTTTATTAACATATTTAATATCTGTGCCATATACAGTTGTGTGTGTTAGGTCTTAGCTGTAGGCTACTAATGTATGCGAATACAAAAATAAACAGTCCCCGACCAATCAGCGGCAGGGTTCACAGGACGTAATAGAAATTCCCACCAGGTGCTGACCTCCCCTGGGTAGTCTGGAAGTCCTTGAATAGACTCCGGACTGGTGTCGGGAGATGTCGAGAAAACCGGGTTAGGTGGCGTTTCTCAAAAAATTACCAGTGAGACTGCGGTGCTGTCCAGTCAATGACCCACCTATTGTCCTGCCCCAAATGCCCTACACCCCGCTCAATGCAGGACCTCAACGAGGCAAATGATCGGGCGGTCACGGTAGCCAAGCACTGGTCAAACCTATTATAAAAAAATAAAATGAAAAGTTAATATAATAGTAATAGTATAGCCAATCGACTCGAAAGAAGAATAGGAAGTCCGGGGCAGGTTTACCTAAAAAATGCTACATAGGTTCAATGACGGGTCTGTGTCATGGCGAATCAATGCCGCCAGTAAATAGGGATTCCTCTGTCACTAGGCAGCAGTGGTGACAGTTTTGGCAGAAGGCCGAAGATGCGGGATCTGGAAGGGTTCCTGTCAAACCCAAGCACTGCGGTACGGAAAGCAAATATGGAAACCAACCGTACTACATTCCCTAAAAAGGAGTTTAAAATGATGAAAGTTAGGAATGAAGGATATACATACCTCACGATCGTGGTGTACATACCTTGGTTACTAAGGAAATTGGAAGGATCCAGCGTTTGTACGCACGTATGTTCGATGATAACTCGAATATATTACTATTTCTGACGACTCTATTAATCGTAAGTTTCCTCCTACTGTAGAGTCACCTGCGCAATGCAGACACATTAGTTCGATTTCACCATGGCGTTCTTCCTTGGAACTGGAGTCGCCTCAGACCTTGCACAGACAGAAATCATTTCGGACCCAACGAAAAAGCCACCTGGTTTCGACGCGCAGCGCGAAACTGATTCAGAACGGCCGCACTAACCACTATCACCCCAAATGGAACCCAAAATATTTCCAGAATGCAGCTGTGGAGCCATTGACCAAACCTTAAAACATAGTCCCTGGAGAACATAGTTTAACCTCAACAGCCGTAGACTGGTTATGAAACCTACCATTGAGCATTTAGGATTCATGCAATAACATACTATTTATACGATATGATGATGATTAGTTCGATACAAACACGTCGGCGAGTGCTGTTCCAAATATAGGAATAGAACTGGTGCGTTTGGCGTTCACGAGGTACTGAACGGTACCTGGAAACTTTTCTGTTTATCCTTATGTTTGACTGGGAGAAAATGCTCTTAGCATTAAGTCCGCCATCTGTTAAAAGTATGTTTTACTTTAGAACAATAAAGTAGTATAAGAAAGTATTAGTAATTAATTTAAAAAAATTAAATAAGCTTCAGAATATTCATATTCATATTCATTTATTCACTAAAATTTGTAACAGGTACGAATAACATTGTCATAAAAGGTCTTATTATTTTACAAATTTTACCTTTATAAGGCATTCTGAATTCTAATAAATTAACCAAAAGGAAACACAAAAAAAAAATATTATTCTTCTAAACACAATTCGAAGTCCAAAAAAAAATTTTTAAATTGTTTATAGCTATTTACATGTCAATCAATAAAATAAAATAAAATTATGTAATAATAAAGTAAAATGTCAGTCCTATAATTTATCATTCCAGTATTCAGCTAGTTTATAATACTTTTTATTGGTCAAAAGAGTCTTTAATGCTTTGTCAAATTTAGGTCCCTTGAATTCTTTTAAATGCTTTGAATATCACCCGGTGCGTAGTGCCTGTAGTCTTCTAACTCAGGATATGCTGATCCGAAGAGGTCCATGCGCTTACCAGCCATCCCAGTCGCAGCTACACATGATGTGTCTCATTGTCTCCTCTGATTCCTTACATGCCCGACATTTTGGAATAAAAAGACGCGATAGTGTATACGAATACGTAAGAATTTTTCATAGACTTGTTTTCGTTTTTGAAACATTTTTTTTTTATGGAAATGAGACTACGTATATGAAAATAGAACACCGGAACCTTTAAACCCCAACTTGTAAGCTTATACAAGAAACTTCTTGCCTTTCGGCCCCTTAGGCGCTTAACACTTTGTCAAAGCCGATCTCAAGTGACGCTCAAAGCCGATGTTCGTTCCCAGCTCCCACCCTGTTGGAGTATTTTGCACTGTCACTCTTCCGGTGCGAAACATCTTGCTACTTTGGCAAATGTTGGTCCAGACTGATGACGTCGTGGGTCGGGTCGCTGAATTCCCTCTAATATGGTTGAGTTCAGCGATGGCTGATCCACGCGTCAACTCGTGAACGGGTGCCGCCAGTAGGGACTGGTCAGCTCAGCTCCGATTTTTAAGACTACTCAGTATTACTTATTTCTGTAAATTGGATTTGTCTAACTTTAGGTACATTTTATATTGTGATAACATTTTATTGGGCAATACCTTTGTAAACTGACAAAGCCCTTCTGGAGCTTAGGCGAACAATACTGTGTAAATGAGTTTCTTTCGGCGTTTCTTCCCAGCGATGTTTGTTGCAAAACGCTAGTATCGGTAGCTTTTTTAAAAAATAATTTAAATATAAATAACCATTACACGTAATGTACACTAAAATTATTGACGTGTAAAGGTGCCTGCAAAGGCCTAAGGCTGAATAAATATTTGATTGATTGGTCCCGTCCCGTCTCAGGTGAGCTGTAATACTCGTAGTAGACTTGGATAACCTCGCTGGCTTGTCAAATAATACCATATAGCCATCAAGACACCTTGCACTTGGCATAAAAGATGTCAATCCCGTTCCAATTTGGCGAGCCAACGTCGCATTCCCTCGAGATCAGCCATTCTGAACATCTGTGCGATGCGAGTTATACCGAAAACATTTGATGGATCGTCTTACACCTGTATCACCAACTTCCTAGTAAACTAAAATAGAGCTTATGGGTGTTGTTTTACGAGTTGTGGGGCTGCAAGGAGTAGGTTTGTTTGTTAGGAAAACTTATAATAGTTCTCGGAATTGAGTCACGTAAGATTTGTGGATTCAATCTAGTGGTTTATACTAGCCATTGTTTACAAGTGTGAAACTGGTTTTTGTGGCGAAAGCTATCGCCTACAGTTTATTTGATTTCTCATGAATAAAGCTCATTTTCGCTGAAGGAAAATATAGTGAAGACTGGTTGATACTGTCGGCGTGGGTGCTTGTGAGCTCATTTTGGTTGAAGGAATATATTGATAAAGTCACGATCTTATCTTGCATTTGGGGTCCACATTGGGAAGCACGTCGAACCTTTGGGTTATATTGTACTTACCCCCTTGCCTTACTCACCCGCCTCGGGATTTCTGAAGAAGGACTGCATAAGAATATCACCCGGTGCGTAGTGCCTGTAGTCTTCTAACTCAGGATATGCTGATCCGAATAGGTCCATGCGCTTACCAACCATCCCTGTCGCAGCTACACATGATGTGCCTTATTGTCTCCTCTGATTCCTTACATGCCCGACATTTTGAAAAAAAAAAGACGCGATAGTGTATACGAATACGTAAGAATTTTCCATTGACTTGTTTTCGTTTTTGAAACAATTTTTTTAATAGAAATGAGACTACGCATATGAAAATAGAACACCGGAACCTTTAAACCCCAACTTGTAAGCTTATACTAAGTCAATAATAGAAATAAGTTGCCGCAGCCACCCAATTAAAACTTTGAGCTTTGCTGCTGTAAGCTCGGGCTGAGGGTGCGATGATTGACATGACCTTTTTGCTTAAAGATGTATCCTCTATTCATATTTGCTGAATTAATTATATATGTCAAAGTCAAATGTTGTTATTAAATGGTTTAATCAAAATATTAACTCCCGTATACATAATAAATAATATATATAGGGATAAATCACACTGATTTAGTCGTAAGGTACCCGGCAGAGTAGAACAGAATCACTCCAAGTCTTCCCGTGGATGATGTAAAAGGCGACTAAGGTAACACAAGCTAATCAAAGCTTATAAACATCAATGAGACTTCTTCAACTCTGGCCAGCGGCCTGCGTGGGAGAGTGTAGGCCATTAATCCTATGGCTGTCCTGGCTAAGTATGGGTAGTACAGAGAAGGTCGTGCTCCTGCAGTGGAGAAATGAAACTATGACGTCACGATACGTGGTATTTCATACAAATCCCATAGAAAATGTTTGTTTTAACGTTTAGATAAAAGTATCTTTGACTTTTTGGAAACTAGTGGATTCCTACAACTCAAAGAACAATAAATGTACCTTCTAATAGAGATAATCTGGTTAAACCCCTTCTTTTTGGCATTTAGGTGCAAAAATGAGACTTCGCTAAACGTCAAAAGTAAAAATGTAGCCATTGATTTCTGTTGAAATGACTTTGCTATTTAGTGGAGTCATACACGTCCTGGCGTACAGCGATAAAAAAATACGCGACTACCAAAGAGCAAGAAAGGATGGTATACCAACATCTCTGGCAACTACGTTTCAAAGCAGGTTACACTTTTGACACATCATCGCGGAATCTTACTTACCTCCAAATGTCTCTGCTACAACTTACGTCCGAATCCACTCACCTGTCAAGAGCTATGGCAGATTTTAAGTTCAGTGCACTAAAAGCGTCTTAAAAACTCGTTGCAACCAAAAAACTTAAAATATTTTTATGCTTAAATGTTTACTATTGAGCATAAATATTATTATGCCATCGAGCTCCTTCAGTTTTCTATACAAACTAATCATGTTTTGTTATTTAATGCAACAATATACTAAAAACTATGGTTAATAATAGCATAACCTATAAAATTTCTAAGTATAATAACTCAAAAACCTAGCCTCTTATAATTTAGATTTTTTTAAAAGAGCTTAAGCATTAGCAATTATGTTCTAATAAACAAGGTACATTTCATTCATAGACACTAACTTTGATTATTAACTAAAATTATGTATGGGAAGCTGCCATACCTCTTTGCATTGTTGCAATTATTAACCTCATATAGTTTGATTATGAGCATTGTCCACTATTTTGCAGTAAGCGTCCATAAGTGGCCGTTTGCAGCAGATGGTAACACTTTACACCATTGATGAAAATGGCAAGAGATGACATAAGCACAGTGGTTACATACTCCGTGTGGTTTCGGGTTAGAACAGGACCACAAACAACACCATCACTTCCGGTAGATGTCGTATCAGACGACTAAAGGACTAAGCACAATTGCAATTGCTCGTGCTACAATTGCATTCCCAATGAGGGTTAAGGTCGGGCGGCGGTCGGTTGTAAAACTTTTCGCACAAATACATTCCCGAAGAGGGTAGACGTCAGGCAGGCGGCCGGTTGAAAAACTATAGCCAAATCGTTTAAAGTTTTCCGGGTATTTCTTCTCCATTTTGCAAGGTCTTTGGCATCCTTGGGTGACCATTGACATGGATATTATATTTGGAGAAGAAAAAGCGGGAAAGCTCACCCCGGGCTCCGAAGCGGCACAGCTGAGGATGCAACCGGGAATGCGCTTAGACGAAGAAGAAGATGACATAAGCTCAGAGGATCCCTGCTGGTCTGGGAGAAAAGAAAAACGTTAAATGATGTTCTTCTTCTTCTTCACGAGTGCGTTAATAGCTAACACTGATGTCAGATTTTTCGAGCTACCTTTTTAGTTGCAATGGAGCAAGAGCACGACCCTCTGTACCACCAGAGCCATACATGGCCAGAGCTATCAGAGGATTTGGCCTACACTTACCATGCTGGCCAGACGGGTTGGAGAGGTCTCAATGATTTAGCTTGTGTTTCCTAAGTCGCCTTCTACGACATCCACGGGAAGATTTGGAGTGGTCCTATTCTACACTGTCGGGAACCACACGGCAAAACGTAAGCGTGACGTAGCTTAATGGCTGTGATCTAGTGACAACAGTCATTATTACACACTAGTGAACTATCCCGCAGAGTCACTGCCCCCTGGCCGCGATCAGCCATGGTCAATTCGGACTGAAGACTCAAGTGGGACGTTGTAGGAGCAATATACAAAGATGGGGCTTTACCAACAGGGCAAAAATTATAACCCTCAATGTTTTTGTGGCCAACCCAAGCAGACGATGCCACACCTTCTCCGCTGTCTCTCATGCCCTGCTTCATGTTCAATAGCCGACTTGATGCAGTGCACGGAAAGTGCTGTTGCTGTGGCCTCCTTCTGGTCGGGAACAATTTAATTTAACACGTACCTATACAAGTTTTAGGCATCGATACGACGAAGAAGCGTAGAAGCGAAGAAGTGAACCTAAAGTGCAGGTTTCCTCACCATGATTTTCTTCACAGGAACCAGATGGTACATATCAGATACATTATCACGTCTCTAACGGGTAGACAGAGCCTAGCCTATACCTTCAATGGCTCTGTGAAAATCCGACAACTAACTCTTGTTGTCTCTACATTTAAATATTAGTCCAAGGCTTCCGCTTGTGTTCAGTTTAAATTACAACGTGAAACTGTCAAAGCCAATGCCATATTGTGTCATGTTGTGTCAATGACGTTTGTAATATGCAATGGGGGGAATTTATGCATGTGACACTGAGATCTTTCGAGTATTTGGCCGTGACTTTCGGCCTAGAATAGAGCTTACCCTATCCCTTCCTGTAGATGTCGTAAGAGGCGACGAAAGAACAAACATAAGTCGGCCGGATATAAAACATTTTGCACAAATGCATTACCAAAGAGAGTTGATTTATTGCGATTATTTTGATTCTCAACTTACTGGTTAATCTTCGGCTGATACATGGAAGTTCCTTCGTTCACTTAATTTTGGCAAATCTGTTAATAATCCACACTCTTCTCTCTCTTTTTCACCTAATGATTTTAATGATCACTTTTCCTCTACTTCCTTTAACCCTTCAGTGAAATCTAGTACTATTTCAAAAATTTCTTCCATTCCTAAACCTCTTATTGAGTCTTTTTCTTTTTCTCCGGTTTCAGATGATGAAGTTTTGAAAACAGTCCTTTCAATAAAATCAAAAGCTTTGGGGTGTGATAATGTCAGTCGCCAAATGATAATAAATTCGCTTGGGACCATTCTTCCAGTAGGTACTCACTCACATCATTAATTTCTCTTTTTCTTCCAGTGAATTTCCTGCTCTCTGGCGAAAAGCTTTTGTCCTTCCCTTACCAAAAATATCAAATCCTCAGACACTTAGTAATTTCCGTCCTATATCTATACTACCATTTCTTTCAAAAATCCTTGAAGCGGTGGCGCATAACCAAATTTCATCCTTTGTATTTCATAATAACTTACTTAGTCCCTTTCAATCTGGTTTTCGCCCCGGTCACAGTACTACTGCCCTTATCAATGTCACTGAGGACGTACGCCTTGGCATGGAAAATCAATTGGTTACCATCTTAGGTCTGATTGATTTTTCCAACGCTTTTAATATGGTAGACCATGACATTCTCCTTGCTATACTTAAGCATCTTAATTTCTCTTCCTCTGCATTGGAATAGTTCTCCTCTTATCTCCATGGCCGGCAACAAGCAGTTCGAATGGACCGTGAGTTGTCACAATGGAATGATCTTACTTCTGGTGTTCCTCAGGGTGGAATACTTTCCCCTTTACTGTTTTCCTTGTTCATTAACCTTCTCTCTTCATCCATTGGCTGTACTTACCATTTCTACGCGGATGATCTCCAAATTTATGTGCAAATCCCAGCTGAGGACGTTGACAGTGGAGTTGCTCAACTGAACGCCACATTAGCAGATCTTCTCTCCTGGTCGCAGGATTACGGTATACAGGTGAACGCATCCAAATGTCAAGCAATGATATTAGGCAGGCCTCAGCAGTTGGCAAAAAATAACTTAACTTCTGTTTTACCAGTAGTATACAATGGTGCCGTTATTGAATTTAAACCAGTGGTCAAAAATCTTGGTCTTTTTATTGACTCCTCGTTGAAATGGACTGCTCAAATAACTGAAATTAGTCGGACCGTTACTAATTCACTTCAATATCTTAACCACTTCAGAATTTTTCTCCCTATTAAAACTAAGATCACATTGATCCAAACGTTGATTTTCCGATTATTGACTAGGCTGATGTGTGTTATCCAGATCTTAATGTGGATCTTCTCGATAAGCTGGACCGCCTTCTTAACAACTGCATCCGTTTTATTTTCTGCTTGCGTAAGTATGACCACATTTCTGCTTTCCGTTCCAAACTCCATTGGTTTCCCATCCGACTGCGCAAGCAACAGAGACTTCTATGTTCTCTTTTCTCTATTCTTAAAAATCCCTTTTCTCCGCAATACTTGAAATGTAAGTTTCAATATCTTGCGGACATGCATGATCGGCAACTTCGCTCCAGTAACACGCTCAAGCTTCAAATTCCATTTTATCGATCTAGCTTCATGTCCAATTCCTTTACTTCTCAAGCTATACGGCTTTGGAATGCATTGCCAGAGGACATCAGACAAATATCTAGTAGACATTTATACAAGAAAAAAGTGCATGATTAACTTTTTTAATCTTTCAACAATTAGGAGAATTCATCGTTTCTTTCTGATCTTCAAATATATATATGTATATATGTATGTATATGTATGTATATAATAAGTTGTATGTATAAAAATAGTATATTTATTTTATACGATATTTATGTATGATCATTTAAAAGTACTTATTATTTCTGGATTGTATCTATGTATTTCAGACGCCAACTATTCTATCTGTTTCTCTTCTCCTAGAGGTTGACAGGGAGAGAATGCTTTAGCATTAAGTCTACCTATTGTAGCTTTTGGCTCAATAAAATTAAATTAAATTGACGCCAAGCAGGCGGCCGGTCGTAAAGGTATACCTTATTAGATTATATATACTAATATACATATTAATATCTCTTATGGAAAGAAATGGTTTCTGCCACTGAGATAGTCCTTTGGGATTTTTTTGACTATGGTGTGTGTTTTAATTTTGAAATTATCTGTTCTAAAGGGAGGAGATTGGGCAAAGAGTGAGTGATTGTGAGAAAGGTAGGGCGAGGTTTTCATTAGTAAGCCAGTTCCTGTGAACTGTGGCCTGATAAAAATGGATATTCAGGCCTCTTTGTCCCTTAAAGCCTGGTTTGTGAGCACTTGGTACATTGCATATTGCTTTCTTAAATAGTTTCTGAGCGAAATATCAGTAGTTCATTTGAGGCCGCGTATTTGCATAAAACTTCACAAAAGCTGACGCCAACGGCACGCCCACTAGGTAATTGAACAAATGGACTACTGATATCCGTATATGATATTACATTCTTAAAGGAAATACTCCTAAAATTCGAGGCAAAGGCTGTATTATTTCGAGTTTTCATGATGAATGGTTTCCTGAATAGAACCTTTGCCGTGACGCCGCGAGGTGCGCCGTTATGGATCCTCTATTTGTGCTTTTAAAATGACATATTGCGCTTTGGACGGAAGCTCCGCTATCTATTGTCGTGGTCGGAGTTTTGTGGAGGGTTTTCTGTGACATTTTTATTAGGTATTTACTAGTTGATGCCCGCGACTTCGTCCGCTTGGACTTAAGATGATACGTGGAGCCCAGTGCTACTTTAAAAGGGGGCAGAACTGGACTCCATGTATCATCTTAAGGGTTATATGAATTTCCTTAGGTCTAGGGCTGCCCCCATTTGAAACAAATTATTTGAAAGGAAACGGAGATATCATTCAAAATGTTGTCTTTGTTCTTTGTACGCATTTTTGCGAAATACGGCCACTTTTAGCAAAAATGCTACCGTAAACAGCAGTTCATAAAATAGTTTAAAGGGTTATTATCTAGGCTTCGTTCCTTTGAAATAATTTAATTTAAATGGGGGCACTGTTGTTGCTGTAGTTGCTCGGTTGGCTAATTCATATGAAAATGGCTATTCTTGTTTGAATGCATTTATTTTGTTCAGCAAATCCCTAAAACAGAAAATAAGAGATATTTACGACAAACAGACTCGTGCAATGCATCCCTTACAACGCAAGATAGATTAGTCCCACTGAAAACTGGAGCAGACAGAATGTCCGCGATCAAGATTAATTGAGCGCGCTACTATGTGTGCCTGTACTCAGGTGAATTGACCTTTATGCTGTGATTATAGGAGCGAGATTGCAATGAATTCAGGAAGTTTGTTGCAAAAACGCATACATCAAAATTCAAGTAATTTTTATTTTCATCAGAATTTTTTAAAGCCAATGTTACTGTTTTTGTTTATATAAGACTTGCATTAGGTTCGCTGGACAAATATCAGGCTACTTCCCATTTGTACATCTTCCCGTTTCCTAACCCTCAAAGTGGTATTGTACCAATCTTTAATATTTCTTCCATGCTGGTTTGGGAGAAAAGAAAAAACTTCGAATGTACCAGCTGCTTCTCTTCCTGCACAGATACTAAAAGCCGATCGAGTGAATGGGCGAAAAGTAGCGGCTAGCAAGCAACCCATCACTATTTAGATTCCTTTTTCCACTGTTTCGCCCACCATAACGCTAAAATGGTCTTGGCGTCATGCGGCCCTGGGTCTGCTTAGAGCTGCAAGACCCGAAATGCTCTATCTATCATTAGGGATAAAGTAGTGATAATGTATGTAATATTTCATATATTCTAAGAAGTCTGGACAATAATCCTATCCTATTCTACTTCCTAAACGGAAAGTAACCTATGTTTCCGACAAACCGTGTCCCGAGCATTGCATTCATTCGCGTACAGCAAGCTAGATTAGTACCATTGAAAACTGGAGCAGAGTGCCCGCGATCAAGATTAATTGAGCGCGCTATTGTGTGCACCTGTGTGTGTGTTTTTACAGGAGAACGGCATGTGAACGGCTTAATGTTTTACAGCATTGATTTTTGCAACATCTTGTGTAAAATGAAGTCCTTAGTGTTCCTCTCTTTGATTAAATTCTGTTAATGAACAACACTATAGCATTCCTCCCTTTCTCCCCAATTAAAAATCGCGATCGATTAAAAATATTAAAATTGGAACTTGTGTGCGAAATCGGTTGAAAATAGGTCTGGTAGACGAGAACAGACAGCAGAAGTATTTTTGGCCAATCTTCGCTCGCTTCGTTCGCTCGGTGACCTACTTGTATATTCTACATCTTTGGTGGTACTCGTGACGGAGCCATTGCCATTAGGTATATTACGCCAAAAGAGATATTTACATTACAAATGGTGTCCCACTCTCGCGGCGTCCAATACATTGACGCGAGATAAATTTGTCCCATTGAAAACTGGGGCAGAGTGGCCTCCATCGATATTAATTGATCCTGCTGCGAATGTTTTCCCGTGCGTTTACAAACGTGCCTGTGTTTTATTTAGTTTTCACAGACACCTGCATATTTGCTTTTGTAGTTGTAAGTATTGGGAAAGACGTTTTTTACAAACAAAAGAAAACCGGACAAGTGCGTGTCAAATTATGTATTCTGTGGTGTCGGGCCACGCGCAATACATGGGTTCCGAAGTTGCGAATGCCGACTTAGAGTTCATGCCACATGTAATAAGTTTGCCCGACTATAACTTTTTTTAATTTGTAAACCCTACTTAGCTCTGATAGTTTTCCTTTTAACTTCGTTATATATACTGCCGTTAATTTTTTCAAGTGTCCTTATACAACCGTTTAGCTGACAGAGGGGGGAGGAGGGGGGACATACTTGACTCTAACAAAAATGTTCACTTTAAAACCAAATAGTTCACAAACGGATTCCTAAATCAAAAATAGGTGTTCGCATGCTCACAATATTTTTAAAAGTCGTTGCGAAACGCTTGAATCTGTAGCTTTTAAACAAAATTAAATATAAATAAACATTACACGTAACGCCATCTAGCGTTTGTACCTATCTTAGGATTGGTTCTGGTCTGCCCTTTGGATTGTGGAGGTCAGACAGCAGTCGCTCTGTGTAAAACCAGTAACCTCGTCAAATCACCTAGGTAAGGTAGTGGACCCCGGGCTCTGAAGCGTTACCGCTGAGGATGCAACCGGGAATACGCTTGGATGATGATTACACATAATGAACACTAAAATTATTGACGTGTAAAAGTGCCTGCGAAAGCCCAATTACTGAATAAATATTAGATTTTTTGCGATATGAAAAGATTAGAAATATACAGGAGGTCACGAAGTTATCCCATAAAGTGCTTCCCATGTGTACGGAACACTCCGGAATGTGGAGAAATATAGGATAATATTTACTCGGGGCGTCCCGTGCAATAAAACTCAGCTTACGGGAATGTAGGTGATGTACGACATTCTTCTATTTATGTGTATAGAAGCTGAGGCCGAGTGAAATTTTTAATAAATTACTTAAGTAAGTTTCAGGCGGAGTTGGTAGTAGGTACAGTGGCTTTATTTGAAATTGATTCTTGAATCGTAAACAAGGTAATAGGTAAGTATAGTTCTGCTAACCAATTTATTTATTTTAACTGCCATTTAATGACAATATTTACACAAATAGCCGTACAATATATATGTATTTAAACAATTACACTATTTATTTATATAATACTAGCGGCCCGCCCCGGCTTGGCACGGGTATGTATTATACATATAAACCTTTCTCATGAATCACTTTATCTATTAAAAAAACCGCATCAAAATCCGTTGCGTAGTTTTAAAGATCTAAGCATACATAGGGACAGACAATGGGAAGCGACTTTGTTTTATACTATGTAGTGATAACTAGTAGTTCGCCGCGAACTTAGACCTCGCGATTTTTTATTAATATTTCAAAAACTACTGAACCGATTTTGATGCCCAACGAACTTGAAAATTCTATTGATATTTCCTACAAGCCTACTAAATTTCATCAAAATCGGACCATCGGTTCGACAGTTATCGCGGCACAAACATACATACATACAAACAATGTGTTTTCGCCCCAACTTGAATTAAAGCCTTCGCTCGCTTCGCTGGCTCGGTCAAATAAGTATTTATTTATTTTCACATTAGCACTATTGAATCCGCACCACGCATCTCTTCAGGACACAGCTGAAAATCAGTGTAGCAGGTTGATTATAATCAGTGATCGGAACCCTGGATGCTACTACTATCAAAAGTATGGATATGACCAACGTTCTCGGGAATTCTCGGGAATTGGAATCGGTACCTTCTATAACAACGTTTATCTCTTTATGATATTTCACGCAATAAAAAAATGTATATTGTCAGAAAATTGTATTTTAATTGTACGAAAAATATTTTTCAATTAGATTTTTTTTTCTATTATATTAAGTAGGTAAGACTTGTTGGATGTAAATAGCTCGGAAAAATTTCGCTAAAAATATTTGTATATTGTTCAAAGTAAGTATTCATTGATATATTTTCATTTAGAAAATAAAATCGGTTTCATATCTGGAGCGTTTTCATTATTTTCTGTTGCATTTTTTAAGATGACCCTATATTTATATTAGTAAGTCTCTACTGTGTAAATCCAAACACTGATTTAATAAATAAACAGATTTTTAAAATAAACACTATTTCACACATTTTTAATAATATTAAATATTTTTCTCAAAAAATCCCGGGATTATCGTCATATCCATATTAGTGATATCGTCCCAAACAGCACCCAGATTCCGATCATTGATTATAATCCCGTGCTGCTTTTATTGTTTTGAATATAGAATCACTAAAAGAGCACAAAACCGCTTACGGTTTTGTGCTCTTAAAAACAAAACAGTGGCACTCCGTAGAAGTGAAAACTACAGAGGTGTCGGTAACAGTGTTGCGATATCAATGGTTTTTTCCCACCTCTAAAAAAATATCCAAAGGGCCGAAAGAAGTTTCACTTCAAAAATTGTGTTTATTTCTTGTAATGTTTTCACCTTTTCTAATAAATGGCTTACTTACTCCGTCTTTTTATAAAAACAGGACTAACTTTGTTACTAGGTTGAAATCATTATCCACCCAAATCAAGTTGACATTGACAGATGTGTTAGTTTCACTTTACTAAATGTCAACTTGATTAGGACGGATAAATGGTTTAACCTACCTAGTCTCTTGACTCTTGTCATTATTTCTGGTATTTTGGGTGTGTAGCTAACATTGTAATCGATCGATTTCCAAATTGTCTAAAGGCGGATGCCTTCTATAGTGACGGTAGAGACGTCCTATATCTATGTCAAACCAAATTAGACTTTATCAGTAAGTAAGCCGTGTGGTTCCCGGCAGAGTAGAATAGGACCTCTCCAAGTCTCCTGTGGATGTCGTAGAAGGCGACTTAGGAAACACAAGCTAAACAAAGCTCATAAGTGAGAACTCTCCAACCCGTCTGGCCAGCGTGGAGAGTGTAAGCCAAATCCTCTGACTGCTCTGGCTAATATATGGCTCTGGTAGTACAGAGAAGGTCGTGCTCCTGCAGTGGAGACTAAAAAAGACCTGATCATCATTAAGTATTAACGCTCAATGTTGCTTGACACTGAAATGCGGATACGCAATTACGTATACGTCTTGCGTACCGCTTTTGGAGTAGGTAACCCTACTGTCTAAATAAGGATCTCTATCTTTCAGATAGTATGAGCGTAATTTACAAACTTATTAACCACATTATTAAGAGGTTGATGAGTGTAGGTGAAGCGAAAGAGGTCTGTCAGGATCGTAGCAAGTGGAGGTCTATGGGGGGCAAGGGTAGCCCCGAAGTGTGGGAGCTCCTGGGCAGAGCGTCCCAGATAGATTGTGTGTATAGGGAAGTAGGAGAAACAAACAAATGGAAGATGTAAATAGTTTTTTATGTACACACAAGAGTAAAAAGAAATAAGCAAAACAGAAGGTGCACGAGCGATAAAATCAGTGGAAAATAAGGTAGAAAAATGTAGAAGTAGAATAGTCAAGACAAAAGAACTGAACACAAAGTAAATATTAAATTAATTTAAATTTTTAACAGTGAAAAATGCTGTTACCACAAATGACAAGACATGAGAGCATTGAAGGATGGTCATTGACAGTCGACCAAAACTCAGTACTAAAAGTATGCGCGCGCAACATGACGCCGCGAGGCAACATGCGCGCGCAACGCAAAGTCCGTGGTCGACTGGTAAAGACCATCGCTTTCAATAAAGAAGTATAAATAAAAAAGTATGAATACAGATAAATAAAACTTCAGCCCACAGGTCCATAGTCTCTGCCTACCCCTGTGGGAAACAGGGGTGATAGTATGTATGTACGAGTATGTATGTATTAACCATACAGCTATAAGTTTACGCCGTTGTGACCACAGCCAGTTGTCCGTTGTCAAACTAAGCCTACTGGACACCTGCAAGCAATATCCGTTGCGACATGACAGCCATAATCTCACTTGGCATCTCGGATTGACGGGGATCGGAGTAATTGGGGCTTTGGGTATCGAACTGTTATATCTATTGGCGAGTAGGTGACCAATGTTGTCTGGATGTGTTTCAGCCACAGACAGTGGCGGATTTACCAGTAGGCCGGAGCCTAGGGCGGCAGATTTTAGGGGGCGGAAATTTGGGGCCAATTTGTCGTCCCCCCCCCCCCCCCCCCCCGAGCAGTCAACTTGCAGCGGGGCAGCAAAACAGGCCCGCGTCGCCGCTAGCTGTTTAATTAAATGCCCGCATGTAAGCCCCACGAACAATTCTACGCTGCGTGGAGCGGATGAGCTTTTTTCAAGCTTGCTTCAATTCAAAATATCTTTATTATCATAGCATATTTATAATTCTCTTAATAATACTTAGTCACTTTCTTTTGTTGTGCACAAATGTTGTCGTCATATCGTTACTTACAGCTAAGTCAGCCGCTTCCTAGACGCAAGTGCAGAAGAAGCGGCAACAAACTGCACTGCAGCACTTTCAACAAACTTACAACTTAAAATTATATATTTGTATGGACTAAGAATACATTGTTTGTTATGTAATAATCGAATTGTTCCACCACTCTTATACGCGCATGAAGCTATTTTTTTTGCTTCAAATATAAATTAGCCTACTGGCGGTTGGAATGAAATTTCAAGAGGCGAAGATATAGGCAAATGGCCTTGAAGTGTGAAATAAATTGTTAACTCGTAAATATAGTAATAATTTCCATATTGCTCTTCGTCATGCACTAGATAGCCCTTTAAATTATTTTATGAACTGCCATTGAAACTATTATTGGTGATCCGTCTAGCTTTAAAACTTGCCGTGGCCACTTTTGGCGGAAGAAAGTTTTAAAGCTAGACGGACTAATGTAAATACTTTCAACGGTGGTTCATAAAATAATTTAAAGGGCTATCTAGTGCATGACGAAGAGCAATATGGAAATTATCTCCATGTTTACGAGTTAATAATTTATTTCAAGTGAGGGCGCCACTTCAAGGTCATTTGCCTATACCTCCACGTTAAGATAAATGACTCAATTCTAAGAAATTGTGGTTCCTATAAATTGCATTTTTTTATCTAAGGCCACAATCTTGATAAGTGGCCCTATGTTTTTGCGATCTATAGCTATAGTTGGTAAGTTTTTCATATTATATATTATCATCATCATCAAAATGCTCTTGTCGGTGGAGTTTCTTCCATTCTGTTCTATCTTCCGCCAACCTCTTGACATCTTGGTACGACACTGCTGTCAACTTTTCCTTGACTTGCTTCATATAGCAGTGCCTTGGCTTTCCTCTTTCCCTTCTTCCTTCTATTTTGCCTTCTATTGTAATTCGCATAACATTATCATGCCGTATCAAGTGTCCCAACATATTGCCTCGCCTATTTCCGATTACCTCGAGTATGTGTCTCTTTTCACCTACATCCTACATATTATATTCTTGCATATTGTTTTTAGGGTTCCGCACCCAAAGGGTGCAAACGGGACCCTATTACTGAGACTCCGCTGTCTGTCCAGACTGTCCGTCTGCGTCCGTTTCTCTGTCTGTCCGTCTGTCACAGGGCTCTATCTCTTGAACCGTAATAGCAAGACACTTGAAATTTTCACCGATTATATATTACTGTGGCCGCTATAACAACAAATACTGAAAATAAAAAAAAGTTAAAAATGAAAGTGGGTTGCCATACAAAAAACGTGTTTTTTCAGCGTTTTTAACTAGATCTTTATAATGGCATTAACTAGATAAGTACTTAAAATTTTCACAGATTATGTATTAGGTCCTTACATATGAAATTGCCGTTCAGTATCAAAAAAGTGAAACAAGTTTTTTTTAATGAAATTATTATTTAATCAATTGAAGTATGCGCCGTTGTTATCGATACACTTCCGCCATTTTATAGGCAGATCATTGATACCTTTGGAAAAAAAATCCTGGGAGCGAGAGTCTATGAACTGTTTGAAGGCGGTTTTGACTGCCTCATCAGATTAGAAATTTTTTCCTTGTAAAAAGTTATCCAAATTTTGAAAAAAGTGGTAATCGGTTGGGGCAAGATCTGGAGAGTATGGTGGGTGACGCAGAGGTTCCAGTCGCAGCTCCTCTAACTTGGCGATCGTTTGATGTGCAGTGTGTGGTCTAGCGTTATCCTGAAGGAGCAGTGGGCTAGAGCAATTCATCAGTCTCGGTTGTTTAATGGCGAGCTTTTCCATCATTGTTTGCAATTGTTGGCAATACAAGTCTGCAGTAATCGTCTGGCCTGATCTCAAGAAGCTGTAGTGGATAACACCAGCACTGGTCCACCAAACACTAATCAGAATCTTCTTTTTGGTCAGTTTTCGCTTAGGGCAAGGTTTTGCCGGTTCTCCAGGGTCAAGCCATTGTGATGATCGCTTCCGATTGTCGTACAGGATCCATTTCTCATCACAAGTCACGATACGGTTCAAAATCCCCTCATTATTGTGGCGATTAAGCAAAGAAACGCAGCAAGCAACGCGTGTTTGTTGGTTTGCTTCAGTCAATTCGTGCGGTACCCACTTTTCGAGTTTTTTAATTTTTCCGATTTGGCGCAAGTGGATAAGTATCGTTTTGTCACTTACGCCGAAAGCTGCTGCTAATTCAGAAGTGGTTTGAGATGGATCCGCTTCCACTATCGCCTTCAATTCTTCGTTATTCACTTGAGTATCAGGTCGTCCACGAGGCTCATTGTGTAAATCGAAATTTTCAGAACGGAAACGTTGAAACCAAAAACGCACCGTTCGTTCGTTAGCGGTGCCCGGTCCATACACGTCGTTAATTCTTCGAGTCGTTTCTGCAGCACTGGTGCCACGGTGGAACTCGTATTCGTAAATACCGCGAATTTTCAATTTGTCCATAGTTGTTGTTATAGCAATGTTGAAAGTCAAACAAATGATGTTAAAACAAATGAAATACGAATTTTAAAACAATATTTTTCTGTAAATACTTTTAAACTATCGCGTTGCATTATTATTAAATTAATGCATACGGGAATTAAAGCGAAACGTACGTTTCGCGTTAATTCCCGTATGCATTAATTTAATAATATTTTTCTGGCTTTATTTCGAAATAAATTTGAATTTGGAATTCCTAATGAAACGCAAGATATTTGATTTTAAAGTTGCCAGTATTGAAAATCGGCAATTTCATATGTAAGGACCTAATATTACTGTGGCCGCTATAACAACAAATACTAAAAATAAAAAAAAGTTAAAAATTAATGGGGGTCGCCATACAATAACGTGTTTTTTTAGCGTTTTTAAATATTGTACGGAGGTACGGAACCCTTCATGTACGAGTCCGACTCGCACTTGAAGCTACGAATTAAATATTAAATTGGCAGAATTTTTCAGGTACATTTGTCGAATTCCACTGTCGTTATTTGTATTTCCCGTGTGCCGACATTTTTACTACAAAGCAATACTCGTAGTTCACATTCGCAAAAAGTTCATGAAAATTCTTTTGTGATTTCGACGGGATTTAAAAACAAAAAATGCAGATTTTTATTAATATTTTTGCAGGTTTTTCGACACTGGGTCATTCATGTCGTCTATTACAGTGGTTTTGTAAGAACAGTCAGACTTCGCGAGCTCTTATAACCATGCAATAACCTTTTCCATTTTCCCCTGGCTTAGCAAAGCCATTTCAGTGAAATCCGTCCATATATCACGTCTAACAAAATATACTGAAACTATCTTATGGGTGAATTCAGTACATGATACTGAAACACATCACCATATAAAAATTTAGTTTTAACAATCGATAAAAATCCTCGTCCTCCCATACAAAATCCGTTTGGCTGAGCGCTGAATGAATGAAAACTAACTTCTTAGTATGAGAAGGTGAATTTTTATTTTAGCTATCCACCAGCCAAATATATGTATTTAGCTAGTGGATAAAAAGTCAGCCTGTATTTATATTTTTTTTGTAGCGAATTTTACTCTTTAATTTAGGTTACCTAAGTACCTATACATTTTTTTGGTACAATTTTCATATGAAAAGGTGATTGTATATAATACTTAATAAAACACTGCGAAATTATAATGGTTAGATTCGTCTTAATCACTAGAGTGACATGTATACCTATTCTATATTAAAATTATTGGAAAACAAAATGGCGGATTTTTGGCGCCAAATTGAGCCGGATAAAAAATCTTTTCCTTTCAAAACCTATCGAGTGGGGTATTAAATAAAAGTATATTATTCAAGGATTACAAAAATATATGCAACTTATAGTTTTAAATGAAATTTGGAATAAGAAATGCTAAAAAACAACATATAACACCGCTTCGCCAAGCGCATTCCCGATTGCATCTCACCTAGGCAACAGAAGACAGTAAGTGCCTAGGCATAGGTAAGTACTGCTGTTGTATCACGCAGTCGGGTTTTTGTTTTTTTAATAATTACTTGTTGTCAATAAATTAGCATTTGCATTTGCATAAGCTTTGTTTAGCTTGTATTGCCTAAGTCGCCTTCTACGACATCCACGGGAAGACTTGGAGTGGTCCTATTCTACTCTGCTAACCACACGGCTAACCGTTTATTCTCTGATAATAATTTGTATTTAAGCCTCAAAATATACACATTATCACGTCTTTATCCCTCATGGGGCAGACAGAGCATTTGGTATTGCGGCTCTAAACTGGTAGAACGGGCCGCAAGATCCAAAGCCACTTTAAAGCTCATAGCACACTTACACGACTCGGCTCCAACACCACTCCTGCCCAACACCACCGCCCTAAACTAATACGACTGCTCGCGGTTCACGCACCGACAGCTAGCAGGCGCCCAGCGTTCCACGCACCGACAGCTATCAGGCGTCTAGCGGTCTTCGTTCCGACAGCTAATCTCGGCGACTGTTAGCAGTCAGCGTGCGGACAGCACCTAGACCGCTTGTTTCCAACGCGCGGCCAGCGAGGCGTCAACCACCGAGCAGTCTGATGGCGGTAAGCTCGCTGACAGTGAGCTGTCTGCTAACTTATGTTGCCAATGTATCGCCTATTAACATGATTAGCACTTTTGCCCATTCCTCAAACGGCTCTTACGATCTGCGCGGGAAGAGAAGCAGCTAACATTCTAAGTTTTTTCTTTTCTCCCAAACCAACATGGAAGATCGCCGAAAATCTGCGAAAAATCTCCCCATCAGTAAATTTTCATTTCACTAAACAGAGCAGACATCTGATGCGACCATAAAACTGAATTGGCGATACAGAAGGGGAGGCCGGAGGTGGGGGAGTGGGAAATGCAGGTAGTTGCAGTAATGCAGGACGAATTTATTGCGTCGTAAACGTTGTACGCAGAGCAGGGAAACACGGCGATGAAACAACGTCAGGATTATACAACGTGTAAGGAAAAGGGTGTATCAACCCGAAAGGGTATTAACGTACTAACCAATGTGAACAACTTTTACTTTTAGACCATCCCTGAAATCGCGAAAATAATTCTACGGCTCTATACAAAATTAAATACCTACCGTGCCAAAATGTATGGAGCTGCAATTTTTTTCGCGATTACTTACAGGGAAGATACATTGGTTAGTGGGTACGTCAACTCCCTTTCGGGTTGATACCCCGTTTTTGTAACACGTTGTACGTATTAAAACCTTCGATCAAAAATATAACTAGATAACGCGTTAGCTACAAAATCAAAGCAAAATTCTGTCCGCTTGAATATCAAATAACATTCACTGTGAAATCAATCTTATTACATTGACTGAACTAAACAAAATAAGAGCTCACCGCCGTAAGTACGCTCTTATTTGGCGAGCGGTATTTTTGCGCCAAACCGATGTCTAGTTTTCTTGTTGATCGAAGGTTAAAACTGACGTGAGGAAAATGGATATTTTCTCTGCTTATCCCTGTGTTTGACTGAAAGAAAATTCTCTTAGCAATTAGTCCATCATTTGTTAAATGTATATTTTTACTTACTAGGTATATTTTACTGTTATTATTCACAATAAGGGCAGACAGAGCATTTTACGTTTCACACAGAGCTTGGGGCTGCAAGGCCCAAAGGTCACTTTTAGCGTGATGTTGGGTGAGAAAATGGAAAAGGAATTAAAATAATGATAAGTGATGGATGAGAAAATAAAAAACATGAGGTAAGGACATAATAATATTTAATTTAGCTACGAATTCCAATAATTAAAAATATTTTAGGATCTATTTTAGACATACTTAACAACTTTCCCCAATAAACTTAACTAGGTATATCAAAATTAAGAAAATTTCACTTTTCAAAGTATCGAAATCTTGCTATATTTCTTTTCATCCCCTACGAAAACGAGTGGTGTTATTAGTTTGGCGTCGTAGCTCCTAAACGAATAGACCGATTTAAATGCGTTTTTTTGTCATAGAAAGCCTTGTCTATCGATATAGAGTTCTTAAATGTTTGCTGAAAATCGGTTCAGCTGTTCAAAAGTTATTGAGGGTGAACACTTGAAAGTCGGGGGTTTTTTAATCTGTTTGGCAAATAAATAAATAGATAAGGACAAATAACACTTATTGAGCTAGCCCCAAATTAAAACTTGTATTATGGGATACTAACCAACGATAGGTACTATATTTTATAATACATATATATAATTTGAAAAAGGCCATTTTCCAACTTGCCCTGGCTGCTGGGAATCAAACCCAGAACCTTCGGATTGGTGGATTAGCGTGTTGACCATTACACCACGGAGGTCGTTCATAAATAAACTTGTTGGGACACCAATTCGTACAATACCCGGCACATAAGTTGACCCAAAATGGCGGCACTGCGCAGGTATAATTAGAGAAAAAAGTGTGACCGCCATTTTGGGTCAACGTATGTGCCGGGTATTGTAATTCGGTTAAAACGTTTTGCCCGAACTGAACTGCCCTTCTCGCTTATTAAAAAGCCTCAAAATGTGCTCATCTCCGCCTTTTCATGATCTAACACTTGGTAATCCCCTACAAAGGCAGGGGAATAATAATTATCCGTGATATACGGGAGATGAATGTTAGTTACTGTTTAACGCAATGGAGTGCACTTTAGTTCTTCGCACATCTTCTAAGCTGGTCTGGGAGAAAAGAAAATACTTAGAATGTACCAGCTAGTTCTCTTCCCGCGCAGATCGTTGAAGCCGATCGAGGGAATAGGCGAATATGCATCATGTTATTAGGCGATGCAGCTAGCAAGCCATTTTATACTATTACACTATCACGTCTCTATCCCTAATGGGGCAGACACAGTATTTTGGGTCTTGCGGCTCTAGGCAGACAGAGCCCTAAGCCCCAGACTAAAAACCTCAACAAGTAATTATTAAAAAAAATTGGTTGTCTGTAACTGGTCTGTAAAGTCGGTTTACGGATGGTAGTTTGACAACGCCAAACATTCTTATTAGACGTTGTCACGTCAAAAACAAAAAAACCGACTGCGTGATACAACAGCAGTACTTACCTTTGCCTAGGACGCTACCGGAAATATAATACGCTTGAGGAAGCGATGTCATATGTTGTTTTTTAGCATTTTTAGTGTTCCATACCCAAAGGATGCAAACGGGACCCTATTACTGAGACTCCGCTGTCTGTCCGTCTGTCCGTCTGTCCGTCTGTCCGTCTGTCCGTCTGTCCGTCTGTCCGCCTGTCACAGGGCCCTATCTCTTGAACCGTAATAGCTAGACACTTGAAATTTTCACCGATTATGTATTACTGTGGCCGCTATAAACAAATTCTAAAAATAAAAAATAAAGGGGGTCGTCAAAAAAGAAACGTGTTTTTTCACCGTTTTTAATTAGATCTTTATAATGGCATTAACTAGATTCTAGAAATTTTTACAGATAATGTATTACTACGGCCGCTATAACAACAAATACTAAAAAAAAAAAAGTTAAAAATTAAAGGGGGGTCGTCATAAAAGAAACGTGTTTCTTCAGCGTTTTAAAACATGACGGAACCCTTCATGTATGAGCTCGACTCGCACTTGCCCGTTTATTGTAATCCTTAAATAAAATCCTTTAATTTGATAGCACTCGATAGGTTTTAAACAGAAATTATTTTTTATGCCGCGCAATTTGGCGCCAAAAATCCGCCATTTTGGTTTTCAATAATTTTAATATAGCCTATGTCACTCTAGTAGTTAAGACAAATCTAACCATGTTTAATTTATTAAAATCGGTTTAGCCGTTTAGTAGTTACTTGGGAACATAGAATTATAGGGACAAACATACAGGTCAAACACATATACCCTCGAATCGAAATCGACGAGGCCCAAGAGTTTACCGAACGCACATTACTTAAAAACAGCCTTTCTGAAAAACCAACTCATTTATGCTCAACCCTCCGCTGAAGTGGAGAAAATTGTATATTTTTCGCTCAATTATTCCGCTCAGGACGTCGCAGCAAGACCATTAATTTTTGGCGGGAAAAATTTGTCAAATGCAAATAGGGTAGGTACTTAGTTTATGTTTACTGGATATTGTGAAAATTCAGTTACTGTGATGGGCAAAACCATTGAACTCGCGACACTGTTACCGTGACCGACACCTCACGTAAGTGATCAGGTTTTCAATGCTATCGGCACTCCCGGAGTGTCACTGTTTTTTATTTTCACAATAGATGCTTGAGAACATACCTTACTATTTTTTTACCCGACTACGACAAAGCCGAAAGGAAATGAAATTTTTGTTTTGGTTTTGGGTGGACACTTGTTTCACTGGTATGACTCTTCATAGATTCAGAGTAACATATAATATAATATTATATTATATTATACCTACTACTACTACAAACGAAACATTTTTTTCTGTACACACGTCGATGTGTGAGTTTTATACTTAGGGCACTGGTTTGTAAGTTCAAAAGCCGGCGGGTTACGTGTTACTGCTAACGCAAGGTAAGCGATACCGGGTGTGGTCTGCACTTAGATGAGTGAGTGAACACAACAAGTGTATAAAAATTTCTCAAGCTCATCCGTGCTTCGGTCCCGGCTGTCATATATCATTCATCATCATCCAGGTCTTTTTAACCGACTTCAAAAAAGGAGGAGGTTATCAATACGACTGTTTTTTAAAAAAAAAAATTTTATGTATTTTTGTAACGCGATATCTTCGCCAATTGTATACCGATTTTGATGATTCTTTTTTATATTTGAAAGCCTTTACTACCAAGTTGGTCCCATTTTAATTTGGTGAAGATATGATGAAGAACTTTAGAGATATGGAAGAAACACCTTAAAAAAATTAAAGTCGATTGTTTTTTTTGTTAAAAATTTTATTATTTAATCTCAACTGCAGGAGCACGACTCTCTCTGTTCTACAGAGCCATACTTAGCCAGAGTAGCCAGAGGATTTGGCCTAAACTCTCCACGCTATCTTATTATTAAGTTTTATTTTAATTACATATGCGTGCTAGGAGTAGAGGGCGACCAAGAAGATGGCGAGACGACATCGACAGTTTCATTAGGAGAATGGCAGCAGGCTGCAACTGGCTGAAAGGGAGGCCTTTGCCCAGGAGTGGGACACACACAGCCTATTAAAAAAATGCTTATCGTGGTCTTGAGTACGAATAACTTAAAAAAATGCAATCAATTTAAATATTTACCAAGAACACATAGATTACATCACTTGCAGACCCAGAAACTTTTAATTACGACGAAAGCATTAATAAAATTATTTTTACACGTCTGTCTGTAATTGGAGATCATCAAACGATTTCTTTGAAACAACCACACCAAAGTGCAGATACGCTAATGCCTCGTATGATATTTCAAAGATTAACATTTTATAAGTATTCAGAAGAGACTTCATACTTCTTTCAACATATTGTCGACAATTTTCGATGCGATGTGGGCTAGGTTACTAGCCTACATCATAGTCATTATGGTTATCATTTACCATCTTAACACATTGCTGGACACTCAGCGTGTGTCCAACAATGTGTTGAGTCCCCTTACCCTAAACAGAATCACTTTCCCATCAAACGTAGACTAGCTTTATTTTTGAAACGACGTGTCAGATTTCAGCAAAATTTTGAAATTTCAAAGAAATTGATAATATGAAGAAGTTTTCCATACTGATGGTCAAATATGATATGATACACACCATATTTTGACTGTCGAAAACTAGTTATAAGCCTAGATATATGGAATAGGCATGATACCGAAAAATTATCTTTGGCCCATCGGTTAGATTATTAAAAAATATTGTACACATGTTTTTTCTTTTCTCTGAAAAACAATAAATGACGAAGATACAGCGCATTTAAATTTCGCATGACGTCACGCTTTCGTACGGTTTTTACACGTCGGTGACGTCACAAGCTCTCTGGAACTTAAGATACTCTGTATCTTTGTGAATTTTTACTTTATTGATAAACTGAAAAATACAGGTACATTATTTTTGGATAATCTAACTAACGGACTAATTAGAATAATACTTTTCTGACCCAGTCATCATCCCTATTTCTTTAAAATTACAAAATACTGTCGAAATCAGACATTTCATTTCAAATTAAAAGCTACACTACGTTTGTATGAAAAAGCCTAGGGTAAGTTTTGCTAAACGTGGGTCGTGGCCCATTGCTATGTCTAAAATAACCTACGAACAATTATATTTTGATGGAAATAACTGACAAAAAGAGCGCTATTTGACATCAAAAAACTATGACGTCACGGTTGTGATTTTCGGGATCCCTTTCGTTAGCATAATGTATTTATTCCTAAAATGGTTTGGCACAATGAATTTGGCATACTGTTTTTGGCATAATTATACTTGGGCATAATTGATTTTTAGCAGCATATGTACTTTGGAATAATTATATTTAGGTCTAATTTATTTATGCATACTTATAATTTGCACAATGTTTTTAGGCATAGTGTACAGTCGCATAATAGTATATTTTACTAAAGTAATTTTAGAATGTTCTATCCATTTTACTAGGTTAGGGCAAACCTAAAGCAATAAAAATCGTGAATAGTTTTCTGGGAAATGAAATTCGATGTCAAAAAAATATTATCATGCAAGTGTCGCAGTTGGATATTTATTAGAGCAATGTTTATGTAAAAGGTATTGATGTGTGTCTATTAATTTAGGTGTTACTTATTTTGTGTAAGATGATTATGACTATGTTCATTATTCTTTGATATATTATGCCTTTATAAATTTATGCTTATGACAATTATGCTACATTTGTTATGGATAAAAAAATTATGCGTAATTATCATTAGTCTAATTTACCATATGCCAATATATTTTATGGTTATTATTTTTATGCAAATGGATAGTGAACCGTGATTTCATACAAATCCCATGGAATATTTTTGTTAGGACGTTAAGAAAAAAGTGTTTGATTTAACTTGTCATCTAGCGGATAATTTTTCACCGCCCTTTATAATCTACCAATTAGACATGGGTATTCTCGTCTCCGAGGAGTGTTTCGGTTCCCTGAATCTTACTCCGCATCCGGTACCGACTCATCTTAATGATTCCTACTCCCTTATCGGTTCCAGCTCCGAGGTCCGCTAAGTTTCGCTATTGAATCTACAGAATATTGACTCCCGACTCCCGATTCCTCCCGAGACGCGGTTGAGCCGAACCGCGGCTCATGGCTCGCGACCCGACAGGCGCCGCCGGTTCCCTGCGGGACCAAGATCGGTGCGGTTCCAATACCTATTTTGTCCTCGTAAGTACTAAGTTGTTTCGTGTGTGTAGTTCCTGGCTGAGTAGAATAGGACCACTCCAAGTCTTCCCGTGGATGTCGTAGAAGGCGACTTAGGAAACACAAGCTAAAGAAAGCTTCTAAACATCAATGAGACCTCTCTAGCCCAGGCCAGCGTGGAAAGTGTAGGCCGAATCCTCTGACTGCTCTGGCCAAGTATGGCTCTGGTAGTACAGAGAGGGTCGTGCTCCTGCAGTGGAGACTAAATAAAAATAAACGGGCAAGTGCGAGTCGGACTAGTACATGAAGGGTTCCGTACCTCCCTACAATGTTTTAAAACGCTAAAAAAACACGTTTTTTTTATGACGACCCCCTTCAATTTTTAACTTTTTTTTATTTTTAGTATTTGTTGTTATAGCGGCCATAGTAATACATAATCTGTGAAAATTTCAAGTATCTAGTTAAAGCCATTATAAAGATCTAGTTAAAAACGCTGAAAAAACACGTTTTTTGTATGGCGACCCCCTTTAATTACTAACTTTTTTTATTTTTAGTATTTGTTGTTATAGCGGCCATAGTAATGTAATACATAATCGGTGAAAATTTCAAGTGTCTAGCTTTTACGGTTCAAGAGAAAGAGCCCTGTGACAGACGGACAGACAGCGGAGTCTCAGTAATAGGGTCCCGTTTGCACCCTTTGGGTACGGAACCCTAAAAAGACCTGTTGATGATGATGATAATGAAGTTGTTGACGATCGGACAACACCGGTCCTGGGATTATAGTGGACTGTAGACACTGTTGCTGGTTTCCTTTCAAATGAAACACTGGAGAGATAACTTCTATGGTATATTCACTACTGCCTACTGCTGCTTGCTTGACCATTGACTGTTGACTTACTACCGGTGACCACTAGTGATGACTGGTAAAGTTCAACTGTCCCACAGATACAATTCTGCTACTCGCAGGAAGCTACGATATGCGTGAGTGACCCGACCAATCACAGCGCACGCTTCAGATTTCACCCAAATCGAGAATAGGACCAAACTTTCGAGAATGGGCCGGAACTTTCGAAAATGGGACCTTGTTTCCCCTTGACTAAAATGGAAGCGTTATGATTGGTCGGTCCTCTTACAAATTCAGATGTGGCACGCTGTCTGTCGTCAACAGAAGTACTAAGTTAGAACTAGATACATCGAGAAATCTCTCATGCAAGACCAACAACGCCATCGTCACCCAATTGCACAGCAATTGTACTAAGTTAGTGTAAGTGAGGAAACACTTGAGTCGCTCTAAAAGCAAGCACCATGAAATCTCAAAGCGACTCGGCTAAATGCTAGTGGATTCAGCTTAGCGGTAGGGCTGCCGCATTTGTCAAGGACAAAGGAGACAGCATTTGTCTTTGGCTTGAATTTCCAGTTTTATTTATTTATATAACTTTATTACAAATGTTATAGGCGGACTTAAAGCCATAGCACAGAATAAATAATACTAACGTACAGAAGTCTCTCTCAGCAAAGAAATTCAAAGAAATATCTACTCAATGTGGCTAGCGTTAGGGTTTCATTTAGCTCACTTCAGAACTCAGCACCTTTTCGCTTAGATACCTAGACATCCATTGCAAGCCAATTTCATTCTTATTACTCTGGACAAACGATTCGTATAACTGAATTTATCATCCGGAGGAGCCGCCTGCGCGCATTTTCGATACCTAAACGGGGAGTGACACAGGCCTGGCCATAGGCTGTATTATGGTAGATACAGCCTATGGCATCAGTCATTTATCAGTTTTGTCTTGGTGAAAATAGTATTTAAATCAGCCATTGTGATTGTTTGGTGTTGAAAAGTGGTAGGAAATAAGTAACAACTTAAGTTTTGCTCTTCTTCTTATTATTATTGACCGAACAAGTGAAGCGTCTTAGTTTGGAGATTGGTCAAAAATGCTTATGGCCAGGGCTTGTCAACGATACCAAATTCACACTAAAAGTAACGTTAAATAACGTTATTTTAGTGGTAACGTTATAAGGGGTATCGATAATACTGTTTATAACGTTATCAATTAACGATATAAGTAACGATACTTTTTTTCAATACTTGTAAAATATTATATAAATAGCTCCAGTAGCCTACTAGACAAACTCTCATTCTGTCAAATATCGACAAGAAATAGTGTTAACAATACCTTTTACCGTTAATATCATTGGTAACGTTATCTGATTATCGGTATAGTGGGAAAAATACCGTTGCCCAGCATAACGATATCTTTGCTGATAACGTTAACGCCGTTTGACAGAATTAACGTTACCAGATTTTTTACGGTATTCCAAGCCCTGCTTTTGTCCGTCTTCTGCACTCGCCTACAGGTAGCATTTTTCAACTGATTTTGACGAAAATTGGTACACAAGTTCCTTGATTTATTAAAAAAAATTAGTCGATTGTGATTTTTGATTGGGGGAGAAATAGGGGAAAAGAGGGGAACATTATTTATTGACATATTTCATTCGATTTTGAGAGACACTATTCACTAAGGACTTCATTCTACACAAGATATTGTACAAACATTTCCAAAAGGGGAGAGTGGAGAGGGGGAAAGGGGGGGGGCAGTTTACTGTAGTGTTATATATGGCCGGATTTTACTGTAATGGCTTTGCTAAGTTACAGGAGAGGGAAAATAGACAGTTATTGCATGGCTATGAGCTTAAGAGGTCTACCTGTCCTCACAGAACCACTAGTTATTGTATGTATCGATAGGTCATCTTTATAAACCTCTGTTTGTGCAATATTAGACGATCCTAATTGCATTATATGTGCTAAGGTGGACCTCCACGCGAGTTTATAGTTTTGGGCTAACTATTCAAATTATTTATTTTATTTATTTATTTACAAAATTCATGTACACAACATAAAAATAGATTATTTTATTTTAAATTATTATTTATTTTATTTTAAAGCTTGTATATTTGTGCCAGATGTTTAAATATAAGTACTTTAAATAAATGTTTACCTATGCATAAGACCTTGAAAGCAGGGACTGAAGAACCCAAAAATTACGATATGTTTCAATTGCGGTATGACGTCATATCGAAAAATAGCGATTACCGCTTTATTTTGATACACAAATTTATTTTAGTACTCTAAGTTTTAGTGTACAGATAGAAAAAGGTATATTTCGGTACCCGTACTTGAACGTTAATAAATAAAGGTATGAAAGAGATAGATAGAAGTGAAGAACTGGCGACACGCGACGAAAACAGGTTCTATCAGGTTCGCCGACGCACGCGCTCGTGTCTTACCGACCCTGGATCGCACCCGCACCCCTTGCCCCACGCCCCGCAACGGTCGATGCTTTGTTTTTCGGTACCGATATCGGATAAAGGTTAAATAACGGTATGGCCCTACCTTTATTGAATGTACACTATATTTTATACCGGTACCGTAACGTTATACCGTAACTACTTTTAGTCCCTGCTTGAAAACGGCACTAAACTTAGGTATTTGGCGTCAACAATCAATTAAAAATAATAATTAAAGAATTGACTAAGATCTTATCAGGACATTAGGCAGAGGGAAGAGAGGTATGGAGGCATCTCCACTTAACTCCATTGACAAAAGCAAGCTCTTAAATTACAAGAAGAGTCATAATAAATATCTTTTCATGGATATTTGCATTACCGATTCACACACACACATACGAGTAAATTACGATAAACGAGTAACGATCTTGAAATTTTACTTTCCTTCTAAGAGACAACCCTATCTATCTGAGAGACTGGAGCAACGATTGTTTACCGCCAAAGTGTTAACTGCTAGAGGATTGCATTCAAAGCTGTTCAGCTTGAGCAGTGTTTACGAACACTATCAGTCGATTGTAGCTTGTAGCTAAGTGAAATTACTTACAGCAATTAATAGCAATTAGAGATTCGGCGTATTTTTCTATTGAGAAACAAAAGATATTGTAGTTTGCACAGACCTACTACTACTAGACTTGCAACGATATTGCTAGAAAGAGACTGTCAAATACAGTACAACGTGAGTGTGAAAGAAACGCTGATATGTTTTTTTGTCTCTATCGGCGTGGCTGCTATAAGCTGGCCTACTGTCATCTGGGCGAAACAAACCACAAAACGATCGAAGTTATTAATTTTAGGGTTTTGTTTGAGCTTATTTTATGTTAGTAACCATAGTGTTCTGTGACGTGTTCAAAATAAGGGTGGAGGCAACAATCAATCAGATAGAAAGGGATGCACTAAAGTGGCCACGCACTATGCAGGCACAGAATACATAAGAGTCAAACAGAATGGTCTCTCACAGCGTCTCCCGCAAATTGGCGTCCCCGCACCTCTCCCCCGCACTTTGTGAGCTTTGACGGCTCCAAACCAGGGTTTAATTACTAGCCGCACGCAATACGCGACGTGTGTTGTCTTGAGAACTGTCAACCAATAGTAACCATCATGGTGAGAAGGTGCGCGTATAATAATTGTTTATCCACCCAATACTCTAAAGAACGTATATTTCATACATTTCCAAATGATGAAAACAGGTAAGCAAAGCAACAATATAATTTCACGTTATTACCCAGCAACCATCTTGATATATATACCCTTGTCGCTCTCTCGCATTGGCGGGAGATACACAAGAGCGAGATTGTAACATTACCGGATTGCTAATAAGCAATCCGGTAATGTTACATAGGCTCCTCGCTCACAGGTAATCACATAGGTACACGCCATCTGCGTGTACCTATGTGATTAGATTTTCGCGGGTTATAGTGCTAAATGCCATTGTTGACAATGACAACTTGACATGCTGTTCGTATAAGCGTGATAAACATTTTTATTGAATTTATTCATATAATTACCGTATAGTTTTGCGCCGAATATGCAAATTACTATATTACAATAGTGAATTAGTGAAATAAGTGCGTTACATTATAAATGACTCAATAATAATCAGTAAAGTGAACTAATGGTGAAATGGACAATGGACATAATGAAAAATATTTGTGAAGTGATATTATGTAGCTGTTTCTGACTTTCCTGTAACATTTAATACATATAAAACAGAATATTTTTTACGTCATAGTGTTCGCAAATCTTCCGGTATGGAAAAATGTAATCGTAAATATGTCGAACTCGTTAGTAGGTAAGTATTAAAATAATTCTGCGGTGCGACCCTAAGTATAAAACTCACACATCGACGTGTGTACAGATAAATTGTTTCGTTTGTAGTAGTAGTAGGTGTATATGTTACTCTGAGTCTGGAGAGTCATACCAGTGATGCAGGTCTAGTAATGGTAGGTCTGTGGTAGTTTGTTTTGGTGTGTGTAAATAGCCAATACCTAGGTGGCAGATTTTTCAAGCTGCATAGGCATGTGAAGTGACTTGCTTGATGACTGCCATACAATGACGATAGCCGGGACAAAATCCTCTTTTTTAAGTAGTTGAAAATTATATTTTTATATTTCATTTATTATAGTCAGTCACTGGCAGCCACTTTTTATACATCTAAAATTAAATTTCTTTTTATACAAAAAAGATTTAAGGCCTTCTGTATCGAAAATCTATAACCATCTATGTCCATTGCTATAAATACACTTTTATCCACGTTGCCACATTAAAGCATATCATTTACGGCGAGGCATTTTAATGTTGCATCGCTGTAAATAAATCTATTTTCTCCCTTTGTGAGATAAGGAAGTGCGTTGAAAATAAACAGGTATAGGAACGGTTTAGAGCTTTAGGGCTTTTGTGAAGGAGATTTGTCGGTATATCGAACACTTGCATTCAGAATGTGTGATTTAGTGAAGTAAACTGATGGAAAAAGAATTAGGGTACCTATTAGCTCCTAGCTCTAGCTTAGGGTTGACGTCAGGCAGTCGGCCGGTCGTAAAACTATAGCCAAATCATTTAAACTGTTCCGTCTATTTCTTCTCCATTTCGCAAGGTCTTTGGCATCCTTGGGTGGGGATTGACATGCATGATACCTATATTTGGAGAAGAAAAAGCGGGAAAGCGCACCTCGGACTCCGAAGCAGCACAGCTGAGGATGCAACCGGGAACGCGCTTAGACGAAGAAGATACAGAGTGACTTTTTAAACACCAGCTAAATTTTAGGAGCAGTTCTATACTTTCTATAAAAAAAAGTTATTAAAAATCTATAAAAAAGTTTCGTCCTTTCGTACAAAATCCGTTTGGCTGAGCGCTGATTTGTACGGGAAGGCAAATTTTTATTTTAACTTTTCGTTAATTGTTTTTTTGGAAAGTAGTTCAGTATCATGGACTGGACTTGCTCCAAAAAGGCTGGTGGTTAAAAAGTTAGCCTGTATGTGTTAGTGGGAATCAATATTATTTCTTCGTCTAACTATGGTTTGGACGTCGTTTAATAGCTCTTTCAAAAATATTGTCAGTTTGTTGACACTATTTTTCGATTTAGGGATCCATTTGTAAAATATTTGCAAACTTTTGTTAAGAGTCCCTCTCTCATCTAAACGGTTGCATATTCTGGACATGTGAATAAACTTATGGCAGTAGACGTATGTACCTATAACGAAATTAAAAGAAAAACTATCAGAGCTAAGTAGGGTTTACAAATTAAAGAGTTATAGTAAGAAAATTTCATATAAATTGAATTAAAAAATTAGACGTTTTTATTATTCGTTATAAAATTAGGCGTGAACTCTAGTTAGCATTCGCAACTACGGAACCCTGCACTGCTCGTGACCCGATATAACTTGGCGGTTTTTTTTGTTTTAAATTATTATGCACATGACAAAAAAATACTCGAAATTATGACGTCTCGAATATAATTAATGGCGCTCATAAATCAGGAGGCTCAGATTTGCTGAATGTATAATTTATCACGTCCCGTTTATGCTACGTCATAATTAATCTGTGTATTAGAGGAATCTACACAATCATTTGTGTATTGTGGGAGACAAAGTAATATTATTCGAAATAACCTAATTCCTTCTTCCTTTCTAATCCTTCCATGCTGGTTGATACCAGCTGCTTCTCTTTCTGGGCAGATCGTAAAGGCCTATCGGATGGATCATTTCAGCCTTATAAGGTCCACTGATGGATAACGCGCCAACTTTAAAAAAAAAGCGAGGCGTAATAACTTAGGTGGATAACAAAACAAGACTTGTGACATACCTACATAAAGTAAGGCAGAGAACCGAGAAGTTTGGCGCATACTCCACCGACAAGATCCACTAAGCTCTTAAATAAGAAGACATACATTGTAATAGTCGATAGTTTTAAAAACAAGTTGAAAAAGGTGACGCGTTAATTAGGTAGCGAATAAATGTTATTGTCGGTGGCGTAGTTTCCATGTCCCCCTCTCCCTCCCCATTGTCTTAATGAGTCAATAAAGTTCTTTAAACCGAAAAAAAAACTGGAGAATGACCGAACACTCCTTTTCCGTTAGGGGTTAAAACACAACACCACAACTTAATATTCCCGTAATGCAGAATAATTAATAGCACAATAGTCGGCTGGCGTGCTGCCAGCACCAGTCGTTTGTCACTGCAAATTAAATGAACACCTGCTTGCAGGACGTGCAGGTTTTACGCCATTTTAAACTTTTACCACCTGTGTTTGTAGCAGAATATGTACCAAGTTATCTTGTGCGTAGGTATAATCAGGCCCACTGCACCGCGCACCGTCGCGGAGAGCGGGGCCGCAGATTTTAACATTGTGTGCAAGTATCTCAGTTTGTATAGAAAACACGCCTAGCTAGTCAAACACACTGACAACGCGTCAACTCGCGGGAGACCGCGCTCCGCGACGGTGCGCGGTGCAGTAGGTTCACCGCCTCATGGACGACCACTACACCGCGCACCGTCGCGGAGCGCAGTTTCTACATAATGACGCTCCCGCGCGGTGACGCGTTTTCAGTGGGTGGGAGTAGGCGTGTTTTCTATACTGAGCTATTTTCATACAATGTTAAAAATCTGCCGCGCCGCGCTCCGCAACGGTGCGCGGTGCAGTGGGATCACCGCCTTAGAATAGGACCATCTCTTCCTGTGGATTACGTAAAAGGCGACTAAAGGAATAAGCAAAGCTCTAACATCTCGTGCTACAATTGCTTTCCCAAGGAGGGTTGACTTAGTGCGGCGGCCGCTTGTAAAACTTTTCATACAAATGCATTCCCAAAGAGGATTGACGTAAGGCAAGCGGCTGGCCGTAAAACTATTGGCAAATCGTTTATTATATACTGTTCTGGTTATTTTTTCTTCACTTGATCTTTGGCATCCTTGGGTGATCATCATATATTTATAGAAAAAACGGAAAGCGCACCCCGGGCTCCGAAGCAGCACAGCTGAGGATGCAACCAGGAACGTGCTAAAATCAAGCAGAGACTGTAAATAACAGCAAAGCGCTTACCCGGCACTGAAGCAGTTCAACCTGATCAACAGGCTAATATGGAAGTTAAGAGGAAACCTCAAGGGCTAGAGAAATGAAAAATAGGTATTTTTAAAATCTATTGCTGTCGTCCTGTGCCTGAACTACAACCGAGCAAGTGCGATAGAGACATACTGCAGCTTGGACTGAAAATACCTATTAAAAGAACAGAAAATCAACGATTCGTAGTCCTCTGATTTCTTCTTCAAAACTTAACCAATACAAGTACTTTTTTTCATTACGAATTAACAAAGACTTGAGAGGTGTTCCTGTTTTAATTTTTTTATATAATCAAGTCAAATTTGTTTTCTGGATGTTTGAACACAGCGGAAAATCTGGCCATTTTTTTAGGGTTTTCAACGTTCATATCTATTTTAATAAATAATTTATGAAAAAAAGTAAACGTAGGGACATGCTAATAGCGGCTATATAGATATTTAGAAAAAGAATATAACTGTACCGGCATTATCCAGGGAGAAAACAGGGGACTACGTTTGTATTGTCCTCTGTTTCGTCTTAATTAAACTACCAATTTTATATAAAAAACATTTATTTTTTTAGAATGAAATAAAACTTTTTCCTTTACAACCCCATAGACTCACGAGTCTAGGGCCGCAAGACACAAAAGGCCAGCTTGGTAAATCGGTGGGTCTTATTGAAAACGAGAATCAGAAAATACAACTACAACAAAAAGGGGGTATCAACCCGAAAGCGAGTTAAAGCCGTACTTGAATTTTCCGGGGTCCAGTGCTGCCCCCATTTAAAATAAATCATTTCAAAGAAAACGGAGACATCATTTAAAATTTTGCTACTACCAAGTCCTAGATAACCCTTCAAAGTATTTTATGAACTACTGTTTACAGTTTAAAGTGAGAACGTTAAGCTTTAGTTTGCGTTTTTTCCAAAAGTGGCCGTTTTTCACAAAATCTAGGTTTTAGTAGCTTAACATTTTAAATGATATCTCCGTTTCCTTACAAATAATTTATTTAAAATGGGGGCAGCACTGGATTCCGTGTATCGTCTTAACGTACTAACCAATGTGAACAACTTTTACTATGGAAACATACCAGAAATCGCGAAAAAAATCTGCAGCTCCATACATTTTGGCACGGTAGGTATTTAATTTTGTATGGAGCTGCAGATTTTTTTTGCGATTTCAGAGATGGTCGCATAGTTTGTTTTTTAACCAACTTCAAAAAAAGGAGAAGGTTATCGATTCGACGTGTATGTATTTTTTTGTTTGTTTTGTGTATGTTACCTCATAGCTCCGTCAAATAACAGATTTAAAAAATAAATGTTTCGTTTTAAAGAATGCATTGCAAGGTTGGTCCCATGTAATTTTTTTTTAAATCGGAGAAACGATCTTGGAGCTGGAGACCGAATTCCTCAACAGACAACTGCAGCTTAAATATTAATTAATACATTTGCATGCTCATATCACTTTCTAATGTTTGCTTTTTAGTGCATTTCGATTTGAAGTCGGTTATTATTTATTTTTTTTAAAGTTTTTATCGTGTATGTAAGTGGCCAACACTGGTGACAGATTTTTCAAAAGATTTTTGGTCCCATAGTAAAAGTAGTTCACATTGCATGTTTACTCCCTTCTGGGTTTAAACCCCCTTTTCGTTACACGTTGTACAGGTGTCTAGCACAGTTATATTTGTTATACTGACATGGCTGTATAACAAAACAAAAGTTACATCACAACACACACACTAGCCAAATCGTCAAGAGTTCAAGACCAACTTTAGTCTATGACGGGCTAATTTTTTAGTACCTAGACTGAATTTGCTTAAGTGTAAAAGGCAGTGTGTGTAATTAAACACACTGACAATTGTACATATTTTGACTTAAACGATTTTATGATTCATAGTAAAAGCTTAATTGAATGTATTTGTAATAAAATAAATTTACACATTGATTATATAGATTATAAAAAAGAATTTTTATCAATTGAAAAAATTAAAAAATGGATTAGGGAGTCTAAGCAATCTCTAAATATAAATAAAAAACTACCAAGGAAAGGTACTATCCCATTTTACTTTCCTAGAATTTGTCGCAAAAGTGAGATAGAAACAAAAGACAATTCTGAAGAAAAATTTTTTCGTACTGAACTTAAAGTTTGAAAAATTCTTGATTTTTAACCAAAACATAGGAGGTATCTCCAATAAACTAGACTTGTTGGAAATAGCTATTAAAGACTTAGAGAACATGGGCAGACAGGTTGATATAGTCTGTTTGTCTGAAACATTTATCTTACAAGGCTCGGAAGAAAATATAAATATTAGCAATTTTAAGCTAATATCATCTTTTTGTCGTAATGACAAAAAACGTGGTGGTACTTGTATTTTAGCGAAACCATATCTTGATGCCAGACCCTTAAAATTTATATCTGAGTTTGTTATAAAATTTTATTTTGAGTGCTGTGGTATAGAGATTTTAGGTATGGGTTTAATTATAATAAATATATACAGAATACCAAAACGCATAAAGGCCCTTGTAAATATTTTTCTGGACAATTTAGATAAACTGTTAGATCGTTTGACTAAAAAATATAAGAACAAAAAAATTGTTCTATGTGGCGATTGGAATATTGATATTTTAAAGAACGATATCTACGCCAAAAATCTATTACATATCCTGAATAACTACGGATTTGAGGCCCATATTAGATCACCGACTAGATTAGAATCTTGCATTGACCAGATTGCAAGTAATATAAAAACAGCGGTTCCCGAAATTCTTGAATTGGACCTCTCAGACCATGAAACTGCGCAATTATTAACATTTAAAGTTAAAAAACAATCAAATTTTATGACTTGGTTTGAATACAAACATGACTACAGTGCCTGCAATATTCATAAGTTTCTTCAAGCTATGTCAAACATTTCTTTTTCCGATATCTTAGCATGTTCTGAGTTTACACCAGCCTTCAGGGAATTCTATGACATTCTACGTTTATTCCACGACTTATGTTTTCCCCTTATTAAAGTAAAAATAAATAACCGTTCAGGAAGAATAAGTTGGATTACTAAAGGTATTAAGGCCTCTTGTAGAACAAAACGTGGATTATATCAAAAATATAGGAAGGACGGGTTTAAAAATAAACAAATAATTAAAAATAAAATTAAAAAGTACAATAGTGTTCTCAAAAAATGTATAGCTAACGCACGTAAATTAAATAATAAAAACTACATAAAACATAGCAAAAATAAGTGTAAAGCTTCTTGGAATATAATATCATCGACAATTTCTAATAACGTTCTCACTAATGACATAAGTAAAATTAAATTTGGTAATAATGTGTATTCAGACCCTAATGACATTTGCAATGAATTTAATAATTATTTTATAGAATTGAGGAATGGCAAAGGGCAAAGTGCAAATAATAATATTAAATATATGAAATATTTGACTAATAATAACCAAAATACAATTTTTCTTCGACCAGTCAATGACACAGAAATCTATAATACTATTATGTCGCTAAAAAACAGCAAATGTAGTGGCTATGATAATATACCGACCAAAATCCTTAAGCTATGTGCTCCATATATTTGTCATGTTTTGGCACATATAATTAATCTTTCTTTTAGTCAGGGTATATTTCCTGAAGAACTTAAGGTATGCATAGTAAAGCCACTATTTAAAAAGGGAGATAAAGACGATCCGAACAACTTTAGACCAATTACCTTACCTCCTGTGCTATCAAAAGTGTTTGAGAAGCCATTTCATACAAGACTAATGGAATTCCTGGATAAATATAATATACTGCACCCAAACCAATATGGCTTTCGAAAAGGCAGTTCTACTGTATTGGCTTGTTTTGAATTAGTCAAAACTATCACTGAAAGCATCAATAATAAGATCCCTGTGCCAATAATGTCATCATTTCTTGATATGAGCAAGGCATTCGACCTTGTCAATCAAAATATACTTTTAGATAAGCTTTACAATTATGGCATTAGAGGTCCAGCACTTGATTGGATAAAAAGTTATTTGGAAAATCGACCACAATGCACGGAAATAGTTAAGTTTAAAAAAACACAAAATATACCAATTAAAGAGAAGTTTAGATCCACATTCAGAAATTGCAATGTGGGTATTCCTCAAGGAAGTATACTTGGACCACTCCTATTTTTATTATATATTAATGACCTTCCTAATTCAACTGAACACAAAACCATAATGTTTGCTGACGACACTACTTTAATTATAAAATGTGACGATAAAGATAAATACGAAGGTGAAATAAACAATTCTCTACGCGATGTTGTCGATTGGATGGATGCAAATGATTTGCGTGTTAACTTAGACAAAACAAAATTCATCCAATTTTCATGTTACAATTCTAATCAGATGCCGATTACACTAAATTATAATAGAGACATAGTCGAAAAAGTAAACCACCACAAATTTTTGGGTATTGTTATAGATGAGCACTTGAACTGGAAGACACACATTGACCAGTTATGCAGTAAATTGAACCGCTTTGCTTTTGCACTAAGACGATTGAGGCAAACCGTCTCCGTGGAAGCTTCAATTACTGCATATCATGGACACGTGTCGTCTATACTTAGTTACGGTTTAGTTATATGGGGCAATTCGGTACACATGGAACAAGCCTTTATGGTACAAAAGAAATGTATTCGTGCTATTTGCAATGCATGGGTTGATGATAGTTGCATACCATTGTTCAAAAGACTAAACATATTACCATTGCCATGCCTTTACATTCGAGATATCTGCGTATTTGTAGAATCGCATCCGGAATTTTGGCAAAAAAGAAGCGAAGTAATTTTGAGGGTAACTCGACCTAATATCATGAATAGAATATATCAGCCTAGATGCTACAAGGATATGTATAAAAAAAATATTTTTAACATGTGTATTTACTTATTCAATTACTTACCAGCTAACATTAAATCATTAAAAGGAAGAGCGTTTAAAAAAGGACTGACAAAATGGTTACTACAGCATTGCTTATACTCTATATCGGAGTATATAGACTTCAGTAAGCGGAAAAAATAATATTGGAACTTATGAAATTGTATTAATTAAAATTTATTGTGTTTTCAATTGTACCCATGTAAATCATATTTTAATAGATTATTAATTTGACTACCTACATATAATTTTGCATGCCTTAGTTTAGGTTGGATACATGATACTAATTATGCAATTCACATCTTATGTACTGTATTTGAGCAAATAAATTATTCTTATTCTTATTCTTATTCTTAAACTTAATCACTACATAGTATAAAACAAAGTCGCTTCCCGCTGTCTGTCTGTTAAGTATGTATGCTTAGATCTTTAAAACTACGCAACGGATTTTGATGCGGTTTTTTTTAATAGATAAAGTGATTCATGCGAAAGGTTTATATGTATAATACATACCCGTGCGAAGCCGGGGCGGGCCGCTAGTCATAAAATAAACTAAAGATACTTACATTTCTAATTAATAAAAAAAAGGTTAGTAACAATATTAAAAACTTCCGTCTTATTATAAAAAACTTTATTACCAGCCAGCCAGCATGACACCGGCGACAGCGTATACTTATCGAACGCTATCATCTATCACTGTCTCGCTCTAAGTAATAATAACGAGCAAGATGGCACTAGTCCGTAGCGCGATACAAACTTTATCTGGGTTTATCAATTTCTATGTAGTTAAGGTGAAGTTAGAAGCAAATGAGCTTGAAGTGGCGCCCTCATTTAAAATAAATTGTTACCTCGTAAATGTGGTGAAAATTTCCATATTTCTCAATGTTAGGCACTAGATAGCCCTTTAAATTATTTTATGAACCACCGCACCGTTGAAAGCATTTACATTAGTCTGTCTAGCTTTAAAACTTGCAAGTTGGCAAGTTTTAAAGCTATCTAGTGCCTAACACTGAGAGATAAGGAAATTTTCACCATATTTACGAGTTAACAATTTATTTTAAATGAGGGCGCCACTTCTGCTAGGTATTCACCTTTTTAATTTTCATATGTCAATTTTATCTGGGCGGAAAAAGAAGTTAATTTTGAGTCCTTTTACAATAAAACGGAATATTTTTATTACACATAGACAACGACATGGGACGTATACTTTTTTATTAACTTTTTTATTATTTAAATTAACATTTTGCAAGACTTATTTAGAAATTATTTAGGTGATGTAACCTTACATCTATGTACTTATCTGCTATGGCTTTTATAAGATGAATCAAATGATTTTCAGTAGGTGGTTGATCGAACTGGTGCAGAATTAAAGAATTGAAAACATCAACATCAACGAAATGATCTAAAACCTTATTAATAATGCGACATCGAATTTTCAGCTCAGAAGCAGAAGGTTTTGTGTCTAATTGGAGCCAGCGAAATACTTTAGCTGTACGCAACGCCTTCATATTTTCTCTTATATTTCGTTCAGCTATTTTACATATTTCAATAACATCTTTCGCCGCGTATACGAGGCCACGATTATCTTCATACATCGCAAACTCAAAACTTTTAGGTATAAATTCACGTGCAATAAGTGCTTTATTGCATTCAAGGCATTTGATTATCTTATTTATATTTTTGGCAACGTATCCCGCAATATAAATAACAATATGTTCATGAAATTTTTTCATGGGTATGGCAGAACAAAATTTATTGTAGTCACGCTTAATACGATTATTGGATAAGTCTGATTCTTGAAACTCAAAATTGTCTCCAACTGTGATCTGATTTGTGGTTTCATTAATGATTTCTACAGAAGAACAGTTTAAAATTGAAACTTTGCCCACCTCGACCACGGAATCACCATTAGCAGATTTTTTTATTTGACTCAAAAGTTTTTTATAAAAAGACTTAAATTGTGTGCAGGTTGGGTCATTATTGGGATTAACCTTTACTCGAATATTGCAAAAGAACAAACTGAGATGGTCAGGGCTAAACCTGTACATTGACAGACAGTTAATTTTTCTTTCATCTATTAAGAATTTTATAAGTTCCTTTGTGCTTTTAATACAAACCAATAAACCTAGAAATCCAGTTTGATTGGGACCTGGAATGATGAACTGTTGCTTTTTATCATCTCTTAAATTAGCAATATAAACTTCAGCATCATTAAGAAATGACAAAATTTCTTTTTTATTTTCTAAGCACAATGGCTTTTTATACCCAAATTGTTTTGAATTCTTGGAGTTGAAGATGTCAAATAAATTATTTAAAATACCGATAAATTCTGATGTAGCCAAATCTCGACCAACAATTTCTGGATTGTTCTTAGAAATACTGTTACACTTGTCAAAGTCGGGTTTGTTTTTTGAATGCAAATGTTCATTTTTCAAATTAATCAACCTTTCCAAATGTGCCCATAATATTGATTTTCCATCTTTATTAAATATAGTTCCAGACAGTTGAATACAATTCCCAACATGCTTTATCATTTGATAAACGTCTACGAAAATGGCAACGGGTTGTTTTGAAATTGGATGTGGGAATACCGTTACCACATCATCTGCTTCAAACTTACATCCTAATTTTTTAGCCATTGACATATTGGATATGGAAAAATCAAAACTTAAGCCGACTACGTTGATTTTTGAATCATTTAAAAATCGAAGACAATGTTGAACTAGATCGGCTCTCTGCTCTCCATTTACATTTTCTACAAAAAAATAGCCCACAGGAATCTGTAACAAATGAAACCAATATAAAAATGTACTTACTTACATAATATATATTCCAAAAAACTTATCAGGCGTTTTTTTTTTTTTAAAAATTTATCAGGCGTTTATGAATTACCTTCCAGTTTGCATTCAGGGCAGTGACGAAAAACACCAAAGCCTCTGAAGCTTCGGCAATGTAGTCACTACCCAAATCTGCACCAAAGTCCACATATCCGTAATATGTCTCTCCATCCCAGAATGTCCCACGTGTCATTGGCATATGGCTCAGGACCAAACAGCAATAAAGCGGATGGTTCGCATTTCCCACTATTAATTTCAAAGCTTCTAAAGACTGAGATGTAAAACCAGGGTTTCCATTTGAAGATGTATACCACTTTCGGATTATGTTAGCAGGCGGTAAATTTAAGTTGAACATCTTTTTGGCGTAAATATATGTTTTGCTGGAATAAAAGCGTAGCGTAAGCGCATAACTCCTAAGTTCTTCTGAATATATTGTCCTACCATTTTCAACATGTCTTGTAAAAAAATCTTCATTTGTTACATCTAAGGACTTTAATAAACTTGCTGTTTCAATGTCGATAAAGCGTTTAGCTGTCAAATAATCTACAACAGCTTCAACGCTGTCTAGCTTTTTCAATTTAAGCCGATTTTGCTCTCTTAATCTTTTGAGTTTCAATCTTTGTTGACGCATTTTCTCATACATTTCTTTTTGCTCTTGTTTCGATTTTGAGCATGTTGTCCTACTATTTTTACCCTGTCTTGGTAAAAGATCTTCAGTTTTTACACCTATAGACTTTAGAACAATTGCTTGATCTTCGTTGATAAAACTTTTAGTTTTCAATTCATCTATAAGAGACTCGATGCTGACTATCTTTTTTTTACTCCGATTCTGTTCTCTTAATCTTCTTAGTTTCAATTTTCGCTGTTGAAATCTCTCATATAAATCGCTTTGCTTTTCTTTTGATGTATCTTCGACTTCCATGTCCTCTGACTCGTTATTGCCTGCTGTTACTTTCTGGCTTGCTTGAACAAATTGAAAAAAATATATTAACAAATCTTGCCTCTAAATAGTTTATTAATTTTTAAACTTTAATAAAGCTTAATATTTTTAAAACCAACATGAGACAAATAATTATAAATATTTCACACGGTTTACTCAAACAGGTTTTACTAACCCAACCGGTGAGGCCGTGAGGGTGATCGCCGCTGCTAACACTCACCCTGATGATGGTCGTTTCGACGACTTATAGGGTTTGCTATAGAATAGAGGAGCAAGATTTTGGGGGTAATGGGGTGATCCCACGAACCCCTTGGTACCTCTTCCCCCGCGCGAAGACGCATGGTTTTTTTTAAGTATTTTTTTTTATATCTGTAAAATGGATATCATATTGGCATAGATACCAATAAGGTACTCGAAGTGACCAGTTTGGCGATCCTAAATTAGCCACGAAAGGTATGTTAGGTTATGGTTGTGCATGCAGTGACCATCACAAGAGCGAGCGAGCGAGCGTCGACCAAGTGACGGAAGCGACCCATTTGGCGGCCCTGAATTAGCAACAGTACGTAGGTTAGGTTATGTTTGTGCAGTGACCATCACACGAGCGAGCAAGCGAAGCGAGCGAGTGTCGACCAAGTGATGGAAGCGACCAATTTGGCAGGGGATTGTTGGGGGACGGGGTCAGGCCACAACCTACTACACTACCTATGCCAATATGATATCAATTTTACAGATGTAAAAATACTTTATTCTATAGTAAACCCCGACTCATATATTAGGTACTAAGTTTTGTCTCATTTTATCAACAGCTACTAGGTACCTATACTCAGCACAGATTACAGAGAACTACGATACCTATCCTATTCGAGTTCGTCGAACGAACATGATATAGTTATCTACCTACTTACGTATACATAACTTACATAGGCGGGATTGTCCGCTTAGAGAACTTCATTCAAATAGCCAATAGTTTTTTTTTTATTTTTTATCTATTTTTTTTTCCGAGGCTTCAGTTCACTTGGTGTGACTATGCCAGCCTCATGGGGGATTTCGATTAGATAATTTCTAGTTTCTGTGCAACATCACAGCTCTTATGAAAAGGTATATGGCTTTTGCCATATGTGATAGTGGGTCGCTTAACATAATGTTAAGCTCACCGTTGCACATCGATAGTCCCGCCAAAAATCGGTCACGTAGGGCGGTATACTGGTCACATTCCATCAAGACATGTAGTAAGTCCTCCGTCTTATCACAATAATTGCATAAGTCTGAGCGGGTCATTCTCATTAAGAGTAGAAATTTGTTCAACGGAATATGACCATCACCCTAAATGCATTACAAGTTTTAACTCACAACGGTCATATCACGTAGTTATGCATGCATTGTACCTACCTATTTATTGTAGATACAAAACAACGCATTGTACATGTCGCAGTTGAATGGTATAATCCGCTAATTCTCTCGGCTCGGTTTCATAAAACAGCAATAAATAACTAAACCCTCATATGCAGAATGGCATGAACGATTTGTATTTATCACGTCCGCGGCTTAAGACATAGTACATAGTAGTAAGACATATTGTAGATTTTAGTTCGGTATTCTTCACAGCGTTCCGAGAGTAAGCTGTTTTCATCAAGATATATCGGAGACATTGTTTATGATTTTGGAGTGCAAATGGTTAAGAAGAATAAAGCAGATCTTTTGCTTGGTTCCTATAAAGTTATTTCGACGTCCGCCTTCCGGCAATATAGAGAATTTACATAAATCAAATGAAGGCCAAGAGAAAACGCACCGCCATTAAGATTATGTTAACAAACTTTTCTTTATCCACTTGAGACGAACTTTGTATAATTCCTTATTGGCTTTTTATGATGTTGGAGACTATATTACATAGGAAAAAGTTGAATTGAGGTTTGATTTTAATCATCATCATCCGAGCGTATTCCCGGTTGCATCGTCAGCGGTAACACTTCAAAGTCCAGGGTCCGCTACCTGACCTAGATGATTCAATGAGGTTACTGGTTTTTACACAGAGCGACTGCCATCTGACCTCCGCAACCCAAAGGGTAGACCAGAACCAGTCCTAGGAAAGGTACAAACGCTAGATGGCGTTCGGGACCAACAGCTTTACGTGCCTTCCAAAGCACGGAATCATCTTTATTTTCGGATAATCAGGTGATTCAAGCCTGCAATATCCTAACCAGACTGAAAACAACTTTTCACAAAGTATGCTTCCCAGTGGGATTTGAACCCATGACCTCCGGATCACAAGGCAAACGCCTTGACCACTGGACCACGGAGGCAGTCCGAAGTCACGGAGGCTTTATTTTAATGCCATATTTATCACTCGATAAAAAAATAACAATGTATTGCCCTGTCATAAATTTGTTTGATAATAAAATGCCTGCAAATAACCTATTCTGCGGTCTATACGTGGTTAGCTGGTTTGTTAAACGTTTGTGTAACAAAACAGAGCTGTAATGCCAAACCACTAGAAGTTTCGTGAATTAGCGGTTTATACCATCCAACTGCGACATACAATATAGGTACCGGCACCGGCACCCAAACTAACCTAAGTAACTACAGGAGGTACCTATGTAAATATGCACTAATTTAATAATGGAATTACTAACCAATGAAACGAAATACCTCCCTTCTCTCGGCTCACTGTTTTACTAGACTAAATTTTCAATTTTTGCAAATTATTGATATTGGCGCAATGCACAATCTGGCACAATAAATAAAATAGCGTCACTAATGGTCACTAACCACAGACTACGGAGCATGCCTATGAAACTTAGAACATTGCAGAATTTTGATAAAAAAATTCAATAAAACGCCATCTAGTCACGAATCAGCTGACTTAACTCCTAATGCGTGTTATACAATAGTAATATCAAAGATAATATAACAAATGGTGGAGAAATTCGCCATTCGAGGCAGAACACGTGATAGCCCAGTTGATTAAAACATGGTTAAAATAATAGCAACGTTGCGAGTTCTAGTCCCACTCACGCAGTATATTTTTTACACCATTTTTTTTTGATATGAATATTATATGATGGATAAATTCGACGTACGCGGTTAATCACTTAATAGCTCAGTTGTTAAGGCTATTGAACATAGTCTTATTTGAACCGAGATCGCGGGTTCAAGTCCCAGCTTATCTTATCTTTTAGTCCTTTGGTGTTGCGAAAGCATGTTACCAGATGGCGCCACTGGTTTGATCTAATGCTAAAGCTACAGTTTCTTATCTATTTCAGTATATACAATATTAATCTATGCTACGGAGCAGATACTATACTATCACTAACTTCACTAAGTGTCAGTCAACTGTCAAGCAAGTACAACAAGTTGTCAATCTCAAATTGTCAAAAGAGTTCAACAAAGACAAAAGTAAACGAGAACCTGAGAACAATAAAATCCCTTAGACCGGTTGTGCACTGCTCCGAATCCGATTAATATTCAAATCAAATCGGACGGAAAATTCTTCAGTAGCGCCTGTGCACTGCACCCGAATCCGAATCAATTTCGTGAATTTCGAGGCCACCGATTTCGTTAGTGCACCGCCAGACTTTGATTAGAGAGGCCGCATTCACTATGTGTCTTGCCTGCATTTAACCGCCGTCAGTTGCTGGCACTATTATTATACTTATTATTTATTTACCCCAACCGTTGTATGGAAACATACGAATTAACACGTCTCAGTTTACATTTTTTGTTGGAAATGTTTATAGACCTAATTATATGATAAACTAAGCAATCAGACATCAAACGCGATGTCAACATATGGACACCCCTCACGCAAAACATAGAGAATAATAGAGAGAAATATTTTTGACTGCTTATTTGAAGGCCAACACTACTGATTTCGAGGTTCGTCCCGGAACAAAATATATTCGTATTGACGAGTTTTTTAATCCCCTATCAACTTTTTATAACATTTCCCACAAATTAATATGTCGGGTATTTACCCCAATCTACCCGTTGTATGGGAACATACGAATTGACATGTCTAAGTTTACATTTTTTGCTGGAAAATATATTTTTAACCTAGTTATATTTTAAAATAAGCAAATAGACATCAAATGAGATTATATCTGTATATTTAATATGGCTAATTTAGTTATGGCTATTTGAGATATATTAATTTATTTATACATAAGATAACCTTTTTATACATTTCTACAGATAATTAGAAGACTCGCACTCATTTATTAGGGTTCCGTACCCAAAGGGTGCAAACGGGACCCTATTACTGTGACTCCGCTGTCTGTCTGTCAGTCTGTCACAGGGCTCTATCTCTTGAACCGTAATAGCTAGACACTTGAAATTTTCACCGATTATGTATTACTGTGGCCGCTATAACAACAAATACTAAAAATAAAATAAAGTTAAAAATTCAAAATTAAAAAAAAAAATCAAAATGTCTTTATTATCATAGGATATAATAGTCACTTTGTTTTGTTTTGCCCAAATGTTGCCGTCAAATCGTTACTTACAGCTAATTTTACGTCGCTTCCTAGTAAAGGGGGTCGTCATACAAGAAACGTGTTTCTTCAGCGTTTTAAAACATTGTACGGTGGTACGGAACCCTTCATGTACGAGTCCGACTCGCCCGTTTATTAATAAATATTTCAATCTACCCACCAAACGGGTAGATACGGGTATTTACCCGGTGCATATCGGGTATATATCCAAGCGAGGGTTTACATTCCCGGGTATATGCCCATCTCTAGTGACAACGTCCGGTGTTCGTAATCAATATTACCTACTTAAATAAAGGTCATTAATTTATCTATAATATCAAACTATCAATAGTACACAGATACACTATCATGTCTTTATCTGTATCCCTAACGGGGTAGACAGAGCCAAGGGCGGTAAAGCCCAGGCCACTTTTAGCGTAATGGTGGGCGTGAAGGTGGAAAAGGGAAATCATAATAGTGATGGGTTGCTAACCTCATCGCCTATTCATATGATTCAGATTCTCGCCCATTCCCTCGATCGGCTTTTACGATCTGCACGGGAAGAGAAGCAGCTGGTACATTCTATGTTTTTTCTTTTCTCCCAGACCAGCAAAGAAGAACTATAAATGGTATCGATTGTTATTGCAATAGCATAAACATTATCCATAACACTGTTGATATTATACATTAATTTCGATATTTTCGGCAACACTATCGGGCAAGACGGGACAGTGGGCGGGGCGTGCAACGTGTGCTTCCCTCCCCGTACCTCACCCGAAATTCGAATATGAATTGAATTCGAGTGGGTGCACAACCATACGTACAATTTCTACGCCGGCCAATTCGAGCCATTTTTGATCCGAAATATATAAATATAAGGTCAATTTGAGTCAGAATCGGATTTGATTTGAATATGATTCGGATTCGGAGCAATGCACAAGCGTCCTTAAGGCGAAGATATAGGCAAATGGCCTTGAAGTGTGAAATAAGTTGTTAACTCGTAATTATGGTGATAATTTCTATATTTCTCTTCGTCATGCACTAGATAGCCCTTTAAATTATTGTATGAACTGCCCTTGAAACTATTATTGGTGATCCGCCTAGCTTTTAAACTTGTTGTGGCCACTTTTGGCGGAGGCAAGTTTTAAAGCTAGACGGACTAATGTAAATACTTTCAACGGTGGTTCATAAAATAATTTAAAGGGCTATCTAGTGCATGACGAAGAGCAATATGGAAATTATCTCCATATTTACGAGTTAACAATTTATTTCAAATGAGGGCGCCACTTCAAGGCCATTTGCCTATATCTTCACCTTATCTCAGACTAGAGACCCAAAGAGCAAGAAAGGATTACACACGGGCGGGTGACATCTGTACGACGGTAGGAAAAACTGTTATATCCTTCATAACGAAGTTTTAAATGTTGTACATCTTTGTATGAAATACCAAACTAGTACATACGACTTCTATAAACAATTGTAATACAAAATTATAATATAGATTTATTTTAAAGTTTAAGACGGTGAAGGTAATTTATTTGCTATAGATAGTAGAGAGAGATTGATGCCAATGTCATCTGTTGCAAGACGTTTACACCTCTCGATGAAGACTAATTAGTTTTAGTAAGAAAACAAAGATGGCGTTTAAAAGTTACCACTTAATATTGAACAATGTGCTGAAAATTTGTTCTTGACAAAATATAGATAGGGCTGTAAGTAAATCAGTATTTAAAATAATATTTAATTAAAAACTACTGTAAAAATCTGAGAGTTCTGTTAATTATAGAGATTTTTTTTATTTTTTTTATTTAAAATATAAGCTGTCAACAAAGCCGGAAACACATAGATGCCTATTGCCTATACAAAAAAAGTTATACACAAACAACATGGTGGATCAGCTGTTTTTATCTTTCTTACATTGGATTTTGTTTTGATAAAACGGCGTATTGTTATGGTTTCATAGCCATGTGTGAATTAAAATGGGCTCCATCGCATCTGTGCTGCAATGGCATTGTCAGACATGCGGCCAAATCAACCCAACGGAGAGTGTGAAGTGTTTAAAATGCTCAACAAAACGCATATCGAACCATGACAGTGAGCATTCCAAGGGAATTTACAAAGGGGATTCTTCGCCAGAATACAATTCACGCACAGGAAAAAGCGAAGGAACTACTCCTGGTTCAGATCCCATTGTTATACCCACGGAAAATAACTTCAATAGGTAAGTTTTTGTGTAGTTCCCACCAGTCCATTGTTACTAGTGTCAGTCTGATATCGATTTTTACGAAGTTCAATTTAGGTTATTTTTCTATTGTATTTCGCTGTGAGGTGTACGTAATCGAAGTTCATTAACTAAATTAGCATAGGGTGCCCTTTTCATAGACAGAGTGTGTCTGTAATTGCTTGAAATGTAGCTTCAACCCACACAATGAACATAGGTATGTATATAACTTGTATTGGGTGATTTTGTGATACTATTTTCTTTTCTACCAGGTTCAGAAGTGTGTATGAGACATTTTTAGAATGTGTTCTTTAAATATTGTCTATAATATGTGATTAATTAACAAATTTTATTCATAAAATCAATATTTATTGTATGTATATTAAATAACCACTGGAAATCTTAAAATCAACTTTTGGATGATTGTAAGTAATTTTTATCTATTTCATTTTTGTGCTTAGCTCCTATTGCGAAAGTATACATATTTGGTCAACTAACAATTTTGATTACTAATAGACTTTATCAGTGATCATTACTTAGTAAAAATCTTATGTTTACACCAATTGTAAGTCAACTCTTTTAAATTTTTTATTGGATAACTACAGTAAACTATTCTCAGTCCACATATCTAATTTTAATATCAGTTTTATTGTAAGTTGATGTATTTGGTGAAAATGCTGTATTGCACTTTGTTGCTGCTTCTTCTGCACTTGCGCTTAAGAAGCGGCACTAACTTAGCTGCAAAGAAATGATCCGACGTCAACAACTTTTATAAAATTGAAATAAAAAAATTTACAATTATCAAGTGATACAAAACATCCAAAGATATCACCTGTGTGAAACTTTGAATTCATATACAAGTTGAGTCAAAATAGGTAATTTATTTATGTTTGTCTCTTTTTCTTCTTCATCCCAGTGCGTTCCCGGTTGCATCCTTAGCTGTGCTGCTTTGGAGTCCAGGGTGCGCTTTCCCGCTTTTTCTTCTCCAGATATGACATACATGTCAATGGTCACCCAAGGATGCCAAAGACCTTGCGTTGGAGAAGAAAAAGAAGAGTTAAAATGATTTGGCTATAGTTTTACGACCGGCCGCCTGCCTGACGTCAACCCTTTTTGGGAATGTATTTGGGCAAAAAGTTTTACAACCGGCCGCCGACCAACGTTAACCCTCCTTGGGAATGTATTTGGGCGAAAAGTTTTACAACCGGCCGCCGACTAACGTTAACCCTCCTTGGGAATGCAATAGAGAGTATGCATGCATTTTTTTTATATTTTTAATCGATAGTCCTTGTCGACAAATAGCCGCAAAAAATAAATCAGTGCCGAAAAACATGTATATGGTGTAGAAAATAAATATTAAAAATAGCAAGTAGATTATAACAACTAAAACAGGCCATTTTAAAATATGACGTCAATGTTTGCAATATCCGCTAGAGACAGAAGCTGTCAATGCATGTTTTTCTTTTTTGGGTACTTTCGATATTATCAGCCAGTGATGTTTGTTAAACCTCTATATAAAAGTACATACATTTCGAATGTCATCGATAGTCAAACTACATGGACGGACAGTCCTACCGAACGCACCCGAACTTGTCACTTCCTTTTTGTGAACTTTGTCGTCATTTCCCTTTTGTTTGTCAAAAGTTCCCGCGCAAAATTTGCATATTTTTATTAATTTATTTCTAATCCAAATAAGAGTCAATAAGAAAAATAATTAACTAGGCGTGGTAACGTATTAATAGAAATTGTAAAATAAAAATATGAGCCGGATTGGTATTACATGCATATTCCTTATTGTAGTACAAGATGTTTGTGCTTGATTCTTTAGACGCCTCTTACGATATCCACAGGAAGAGATGGAGTGGTCCTATGCAACATGAAAACTTTCTCCTTATGTTAATTTTTTCGATCTTTCACAGCGGATGGTCGTGCGTGGGGTCTGCGCCAGACGCGAGCCGCGCGTGGCGCTGCGACTGCGGCCTGCGCAACGTGTCTGCCGCTTGGCGTTGCGCGGCGTGTGACGCTCTCGCGCCGCACGCGCCCGTCTACAGGTGAAGTGACAACACTTTAAAAAAAAGTGTCTTCAAATCTAGTAGCAGTCCTTGTCTGGATGAGTAGTGGATCAATATTTTACAGAATGTTTTCCCCAGCGGTTGCAGCCTTTCTTAATGTCTGAAATTTTGTTTTTGAATATCATTACGTTTTAGGCATTTTTTTTGCTGATATTGATTTCAGCTTATTAGGGTGGTTAGTCGCTTTTAAATATGCTGCGAGTGCGATCTGCGCAACCTTGCGTCCGTCTACAGGTGAGTGAGGTGACATAACTTGCAGTATTTTTGTACAAGTGAGTGTTCTGCAGACCAGATTGGCTGTGTGGTTTCAGGCCTAGAATAGGACCATTCCATCTCTTCTTGTGTATGTCAGCAATGATCGGAATCTGGGTGCTATTTGGGACTATATCACGAATATGGATATGACGATAATCCCGGGAATTCTCAGGAAAAATATTTAATATTATTAAAAATGTGTGCAAGAGTGTTTATTTTAAAAATCCGTTTACTTATTAATTCCGTGTTTGGATTTACACATTAGAGACTTAATAATATAAATATATTCATCTTAAAAAGTGCAACAGATAAGAATGAAAACGCTCCAGATATGAAACAGATTTTATTTTCTAAATGAAAATATATCAATGGATACTTACTTTTAAGGCCGTACCTGATATTTCCGGGGTCCAGTGCTGCCCCCATTTTAAATAAATAATTTTAAACTGTAAACTGTAGTACATAAAATACTTTGAAAGGTTATTTAGGGCTTGGTAGTAGCTAAATTTTAAATGATGTCTCCGTTTTCTTTGAAATGATTTATTTTAAACGGGGTCCAGCCCCGGAAAATTCAGGTAAGGCCTTAACAATACACAAATATCGCCCGGGGCGCTGGTAGAGCTAAAACCGGCACTGCTTAAAATCATAACCAAATCGTTAAATTTGTTCCATTTACATGTATATTATAAAAGGTAGCATATATTAGAGTACTAAAAGTGGAAAAGCGCACCCCAGCCGTTCCCCAGGCTCCAAAGCAGCTCAGCTGAGGATGCAACCGGGAACGCGCTAAGATAAAAAGAGAAATTTGGAGACGTGGATGTATAGACAGACCTATTGATTACTGAGATTCATAAGGGTTTATCTATTTACTTCAGTGGTTGAATTCTGTATCTAAGACTCGCTTTCGGGCCCCTTGCATTTGAAGGAGTATTGAGGGAGTAGCGTCAGTTGTCTGTGTCATAAGAGTGCGGTTCGATTGAAGCGGAGCTAGACAGAATGGAGCTTACCAATTGGGATTGTTCATTTTTTTTAACCCCTAATTCTTATTTTTTAATTCAAAATATAGCGTATTTCAAGAAACTAATTTGAATATTTTGTCATATTACGGCTTAGTAAATTTTTTATAAATTATTATAAAAATCATGTCAAAGACAAAGTCGCGTCTTAACATAACAAACGGCCAAGCCCAATACATGAAAAATAAAATCACGCTAGTGTCATAATAGTCTCTGTCAGTGTCATTCAGTGAATTCAGTTGCCCATGATTGGCGGAAACGGTGACATTTGACTGCCTCCGTGGTCCAGTGGTCAAGGCGGTTGCCTTGTGATCCGGAGGTTGTGGGTTCAAATCCCACTGGGAAGCATACTTTGGGAAAAGTTGTTTCCAGTCTGGTTAGGATATTGCAGGCTTGAATCACCTGATTATCCGAAAAGAAAGATGATTCCGTGCTTCGGAAAGCACGTAAAGCTGTTGGTCCCGAACGCCATCTAGCGTTTGTACTATCCTAGGATTGGTTTTGGTCTACCCTTTGGGTTGCGGAGGTCAGACGGCAGTCGCTCTGTGTAAAAACCAGTAACCTCGTCGAATCACCTAGGTTAGGTAGTGGACCCCGGGCTCTGAAGCGTAACCGCTGACGATGCAACCGGGAATACGCTCGGATGATGATGATGGTGACATTTGACGTTATTGTCAGTGACGGATAAATACCATAAAGGCAACTCGTATTTTTTAATGAAAGGTCTCAGAGCTTAAACCGATACAGCCGCGAAGTAAGGTCGAACAAAGGTCATACGTTTGTTTGTAGAAATATCCACAACCATTGATTATTTTGGCAAAAAAAGACCCACAACTGTTCATTAACTCTGTATCTCGAAACGGATTTTAAAATAACGCTTTCCACAAAAAATGGACAATGCCCATTGCCATCACAAAAGCAAATTGGGGATTTGCAGCAAAGTGTTTCATAATTCATATTCATTTATTTCATGTTTTCATGTACATACAATTGTGAAACTTAAATCTAGTCTGTGATCTAGTTTACAAAATGCACACGAGACCCTGGTAGGGCGCTACATTTTATAAAGTTTTTTATACTTAATATTATTATATAAACTATTTATACTTAATAATATCAGAAATATCCCTAATTATTTAAAAGTAAGAAAAATTCTAAAATCTTAATTTACTTTAACAGGCACATTTGCTAAAACTTATTTATGTAACTACATATCTATTCATTTTCCTTATCTTCGAAGAATTATATAATTGAATAATAACATTTTTTTATTAATAATTCCTTAATGTACTAAGGAACCTGTTATCCTTTGCAGTAGTCCTTATGTTTAGCGGTAATTTGTTATATACTAAAATAGACATTACAAAGAATTCATGAACTACTAAGATTCACTTCAATTGAAACAGATCCTTTGAGGCCCATATCCCACCTTTGACCTCTGAGCTTCTACTACAGACAGAAAATTATAGTCAGTGACTAAGAAGACCAAATTTAACTTGATAGTCATGTGGGCAAGGCATGTGGGCACATTGAGTCAGAATAATATATGTAGCTTTACATAATCATCAGGTCTTTCTAGTCTCCACCGCAGGAGCACAACCCTCTGTACTGCCAGAGCAGCCAGAGGATTTGGCCTACACTCTCCACGCTAGCCAGACGGGTTGGAGAGGTCTCATTGATGTTTATAAGCTTTGTTTAGTTTGTGTTTGTGTAGCTTTACATGCCCATAGGTGAATCTTTTGCCTTTGCTGCTTTCATTGCTGTATAGGGCTTACAATAAACTTAAGCTTGACATGTGGCCTTACTCAACGATATGGTAGTCGCCTCAAATATTTGTGGAGTTACTACCTACCAGAAGCTAACTTTATTCCCTTGCACTTTTTTAAGGATATACATTAATATTCATTCATAAATGCAGATTTTTGAGCAACTCACTGTCACACATGGCAAAAGCCATCTACTTTGTCTTAAGAGCTGTGATGTTGTACAGAAATTAGAAACTTTTTAATCGAAGGCCCCCATGAGGCTGGCATAGTCACACTAAGTGAACTGAAGCCTTGGAAAAATTTAGATAAAAAAAATGCTGACTTGTATTATGAACACACTATTTATTCTTAAATTTCTGTTACAGACTGTCTGATGATGAAGATCAAGCTGCAGGGATGACGGACAAAGATAAGTCAGCCCAGGGTAAGTGCCTCAATCAACATCCACACAATCATTACTAACTTCAAGCCTAATTTTAAACCAACCTTATTTCCTTACAGACAACACTATGATAAGGTCCAATACCCTGGCTGTCCCGTCTTACAAGCCCTCATCGAGTTTCGCAGACGGTAGACGACTCAACCTCGATCTTCAGTCGCTCAGGCTATCCCCAACGCAGTTGTCAGACCACGCTCACGGAGTAACCAGATCCTTGTCTCACGGATCAGTCATCAACTCCCAACACAAATGGTGGAAAGTCGACGACACAAGAAGCACTATTAATAGACCTACAAGCTTAATGGTCTCACAAAGATATGGATACAACACCCATTATCATCCAAGAGAATCTTTTCTAAGAAGTCTCCACACAGTCACGAGGAGACCGAAGAAGTGTAGTGAAAGTAAATCGAATTGGGAGTTAAATTATGTGAAAGAGTATCAGAGGGAACAAAGTAAAGCGTTGCATTTGAAGAAATGGGCGTGTAGTAAGTGCACTTTAGAGAATAGTGGGATCAGAACGCATTGTGAAGCTTGTTTGTCTCCGAGAATTTCTCCATTAGCGAGGATACCGAATGCTAGAGGATTGAGTGTGACCACGTTAGGAAGACATGAAACATTTAACCGTGATGGAGCAACATCTCTACCCAGTTCTGGTGGAGTTATGATTACGGTACCTGATTGGCCTCAAACAGGAAGTACTACCTTAGGAGGATCATTCAGAAGATCTATCAGTGCACAAAACTCACCAGAAATCAGACCAACATACAGAAGATCCTTCTCAGAACAAACAAACGCTGAAAGACCGATAGGAAAGGTCATATCTAGTAGAAGAAGCTTGAACGAATATCAGAAATCGTTAGCAAACTACTGCAGTAGTCTATCAAGATCTGAAGAACGGAAGCTTCCAGAGGTAACAGATAAGAAGATAGAAGAAAACCACGTGGAAATAGACAAAGAATGTAGTTGGGATACGAACGCAGAAGGTGTGATATACGCTTTGCCGAACAAAGGCAAATACAAAGACTTAAATCTACAGTTACAAGTAAACAATAACGGTACAAGGTATTCGTATGTATCTGTGCAAGATACAAAGACCGTAATGAGTAACTCTCAGAACGAAGCGTTGTACTCGAACGATATTGGTGATGGTGATTATGCCAGGATTGACGAGTTGTTAGGTGCGGAAAACTGTATTTCTCCAGTGAGTGAAAGTGTTGGTGCAAGTAATATTAGGACTTCGCACATAGGCGCTCCGGTGCCAAAGGACCCGAGTACTAAAGTGTTCAATATGCTGCCCTCTGTCGGCAAGGTTGCGCATAACCCGCGCGACCCGTCTAAAGTGCCTTCATCTCAGCAACAACCTAAGTAAGTGACATTTGTTTTCAACTTTCCCTTCACTTGTCAAGGGGGTCATATGCGCCCAAATCTATTGTTTTATTTTTATCGACAGCAGGTTATTTTTGTGAAAATTCCAACTATTTTCGACAAATACATTTCAGGGTCAAGACTACTGGGCTCCGGCCCCCGTAGCAAGGCACCACAGATAAGCCATAGATAAAGTGTTTATCGCGCGATGGACTAGTACTATCTCGCTCGTTAGTATCATGTAGAGCGAGATAGCGATGCTTGTTTGTTTTTAACCGACTTCAAAAAAGGAGGAGGTTATCAATGCGACTGTATGTTTTTTTTTAATTTTTTTTTATGTATGTTTGTTACGCGATATCTTCGTCAATAGAGAGTATGCATGATTTTTTTTTATATTTTTAATCGATAGTCCTCGTCGAGAAATAGCCGCAAAAAATAAATCAGTGCCGAAAAACATGTATATGGTGTAGAAAATAAATATTAAAAATAGCAAGTAGATTATAACAACTAAAACACGTCATTTTAAAATATGACGTCAACGTCTGCAATATCCGCTAGAGACAGAAGCTGTCAACGCATGTTTTTCTTTTTTGGGTACTTTCGATGTTATCAGCCAGTGATGTTTGTTAAACTTCTATATAAAAGTACATACATTTCGAATGTCATCGATAGTCAAACTACATGGACGGACAGTTCTACCGAACGCACCCAAACTTGTGGAGTTTTTGGCGGGAAGTCAAGGGGTTCGGTTGGGGTTTGCTTTAAATTATTTTACAAATTGATTTTAGTGGACTTTATAATATGAAATTGGTTTGTTTGGTGTTATAAATGCTCATGACATGAACAATGTGTGAAATAGTTAAAGTGGACAGTCATAGTACGGCTGTAGTGATATTTATTTTGCGGACTGTGTGGGCGTCTTCGGGCGTCGTCCGCCACTCAATCGTCTATGTTAACCAGTGGACTCGTATAGATTTGTCGCCAGAAGCTCCTTTGCAGTAGTCAAAGGCCTACACCACCCTTTGATTGTCTTGTTAGGATTAGGTTAGGTTAGGATTAGGAATAAAGAACAAAATTAAAGATAGGCTCTATAGGACTTGTATCCAGAGCCGTAAAATTATATAATAAAAAAAAAAAACCCAAACTTGTCATTTCCTTTTTATGAACTTTGTCGTCATTTCCCTTTTGTTTGTCAAAAGTTCTCGCGCATTATTTGCATATTTTCAATATTTTATTTCTAATCCAAATAAGAGTCAGTAAGAAAAATAATTAACTAGGCGTGGTAACGTACATAGGGCGCACTGTAAGTTTCCGGAACTGGCCACTTACATAAACAATATTTAAAAATTTATTGCAACATTTGAAAATAGAACTCTTTGGCTGTAGAATGCAGTTTGTTTCATCTGACTGTCTTTTGTTTTTACCTTGTGGCGCCATTTAAAAAATTGTGTGTCTGCATGAACATGGATTTAACTCGGGAAAATTTTCGTAGTATGATTTTCTACGATTTTAAGTGTAATTTGACAGCTCAACAGAGCATCGCTCGGCTTGAAACAGCTTTTGGAAATGAAGCACCATGCAAGACAACTGTTTATAGCTGGTTTGCAGAATTCAAGCGTGGTCGTATCAATCTCAGTAACGAATCTCGCGATGGTCGGCCGTCCGCCGCTGTGACCAACAAAAACATCAATGCTGTGCGCCGTATGATTGAAACAGACAGGCATGTGACCTACCATGAAATTCGCGCATCCTTAGAAATAGGCATGAGTCAAATACAATTAATCCTACACAAACATTTGGGTGTGAGAAAGCTGTGCTCGCGGTGGATCCCACACAACTTGACCGAGGCTCAAAAAACGGACCGCGTCACTTGGTGCAGTGCCATGCTTACCAGATTCAACGAAGGTGCGTCAAATTTGGTGTGGGACATAGTAACAGGTGACGAAACATGGATTTATTGCTACGATCCCAAAACAAAGCAGCAATCGAGCGTATGGGTCTTTCAAGATGAGCCGAAACCAACCAAAGTGGCGCGCGTGAAAAGTGCATCTAAGCGGATGATTGCTTCTTTTTTTAATAAAACTGGACACGTGGCTACTGTTGCTTTAGAGAATCGTCGTACAGTGAATAGTGACTGGTACACGACCATTTGTTTGCCGGAAGTTATTGACGAACTCCGTAAAAATAACCGAAAACGCCGTATCATCCTGCACCACGACAATGCTAGTTCTCACACGGCCAGACAGACAAACGACTTTTTGAAGGCGAAAAATGTAGAACTCATGAGTCATCTTGCATACAGTCCCGACCTGGCACCTTGTGACTTTTTTCTGTTCCCAAAAATTAAGAACCAATTACGCGGTCAACGATTTTCATCACCAGAAGAGGCTGTCGAGGAGTATGAAAAACACGTTTCAGAGGTCACCACAGAGGAGTGGTACAAAAGTTTTCAAAACTGGTTTCATCGAATGAAAAAGTGCATAGACGCCAAGGGAGATTATTTTGAAAAACAATAAATTAATTTTGTACCTTTAATAGTATTTTTTCATATTCATTCCGGAAACTTATAGTGCGCCCCACGTATTAAAAGAAATTGTAAAATAAAAATATGAGCCGGATTGGTATTACATGCATATTCCTTATTGTGAACCGATTTTGATGATTCTTTTTTTATTTGAAAGCCTTCACTTCCAAGTTGGTCCCATTTTAAGTGAAGATATGATGAAGAACTTTGGAGATATGGAAGAAACTCCTAAAAAAAATTGAAGTTGGTTGTTTTTTTTTGTTAAAAATGTAATTATTCATGTATGCAAGTGGCTGTTGAGATTTTTCAAGCTGGCAAACATAGCTTGACGACTTCGCCATCTAATGATGACAACCGGGCGGGACCAATGGCTTAACGTGCCTTCCAAAGCATGGAGGAGCTCGAGATTTTTTTTACAAATTGTCTGTTAATATGGTTTCACTAATTATTGATTTATACAGCATTACAACGCTCGGAAGAATATCTAAATTTTCATCACATATTTTTTTTTAATTTGGATATGGTTTCACTAAATTGAAACAAAATTGATATGACCTTTTATGCCATTAGTTTAAGTTTTCATGATGGCGTTATTGTTTCATCAGATCAGTGAACAGGGATATGAATTATAATATATATTAGTGGTAACTGTAGGCTATGGATGGATATTGCGTCAGTAGTTCCACACATGAAATGCTGACCTTGAGGAAAAATACATATTTATAGATCGTCTAGTTTAAAACCGCTCGCCCTCCTCGTATATGCTCAAAAGCAATATTATAGTGTTTATTCTCAATACAGTTAGACGAATTACAGTCATTCAGTTAGATGAAGCTTTTCGTTAGCTTATTCAGGGGTCAGATCTCCAACCAAGTTGTGTTGCAGTGGTAGAACTTCCTCTATTAGCAATAAATAAATGCATCAAGTTATTTTTCGTCATTGGACAGTAATTGATCGCACTATTGGTTGATAGAGTAGTGCGTGGACGAGTCCATTTCTAGTCTGGTTAGGATATTGCAGGTTTGAATCACCTGATTATCTGAAAAGAAAGATGATTCCGTGCTTTGGATGACACGCAAAACTGTGGGTCCCGAACGCCATCACCTAGCGTTTGTTGAAACCTATCCTAGGATTGGTTCTGGTCTGGGCCTTTGGGTTGCGGACGTCAGACGGCAGTCGCTGTGTAAAAACCAGTAACCTCGTCAAATCACCTAGGCTAGGTAGCGGACCTCGGGCTCTGAAGCGTTACCGCTGATGATGCAACCGGGAATACGCTCGGATGATGATGATGAGCGCGGACGAGTCCATTCCACAGACAAATTGCCACACGCACTTAATAAAATTAAAATAATCATAATCAGTGGACGGGAGTTCATTTTTGGGCTAGACGATCTATACACTAAAAGTACACGCGTGTTCATAACACTGAAGCAATGCTTAGCCCATTAAAGAACTCTGACGCATTTAGTGTCAATGAATAAATTTCTATAGTTATATGCTTTATTATATAAAATGTATTCTACGGTACAAAGATGAATGAATCCGTCAATCATCTTACTGTATTATGGTGTGTAGAAAAATGATGTCCTTTATGATTGTTAGTGGCCAACATCAGATGCCTTTAGGTAGCTCAAAATTCTGCCAATGTTAGTTATTAACACACTCGATAAGAGAGATAGAGAGAGAGAGAGAGGAAGAGGGAAAGGGAGAGAGTTAAAATCTTTTGAAAAATTGTGTTTCCAGCCGCGAGAACCGCATGTGGCAATGCAATGAGTGCTGGTTTGCGTACAACGCGTGGTGGGCGCGCTCGTGCGACGTGTGTCGCAGTGGACGGCCTCCCCATGCGGCGGTCACGCTGGCCGGCTCTCACTGTAGCAGGTATACATACATTATCACGACGTGTGTCACAGTGCCGCCGTGTGGTTCCCGCCAGAGTAGAATAGGACCACTCCAAATCTTCCCGTGGATGTCGTAGAAGGGGACTTAGGAAATACAAGCTAAACAAGGCTTATAAACATCAATGAGATCTCTCCAACCCGTCTGGCCAGCGTCAAGAGTGTAGGCGAAATCCTCTGACTGCTCTGGTTAATATTAGGTTGGGGAAAAAGTCTTTTCGCATATAGTATGTACGAACTTGTAATAAAACCACTTTGGCTATACTATTGTACCTGGCTGGTTTTGGTATCATTTAAAAGTTTAAATTTTAAAGAAGATAATTCCAAATTAGGAAAATGCGTGATTTTCATTTGTTTTTCTTACCATCAAGATGAGTGAATCTAATGAAGAAATTAGATACATTTAAAATTTTTAATACCAAAAATGTAAAAATGCAACGCAAGCCGCGAAAAAAAAATTGCGATGTTTATGGACCTAGTGCAGTGTCTGTGAGAGTAGAAGAAATTTGGTTTAAGCGTTTTCAATCCGGAAATTTTGATGTCAAAGATGCACGTCGCTCTGGTCGCCCTGTACGGATAAAATGGATGCTATTTTTGAAAAAGTGGAGCAAGATCGGCATATCGGTAGTTACGACGTAGCTGAAGAACTGAGAATTGACCACAAAAGAGTTTTGGCGCATTTGAAAAAAATGGGTACACAAAAAAGCTCGATATTTGGGTACCTCACGAGCTCTCTGAAAGAAACCTAATGAATAGTGTACTCATTTGTGATTCTTTATTACGACGTAATGAGACCGAACCATTTTTGAAGAAATTGATAACTGGTGATGAAAAGTGGATCATGTACGACAAGAACGTGCGAAAAAGGTCATGGTCAAAGACCGGTCAGGCTTCACAGACTGTGGCGAAACCCGGGTTAACTCGCAACAAGGTGATGCTGTGTGTGTAGTGGGATTGGAAGGGCATTATTCATTATGAGCTGTTACCACCAGGCAGGACCATCGATTCAGAACTCTACTGCGAACAACTGATAAGATTAAAGCAAGAAGTTGAGAGAAAGCGGCCGGAATTAATCAACAGAAGGGGTGTGGTTTTTCATCATGATAACGCTAGACCTCACACATCTTTAAACACTCAGCAAAAATTAAGGGAGTTGGGCTGGGAGGTGTTAATGCATCCGCCGTATAGTCCTGACCTGGCACCTTCAGATTTCCACCTGTTTCGGTCTCTTCAGAATTCTTTAGGCAGTGTCAGGTTAATATCACGAGAGGACTGCCAAAACTACTTGACGCAGTTTTTAGATCAGAAGCCCCAAAATTTCTATAGCAATGGTATCATGTCCCTACCTATAAGATGGCAAAAAGTTATCGAACAAAATGGTACCTACATACTTTAGTTAAATGTAAATAAACTATATTAAAAAATATTTTAAATTTTCATATAAAATGCGAAAAGACTTTTCCCCGACCTATTATATGGATCTGGCAGTACAGAGAGGGTCGTGCTCCTGCAGTGGAGACTAAAACTGATCATGATGATGATGTGGCACAGTGGGTGACCAAGGAAATTTAAAGGATTTAATAAGAGATTGGAATAGGGATGATGACTGGGTCAGAAAAGTATTATTCTAATTATTCCGTTAAATTAGATTATCCAAAAATAATGTACCCATATTTTTCAGTTAATCAAAAAAGTAAAAATTCACAAAGATACAGAGTGTCAAAGTTCCAGGGTGGGGGCTTGTGACGTCACCGATGTGTGAAAATCGTACGAACGCGTGACGTCATGCGAAATTTAAATGAGCTGTATCTTCGTTATTTATGGTTTCTCAGAGAAAAATTTAACCGACGGGCCAAAATATTTTTTCAGTCACCATGCGTATTATGAAAACGATATGGTTTGGAATGTTTTATAATAAGCTGTGTTCGTGATGTATTTCTATCGAGCAAAGTTTATCTTATCATGTAGGACCGACAAAGGTTCGAACTATGTTATGTATTTTTTTTTGGAATTTTTAAACTATAATTATGCTTCTACTTTGAAATTACTGTTTTGCTTTTTAGGGTACCCGAGGGGTGCAAACGGGACCCTATTACTGAGACTCCGCTGTCTGTCCGTCTGTCTGTCCGTCTGTCCGTCTGTCCGTCTGTCACAGGGCTCTATCTCTTGAACCGTAATAGCTAGACATCTGAAATTTTCACCGATTATGTATTACTGTGGCCGCTAATAACAAATACTAAAAATAAAAAAAACTAAGTACTAAAAATAAGATAAAGTTAATAATTAAAGGGGGTCCTCCTACAAGAAACATGTTTCTTCAGCGTTTCAAAACATTATACGGTGGTACGGAACCCTTCTGAGTCCGACTCGCACTTGCCCATTTATTTCGAGTAACTTCGCCTTAACATGTTACTTTTCAAGTTCCAGATCAACAAACACGTCATCGGAAGCGAGTAGCAGCGGCAAGGAATCGAACCTGTCGAACCGCCACGACCCGCCCAAGAAGCTGACTGTACCTATAGCGTCACTGGACCATGACCTGAACAGTGACGAGTTATTATTTGCTGTCGGTAAGTGATTGATTTATTCATATATATAATAATATAATAATAATATATAGGGACAAACCACACCGATTAAGCTAGTCCCAAAGTAAGTTTTAAACTTGTGTTATGGGATACTAACTCAACGATACTATATTTTATGTTAAATACATATGTATATAGATAAACACCCAATTTCCAGGACAATTTGAAAAAGGCCATTTTCCAACTTGCCTGGCTGGGGATCGAACCCAGAACCTCCGGATTAGCGGTCTAGCGTGTTAACCATTACGCCACGGAGGTCGTCAAATCATCAGTTGATTTCATCAATTAATCCACAAAAATAGCTATGACCATATTTTTAACCCCATCTTTCTGTGACATCGTAGCACTTGAATGGATGGACCGATTTCGATGCGGTTTTTTTACGTGAAAGCAAGTTCCCTTGCGGTGGTTCTAAGCTATGTTTGATGAAAATCGGTTCAGCCGTTTAAAAGTTATTTGGGGTTAACGCTTGAAACTCAGGGCTTTCACTATCAAATAATAGATGGCGCTACGGATGTCAAGTCGTATCTGTAGTTCCACTACTCATCACAACCTGGCGTTCTTGACAGTCGGGGTTTTTTTAATTTGCCAAGCAAATAAACTTGTAACGATGCTGCATGCATCCTCTTCAAACCTCCGTTCGTCATCTCATCCTGTACGTTTTTCATTCTTCATTTCATTTCAAATTCCCTTTCAGTCCATTTTCAAATCATTGATATGATCCCTTTTCACTCATTCCACCATCATCTCTGAAGCTGATCGCTCACTTCTCTGTATCTGTTGTACCTTATTAAATATTATTCTTTTATACTCTGTAACAGTCAGTATCAGAAAATAAATTATACAGGGTGGAATTGAAATCGTTGGCATCCTTTTAAATATCCACTATACCCATGATACAAAGTAATTTGAGCCTAATAAAACGTCAATCAGAAGTCGTCATTGCCATATTAAAGAAAACCTCTAAACATGCATTAGACTCCTTGGTAGACACCATTACTGCAATTATAAATGAAAAAAACTTATCGTCATAAAACTCATGAAAAGTAAATTAATTATAATAGTATTAATTGCGTCGTCGTAGATTCCGTAATACGTAAAATTCGTTCCCTCAATCGGTCGTGGGACATCGCCTTTCCCCACTTGACTTTAAACCTTATCCACGCATATTAAAGTCTATTTTTGTATGCCGGTCGCCCGCACCACAGCTGGTGAGTGTACTTACCAGCGCCGGGGTCATAGCCCTCTCGCAAGCGCGACGCGTGATGTTTTGATACTTTGTTTATTTTTCTTACTTTTCGATACTCTTTAATTACTGCACTAATTTCAGTATTGTTACCGTAAAAATATCCTTTAAGTGAGTATGTTAACAAATTAAATTAATGCCAATGATTTCAAATGCTCCCTGTATATAATCTGTGTTGTTATCGAGTTTATTCTCAACTTCTACTACCTATCTTTTATGTGGGAACTCGCCTAGAGCGCCGGGACAGGTCGAGGTCCCACAAACTTGTTTACTGCAAAAGCCACGTTCAAGAACATTATATTTATTAAAATATTTTTTTATACTTACCGGATACCCATCCGTTAAGTATAAAAAAATATTTTAAGTCTAAGATACGAAGAGAGGTCGACCTTCACCCGAAGCTCGACCTCTCTTTGTATCTTAGGCTTGAAACTAAGTTAAGTGGACGCCCCTGACGGGTTCAGTCCGTCTCTGTCACAAACTACGTGCGGTAGAGACACGTGACCCGCGACGGTTTTAGCTATCTCTATCGTGTAGGGTTTGTAACACGGACTGAACCCGTCCGGGACGTCCACTTAACTTAGTTTCAAGCCTAGCCCTCTCATTCATAAAAAAATACAAACGTTTTCTAAACCTATTTTAATTAAAATATGTTTTGTCTTCTTGCAATGCCAAATTTTGAAAATAGTGATAGGGACGAAACATATTTTATCTAAAATAAGTTTAGCAAACGTTACACCCGTGTGGTTCCGGGTTAGAATAGGACCACTCCATCTCTTTCTGTGGATGTCGTAAGAGGCGACTCAAGGATTAAGCACAAACATCTCGTGTTACAATTGCATTCCCAAGGAGGGTTAACGTCGGGCGGCGGCCGATTGTAAAACTTTTTGCACAAATACATTCCCAAAGAGGGTTGACGTCAGGCAGGCGGCCGGTTGTAAACTATAGCCAAATCATTTAAAGTGTCCCGGCTATTTCTTTTCCATTTTGCAAGGTCTTTGGCATCCTTGGGTGACCATTGACATGCATATTATATTTGGAGAAGAAAAAGCGGGAAAGCGCACCCCGGGCTCCGAAGCAGCACAGCTGAGGATGCAACCGGGAATGCGCTCAGACGAAGAAGAAGGTTTAGCAAACGTAAGTATTTTTTTTAATAAGGGACAAGTGGAAGAAGATGGGAGAGACCTTTGCCCAACAATGGGATAGGGGTAAGGCTATAATATCCTTTTAGTTGTTGACCTTTAGTGTTTGTCCCCAGACTGCACCCCGCCCGCCCCGCCGGTGACGTGGTCGTGCGGGCGATGCACGTTAGTCAATGAAGCCAGCGCGGCCACGTGCGCGGCGTGCGCGGGCTCCAAACCGCAGTCACATAACTATTGGTAAGATTATTTGGCTAATTAATTCAATTTTTAACAAAAAAAAAACAACCTACTTCAGTTTTTTTACGAGTTTCTTCCATATCTCCAAAGTTCTTCATCATATCTTCACCAAATTAATATGGGACCAACTTGGGAGTAGGCTTTCAAATAAAAAAAAACCATCAAAATCGGGTCCACAATTAGCGAAGATATCGCGTAACAAACATACATAAAAAACATAGTCGAATTGAGAACTCCTCGTTTTTTGAAGTCGGTTAAAAAATAAACTAAATGGCGGATTTTAGGCATTTTATTATATCTTAATTTTTTTTATTCAAAACCTATAGAGTGTGTTATCAAGATAAAGGATTTATATAAAATGATTATAAAATATATACAACGCTAATTAGAAATGCAAAGAATACAACATATACCCTCGCTCATCCGAGCGTGTTTCCAGTTGCATCCTAGGCATACTGCTGTTGTTATACATCGTGTTAATGAAGGTACGCAAAACCTCTCGGATGGTACCTCAGCCCATGTAACTGAACAACTTTTGTTCAACAACATTCACGAAACTAAAAAAAAAATTTAATTTTCATACAAACTGATTAGCTGATCGAGTCAATTTGTATGAAAACACAAAATTTTTTTTTTGATTTCGTGAAATTTGTTGAACAGCTAACCTTAGTTGTTCAGCTACATGGGCTGAGGTACCATCTGAGAGGTTTTGCGTTCTTTCATTAACACGATGTATATCTTTTTAGTTTACGTATTAAGTTAACTGGAGTAAGCGAAATCATCTAGAATTTAACACATCAAAAGGCGTAACGATGACGTTCTCGAGGGCACGCGATCCCATTCAATATGAATATAATATTGACGGGGCAGTATTAAGGAGGGTCTCTGAGGTGAAAGACTTAGGCGTTACTTTCACAACAGACTTAACGTTCGCTGATCATATAACGCAAATATGCAAGACAGCGTTTAGGAATTTAGGGTTTGTTTGCGTACGGTTAGGGATTTTACCAACATCCACGCCATAGTATGTTTATATAACACACTGGTGATAAGTCAGCTGGAGGGCAACTCAATTGTTTGGGATCCACATGAAGATAAATATAGGCTCATGTTAGAAAAAGTACAAAATAAATTCATTGGGTACATATATATGAGATTATATGGAGTCTATCCCGTGTACCCTTTAATGTACCCAACCTTGTTTATTTTAGGCATGGTATGGTACAATGAACTGAGGGTTAGAAGACAGCTCTGGTGTTATATTTGTTTAAATTATTAAGGGGAAAAGTCTCGAATCCGGAGGTATTGGAACAGATTAGTTTGTGTGTGCCTAACAAGTACGTGTGGCGCCGCCTACAGCCGCCGCTGCTGGCGGTGCCGGCCGCGCGAACTAATCTGCTGCAGAAGGCTCCGCTGACGCGGGCGTTGCACACGCTGAACCAAGTAGCGAATGAGATCGACCTATTTTGTTGCAGTCTGAGTGAGTTCACAAGGATATCTTTGAGGATAATTTGTATTATGTAATTAGGTAGTTGGGCAAGCATGTCGCATTGGGTCTTGAGGCCTGTAAAGACAATTGTTTGAAATAAATAAATACAATACAAAAAAAAAATACAATACAAAAGTTAGAATTTTTTTGACGGAGTCGGTTTTTATAAATAATCAATAATTTGTTGTTTACAATTGTTTCTTGTCATTTACAGGTCGTGTAGTTCATGTACGTTACAAAACCCATTATCAGCCTCGCTATGCCTCGCGTGCAAGACGCCGCCGGTGCCCAAACACGGGGTGCCGAGCTCGTCCGCGGAAACCAACCACAACGCCACTGCCACGGGTATGTTACGTACTAATTTTGTTGGGTATGTTATGTACTAATTTTTAACCATCTTCAATACGCATGATGACTGAAAAAATATTTTAGGCACATCGGTTAGATTATTAAAAAATATTGTACACGTATCTTTTCCTTTCTCTGAGAAACAATAAATAACAGATACAACGCATTTAAATTTCGCGTGACGTCACGCTTTCGTACGATTTTTACACATCGGTTACGTCACAAGCCCACACTCGAACTTTGATACTCTGTATCTTTGTGAATTTTTACTTTTTTGATAAACTGAAAAATATGAGTACATTATTTTTGGATAATCTAACTAACGGACTAATTAGAATAATATTTTTCTGACCCAGTCATCATTCTTATTAGATCACAATTCATATAAGGAAGACGTAATTCGACTTTGAATCGGGCATAATCCGACGCGAGTACACTGGCAGGGTCGCCATATGATGTTAAAGATTGGAACACAAGTGAAACAATTAAATGGTGCCTGAACAACAAATATTTTTATAATAAAAGTCGTTTAACCTTTATTATAAAAAATATTTGTTTTTTTTTTGTCTTTTATAATTTAAATTTTTTCATAATATGGATCTTTTTGTTTTATTTTTCTCTGTTCGTAAAATTATTTAGTTCGTATTGTTGTATTTCCTTTCTTTATGGTGCAATAAAGAGTATTTGTATTGTATCTTAGTTGTCCGAAATAAATGATTTTTTATTTTTTTTATTGTTTCACTTGTGATGTTGAAGATTGGAACACAAGTGAAACAATTAAATGGTGCCTAAAAATATTAATTCTGATATACTATGAATATAATTAATTACACTTCAGGTGTTCGATGTTTACATTTGTATAAATGAAAATATTAATTAATTATAGCGGTGCCTTAAAAGGGACTGCATTCCGACATCATACGAGTACTATAAATAATCCTAATAACAATCTTATATGTCAAGTATGGCGTTATGGTATGTATGGCAAGAAAAAAAAATGTCTTGATTTACTTTTTTTAGGGTTATTCATTTTTATATGTACAGGCTGACTTTTTATCCACCAGCCAAATTTATGGAGCAAGTTAAGTCCATGATACTGAACTACTTTCCATAAAAACAATTAACGAAAAACAAAAATAAAAAATCGCCTTCCCATATAGATCACGGCTCAGCCAAATGGATTTTGTATGGGAGGACGAAAAATTTTTATCGATTTTTAATAACTTTTTTTATAGAAAGTAGTTCAATATCATAGACTGAACTTGCTCAAAAAATTTATGGTGTTTAAAAAGTCACCCTGTATTAAAGAGGACACAGAGGAAAAAATCTGTTTGATTGCAGGCCGTAGTCCGTCTCCGCGCCGCAGCGTGCGCCACACGCCCGCGCTGCCAAGACGCGGCTCCAGGCACAAGACGCCGCCGCCAGACCACAGGTATGGCACTTCATAGAAGTGGGTGAATCCGAGTGAATGGTAATGACGATGTAAAAATGGTAATGATTGCACGTCCTATGGTAATGATAACAGTCATTACCATTCACGACGAAATTCTCGGATTCACCCGAGTATCATTTATCTCTACACTACTACAAACGAAACTATACATCGGGAGTTTTTGGCGGGAAGTCAAGGGGTTCGGTTGGGGTTTGCTTTAAATTATTTTGCAAATTGATTTTAGTGGACTTTATAATATGAAATTGGTGTTGTTTGGTGTTATAAATGCTCATGCGCATGAACAATGTGTAAAATAGTTGAAGTGGACAGTCATAGTACGGCTGTAGTAATATTTGTTTTGTGGACTGTGTGGGCGTCTTCGGGCGTCGTCCGCCACTCGTCTATGAAAACCAGTGGACTCGTACAGATTTGTCGCCAGAAGCTCCCTTGAAGCAGTCAAAGGCCTACACCACCCTTTGATTGTAACTTGTTAGGATTAGGTTAGGTTAGGATAAGGAATAAAGAACAAAATTAAAGATAGGCTCTAAAGGACTTGTATCCAGAGCAGTAAAACTATTTAATAAAAAAAAAAAAATTACATCCGTGCACACGTCAATGCGTGTGTGTTCGCCTGCTCTCGCCCCGCGACAAGGCGAGAACGGGGAGAGGTGCGGGGACGGGGACGCATATTGCAAGGGACCGCAGGAGATTCCATTCTGTATGAATTTTATTAATATCTGTGGCCAGACCACAAGTACGTATGGAGTCCAAATCCTTTATTATTTCTAGATGTCGCTACTATCTTGCTCGCTAGCCATACAAAGAATGCTGGGTACTTAGGCTGATGATATCCACGAAAAATCAGAGATGGCGCTTGTTGGTTCGTAGAAAATAAACACTTATACCGCCATCTTTTCGAAATTAAGCGGCACCACTACGAAACTACCTTCTTTCAAACGCAGTGGAACCGGCTTAATAAAAGTTCTTTTACTTTGCAGGCCAGATATAACAGAATGGTCGTGCTCAGAATGCACGTTTACAAACACAAGTTCAGCTCAAGCGTGCGAAATGTGTCAGTCACCAAGAACGAGGTTATTACCCGCTGCCCCGGACCAACTGACGTTGGATGATGACGATTCACGTAAGTTTGTAGTATAATATATATCATTACCATCATCACCCTCAGTTCTTTTTTTTTAGTCTCCACTGCAGGAGCACGACTCTCTGTATTACCACAGCCATATATTAGCCAGAGCAGTCAAAGGATTTGGGCTACACTCTCCACGCTGGCCAGACGGGTTGGAGAGGTCTCACTGATGTTTAGTGTAAGCTAAACAAAAGCTTGCATTACCTTAGTTGCCTTCTATGACAGCCACGGGAAGTCTTGGAGTGGTCCTTTTCTGCCGGAAACCACACGGCTAATATGCTGGCTTAATTTTACGCTGCCGAATTTTACGCTTCCGATATTTACGCTGCCGAATTTTACGCTTCCGAATTTTACGCTGCCGAATTTAATACTGCTGAGGCATTTCACGCAATTTTTACAACGAGTTAGTATCCCATAATACGTAAGTTTAAACTTACTTTAGGGTTAGCTCAATCAGTTTGATTTGCCCTTATCTATTTATGAAATTAAAATTGAATGAAAAATTGAATTAAAACAGTCAAAAAACCAACAAAAAAATTCGACATTCCCATACAAATCGCCCGGGCGGCTGCACACTTTTGTATATATAGAAAGGCTGAAATTTATTTTGGTTTTTTGGTTGTTATTTTAATTGTATTATATTATAATAATTTAGTATAGACCGTGGTTCGATTTATTACGGGTATGTCCCTTCCACTTTGTATAGATAAGCATCCAAGACCCAGGTCAATCTGAAAAAGATCATTTTCCATCTTGACCAGACCGGGGATCGAACCCGGGACCTCCCGTGTGACAGATTGGCATGATAACCACTAGGACACAGAGGTAGTCAGGTATTTATTTATAATCTATGTTTTAAGTAACGATCGTCGGACGGTTATTCAGGGAAATATGTGAAGCATATATTTTATATTATACTACGTGAAAAGGACATCCCCGTAATAAATCGAACCACGGGCTATACTAGATCACTAAAGTATAATGAAATTAAAATAAAAGTCAAGAAACCAAAAAAAAATTCGACATTCCCATACAAATCGCCCGGGCGGATCCATACTTTTGTATAGAAATTCCGGCTGTTATTTTATTTTCATGATACTATAATATAATGATCTAGTATAGACCGTGGTTTGATTTATTACGGGTATGTCCCTTCCACGTTGTATAAAAACTGTTGGTGATCTTTTACAGCGGAAGGATCGGACGGCGAAAGACAAGAGAGCACTCCAATGGAGATTCTACGACTGAGAGAAGAGAGTCACGCTTGGACGCAGTGGCAAGAGGTGTTAGCGCAGTGCGCTGCGGTTAGTATTGTTTGTTCTACTACTCTATTTCACCACAGAATAAATAATACTAACGTACAGAAGTCTCACTCAGCAAAGAAATTCAAAGAAATATCTACTCAATGTGGCTAGCGATATGGTTTAATTTAGCTCACGTCAGAACTCAGCACCTTTTCGTATAGATACCTAGACATCCATTGCAAGCCAATTTCATTCTTATTACTCTCGACAAACGATTCGTATAACTGAATTTACTACCCGGAGGGGCCGGCTGCGCGCATAGTAATAATGTAGGTACATTTTCGATGCCTGAACGGGGAGTGACACAGGCCTGATTGTACTAATATTATGACAATTTTATACGGTTTTTACGAGTAGGCATGCAAGATGTCAGTACTGAAATCACCATCATCACCATTAGTTTTTTTTTGTCGCCACTGCAGGTGCACGACCCTCTCTGTACTGCCATAGCCATATTTTAGCCAGAATAGTCTGAGGATTTGGCATACACTCTTCACGCTGGCCAGACGGGTTGGAGAGATCTCATTGATGTTTATAAGCTTTGTTTAGCTTGTATTTCCTAAGTTGCCTTCTACGGGAAGACTTGGAGTGGTTCTATTCTACCCTGCTGCCACACGGCAATATTAACCCTTCAAGAACCCCATTAATATAAACCCCTGTTTCCCCCTCCGCAGACCGGCGAGCCCTACGTAGACGAGTCGTTCCCCGCCTCCCCCCGCTCGCTGTACTACAGCGGCAGCGGGGAGAGCGGGGCTGCCGCGCGCTGGCTGCGCCCCAACCAGATCCATGTCGACGCTGACCACAGATTGCCTTGGGTGGTGTTCCGAGAGCCGAGGCCTTCGGATATCTCGCAAGGTGAGGCTGAAACGCGCTATCAAAGTTTTTCATTAGAGTATACAACGTTTAACAAAAAGGGGGTAACAATCCGAAAGGGAGTTAACGTACTAACCAATGTGAACAACTTTTACTATGGGACCAACCCTGAAATCGCGAAAAAAAATCTGCAGCGCCATAGGCTTTTGGCACGGTAGGTATTTAATTTTGTATGGAGCTGCAGATTTTTTTAATATAACACAAATATTATTGCGATCTCTGGTGATAAGACTGGTAAGTAATAGGATGTGCAGAAAACCAATGGTTGAATCTCTATAGTCTTTGACAAAGACTAATGACATTCAACCATTGGTTTTCTAGTTCAAGACTAGACTCTTTAATTAAACTAGCAAAGTTCTTAGTCTTCTTGAACAATCCGTTGTTTGTATGTATGTACTGGTGGTTTAATTTCATAACATTTTTAGGGTTCCGTACAAAAAATTAAAAAACGAAACCCTCATAGGATCACTCGTGCGTCTGTCTGTCCGTCCGTCTGTCACAGCCAATTTGCTCCGAATCTACTGGACCGAATCGGGTGAAATTTGGTAGGATGGTGTAATCCTATGACCCAAACACATATGAGCAAAGTAAATAAATATGTTTTTTGAAATAAGGGTCATTTTTGGGGGATAGTATAGGAAATTAAAAAAAAAGTTTTGCAAATCTTACTGTGTCATATATCAAATGAAAGGGCTCGTTATGAGGATCTTAAATATATTTTTGTTATAATTATAAAATAAATAGTTTTGATTTTATTTATGAGAGAAGACGAAAATTGACCATTCCCCCCCCCCGATCTCCGAAACTACTGAGCCTAAAATTTTGAAAAAAATACGAAATATAGTTAATTGCTTGTAGATTACAGGAAAACCTATAGGAATTCAATCAATTGTACGGAACCCTCTTCACACGAGTTCAACTCGCACTTGGCCGCTATTTTTTAATTTCAGGTGTCTTAGGCAACTGCTGGTTACTTTCCGCGTTGGCAGTGCTAGCTGAGCGGTCGTCTCTAGTGCGCGGGGTGGTCGTCAGGGGAGACCCCAGCGTCGGCGCTTACCAGCTCCGCTTGTGTAAAGATGGCCGATGGCTGACGGTCACCGTTGATGACTTGCTTCCTGCGAACAAAAAGGGACATCTAGTATATTCTCAGGTGAGGATGCTGTCTAGAGTAGCGGGAGCGAGTGATATGCTCGACCGCCACGTTGGGAAGGTCTCCCAACAAGCAAAAACGTCATATAAGTCTTGACTTGTACGACATCAAGTTAGATAAGAGTCTTATAATAGTAATGAGATGACTACCAGGTCGAATAGACGTCTTCAATTTAACTTTTTAGTCGTGCTTCGAATATGTCATATTAAACTGGTCATAGCAACGTCGGCAAGATTAAACTATACGACGTTATATTACAGTTTTAGCTAAAACGTTTGTACGACAACGCTATAGAAATACTAACGTTACAGTTCATTATACGTTTTTATCTGACCAAATTTGGTGTTTGGAAAACCTTTATATGACATTTATATAATGTAGCAGTTGTATACACGTTTTTATGTTACGTTTATAAAACAATCACTTTTTTTGTTTTACAGAAGTCAATTTGAGACACTTAAATGACTTGGTTGTTTATTTACGACACAAATATAACGTTTATAATACATGATGTCCATTTAATGTCATGCCCTGACTTTAATCAACCTTGTAGTCGCATTTGAGTCAAGTTTTGACTTCAAAACGTCTCGGCCGCCATATTTACGAAACCTTTGACTTAAATATGTTAAAATGTTTTGTAATCTGCACTGCATGTACTTCGACCAGTTTTTGCCTGTAATAAATTTTAAGATAACTAGTTTTGGTAAATATTGACATTAAAAAAGGGTTTTAAATTTTTTGAAGAACCTTAATAGCTAACTGCAATGGCGTATTGCATGGTCTTCAAATAACCACAAAATGACTTTATGTCTTTACAATGTCATACAAAGATAAGTGTGCTACAAAAGCAACATGGCTTACATTTTTAGAAATAAACATATTTTTGTTAATAAAATTATAATGTTTTAAACACAAAACTACAAAGGGGCATGAAAATATGAATAATATTTACGTAGGACTTAAGCGGTATGAGAGACAAATACGCAGTTAGCAAGATATGAAAGTTAATTAATATTCTCCTTTTATTTCCTTGTAATATTAATTTTGCACTCCAGTCTCGAAACAAAAACAAAAACGTTGTAAAGTATGTATGTATGATGCGACCATTGCGCGATGAAAGTGGTAATTCCTTAAAGTTCACACGACTTTCGAATGATGTTAGCGAAGTCATCTTGTGACTTTTGTACGACCACTATACAACAAAGTAGGTCGTATAAATGGGGCCCTTTTCGCGTTTAGCAAACGTAATTATAACGTTAGTGTGACCTAGCTTCGGTAATATGATAACGTTTACTAAACTATTGAACGACGTTAAATTGTTAGTTGGGCTTCCCTTCAGGCATTGTCAAAGGTTGTATACAACGTGGAAGGGACATACCCGTAATAAATCGAACCACGGGCTATACTAGATCAATAAAGTATAATGAAATTAAATAGCAGTTAAAAAACCAAAAAAAATCGACATTCACATACAAATCGCCCGGGCGGCTGCACACTTGTATGGAAATGCCAATTTTTTTTTGTGTTTTGGCTGTTTTGTGGCGTCAAGGTCACACTAGCATAAAATGTTACGTCTCCAAATAGTTACAACATAATAAGCATTTTATGTCACAGTTTGTTTCTTTCGTTCACCGTCCTCGGCTTATAAGGGTTGGGATACATCTGTCAGCACGGAACAGCACTCTCCTATGTTGCTATCCTTTTCTGTCGCTCAGAACTGTCATTTGCTAGAGCGAGAGAGTGCGACGAAACGCCGCGGGATTGTTGTCAGCTAGCAAATGACGGATCTGAGCGACAGAAAAGGATAGCAGCATAGTAAAGTGCTGTTCCGTGCTGACAGATGTGTCCAAACCTTAACCCTTCCTATAAAGACAAGGTTCAATTCGGTACTTGCTTATCAGCAAAGAAATTCCAAGAAATATCTACTCAATGTTGTTAGTGATACGGTTTAATTTAGCTCACGTCAGAACTCAGCACCTTTTTGTATAGATACCTAGACATCCATTGCATTGTCAATTTCATCCTTATGACTCTGGACAAACGATTCGTATACCTGAATTTACCACCCGCATATTAATAATGTAGGTACATTTTCGATACCTAAACGGGGAGTGACACAGGCCTGCCTAAAAATACGTTTACGTTCCCCGTTCCCCGTCCCCGCCCCTCTCCCCCGCCTTGTCTCAGGGCGAGAGCGGTCGAACACACACTGCACGCGGCCGCACGAGAACGGGGGAGAGGTGCGGGGACGGGGAACGGGGACGCATATTGCGCGTACCTTAGGAGATTCCGTTCTGTATACTATTACTGTCTTCTGTGACATTAGTAAATGCTTTTGTTTAGTGACATATTTTTGCTGTACAGTATAAACTGTTTGTTTCAGGCGAAAAGAAAACAACTGTGGGTGCCACTGATAGAGAAGGCCGTAGCGAAACTCCACGGGTGTTACGAAGCTCTTGTCTCTGGCCGAGCCATAGAGGGTGAGTGAAATACATTTCAAGAATAAGGTTAAATCTACAATAGCCTCTTATGCATGCTGGTCTTGGAGGAATAAAAAACTTTAAATGTACCAGCTGCTTCTCTTTCTAAGCATTTCCTTTTATCTTATTTATAGTCTTCGATCATATATTCTATAGATGCATAGTTGCCGCCTAAAAATGGCACCGGAAAAACAAGGCATAAAACAGTATTATGCCTTGTTTCCCTGTCGTTCGCTCGGTGGCCGCGCGCTTGAAGTTACGTCAAAGATGACCAATCTAACCAGAAGGTAATATGTAACGAACCTAATACGGATTTATTTCCACGCTTATCTCAGTTACTTAAGGGCCCAGTCCTTATTTTTAGTGATTTTGACTGCTTTTTCGGAGCTGATTGGAGCCAAACTATCTTAGTAACAATATGTTAAGATATGTTAAATTGAAGTTTATTTAAGTATTAAAAAAGTGAATGAGACAATTTATTGATTTTCATTGTAATAGTGTTTAATTCAAAATAATCTGAGACGTGTTTCAATTTTTTGCGGTGCGCGACGTTCATGTCTTTGTTATTTACACGGAATTTAAAACATGAAGTTGTGTATAAATTACAGAGAAATAAAGACAAAGGAAAATCCTAAAAAGTGAATGAAAATGATTTTAGTATGTTTTTTTAATTCATTCGAAAACTTAGTTAAAAAGGTTAAACTTTGAAGATAATATAAGCGAATACGTCGTCGGATTTCTTGCGCATACGACTGAGTTAAAAAATTAAAAATACACATATATGAAGATTGATTCATGCTTAACCACGTACAATAAATAAATAAAAATAATTTGTCTTTTGTATTTCTCAGAATATCTCAAATAAATATGGGAACGAAAACGCTGATAAGGCAGACCGCTCGCTGCGCTTCTTTCGTTTAATTTCGTCTCCAGGGTGCATGTACAATACAGCGCAATGCGTATGTGTAGATAGAAAATATAGATTCGGGTGTTCAATAAAACATTCTCACGGTCGAAGACTGCAGTCTTAAGGTTTAAATTAGATTAAACTGTTTTCGCAATACTTGAAATGGTATACATCTACCTATGTACGTATTGACATACGGGGACAATATTTTGTTTGATTTTGCTAGGAACTGTATCTATAGAATATATAATCGAAGTTTATAGTCCTCATATATTTGCCCTACTGTCGCATTACAGTGTGTTATTTCGGCAGTGTTACCATCCGGCCCATTAGCTCAGTTGGTTAGAGCGTCGTGCTAATAACGCGAAGGTCGCGGGTTCGATCCCCTCATGGGCCACTGTTTTTTTTTATTCCCAACATTTTTAAAGAGTTGTTTGATCTTTTTGATAGGAATTCACATTTTGTCTGTCTCATTTTGCCTCTGTATCTCCAAATAATCTTTACAAAATTGGAAGAAATAAATGCTTATTGAATTTCACTCTGGCTATACCAGAAGAAGATAAAAAAGCGGCCCCCATGAAGAGTTCCGTAGCAGCAAGTAACATAATATAAAAGTTCTAAAGGTAAATAGCGGTTTACGATTTATTACATAAAAAAAAAACGACTTACTAGATCTCGTTCAAACCAATTTTCGGTGAAAGTTTGCATGGTAATGTACATCATAATTTTTTTTTAGTTTTATCATTCTCTTATTTTAGAAGTTTAGAAGTAGAAGTTACACGCGGGGGGGAGGGGGGGGGGGAACGACACATTTTACCACTTTGGAAGTGTCTCTCGCGCAAACTATTCAGTTTAGAAATCAATCAATAAAAATCATGTTAGAAACCTCAATATCATTTTTGAAGACCTATCCATAGATATGTCACACGTATGGGTTTGATGAAAAAAAAAGTTTTTAGTTTCAGTTTTAAGTCGCACATTTGCGAAAAACGGCCACTTTTGCCAAATGTGCGTAGTAAAGTTCAACGCTCTCATTATAAACTGTAAACAGTAGTTCACAAAATAGTTTGAAGGGTTATCTAGGGCTTGGTAGTAGCAAAATTTTAAATGATGTCTCCGTTTTCTTTGAAATTATTTATTTTAAATGGGGGCAGCACTGGACCCCGGAAAATTCAGGTACGGCCTTAACAAAAAATTATATAAATGGCATATTGACAAAAACGAATATACCTAGTGTGAAAGAATTCTTAAAATAATTTGCATGCTATTAGCAAAACATGTGCTTTCTATTATTTTTCATGCAATACCATATCTACCATGTTTTCAAGCAAATAAAAACATCTTATCTTACCCTCCTTTTTTGAAGATGTCCCAGGTCCCAATAAAGAAATTGACACGTATCCCATGGCTGTTGTAGGGTAGGGACGGGGTTCATACAAAATCCCCCGTGGTCTTTTGAAATCATTTGGGGGGCAAAAAGTAGTAATGGCCCATGAGGGGATCGAACCCGCGACCTTCGCGTTATTAGCACGACGCTCTAACCAACTGAGCTAATGGGCCGGATGGTGGCAGTGCCGAAAGTATATATGAGATACTACACCAGTTCGATATGTATATGGCACATTGTAAATTCATTAATACCCTATTGTTTTGATTTGGATATTGTAAATTACATTCAATTGTTATCGATGATAACAGTTAAGTAATCCAGTTGTATAGAATTAAAAGTTATTTGTCTATACAAGCCATTGAAACCATATTTTTTATAATTTTAATGAATCCTTGGATCCATTACACATTTTTAGGGTTCCGTACCCAAAGGGTGCCAACAGGACCCTATTACTGAGATTCCGCTGTCTGGCCGTCTCTCCGTCCGTCTGTCACAGGGCTCTATCTCTATCTCGTAGGTAAGGAGAACTTGGCGGAAGAAAGAGAGACATGGAAGGCACTCCACCGACAAGAGCCCAGCTCTTAAATATAAGAAGAAGGGAAAAGTTATTCAGTATCATGGACTAAATTCACCCTTAAAATAGTTTCAGTATATTTGACTTTGTATACTGATAAAAAAAATATTTCCAGGACTATGCACACTAACGGGTGCACCCTGCGAGTCAGTGTCGTTACAAGCGGGCGGTGCGGGCGGGGCGGGGGGCGCGGGGCTTCCACTTGAGCAGCTCGACAGGGATTTGGTGTGGGCTCAGTTGCTGTCTTCAAGACAGGCGTGTTTTCTGATGGGCGCCAGTTGTGGAGGCGGCAACATGAAGGTTTGACGCATCACAGTGATCTTGAATTATATAGATAGATAGATAATATATTTATTTGTTGCTAACGACACACAGTTCAAATTACAAGAAATAGCAATAAATTAGTTGCATGTGTGTGCTACAGCAGGATAAATAGTTAAAATTACTCTGACACCCATTTTACTTTTGATTGAAAAAATAAATGATTATGAAACAAGTAGGTTTATTATGCGTCTGAAACGCGCTATGAAACTTTTTTCACCCGAATACAGGTCAACTTTCTCTGTACAGATTTTATTGAGGAGTTAGATATCGGAAAGTCCTCAGTATTTTCGACATCTATTTCCTTTGAGATAAGATACATAACAAGTGGGTGAGAATCTCGACTATAGAATACAAATTTTTTCAAGCACCCTTTATAAATTTACAGTACCGGCAGCTTCTCCTCTCGCGCAGATCGTAAAAGCCGATTGAAGGGATGTTGACATGCGACAATTTGATCCAGTTAATAGAGAACATCATAAAAATAACGTCCTAACAGGACCGTAAGGATTAAAAAGTTAATATTTTGTCTTTGGCATGACATTGCAGAGTAAGTAAGCAGTCTCTATGTAAAGAAGTGGTTCTATACCGCTTTCTCTCTCTCTCTCTTCTCTGTCAATCTCTATAAAAATGCACGTCTCCACTGTTAGCAAATAAGACAGATCGGCACGTATACTCCGTGCTCGGTGTCTATATCGATTCTGAATGTTTGGATGTAATAATATTGTCGCGAACGAGATAGAATCTTCCCGAACAATATTCGCGAATTACGAACTACTGCGATAGAATGGTGCAAGCCAAATTGGCCCATATGTCCAGAGTTGCGCTACTGCTTGCGGGCGACTGGATGCTTCGAAACACGTTTGTCGGCTATGTAGAATATTCGAGATTAATGTGGCCCTATTCGATGGCGCATATAAATAGGGAACCGTGGGTGCGCCAGTCAGTTCCATACGAGCTATCAAAGCGATCACTTCGAAGCGAAGGTAACCTACCTTAGTGAGAGATACCTGGACCTCAGCTGCTACGCGACTTGGAGCTTGGACGTTTGGAAGACCATCTTCACGTGTCGTCTTTGGGTTCCGTAGTAAATAAAAACCCTCATACAAAATTTGGCGTTTCTCTCCAAATTCGAACCCCAGTTTCGTAATAATATATAATCCACTTGTTGTATTTAAAACATTTGTATGTGTGTACTATCGTGACTTCGAATCACCCCGGCGATATAATCTGGTGTAAAATAAAGAGTTTTCTATTCTATTATATATACAGGTGGATGAAGAAGAGTACCAGCGTCTAGGGCTCCGCCCCCGGCACGCGTACTCCGTACTGGACGTGGTAGAGCTGCTCGAGGCGGCGGCCCCCACGCGGCTGCTTCGGCTCCGCAACCCGTGGGGACACTACACGTGGCGCGGCGCGTGGGCGCACGCGTGCCCGCGCTGGACCGAGCACGCGCGCGACCAGCTGCAGCACGACGACCGCGACCAGGGCGTGTTCTGGATCAGCTTCGACGACGTGCTCAAGTCAGTTTTATGCAACATTTTTTTTTAAATAATTTATACAAAAAATTCACAACAGTTTCGTCAAAATAAATCAGTCAAAAATACCACCCCGAATTGTACCCGGCTATATTGTAGAATAATTTTACTTCTCTGGATAAAGCCCTATAGAGCCTATGTTTAGTTTTGTTGCTTCTTTATTCCAAGTTACAATCAAAGGGTGGTGTAGGCCTTTGACTGTTTCAAGGGAGCTTCTGGCGACCAATCTATACGACTGGTTAGTCAAAAAAAAGTCAACATTTACATATAAAATTTGATATACGACTTGATACGGATATTAAGGCCCGTATTAATAAATCGCACTCAACTTTGAGTTCGGTCTTAAGTGCGAGCTTGAGTTGCCGTGCTAATTAATAAACCTTACTTGAGTCAACGCTTGAGTTCCGTGTATCACCTGAGTGAGCGACGTATTAATAAACAAGTATCAGAACTTAAGCGCGTACTCAAGATGCTACTCAAACACGTTTTTCCTGAGTGTAGTCGGACCATGACTTAAGTGCGCGATTAGATGAATTTTGTATTGAAGTTTTTGGCTTAGTAATTAATTTTGAAAATATTATCAACAAAAATAATCACCATTGTGGAGTATTATGAAAGTATGTACTTACGCACTTTGATGGATGCGCATGTTAAACAAACCCGGGCGTTGGATGGACTTGGATGGGTGACCATAAGTAGCATAAAATGTCTCAAGATCCTCCGTGTTTTGAAAAGTACCATATAACGTCTCGAGTCCTCCGTGCTTCGGAAAGCACGTTAAGCCATACCTATGTGTAACTAACGCTCTCGCATGTTGAGCAACCTTGGATGTGGTCCACACTTGGATGGGTGACCACAAGTACCAAAAAATATCTCGAGCCCTCCGTGCTTCGGAAGGCACGTTAAGCCATACCTATGTGTAACTAGCGCTCTCGCATGTTATGCAACCTTGGGCGCGGTCCGAACTTGGATGGGTGACCACAAGTACCAAAAAATATCTCGATCCCTCCGTGCTTCGGAAAGCACGTTAAGCCATACCTATGTGTAACTAGCGCTCTCGCATGTTAAGCAACCTTGAACGTGGTCCACACTTGGATGGGTGACCACAAGTACCAAAAAATATCTCGAGCCCTCCGTGCTTCGGAAGGCACGTTAAGCCATACCTATGTGTAACTAGCGCTCTCGCATGTTAAGCAACCTTGGGCGTGATCCGCACTTGGATGGGTGACCACAAGTACCAAAAAATATCTCGAGCCCTCCGTGCTTCGGAAGGCACGTTAAGCCATACCTATGTGTAACTAGGGCTCTCGCATGTTATGCAACCTTGGGCGTGGTCCGAACTTGGATGGGTGACCACAAGTACCAAAAAATATCTCGATCCCTCCGTGCTTTGGAAAGCTCGTTAAGCCATACCTATGTGTAACTAGCGCTCTCGCATGTTAAGCAACCTTGAACGTGGTCCACACTTGGATGGGTGACCACATGTACCAAAAAATATCTCGAGCCCTCCGTGCTTCGGAAGGCACGTTAAGCCATACCTATGTGTAACTAGCGCTCTCGCATGTTAAGCAACCTTGGGCGTGATCCGCACTTGGATGGGTGACCACAAGTACCAAAAAATATCTCGAGCCCTTCGTGCTTTGGAAGGCACGTTAAGCCGTCTGATACCTTGGAAAATCTGATACCACAGTGTTGGTCACACAAAAAAAACAAAAATCTGAGATCGCGCTCTCAAGATCGATCTTGAGTGATACTCTGTTGATATACGTTTATTAATTAGCGACCATCTTAAGTGCGTGATCACAACTTGAGTAAAACTCAGCTGAGATCGCACTTGAGTGCAGTCTTGAGCTCGATTTATTAATACGGGCCTAAGTCGCGCTACGGATAGCGCCATCTATTATTAGCTAGAGAAAGCGCTGACTTTCAAGCGTTTACCAGCAATAGCTTTTAAACGGCTTAACCGATTTTCATCAAACATAGCTAAGGACCACCGCGAGGGAACTTGCTTTCACTTTAAAAAAACCGCATCGAAATCGGTCCATCCGTTGGAGCGCTACGATGCCACAGACAGACAGACCGAAAGACAGACATTAGCGTGAAACTTATAACAAACCCCTTTTTTGTCGGGTGGTTAAAAAGGCTTGAAAATGCACCCCAGGCTCCAAAGCAACAAGCTAAGGATGGCTAAAGATAAAGAATAAATAAATATAAATATATACGGACAAATACACGGATTGAGCTAGCCCTAAAGTAAGTTCGAGATTTGTATTATGGGCTACTAAATCAACCATATTATATTTCATAACAAATACATATATATAAACATCCAAGACCCCCAGGTCAATCTGAAAAAGATCATTCTCCATCTTGGCCTGACTGGGAATCGAACCCGGAACCTCTGGTGTGACAGCGAGTTGTAACAATGTAAGTTTCGTTACAGATACTTCGACTGCATTGACATCTGCAAGGTCCGCGTGGGCTGGCACGAGGTCCGCCTGGCCGGCATCCTGCCCCCCATGTCGTCCACCAGACACCTCACGTGTCTGCTGCTCACGGCCACTCAGCCGACAGAGGTTGATTTCACATTGTTCCAAGAAGGGCAGAGGTAATTTGAAATTTTCTAAACTGAAAAATACTATTGTTTTAATGAAATTGTGCTATCGTTTCCGATAGCACAACAGGGTATATATTCATGTCTCTTTTTTATTTTTAAATGATTCTATAAGTTATGAATGATATAACCGGAAAAATATAACACTCACAGAATATCATTAAATAAGCTTAAAAAAAATAATTAAAATTACGTGGTGCCATTTTGTGCTTTTATTCTGTGACGTCACCGCACACTGTCAATGTCAGTGTCAATCGAAAAATAATCAAAAAATAGTAATACCATATTCAAGGTTATAATTAATTAATTGACTCGTCTCACAAGTACAAAACTGAGAAAATTATCAAATATCTATAAATTATTTACCTCGCAACTTTTACTCCCCTGAGTTCAGAGGATGTAAAATCGGAATTACTTGCGAAGTACGTAGTCATCATAAACACATCAATTTTAGGAAGATTATCTGACTGGGCCATAACGAAACCGCTTTCAATCATTGTAGCAAGTCTTTTTTCACCAGGAGTCAGGCTTTCAGCTAATAATTCGTAGTACGTAGTATTTATTTTTACCATTACCATTATTTTTACCATTACCATTATTCGTGGTACGTAGCGTCTGTATTACGATATGGAATTGTAGTATGGGGAAATTCGACAGAATTGGACAGAGCGTTTATGGCACAGAAAAACTGTGTAAGGTCTTTATGTAAGTTGCCTCAGAGAACTAGCTGTAGACCGCATTTCATAAAACAGGAATATCTTTGGTCATAGAATTGTTACTTATAAAATACTTATTACTAATTAAATTTTTTAAACGTTAGTAATAACAAATTAGACCAAATACTAATATAATTATAGAATAGAAAGATATGAATACAATAAATAATTAAATTAATGATAACTTAATTGACATTTGCATGCCTAGACAGGTTAGAAGTGTGATCTAAAAATTGTAATTAACAACTATTGTAACCACTTTTACAGCAAATAAATATATTATTATTATTATTATTATTAAAAATTCTCAAAGAACACTAATAACTTAGCAAAACAATGAAAATAACCTCCATCAATCATACAAATTACAAACAACTTATTGACAGTGACAGATGGTCTCCTTCTTTCTAATTTGTGGTTGACAATACAGACTATTTAGAAAATTAAGTTTGACAATGTTTGGTGTCGTCACGTTTCGTTCCGCCAATAGCGTTGCGTTTCGGAAATTTGCGAGGGAATTTGAAAAATACAACTTTTAAATAATTAATTTCTCAATGGAAACAAGTTAAATTGAAAATATACAGGCTGCCTTTTAAACCACCAGCCAAATTTCTGGAGCAAGTTCAGTCCATGATACTGAACTACTTTCCATAAAAACAATTAACGAAAAGCTAAAATAAAAATTCGCCTTTTCATACAAATCAAACGGTCAGTCAAACGGATTTTCTATGGGAGGACGAAATATTTTCATCGATTTTTAATAACTTTTTTTATAGAAAGTAGTTCAATATCATGGACTGAACTTGCTCCAAAAATTTGGCTGGTGGTTTAAAAGTCAGCCTGTATATATGGGTATGTTTTTTATCAATAAAGTTTACACATCTTTTTTTTTGTTTGTTTCTTAATCACATGCATATTGTCTATTAGTAGTGCGCTCACGGCGTTATCGTAAGGGTCGTGGGTTGGAGTCCCACTCGTAGCGAGATTTTTCATCTCATATTTTCAATTTGAAAAAATATTTTTGAATGAACGAATGAATAGTTTATTTGAAGTGGCATGACTCATTTTGTTAGTGATACTTTTAAACTAGGCTACTTTGGCTCATCAGATAGATCATCCATCCGATGAATTTGCCACGGGCCTCGAACGGTATAGTTACGCCACTGATACCTACTTATAGTATTATATTTGTGTGTGTGTGTCTTTTGGAAATATTTTGTGTAAGGATTTGTTAGCAACTCGACATCTTTCTTTTTACGTTTATTTAGTTTACCATAAATTGTATAAAAATACATCTTTATAAACATACTTGAAATTATAGAGATAAAATATATCTGATTTTATGGTATTGATTGCTTTTATTTTACTATTATTTCAGAAACTCTGCGAAAAGCCAGCGTTCCCAGTTGGACTTGTGTGTCGTCGTGTTCAGAACGAAATCCGGGCCGAGCGCGCAAGTTGGGAAACTGGTCGCCCATAGCAAACGACAAGTGAGTGAAGTCCTCATGCTCATTTGATTCTTATCTGATCAAAATATTTGTTTCTTTTAATTATTCCGGATTCATTAATAGCAGCCCTCGTAAGCATCGTCGTATGCCTCGACTGCAATACAAGCTAAACAAAGCTTGTAAACATAAATGAGACCTTTCCATCCCGTCTGGCCAGCGTGGATAGTGTAGGCCAAACCCTCTGGCTACTCTGGCCAAGTATGGCTATGGTAGTACAGAGAGGGTCGAGCTCCTGCAGTGGAGACAAAGAAGACATGATGATGATCGAAATATAATTTATTTTATCAAGGTGGCTATGAATCTCCTAGCTTCTGGTAGTTGTATTTTTTTTTATAAGTAAATAGGTATCCTGAGTTCTAAGACCTACTTTTTTTAGGGTTCCGTACGGAACCCTTATAGGATCACTCGTGCGTCTGTCTGTCCGTCCGTCTGTCACAGCCAATTTGCTCCGAATCTACTGGACCGAATCAGGTGAAATTTGGTAGAATGTTGTAATCCTATGACCCAAACACATATGTGCAAAGTAAATTAATATTTTTTTAAAATACGGGTCATTTTCGGGGGACAAATTAGGAAATTAAAAAAAAAAGTTTTGCAAACCTTTCTGTGTCATATATCAAATGAAAGGGCTCATAATGAGGATCTCAAATATATTTTTGTTATTATTGTAAAATAAATAGTTTTGATTTTATTCATGAAAGAAAACGAAAATTTACCATTCCCCCCTCTGAACTCCGAAACTAAAATTTTGAAAAAATATACAAAATACAGTTCATTGCTTGTAGATTACAGGAAAACCTATAAGAATTCAATCAATTGTACGGAACCCTCTCCACGCGAGTGGCCGGTTTTTTATAGTTAAATATTCTGTACTGTCCTGTTTCACAGGTCCGCGGCTTCGTCGGCTGCCACAAGATGCTCGAGAAAGGATTCTACCTCGTAGTCTGCCTCGCCTTCAACCACTGGCACACCGGGCTGGAGCTGGCGCACAGCTCGGCCTGGCCGAGACACGTGCTGGCCGCGCACTCGTCCAAGCCGCTCAGTGTGGAGAGGCCCTCGCTGCACCCGCACATCCTGGCGGACGCCATCATAGGGCTGACGCTGGCGCGGGGACAGCGGCACGAGGGCCGGCAGGGGATGACTGCTTATTACTTGACCAAGGTAACGTTTGCTCAGCTATATCATGGACGAATAGATTAAAAAAAAAATATTAGAGATTTGAGTGCGTTTGACCTCTATCTAGCCTGATGGGAAGCTAAGATGAGGTCTAAGGTGTAACACGCAGACTCAAAAAATGCCTATTCACTCTCTTGATATACTTCGATTAATTCGATTTTTAGTTTTAATGTAGTCGCTAGATGGAGCTACTAGTTCGAAAGAAGTTTCGTAGTGGTGCCGCTTAATTTCGAAAGATGGCGGTATGAGCGTTCATTTTCTACGAAGTAACAAGCTCCATATCCGATTTTTCGCGGATACCATCAGCCTAAGTATCCAACATTCTTTGTATGGCTAGCGGGCGAGATAGCAGCGACATCTAGAAATAATACAGGATTTGGGCTTTCTAGCAGAGTAGGTTTTTTTGTATGGGGTTGTCAGTCTTCTAGTATTTGTAGTCCATGGCTAATTTATAAAAAATCTGGACTCCTTAAATCAGTCCATAGTAGGCACAACGCTGCTGATTTAAAGATCCCTGTTTGTCAGTTACATAAAAATAAAATTGGCAGTCCTTAAATTGGTAGCATACTCACTATAATTATGATATAGAAAGGTAAGTTTTTTTATGAATATGAGTCTGAGTAAATATACGAGTAACAATTATTCTTCTGAAATTTTCTTTTTCTCGGCATCACCAGTGGGTTGACTGGTAGATAAAGCCTATGGCTTTAAGTCCGCCTATTGCGTTTGTAATAAAGTTAAATAAATAAAAATTATATGTTTTTATAGTGAATTACCGAAATAAGCTAATCATTATATATTATATTATATTATAATGAGCGTAATCTCGCGGCAGAGAGTGAGCTTTCGTTCTGTACGTGAGTACTTATATTCATTCTGTGCTAATACTATATGACATTTTTTAATTTCAGGGTTGGGCGGGCCTGGTGGTGATGGTGGAGAATAGACACACGGACAAGTGGATCCACGTCAAATGCGACTGCCAAGAGAGCTACAACGTGGTGTCCACTCGAGGAGAGCTCAAGACTATCGACTCCGTACCTCCTTTACATAGGTAAAAACTTCTTAGTAACTATGTCCCGCAATCACTCTATACGAAGCTTTTAGCCGAAAATACATATGAAAAGTACACAAAATCAACGTTTCGTAGTGTCTTGATCTCTCCAAAACCGTTTTTTTTTTATAATCTCGTTATTTATTTGCTAGATGTTTGAACAGAGTGGAAAATGACTGCCTCCGTGGTCCAGTGGTCAAGGCGTTTGCCTTGTGATTCGGTCGTGGGTTCAAATCCCACTGGGAAGTATAATTTGTGAAAAGTTGTTTTCAGTCTGGTTAGGATATTGCTGTAGGATGATTCCGTGATATAAAGGATAAGGAAGGCACGTAAAGCTGTGGGTCCCTAACGCCATCTAGAGTTTGTTTTAACCTATCCTAGGATTGGTTCTGGTCTACCCTCTGGGTTGCAGAGGTCAGACGGCAGTCGCTCTGTGTAAAACCAGTAACCTCGTTAAATAGCCTAGGGTAGGTGGCGGACCCCGGGCTCTGAAGCGTTATCGCTAAGGATGTAACTGGGAATACGTGAGGAAAATCTAAAAATTTTGACCCAGAATACTACCCTATTGTATTGTTTATTTGTCCACAGACAAGTAATAATAGTCTTAACGCAACTAGAAGGCAGCGGCGGGTTCTCCATAGCGCACCGCCTCACGCACCGGCTGGCGGCCGGCGCGCGGCTGCAGGACTGGTCGCCCGCGCCCGACACGGAGCGCCACCGGCCCGCGCTGCCGCGGCGGCTGTACGGGCTACACGCGCCGAGACTCATCACATAGTAATACCCCTTCTCGAAGATATGTCGCTTCTGTGAGTTATCATTTCAGCTACTTAGACTTATTTCCAGTTTCTGTGATTGGATAATTGAAACAGGTTATACAACTTTAGCCCGTGTTGCTAAGGTAGTACGGGTGATTATTCCGTTGTCCGACACGCACCAATACTCATTACATAGAAATACCCCTTCTTGTCGCTTCTGTGAGTTATCATTTCAGCTACTTAGATTTATTTCCAGTTTCTGTGATTGGATACTTGAAACAGGTTATACAACTTTAGCCCGTGTTGCTAAGTTAGTACGGGTGATTATTCCGTTCTCCGACAGGCACCATGACTTCCCATATAGTACATTTCGAAGATATGTCGCTTCTGTGAGTTATCATTTCAGCTACCTAGACTTATTTCCAGTTTCTGTGATTGGATACTTGAAACAGGTTATACAACTTTAGCCCATGTTGATAAGGTAGCACGGGTGATTATTCCGTTTTCCGACACGCACCAAGACTCATCACATAGTAACCCCTTCTGGAAGATCCGTTTATTCCGTTTTCCGACACGCACCAAGACTCATCACATAGTAATACCCCTTCTGGAAGATATGTCGCTTGTGTGAGTTATTGCAGCTACTTAAAGACATAGCCCCCAAGATTGCCAATTTCTGTGACTACTTGAAACAAGTTTACAACTTTAGCCCGTATTATTTAGGTAGTACGGGTGATTATTCCGATGTCCGATAGGCACCAAGACTCATCACATAGTAATTAGCCCTTCTCGAAGATATGTCGCTTCTGAGTTAACACTTTAGCTACTTAAAGACATAGCCTCTCCCCTAGGATTTCCAGTATTCCAGTATGTATTAAAAAAAAAGGGGTGCAAAAGTTTTGCTACTGTTGAAAATCTGTGAATACATCGGATTAGAAATAAGTAGTTCTAAGCAATAATGTTCGTTGCACAGATTTTTATTTAAATGTTTTTTCGTTAGAGTTAGGATTTCAGGCAATTCGTTTATATTTAAGACGAAAATAGCCACGCGGCGAAAAAGCGTAATGAAACCTTTGACGAGACCGGTTCTTCACATACTAAATACTATGTCACGCAGAATTTTGACTTTTCAAACAACCCCCCTCCGTCACGCTTTTTCCGATCCCTTTAATACTGTCATGTTTGGCATAACCCCCCTTCGATCACTGTAACTTAATATGTGGCTCCTTTAGTGCATAGTGGTGAAATATTCTAAGAGATGCCTCGTTGTGACAGGCTAGTAACTCGCCTCCCGACTGGCATAACGCAAGCCACAGTTCGAAAGTCACTGTTTGAAAGACGCTTCCTGGTTTCCTTAATATTAATGTTGTTCTATCGTCACCATTTTTGGAGCCATATTGTTAAAATTAAGTTTTACTTAGCTTGGTTTGATATGAATTATGTGATTGAGAAATTCGAGTATTGGTTAATAGTTTTAGGTATTGATTAAGCGACCAGTGTTTTGAAATTGAAGATTTTATAGGACATGATGTAAACAACAGATTGAGCGAATGTATATTAGACAATGTTGTCAGACAAGAGTCGTTAAAAAATTCGTTAATTTGAAACTCACACTTTATCTGTGCAATTTATATCAATAAGGCATAACGTGCATTTACTATATAGTACATATATCTTATAGTTGATAACCGTTAAGCATTCTATGTTTTGTCTTTTTCCAACATCCAACGTTTAATATCTATTCGACAAAGACAAAACATAAAACACGGTGTTAATAAGGCAGATAGTTGTTAATATTTTTTCTACTATGCAAGTTACACGACGAGCCGAGAAAAATGTAGGATATATTTTTTTCGGCTCGAGGTTTGCTGTTAAACAAATATGTATGCACTCGAGTGTTATTTTTTGACAGAGTTACAGTTTATATGGACTTAGTAACTAAATTCTTAATCTTTATTAAGCACCCAGTGAGTGAAACGCTCAAAGATTTGTTGTGGACTACCTAGGCTGTTTGATAAGTACCCGTTTATGGAAAAAATAAACATTTTTTTTTGCATATATGCATTTATTTTTCTACGTAGTCACCTTTTAACTCTATACATTTGTTCCACCTATACTTAAGCTTTAATAAACCATCCAAAAAGTATGATTTTGGAAAGTCATTAAAATAGGCCTCTGTGGCGGCAATGACTTCGTCATTTGATCCAAATCGCTTGCCACCGAGCCATTTTTTTAGGTTGGGAAACAAAAAGAAATCACATGGGGCCAAATCTGGAGAATACGGGGGAGACAATAGTTCGTAGCGTAACTGTGCTAATTTAGCCGTCACAACTCTGGACGAATGAGCCGGGGCATTGTCGTGATGAAACAGTACTTTTTTCTTTTTTAAATGGGGTCGTTTGTCCTTCAACACGGCGTCAAATTCATCCAATAAATTGGCATAGTACTGCCCTGTTATTGTTTTTCCCTTTTCTAAATAGTCTATATGTATAATACCCTGCGAATCCCAAAAAACGGTCGCCATGACCTTTCCAGCCGATGGGACGGTTTTTGATTTCTTTGGAGCAGGTTCAGGCACTGCTTCGACTGCTCTTTCATTTCCGGGGTGTAGTGGTGGACCCACGTTTCGTCCACGGTCACGAAACGACGCAGAAACTCCTTGGGGTTACGTTTGAACACGGCCAAACACTGCTCCAAAGTAGTCAGTCGGTTCCGTTTTTGCTCCTCCGTGAGTAAACGCAGCACCCACCTCGCCGATACTTTCTTCATACCCAATTTTTCTTCTAATATGTGTTGTACCCTCTCGATTGAAACATTTACAGCATCAACGATTTCTCGAAGTTTAATTCGGCGGTCGGCTAAAACGATATTTTCAATTTTCTTAACCATATCGTCTGTAGTCACCTAAACTGGCCGGCCTGGGCGATCCTCATCAAAGACGGTTGTTCTCCCCCGCTTAAACTCGTTTTACCAATATCTGACGGTTGTCATAGAAGGAGCACATTCATGGTAAACCGCTTGCATTCTTACTTTTATTGCATCACATGTTTTTCCTTCCGAAAATAAGAATCTAATTACAGACCGATACTGTTCTTTCTCCATTTAAACAATTTTAAGTTCACGCCTTCACTGAATCGTTGTCAAATGAAAAAAAAAAACAAAAGAATGCCATTTTTTTTTTAATATTCCCGCCTCTGAAAAATGGCTTAAAAAGGTGGTATACTTATTTGCGGCCAGTGATATTAATATATTTAGAAAACGGGTACTTATCAAACAGCCCTCGTACAAAGTGCCGTATTTATAAAAAATCTGCTGTTTATAGTTTATAGGTCAAACAAAATATACTTAAACCATTATAACATGCTGAACAACTTTCTGCAAGAACAAATCGTAATATAGAAACTCAGTTGATTGGTCGAATTGAATTAAATTCTAGAATTTTCCTTCTTTGTTCGATTTGTGTATCTTAGGGCAAGTTCAGTATTAGAGACTGAATTCGCTCTTAAAATAGTTTAGGCTATACTGACGGTTGGTTAAAATGTTGAATGAGTAATCTTTTTTTATGAATACGGTACTGAGTGTTTAGTTAATAAGTCGATATGAACAAGCCATAAGTCACTTGCATCTCAATATATCACTTAGGTAACGTTATTTTTACTATTACTGTATAAACTTAATGACTCCCCATCATAAATGTTAAACTAGAAGCTGTTGTAGACATTGTAATCGTAATTTTTACACGAATGTAAACGTGTATGTAATTTAATACTTACCAGGCGTCGTTGATGTACTTTATCTCCCTCAGGCTAAAAGTGGCATTTTACGGCCGGAGTGCGGTTGTAAAATGATATTTTCTGTCCAGGGAATGACTTAAAATCGTATATACACCATGGACGGTAATAGACAAAGCCTCAGATCGATATTAAGACTATTTCTTAGACTCTGGCAGCTACATCTGATTTTTGAACATTTTTTATTCCACCGTCCTAGTTGTATATACGACCATTTCAATCTTATATCAAGGCCTTAAAGTTCAATTTTGAGCCTGGCTTAGGTTAATGATTAAATCCAGTGATATACATGTAACTTCAAGACATTTTTTTATTTTGCAATTTTTGAAAGATTGCTCCAGTATTTTTAGCTTTAGTATCGTCTCGAATAATTATTAAGATATTTGTTTTAATTTAAGACTTAATATCAATTTATGCGTATTTATTTATAAAATTGCGTATAAGATTTTATAAATAGTTATTTTAAAATATTGGATTGTCAGACGTCATTTTTAAGTTATTTATGGATGTTTGAATAGTTTTAGTGTTGGAATGTTATTTGAATGTAAATAATTCACCGCTTAATAGATTAGAAGGTAGACACGTGCCACATTAGTTTTACAGGATTTTTTTCTAGTGTGTTACATTTTAGATCAAGTTCAGTCCATGCTACTGATAACATTCCCCGGGATACATTTTTATTTTTTTTATTAGCCTATTTCAGTGTCCCACTAGAAAAATTTATCACGTCTTTATCACTAAGAGGGTAGACAGAGACCAGGGTCGTAAAACCCAAAGGCCACGTTTAGCGTGATGATGGGCGTTAACTCATTGCTGGACACTCAGCCAGACAAAAAATAGAAAGAATAATTGATCTACATCTATAGACGTAGTGTGTCCAGCAATGTGTTAAGATGGTAAAGAAATCCTATCAATACTGAAGATCCGCTGATAGCACTTTTATATCAGATATCGAAGTACTTATATCTTAGAGAATGTAAACAGTATCATAGATTAAACATTTTCTTAAAAATTGCAATCTGGAAAAAATCTTTCTGTATAAGGTTATTATAATAAGTGGTCAGATAATCGGGCGCTAATTTGCCTAAACTTCACGCTAGTAAATAACACAGCGTTGATACAACCACCAACCTGATAAAAATAATTTATCAATCTCCGATAATTCAACTTTGTAATTATGGTTATAAACTTGGTTTGGAAATAGCCCCGAAAGTACGTAAGCAGTATTCAATTTATTTTATTTATTTATTACTAAGATATTACAATAATGTACAACAGAATATTTACATGACATTTCTATAAACCACTGTGGTTTGTGATGAAATGCCTAACGAGTTTTCATACAAAAATTTAAACACATACATATATCCTCGTACTCAAAAAATTTGACAAACGCCTGCCAAACTTACCCTATCTATAACAAACTAGTACTTCTGCTGGTTATACATATCCATCTAGATTGTGCTGCTGGGTAACCACGTCAAAAGTTAAAGGTTAATTTCTCAATATTTTCTAAAAAGTATTTTTAATTTAAACCTAAATTTTTGTGGAAAGTTGTTTTTTCATATCTGGCAATGAGTTGATTATAATTTTATTATCTTGTCGCAATGAGTTCTACAAAATGTTATAAGTAGGTAACAGTTTTTAAAGTTAGCACTAGATATAGTCATTCCATGTACATCTAGATACTAGGGTCATAAACCATAATAGCAAAGTTGAATTAAAAGAGATTAATATTTATTTTTATCAGGTTGGCGGTTGTATCAACGCTGTGTTATGTACCCGCGAGAAGTTTAGGCAAATAATCGCCCGATTATCCGACCACTAGTTATTATATTTATTATTCTGTACAATTTTAAATTGAGTACAAATATTTTAAAAGGCTGCAGTCAATCAATCTGAATTAAACTTGTCATACATACATATTATTACGCTCTGTTTCACATAGGGTTAGACAGAGACTATGGACCTCCAATTTTGGAAAAATGAGAGGTCAGAAGTACTTGCAATGTGAAGAGAATGATGAGTGTAGATCAGGGCTTGGAATACTGTTAAAAATTTGGTAACGTTAATTCTGACAAACGGCTGTAACGTTATGTTATGCTGGGTAACGGTATTTTTCCCACTATTTACTACCGATAAATCAGATAACGTTACCAATGATATTAACGGTAAAGGGTAGTGTTAACACTGTATTTCTTTTTGATATTTGACAGAATAAATTGATGAGAGTTTGTCTAGTAGGCTACTAGAGCTATTTATATAATATTTTACAAGTATTGAAAGAAAGTATCGTTACTTATATCGTTAATTGATAACGTTATAAACTGTATTATCGATACGCCTTATAATGTTACCACTAAAATAACATTATTTAACGTTACTTTTAGTGTGAATTTGGTATCGTTAACAAGCCCTGGTGTAGATGAAAAGAGAGAGGTCTGTCAGGATCGTAGCAAGTGGAGGTCCATAGTCTCTGCCTACCCCTCCAAAATACGAATATATGTAATTTGATGATTTCTCATGCATTTTGATCACGTACAATACACATTTGTATGTATGTTTAAAAGTGGACTTTGGGTCTTGCGACCCTGGGCTATGTGTGCTTAGAGTAGCAAGACCCAAAATGCTCTGTCTGCCTCGTTACGGATAAAGACGTGATAGTTTATACAGGGTTATTTTTAATTAACCGGCAACCTTTTTGGAGCAAGGTGAGTCCGTGATACTGAACCACTTTCTATAAAAACAATTATTGAAAAACGAAAAAAAATGTCGACTTTCCATACAAATCGGCGCTCAACCAAATGTATTTTGTATAGGAGGACGAAATTTTGTTTTCGTTTTTCGATAATTGTTTTTATGGAAAGTGGTTCAGTATCACGGAGTGAACTTGCTCCTTAAAGGTTGCCGGTTGATTAAAAATAACCCTGTATATGTATGAAGTGTCATCGTTGTTTGAATTTGCCTTTAAAATGATTGTACTTAATTTATTACCGTACGTACTTATATACAACGTGGAAGGGACCTACCCGTAATAAATCGAACAACGGTCTAACATTATAGTATAATTCAATTAAAATAACAGCCGAAAAAAAAACGGCGTTTCCATACAAAAGTGTGCGGCCTCCCGGTTGTTAATTATGGGAGCGTCGTTTTTTTTTTTTGTTTCTTGACTGTTATTTAATTTCATTATAATTTAGTGATCTAGTATAACCCGCGGTTCGATTTATTACGGGTATGTCCCTTCCACTTTGTATTTTAAGTTTGCGTAGTTTTATTATTTTTGACATTAAATAAGACATATTTTATCGAATTGCGATTGAAATCGGATTTTCATTCCATAAATACTCATTATTTTATTAATTTTATTTATAAAAAAAAAGTTGACAACAATTCTTGCCATTTTTTGCTTTACAACGATTTATTTATAGCTATTATTATTATGGCCTACACACTGAAGTGCAATATTTTTGTGTATTTTAGGGTAAATAAGGCACAAACGGCACACTAATATGGATATGAATAATGTATGTAGTTAGTCGCATAATATTAGAATTCAGACTTTTTAATACGGACATTGGTTTTTTTGTTAGTTTTTCGAGTATCCTAAGTAGAAAAAAAATTAAGGATAGCTTTTTGAAAGTTTTTAAATATTTTTTTTTATTAGTTTTTTAAACACAATTTGATTGATAGTTAAAAAAATTTACATGATGATGAAATAGAAATAACTAAATAAAAAAAAAAACGCAATAAATTGCCACTAATAAAAGAAGTTGTTTCCTTTTGTTTAAATGTATGTTAACTCTGACGAAAATGTGTAGATATGTCTGAACATTAATTTTTATCACGTAACCACATTTCGAAATCACAATTAACAATACAGCTCATTTTCTACAGCATCGTTTTAGAATTTGTAATCATAATGTTGTATACACTTTATATGTGCAATAAAGTTTAAATAAATAAACGGTTTACACAGAGACGCTGTAAAATCAACTGTCTCATACAAGTTCGCCATTTCATTCATTTTCTACCATACTTTTGTATCACCCGAATGAACTGAAATACACACTTACAAGTTTTGTTACGCACGTTTTTCTTAAGAAAATCTGGAAAAAATAGAAAGGTCGGGGTAAAGTCAAACGTATATATCCGATCTTACCCCAACCAATCTAGAACAGGTCTTTTTTAAAATACCATAATACAGAATAGGAAAAGTACATTGCAATATCGCAGAATGGTGATTCGCTCTTACATCAATATCTCACTTTTTCTTGTCTACAATACCATCTATTCTTTTCATTAATTTTGAGAAAGTATTCAACGGTACTCTGACACCTACAAGGATCAATGGCAAACTTGTATAGGACGCGTTGTCATAAAATTAAGTATAGTGACTCACGTAGTGGTGATAATCTGCTCTTTATTGTGCCATAGTCAACTCTGTTCCTTTCGATTTATTAAAAAACAATAAAAGGTTATTATTTTCAACTAACGTAAAGAAAGACGTTATGATATGAAAACTGCGCACTCACTTGCTTCACACAGAATGATCGTCTGTGCTTTATTGTCGTATTTGCCTTGAAAATTGACTCCTGTCGATAAAACGTGAGTGACTCGTTTTCACATCATAATAGGTCTGAATCAGTATTGGTGAAAACCAGATTAAAAAAAATCTGTTTATCTTTACACGTATTTATTATTAAATATAGTATCGTATAGTTTGTATTCCATAATACAAATTTGAATTATCTGTGTGATTTGTCCTCATTTATTTATTTTGTCCATAAATTTATTTTATTTTTTTCAGAAAAGAACAGAGCGTACTGAATTGTATCAGATGTATTTTGATAACACATTTTGTTTATCGACTTGTAATATTGTTTTGTAGCAAAACGACGCTTATTTTACGTGTTAGATAAACGTGGATGCATGTTATAAGTATTTATGATAAGTATAAGCGAATAAAATTATTTAAATTTCACAAGATTTTCTTTTTATAATTACCTATTTACATAATTTTCATAAACAGGCTAGGTCGTAGGAAAGGCAGAGGTTAGGGAATTGGAAACGCCTACATTCATGCATCATCTTGTCCGACCATCCCCCGAAATGCATTTATCCGTTTTCCTTGCTACCCCGTATTAAAATATTTCCCTTGTAAAATTAAATTATTAATGACATATTTTTATTGTTTATACCCCCGGAAAATACATGTAAGAACGTTAAGTTTTTCTTAGCATTTAAATGATATGTCCGTTTCCTTTCAAATAATTGATTTCAAATGGGGGCAGCACTCGACCCCGGAAAATTCATGTAGCCTGGAAACGGAGACATAATTTAAAATTTTGTTTCTACCAAGCCCAAACTCTTCAAACTATTTTATGAACTACTGTTTACAGTTTAAAGTGAGAACGTTAAGCTTTACTACGCACATATGCGAATAACGGCCACTTTTAGCTTTTAGCTAGGCCGCTACTCGCCAGCCAGGTCTGCAGTTCCGTGTTGGGGTATAATAGGAGAGGTATGTGACAAGTTTTCAACTTGCCTCAAATACCTACCCAAAAATTCGTGCCAGCTCTCGACCTATAACAATACAGATATGTGATTAGAGAATTTCTTTTTGGTATTAAAACTTACACGGGCTTGGCCCTGCACTGACAGGGGGCTATTAAAATATAATGCACACGCTTTCGCACGTGCAGCCGGAAGTCGCCTTCAAGGTGGCGTCATCAACGGGTCATTTCCGGTCGAGCCTCCCTTTGACGTCGAAGATTCTGTTACTCGTATTTACTAGAAGTAGTAAGTATTTACCTAATTAAAAAAAATCCTGTGCTGTATTTAACTCCCGACGGAAAAGAGGGGTGTTATAAGTTTGACGTGTCTGTGTGAACAGACCGATTTTGATGCGGTTTTTAAATTTAAAAACCTTGTCTGTCGAGATGGTTCTTAGCTATGTTTGATGAAAATCGATTCAGCCGTTCAAAAGTTATTGGGGGTGAACCACAGGGGTGAACGCATAAAAGTTGGGGGTTTTTTAATTTGGTAAATAAACTTGTTATAAAACGCCGAATGAGGACGTTAGTGTTGGAAATTAGAAGCCCGGCGAGAATTTCATTAAAAAAAACGGCACGACCACGAGAGTATCAGTAAGCTTTAATTTAGTTGCACCTGTCCCGTTGTCAGTGTTCGTAATCAAATCTTGCAAGCTAAATTAGACCCGCTTCCCGTTATTTGAGCTGAAACTTCACATAGGAACTTATTACTTCACATACGTAAGTTAGGTGACAATGCAATATTATAGTACCAATGACTTGATCTCATTCACGGAATATCTGTGGTAAAATAACAAAAACCCATCGAGTTTGAGCTCAAAGCACTTTAAACTTTATGTTAAACCTATAGTTCATTGCTTTATATAAAAGATTGTTTTTGAAAATATTTTCTAAATAATTACTTGTTTTTGCTCCTTCCAGAAGTTTCTGACGTCTTGCCTCGCTCATTATGGTTGGAGAATTTCATCTCTGTCGGGAAATTGTTCACTTTATGCTAAGCTGCACATTCCTAGATCACAACCTCAATCTGTGACCAACCTCGTTTAGTTGTCCAACTAGGTATGACAATGCCCAAAGAGGATTAAGTTAAGTAGGTATGTGGGTTTCTTGGCGAGAAGTCAAGGGGTTCGGTAGGGGTTTGCTTTAAATTATTTTGAAAATTGATTTTAGTGGCCTTTATAATATGAAATTGGTGCTGTTTGGTGTTATAAGTGCTCATGCGTATGAACAATGTGGGAAATAGTTAAGTTAAGTGCACAGTCATAGTACAGCTGTAGTGATATTTGTTTTGCGGAATGTGTGCGTATTCAGGCGTCGTCCGCCACTCAATCGTATATGAAAACCAGTTGACTCGTATAGATTTGTCGCCAGAGGCTCCCTTGAGCAATCAAAGGCCTACACCACCCTTTGATTGTAACTTGTTAGGTTAGGTTAGGATTAGCAATAAAGAAGCAACAAAACTAAAGATAGGCTCTAAAGGACTTGTTTTATTTTTGACTTATTTTTTTTTAATAATTTTACGGCTCTGGATAGCCGTCAAATTATTAAAAAAAATAAGTATGTGTTTGATTGAATTTGAAATTGAATTGTACATACTTAAGTACTATACGAGTATTTATTTATTCAACTTTTACAAAAACTGTAAGCCTTGGACTTGCTCTACCAGTCAACCGACGGGTTAAGGCAAGTGATGCCAAAGTAGGAGCAAAAATTAGTATATGAACCTATATTTACTAATAAACTTACTTGGAATTTGCAGTAGATCCCAATTACAGCTGCGGGGATATACAGTAGGGTTACTCCAAAAACAGTACGCAAGACGTACGTTACTGCGTATCCGTCTTACAGTGTCAAGCAACATTGAGCGTTAATACATAAAAATTGTCTTATTTGGTTTGACATAGAAATACGTCACTATCGGACGACTATCGTTTTATTTTATGGAGTAACCCCCCAGTCTGCCTCACCTAACTGACTCTTGCCCAATCTCATCTATTCAGTGGCCGATTTATACATTTGCCGCCAATAGGCTATTATTATTTGGCACTGATTTAAAGAGGCAGTTGTAAATAGCAGTTTTGGTAAGTTAAAAATTATAAATGGCATGTTTAATAACTAGTTCAGCAGTTAAAACTAAGCAGTAAAGTAAACAAAAATGAGTAATAAAAAATAATGAACTAGATCAGTGAATATAAAATTGAGCAGGAAAATAATTGAACGAGCGGTTCTACAGGTTTTCCCTAACCTAATAAAATGGATAAAACCGACCTAGTTGAACGTGTGTTGGTCGCAGTTCTAACCTAACCTTAACTTTTTTTAAGGTTTTCCCTAACCTAGTAAAATGAATAAATAGAACTAGTAATATGATAAAATAACCGACTAATAGATTTTTTATTACTGTTCATGTTTTACTGTCACAATAATTAATCAACCGCTATTAAATTAAATAACTGCTCAATATGTTTTCCAACTGATCATAATAACATCTCGAATATTTAAATAACAGCTCGAAAAATTAGTTCCCTTATTATTTTGCCGCCCCTAACCTGTGTTCACCAGAGAGGTAATTTCCGCCTCCTGAGAATATGCGGCCCTCTTGTCCTGACGGCTCTGCTGGTAAATCCGCCACTGTATCCATTGAGGAAGGCGGAAAATATACAAAGCCAATAGCGACACGAGTTACTAAATGGATTGACAGCTTCCTGCATATTTTAGAAAACCATTAGCAAATAAGTAAGTAGAAAAGTACTAGTAGGCAAGTAACAAGTAATCGTCATCTTCCTCGTCTTCTCCCTATTTGGGGTCGAGCCTGTATGGCAACTCCCTCCATCGTTTTCTATCATTTACCATATCTGTACTACCCCCCCCCCCCCCCCCCCCCCATCATGTCCCGCTTAACACATTCCCCCCACGTAGTAAGTAACAAGTAATTAATTAAAAATTATTTTTAAATATCTAAAACAACGACCTAAAAGTGTTCCACAAGAAGAAACCATTGAGCCAAAACTCGGTGGGGCTATGTTGTTTATTACAGAGATGCCGTGGGTGGCCAATGGCCACCTTCCGGCTTCATAATGAAATCAGGTCATTGATACATCATAATATTGCATTGTCATCCAACTTACTTATGTAGGTATGTGAAGTTTTAACTCGATCGAATAATGGGAAGTAGGTCTAATTTAGTTTGCAAGATTTGATTACGGATCAGCTTCATGTCATCATAATATTGCATTGTCACGCGATATACATATGCATGTAAAATTACAGCTTAATAGGACACCGGGAAGTGGGTCAAATTTAACTCGCAAGATTTCATTACAGACAACGGGACAGGTGAAACTAAGTAAAAGCTTGTAAGAATAAAATTCGTCTAACATCAGTTGCGGTAGTCAACATGACTTCGTAGTAAAATTTTATATATTCCTTACCAAACACCACAGATCTGTATATAGGTAGTACTAGATAAAGAAAGTTCTTCAATTTGTATGAAAACCTGGAGTGCCAATTTTCAATACAATCTATACTAATATTATAAAGCGGAAGAGTTTGTTTGTTTGTTTGTTTGTTTGTTTAAACGCGCTAATCTCAGGAACTAATGGTCCGATTTAAAAATTCTTTTTTTGTTGGATAGTCCATTTATAGAGGAAGGCTTTAGGCTAAATAACATTCCGACAACCACGCGAACGAAGTCGCGGGCACAGCTAGTATTTAATAAGAAATTCACTTAAAAACGGAAGGATCTTTTTATTACTTTCTCCAACGTTTTTCGACAAGTATCTACGGCTCAAAACGGCAGATTCAGGTATTTTACAATAGAGAGCTCAGATTGACACGCAAATTTATACAGAGGCTGTGTCTATCTTGATCCATGGTCTGTGCCAAATACTTATTTTTACATTAGAAATCCTCTCACGACCATCCCTAGCGAGTTGTGAACATGTGATTCAAACAAGACTAGATTTTCTACTGATAAGTAAGTATGACGTAATTGAGGATGTAAAATGCAAAGAGCTAATATATAAAACTAGAGGAGACACTATGCATCACTGTTTTGTTCCGTGCAATAGGGATGATGACTGGGTCCGAAAAGTATTATTCTAATTAGTCCGTTAGTTAGGTTGTGACGCACTTTCGCAGAATGTCATTTTCGATTCGTCACTTTCGCAAATGGTCATAGCATAAAATCTCGCCCGGGGCGCTGGTAGCTAAAACCGGCACTGCTTAGATAAGTCATAAAAAAAAATTAAAGTGGCGTATAGGCGTCACAATATGAATCACTAATATATTTTTTTCTTTGAAACATATCGAGTATAAAGGAATTTTTAAAGCCATTAGCCATAAAGGCAAAAAGGGTCAGCAGTCGGGTATATGCGTTTTTACATAAAATAACTCTTATTTGCGTTATAATATATAATAAATATAAGTCATAATAAAAAACAATTATTTTACTGCCTGACAAGTTTTTGACAGTCCAATGACTGTAGATAAAAATATACTTATTTAGCTGTACGCCCACCGGGCTACAGAGCAGTCAGGTAAAAAATAAGTTCATCGTACATTCATCATCATCCGAGCGTATTCCCGGTTGCATCCTCAGCGGCTACGCTTCAGTGCCCGGGTTTCGCTACCTAACCCCTAGGTGATTTGACAAGATTACTGGTTTTTACACAGAGCGGCTGCCATCTGACCTCCGCAACCCAAAGGGTAGACCAGATAACCCATCATAGGATAGGTTTAACAAACACTAGATCGCGTTCGGGACCCACAGCTTCGTGCCTTCTGAAGTACGGAATCATCTTTCTTTTCAGGTAATCAGGTAATTAAAGCCTGCAATATTCTAACTAGACTGGAAACAACTTTTCACAGAGTATGCTTCCCAGTGGAATTTGAAACCACCACCTCCGGATCACAAGGCAAACGCCTTGACCACTGGACCACGGAGGCAGTCCTGTTTGTAAGGTACATTGACACACGCTAAATTAGGCGAGCCTTTTAGCCGTCGGAAATGTGATAGAAAAGTTGTTAATGACCAGTTGCGAAAGTGACGAGTTGCGAAAGTGACCCATTTTCGAGCGATGACCATTTGCGAAAGTGACGAATTGCGTCACAACCGAAACGAAAACTTATTTTTTTCATATCGCGCTTTTTTTCCGGTGTTGGCATAGCTCGTTAGTTTTTTTCCATTTTGTTCTGTCCTTTCTCAAATCGTCATTTACTGCCTTCACATATCCTACTGATTCCATCTTCTGTTTCTTTAGGCACACTGTGTGACTGGCTGGTCATAAAAATTAAAAATTAACGACGACAAGCGAGGTACCGTATATGTATCAAGGACGAGTACATATGTACTCGTATGTGTAACGATAAGTGTCTTTGATGATTTACTGCAAGGGTAAGTGTGAAGACGAGACCGTTTAGACGAGTTTTTACCGCTGCTGTATCCATAATATGCTCTTCCATGCTTGTCTGGGAGAAAAGAAAAAACTATAGAATGTACTAGCTGCTTCTCTTTCGTTAGATTATCCAAAAATAATGTAGGTATACATTATTTACTTATATTTTAGTTTATCAAAAAAGTAAAAATTCACAAAGATACAGAGTATCTAAGTTCCAGAGTGGGGGCTTGTGACGTCACTGATGTGTAAAAATCGTACGAAAGCGTGACGTCATGCGAAATTAAAAAATATGTGTACAATATTTTTCAATAATCTAACCGATGGGCCTAAATACGTATGATAAAACACACGCCACCATATATTCGAAAATAGAACAGGGGCCAATGTTTGGGATAGCTAGTCTACATATTTAATGTCAATGGTAAAATGTCAGGATGTAGGAAAGATCGGATTAGAAAAGATGTCATAAGGGAGTCTTGTGGTCTGAAAGTTGTACTTAGTGAAAATCATTGAGAAAGGAATGTTGAGGTGGTTTGGACATGTACCTAGAAAGGATGGATGAAAGGAGATTTAATATGAAGGTTTTGGAAGCAAATGTGAGTGGAAGTGTGGGTCAGGATCGCCCTCGACGAACGTACTGCGACCAGATTGCAGACATTCAAAAGGATAGGTCAGAAATACCTGTAAGTCCCGTAACTGGCATGCATTAAGGGAGTAATGTGATGAGTGTATATGAAGCGAGAGAGGTCTGTCAGGTCGGGATCGTAGCAAGTGGAGGTTCATAGTCTCTGCCTACCCCTGTGGGAAACAGGTGTGATCATAATTTTATATAAGTAATGTAGGAAAATATGAGTATAAATCTCGTTACCTACCTAAGTATAACCAGGCTTGTGTCACTTCCCGTTTAGGTATCAAAAATATACCTACATTATTACTACCCGCGCAGCGGCCCCTCGGAGTGGTAAATTCAGTTATACGAATCGTTTGTCCAGAGTAATAAGAAAGAAATTGGCCTGCAACGGATATCTAGGTATCTAAACAAAAAGGTGCTGAGTTCTGACGTGAGATAAATTAAACCATATCGCTAACCACATTGAGAAGATATTTCTTTCAATTTCTTTGCTGAGTGAGACTTCTGTACGTGAGTACTGGTTCTTATTCTGTGGTATAACTAATAGTCACACACTGGTATCTTGATATGACCTTCGTGGCGTAGTGGTTAACACGCCAATCCGCTACTCCGGAGGTTCTGGGTTCGATCCCCAGCCAGGGCAAGTTAAAAAATTGCCTTTTTCAAATTGTCTTGGGTCTTAGTGTTTATCTTCATTATACAGGCTGACTTTTAAACCACCATCCAAATTTTTGGAGCAAGTTCAGTCCATGATACTGAACTACTTTTTATAAAAAAAGTTATTAAAAATCAATGAAAATTTTTCGTTTTCCCATAGAAAATCCGTTTGACTGAGCGCTGATTTGTATAAAAAGGCGAATTTTTGTTTTGGTTTTTCGTTTATTTTTTTTATGGAAAGTAGTTTAGTGTCATGGACTGAACTTGCTCCAGAAATTTGGCTGGTGGTTTAAAAGTCAGCTTGTATAGTATCGTTGAGTTAGTATCCCATAACACATGTTAGGTACTTTGGGACTAGCGCAATCATTGTGATTTGTAGGAATGTAAGAATATAAATAGCATTTTTCAAAGACTAACAGCTTCACGGAAATATAATAAATAATTCTATGTAGTTTATGAAATTAGCTTAGCTCTACAAATAATATCAACTGACCTATTTTTATAAAATACCTAAGTACTTGTTAATTCAATTTTATAAAACATAAATTTATTTATGTTAATAAAATAACAAATCTATTTGTATCACAATACATTTTAAATAACATACATGTTTCCACGATAACGTATAATGTGAAATACAAAAGGTAGGTATATAAAAGGTGTAACAAAGAATATTTAATTTAAGAATAAACATTTCAAACTAAATATATAATGATGATTCCGTTGAGACATGCTTTTTACTTATTTTTAGGGCGCCGTGCCCAAAGGGTACGGTACTTTATTACTGAGACTTCGCTGTCTGTTCGACCGTCTGTCACAGGGCTCTATCTCTTGAACAGTAATACCGCAACACTTGAAAATTTCAGCGATTATTATATACATATAACGTCTAACAAAATATACTGGAACTATTTTAGGGGTAGATTCAGCCAATGATACTGAACAACTTTCCCCAAGGAACATATATCGAAATATGAAAAATATTTTTTAGCTTTCCATACAAACTCGGATCAGCTGATCGGTCAACTTATATGGGAGACCAACAAATATTTTTCATATTTCAATATAATTTCCTTTGGGAAAGTTGTTTAGTATCATGGACTGAATTCACACTTAAAATAGTTTCAGTATATTTTGTAAGACCCGGTATAACTGTGACCGCTATAACAACAAATACTAAATAAGTTAAAAATTAAAGGGGGTTGTCATACAAGAAACGTGCTTTTTCCAGCGTTTTAAAACATTGTACGGAGGCGTGTCCGACTCGCAGTTGACCTTTTTTTTTCATATTTCGTTCAATGCTCTGTTATGTAGTTCGCATAAGGGTAGGGTCGTCAGAATATATAGGTACCTTTATAGTAGTTCGTGCAGTCGTTGATGGGCTATCTAGTCAATTCGTCTAAGAAAATATCAGTACATTTTCTTGGACCTTATATATATAGTTCAAACTTAAGCAACATACTCACTGGATCTGTTTGTTACCATTCAGAAACTAGCCGTTTGTGTGGAAAGAAGTGTTTTTTTTAAACGTAATAAGGGTACGTCTTGTAATTGATTTTCTGACAATGAGGTAGGTACTTGATCTCAATCTTCTTCATTTAATCTTCTACATTTAAAAGCCAGACTCTTGTTGAGGACATTGTATGGAAATAGAGTCTATTTCCATAAAAAATGACATTGTGTGCGTCTATTTAATAGACGCATACAATGACAATTTTTATAAGAGAAAATGGAGTGGTTTGCACATGGCCTTCTCCAATTCACATTCTAGTAAATTTAATAGCCACAGTGTGCAGTTTTCTTCACGTTTTCCTTCACTGGAAGCAAGTGTTGTTCCAAGTGTCAGATATTTCAAGTTGCCTAAAGAGTCTGAGCATATGGCTGAGGATCGGGAGACTTGGAAAATACTCCACCGACAAGAACATAGTTCTTGAATATAGTGATGACGATGATGAATTGAATCTGTAAGGTGCTACCAAGACATTAAAAAGATGGCAGAGAGAAGAGAGGAATGGAGGCATCTCCACTTCACAAACAAGAGCAAGCTCTTAAATTAAGGAAGAAGAAATCAATCTGACATAGTGGCACGACTGCCGTACAATGATGATAACCGGGACCAACGACTTAATGTGCTTTCAGAAGCTCAAGAAATCATTATGCCACTTGTGGTCACCTGTCCAAGTGTTGACCACGCTCACTTAACTTGTGAAAGCACTATAATGCATTCTCCCAGCAGACCATCGAGCACTTTATGTTAATTTCCATGTTTTGTTCCAGGGAACTGATATTGATCAGTTGCCTCCTTGGCTATTTCATGATGATTTCCAGCAACATTCCTGACTCTAACTCGGAATTGGTGTTTAGTTTTAAGGCAAGTATTACGTTGTCAGAAGACAAGTAAATTAATCCTTTAACTTAGCGCGTTGCTGGTTTTATCCTCAGCTGCTTTGGAGACCGCGGTGCGCTTTCCCGCGTTTTCTATGAATGCCAATGGTCACCCAAGGATGTCGAAGACCACGAAAAATCGAGAAGAAATAGCTGAAACAGTTTAAACGATTGAACTATAGTTAAACGACTGTTTCGACACAATGGCGATTTTTATTAGATTAGTTTACTTAGACTTGATGTCGCGTGGTTCCCGGCAAAATAGAATAGAACCACTCAAGTCTTACTTGGATGTCGTAGATGGCGACTTAGGAAGCAAGTTAAACAAAGCTTATAAACATTAATGAGACCTCTCCAACCCGTCTGGCCAGCGTGGAGAGTGCAGGCCAAAACCTCTATCTGCTCTGGCTAAGTATAGCTCTGGTAGTACAGAGAGGGTCCTGCTCCTGCAGTGGAGACTAGAAAAGACCTGATGATGATGATACGACCGTTCGCCTGTTTGACATGCAAGTTTGACAACCGGCTGTTTGTTTGTTTGTTTATCGTGTGTGTAATTAGCCAACACTGGTGTCAGATTTTTCAAGGTGCCTAAAGGCATCTGACATAGCTTGACGACTGCCATACAATGATGACAGCCGGGACCAACGGCTTATACCTGCCTCCCGAAGCACGTAGGAGCTCAAGAAATTTTTATGCCACTTGTGGTCACCCATCCAAGTGCGGACCACGCCTGGTGCCGCTTTACTTGCGAAAGCGCTAATAATGCGCACTCCCGCCTGGCCACTGAGCTCCTCGACAACCGGCTGCCGCCACCCGATGTCAACCCTCCTTGCGAATGCAATTGTAGTAATGTTTATGCTTAGTCCTTTAGTCGCCTCTTACGACGTCCATAGGAAGAGATGGAGTGGTTCTAGTCTATCTAGGTCGAAAACCACATGGTTAATATACCGGATAATAAATTAATGTTATGGTATATTGCAGATGCAACGCCATGGTGACAGAACCCCGTCAAGAAAACAAATGCGGTACAGCACCAACCCTAACGAACTGGAGAGACTTGTAAAGCCGTATGGGTATAAACAACTTACCGAGGTACATGTTTATGCCTATGCTCTGGAACGTCCATCACTAATGGTTTCAAAAAAAGCTTGAGGTCTAAGCATGTTTTTTCGTAGGAAATCGAATTAAATAAAAAAAGAAGATGGGCGGGGCACATAGCACAATAAACTGATTGCCTATTATGGGTCAGAAAGGCTCTTGAATGGCGACAAAATGATCAGACTACCAACTGGTATCCGTTATCTAGCTAACTAGCTAGATAATTAAAGATAAACGGATTCAGGTCGCTTATAATGGCTCATTTTGGAAATTCTTGACGGAATCTTATGATCATGCCGCAAAAATTAAAATGATGATAAATCTTCTTGCCCCGATTCTTGCAATTAAATTCGCAAAAATAGTTTTAGAGAGGAATGTTCAATTTCTATACAGTAAGTCGTATGTGCGATAAATGCAAGGTCTACCTCCGCGCTATTGACGGCAGCCGTCTTCAGCATGTGTCTCTTCCATTTCCCTCCATCCATCGTCACCTCATCCTTTGTCTGTTCTTCGTATTGCGCCTATGGAAACATAGGGACATATGGAACAATAGAAATATTGGGAGCAATTCTTGAATTTGTAGACTAGTATGTCAACCTGGGTCAATAGATCCAGGCAGGAAGTTACAGCTTCGAGGAAGAGGTCTTTTCTGAGAAGCCTAAGTCCAGCAATGGACGTCAAACGGTTGAAATAATAATGAGGACAATAATCGTTTAGCAACGATCCTTCCAGATGAATTTGCAAAAATATTTTCAGAATGAAATGTACAACTGCTACATGGTAGGTCGTTACATCCGCGATACCTACAAAAGCCTCCTCGGACCCAAATATAACGAATCCAAGATAATCTTTTTTTCCAACGGTCCTTTCAGATTAAACCATATTTTATAGGTACTGTACTGACTGTACTGGACTATTCTATACTTACTGTCTTTTTGTCGTACTCTATACCAATGTCTCTTTAACTCTTCACGCTTAAACCATTAAACCGATTTAGAGGAAATTTGGTATAAATATATGTAGTTTGGGACCCAGAGAAGGAAAATAGGATATTTTTGATATCAAACATCATCACAGGGAGTGAAAAGGGGGGCGGAACTTTCTGTGGGAATCCTATTTTGCCATACAAACATAGATTCTATTTTCTAGGAATAAGGGTTAAGTCAAGTCAGAAGTAATAATTTTACGCAGATAAAGCCGCGCGTAAAAGTTTGTATAAATCATTTCAGAAAGGAATGTACAACTGCTATACAGTAGGTCGTTACATCCGCGATACCTACGACAGTTACCTGGGACCCGAATACAACCAATCCAGGGTCTACCTCCGCGCTGCTGATGGCAGCCGTACTAAGATGTCCATGTTGACATGTATGGCTGGGATCTACCCGCCGGTTAAGAAGTGGCATAAGGATATCAACTGGACACCTGTTCCGTACGATATGGTGCCTAAAAAGTTTGATTTCGTAAGTACTATTACTTATTAACCAAGCGAAGCGTCTCTGTTTCAAAATTGTCAATAATGCTTTTGTCCGTCTGTCTGTTCTCGCCTACAGGTCGCATTTTTCTACCGATTTTGACGAAAATTGGCAAACAAGTTCCTTGATTCAGGTATTTAAAAAAAAATCTATTATATTTTGAAGGGGGAGAAATAGGGAGGGAAAGAGGGGAACTTTACTGTAGCGTTATTTATTGACGGCTGTCAATCAAATACTCAGGACTTCATTTTACACAAGATGTTGCAAAAAAATATCCATAAGGGGGGAGTGGAGACGTGCAATGGGGGGAAGTTTTCTGTACCGTTATATAAGGAAGGATTTCACTAAAATGGGTTTGCTAAGCCAGGGGAAAGGGAAAAGTGTCGGTGTGGTAAAAGAGGCATAACCGCTTAAACGTGGCGAGCCGGCCTGCGGCCTGCCGCGCCCTGCCGCGCGTTCCCGTGGCCTACACGCCCGCGCGCCACGTTTAAGCGGTTATGCCTCTTATACCACTAGACATAAAGGTTAGAATAGCTTGTTTAGAAATAACGCGTCGCTTCCGATGCCATGCCATGCCAATCCAGTGTAGCGCGGCCCTTATTGTATGGATATAAGAGCTCGCGAGATCTACTGCTTTCACATACCCACTAGTTTTATTTGTCGTGACTACCCTTCAGCTTCATCATTTACTATATTTAATGCCGAAACTCATTAATGAACTACCAAACACTTTAAAAAATAAAATAATTGACAAAAACTTTAAATTTAAATAACACTTTCTTAACAATTAAACTGTTATTATAATAAAACACAACACTTACCCTTACACTACTTCACCATAATTATCATATTCGTCGTAATCATAATAAATGCATCATGCAGTATGTGCTGCGCTCTGACATTTTCTACCGATGTGATTATAACCGAGATTGTTGGAGTGATGGTAACCTGCTCGGGGCCCGTTGCTCTTCACACTACCGTGATTGTGAAAAATATTTGTCCACCCTCACATAAGAATAAAATAACTTTGTTTAGTGACTTGTATTAGTTAAAAGTTCCAGCTCATTTAGTGATTGCTTATTTAGCTTATTTTAACTTCGTTTTAATAATTAAATACCTATATAAATTTAAGCGACCGATAGCGGTATCCGATGTTCGAAAAAACCAAATCTGGTTTATGAAACATTGTATAGTGCATATATATATATATATTGTAACTTTTATTGTAAGAAATAAATAAATAAAATAAATGAATGAATTTAGAATTTAGATCCTAGATAGTATCTATTGGCCATGTGGTGAAGGAAAAGTAGAATACGATTGTCACTACCCATTTTCTTTCCCGGGGGTATCGTAAGAGGCGACTAAAGAAGATCTAAGAGAACGGGCAGAGGGTCCACTGTGTTCTTAGGCCTTACAATAAAAGTTTGTTCGAAAAAAAAAATCAACTTATATTCTTCTCGAGTGAGCATCGTCTTACTAAGACTACTAGCAGTTTAGTTTTAATGCAATCTTTCAAATGTAACTAAAATATTTTACAGAACTCTGCAAATAAAAACTGTCCTGTCCTCATAAGGGCAGTTAAAAAGATGAAAAAACACTCCTACAATGAAATGCGCAAGTACCAAGAGGTGTTGGATTTAGTGTCAAGCGAAATTGATGCAGGATTCAATGTGACGGAAAAACCTTTACACATATTAGATATTTATAATGTTCTGGCAGATCAGGTAAGCATCATCGTCAAGTTATGTTCTGAAATAACGAGTTGCACGAATAAGCAAAAACAACAAGCTTGTGTTCGTTAAGTTAGATCTTGTACATTAAGTATTTTTAACGTCAAATTAAAGAATAACCTCATATTGATAAACGACAACAAACGTTTGCTAAATCTATTTTATTCAAAATACGTTTTGTCTCCATCGCTCTTTTCTATATTTACCATAGAAAGAACGAGACAAAACACATTTTAACTAAAATTGGTTTAGCAAACGGTTGTAGTCTTTATGCATAAGGGTGTAAAACTTTAATTTGACGTCAAAATACTTGCCGTGTTGTGTCCGGCAGAGTAGAATAGGACCACTCTTAGTCTTCCCGTGGGTGTTGAAGAGGGCGACTTAGGAAACATAAGCTAAACAAAGCTTATAAACATCAATGAGACCTATCCAACCTGTCTGGCCAACCAGCGTGGAGAGTGAGCGCCAAATCCTCTGGCTGCTCTGGCCAAGTATGGCTCTGGCAGTAGAGACTAAAAAAAGACCTGATGATGATGATGATGAAAGAAATAAGTCAAATCATCGAAATGGTTCTGGGAAAGACAATAAAACGATGCTCGCTTAGTAAATACCATCTTAACTAAACTTGGAATCTATAAGCTTTTAACACGAATCTATGTATAACGTCTCGTAAGTCAAGCTCTTCAATTATTACAAAAGCGTAACATCAATATCTACCGAGCTAAGGTCTACAACTTTTTAGGTGTCATTAGGACTGCCCCTTCCTGCTGCTCTCCAAGCAAAATGGGACGACATAACGGCAGCTGCTGTTGAAGCCTACGATATTATTTACCACAAGAATAACTACTCGCCTTACGTTTCTGGTATGTTACGTCACCACCTTAATATCCAGACAGAGAGATATACGGAAAGTTAAATACATACATACTACTTATCACGTATTTATACCAAATGGGGCAGACAGAGCATTTTAAGTCTTGCCACGGAATAAATACTAATACTAACGTACAGAAGTCTCACTCAGCAAAGAAATTCAAAGAAATACCTACTTTGGACAAACGATTTGTATAACTGAATTTACCACTCCGAAGGGCCGCTGCGAGCATAGTAATAATATGTAAGTACATTTTCAATACTTAAACGGGGAGTGACACAGGCCAGGGCTACAAGAGCCAAAGGCCACTTTTAGCGTAATGGTGGATGATAAGGTGGAAAAAGGAATCATAATAGGAATGGGTTACTAGCCGCGCATCGCCTTTTAACATGAATCGCATTTTCGCCCATTCCCACGATTGGCTATTACGATTTGCGCGGGAATAGAAGCAGCTAGTACATTATAAGTGTTTTCTTTTTCCCCAGACCAGCATAGAAGCATTTTAGAGTCCACAGGTCGTTATCCCTATCCAATTGTAACTAGTATGCGACATTTTCAGACAGAAGTCGTGTCGTATAGGGAAGTCAAGCATTTGGCTGAAGATATCGATATTTTCCCGCCATAATGCAGTGAGTGCACGGGTAAACAGAAATTCCCCGTGGACCCACTGGTGGGTAAAGCTGGTGGATGCGTAAAAAATAATATTTTCAACAGGTGTCCTCCTCCACGAGTTCTTCAAGTACGCAGACCGCGCCATAGAAGGCGATCGCACGCCGCGTATAAGAATATACACAGCTCATCAAAATAACGTTTATACATTTACGAAGATAACCAAAACGGACATAGACAGATACCCTACCTTTGCGTCAGCGTTCACTTTGGATCTGAGACGAGAGGTGGAGACTGGAAGGATTTTTATGGAGGTAATAAATATAGGGTACAAGTTTATTTGCTAGGCAAGTAAAAATACCCCGACTATCAAGAACGCCATCTAACTAGATGGCGTTCTTGATAGTCGGAACTAGCGGAACTACCGATAGTTCCACTACTCATCATGCGCGCGGCGCGCGTGATGTACACCACATAGCGCCATCTATATATTAGCTAGAGAAGGCCCTGACTTTCAAGCGTTAATTCCCAATAAATTTAAACGGCTAAACCGATTTTCATCAAACATAAAAAGCACGCAGCTAAAAACCACCGCAAGGGAACTTGCTTTCACGTAAAAAAACGGCATCAAAATCGGTCAATCCGTTCGAGCGCTACGATGCCACAGACAGACAGACCGACACTAGCTTCAAACTTATAACACCCCTCTTTTTGTCGGGGGTTAAAAACCTGGACCGTGCGGTTCCCGGCAGAGTAGAATAGGACCTCTTCAAGTCATCCTTCCAAGGCGACTTAGAAACACAAGCTTAACAAAGCTATAAACATCAATAAAACCTCTCCAACCCATCAGGCAGCTTGGAGAGTGTAGGCCAAATCCTCTGACTGCTTTGCAGGTTTGGCTATATGGCTCTGGTAGTACACAGAGTCGTGCCCCTGCAGTGGAGACTAAAAAAAGACCTCATAATGATGATGAAAACTAGGACAGTTGCCCCTAGAGGGATAGTTGTCCCGATTGCAATTAGGTAGTCTAGTCTCGCGGATGAATCTTAAGCTATGTAGTCGTAATAAATCGATCGAAAGTCATCACACTGGATATAATATTAAAAAAGAAAACGGATGTTTGGCACCAAATTGTGTCTTCAAAAACAACATATATCCTCGCTCATCCGAGCGTGTTCCCGGTTGCATCCTAGATATACTTATGTTGTATATTTTTTTTTAGTTCATTAAGTCAGAATTTTTGTCAATCAGTTAGTTTTTCATTTTTACTTTTTTTATTACTTACATTACTTCTACTTCTATCTACGGCTGTTTCCCTCCATTCCTTATCGAAAGCGGACAACTCGTCTCCCCATCTCATCCTAGGTCTTCCTCTCGACCTGTTTCCGTATGTAGAAAGAAAGAAGTAATTGGAAACAAAAAGGGGAGGCTTTTGCCCAATTATGGGACCTAAATGGCTAAAAAAAAGTATGGCACTCGGGGACTGCCGCGGTAAAGCTATTGCATATAGATGCACTGCTTTCAACGCCGCGCCGCTGTGCCGGTCGGTAGGCGGAGTGGGGGGTGTTAGGTTTTATTTTCGTTACGGAATTTCTTGATTCGGTCGCCGCGCTCAAAGCCCGCGATAAATGCTATGCAATATACTGAAATTGTTTTGTTTCCAGCCCATTTTCGCAAGTCTGGATTCAAACGGTGGTGTTTCTCATGCGGTGTATTCCATCAAGGGGTGTGGTAAGAGATGCTACTATGAAGAGTTTGTGAGCCTGACGCAGGATGACGCTTGGGATTATAACACGTGGAGAGACAACTGCGGAGCTGAAGATTCTATTGAAATGTGATCTATCTTCCTGAAAGGCCGGTAACGCTCTTTTTACACCCCTGGTGTTGCAATTGTCCATGGGCAGTGGTGATCACTCACCATCAGGTGACCCGGTTGTCCGCCCTATACCATAAAAACATAACATAAAAACTATGTGTTTTTTTTTATTTCTCCATTATGTCCCATCACCATCACCATCATCATCGTTCCTACAACTAGTCTTATTGATCCAGTACTTTGTTTGTATTCCATAGAGACGAATAATATAAATCAGCGAAACTTTGTTTTTTTAGGGTTCCGTACTAAAAATGAAAAAAAAGAACCCTTATAGGACCACTCGTGCATCTGTCTGTCTGTCACAGCCAATTTGAGAAGACCGAATCAGGTAAATTTTGGTAGGATGGTGTAATCCTATGACCCAAAGACATACTCGTATGTGCAAAGTAAATAAATAATTTTTTAAAATAAGCGTCATTTTCGGGGGACAAACTAGGAAATTAAAAAAAACAGTTTTGCAAACCTTACTGTGTCATATATGAAATAAAAGGGCTCGTTATGGGGATCTCAAATATATATTTTTTATTATTGTAAAATAAATAGTTTTGATTTTATTTATTGCTTGCTGCTTTGCTTGTAGATTACAGGAAAACCTATAAGAATTTAAACAATTGTACGGTACCCTCTCCACGCGAGTTTAACTCGCACTTGGGCGGTTTTTTTTATTTTTTTTATTCTACACATTTCGGTAAAAATTACGACTTGGACTCATTCTCCTTGTTTGTCATACCTAGTATCTTGTATATCTCCGTAGACTGCGATTCCAGGTAGGACTTCGTGAAGTAAATTTTACTAGGTGTAAAGTGCAACCTATCTACACTTTGGACTTTGGAGGACCTAAATATACCTAGGTCCTAGTCTTCTAATTACTTGTTAGCTGTAATTTGGCATGGGTATTACTTCTTACTTCTCCCGAGGACTTCTTTTCCGCAATTTGGTCCATTGCGCTGAACCCGTTTTGCGTGTGGAGCCGGCGCCGTTATCAGTTTTCAAACCAGCCCAGCTCCTGCAGGAATCCGAGAACGCTTCCCGGCGCCCTCACGGCTTCCTCCACGGTTCCTTGATGTTCCAGGAACCCTCTTCTTATGTGTGCGACGCCACCGCACTCGATGAGGAGATGACTCGCAGTTTCATCAGCCTCCATGCAAGCTCTGCACAGAGGGCTATCTGTGATACCTAGGGTGTAAAGGTGTTTGTTTAGTGCAATAAGACCAGTAATAATGTCAACCATACGGCGTAGATTCCTCCGGGGTAGTGCTAACAGGCGTCGGGATAGGCGACTATCCCATTGGGGTAGTGCCTCCCTAGCCTGCCGACATGTCCGGAGGGATTGCCATGATTGATTTTGTTCTTCGCTAATGCGATTTCTGATCCAGGTGCGAACCTGCGTGAAGGGGATCGGAGCCATAGGAAGAGGTCCCAACGGTGTCATACTCGATCCTCGACGCGCGAGCTCGTCAGCTGCATCGTTACCCAGTGAGTTGCTGTGTCCTTGGATCCATTGGAGAGTGACTGTGTTATACTTACAGAGATTTTCCAGGGATCTGTGGCATTCTTGTATTAAGGCCGTACCTAAATTTTCCGGGGTCCAGTGCTGCCCCCATTTAAAATAAATTATTTCAAAGAAAACGGAGACATCCTTTAAAATTTTGAAACTACCAAGTCCTAGATAACCCTTCAAAGTATTTTATTAACTACTGTTTTCAGTTTAAAGTGAGAACGTTAAGCTTTACTACGCACATTTGCGAAAAACGGCCACTTTTGGCTAATGTGCGTAGTAAAGCTTAACGTTCTTATTATAAACTGTAAACAGCAGTTCATAAAATACTTTGAAGGGTTATCTACGACTTGGTAGTTGCAAAATTTTAAATAATGTCTCCGTTTTCTTTGAAATGATTTATTTTAAATGGGGGCAGCACTGGACCCCGGAAAATTCAGGTACGGCCTTAAGGCAGAGTCCACATGTGTCCAGGCATGGGTATGTATGGGTTTATTAACCACGCAGACCGAGTTGTAAAATAAAATCTTTTTTTTAATGTCTTTGATCCGTTTGAGAAATATTTGGTTGTAAAGTGCAAAATTTTGTTAGAGTCTAGTGTCCCCCCCCCCTCTGTTAGCTAAACGGTTGTATATGTGCAATGACCTTGTGTATGGAAGGTCATTGTATATGCGAAAAAAATCACGGCAGTAGTATATAGGTATAACGAAGTTAAACGGAAAACTAGCAGAGCTAAGTAGGGTTTACAAATTAAAGTGTGAGGTATACCGTATAGCCGACCAACTTATAAGACGTTTTAGTCGTTAAACCGTGAGACGCGTGAACTCAAAGTCGGCATTCGCAACTACGGAACCCTGCACAGAGCGTGGCCCAAACGCACTTAGCCGACTTTAAGTAAATTAAACAGTTGTCATGTATTTTTTAGGGTTCCGTACAAAAAATAAAAAAAACGGAACCCTTATAGGATCACTCGTGCGTCTGTCTGTCCGTCCGTCTGTCACAGGCAATTTGCTCCGAATCTACTGGACCGAATCAGGTGAAATTTGGTAGGATGGTGTAATCCTATGACCCAAACACATATGTGCAAAGTAAATATTTTTTTTTAAATAAGGGTCATTTTCGGGGGATAAATTAGAAATTGAAAAAAAAAGTTTTGCAAACCTTACTGTGTCATATATCAAATGAAAGGGCTCGTTATGAGGATCTCAAATATATTTTTGTTATAATTATAAAATAAACAGTTTTGATTTTATTCATGAAAGAAGACGAAAATTGACCTGATCTCCGAAACTACTGAGCCTAAAATTTTGAAAAAAATACGAAATATAGTTTATTTCTTGTAGATTACAGGAAAACCTATAAGAATTCAATCAATTGTACAGTACAACTTCACGCGAGGTAACTCGCACTTGGCCGGTTTTATTTTATTAAATTTTTCGTTTGTTAATCAAATATTAGAAACAGCAAAATGTAGAGTCTCTACGGATCTCTACATTTTGTATACAGACGAAAATGATGAAATGCCTAGGTATACACTACATGCATACATTTTCGTATATATGTTGTACTGGCCTTAGACATTCCAGGCCCCTTAGGAAATCAAGAAGCTGCGTCTCGAATACGTGTCTGCATCACCGTCTGACAATCGGCCGTCTGGCGTGCACCATGTTGGGGATCTCACGCTATATTGCGTCGAGAATAACATTATTTTATTACATATTTTACTACTTGCTTACTTACTTAATGGGTCAGAAAAGTATTATTCTAATTAGTCCGTTAATTAGATTATCCAAAAACAATGTACCCATATTTTTCAGTTTATCAAAAAAGTAAAAATTCACAAAGATACAGAGTGTCAAAGTTCCAGGGTGGGGGGCTTGTGACGTCACCGATGTGTAAAAATCGTACGAAAGCGTGACGTCAAGCGAAATTTAAATGTGCTGTATCATCGTTATTTATTGTTTCTCAGAGGAAAAAAAATACGTATATTTTTTAATAATCTATCCGCGGGCCAAAATTATTTTTTCAGTCATCATGCGTAAGGGAGCCGGCGCCGGGCTCAGTTTTCAAAAATATATAATATATATTTTACTATATTTATATTCCTTGTGGTTCCCGGCAGAGTAGAATAGGACCACTCCAAGTCTTCCCGTGGATGCCGTAGAAGGCGACTTAGGAAAAACAAACTGAACAAAGCTTGAGACATCACAAACATCAATGAGACCTCTACATCCCGTCTGGCTAGCGTAGAGAGTGTGGCCCAAACCCTCTGACTGCTTTGGCTAAGGCGCCTGATGCTGATAATCTGAATTTTTCTCCCGCTTTCACGCACACTAATTAACTTTAGACGAAGCAAGACAGCGAGCCATGCGGAGAGGAAAGAAACGCGGCGGGTCAATGAGGCTGGTTTACGAGTTTCTGGTTTTGAGGTTTTTTCCGTTTTACAAAGAATATTTAAGAGTTATTTAAAAAATAAAACATATGGTGACTGCCTTATGTTTAATACAATTATATTTCTAAGTTACAAGGGCTAATTTATTGTATTTCTTAAATACTTTCTGTTTTAGTATAATTCTGAGGTATTAATCATTAATCGTTGGTAGTAATCACAAATATTATCCTGTAAAGCTTTGGGCAAAAGAAATAGCAAATTATAATACGGATGACTGGGTCAGAAAAATATTCTATTTAGTCCGTCAGTTTCGTTCTCTTCGTCTAAGCGCGTTCCCGGTTGAATCCTCAACTGAGCTGCTTTGTAGCCCGGGGTGCGCTTTCCCGCTTTTTCTTCTCCAAATATAACATGCAAGTCAATGGTCACCCAAGTATGCCAAAGACCTTGCAAAATGGAGAAGAAATATCCGGAACAGTTTAAATGATTTGGCTATAGTTTTACGACCGGCCTGTGGGGATGTATTTGTGCGAAAAGTTTACAACCGGCCGCCGCCCGACGTTAACCCTCCTTGGGTATGCAATTGTAGCACGAGATGTTTGTGCTTAGTCCTTTAGTCGCCTCTTACGACATCCACAGAAAGAGATGGAGTGGTCCCATTCTAAATCGAAACCACACGGGTAAGGTTACGATTTTATTATATGTATACCTAGATTAAGAATAGAGATATTGATGTATAGAAAAGACGAGAATATGAGACTAAATAGCTAAATGCTAATGTCATTAGGTTAAGCAACCTCGGGCGTGGTCACTATTAGGATGGGTAACCATGTTTTCACAGGTTAAGCAACCCTGGTCGTAGTCGAAACTTGGATGGGTGACTTTTTAAACTTTTTTTACAAACAAAACAGGTTAACCACCTTCGGGCTGGGTCACAATTAGGATATGTGACTACGTTTACACAGGTTAAGCAACTCTCGGCGTATTCGAAACTTGGATGGGTGACCATGCTTTTAAGCTTTTTTTACATATTCAAAATTACATTTAAACATTAAACATATAAGGTAGGTATATATGTCGCAGTGATAGGATAAAAACAGAGATTTGGTCAATTCCCTCAGCGATTTGATCAAATCACGGAGGATGTTAAAAAAACAACACGATTTTATCATTTCCCTACACAAATCTAGTGATTTGAACTAAATATATGACACAAGAATCGTAAAATCCGATCGACGGAATGGGCCAGAATCTAAATCATGGTAAGGCAAAGTGAGTTCGCAGTTCAGAATACTGTGAGGGCGATGCGTAAAACAGGGCGATAACGAACACATCACCTTTATGCCCAACAAAAAAGAAAAACGTGTCCTTTGGTTTATGACCCTAGCTCTGTCTACCCCGGCAGGGATATATACGTTATAGTGTATATGGATTTCTAACCCTTTAAATCCTCATATCTTTTTAGAAGCTTCAGTTAGAAGCTAAGTTTGGTGTCCATGTTTCTTTGATTTGAAACTAGATGGCGCTGTCTGTTTTTTACATCGCGATATGGTTTCTTTTTCGTTCATATGTAAAATAGGTATGCGATTACCATGGTCCAAGAAAACAAGAAAACGTTTTCTTGGACCATGGCGATTACTATAATATTTACCAAATCAAGTAAGGACCGATAAACGGACTTTACATATTTTTGTAGCTCTGCATTTTTTATTTCATTTTTGCAGAGTAAGTACACATTCAATCGGCATGGCAATCCCTTGAAAATGAAAATGGGAGCCAAGTTCAATAAGTTTTTTCGGAAATGGCTGCCCTGCCAAGTTCTGTAGCAATTTCAAGCCTATCTCAATTGCCAGTTGCCACTGTAATAGCCAAAGTAATGGATAGTTTGTTTGACAAACATTTGGGCGCGCACATTGAGTTGTGCGCACAGTGAGAAAGTGCGATCCTATGTATCAAGCAAACTGTGCACTATTATACGAAGAGAAACACAACAGTTTTTCCTGTTTCCTGGACTACTCCCAAGCGTATGATGTACATACTCTGGGAAACGATGTCTAACGACACGACACTGCCTAGGGATATTGTATCATTTAAATATTGGTACAGTAATCAGAGAAACAGTGTAAGGTGGGCAGGCGTGCACTCGGACCACAAAGTACCTACTCTGTGACTCGGACGTATACAGGTTGGATTGCGGGGTGTGGCAAGACGCAAGATGACCTCGCTCAAGCTGTTCAATCTGTATATGAACTGCCTAGTTAGGGAGCTAAACAGCACCAATATAGGTTGTCACATAGATTGATATAGTTATACAGACGATTTTGTGCTTTTGAGCCCTCCTATCGGTGCATTGCGAGGCTGATACACATTTGCGAGAAGAATGCGGAAACTCATGGGTTCAGATATAACGCCAGCAAAAGCGAGTTCTTAAGGTGAAGAGATAAGCAAATGGCCTTGAAGTGTGAAATAAATTGTTAACTTGTAAATATGGTGATATATATATACATATTTCCATATTGCTCTTCGTCATGCACTACATAGCCCTTTAAATTATTTTATGAACCACCGTTGAAAGTATTTACATTAGTCCGTCTAGCTTTAAAACTTGCCTCCGCCAAAAGTGGCCACGGCAAGTTTTAAAGCTAGACGGATCACCAATAATAGTTTCAACGGCAGTTCATAAAATAATTTAAAAGGATATCTAGTGCATGATGAAGAGCAATATGGAAATTATCACCATATTTACGAGTTAAAGGTCATTTGCTTACCTCTTCACCTTAATATTCAAATCTGGGTCTAAAACTACGAATAATAATTCCGAGAATTTATTATTCGTAGGTCTAAACTTATTCCACACCGCCTATAAGTCTATGCGGTACCGAACTGATTTAAGTGAATAAGTTTAAGTACCTGGGCCATTGGGTGTGACAACACAGATATTGAACGGGAGCGCAGAGCGATGGCTGTGCTGTGTGGTGCAATATGCTGGCCCGCAGATTTGCACGATGTAGCAAAAAGGTTAAGGCCGTACCTGAATTTTTCAGGGTCCAGTGCTGCCCCTATTTAAAATAAATAATTTTAAAGAAAATGGAGACATTATTTGAAATTTTGCTACTACCAAGTCCTAGATAACCCTTCAAAGTATGAAATACTGTTTACAGTTTATAATGAGAACGTTAAGCTTTACTACGCACATTTGTCAAAAGTGACCGTTTTTCGCAAATGTGCGTAGTAAAGCTTAACGTTCTCACTTTAAACTATAAACAGTAGCCCATAAAATACTTCTAAACCCAGGGTCGGAAAATTCACGGTACGGCCTTAAGGCCGTACCTGAATTTTCCGGGGTCCAGTGCTGCCCCCATTTAAAATAAATCATTTCAAAGAAAACGGAGACATTATTTAAAATTTTGCAACTACCAATTCCTAGATAACCCTTCAAAGTATTTTATGAACTACTGTCTATGTTAATTAAGATAATCACGACCGGCGGCGGGATTTATTGTTGTGTTTATGGTTTGTGGCAATCACCAAAAACAGAATAATGATAAAAGCTTCTTCTCATTGCCTAGCGACCCAGAAAAGTAAGTTCCTATTACCTAGTAGTAGGTACCGCCTGTATTACACGTAGTAAATAAATCACTCTTCTTCTTCGTCTAAGCGCATTCCCGGTTGCATCCTCAGCTGTACTGCTTTGGAGCCCGGGTGCGCTTTCCCGCTTTTTCTTCTCCAAAATATAACATGCATGTCAATGTTACGGTCATCCAAGGATGCCAAAGACCTAGCGAAGTGGAGAAGAAATAGCCGGAACAGTTTAAATGATTTGGCTATAGTTTTACGACCGGCCGCCTACCTGACGTCAACCCTCTTTGGGAATGTGTTTGTACGGAAAGTTTTACAACCGGCAGCGGTCCGACGTTAACCCTTCTTTGGCATGCAATTGTAGCACGAGATGTTTGTGCTAAGTCCTTAGTCCTTAAGTTGCTTCTTACGACATCCACAGGAAGAGATGCGAGTGGTCCTATTCTAACCCGGAACCACACGGGTGGTAAATATATCACTCTGTCGTGTCCCAAAAACTAGCGTGTGTTAACATTTACGTAATTTGTAAATTACTGTATCTAAGATTCACCTTATCGTCTTGGTGTATGTTAACATTTACCGGTGCATGTTCGAATTAAAAAGACAAACGAAATAATTTCAGACCGTGCTGGTCTGGAAGAAAATAAAACATAGAATGTACCAGTTGCTTCTCTTCCCACGCAGATCGTCAAAGCCGATTAAGGGAATGTGAATTATATCAATTCTTGCAATTGTTACAAATAATCTTCTTCATCTAAGCGCATTCCCGGTTCCATCCTCAGCTGTGCTGCTTCGGAGCCCGGGGTACGCTTTCCCGCTTTTTCTTCTCCAAATATAATACCCAAGGATGCCAATTGTTACAAATAATAACAAAAATTATAAAAGTAATCGAAAAAGCCAAAAATATATAAGAGTAAGCAATTTTTAATTTGTAAAGATATTTAATAAAAATTGATTGAAAATTTGACGTATCTTTCACCTACCTTACCTAAATGTCCTTACACAAGTTTACATTATGTAACATACTAAGTATGTATAATTTTCTTTGGTACAATTCTATATGTATTTCATTTCGGTTCGGTATCAACCGGCAACTCTAGCGGTATGCACTTCGGCTCAAGGTCTCCGGTGTTCGAACTCTCCGTACAGGGAGTGTCGCCGCTGTGACAGAGGGGCCGTTTTTCCATACAAACGTAGTACCCTGGATAATGCCGGTAGAGTTATATTTTTTTTTCTGAATATCTATAGCTATTATTAGCATGTCCCTATGTTTCCTTTTTTTTATAAATTATATATTAAAAGAGATATGAACATTCAAAAATCAAAAAAATGCCCAGATTTTCCGTGTGTTCAAACATCCAGAAAACAAATTTGACTAGAATAGAATAGAAAATAGAATAGAAAAACTCTTTATTGTACACCAAAAGAAAAAACGATATAAACAAATAACTTAAAAAACATTAGTACAATGGGCGGTCTTATCGCTTAAAGCGATCTCTTCCAGACAACCAGTGGATGGAGAGGACTATGAGAAAGACAATGACGGTGGTGTCACTAACCAAGAAGGGAAAAGAGAAAAAAAACTGTAGTAAAGTTAGACTTAAAAATTTAGCATAAACTTACACATTTCTACACATAATTTTACACATTTTACAAACTTTTATAAAATACATATAACATAAACAATACTTACATACAAATAATATACTTACTTATATATATATAGTTTTTTATATATATACATACATAAATACATAAAATTAATAAACTTACTGATACCAATAAAAATCTCAATTTCTGTAGACAATTTAAATAACTTTTGAAAGGTAGTAATCTACTACCATTTTCTTAAAAATAGAGAGAGACTGCACGCCGTATTGAGACCGGCAATTCCACAGACGCACAGCTTATCATAGAAGTTGGTTCCTATGCAAAGGCATATCCAAAACTAGATTTTCTGATGACCTTAGATTATGCATATTATTAGAATGCAGAAATTTAAAACGTTTCTTAAGATAACAGGGGGATGGGAGGAAATATATAATGTTATAGAATAAAGAAAGGATATGAGTATTCCGGCGAAAACGAATAGGAAGCCACTTGAGCTGAGTGCGAAATTGTGAGACATGATCGTATTTGCGTAAACCAAATATAAATCTTATGCAGAAGTTTTGAAGTCGCTCAAGCTTATTGAGCTGGTCCACCGTGAGATCGAGATAGCAGTCATCCGCGTAGTCTAAAACTGGAAGCAAGAGGGTTTGAGCAAGCACCAATTTAGTAGCAGTAGGTAGAAAATTACGCAGTCTCCTGAGAGAAGCCGCAGCCCCATACAATTTACAAGCTGTAGACTCCACTCAGTTATGTGCCTTAAGTTATTGTTTATATCTTGGATAGCATTGGCAATATCACTGGGTGGAGCTTGAGAGTAAATTTGTAAATCGTCAGCATACAAGTGATAGGGACTAAATTATATAAAAAAATTAAAACATAGAAACACCGCTCAAGTCTTCGTTAATTCGTAACGAAAAAAAGTACTTATATCGGTTAAGTTTTGGAGAAGAAATCAGGAGACTACGAATGATTGATTTTCTGTTCTTTTAATAGATATTTTCAGTCCAAACTTTAGTACCTATGTCTCTATCGCACTTGCTCGGTTGTAGTTCGGGCACAGCGCGACAGCAATAGATTTTACAAATACCTATTTTTCATTTCTCTAGCCCTTGAGGTTTCCTCTTAAGGGTTGGATCTCATCTATCAGCACGGAACAGCACTTTCCTATGCTGCTTTCCTTTGCTGTCGCTCAGAAGTGTCATGGATGTCGTAAGACGTGACGAAAGGATTAAGCACAAACATTTCATGCTTCAATTGCATTCCCAAGGAGGGTTGACGTCAGGCGGCGGCCGGTTGTGAAACTTTTCGCCCAAATAGGTACATTTCCAAAGAGGGTTAACGTCAGGCAGGCCCGGTCGTAAAATTATAGCCAAATCTTTAAACTCGTTCGGCTATTTCTTCTCCAAAGCAAGGCCTTTGGCATCCTTGAGTGACCATTGATTGACATGCATGTAATATTTGAAAATAAATAAGGGGTAGGAAGCAGCACAGCTGAGGATGCAAAAAAGAAGTGTACTTTAGAGCTATAGCTCTAAAGTACACTTCTTTTATATATTTTATAGAGCTATAGCTCTAAAGTACACTTATACTTACGCAAGTATAGGTATATATACCTAGGTAACATTGAACGAATGGTAGGTTGGTTACATAAAAAAAAGACTTCATATAAATGCAAAGGTTTGTATAGATGTACAGATTGTATGGATGTATAAATAAAATAAATAAATATATAAGGACAAATCACACTGATTAAGCTAGCCACAAAGTAAGTTTTAAACTTGTGTTGTGGAATACTAACTCAACGATACTATATTTTATGATAAATATATATATATATATAGATAAACACCCAAGACCCAGGAAAATTTGGAAAAAGGCCATTTTAGAAAAAAAGAAAAGAAATCAAAAACGTAGAGTGCACCAGCTGCTTCTTTTCCCGCGCAGATCATAAAAGCCGATCGAGGGAATGAACAAAAATGAACCTATTATTATTCTGATTCATTTTTACATCTTGCCTACCATCACACTAAAAGTAAAAAGCCTTCTTGTCTTGCGGCTCTGGGCTCTGTCTGCTTAGAGCCGCAACACCCAAAATGCTCTATCTGCCCCTTACGGATATAGACGTAATAGTGTATATAAATAAAAAGTTTATAGACACACTACCGAACCCACTACCGAATCGTTTAGCAGAAACAGTTACAACATGGCAATAAAGCTCTACAATTGTTTAACAGAAAATCTGATTGCCATATATTAGGTCCTTACATATGAAATTGCCGATATTCAATACTGGCAACTTTAAAATCTTGCGTTTCATTAGGAATTCCACATTCAAATTTATTTCGAAATAAAGCCAGAAAAATATTGTTTTAAAATTAGTATTTCATTTGTTTTGACATCATTTGTTTGAGTTTCAACATTGCTATAACAACAACTATGGACAAATTGAAAATTCGCGGTATTTACGAATACGAGTTCCACCGTGGCACCAGTGCTGCAGAAACGACTCGAAGAATTAACGACGTGTATGGACCAGGCACCGCTAACGAACGAACGGTGCGTTTTTGGTTTCAACATTTCCGTTCTGGAAATTTCGATTTACACAATGAGCCTCGTGGACGACCTGATACTCAAGTAAATAACGAAGAATTGAAGGCGATAGTGGAAGCGGATCCACCTCAAACCACTTCTGAATTAGCAGCAGCCTTCGGCGTAAGTGACAAAACGATACTTGTCCACTTGCGCCAAATCGGAAAAATTAAAAAACTCGAAAAGTGGGTACCGCACGAATTGACTGGAGCAAACCAACAAACATGCGTTGCTTGCTGCGTTTCTTTGCTTAATCGCCACAATAATGGGGGGATTTTGAACCGTATCGTGACTTGTGATGAGAAATGGATCCTGTACGACAATCGGAAGCGATCATCACAATGGCTTGACCCTGGAGAACCGGCAAAACCTTGCCCTAAGCGAAAACTGACCAAAAAGAAGATTCTGATTAGTGTTTGGTGGACCAGTGCTGGTGTTATCCACTACAGCTTCTTGAGATCAGGCCAGACGATTACTGCAGACTTGTATTGCCAACAATTGCAAACAATTATGGAAAAGCTCGCCATTAAACAACCGAGACTGATGAATTGCTCTAGCCCACTGCTCCTTCAGGATAACGTTAGACCACACACTGCACATCAAACGATCGCCAAGTTAGAGTAGCTGCGACTGGAACCTCTGCGTCACCCACCATACTCTCCAGATCTTGCCCCAACCGATTACCATTTTTTCAAAATTTGGATAACTTTTTACAAGGAAAAAATTTCAAATCTGATGAGGCAGTCAAAACCGCCTTCAAACAGTTCATAGACTCTCGCTCCCAGGATCTTTTTTCCAAAGGTATCAATGATCTGCCTATAAAATGGCGGAAGTGTATCGATAACAACGGCGCATACTTCGATTGATTAAATAATAATTTCATTAAAAAAAACTTGTTTCACTTTTTTGATACTGAACGGCGATTTCATATGTAAGGACCTAATATTCAAAGCTTAAGAAACAGCTCAATATATTGTAAGTGACCAAATGCTTTTAAACCGTTGACGAATTTCTTGACTTTAAATTTTTACATGCAGCGCATATCATATCATCATTTGACATAATTATTATTAATAAAAAAAATTGTATACTTACTGTAAATTATTGTTAGTGATTTGACATGCATGATATTGTTCAATAGTGACTATTATAATTATATTGTTATGATGAAGCACTAATTAAAAAAAAAAAAAATTGCATGCCGATTGTTAGTGCAACACGCTGGTTCAATAAATCTAGGTGTAAAAAATTTTTTTTATTTCATTTTACTAGCTGTGCCCGCGACTTCGTTCGCGTGTTTGTCGGAACGTAATGTTATATAGCCTTAAGCCTTCCTCTATAAATGGACTACCCAACAAAAAAAGAATTTTTCAAATTGGACCATTAGTTCCTGAGATTAGCGCGTTTAAACAAACAAACAAACAAACAAACTCTTCCGCTTTGTAATATTAGTATAGATAGTATAGATTATTCTTTAATACATATTTTTTGTGTATCTTGAACCGTTTTCACGGCGCACGCAACGGAAGGCTTCAAAGATGAAATAATTTCTCCCGTTTTTTACACATTTACCACTATATCTTTGCTCCTATTGGTCGTAGCGTGATGTTATATAGCCTATAGCCTTCCTCGATAACTGGACTATCCAACACAAAAAGAATTATTCAATTCGAACCAGTAGTTTCGGAGATTAGCGTGTTCAAACAAACAAACAAACAAACAAACAAACAAACAAACAAACAAACAAACAAACAAACAAACAAACAAACAAACAAACAAACAAACAAACAAACAAACAAACAAACAAACAAACAAACAAACAAACAAACAAACAAACAAACAAACAAACAAACAAACAAACAAACAAACAAACAAACAAACAAACAAACAAACAAACAAACAAACAAACAAACAAACAAACAAACAAACAAACAAACAAACAAACAAACAAACAAACAAACAAACAAACAAACAAACAAACAAACAAACAAACAAACAAACAAACAAACAAACAAACAAACAAACAAACAAACAAACAAACAAACAAACAAACAAACAAACAAACAAACAAACAAACAAACAAACAAACAAACAAACAAACAAACAAACAAACAAACAAACAAACAAACAAACAAACAAACAAACAAACAAACAAACAAACAAACAAACAAACAAACAAACAAACAAACAAACAAACAAACAAACAAACAAACAAACAAACAAACAAACAAACAAACAAACAAACAAACAAACAAACAAACAAACAAACAAACAAACAAACAAACAAACAAACAAACAAACAAACAAACAAACAAACAAACAAACAAACAAACAAACAAACAAACAAACAAACAAACAAACAAACAAACAAACAAACAAACAAACAAACAAACAAACAAACAAACAAACAAACAAACAAACAAACAAACAAACAAACAAACAAACAAACAAACAAACAAACAAACAAACAAACAAACAAACAAACAAACAAACAAACAAACAAACAAACAAACAAACAAACAAACAAACAAACAAACAAACAAACAAACAAACAAACAAACAAACAAACAAACAAACAAACAAACAAACAAACAAACAAACAAACAAACAAACAAACAAACAAACAAACAAACAAACAAACAAACAAACAAACAAACAAACAAACAAACAAACAAACAAACAAACAAACAAACAAACAAACAAACAAACAAACAAACAAACAAACAAACAAACAAACAAACAAACAAACAAACAAACAAACAAACAAACAAACTCTTCAGCTTTATAATATTAGTATAGATTAGAAGTGTAAGGTAAGGCACGACCCCTACGATTGTCAAAAAATTGACAACGCAGGTAATGCCGCGGGCCTCAGTTAGTCTTTAATATCTTTGGTAGGTAGCTAAATCATTTCGACAATGCCTAGAATCAAAACTATGTTCCTACATGTTCAACAAATTCCTAGGATGACAATGTTACATTTAAACACTATTTAACCTTAGGAAAGTACGAACATTTTTCTGTTGACAATTTATAAGCAAGTGTTTTATAGGTTTTTTAACAGTCTGAAGTAAAGCCTTTCAAAATGAGGTAAGATTCATTGTTATTGGATCAACTTATTCGTAGGGATCAGCGATTAAGCTTGTGGACTTAGATAGCGGAAGCGTATAGATGGTTAAAAAAGGCCTGCTTACCTTATCATCATTATCAGGTCATTTTTTAGTCTCCACTGCAGGAGCACGACCCTCTCTAGTACTACCAGAGCCATATATTACCCAGAGCAGTCAGAGGTTTTGGCCTACACTGTCCACGCTGGCCAGGCGGGTTGGAGAAGTGACACTGATGTTTATAAGCTTTTGTTTAGCTTGTTTCCTAAGTCGCCCTCTAAGACATCCATGGCAAGACTTGGAGTGGTCCTATTCTACTCTGCCGGGATCCACACGGAGACCTGCTTACCTGTGTGGCGTTATTGTTCAGGTCAGCCATCAAATCTTTTGCTTCTGCTGCAGCACTCATAACGCACTTTTTAATTGTTAAGCGTGACGTGGACCTACTTAGACCTTTTTTAAAAGAAAGCGGAATAACTGCTAAGCGGAGCGGCGAAGAGATGCATTGCAAGTCCGCATCATTGGACTGCACTACATTTGCGTTGTGTCGCACTCACTGACTTTTTCTTCTTGTCAGAGAGCAGGCCATAGATGCAGAGGTATATTTCAGATAGCTTGGGGAAGGTACATTACTAGCTCTTTGCATAGACATGACACACACACAGATGACAATAATGTAAGGAGGATATGTTGTGAGGAGTATGGAATGCGCGTTATATATTTTTTTCCGTAGATTAAGATTGATAGAGGGAATGGGCAGGAACCTTACTAAAAGTGAAGCATGGGGTCCGCTTTTACAAATCAACCTAGTATGCACTCTTGGTAAGGTCGGTGAGCCTGAGCCTGGCATGCTTACTAAAATGTCCAGACTGGTGGTGGCGTCGTAGGTCGGGTCACTGGATTCCCTCTAATATGGTTGAGTTCAGCGATGGCTGATCCACGCGTTAACTCGTGAACGGGTGCCGCCAGTAGGGACTGGTCAGCTCGGACTACTCAGTATTACTTATTTCTGTAAATTGGGTTTGTCACTCGTTCGCAAGCTTTACATGTTATATTGTGATAACATTGTATTAGGCATAATATCTTTGTAAACTGACAAAGCCCTTCCGGCGCGTACGCGACCAATACTGTGTGAATGAGTTTCTTTCGGCGTTTCTTCTCAGCAGCGGTCGTTGCGAAACGCTTGTATCGGTAGCTTTTGCACTAAAAATAATAACCTTCAATAAGTGATATATTTATCCTACATTGAATAAAAAATTTTGACTTTGTCTTTGAGTTTAACTTCCGGCTTTTTCTTCTCACCGTTTTTAACTCGATCTTTATAATGGCATTAACTAGATACTTGAAATTTTCACTAATTATGTATTACTATGACCACTATGACAACAAATACTAAAAATAAGATAAAGTTAAAAATTAAAGGGGGTCGTCATACAAGAAACGTTTTAAAACATTGTACGGTGGTACGGAACCCTTCATATATGAGTCCGACTCGCACTTGCCCGTTTATTATGCCACTTGTGGTCACCCATCCTATTTTTGACCACGCCAAGTGTTACTTAACTCGCGAAAGCGCTAATAATGCACACTGCTACCGGGCCACCAAGGTTTGAGACTGACTCTGACTGGCCCTGTCTACTTCATACTCCACTAAGCTCCACTCCGCCCAGCTCCGTTTTAATCTAAACCCTCCTTTATTATAATGCTTTATTACAGGAAGATAATCGTGTTGTCGTGCATCCTTTGCCATTACCTGGCGGCTTCTACATGGTTCCCAAGTGACGAGATATTATACAGTTTAACGGCAAGTACCTACATCCTTTTTTAAATTAATTCTAAATATGAAATAAGAAATGGTGAAAAAATATCACGTGAACGAGACTTGAACCCACGACCGCGACACCGCGAGCGTGGTCGTATTTAGACCAAGGTCACGGGTTTAATTTTTCTGTTTTTCCTAAAGGCTGACTGGTAGACATTAGCATTAAACCTTTTGTACCATTGTGGTCAAAAAAGATTTAATAAATAAAAAAATTAATTAATTCCCTGTCACGTGGAATTTTTCCACCATTTCTTATTTAATTTGAGTACTGTAGCTGTATAATGCAATTGCTAGAAAACTCATAGGTACCTAGAAGTTTAATATTACGAGACTGGCCTTGTACATCGTGTTAATGAAAGAACTCTCAGATGGTACCTCAGCCCATGTAACTGAACAACTTTTGTTCAACAACTTTCACGAAACTAAAAAACAAAAAAAATTGAATTTTCATACAAACTGATCAGCTGATCGAGTCAATATGTATGAAAATTCGTTTTTTCTTGGTATTTGTTCAGTTGTTCAGTTTCATGGGCAACTGAACTCAGTACCATCTGAGAGGTTTTGCGTTCTTTTATTAACCCGATGTATACATACACATATCACGACTTTGTCCCATTAGGGATTACAGACAGAGCATTTTGGGTTTTGTGGTTTTAAGCAGACAGATACCTGGGCCGCAAGACTGAAATCTGCACGGGAAGCGGAGCAGCTGATACATTCTAAGTATTTTCTTTTCTCCCAGACTAGCATGGAAGAAATATATATATAAATGGTCAGATAAAGACCACTGCCATCAAACGTGGCAATGATGCTAGCCTTCTTAAGGTGAAGATATAGGCAAATGGCCTTGAAGTGTGAAATAAATTGTTAACTCGTAAATATGGTGATAAATTCCATATTGCTCTTCGTCATGCACTAGATATCCTTTTAAATTGTTTTATGAACTGCCGTTGAAACTATTATTGGTGATCCGTCTATCTTTAAAACTTGCCGTGGCCACTTTTGGCGGAGGCAAGTTTTAAAGCTAGACGAACTCATGTAAATACTTTTAACGGTGGTTCATAAAATAATTTAAAGGGCTATCTAGTGCGCGACGAAGAGCAATATGGAAATTATCTCCATATTTACGAGTTAACAATTTATTTCAAATGTGGGCGCCACTTCAAGGTCATTTGCCTAACCCTTTACCTTAACATGCTGCCGCAACGGAATGAACTGCCAGGCCTTTTTTATGAGTGAACATTAGTCGTATTTATTTTAAGATCATAGTCAAATCTTTTAGTGTCCACTGCAGGATTACGAGCCTCTCTGTACTACTCTGGCTCTACCAGAGCCATATACTCGTATTAGCCAGAGCAGTAAGAGGATTTGGCCTACACTCTCCAACCTGGCCAGATGGGTTGGAGAGATCTCATTGATGTTTATAAGCTTTGTTTAGCTTGTGTTTTCTAAGTCGCCTTCTACGACATCCACGGGAAGACTTGGAGTGGTCCTATTGTACTCTGCCGGGAACCACACGGCTAATTTATTTATTTTATTTAATAATTAATGTGGAGGTTAAATAATATGTAAGTACCTGATGCAGGTATTCCGTGATGGTGATTCAACTCCGGCCAAAGAAGATCTACGGTACAGCACGGATCCTGAGGAACTGGCAAATCGGGTGGAGCGATATGGTTATAACCAACTTATCGAGGTTATTACCTTCACACGTTTATATCATCATCCAGGTCTTTTTTATTCTCAACTGCAGGAGCAAGGTCCTCCCTGTACTGCCAGAGCCATATTTTAGCCAGAGCAGTCAGAGGATTTGGGCCACACTCTCCACCCTGGCCAGACGGGTTAGAGAGGTCTCATTGACGGTTATAAGCTTTGTTTAGCTTGTTTTCTAAGTCGCCTTCTACGACATGTACGTGAAAACTTAAATGGAGTTTATATGCATCAGCACACGTTTATATGCAACATGGTATATTTAAACAAGGTATTCTATTCCCGTGACATCTGGGTTAGGTGATTGACCCAAGAACACGTCATCAGTTGGGAGTGTTGCCGCTGTGTGTGATTAAATTACCCGAGCCATATGCATTTAACTTAAAACAAACTAATATGATGATAATGAACTAATAATTCAATACACAATTTAAATAAAAATTATACAGGCGAATCACACGATATAAAATTGTTAAGTTAGTTAGTATTTTATTGATCGAGCGAGCAGCGTAACGAGCGAGGGCTATAATTTAAGTTGGGGCGCATGTATGTATGTTTGTTCGGCGATAACTGCCGAACCGATGGTCCGATTTTGATGAAATTTGGTAGGCATGTAGGAAATATCAATAGAATTTTCAAGTTCGTTGGGGATCAAAATCGGTTTAGTAGTTTTTGAAATATTAATAAAAATAGCGAGGTCTAAGTTCGCGGCGAACTACTAGTTATTGTTTATAAGTATATATGTTTGGCTATAATTCAAGTTGGGGCGAAAACACATTGTTTGTATGTATGTATGTACTGCCGAACCGATGGTTCAATTTTGATGACATTTGGTAAGCATGTTGGAAATATTAATACAATTTTCAAGTTCGTTGGGCATCAAAATCGGTTTAGTAATTTTTTGAAACATTAATAAAAAATCGCGAGGTCTAAGTTCGCGGCGAACTACTAGTTATCTATAAAGTATACCATGATGTGTATTTAAACACACGCCGTGTGCTTTTCGGTTTACAATAACACCACTTACTAATATACGCAGCCACTCAGGAACTAACTTCCATTCACGCTTAAACTTTGCTGCATATTAAGGCGAAGATATAGGCAAATGGCCTTTAAGTGTGAAATAAATTGTTAACTCGTAAATATGGTGATAATTTCCATATTGCTCTACGTCATGCACTAGATAGCCCTTTAAATTATTTTATGAACTGCCGTTGAAACCACTTTTAGTGATCCGTCTAGCTTTAAAACTTGCCGTGGCTACTTTTGGCGGAGGCAAGTTTTAAAGCTAGACGGACTAATGTAAATACTTTCAACGGTGGTTTATAAAAAAAAATTAAGGGCTATCTAGTGCATGACGAAGAGTAATATGGAAATTATCTCCATATTTACGAGTTAACAATTTATTTCAAATGAGGGCGCCACTTAAAGGTCATTTGCCTATATCTTCACCTTAATATAAAATTATTTATTTGGTACATCCACCAAATTATTGTGTGAGGTGCATTGCAGTTGGTGTTGCCTTGAATAGGTAGTTATATTTATTGAGTTTTTATTTAATCATAATTTTGTATTAAATTATGTATATTTCGTGTAGTTATGTGCATGTGTATTTCTTGTGTAGAAATTTGTTTTGCGAGTTGGATGTGCGTATAAACCCTGAATGGTTTTTGCTCATCCCATTTCGATGTAAATAATTATGTTTTGTAAATAGAATAAGTGCGTGCTGTCGATACGAGGTTTGTATTGTGTAGCTGTCACAGTGACATATTTCATACACAGAGTGTTACACGCTCAGATGTTGTCAGCAGCCGCCACGCACGCTATACATGTTAAAGATTTTGTAGACTAGGTGGCGCTACTAGCAACAATAATAAATAAATAAATAAAATTTAAAAAAAATCTATTCCTAAATAATAATAAGTTGGTAACTATATTTTTTTCTTCATATCATCAGTTTTTTAGAGGCTTTATCTTATCTTATCATATCTGTGTTTTATAAAACATAATTGATAGCTAGGGGTAAAATGGACTTGAATTTTTGAAAGATCAGGTATTAGATTGCCCTTTATAGTAGATTGTGCTACAAGGCGTAACGGTAATAGTTTTAACGCGAGGGCGCTACTTTGAATCCAGAGCAAAACGAAGGATGCCACAATAGAATCACGAGCGTAGCGAGGGATTCTACGGTGGAATCCTGAGTGAAGCGAGGGATTCAAGTTTATCGCCCGAGATAAAACTATTAGGACGCTTGTGCATTGCTCCGAATCCGAACCATATTCAAATCAAATCCAAAACGAGAAAAATTCGGACGGAAAATTCTTGAGTAGCGTCTGTGCACTGCAGCCGAATCCGAATTAAATTCGTGAATTTCGAGGCCACCGATTTCGTTAGTGCACCGCCAGACTTTGATTAGAGAGGCCGCATTCACTATGTGTCTTGCCTGCATTTAACCGCCGTCAGTTGCTGGCACTATTATTATACTTATTATTTATTTACCCCAACCGTTGTATGGAAACATACGAATTGACACGTCTCAGTTTACATTTTTTGCTGGAAAATAATTGTAGACCTAATTATATGTTAAACTAAGCAATCAGACATCAAACGCGATGTCATCATATGGACACCCCTCATGCAAAACATAGAGAGAATAAACTACATTTCATTTCATTTAATTTGATTTCGGGGTTGGTCTCAGAACAAAAGTTATTTGTATTGACGAGTTCTTCCATCCTCCATCAACTTTTTATAACATTTCCCACAAATTAGTATGTCGGGTATTTACCCCAATCTACCCGTTGTATGGGAACATACGAATTGACATGTCTAAGTTTACATTTTTTACTGGCAAATATATTTTTAACCTAGTTATATTTTAAATATAGTAAAGTATATTTAATATGGCTAATTTAGTTATGGCTATTTGAGATATATTAATTACAGATAATTAGAGGACTTGCACTAATTTATTTGGGTTCCGTACCCAAAGGGTGCAAACGGGACCCTATTACTGTGACTCCGCTGTCTGTCCGTCTGTCACAGGGCTCTATCTCTTGAACCGTAATAGCTAGACACTTGAAATTTTCACGGATTATGTATTACGGTGGCCGCTATAACAATAAATACTAAAAATAAAATAAAGTTAAAAATTAAAAAAAAAAATTCTAAATTAAAAAAAAAAAATGTACGGTGGTACGGAACCCTTCATGTACGAGTCCGACTCGCACTTGCCCGTTTATTAATAAATATTTCAATCTACCCCCCAAACGGGTAGATACGGGTATTTACCCGGTGCATATCGGGTATATATCCAAGCGTGGGTTTACATACCCGGGTATATGCCCATCTCTAGTGACAACATCCGGTGTTCGTAAAGGGGCGTCTATAAATTACGTGAGATGTTTAAGGGGGGAGGGGGTCGAGTCAAATCTCATCTATTCTTACGTTGGAGAGGGGGGGGGGGCTCGGCAAATATCACGTAAATTTTTTTCTGATTGAAACAAAAAAAAATATACTATTTTGGTCCATTTAATCCAGATTGTACATTCTTAAGCGTAATCGTAATACGATTAAGATCATTCACTAATTCGTTCGAAAGAAAATAATTTCATTCATACTTTGACGTTATACATCTACTGACTGGTCAAACCACCATATTTGTTTTATACCAAATAGCTCAATTTAATCTGAATTTACGGTACAGTGTAGCCCGCCTGTCTATTGTTAAATTTTTGTTACACTTATAATTAAACTCTCAGTAATATTGATTACTAGTCTTAACTAGTCGTAAATAAAAGCACGAAGCAATTTTTTTTCTTTTTACAATAACAATCCAACGCGTTTACGTAAGAAACCCACATTTTGAATAAAATCTCACGACATCTCACCTTTACAGAAAATTTAAAAAAAAACACCTCACGTAATTTATGGACGCCCCCTAACCAATATTACCTACTTAAATAAAGGTCATTAATTATCTATAATATCAATCTATCAATAGTACACAGATACACTATCACGTCTTTATCCCTAACGGGGTAGACAGAGCCAAGGGCGGTAAAGCCCAGGCCACTTTTAGCGTAATGGTGAGCATGAAGGTGGAAAAGGGAAATCATAATAGTGATGGGTTGCTAACCGCATCGCCTATTCATGTGATTCAGATTCCCGCCCATTCCCTCAATCGGCTTTTACGATCTGCACGGGAAGAGAAGCAGCTGGTACATTCTAGGTTTTTTCTTTTCTCCCAGACCAGCAAAGAAGAACTATAAATAGTATCGATTGTTATAGCAATAGCAGAAACATTATCAATAACACTGTCGATATTATACATTAATTTCTATATTTTCGGCAACACTATCGGGCGAGACGGGACAGTGGGCGGGGCGTGCAACGTGTGCTTCCCTCCCCGTACCTCACCCGAAATTCGAATATGAATCGAATTCGAGTGGGTGCACAGCCGTACGTACAATTTCTACGGCGGCCAATTCGAGTCGGTTTTGATCCGAAATAAAAACGACCCGAAGTGAGAATTCTTGGTTTGAATACGAATTGGATTTGAACCGTTTACGACTAAGTGCACACGCGTCCATACAATCACTAGGAAGGCCAATTCGAGTCAGATTCGGATTTGATTTGAATATGGTTCGGATTCGGATTGGTGCACAACCGGTCTTACCGTACACCGTGTAGCACATTCTTCTTTACATCTCCATCTATGAGAAAGAGCAAATATATATACCTATAACTAAAGTAGAATACCTACATATACCTAACCAGAGTTTAATAGTCAGTTACTAACCTTTATTTGGTGGCGTTTTCAATGAGGAAGTACTATGAAAATATTTTTCTAGGACCACCACATCTTATACATTTTCCAGTCATTAGAATCGTTTCATTACTTTTTCCTTGTGTTTTGACTCTTATGTATTCTGTGCTTGTGTGTCAATTCTTTTAAAAGTTTACGTATAATTACATATTTAAATATGTATATTATACGTAAACTTCATATTTATTTACTATCTCGGCCTCATCAAGAAATTAGTCACATTTAAAATAGTTGTAAAAATAACCTAATAGTTCCATAATAAAATTACTATTTAAATCAAAGACAACAATTGCGTGTTTTTATTGGTTGTTAATAAATTATTATTTTAAAGCAAGAGAACCAAAACATTTTGACCTACATTCATCCACGTAAAAAGTGTTGTATTCCAATATAAAAAAATTACGACGCCCTTGCCTATATGTTATAATTTTAAAACTAAATTCTTCTTTTTTTTAGATGACTGCCAATATTATTTTTGGTTCTACATTCGTGTTCGGTTTTGAAATGTGTTTTAACGCCTAGGGAATTTACTTTTTACTTTTCAGTGTCTAGAGAATTACCAGTGACTTTAGCCCCAAATATTTGGGATAAAATCATCGTTTTTCGAATAGATGAGATAAAAAATATTTTTTTCATAACCGTTAAAAGTACCTATTATATCATTGGTAGTCCGTCCAGCTTTAAAACGCGTTTCTGCCAAAAGTGGCCACCTTTACGATTAAACTATTTATTTTAAGGTGAATATTGAAGCAAATGACCTTGAAATGGCGCCCTCATTTGAAATAAATTGTTAACTCGTAGATATGGTTATAATTTCCATATTGCTAATCGTCAGGCACTAGATAGCCCTTTAAATTATTATATGAACCACCGTTGAAAGTATGTACATTAGTCCGTCTAGCTTTAAAACTTGCCTCCGCCAAAAGTGGCCACTTTACTTTTTAGGCAAGTTTTAAAGCTAGACGGGTCACCAATAATAGTTCCAACGGCAGTTATTAAAATAATTTAAAGGGTTATCTAGTGCCTGATGATTAGCAATATGGAAATTATAACCATATCTACGAGTTAAACGAGTTAACCATTTATTTCAAATGAGAGCGCCACTTCAAGGCCATTTGCTTCTATATTCACCTTAAATGAGGTCGTGGCTTCTGCATGGTAATCGCCTACTTTATTTCATCCATTTTTTCAGTTTGGCATGCGACGTTCTAGCCTTATAGGGTGGTCTATCCAGCTTGAGTACGAAGACTTGGTTGATCAGAAGTACAACGCGTCTAATGTCTACCTTCGTTCCATTGATTCCGATAGCTATAAGATGTCCATGCTGACAACTTTAATGGGGATGTACCCGGCAGTGAGAAAGTGGAACACTCAAATAAATTGGACACCTGTTCCGTTTCACACTGTGCCTAAGGAATATGATTTCGTAAGTTCAACTAATACATCAATCTAAGTATATTAGACGGAAACTTAATGAAAGATATAGTTTTATTAAGTTTTAACTACTATTGTAGTTGACTTAACTACTATTGAGTAAGGTCGATAATTAATACTATTGAGTAAGGACTCGACTACCTTACTTAAGACGATACACGGAGTCCAGTGCTGCCCCCATTTAAAATAAATTATTTGTAAGGAAACGAAAATATAATTTAAAATTTCGAGCTAGTAAAACCTAGATAACCCTACTCGTACAAACTATTTTATGAACTACTGTTTACAGTTTAAAGTGAAAACGTTAAGCTTTAGTTTGCATTTTTGCCAAAAGTGGTAGTTTTTCGCAAAAATGCAAACTAAAGCTTAACGTACATACTTTAAACTGTAAACAGTGGTTCATAGGTTTAAATATTTGATAGGGTTAAAAAGTTTGAAGGGTTATCTAGGTTTTACTAGCTCAAAATTTTAAATAATATCTCCATTTCCTTACAAATAATTTATTTCAAATGGGGGCAGCATTGGACTCCGTGTATCACCTTAACTACAGTAGTAGTTAAAAATTATAAAATTATGGGAATACTAACTCAGGTATTCCCATTATTTTCTAATTTTTTAAATTGTCTAACAACAATTATTTTTAATTACACAGGTTTTTATACATATACATTTTTTTCACTTTAATACGGCCAGCATTTTCTGAAACAGTTCTAGAATGCACGTAGTTTATACCAAAAATGTCAACGCAGCGCGGCACGTCGGGTTCAGCTTGAAAAATATTATTCCCGTGTTGGCTACCAACGCATGACTGAAGGAAGAAGAACTGTACGACTAATAATAATATTAAATTTCTATTTCAGAACCTACCACTTGAAAACTGCCCTGTTCTTCAAAAAGCTTTCAAAAAGAGGCGCGAAGGCTTCTACCCGGAAATGCTCAAACATAAAGTCGTCATGGATCTGTTGACGAAAGAAACTGGAGTCGGATTCAATGTCACCGAGAAACCGTTATACATAATCGATATTTTTTATACTGTAATGGCGCAGGTATGTTTTTTGTGTTATGATATAGGAAGGCAAATGAACAAGCGGGTCAATGTAAATGATCACTGCTACCCGTGGACAACTGCAACACCAGGGGTGTAACAAGACCGGCCTTTCAGGGCCCTCCCCAGAGGGGGACGGCCATGAAAGGCCCCTATTTTTTAAACTAGGGGGGCAATTAGAATCCCTTCTCAAAAAGAACACCCTCTTTTTACTCACAGACCTAGAATTTTTATTACCCGAATGCGGCAAAGCCGAAAAGGAGGGTTATGTGTTTGACCTGTATGTTTGTCCCTATAATTCTATGTTCCCTAGTAACTACTAAACGGCTAAACCGATTGTAATAAATTATACATGGTTAGATTCGTATTATATATTAGAGTAACATAGGATATATTTATATAACGGGACTTAGCACGAACCTTTTTTATTGTTTTGTCTAACGTTTCGAAAAAGAGTTACATCTTTCGTGGTTTTTATGATGATGATTGATGTAACGTTAGACAAAACAATAAAAAAGGTTCGTGCTAAGTCCCGTTATATATATAAATCATGTGTTCAAAGCGCGATAGTTTAAAAAACCATTAACATAGGATATACTCATATTAAAATTATTGAAAATCAAAATGGCGGATTTTAGGCGCCAAATTGCGCGGCATAATTTTTTTTTTCTATTCAAAACCTATCGAGTGGGATATATTCATGTTTAAATGAAATTTGAAATGAGAAATGCTAAAAACCAACATATTACATCGCTTCGCGATGCGCATTCCCAGTTGCGTCTTACCTAGGCCACAGAAGACAGTAAGTGCCTAGGCATAGGTAAGTATTGCTAATGTAACACGCAGTTGGTTTGTTTGTTTTTTTAATCATTACTTGTTTTTAATGTGTAAAATTAATATAAATAAATATATATTAGGACTAATCACACTGATTAAGCTAGCCCCAAAGTAAGTTTTTTCAAACTTGTGTTATGGGATACTAACTCAACGATACTATATTTTATGATAAATAAATATATAGAAAACACCCAAGACCCAGAACAATTTAAAAAGGCCATTTTTAAACTTGCCCTGCCTGGGGATCGAACCCAGAACCTCCGGATTAGCGGTTAACCGAAAAAGAAATTTCGACTTTCCATACAAATCGGCACTCACCCAAATGGATTTTGTATGGGAGGACGAAATTTTGTTTTCGTTTTTCGATAATTGTTATTATGGAAAGTGGTTCAGTATCACGGACTGAACTTGCTCCAAAAAGGTTGCCGGTTAATTAAAAATAACCCTGTATACGCAGCTCTTAATTCATATCATCGGATCATCATATCAGCCACAGGAAGACCACTGCTGGTAATAAGCGGTCGAATGAAAGCAGCATGAATCCAACATTTTTCTACTATCTTGCTCAGGTCGTCCAACCACCTCCGATCGTCGGACTAAATCATCGAACTACTGATACTAGGGGCTAATATGTGGGTCCCCACCCACTGCAGCTTCAATGAACTAATCTTGCTCCTTGTGTTGCGTGAAAATGTTTTCTTTTTTACAAGCTTTTATTTAGTTTTACCTGTTCCGTTGCCTGTGTGTCCGTAATCAAATCTTGCAAGCTAAATTAGACCCACTTCCCATTATTCGATTGAGCTGAAACTTCACATACTTATGTAAGTTGGGTCATCATCATCATCCGAGCGTATTCCCGGTTGCATCGTCAGCGGTTACGCTTCAGAGCCCGGGGTCCGCTACCTTACCTAGGCGATTTGACGAGGTTACTGGTTTTTACACAGAGCGACTGCCGTCTGACCTCCGCAACCCAAAGGGTAGACCAGAACCAATCCTAGGATAGGTACAAACGCTAGATGGCGTTCGAGACCAACGGCTTTACGCGCCCTCCAAAGCACGGAATCATCTTTCTTTTCGGATAATCAGGTGATTCAAGCCTGCAATATCCTAAACAGACTGGAAACAACTTTTCACAAAGTATACTTCCCAGTGGGATTTGAACCCATGACCTCCGGATCACAAGGCAAACGCCTTGACCACTGGACCGCGGAGGCAGTCGAGTATGACTTATGTTAGTTGGGTGACAATGGAATATTATGGTACCAATGACCTGATCTCATGATGAAGCTGGAAGGTGGCCACGGCATCTCTGTGATAAAGCAACATAACCCCACCAAGTTTCGGCTCAATTGATTCGTCTTGACTTTTTAAACTTTTTAGTTTATTGTTTTAGATAAAAGCTCAATAAAAACCTATTAACTTTTTTTTAACAGCTTTCATTGGGAGTACCACTTCCTGTTGAACTTTATAAAAGGTATACAGACATATTTAAAGCTGGTAACGACGCCTACACCATCCTTTATGACGGCGATAAGTATATACCATACATTGCTGGTTAGTAATTTGTTGAATTAGTAAGCTTATTTATTTATAGAAACTTTAGTTCACCATTATACAGGGTGCACTTGAAAACACTCTTGTTTACATACTTATATAAAGCATATTTTGTACGGTAACAATACTACAATTCATGCAAATCAATTGGGTAGATGACTGGGTCAAAAATTTATTATTTGGTACTGATAAGAGAATAAGACGTCACAAAATAGTGTCACTTGTCATTGATCATAACTTATTTCAACATGATTTTAGATTTATTAATGCAGAAAAACTCATATTAAGGTGAAGGTATAGGCAAATGGCCTTTAAGTGGCGCCCTCATTTGAAATAAATTGTTAACTCGTAAATATGGAGATAATTTCCATATTGCTCTTCGTCATGCACTAGATAGCCCTTTAAATTATTTTATGAACCACCGTTGAAAGTATTTACATTAGTCTGTCTAGCTTTAAAACTTGCCTCTGCCAAAAGTGGCCACGGCAAGTTTAAAAGCTAGACGGATCACCAATAATAGTTTCAACGGCAGTTCATAAAATAATTTAAAGGGCTATCTAGTGTATGACGAAGAGCAATATGGAAATTATCACCATATTTACGAGTTAACAATTTATTTCACACTTCAAGGCCATTTGCCTATATCTTCACCTTAAGAGCGCTATTTGACTCGAAAAATCTATGACGTCACGGTTTTGTATTTCATACAAATCCCATAGAAAATGTTTGTTTTGACATTTAGAAAAAAGTGTCTGATTCGACTTGGTGTCATCTAGCGGATTAGCGCAGAAGTGGTGCCCTCATTGACCGACTTCAAAAAAAGGAGGAGGTTATCAATTCGTCGGAATCTTTATGTTTTTTTTAATGTATGTTCCCCGATTACTCGAGGGCGCCTGGACCGATTTGGAAAATTCTTTTTTGTTTCAAAGGGATTGCCTTTTCAGGTGGTCCCACAGAAATTTTATTAAAATCGGTCTTGTGGTTTGTCTTTTAAACGAAAATAACTAGAAAAAGTGTCGTCTAAGTATACCATTGTTTGATTATTTAGCTTTTCTGGTTCAGAAGTCGGTTTTTTGTTTTGAAAAAATATCAATCATTATTTGAAATAAATTGTTAACTTGTAAATATGGAGATAATTCCATATTGCTAATCCTAGCCTTATGATAGCCCTTTTTAAATTATTTTATGAACTGCCGTTGAAACTATTATTGGTGATCCGTCTAGCTTTAAAACATGCCGTGTCCACTTTTGGCGGAGGCAAGTTTTCCTATTCTAACCCGGAACCACACGGGTAAACCCGGAACCACACGGGTATACCCGGAACCACACGGGTAATGTAGCTGCTATTATTTAAGCTTTTTTGTTACCCTTATTAAGACGCATTTTTTTTGTCTGAACAACTTTTTTATCCAATTAACTTAAGTTTATTATTTATTTATTTCTATTATTTATAAAATTAAACAATTTATTTAATTAAAACTGAACTAAAATCTAAAGCTAGACGGACTTATGTTAATACTTTTAACAGTGGTTCATAAAATAATTTAAAGGGCTATCTAGTGCATGACGAAGAGCAATATGGAAATTATCACCATATTCACGAGTTAATAATTTATTTCAAATGAGGGCCACTCGTTTCGTTTAAAGAGCTCGTACTACCCTAAGGTACTTAGAGCGATCTTAAATATTATCAATATTAACGAAATACTCACGTTGAAATAAAAACACAGCAAAGTTCAGGACTAACTCTATACATAATAGGTATGTTTCGAAAACACAATTGCTTGAAATTTTCTCAATCGAAAAAAGTTGCGAAGTTGCCTCTAAATCATCTCAAAATTAAGTGTACTAAAACGGAAAGTATTCAAGAAATACAATAAGTTAGCCCTTGTTACTTTGCATTATAATTGTATTAAACATAAGGCAGTCATAATATGTCTTACTTTTAAAATAACTCTTAAAATATTCTTTGTAAAACGAAAAAAACCTTAAAACCATTGACTTATATATTACTCAAAACCAAAACCAGCCTCATTGACCTACCATGATCTTTTCACCCCGCATAGTCTCGAGGTCTCGCTTCGGCTACAGTAAATTTGCGTGCGTGGAAGCGGGAACAAAACTTAGATTATGCCATTGATGAATATATAGACTCGGCGTCTTCAAACACGGCCTTGTCCTTTTTGGTAATATAGACTAAACACGAGAGTAGTACAGAAAGGTCAATATATTTTTACATACCTACGAGTACGTGGTTCAAATTAAATCCTACATATATTTTAATAAAAGCGAATGTTGGTAAGTATGGCTGGATGTACGGATGGGTGTATGGATGGTTGTATGGTTCTATAGATTTTTAGATTGTAGACTCACGACTATCATATTTATAAAGGTAAGAGTTAAACTGCACATATCTGTTTCTTTGGCAACCTTTTATTATTTTTACTTAATTTCTTTACATAATTTTTTGCACTAGAAGAAAGTGATTTCTTGTACTTGTATACCTTTTTGTTTTTTTTTCTTTGTTAGCTAACTCTGTATTTAATGTATTATATATTCATATACGTAGGTATTGGGTCTAAATTACATATGTTTATTTAGATTACATATATGAAGATTTGTAATCGGCTTATAGTTATATAATAATTTATCAAAATCGATTTAGCCGCGTAGCAGTTTCAAGTTGCGAGGGGCACTTGTAGCCCCCACATACAAAATTTTTGAGCCCTCGGTGGTCCTAGTGAGACGTTACTAGATATGACTTAATTTTATAAAGGTATTATAGGATTTTAGGAAACTTTTGTAAAGCATTTATAGCATATGTAGATAAAAATTATAAAACTTAAACATTTTTAAACGTTTTACAAACATTAATAACTGACTATGACGAATCATTCCATCGGTTGACAGATCATTCACTCATTTCATTCATTATGGCAGCCAAAACTTTGCAATCCGTATTTAATTTTCAATCAATGAAATCTAGTTACTTACCGATGGAAAGATATTCCTTCAAATTTTGCTTTGTTCTTTGAATTACTAGTGCAGTATCTCAACACACACCAAGGCATTTTTGACTAAGTTGACAGTGTTTTCTTTAATGAATTGTGGAGTGTTTTATGCGCGTATTGCTAGCGAGTGACTAATGTGAGGTTAACAGTGATAGCATATGATGAACAGAACACAACTGTGGTATGTGGCGTCTTCTCTAGTAGGTACGTAAGTACATAGATCTCGTTGGATTATGCACATCGGGCCCAGCCTTGAAATAGTGGCCACTTTTGGCGGAACCGATTAATGTAATACTTTCAACGGTGGTTCATAAAATAATTTAAAGGACTATCTAGTGCCTGACGATTAGCAATATGGAAATTATAACCATATTTACGAGTTAACAATTTATTTTAAATGAGGGCGCCACTTCAGTGTCCATTGCTCTAAATTCACCAAGTCGAATGGGGGAAGTGCGTTCTCAAGCGACCGCTTGAGGATAGAAGGTAATTCCAGCTTGACGACGTGCCTTAGTTTTCTGACGTTTAGTTTTAATTTATTTATCGGGAAACAGCTTTATTATTATTTATTTTGCTTTTTGAACTAATTATTTTTCTGTTTATCCTTATGGTTGACTGGGAGAAAATGCTCTTAGCATTAAGTCTGCCATTTGTTAAAAGTATGTTTTTACTTTAGAACAATAAAGAGTAGGTATTAAAAAAAACCGCTATTGCGGCTCCTTAAAAATTGGGAGATCGCACTACGAGGACAACACAAGAAGTACGGGAGCGGTGTCTGGGACGGTCATGGAACTCATGGATGATATGTAGACGTTAATATAGGATGGGTATGGCAGCCAATCATATTTTGTTACCTTTCGCGGTGGAAACGATTGGGTCCTTCGGGCCCGGCGGCTAAATTGTTCTTGAAAGACACACAACGCGTCTGGGAGACACCAGAGCTGGCAGTTATTTTGCTCAGCGAATTCTCGCAATTCAGCGAGGGAACACTGCCTGTATTCTGGGCACGTTGGCTTGATGTGACGCGTTGGAAGATTTTTTTTAATATACAACGTGGAAGGGACATACCCGTAATAAATCAAACCACGGTCTATACTAGACCATTATAGTATAATAAATATAAAATAACAGCCAAAAAACAATAATAATTTTCGGCATTTCCATACGAAAGTGTGCAGCCGCCCGGGCGATTTGTATGGGAATGTCGAATTAATTTTTTGTTTTTTGACTGTTATTTTAATTGAATTATACTTTAGTCATCTGGTATAGCCCGTGGTTTGATTTATTACGGGTATGTCCATTCCACTTTGTATAATTTAATGTAGGTATGTGATATTGTAATTTGTAATATTTTGTGATTTTTATATATGTTTATTTATTTATTTATTTAATCTTTATTGTCCATCAAATACAAATTGTACAGAACAATAGGCGAACTTAACGCTAAAAGCGTTGTCTACCAGTCAACCTTTGGGTTATACAGAAAGTCTAAATGTGGGTTGCAAGATAAAGTGTAGTAAGTATACATAAAATACACAATGAACATTGTTACATAAATATATATATATATATATGTTATTTTGTGATACGGCACATGGCTAAACTCATTAAATGTAGGATTACATCGAATAAGTTGAGCCGTGTGGCTTCCCGACTAAAATAGGACCACTCCATCTCTTCCTGTGGTTATGCTTAGATGTGACTAAGTTGCACAAACATCTCGTTTTACATCAGCATCCCCAAGGAGGGTTAACATTGTAAAACTTTTCGCACAAACGCATGGTGGTGGACGTCAAGCAGGCGGCGCGGCGGGTCGTAAACTATAGCCAAATTATTAAAACTGTTTCGGCTATTTCTTCTTCACTTTACAATGTATTTGGCATGCTTGAGTGACCATTGACATGCATATATTATATTTGGAGGAGAAAAAGCGGGATAGCACACCCCGGGCTACGAAGCAGCACAGCCGAGGATGCAACCGGGACCGCGCTAAGATGAAATAAACGGGCAAGTGCGAGTCGGATTCGTACATGAAGGGTTTCGTACCACCTTACAATGTTTTAAAAAGCCTGAAGAAACACGTTTCTTATATTATTACCTTTTTTTTATTTTTATTTTTTGTTGTCATAGTGGTCATAGTAATACATAATCGGTGAAAATTTCAGGGGTCTAGCTATTACGGTTCAAGAGATAGAGCCCTGTGACAGACGGACAGACGGACAGACGGACAGACGGACAGGCGGACAGGCGGACAGGCGGACAGGCGGACAGGCGGACAGGCGGACAGGCGGACAGGCGGACAGGCGGACAGACGGACAGACTTTAGGGTCATGTTTGCACCCTAAAAATAATATAAAGTAAGTTTAATTGTATCAACAGGTGTCCTGCTCAACGAGTTTATCCAAGACGCTGACAACATCGCAGCAGGCAAAGAAGTGAACCAACGTTTGAAACTATATGCAACTGGGCCGGAAGTTGTTAACTCTCTACAAGAAATGGTGACAAAATCGAATTATGCACAGCCAACACAATATTCACAAGCATTTACTTTAGACTTGATGAGAGAGAATGCAACCGGAAAGCTTTTCGTTGTGGTAAGCGCCGACTTGCAGCTATCTTCGATCATGCATCCATCTACTTGATCATCTCATTTTTTGACGTGACAACGTCGAATAACTCGATACTACGGCACAGGCCGGAAACTCCTAAGGTACGCGCAATATGCGTCACCCAGGCGTCCCCGTTCCCCGTCCCCGCACCTCTCCCCCGTTTTCGCCTCGATTTCTCACGTTGGCCGTCAAGAACCGGGGGAGAGGTGCGGGTGCGGGGAACGGGGACGTATATTGCGCGTACCTTAGAAGAGTCCCTTCTGTTTACTCTTACTGTATTCTGTGACTACGGGCTGCATGCACAAAAAAGATGACGTTATTGTCGCGTTCCGCAAGCGAGAGCGCGGCACGAACGAGAGAGAGGCATGATCGGCTCGAGCGATCGGCTCAGTTCGGAATGTTTGACGTTGTCACGTCAACTCCACCACACCACGCTATGGCAATGCTGCACAAATGTATGAAATAAAGGGGACAATTATTATTATTATTATTCTTTTTTGTACTTTATTCTATCTCTCTTATCTTCATTTGTGTATATAATTTCTGTTTATTTGTTGTGGTATTTATTTTTGGCAATAAAGTAATTCTATTCTATTCTATTCTAACTCTCTATCAGGTCTTTTTTAGTCTCCACTGCAGGAGCACGACTCTTTCTGTACTACCAGAGCCATATATTAGCCAGAGTAGTCAGAGGATTAGGCCTTTTCACGCTGGCTAGACAGGTTGGAGAAGTATTATTGATGTTATAGATTTGTTTAGCTTGTGTGCTTAACTCTAAGTCTAGTCTTCTAACTCGCCTTCTACGACATCCACGGGAAGAATTGAAGTTGTCCTATTCTACTCTGCCGGGAACCACACGGCTATCTTCACTAGATCAATCTAACTAAACCCTTATTATAAAACAAGTAATGATTTCAATAGTCTAAATAAACGGGCAAGTGCGAGTCGGACTCGTTCATTAAGGGTTCCGTACCTCCGTAAAATATTTTAAAGTGCTGAAGAAACACGATTCTTGTATGAAGATCCCCTTTAATTTTTAACTTTATCTTATTTTGAGTATTTGTTGTTATAGCGGCCATAGTAATACATAATCGGTGAAAATTTCAAGTGTCTAATTAATGCCATTATAAAGATCTAGTTAAAAACGCTGAAAAAACACGTTTTTTGTATGACGACCCCCTTTAATTTTTAACTTTTTTTTATTTTTAGTATATGTTGTTATAGCGGCCACAGAAATACATAATCGTTGAAAATTTCAAGTATCTAGCTATTATGGTTCAAGAGACAGACGGACAGACAGCGGAGTCTCAGTAATAGGGTCCCGTTTGCACCCTTTGGGTACGGAACCCTAAAAACGATATTCAAGGAAAGTAATCTACATATTCTCCACAAAGTAATAATTTATACTGATATTCTGTCAAAGATATAAGCCGACAAAATGCATACCAAAAATCTTCTATTTCAATGTCACCACTCGCTAACTGGCTCGTGGCCGACGAGATGGGAGGTTTTCAAAGCTATATCTATATGTACCAAACTTAAAGATTTTATGCATCCTTGGCATACAGCTGTAGTCTTTGTTTAAATTTTTCTCGCAGTCGAGTTGGGACACATCTATCACCAACCATTTGCTCAGATCAGAAGTCATTTGAGAGAGAGCGATGGAATACGGCAGAATTGCTGATTCCGCGGCATTCCGTCGCTCTCTCTCGCTCTAGCAAATGCTGGAAGAAAAATTCCGTGCTTACAAATGTGTACCAACCCTTATTTACTTTCTTTTCAGCCATCTATCTCGCTAGCATTGCCATTAGATTCGCATGGTTATGGTAAAGTTTACGTTGGTTTGTCCGAAATGAACTGGTGTGAAGAAGGTGAAAAAGAACTATGCTACTATGACAAATTTGTAAAGGTGACGAGGAAAGACGCTTGGGACTACGATATGTGGAAAGCCAAGTGCCACGCTGATGTCGACGAGTAGACATTACTTGGATTCCTTCTTTCTATCTATACAAGTAATATGTACTTAGGTATCTACCTACTTGTAAGATATCTTGCATTTTAGTTTTATTTGGCAAAAATTACATCTTAATATATTATTTGACGTTTTTTTTTAATTTAGCAATTTATGTACACGTAAAATAAAAATTGTATAAAGTCACGGTAATGTTATCTAACAGTATTTGGGTCAGCGCACATATGGCGAAGCGCAGCGCAGCGACTTTTTCACTGCCAAAATATTATCGACTTTGTATGCATTAAAATAAGACCGAATACGGACAAGGGTCGGTGACAAAATGGTGTCTCCCGCCCGAGCCATGTTAATTCATTTTCGATCCTTTTTCACCCAGTACAAAATAAAAAAAATACATTTATTTCAGGTAACTATTTGACCCATAATACAATTTAAATAATAATCATGCCAGTCGCTCGATTCATACAATTAAATACACAAAACACACATACAATTTTAAATGTCAAAAGAATTAACAATTATTATTTTAAAATGATTTATTTACAATTGTCTCTTAAATGGGCAGCACGGTACGTGCTTGCCACTGCAGTGTCTCAAGTAAGGACAATCCTCTCTCTCAGCTATCGCGGCCAGGACAGTATAGGAGCTGCCGCGCACCCTGCGCACCAGGGCCGCGGCGCGCTTGCACATAGAGGCATGAAAACAGTCAGTATGCGCGTCTGTAAACATCCCTGATGCGCTACAGAAGCGAGGCAGCCCCAACACCGCTCTGAACGCGTTATTGAAATGTCCACGGAGAGCGCTGTAGACGCCCTGCGAGTATGTGACCCACAGGCTGCACGTGTAGAGCGAGGTGCAGTGCGCTCTGAACAAAGTAATTTTTACCTTATCCGAGCATCGCGCAAACCTGCGTGCCAACATATTCGCCCTCCTCGACAGCGCTTTCCGCTCTCGCTCGATATCTGTATGGTCTTTGAGATCGGTGGTAACAATATGTCGTAAATAGGTAAACTGACTAACTCTCTCTAGCTAGAGGAATACAAAGACGATAATGCTTTGGCAGTGAAAAATTCGCTGCGCTGCGCTTCGCCATATGTGCGCCGGCCCTTAGTCTTGAAACTACGTCGAGCCACAGAATAAATACTAGTAATACAAAACTCTCACTCCGCAAACGTTTTCAAAGAAATATCTACTCACAGTCGTTAGCAATATGGTGTAATTTAGCTCGCGTCAAAACGCAGCACCGTTTCGTTTAGACACCTACAGAAATCCATTGCAAGCCAATTTTATCCTTATGACTCTGGACATACGATTCATAATACACACAAAATCGATTAAAATAGACTCAGCGAACGACGCGCTAGGGTTGACTACCACAAGAAGCTACTATCGCCATTTAGCGCACCGTATTATCGGTCTTCCATGCTGGTCTGGGAGACAAGAATAAAACTTGAATATAAATATGTAAGGACAAATCACACCGATTGAGCTAGCCCTAAGTAAGGTTAAACTTGTTTTATGGGATATTAACTCAACGATACTATATTTTATAATAAATACATATATAGATAAACATCCAATATTTTGCTAGCGAACAGAAAAGATCCTAAGTAGGTGGGTTAGGTACCTACTGGGTGGCGCAAAAGTACTGGCACTAAAGAAAATACTTTTATTTTTTTTATATGACATTTTCTGTCATTCTGTTGTTGAAAATTGTGTAGTGAACAAATGTAAAATACACTGAAAATAAACATGGACCGTTTTACTCCCCAAGAACGTGGAATAATTGTGTCAATGTTCTTACGGAATAATTCATCAGTGATAAGAACACAACGTGAATTTCGTCGACGATTTCACCACCGTCCGGCACCGATTGGTCGCACAATTCGACGCTTTGCCACACGCCTTGAAGCAACTGGCTCAACATTGGATAGACCTAAGTCTGGGAGACCAAGAACAGGCCGTTCAGCTGAAAATATCGATGCTGTGCGCGAAGATGTGGAAGAGTGTCCAGAAACATCAACGAGGCGACGTGCCACGCAATTGGGCATTTCCAGACGGACCCTGCAGCGTATTTTGGTGAAAGACTTAAAGATGTTCCCGTATAAAACTCAAATGACTCATCAGCTGCTGCCTGCTGACCACCGAGCTCGTCTAGATTACTGCCAGCGCGTCATAAACCTCAACCTTGAAGAGGATGATTTTCCTTCAAAATTGGTTATGAGTGACGAAGCGCATTTCCATCTCTCAGGGCATGTCAATAAGCAGAATACTCGGTTCTGGGGCACTGATAATCCGCGCATTATTCAAGAAACACCTCTACACCCACTAAAAGTTACTGTATGGTGTGGCATCTGTGTTGACAGAGTGATCGGACCCTATTTTTTCGAAGACGCTGGAGGCAATGCGATAACTGTCACTGGAGAACGCTACAGAACCATGTTACGAGAGTTTTTGATACCCAGTTTGGACGAATTGGGGCTGGAGCACATCTGGTTTCAACAAGACGGCGCTACGGCATACACAGCGCGCGACACTATGGACTTAGTGAGGGACGCTTTTCCAGGCCGAGTTATCTCTCGTTTTGGCGATTTGCCTTGGCCTGCAAGATCACCCGATCTGACCAGTCCAGACTTCTTTCTTTGGGGTTTTTTGAAATCTCGGGTGTATGTGAACAAGCCACAGACTCTCGCAGCTCTAAAAGAAAACATTCGTCAAGAAATAACGAACATATCGCAGGAAGTGTTACGGCAAGTTATGCAAAATGTCATAAATAGGGCTCAAATGTGTATCAACTCTGGAGGTCACCATTTAAAAGACATCATCTTTAAATCCTAATGGTACGAAATTTAATGGCACAAATATACATTTAAAAAAACCTAAATCTAGTTTTCTAATTTAGAAAAAATGTTATAGCTGAACCAAATAGGGTCTTTACTTTTGCGCCACCCAGTACTTATAACGGCTTACACTGATTTTACTAGCGCATTCGACAGGGTACAGCACTCGATTTTACCGATTAAATTGTCGGGATATGGCGTACATGGTAATCTGCTCCGTTGGCTAGAGTCATACCTATCTAATAGAAGTCAACTGGTGGCTTTGAAGGGATGTACTTCGTCGACCGTTTCAGTTAACTCAGGGGTTCCGCAGGGATCAAACCTAGGGCCCTTACTGTTTATACTTTTCATTAATGACCTAGTGGATTCCTTATCATGCCCATGTCTTATGTACGCGGACGACCTCAAGGTGTATACTGTGGTTAAATCTATTAGTGACTGCGAACTGCTTCAGAAAGACCTCAATACCATTGCGCGTTGGTGCAAATGTAACTGTATGTCTCTGAATGTTTCAAAGTGCTTTATTATTACTTTCACGACCAAACAAAATAGACTGTGTTATAACTACTCAATAGATGGAAAAACGTTGGAGAGGAAATCAGTTATAAAGGACCTAGGTATTCTATTCGACAAAAAGCTAACGTTCAGGGATCATTATGATTACATAGCTAAAAGAGCAAATTCACTCCTTGGATTTGTAACTAGAATCACAAAACCCTTCAAAAATCCCAAAAGCGCAGTTGCTCTTTGGTGTAGTTTAGTGCGTAGTATACTGGAATATGGCGCAGTTATTTGGTCCCCATTTTATCAAACACATTGCCAGCGCATTGAGCGGATACAGAAAAAGTTCTTGAGAATTCTCAGTTACAGGTTTGGTCTGGGTCGTACCTTGTCAACATACTCAGAAAGGTTGGAAAAATTCAATTTGAAGTCTCTTGAAACTCGTCGTAAGCATATGGATTTGTTAAATTTATACAAAATCATTCATTCTGTTATGGATTCACCTTCATTACTATTCACGCTCAGCTTTAACACTCGTTTTGTCACTCGTAATCCCACAACCTTCCGTCTGGCGGTGCACAGGAACAATGTATCGTTTTATAATCCCATCACTCGTATGTGTAGGCTTTATAATGGCCTTGCTAATAATGACGAACTCGACATCTTTAGTTCAAGCTTTGGCAGTTTCAGGCTGTCAGTTGTCAATCTGGTTCGCTAGTATGTTACCTTAATTGTTTTTAATTTTATAAGTTTTATTTTATTAGTTTTGTAAGTAGTTAGTGTAGTTTCATTCGTATTTTATATTTAGTATATGTATATAGTAATAATTTTACTATTTCATGTAATTTTACTTAATTGTGTTTACGTTAGGTGATGTTTTTTGTGATCTTGTTGTGTGCGTAAGTTTTGGGCTACAGTCCAGTATTAGAATATGGTACCTATGTATTTATTGTGTTGCACTGTAATGACTGTATCCTGTTTTACGTACCTGAATAAATAAAATAAAATAAAATAAAATAACGACACAGATTGTCAATCTCAAACCAAACATCAGAAATTCGAAAGACTAATATGTATACTTATACCTACGTTCCTGCTTATTTTCGTAACCTAAGAAGGTACCTAGGTCCTAGGTATTAAACCTACTTAGTGTACCTATCATGAATGACAACATAATAATAACTACTTTAAAGTAGATCTTACCTTTCAGCGTCCGCAATCCTTGTTTAAACAGTTACAAACTGCGCAGTATTTTTTAGCCTTCTTTTTATGTTTTTCCATTTTTAAAACGGCCGGATCGGTGAAGTACCTAGGCGACGAATAAAGCTCGCGCGTGCGTCACTGCTCGCACGCGAGCCCAATATTAATCTATGCGCGAGCCCCGACTGAATTAGCCACCCGAGAAGGCCGCCGCGCGTAGGTATATTTTTGATACCTACACGGGGAGTGACACAGGCCTGGTCAAGCGGACGCCCGCGACGGGCGATGGTCGCGGACGTCCGCGCGTGTCCACGCGCATGGCGACGCGCAAGCTCCGCCATATTTAAAGCAATGGATGCAAGCCGCGAGATCTAGATCGGTCGTTTTGGAAAACCTTGGGAGAGGCCTATGTTCAGCAGTGGACGCTATGCGGCTGAAATGATGATTTAAAAAATAAGACATACCCGGGCTGATCTCTATGCACCACCCCTGACCTCTTTGCTGTCACTTGGTTATTAAAACCTTTTTGCTGTAGGTTTATTGACATGAATATATAGACTCGGCATCATGAAGTTATCTCGGCATCTTCAAACACGGCCATGTCCTTTTTGGTAATATAGAATAAACACGAGAGTAGTACAGAAAGGTCAATATATTTTTACATACCTACGAGTACGTGGTTCAAATTAAAACCTACATATATTTTAATAAATGCGGATGTTGATAAGTATGGCTGGATGTACGGATGGGTGTATGGATGGTTGTATGGTTGTATAGATTTTTAGATTGTAGAATCACGACTATCATATTTATAAAGGTAAAAGTTAAACTGCACATATCTGTTTCTTTGGTAACCTTTTATTATTCTTACTTAATTTCTTAACATAATGTTTTGCACTAGAAGAAAGTGATTTCTTGTACTTGTATACCTTTTTGTTTTTTTTTCTTTGTTAGCTAACTCTGTATTTAATGTATTATATAATCATATACGTAAGTATTGGGTCTAAATTACATATGTTTATTTAGATTACATATATGAAGATTTGTAATCGGCTTATAGTTATATAATAATTTATCAAAATCGATTTAGCCGCGTAGCAGTTACGAGGAAACAGAATTATAGGGACAAACATAATAAAACATCAAAAATGTGTAAGCGGCCATCTTGGATCCAAAATCTGATAGCAGTTTCAAGTTGCGCGGGGCACTTGTAGGGGTACAGCCCCCACATACAAAATTTTTGAGCCCTCGGATCGGAGCTCCTAGTAAGACGTTACGAGATATGACTTAATTTTATAAAGGACTAGCTGTGCCCGCGACTTCGTTCGCGTGGTTGTCGGAACGTAATGTTATATGCCTAAGCCTAAAGCCTTCCTCTATAAATGGACTACCCAACAAAAAAAGAATTTTTCAAATCGGACCATTAGTTCCTGAGATTAGCGCGTTCAAACAAACAAACAAACAAACTCTTCCACTTTATAATATTAGTATAGATGTATAGGATTTTAGGAAACTTTTGCAAAGCATTTATAGCATATGTAGATAAAAATTATAAAACTTAAACATTTTTAAACGTTTTACAAACATTAGTAACTGAGTAGCAAACAAATAGTTTTTGATGCTTCCATGAAGAAAGTAAAATGTAGGCATATTTATGATGTCTACATTTCACTTCTGTTTTGTTAGTCTATGAAGAATCATTCCATCGGTTGACAGATCATTCACTCATTTCATTCATTATGGCAGCCGAAATTTTGCAATCGGTATTTAATTTTCAATCAATGAAATCTAGTTACTTACCGATGGAAAGTTATTCCTTCATATTTTGCTTTGTTCTTTGAATTACTAGTGCAGTATCTCAACACACACCAAGGCATTTTTGACTAAGTTGACAGTGTTTTCTTTAATGAATTGTGGAGTGTTTTATGCGCGTATTGCTAGCGAGTGACTAATGTGAGGTTAACAGTGATAGCATATGATGAACAGAACACAACTGTTGTATGTGGCGTCTTCTCTAGTACGTAATATATAGATCTCGTTGATTGACATTTAGAGGTTATTATAAAAAATAAAACAATTTTAAATTTCAAACTATTACCAAGCTACATAGACAACCTATATACAACTTATTGTAATTGTTGAGTCGTGATTTTTTATAAAAATGGATCCTGTTCAGCAGAGGGCGGTAATAAAATATCTCCAAAAAAAGGGTATGACGCCATGAATTTGAATTCATGAAGATATTGTGGCAACTGTGGGAGAGTGTGTAGTATCCTATGACATAGTCAAACGTTGGTGTCAAGAGTTTAAGTGTGGGAAGATCACAGACCTAGAATCGCGCGGGAAGATCAACTTGTGAAAACCAACATGGCGGTGGACCTCCTGTAACGGTTACTACAGACCAAAACATTAAAAAAGTTCACGATATAGTGTTAAAAGACTTGCGAATACGCATCAGGCAAATTGGTGAAGAGACTGGCTTGTCATATCATGTGGTACAAGAGATACTTACTAAAGAATTGGGCATGAAAAAGATCACTGCAAGATGGTGCCTCGAATGTTGACCATTGATCAGAAATGACATCGGGTATTGATTTGCAAGCGTCTGTTGGATATGTCTTCCTCTTAAATTTAAGACTTGCTCTTGTCGGTGGAGTTAAGTGGAGATCCCTCCATTCCTCTCTTCTCTCTGCCATCTTTTTAATGTCTTGGTAGGACCTTACTCCTACTCTTAATCTGAATAGATTGTCATGCCTTATTAGATGTCCAATAATCTTCCCTCTTCTATTTTCAATAGTTTTTAAATAATTTCTCCTCTCTCCCACTCTTTTTAGCACCTTTTCATTGCTTATTCTATCAATCCAGTAGGATATGGACCAACAGCTTTACGTGCCTTCCGAAGCTCGAAATCATCTTTCTTTTCGGATAATCAGGTGATTCAAGCCTGCAATATCCTAACTAGACTGGAAACAACTTTTCACAAAGTATGCTTCCCAGTGGGATTTGAACCCACAACCTCCGGATCACAAGGCAAACGCCTTGACCACTGTACCACGGAGGCAGTCAGGTGGTTTTTTCAGAGGTCGGACAAAATGTTTTCCAGGTGGCTATTGAAATGTTGGAACACCGATGGAATAAGTGTATCAGTGTGGAGGGAGACTATGTAGAAAAATAAAAAATAAATCTTGAATGTAGTTTGATTGTAAGATGGTTAGGGGTGGAACATAGGGATCAGCCCTCGTCATAACATACAATAATATCTTGTTCTTAGAACTGTTACTAGTCTTAAAATGTACCAGAGCCACGTACTGATTTCCCTTAAGGCCGTACCTAAATTTTCCGGGGTCCAGTGCTGCCCCTATTTAAAATAAATGATTTCAAAGAAAACGGAGACATTATTTAAAATTCTGCTACTACCAAGTCCTAGATAACCCTTCAAAGTATTTTATGAACTACTGTTTACAGTTTATAATGAGAACATTAAGCTTTGCTACGCACATTTGCCAAAAGTGGCCGTTTTTCGCAAATGTGCGTGGTAAAGCTTAACGTTCTCACTTTAAACTGTAAACAGTGGTTCATAAAATAGTTTAAAGGGTTATCTAGGTTTTACTAGCTCAAAATTTTAAATGATGTCTCCGTTTCCTTACAAATAATTTATTTCAAATGGGGCCGCACTGGACTCCGTATATCGTCTTAATTTGCGTAGCAAATAAACTGGTTCTACCTGATGGATGAGCCAAACAAATTTTTTTCAGTCATTCATTTTACATACTTCCATGCTGGTCTGGGAGAAAAGATAAAATCTTAGAATGTACCAGCTGCTTCTCTTTCGCTCAGATCGAGGAAATTTGCGAAAATACAAATCATGTTAAGGCGAAGATATAGGCAAATGGCCTTGAAGTGTGAAATAAATTGTTAACTCGTAAATATGGTAATAATTTTCATATTGCTCTTCGTCATGCACTAGATAGCCCTTTAAATTATTTTATGAACTGCCGTTGATACTATTATTGGTGATCCGTCTAGCTTTAAAACTTGCCGTAGCCACTTTTGGCGGAAGCAAGTTTTAAAGCTAGACGGACTAATGTAAATACTTTTAACGGTGGTTCATAAAGTAATTTAAAGGGCTATCTAGTGCATGACGAAGAGCAATATGGAAATTAACCCCATATTTACGAGTTAATAATTTATTTCAAATGAGGGCGCCACTTCAAGGTCATTTGCCTATACCTCCACCTTAATAGGCGATGATGCGGCTAGCAACCCATCACTATTTTTCCTTTTTCCACCTTCTCGTCCACCATTACGCTAAAAGTGGGTCTTAGCTCTGTTTGCCGCCAGACCCAAATTGCTCTGTCTGCCCCACTAGGCGTACAGACGTGATAGTAAGAATGTACTTATTCATTTTACACGGCAGAATGACAATCAAATAAAAAACATTTAAGAGTTAAATAAATATTTCATTTTTACAGGGAAATATTAAGGCTACGTTGCGTCACTAGTACATATACAACGAGGAAGGGTCATACCCGTAATAAATCGAACCACGGTCTATACTAGATCACTAAAGTATAATAAAATTAAAATGACAGTTAAAAAAACCAAAAAAAAACGACATTCCCGTACATACATACCTATTGCCCGGGCGGCTGCACACTTTTATATGGAATTGCACAATATCCTATAATGCTCTAGTATAGACAGTGATCCTATAATGCTCTAGTAAAGACAGTGGTTCGATTTATTACGGGTATGTCCCTTCCACATTGTATATTTTTCAACATAGGCACAAAGTAGGAGCAATAATGTCAACTACTCGTCAACATCAGCGTGGCACTTGGCTTTCCATGTGTCGTAGTCCCAGGCGTTTTTCCTCGTCAACTCAACGAATTTGTCATAGTAGCATATTCTTTTTTCACCTTCTTCACACCCCATCACAGTAAACAAATAAGAATAAATCATACCCTGACCATGCGAATCCATTGGGTTTGCTATGTTGAATCTTGGCTGAAAAAAAAAATACATACACGTCGAATTGATAACCTCCTCCTTTTTTTGAAGTCGGTTAAAAATGTAAGTTAATAGGTTTACTAGTGTGAAAAATTAAGTACATGCCTTGGTCTTACGAGGCCTGTACTCAACGATCCTGATGACCATTAGTCGTGAGATTTCTCCCACAGTAGAGTCACCTACGCAACGCAGACAAAGATTTAACTAATTTTCAGTAGGATTAGTTAGGCGATTCCCCCACTGGCAACGCGTCCCGCTGCGGTGCGCAGATCAGCTGATTCCGCGCGCGGCGACGGAGGCTTAGATCTGCGTCACCAAGCGATTCAATCTGCTTGTCCGAGCGGAGCGGCAGTGTACGACGACGGCCCCGCGTCAGATATTCACTTTACAGTCCATTGTCGTGGAGAATGGATATCGAACTCATTCAAGATGCTTTCTTGAATGAGTGCGGTAGAGTTCTTTTTTCTTTGTCACAACACGCGCGGTAACGCGGAGCAGTGTGTTACTACCCCTGTTTGCGGGGTGGGGACCCCGCAAATTGGCAGAATCTGCGCGCGGGACGAACACCGCACTTTGACGCGTTGTCAGTGTGTTGGACTAGGCGTGTTTTCTATACAAATTGAGATACTTGCATACAATGTTAAAATCTGCGGCTCCGCGCTACGCGACGTCGGAGTCGGTGCAGTGTGATCATCGCCCTATCAAGCCGTGTGGTTTCCGGCAGAGTATTTAGAATAGGACCACTCCAAGTCTTCTCGTCGATGTCGTAGAAGGTGACTTAGGGAATCTCGTACAAGCTAAACAAAGCTTATAAACATCAATGAGACCTCTCCAACCCCTCTGGCCAGCTTGGAGAGTATAGGCCAAATCCTCTGCTCTGGCTAATATATGGCTCTGGTAGTACAGAGAAGGTCGTGCTTCTGCAGTGGAAGACTAAAAAGATCTGACGATGATGATGATGAGTTATCGAGCTATCAGCTCGATAACTAATCACCGGCAATCAGTCTACGAGTGCGGATCAGAAACAGGAAGGACTGGCGCGTTCACGATGGACTGAACGCATTTTGCCAGTCGGCCACTCAAACACTTTGTCAAAGCTGATTTCAAGTGTCCAAAGCCGGGGTTCGACCCTGTGGGAGCCCTTTGCACTGTCAGGGTTGCTACACACTTATTCGGGCCGCCATTGTCGGTTCTGTAGTATTTATCGAACAACAAAACTGATCCGAATCAATTATATCGCCTTTTGTCAGAAAATCATCTACATATATTCGATTTTACAGCCCAGCTGTGCCATTGGTGCCAATAATTTGGCAAATGTTGGTCCCGCCTTAAGGCCCCGTCAGTTCAGAGCCAAGAATACTGTGAGTGTTTTTGTAAAATCACTGTAATTAAACTACTACAGTTTATTTCTTAAAAATTTAAGGCTTTTCTACAGACACCTACAATGTCCAAAACACGATTAAGCATTTTTGGCTTGATAGAAAAAAATCACAAACATACCTCTAAATTTATCTAAATTTACCATTATTTGACATATTAGTATTTTATACAATCACCTTTTTATATGAAAACTATACTACAAAATGTAGAACCTATATTACTAGTCGATTTCGCTACAAAAAAATTATAAATATAATACAAAAAAGAAAAGAAATAAAACACTGCGAAATATCGTCGAGCACGGGTCCGGGCCTTTGTTCGCTCTCGACGAATATTTCACTGTGTTTTATTTATTATTTTTTGTGAGCTGTAAAATGCCCATCAGCATCAGCATATTACTATGATATCACCTAGTGGAGACACGTTTATAGAAGCAGTGTTGAATTAGGTGACACGATTAAGGCCGTACCTAAATTTTCCGAGGTCCAGTGCTGCCCCCATTTAAAATAAATCATTTCAAAGAAAACGGAGACATCATTTAAAATGTTGCTACTACCAAGTCCTAGATAACCCTTCAAAGTATTTTATGAACTACTGTTTACAGTTTAAAGCGAGAACGTTAAGCTTTACTACGCACATTTGCGAAAAACGGCCACTTTTGGCTAATGTGCGTAGTAGTAAAGCTTAACGTTCTCATTATGAACTGCAAACAGTAGTTCATAAAAGACTTTGAAGGGTTATCTAGGACTTGGTAGTAGCAAAATTTCAAATAATATCTCCGTTTTCTTTGAAATGATTTATTTTAAATGGGGGCAGCACTAGACCTTGGAAAATTCAGGTACGGCCTTAAATAGTCGCCAGTAGTAGGGGAGCCCAAGAGCGGATTTTGGGATTTACTCGAGCGCGTCAGATAAACATGCAGTCGTGTCATGTCAGGATGACAGTACAATATAACGATATCATATTGATAAACTGATGGTGGAACCGGGAGGTAGCCATAGGAACTCAGTAACGAAACGACGAAAACCTATCGTATTTAAGCTCATTTGATTTGTCCTGACTAGTACTTTGGTCTCACAATAAAAGCTTTTAGAAAAAAAATAATCTTATTAAATAATAAAATAAGAAATGGTGAAAAAATTCCACGTGAGCAGGACTTGAACCTTGTGTAATTTGAGTACTTTAGTACTGCATCTTGAATGCCTAATAACCCTATATAAAAATATTCTTTTCTTAATCTGACGGTTTAAATAGTTTTTATTTTAAATCGTCAGATTTAGAATACCCCTCCAAATAATCGTCATATTGCCAAGCACGACTAGAATATCAAGCTAAATCGTATGCATAATGATCTGACACGCGCGCATGAGTATTAAGTGTAATTGTTCGTTTAAAAACCTGTAAAACCTGTAGACGCTTCCTCCATCGGTGAAAAGGAACACATTATATATAACCTTTTATTCTTCTTATCCTTAAAATCCAACAGGTCCTTACGACGCTCGAGTAAATCTTAATTTAGTATCTTGAGCTCCCCTACTACAATAGATGCAATGCCTTTTGCGCTTACCACAACGAAAATCTTCCCGGTTGAATTCTCTCTCCTCAGTTCTAGAGTAAATTCTTGTGAAACTGCTACAGCGAAAGAAGGACCATGTAAACTCATTTTTGATATTGCGTAAGCAACATCCGGCTCAGTTGCATATACTTTCACTCGTTGGCTCACGTCTTCGCCTGCTGCTATTTTGTCAGCGTCTTTGAAAAACTCGTTGAACAGGACACCTGTTAATACGATCAAACTTGAAAATTACGACCTCCGAGGTGCATCGGTATAACCACGCTAGTCCGCCACTTGAAGTTTCTGGGTTGAATCTCTAGTCAAGGCAAGTTGGAAAATGGCCTTATTCAAATTGTCCAGGAACTTTGGTGTTTATCTTCAATATTATTTTTAGTTAAATACAAATATTTTAATGGCAATGGTGATTCGTTTCAACTTTTTCCAATAAATGTATACCTATGTTACGCTAAAGATCGAATTCGCTCATTGAAAGCTCAGCTCAGCGAAATAATAGACCACAACGCGTTGTGGTTATTGTAAACCGTAATTTTCATCTATTGCCAATCACAGAACGACCACATCGCGAATTTCGTGTCGTGGCCTTTACCAAAACGGCTACAACGCGTTGTGGCAATCACAGAACGACCACATCGCGAAATTCGTGTCGTGGCCCTTACTAAAACGGCTACAACGCGTTGTGGCAATCACAGAACGACCACATCGCGAAATTCGTGTCGTGGCCCTTACTAAAACGGCCACAACGCGTTGTGGTAATGCACAAAAGCCATGACGCAAAATTACGTATTAATGTATTCAAGTAATTTCAACGGTTGCTGTCTATCTAATCAAAACCGACCAATGAGGGACAATTTACAATTTTACTTTTGTTTGTTTGTTTAATTTCTTTATTGCACAAAAATTACATTTGAATGTACATTATTTAATACAAAGGGAAAAAGTAATAACTTGTACAAAGGCGGACTTATCTCAAGAAGGGATCTCTTCCAGTCAACCCAGTCTTCAAAAGGTTACATATTTTTGGAATGGGTGAAGTTTCAATATAAATACAAAGAAATTTTGAAAATCCTAATACTAACTTAAAATCATAAAATCTAAAATACTAAAAAAACATAAAAACAAATAAAAAGATATGACATCTTTTTTAATAATTAAATATTTTTATATAATATATATACATACATGTATATAAGCATATGTATAAAATAAATATATAATATACTAAATATAAACACTGAATGCTTAAAGTATTTTCTCAGTCGGTTTTTAAAAGACCCAATAGAGGAAGCCATTTTAATGTCAACAGGAAGAGCATTCCACAGCCGAGCGGCAAAATCCGGAAACGACTTGGAATACTTTTCAGAAGAATGACCTGGTATCTGCAAAGTCGGTACATCACTAGCACTTTTAAATTTAATTTTTGTGATAAAATAGGACAAATTGTGAACCCTGTCTGGATTGCTTACAATTTGATGGTTACATGGATAGATTATAAATCATCATTCGTTATATTGTAAACAGTACTGTACAGTTCTTAATTTACCGACAGTTTAAAATCTCACGTAATAGGTTCTGAATTGTCGCTGTTCACAATCAAACGGTAACATATATATGAACAAATCATTTGTTTTACTTTATTCATGGGCAGAGAATGGGTTAAGTTTAATTTTTTTTATTAAATTAGATACACTTACTAACCAGCAACATACGGGTCATATTTATTGCTATCATAGAGGATATTGTAGGCATCGTTAGCGGCCATTGCTATGCGGTCCGGCCACATATTTTCATCAATTTCAACAGGAATGGGGATTCCCAAATATACCTAAAAAAAAACATTTTAAAAATACAAGAGAGAACATGTTTCTTATTAGTGGTAATAGGTGTTAGTGGGCGCGGTTGGGCGACCGCCCAGGGCGCCAGATACAAAGGGGCGACGGGGGGCGTTTTTGGGCAAGGGGGGTCACAGGTAATGATAAATATATAACCCCCCCGTAGGCAGAAAGAAATCCTATATATTAAACCCTAAAGCCTATAAGATTGACTTGATATCCGTAGCGCCATCTATAATTTGTAAGAGAAAGCCTTGACTTTCAAGCGTTAGCTCCCAATAACGTGAAGATATAGGCAAAATGGCCTTGAAGTGAAATAAATTGTTAACTCGTAAATATGGTGATAATTTCCATATTGCTCTTCGTCATGCACTAGATAGCACTTTAAATTATTTTATGAATCACCGTTGAAAATATTTACATTAGTCCGACTAGCTTTAAAACTTGCCTCCGCTAAAAGTGACCACGGCAAGTTTTAAAGCTAGACGGATCACCAATAATATTGTAACGGCAATTCATTAAATAATTTAAAGTGCTATCTAGTGCATGACGAAGAGCAATATGGAAATTATCACCATTCAAATGAGGGCGCTATTTCAAGGCCATTTGCCTATACCTTCACCGGTTTCAACGGCTAAATCGATAATCATCAAACATATTGTCGCGTAGGATGATGAATGACAATGTCAACGTAACGAATTCGAACAATAAAAAAGTTCACCTAAAGGAAAATTTCATCATTTACGTCAGAGCGATGTTGGCCTAGCGGTCTATGCATTGGGCTGCGAATCGAAAGACCCCGGTTCAAATCACAGTCAGGAATAGTGTTTTTGAAGTACTGAAAGAAGTTTCTAGATAACTCTAGACCAAATGGAAAAGAAAATACGGGACAGAAGATGAGTGAGAGAGAAAATTAGTGATTTGATTATGGAACATTGATGCGACTTTGTTCGTATTCAGGGGGTATATAAGCAGTACAAGGCGCGGCCAAGGGCAGTTTTAGTGGAGAAGTGAAATCCGAAGAAAGAAGAAAAGTACTAGTAGTGAGTAAAAGTGAAAAGTGAGTAGTGAGTAAAAGTGAAGTGGACATTGCAGTGACAGTACAGTGAAGTGGACGGTGCACTACTGTGACGTTTCCGCATACGGTGATACGCGTAAGGTGTGGAAAGAGGTCTGTCAATTACTGGACCACAAAGGTTGTAAATAAAGGTACGATTTCATAGAATTGTCGTTTCCTTTCCTATCCCCAACCTACTCGTAACAATATCTAAGAACCACCGCAAGGGGACTTGTATCACGGAAAAAACACCGCATCGTAATAGGTGCATCCGTTCGACCACTACAATGCCACAGACAGACAGATAGACCGACGGATATTAGCGTTAAACTTATAACACCTCTCTTTTTTATCGGGAGTTAAAAACCAGATGTAAAGATACATATAATGTCATGAAAAATGTGACCAGAAATAAAATTTGTGTTTTGTGTGCCCTTGAAAAGGTTGTTGTTGTACCTATACCTATACTACACGAACAATCGGTAATGCAGCACGATGCCACATGTATATTACTACCATATTTTCAAGGTAAGATATCTTAATTATTATTTTTAATAGCATTACAATGCTCAATTTTTTTCAATGTATGTTTGACAACGCGATATCTTTGCCAATTGTGAACTGATTTTGATGATTCATTTGTTATTTGAAAGCCTTTACTACAAAGTTGGTCCCATTTTTATTTGGTGAAGGTATGATAAAGAACTTTGGAGATATGGAAGAAAGTCCTAAAAAAATTGAAGTCGGTTGATTTTTTGTTAAAAATTTTGATTTTTTGTTAAAAATTTAATTATTATTTATTCAGGGACTCACATTACGAATGATTTGCGCGAGTATTTTCAAACGGGCGCATTTTTGAATCGATCGTATGCGAAGGATTTGCAACGAGTGGCTGAACCACTCGTAATTTTGACATTTGTAGCGTACAAATGTCAATGAAACGTTCCATAGAGAATCTGTTCCGTTTCACGCTGCTTTTTTATTTTTGTTAAATTGTTAAGAAAACCATTGACAAATTTATGATATTTTCTGCGTAATCCAATATACTTCTCGCTGACACGGCGGTTTTAAAAATACGATGCCATTGCCGACGGAATTCGTCGGAACGCGAGTGGTGAGTTGGAAAACTACACGTTTTGTGTTTCGCTCTACACGTTTTGTGTTTCGCTGAGTCCCTGAATGAAAAATAGCACTCCTGACATGTCTTGTGCCAAAACTTGTCACATTGTCACTTTGATCGCTATCTCTTTTGCTTTTGTGAGAGTGACACTCTGGAATGACAGTTATCGGTTTATTTGTGGCACTCTGCTATGGTGGTCTTTTTCAAAGATAACCTCTTTTTCAAAGATAACCTGTCTTTTTAGGGACTGGTAAAATCGATGAGTAAAAAGAAGGTGTGCTTTTTGAATAGGGATAAAAATAAATAAACGGGCAAGTGCGAGTCGAACTCGTACATGAAGGGTTAAAGAAACACTTTTTTTGTATGACGACCCCCTTTAATTTTTAACTTTAATTTTATTTTGCACGCCTCATAAGCGAAGCGCATGAGGTTCGCGAGGAGCGCTCTACTCTCGCCTTACAAAAATCAAGTGATTTTTTTAACTACATAAATGTGTCTCTATTTATTTTCTATCGCACTTGTACAATAATATGACATTTTTAAAAGACATTTTGCCTTTGAATTAAATAAAAAAATGTTTAATAAATCATTTTGTGGACGTCTGTGTGTTTGTATGTATGGAAACTGGCGTGGTCACGATAACTCCCGAAAAACTTATCTGATCAAGTCCATTTTTTTATACGCTTCAGTATTATCCAAAACTAAGTCCTTTCAAAGATCACGGTCTAATTCAATGTAGTTTAATCGTAATTATTATTATAAAAATACAGGTGACATATTAAAAATAATTTTGGATGTGAGGTTTGTTGAAAGAGTTGATACCTATGTATGATGAGTACGAATGTGTAACTGGCAAGTAAGAAAAGAAGTAAAAAGAAATTTGAATAAAGAATGTTGTGATTTTGTTTGTTTTATTAAATATGAAAGACGAATAAATGTAAAAGAAGCGATAAGTTAGTTAATATTTCATTTAAATTGCATTAACTAATTGAGAATGAAAAGAACAATCAGTGGTAACACTTTTCTTGACATTCGTGACGTAGTCTTGTGTCTTTTTCTTGTTTTTGCTTAGTTTTTTTGAGATTTCTCAAAATCTACCGGTCCGAATCGGTTTAAATTCACAGGAAATCTGAGTTGTATAGAACTCTTTGGAAAGCTACTTGTTTGGTTCCGATCGGTTTAGTTGTTCAAGAGTTATAAGCGGGTCACATACACACCACACACACACATACGGATAGGGTGCATGACACTTGCTCGTGAGTGGTCAGGGAAGATCCCTGAGACCTTTAAACGTCGAGATCTGATGAAAACTTGACTTTTCAAAAACGGGGTGAAACTAATAACGTCCCGAATTTTGAAAATTTTAAATTTTCTCAGCGGGAAGTTAAAAATAAAAGTTAAAAATAATCTCCAGTCGTACACATACTTTTCTTCGTTTTAAGTTAGCAATAAAACAATCAAAATCAATTTAATTGTGAAAAATAAGATAATGAGGCGTGCACTTTTGGATTTTCCAAACTATTTAACTTTTTTTTTATTTTTAGTATTTGTTGTTATAGCAGCCACAGTAATACATAATCGGTGAAAATTTCAAGTGCTTCTATTTCTATTACGGTTCAAGAGATAGAGCCCTATGACAGACGGACAGACGGACAGACAGCGGAGTCTCAGTAATACGGTTACGTTTGCACCCTTTGGGTACGGAACCCTAAAAATTAAAACATGATTTGGCACCAAAAATCCGCCATTTTGTTTTTTTTTTACATAATTGATATAGCCAGTGTCACCCACAATTACTCGTAAGACGAATCTTACAACACCTCTCAAGCTAAAATCCATCCAGCCATTATAGTATGTATTATTATATAATACATACTATAATCATACAATATATAAGCCTGCAGAGCGTGCCAAAGAAATTTACATTTAAACATGCATACACTCCAAAAACATAACCCTCCTTCTGGCGTAGTCGGGTAAAAAACAAACCTGCGCCATTAGAGTATAAAAAATATCGATCATGTACATCGGTTTCTCGGTGATATTGAATCCGGCTCCAGTTACTTTCGTCATCGCATCCATGACGTCTTTGTGTTTGAGCATTTCCGGGTAGAAGCCTTCGCGCCTCTTTTTGAAAGCTTTTTGAAGAACAGGGCAGCTTTCAAGTGGTGTGTTCTGAAAGATATTAGAAAATATTATATTCGAGATGTTTCTTAATTATATATAAAAACTTTCAAGCGCTGTCGCCAAACTGGACGTGCCGCACCGCATTGTCTTTATTTCTCTTAGCGTAATAATGACAAAGAATATATACACATATAAATCCCCCACAAATATTTCCAGGTTATCCTTGCTAGCTGCCGTCGTTTGAAACAGGATTACTGAAGTCTTGTTCGGATTAGGCTATAGATTATTTGCAGTGAACCATTCCTCAAAGGCCCTTATAGAGCGATTTATCTTTTCGTTGAGCTCACACATGTTTGGAGCCGAAAAAACTGCGTTCGTGTCGTCTGCATAAAGTACAATCTTAATAGATGGTTCTATTTTTTGCATATAATTAACGAGATCATTCAAAAATACTAGGAAACGTATAGGGCCCGGTATAGATCCTTGAGGAACACCTTGTCATTTTTGACCTGTACACCTTTTCGTATCCCTTTTCGTTAACCTTCATCTCAACATATTGTTTGCGATTACCAAGGTATGACTCAATGAACTTTAATGCTGTGCCTGTTATCCCATAAAAATCCAGGTTTTTTATGTGTAGGTCATGGTCAACTGTATCAAAAGCAGCACTCAAGTCCAGAAAAAGCCCAGATTCCAGATTTTGTTTATTTCAATTTCTATAATATGATCTGGTCTTCCAAAATACAATTTCAATGTGTCGATGATGCTTTACAGGTCTGTAGCATTTACTAGGAGAGCGGATACAGCGTCTTGCGCTCGGCCCTTGAGACATCGTGATAGACGAGTTATGTTCTCTTCGTCGGTGTATCCGCACAGTTTAGTAGGGGATACAGACTGGCTATAAAAAAGCGGCCAATCTTCTGGGTCACCTGCGAACGGCGGCAAATCCTTCGCCGATGTCTGTCTAGACAATAATTTGGACCTAGCTAAGCCACAGTACAGCGACTGGCATTCTTGCCACAACAGTTTTAAGAAATTTGTTGATAAGTATATATTTTTGTTTTTTGTCTAATTTGTTAATGTCCAGCCATGTGTTTCCCGGCAGAATAGAATGGGACCACTCCAAGTCTTCCGTGGATGTCGTAGAAGGCGACGTAGGAAACACAATCTAAACAAAGCATATAACATTAATGAGACCTCTCCAACCCGTCTGGCCAGCGTGGAGAGTGTAGACCAAATCCTCTGGCTAATATATGGCTCTGGTAGTACAGAGAGGGTCGTGCTCCTGCAGTGGAGACTAAAAGTAAAAGACCTGATGATAAAGCTTAATATGACATGACAGTCTATTCACAAGAATAGTAGAAGGAAAAATAAAAGGGAGACGAGGAAGGGGAAGACCAAGGATGAAGTTTTTCCAACAAGTTAACGAAGGGTTAGGAGTAAGGTCCTACCAAGACATTAAAAAGATGGCAGAGAGTAGAGAAGAATGGAGGCATCTCCTCTAAACTCCACCGACAAGAGCAAGTTAAAAGCAAGAAAGACATGCCTCACGTGCAATTTTTTATTGTTTAAAAATACTCCGTGCACTTACAGTTCCCAATGCGTGCAAGTGCACGGAGTATTTTTAAACAATAAAAAATCTCCAGTTCATTCACTCAAATAGTTTGCAGTCTATCAATGCGCCACCAAAGCGGTGTTTTTGAAGGAGCCCGTCTTCAAACCATTTGAAAGAATAAATTGTACAATGTATGTATATTGAACTACCGTTTCAATTAAAACGAACAAGATAATCATATAAGCGTTCTGCGTTCCCGGTCGCATCTACAGCTGTGCTGCTTCGGGGTGCTCTTGCGTTTTTTCTCCTCTAAATATAACATGTCAATGGTCACCAAAGGATGTTAAAGACCATGCGAAGAAGATAGCCGTGACAGTTTAGTTTTGGATATAGTTTTACCTCCAACCGCCTACCTGACGGCAAATGTCTTTGGGAATGTATTTGTGCAAAAAGTTTAACAACCGGCCGCCACTTGACATTGAAAATGCAGTTTTAGCACGTGTTAAAATTGTAAAAAGCGACATCTGTTCGTCACCACATGACACTGTTAATGACCCTCTATAAGCACCACTACAAAGCATCTAAAACACTGCTATTACAAGTCATTGACAGTTCACCCGGTTTCCAACAGATGGCGCTTTCCCGCTTACTATAAAAGGAACGAATTTTATTATATGAGCTCTCTTTCGCATTATTGCGTCTCTCCTGTACAAACCGCAAATACAAGCCTGCCACCACACCACTAGACTACTCATTTCTCGCCAGCACGAGATATTTGTGCTTTAATTCAATTCAAAATATCTTTATTATCATAGGATATTTAAAATATCTCTTAATAATAGTCACTTTGTTTTGTTTTGCACAAATGTTGACGTCAAATCGTTACTTAAGCTAAGTTTACGCCGCTTCCTAGGCGCAAGCGCAGAAGAAGCGGCAACAAACTGCACTGCACGTTTTCTCCAAAGACGTCAACTAACAAACTAAAAACTTAAAATTAGTTATAGAGATGGACAGAGATTACACTGTTTATTATGTCATAATTAAATTGAATTATAAGAATTACGAAATTTAAAATAATGTCAATTTGTAAATTTAGTATGTACCAATGTACCTAAATTATGACATGTCTAAGTATACAAACCTTTAAGAGGGACCCGCGCCAAGCTCAAGCCAGACCTTTTTGTCTTTAAGATAGTCATCGGTCCTATAATAAGCCTTCTCACAAAGTACTTTCTTTACATAAGCTTTGAATTTTCTGTCTGGCATATCAAGGACCGATTCTAACAATTTATTATAAAAAGTATACACTTCCCCATAAAAGACTTACTGACTGTATTCAGCCTGTAATACGGGCTAACTAAGTCATTCTAATTACGTAAATTTCTATCTGTAAAATCACTTAAGTACTTTATTGAACATGGAAATATTTTTCCTTACATACATTATATTTTCAAATATGAATTGTGATGCAAAAGTAAGTATACCTATTTCCTTGAATAGTTCCCTCAGTGAGTCTCTCGATCCTAAACCGTAAATAGCACGAATTGCTCTTTTTTGTAAAAGAAAAATAGTCTGAATGTCGGCTGCACTCCCCCATAGAAGTATCCCGTAAGACATTAGACTGTGAAAGTAACTAAAGTACACTTTTCTAGCAGTTGCTACATCTGTCAATTGTCTTATTCTCCTAACAGCGTAAGCCGCAGAGCTAAGCCTATTAGAAAGTTTAGTTATATGAGCGCCCCATTGAAGTTTCGAATCAATTGTGATTCCTAAAAAGGTAGTACTTTCAACCAGATCGAGTTTCTGACCATTAATTAGTATGTCAACGCAGGCTTGATTCACATTAGGAAGAGAGAATCGAATGCATTGGGTCTTGTTCGCATTTAACATGAGGTTATTGGCCGAAAACCAATCAGAAATTAAAGATAAGGTGCTGTTCACCGCGCTATGCATCACTGTTATGTCGATCTATTTTAAATATTAGCGAGGTGTCATCAGCAAACAGCACCATGTCAGCCTCTTTCTCAACCATGTAAGGCAAGTCATTGACATAAACTAAGAAAAGGAACGGTCCTAGAATTGAACCTTGGGGAACGCCCATTTTCACATTAGACCCGTGTGATTTTACGCCGTTTATATCAACAGTTTGAAGCCTATCTGTTAAGTGAGATTCTATTAATTTAATTGACTTATCATCAAAACCGTATTGACGAAATTTGAGCAAAAGTGTTGGACAAAAGCTTTGTCCTTTACAGCCTCGCCTTTTCGCCTCTTCTACAGGAAGAGATGAAGAAGTGGTCTAGGCCGAAAGCCACACGTCCAGTTTCAATTAAAATATATTTAGCTTGATTCATCAGTAAAAATTTTTTAGTTGAACTTTATTTAGGTCCCATAGTGGGCAAAAGCTCTCGAGACTGCCTACGTGGTCCAGTAGTCACCTTGTAATCCGGAGGTCGTAGGTCTAAATCCCACTGGGAAGCACACTTTGTGAAAAGTTGTTTCCAGTCTGGTTAGGATACTGCAGGCTTGAATCACCTGATTATCGGATAATGATTTCGGAAGGTACACAAAACAGTGGATCCTGAACTCTATCTAGCGTTTGATTAAACCTATCCTAGGATTGGTTCTGGTCCACCCTTTGGGTTGTGGAGGTCAGATGGCAGTCGCTCTGTGTAAAACCAGTAACCTCGTCAAATCACCTAGTTTAGGTAGCAGACCCCGTTCTCTAAAGCGTTACCGCTGAGGCTGCAACCGGGAATATGGTCGGATGATGATGATGAGTTGTGCAAAAGCAGAACTTACGAAATCATCCTCCTTAGGCACAGTGGTATACGGAACAGGTGTCCAATAAGAACGAGTGTCCCACTTTCTCGCTGCCGGATACACCGCCGCCAAAGTCGTCAGCATGGACATCTTATGTCTATCGGAGTCGATGGAACGAAAGTAGACATTAGACTCGTTGTAACTTTTACCAAGCAAGTCATCGTAAAAAAACTGGAGGGTCCAACCTATCACGTAGGCACGTCTCATCCCAATCTGAAACAAATGATTTTTACTAAGACCAAAAAAGGACAGTGGCACTCCGGGAGCGCCGACAGACAACGTGGTGTCGGTTACGGTGACAGTGTCGGGAATTCAATTGTTTTTTCCATCTCGGAAATTGCCCAACGCGCCTAAAGTTTTCACTTAAAAAAATCACTTCAAAGTTTTAAAAATTTCACTATAAGTACTATAACTCTCTATCCATCCATTTAACATGTCTTTTTTGTGTAAGTACCTAAGTAGTGTAAAAGTTGTTTCTTATTTAATTCTTGAGTACCTAACCTGAAAAATTGATGGGCTTAAATGCGAAGTACGAGTATTGCGGCCCTGGGCTCTGTCTGCAAGTCGAACGAGACCCAAAATATTTTTAGGGATAAAATCGTGATATTAAAAGGAGATTTTAAAAGTGAAGACTTCTTTAGACGCGTTGGGCATTTTTTTGATGGGAAATAACCATTGATACCGCGACATCGTTACCGTTACCGACACCTTTGTATAATTGTTCAAGTTTTCACTCGGTACTCCTGGGGTGCCACTGTTTTTATCTATGTAGTATCATGGACTGAACTTGTTCCAAAAGTTTTACGACCGGCCGCCTGCCTGACGTCAACACTCTTTAAATAAGTATTTAAATATATAGGGACCAATCACACTGACTAAGCTAGTCCCAAAGTAAGTTTTAAACTTGTTTTATGGGATACTAACAACGATACTATATTTTTATGATAGATACATATATAGATAAACACCCAAGACCCAGGACAATTTGAAAAAGGCCATTTTCCAACTTGCCCTCGCTGGGTATCCAACCCAGAACCTCCGGATAAGCGGTCTAGCGTGTTAACCATTACGCCACGGAGGTCGTCTTTGGGAATGTATTTGGGCGAAAAGTTTTACAACCAGCCGTCGCCTGACGTTAACCTTCCTTGGGAATGCAATTGTAGCACGAGATATTTGTGTTTAATCCTTTAGACGTCTCCTACGACATCCACAGGAAGAAATGGAGTGGCCTCATTCTAACCCGGAACCACACGGGGATAAAAACCCACCGTATTGAACGTACTTGGCGTATAAGAGGTAGCAAGTGACTTAAACTTCCACTGCTGAAAAATGCTCCGTGTGTGTTTTGCCGGGGTCCAGTGCTGCCCCCATTTGAAATAAATCATTTCAAAGAAAACGGAGACATCATTTAAAATTTTGCTACTATCAAGTTCTAGATAACCCTTCAAACTATATTGTGAACAACAGTTTATAATGAGAACGTTAAGCTTTATTACTAGGCAAAAGTGGCCGTTTTTCGCAAATGTGCGTAGTTAAGCGTAACGTTTTCACTTTAAACTGTAAACAGTAGTTCATAAAATACTTTGAAAGGTTATCTAGGGCTTGGTAGTAGCAAAATTTAAAATGATGTCCCGTTTTCCTTAAAATGATTTATTTTAAATGGGGGCAGCACTGGATCCCGGAAAATTCAGGTTCGGCCTTAACTTATGGAGCTACTTTGAACGAAACAAAACAGTGATATGTGAAGTCTCCCGTAGTTTTAACCTCTTATTCATAAAAAATATGAAACGTTTGCTACACCTAATTTAGTTAAAATATGTGTTGACATAGTAGGAACGAGACAAAACATATTTTAACTAAAATAGGTTTAGCAAACGTTTCATATTATTATGAATAAGAGGGGTACATAATAGCTCTTGGCCTCTAAGTATAGGTACATACTCGTACGAGTAAAGATAAATAAGTTGCTTATGACTGCCTTGCCTACTTACCCGTGTGGTTCCGGGTTAGAATAGGACCACTCCATCTCTTCCTGTGGATGTCGTAAGAGGCGACTAAAGGACTAAGCACAAACATCTCGTGCTAGAATTGCATTTCCAAAGGGGCTTGACGTCAAGCAGGCGGCTGGTCGTAAAACTAAAGCCAAATCATTTAAACTGGTCCGGCTATTTCCTTTCAATTTTGCATGTTCTTAGGCATACTTGGGTGGCCATTGACGTGCATGTTATATTTGGAGAAGAAAAAGCGGGAAAGCGCACCCCAGGCTCCGAAGCAGTACAGCTGAGGATGCAACCGGGAACGCGCTTAAACGAAGAAGAGGAGATAAGTTGCTAATAAAATAAATAATAAACCTTACCTCGGTAAGTCGGTTATAACCATATCGCTCCACCCGATTTTCCAGTTCCTCAGGGTCCGTGCTGAACCGGATATCTTCCTTGGCCGGAGTTGAATCACCTTCACGGAATACCTGCGTCGTTTATATTATTATTTTAATAAACATCGGCACAAAAGGAGGAACGCTATCAGACTTGGTATATTCGGCCAAATTATGATCATCATCATAATGGTCCGAGCGTATTCCCGGTTGCATCTTCAGCGGTGATGCTTCAGAGCTCGTCCGCGCTAACGCTTTAGAGAACGGGGTCTGCTACCTAAACCTAGGTGATTTGACGAGGTTACTGGTTTTTACACAGAGCGACTGCCGTCTGACCTCCGCAACCCAAAGGGTAGACCAGAACCAATCCTAGGATATAAAAAAAGTCTGGCTTGAGCTTGGCGCGGGTCCCTCTTAAGGTGAAGGGATAAGCAAATGGCCTTGAAGTGTGAAATAAATTGTTAACTTGTAAATATGGTAATATATATAATATATACATACATTCCATATTGCTCTTCGTCATTCACTAGATAGCCCTTTAAATTATTTTATGAACCACCGTTGAAACATTAGTCCGTCTAGCTTTAAAACTTGCCTCCGCCAAAAGTGGCCACGGCAAGTTTTAAAGCTAGACGGATCACCAATAATAGTTTCAACGGCAGTTCATAAAATAATTTAAAAGGATATCTAGTGCATGACGAAGAGCAATATGGAAATTATCACCATATTTACGAGTTAACAATTTATTTCACACTTCAAGGCCATTTGCTTACCTCTTCACCTTAAAGGTTTGTATACTTAGACATGTCATAATTTAGGTACATTGGTACATACTAAATTTACAAATTTTCAAATTGACATTATTTTAAATTTCGTAATTCTTCAATTTAATTATGACATAACCAACAATGTAATCTCAGTCCATCCATATAACTAATTTTAAGTTTTAAGTTTGTTAGTTGACGTCTTTGGAGAAAACGTGCAGTGCAGTTTGTTGCCGCTTCTTCTGCACTTGCGCCTAGGAAGCGGCATAAACTTAGCTGTAAGTAACGATTTGACGTCAACATTTGTGCAAAACAAAACAAAGTGACTATTATTAAGAGATATTATAAATATCCTACGATAATAAAGATATTTAGAGTTTTGAATTGAATTGAATAGGTTTAAACAAACGCTCGATGGCGTTCGGGACCTACAGCTTTACGTACCCTCCGAAGCACGGAATCATCTTTTCAACAATCAGGTGATTCAAGCAAACCTGCAATATCCTAACCAGACTGGACACAACTTTTCACAAAGTATGCTTCCCAGTGGGATTTGAACCCACGATCTCCGGATCACAAGGCGAACGTCTTAACCACTGGACCACGGAGGTAGTAATTCACCCAAATTAAGGTGAAGGTATAGGCAAATGGCCTTGAAGTGGCGCCCTCATTTGAAATAAATTGTTAACTTGTAAATATGGAGATAATTTCCATATTTCTCTTCGTCATGCACTAGATAGCCCTTTACATTATTTTATGAACCACCGTTAAAAGTATTTACATTAGTCCGTCTAGCTTTAAAACTTGCTTTTGCCAAAAGTGGCCACGGCAAGTTTTAAATAATTTAAAGGGCTATCTAGTGCATGACGAAGAGCAATATGGAAATTATCACCATATTTACGAGTTAACAATTTATTTCACACTTCAAGGCCATTTGCCTATATCTTCACCTTAAGATAACAGTGACAAAAGAGAAGGTGACATAGTCTTCTTATTTTGAGTGGATAATACTGATTAAAACCAATTAAGTATTAAAGATTTTTTTACAATAAAACGTGTTTTATAATAAAACGAAACAAGTTTGACACATCTGCCTATCTGTTGCATCATAATAATTAGAGATGAAACGGATAGCAGTTTGGCCGGATACCGGATATTCGGCCGACCATGTGGCCGGATGGCCAGATATCCGGCCGTTGGATATCCAGCGAAACTTAGCCGTTTGCGTAGGCGGCGCGCGAACGATCGGGTGGACTCGGTTCGATTCGGGTCTTGTCGAAACAAAGTTTGCCAAAATCTACCTTTCTGCACCTTGCAGCAGTGTGTATAGCGAAAGACTTTTTTCTGAAGCTGGCCTTATTTATGAAGAGAAACGCAACCGCCTGCTACCTCTCAATGCAGAGAAATTATTATTTATTCACTATAATTTGCCCTTAGTGCAGTATGAGTACTAATTCATTAATTTTCTTTGTATTACATTAATTCAATATTGTATGATTAAAAATTTAAAACTAAAACTGATTATATTTAAGTTAAGTGATACTAAGACTAACTAAAAGAAGCAAATAATTACTCAAAAATATGTTTCTTTTATCCAGTTTTTTTTTATTCGGCCGGATGTCTATCCGGTATTCGGCCGGATAGTATTATGGCGGCCGGATAGACCGGATACCGGATAGTTACCGGATATCCGTTTCATCTTTAATAATAATCCACTAATGGGCGGAACTCATATTTTTAATCGTTTCAGTTCATGATACTGAACTAGTAAAATAAGGAAATAGTATTTATTGCCTGGCATACATCGAAATATAATTCTCTAGAATTCTAACGCTCCTACATTCACCGTTTCGATTCTGATTCCATTTACGCAAACAAACGAACAGTAATTACAACGAAACACTTGAATGCACACATAGACAAAGATGCATGCGATTGGTCGCGACAAAGTCACGCGTCATCGTCGGTCGGGTGGGGCAGTCAACGCAATGAGCGGTGAGGTACAACGCGCGGATGATACCTATTATGCAGTACGCTACGCTAAAATAAATAACCTTGTTTACGTGTTACTTTTTTTTTAATAACTAAATTTCATGTCTGTATGGCTTCTACACCACTTCACGGCACATGACGGCATTTTTAATTAATCGATTATCGCAAAAACACAGCAATATTCTCAAAGGAAACTTCTTGCGACGCAACCGCACGACTCGAGTGTCACGGCGAACTGTCGCGCCGCGCTGTTCATATTTTAAGCCTCGCCCGCCGCGGTACATATCGCGTGGAATGATTTTTCGGGATTAGTTACGACTCTAGAGAATTATTGTTCGTAGCTGGCTTACTATTTATCGATCAGCTGGTCCGAGTTTCTATATGTTTGCAGAGCATGATTTGCGCTGAAAACATATATTATTTTCAACCGACTTCAAAAAAGGAGGAGATTATCAATTCGACTGTTTTTTTTTTGTACGTTTGTTACGCGATATCTTCGCCAATTGTGAACCGATTTTGATATTTCTTTTTTAATTTGAAAGCCTTTACTACCAAGTTGGTTCCATTTTAATTTGGTGAAAATATGATGAAGAACTTTGGAGATATGGAAGAAACTCCTTAAAAAAATTGAAGTCGGTTTTTTTTGTAAAAAATTTAATTGTCATATTTTGACACATATTCCACGGGAAAGTTGTTTAGTATCATGGACTCTACTTTTAAAATAGTTTCAGCATATTTTTCAAAAGATTGCAGTTTTCTCAGCATCATCTGTTGGTTGACTGGTAAAAAAGGCCTTAAGACGATGCATGGAGTCTAGTGCTGCTCCCATTTGAAATAAACGTTAAGCTTTAGTTTGCATTTTTGCGGAAAACGGCCACTTTTGGCAAAAATGCAAACTAAAGCTTAACGTTCTCACTTAAAACTATAAACAGTGGTTCATAAAATAGTTTGAAGGGTTATTTAGGTTCTACTGGATCAAAATTTTAAATGATATCTCTGTTTCCTTCAAATAATTTATTTCAAATGGGGGCAGCACTGGACTCCATGCATCGTCTTAAGTCCGCCATTTATGTGTATTGAAATAAGGTTAAAATAAATAAATAAAAAAAGATAAAAAAATTGGTTGTCTGTAAAGTCGGTTTACGGACGGTAGTTTGACGTGACATCGTCAAACATTCTCTCTCTCGTTCGTGCCGCGCTCTCGCTTGCGGAACGCGACAATGAGCGTAACGGGACAATGACGTCATCTTTTTCGTGCATGCAGCCCGTAGTATCGAGTTATTAGACGTTGTCACGTCAAAAAATAGTAGGTACAAAGATCTTAGAATAGGTAAATTATCAGAACGTAAGTACTTGCCGAAAAACTGTACAATATCTCGTCATAAGGAAACCAGTCAGAAGCCGCCAGGTGATGGCAAAGTAGGCACGACACCAAGAATAACTCCCTGAAATAAAGCATTAGGGTTGGATCTCACCTATCAGCACGGAACAGCACTTTCCTATGCTGCTATCCTTTTCTGTCGCTCAGAAGCATCATTTGCTAGAGCGAGAGGCACGTTAAGCTATTGGTTCTGGCGATGTCAAGCTATGTCAGAGGCCTTAAGGCAGCTTAAAAAATCTGACACCAGTGTGGGCCATTTACACATACAAAATACAATAGGTACAATACAATTCTCTACTGCTGGACTAAATGCCTCTCCCAGTAACCCTTTTTTAGGGACGTGTGCGTTGAACAATTTTAATCAGTACGTTATATTTTTCTCCTACAAAACATCGGTCACCGATTATCGGATGTTAATGGACGGACAACAAACAAACAAACAAACAAACTTCATACATCTTTCTGTTACGGGTACGTAACAGAGAGGCATGTATGAAGTTTGTTTGTTACCTCTCTTACCTCTCATTTTTAGGATTCCGTACCCAAGGGGTGAAAACGGTACCCTATTACTGAGACTTCGCTGTCTGTCCATCTGTCCGTCCGTCTGTCCGTCCGTCTGTCCGTCCGTCTGTGGCCGCTATAACAACAAATACTGAAAATAAAAAAAACTAAAAAATTAAAGGAGGTTGTCATACAAAAAACGTATTTTTTCAGCGTTTTTAACTAGATCTGTATAATGGCATTAACTAGATACTTGAAATTTTCACCAACTATGTATTACTATGAGCACTATGAAAACATTTTTTTTTTTTTATGTTATAGGGCGGCAAACGAACAAGCGAGTCACCTGATGGTAAGTGATCACCACCGTCCATGGACAACTGCAACACCAGGGGTGTAACAAGAGCGTTACCGACCTTTCAGGAAGATATAGACTCGTTTTTTGAAGGTTTCAATGTCGTATCGGTTCGGGAACACCGCTGCAGGAAGTTGATTCCACAGTTCGGTCGTTCGTGGCAGGAAGTTCCTTTTAAATCGTACGGTGGTTGATTGCCAACTATCCAGGTGGTGTGGATGGTGTTTTAATTTCAGGCGGGTGGTGTAGTGGTGAAATTTTGCAGCAGGTATAAGGTCGAACAATTCTTCAGAACATTCCCCATGATAAATGCGATAAAAAATGCACAAGGATGTAACATCCCTACGTAGAGCCAGAGGATCGAGACGGCTGACGAGAGTCTCATCATCGATTATACGAGTTGCGCGATTTTGAATACGGTCAAAAGGAAGAAGTTGGTATTTAGGTGCCCTGGCCCAGAGATGGGAACAATATTCCATATGCGGCCTAACTTGTGCTTTATACAGCTGAAGGCGATGTGCCGGTGTGAAGTATCGCCTTGCTCTACCGAGGATACCAATTTTTTTAGAAGCCAACTTAGCCTTGTCATTTAGATGACCGCGAAATTGAACGTCGCTTGAAATCTCGACGCCGAGAATTCCGATCCTCGGTTGTATATCGAGGGAAGCACCCATCCATTCCATTCCCTGCAGCACCACTTCAGCAACAGAGTCGGCGACGGCAGTAGCATCCTGAAGCGAGAAGCAAACTTTGCCCCAGGGGTAGGATGAAAAGAAAGCCCGCATCCCATCCCAATCTGCTGACTTAAAATGCCAAACGCCAACCTATAAAACGAGGCTACGATTGGCGTGTAAGTGGAGCTATGCTCCGGATTAGGCAGTGGTCTGATGAGCCCAGAGGGGCACTCACAGAGACTTTGATGCCATCTGGATGAGAAGTCAGCAGGAGATCAAGCCGTGAAGGCGTGTGGCCTTCCACATCTGGTATGCGTATTATATCTGAAACCATCTGTGTTAGATTGTAAGCCGTGGCAAAGGCAAAAACAGATTCACCCGCGTGATCGGTTTTCTACGAATGGAGCTATTCTTTATGGTGAGCATTAAAGTCACCAAGAATAACTATTTCAGCGGATGGAATTTGCTGCAGCACGTAATCTGTCGCCGTACCAAAATACTAAAAACATTGACATGAATATATAGACTCGGCGTCTTCAAACACGGCTATGTCCTTTTTGGTAATATAGACTAAACACGAGAGTAGTACAGAAAGGTCAATATATTTTTACATACCTACGAGTGCGTGGTTCAAATTAAATCCTACATATATTTTAATAAATGCGAATGTTGGTTAGTATGGCTGGATGTACGGATGGGTGTATGGATGGTTGTATGGTTGTATAGATTTTTAGATTGTAGACTCACGACTATCATATTTATAAACGTAAAACTGCACATATCTGTTTCTTTATCTCTGTATCTCTGTATTTATCTATATATCTCTGTATTTAATGTATTATATAATCATATACATAGGTATTGGGTCTAAATTATATATTTTTATTTAGATTACATATATGAATATTTGTAATCGGCTTATAGTTAAATAATAATTTATCAAAATCGGTTTAGCCGCGTAGTAGTTACGAGGAAACAGAATTATAGGGACAAACATAATAAAACATCAAAAATGTGTAAGCGGCCATCTTGGATCCAAAATCTGATAGCAGTTTCAAGTTGCGCGGGGCACTTGTAGGGATACAGCCCCCACATACAAAATTTTTGAGCCTTCGGAGGTCCTAGTGAGACGTTACGAGATATGACTTAATTTTATAAAGGATTTATAGGATTTTAGGAAACTTTTGTCAAGCATTTATAGCACATGTAGATAAAAATTATAAAACTTAAACATTTTTAAACGTTTTACAAACATTAATAACTGAGTAGCAAACAAATAGTTTTTCGATACTTCCATGAAGAAAGTGAAATGTAGGCATATTTATGATGTCTACATTTCACTTCTGTTTTGTTAGTCTATGAAGAATCATTCCATCGGTTGACAGATCATTCACTCATTTCATTCATTATGGCAGCCGAAATTTTGCAATCCGTATTTAATTTTCAATCAATGAAATCTAGTTACTTACCGATGGAAAGTTATTCCTTCATATTTTGCTTTGTTCTTTGAATTACTAGTGCAGTATCTCAACACACACCAAGGCATTTTTGACTAAGTTGACAGTGTTTTCTTTAATGAATTGTGGAGTGTTTTATGCGCGTATTGCTAGCGAGTGACTAATGTGAGGTTAACAGTGATAGCATATGATGAACAGAACACAACTGTGGTATGTGGCGTCTTCTCTAGTAAGTAAGTACATAGATCTCGTTGACTAAAAATAAGATAAAGTTAAAAATTAAAGGGGGTCGTCATACAAGAAACGTGTTTCTTCAGCGTTTTAAAACATTGTACCGTGGTACGGAACCCTTCATGTGCGAGTCCGACTCGCACTTGCCCGTTTATTTTTAGAACGTCTGCAATCTGATCGCAGAATGTTTGCCGAGGTCGACCCTGTCCCACTCTTCCTTTCACACTTGCCTACGTATAAAAAAATATACATTTAAAAAAAATGCGGAAATCCGGTGTCTTACCTCATAATGAACCTACAGTTCAGACTGTTTAGAAACAAAACTGTAAATAGCTAGGTATATGTAACTTGTTTTATCGTCTCTTGGTGGCAACATAAGACAGCGGGTTCAGGCTACGTTTAAATAATACTCGCTTTATCAGTATAGGAATTTGTTGAATATGTAGATATTCTTAATTCTTGGCATTGTACAAATTATATTTTTGTACTTAGTTATTTATCATCGATATAAAAGAATTTTCGATGTTACCTACCAAAGTAACACTATAATTTATTTATGTGGATATTTTTTAAAATGTAGACGATGACTGAAAAATTCTATTTTGTTCGGTGATAAGATTATCAGTAATGACGACCTCTGTGGGGTAATGGTTAATACGCTAGTCCGCCACTCCGGAGGTTCTGGGTTCGATCCCCAGCCAGGGCAAGATGGAAAATGGTCTTTTTCAAATTGTCCTGGGTCTGGGTTTTCGGCATAGATGAAAAATAAAAAAATATTGTAATTTTATTCGTATATTACCCAAAAACCATGTATTATTTATGTTGTCCAACACCCTACAAGATATAGTTTTAAAAACTTAACTACTGAAAAATTTATACTGAAATGTACATAGCAAAGAGGGAGGAACGGTTAATTATGTACGTTTATATTGTAGAATTGTGCTTTTTAATACCTTTATTTAATACTTCACACGGTATGTTTCGATTTATTTTATTTTTTGGTTTATTACTTTATGGCCTATATAAGGGCGCCACAGTGGATTTACTATGACGTCACATAGCCTAACCACAGAATACAGTAAGAGTAAACAGAACGGCATCTCTTAAGGTACGCGCAATATGCGTCCCCGTTCCCCGCACCCGCACCTCTCCCCCGGTTCTTGTGAGCCAACGTGCGTCATCGAGGCGAAAACGGAGGAGAGGTGCGGGGACGGGGAACGGGGGCGCATATTGCGCGTACCTTAGGAGATTCTGGCCTGTGGCCTAACCAGCGAACAACTAAGACAATTCCGACAATACCTCATTTGTCAAGGTATCATAGATATCTTTGCCATCTAGCGTTTGTTTAAACCTATCCTAGGATTGATCCTGTTGCCCTTTGTGTTGCGGAGGCACTGGTATGACACTTCATAGATTCAGAGTAACATATATACCTACTATACTACTACTACAAACAAAACAATTTATCTGTACACACGTCGATGTGTGAGTTTTATACTTAGGGTCGCACCGCAGAATTAATTTAATACTTTACTAACGAGTTCGACATATTTACGATTATATCTTTCCATACCGGGAGATTTGCGAACACTATGACGTAAAAAATATTCTGTTTTATATGTATTAAATGTTACAGAAAAGTCCGAAACAGCTACATAATATCACTTCACAAATATTTTTGTGTACTACCTTGTGTATTCTCCCGCCAATGCAAAAGAGCGAGAAGGGTATATATAACAATCGGTGTTCAAGCAAGATGGTTGCTGGGTAATAACGTGAAATTATATTGTTGCTTTGCTTACCTGTTTTCATCACTCGGAAATGTATGCAATATACGTAGTTTGTTTGTTGTATTCGATGTGCGGGGACGCCAATTTGCGGGCAACGCTGTGAGATTCCATTCTGTTTGTACTCTTATGTATTATGTGGCGGAGGTTTGACATCAGTCGATCTGTGTAAAAACCTGTAACCTCGTCAAATCTCCTACGTGAGGACCCCGGGCTCTAAAGCGTTACCGCTGAGGATGCAACCGGGAATACGCATGGATGATGATGATTATGAATATCTTTGAAGATACGAGGGGGCAGATGGACATACATACATAGCGGCGAAACCCTCCTGTTACGAACTCTTTGGATTTGTATATAGTTATTTTCCTTTTTTACATTTATATATTTTGCTTTTATATTGACTTTGTCAGTTTTGGTTGTACATATCGTTGGAGAAGGAATACAAGGCTCATACTGTAACAATGCTGCATGCAACCTGCATGCTGCATCTCTTCCAACCTCATTTCTTTCTCATCCTGTCCAATTTTCATTCCTCATTTCATTTCAAATTTCATTTCATTCCATTTTCAAATAATTTCTCTCTCGGTCATCTCACATTCTACCATCATCTCTCGTACTGTTCTCCTCTGTTCCTACGTTCTATCTGATCTGTTATACCTTATTATAATATAATATAAAGTGGTTTCTTTTCATTTCTCATCATAATCTCGCCTCATTTAGTAGTTTCCCATTAATATACAGTCCATTCGCCGCACCTCCTATACATACATAACCCTTCTTTTGGCTTCACCGTAGTCGAGTTAGAATACTCAAATGCTCTTTGGGCATTTGAGTATTTTTTGTTACAATATTATCTTAATTTTTTTTTTTTTTCACAGTAGGGATGATGACTGGGTCAGAATATTATTATTCTAATTAGTCCGATAGTTAGATTATCCAAAAATAATGTACCCATATTTTTCAGTTTATAAAAAAAGTAAATATTCACAAGATACAGAGTATCAAACCCGAGAGTGGGGGCTTGTGACGTCACCGATGTGTAAAAATCGTACGAAAGCGTGACGTCATGCGATATTTAAATGCGCTGTATTTTCGTTATTTATTGTTTCTTAGAGAAAAGAAAAAATACGTGTACAATATTTTTTAATAATCTAACCGATGGGCCAATAATATTTTTTAGTCATCATGCGTATTGGGTAGATGACTGGGTTAAAAAAGAAAAAAGTGTCTGATTTGACTTGTTGTCATTTAGCGGATTACTCTATGGCGGATTCATCTATATCTAAATCTTCCGTAAAGCCACGCTTCTCCCTCCAAAGATCGATGTCCAGGGAATTCCCCTGAGTCAGCTTTACGAATTGGTCGTAGTCGCAGAGCACGTCGCAGCCTTCCACTTGGAGGTAGATGATTTTCTCGCCAGGGGACGGCAGGTATACCGGCTGAAAGATACATATCAATGTATAAGAAGGGTGTTCAATAAATAGTGATAATGCGATACATTCTCTTTGACAAGAAAAAAAATATATACTGTCAGGCATATGATAGCCCAGACATTAGATATAATGAAAATAAAAAATCAATCAATTCTCTTTTGCTTTTTTTTTTAAATAAAAGTAATTTTATTGCGTCGTGCCAGAACGTGTTCTTAAAAATAGATAAAATAGAAGTTCGCGCGGTAATAAAATATGTCTGCTTAAAAAAATTTACTACGGAGCTGGTAAATCAAAACTTGAGAGGAACATAAGGGGTTCATTCTCCTCCATATTCTACAGTTGCACGTTGGTGTGCTGAGTTCAAGCGAGAAAGAACTTCCACTAACGACGACCCCTGCACGGGACGCCCTACATCGGCAGCGACTGATCAAATAATTAAAATCTTATATATATTGCCTTGCCGGATCGTTGTGTTACTGTTCGTTGTAAAGCAGAAGAAATGAAGATTTCAATAGGAAGTGTCCATAATCTTATACACGACCATTTGGGTATGAAATAAGGGTCAGCGCGCTGGGTGCCCAGAATGCTTTCTGACGCGCAGAAATAAACGAGGCTGAGAATTTGACAAAGATTTTTGGGTTTTACACAACAAGATTTGGACTGATTTTTGGCTCGATTCATAACTATGAACGAAACATGGCTTCCCCATTATGACTCGGAGTCGAAAAAACAGTCCACGACTTGGAAGAGACCGTCGACTCCAACTCCGAAGAAATTTAAGTCAATTCCATCCACCGGTAAGATCAAGGGCTGTTTTTTTGGGACAGCAAAGGGGTGTAATAATTGAATACATTAATTATGGAGCCACTATTACGGGGACTTTGTACGTAGGACAAATATCAAAGTTGCGTGAGGCAATACGCAAGCAACGGCGTGGAAAACTTGTTTTGTTTCACCAAGATAACGCTCTCGCGCACAAGTCCAGAGTTGCGATGGCTGCCATTCAAGAAGCTGGCTCCGAATTGATGGAGCATCCCCCATATATTTACCGGACCCGACTCCTTGTGATTTCTACATATTTCCGCGGTTAAAGAAGCATCTCAGGGGCCAGACATTTGAAGATGATGACGCAGTAGGCGCCGCGGTACCTACATGATTTTCAAGGGATCAGGAAGATGTAACTTTAGCTTTAGACAAAAGATATACCAAGTGTATAAACTTGAAAGGTGACTACGTCGAAAAATAAAATAACATTTAATAAAAGAAATTGTGTCATTATCACTATTTATTGAACACCCCTAGTATACCTATATATAGCCGTGTGGTTCCCGGCAGAGTAGAATAGTACCTGTAAATAGGACCATTCCAAGTCTTTCCGTAGATGTCGTAGCAGGCGACTTAGCAAACGCAAGCTAAAAAAAGCTTTGAGACTGAAGAAGCAATGAAACCTCTCCAACCCGTCTGGCCAGCGTGGAGAGTGTAGGCCAAATCCTCTGACTGCTCTGGCTAATATAGGGCTCTAAAATGCTTTTGAATGTCTGTACACTGTGACTCTTGTGAAATTTAGTCAGCAGGGTCGATAACTATATAGAATTTTTGTCGATTCAGTTTTTTTTGGAAATAAGTAGGTATATTTTTAGTTTAAATAAATGTTTTTTTATTTATTTATTTATATCAAAATGGCGGAGCTATGAGTGTTGAAAACGTAAAAAAATATAATAGTTATGCATAGACAAACTCGTGAGGTCTTCAGCTCCCAGAGCCACTATTGAAATAAGTAAACATCTCACCAAAACAACATAAGCGCCAGTACTGATGACCTTCGGGACTTAAAAATTTTTTGAAATTAATTTGTTGTATGTTTTGTAGTAGTTCAATTACAACAATTTTTCAAAAACACGCACAATGTGAGTGTTTACCTACAACGCTTACCTTTATGCCCAAGAAAAAATGGCCTTTGCTTACGTCCCTAGGCTCTGTCTACCCCGGCACGGATAAAGACGTTATAGTATATAAGGATTTCTAACCCTTTAAATCATCATGTCTTAACTGTCTGTAATACTTCAATGTAAGTAACTCTGGCTCATAATGTCTCTCTACATCTCACCTACGGGATCATAGGTATATTGGGGAAATTCCGTAAATGTCCAGACTACTTTTACCGTACAGAAAAGATGTTTCAGAATTATTTACAACATGTACTCTGATGAGACTTTGAGAAATGTATTCAAGGAAAACGGTCACCTTACGTTGACTAACATCTACATACGAGTATGTACTGAAAAATACACATAATTCTCGAATTATGTGTATTTTTTACAAACAATATGTACAACTATAAAAGAAAGATTGAAGTTAATAATAATAAGTTTTTTCTATCCTTTACTATTGCCTTTACTAGACTATCGCATGCCTGAATATTGTTAATGCTTTTTTTATTGTACCACCTATTTTTACACAATTTAAGCAAAAAAGAACTTTGAAGTTTGAAGTTTTCTTTTTAGAAAAGGCCGTACCTGAATTTTCCGGGGTCCAGTGGTGCCCCCATTTAAAACAAATCATTTCAAAGAAAACGGAGATATTATCTAAAACTTTGCTACTAACAATTCCTAGATAACCTTTCAAAGTATTTTATGAACTACTGTTTACAGTTTATAATGAGAACGTTAAGCTTTACTATGCACATTTGCCAAAAGTGGCCGTTTTTCGCAAATGTGCGTAGTAAAGCTAACGTTCTCATTATTAACTGTAATCAGTAGTTCATAAAATACTTTGAAGGGTTATCTAGGGCTTGGTAGGAGCAAAATTTAAAATGATGTCTCTGTTTTCTTTGAAATGATTTATTTAAAATGGGGGCAGCACTGGGCCCCGGAAAATTCAAGTATGCCCCCTGAGAGTTTGGTGTCCATCTTTCTTCGATTTTGAACTAGATGTCGCGGTCGGCTTTTTACATCGCGATATGGTTTTTTTTTTGATAATACGTAAAATAGGTATGCGATTACGCTAATACACTAGATACATAAATACTTGACAAAAAACTGTCAGAAATTTTGAAGCTCTGCAATTTTTTTAATTGCAGAGTAAACAGTCCTAATGGCGACTAAAAACTTAAAGGGCGACTGACTATTCAAGGATTTATAAAAACTAAAAATAGGTAGCAAACAAAACATAATAAACAGGGCCAATGAAATCATAGGCGAGGTAGGTACTATAAATAATGACTTGGCTTAAGGCCGTACCTAAATTTTCCGGGGTCCAGTGCTGCCCCCATTTAAAATAAATCATTTCAAAGAAAATGGAGACATTATTTAAAATTTTGCAACTACCAATTCCTAGATAACCCTTCAAAGTATTTTATGAACTACTGTTTACAGTTTATAATGAGAACGTTAAGCTTTACTACGCACATTTGCGAAAAACGGCCACTTTTGGAAAAGAAACAATTGATTTCAAATGAAGGCGCCACTTAATGATCTTTCACTGAATCTGCCAATCTATTATTTTTGCTACCGGCTTAAATTTTTTTTATATCCCAATTTCAGATTTATTTGTCGCCGCCTGAAGTCGCCGCGTTAAATAATTGCCTTTTTAGGGTTCCGTAGCCAAATGGCAAAAAACGGAACCCTTATGGATTCGTCATGTCTGTCTGTCTGTCGACATACGGACGATGTTGCAGTCAATTTTTCCGAAACTATAAGAACTATACTGTTGAAACTTGGTAAGTAGATGTATTCTATGAACCGCATTAAGATTTTCACACAAAAATAGAAAAAAAAACAATAAATTTTGGGGGTTCCCCATACTTAGAACTGAAACTCAAAAATGTTTTATTCAACAACCCCATACGTGTGGGGTATCTATGGATAGGTCTTCAAAAATGATATTGAGGTTTCTAATATAATTTTTTTCTAAACTGAATATTTTGCGCAAGAGACACTTCCAAAGTGGTAAAATGTGTGTCCCCCTCCTGTAACTTTTAAAATAAGAGAATGATAAAACTAAAAAAAATATATAATGCACATTACCATGAAAACTTCCACCGAAAATTGGTTTGAACGAGATCTAGTAAGTACAAAGTTTTTTTTAAATACCTACGTCATAAATCGTAAACCGCAATTTACCTTTAGAACTTTTATATTAATGTTACTTGCTGCTACGGAACCCGTCATGGGCGAGTCAGACTCGCACTTGGCCGCTTTTTTAAATTAATAAACACCTTACCAAAACAACATAAGCGCCAGTACTGGTGACCTTCCGGACTTCCAAAGAGTACGCCGAGGCATATTTGGGGGCACCTTGCCGGTTCACCTTGGTGACGGCTTCGAAGGAGTACACGTTGAAGTCATGTGCCGAATAGATCCTCAATCGGGGGGTGTCGTCGCCGGTGATGGCTAGCTCCGAGTATTTGTAGAATTCTTTCAGAAGCACTCCTGGGGAGAAGTAAGGGATGCACATTCAATGGATACGTTCCGCTTGAAGACCGAATTTGCTCATTGAGCGAGATAATAGGCCACAATGCGTTGTGGTTATTGTAAAACGGCCACGACGTGAAATTCGTGTCGTGGCCCTTACCAAAACGGCCACAACGTGTTGTGGCAATCACAGAATGACATTAAAACTGGAGGACGTGGACTGGACCCCCCATATCAAATCACTGAGCGGCATGGCGGTAAGAGCATAGTCGTATTGAGACTAAGGTCGCTGGTTCAAGTCCTGCTCTTATTTCATTATTTAATTTGAGATAGAGTAGGTTACCAGACTCTATAGAGTCTGGTAACTACAACAACCCTATAGGGTTGTCGTGCCCTCGCCCTCGTACCTAGAGTCCAAAGTCCAAAGAGGGCGAGGGCACGACAACCCTAGAGGGTTGTCGTGCCCTCGCCCTCTTTGGACTTCAGACAAACCCACAGTGTCCCACCGTAACTATTATTAAGAAATTAAATATCCTATGATAATAAAGATCTTTTGAATTTTGTACCTACTAATTTCTTTTTCTACCTTAGCAAGTTTCTCGTCTGTCGACGTTGTGTCTTACCAGGGCCAGTCGTTGACGGGAGTGGTAGCCGGATCTCTGCCGGAGATTCTTCGCACCCCCTGCCCCGCCGTTACCATGACCGCTACCGGAGCCAGGAATAGCGGGGCTGCCGGGGACTGCCGGGGTATTTTGTAATTCACCATGAGAGGTAATTGGCCGTAAAACGCCGCGCTGGGCATTGCGGTCCACGTTTTTAAAGGGGATTTAGTGTCTTACGGCTTGTGGTAGCCACTTGGATCGGGTTATTGCCGCCCGATACTCGGTATATTCGTTTTTATGGCTGGGTAGGTCACCTCCAGCCAACCCTCCTCCTTTTTCATCGGGGCTTGGGACCGGCAATGGCGGAGAGATCAAAATAATGGACTAAATCAACCCCTCAAATATCTAAAAGGACCTTGTATAGATCCTAGGACTATAACACTTAGGTGTTATTGCCCTAGGCCTAAATTTACTATGCAAGTTTACGCTCATGATTAGTATGTAGGTGAGAATGAGTCTGTATCGCCTATTGTCATAATTCTTCGATATTTTTGCCCATTCCCTCCTACAACCGGCTCCTACAATCTGCGCGGGAAAAAAGTAGCTGGTACCATGGACTAGAGGACTGAAAACCCCATACAAAAAAGTACTCTGCTAGAAAGCTAAAATCCTGTTTTAATAATTATAGGCAAGAAAAGCATACTGCCCACGGTAGCCTGTAGCATCATCGGATGCATTTATTCAGAGTCAGCTTCATTTACCTGCTTGCAACGGGATGTACTCGTCGACTCCAAATACAAGATCTATCGATTCTCCAGCTGCTTTTTCTATGTCATCGAATATCGCATCCAGTTTTGTTCCGATGTCTAATCCTAGGCTGATCTGCAATTAACGAATTATTCGTCAACTGGCTCGAGTGAAACTCGCGACTGCGCGCGATGTGGCACCTTCCGTAAATCGCTTGTAAAGTACAGTCAACATAAAAACGGATTTATCCCAAAAACTATAAATCAATATTGCTTGCGCAAGTACCTACTTGAGACTAGATAGTCGCAAATAATGGAAAGGAAAAATTGTCAATTATCAAGTGATACAAACATCCAAAGATAAATAAATAAACGGGCAAGTGCGAGTCGGACTCGCACATGAAGGGTTCCGTCCCTCCATACAATATTTTTAAACGCTGAAGAAACACATTTCTTGTATGACGACCCCATTTTATTTTTAACTTTATCTTATTTTTAGTAGAACCCGTGTGGTTCCGGGTAAGAATGGGACCACTCCATCTCTTCCTGTGGAAGTCGTAAGAGGCGACTAAAGGACTGAGCACAAACATCTCGAGCTACAATTGTATTACCAAGGAGGGTTGACGTCAGGCAGGCGGCCGGTCGTAAACTATAGCAAAATAATTTAAACTGTTAACTAATTGCTCATTAACTGTAACTGTACTGCTATCGGCTATTTATTCTCCATTTTGCGAGGTCTTTGGCAGCCTTAGGTGACCATTGACATGCATGTTATAATTTGGAGAAGAAAAAGCGGGAAAGCGCACTCCGGGCTCCGAAGCAGCACAGTTGAGGATGCAACTGGGAACGCACTTAGTCGAAGAAGATTTTATTTTTAGTATTTGTTGTTATAGTAGTCATAGTATTATAACACATAATCTGTGAAAATTTCAAGTATCTAGTTAATGCCATTATAAAGATCTAGTTAAAACGCTCAGAAAGCACGTTTTTTGTATGACGACCCCCTTAAATTTTAAATTATATTTTATTATTATTTACGGGGACGGGGACTTAACTGTCAGGTTTTCTGCGCGCGAGATCGCCTCGGTCATAAAAGGCATGGTCAAAGGTAAGTCTCCCGGGCATGATGATCTCAGCATCGAGCATCTGAAGTACGCGGGGGTGCACTTGCCGCGAGTTTTATCCATGTTTTTTAATTTATGTATAAGCCATTGTTTTTTTCCAGATGAAATGATGTACACCATTGTGGTGCCTGTTGTAAAAAATAGAACGGGGGATGCCTCTGACTTGTCCAATTATAGGCCTATATCCTTGGCTACGGTTATAGCTAAGGTGCTGGACGGTTTGCTTGATAGAAGATTGGCTGAAAATATTAAAATCCATGATTTACAGTTTGGTTTTAAACCTGGTCTATCAACTGAAGGTGCCATCTTTTGCCTCAAGCAAACTGTGCAGCCCTATACAGCAAGAAAAACCCCAGTCTATGCTTGCTTTTTGGACTTGTCGCAGGCATACGATTTAGTGCTTTATAATCTGTTGTGGAAAGAGCTACAGTGTGAAACCAGTCTTCCTCCGGAGGTTATATCAATATTTAAATATTGGTATGACAACCAGAGGAACGCTGTCAAGTGGGCTGACACGCGGTTGGATGAGTACGGGTTGGAATGCGGCTTGAGACAGGGGGGGTTAACCTCGCCTAAGCTTTTCAACTTGTACATTAATAAACTGATAGAGGGGCTCAGCAGCACCTACATAGGATGTCATGTAGGTGGAACGTGCTTCAATAATATAAATTACGCGGACGATATCGTGCTTCTGAGCCCGTCGATCGGTGCTTTGAGAAAACTTCTACACATGTGTGAAGAATATGCTGTGGCTCATGGGCTCAGATATAACTCGCGCAGAAGCGAGTTTATGGTTTTTAAAGCGGGGGCCTCGAGAAGTAATTTGTCCGGCAGCGGGCATATGACACACTACGCGTACAGTACAATAACGCGTTTAGGAGGTTGTTCGGACTACCGCGTTACTGCAGTGCGTCACTTATGTTCGCTGAGGCGCATATAGACTGCTTCTATACCATTATTGGAAAGCGATGCGCCTCGCTGTGGGCACGCGTGCGTGGCTCATCGAACGCAATCCTGAACGCGTTGGCTGAACGGTGGGACTCCCCTCTGGTGAGTCGCTGGATACAGCTTCACGCTCCTGTTGCTAGCTACCAATATCTGTAGCATGGGAGTTTCATCGGCAGCTAATCTCAATGTGCAATCATTTTAAATTTCATTAATTACTAACCCTAGAATAAGTTTAGTGTTAGTAACATAATATGGATGTATCTGTCTGAATTAAAAAAAAGTATATTATTATTATTATTATAAATTTTAATTAGACGAAGAAGATCTTATTTTTAGTTTTTATTGTTATAGGGGCCACAGTAATACATAATCGGTGAAAATTTTAAGTGTCTAGCTGTTACGGTTCAAGAGATAGAGCCCTGTGACAGACGGACAGGCGGACAGACAGCGGAGTCTCAGTAATAGGGTCCCGTTTGCACCCTTTGGGTACGGAACCCTAAAAGTTAAGAGACTGCGTGCATTACGACTATGCAAAACATCTCGTGCCTGCTACAACTGCATTCCGTAGGATAGGACATCGAGGGATCAGGGTGCGAATATAAATGGTGAAGGATAGAAAATGACGAAGAGGAGATCTATGCTAGTCTGGGAGAAAATAATAAATTTTATAATGCACCAGGTGCTTCTCTTCCTGTGCAGATCGTAAAAGCCGATCAAGAGAATAGGCGAGAATCGCGATGCGCCTCGCTGTGGGCACGCGTGCGTGGCTCATCGAACGCAATCCTGAACGCGTTGGCTGATGATAATATATCAGTATATAAAACTATAAATAGATTAAAACAAAACTAAACTGAAGAATGTTAATGAAGATCAAAAATTAAGTCTAGAAGATTCGTTGAATACTCACCTGACTGGTCAAGACACCATGAATAGGGTACACCATCGAGGGCAAATTGGTGACATTTACGCCCAGCTCGCCGCTCAGCATGTTCAGCATATTGCTGATCCTGGGTGACACTGCGGGATTGGAGGCTGTGTACAGTGTGTTATACGCGGATGAGAAATTGGGGCAGTTTAATATAGCAGAGTTCTGGAATGCAAAGATAAATTAATTTAATTTCAAAACAATAATTACATTTCAATTAAAAAAGAAAAGACCCTGAGGTAGACTCAGTAAGCGCTGGAGAGATAGAGTCGAAGAAGACCTAAGGACAATGGGAAAGTACACAGCATGGAGAAGACAGGCCAAAGACAGACCGAAATGGCGACAAATCGTTGTGGAGGGCCAGGATCCACAAAGGGTTGTAGCGCCTAAGAAAGTAAAAAGTATTTACATTTCGACCAAATTACCTTCAATTCAACTCAAACCAATTTATTCCAATAATCATCAGGTCTTCTTTATTTCTTCTTTGTTTTTTAGTGTCCACTGTAGGAGCCCGTTCCTCCCCGTACTACCAGAGCCATTTATTAGCCAGAGCAGTCAGAGGAAATCCTCCAGCGTGGAGAGGTCTTAATTATGTTTATAAGCTTTGTTTAGCTTGTCTTTTCTTAGTCGCCTTGGATGACCCTACTGTGCGACCCTAGCTTGCGCTTTCCGGCAATTTTACCCATAATTATAGTCTTGAGTAGATGATATTGTGGGTTTCTTAAAACAAGTGACCAATATGTGTGATTTTTCTTATTTTCATGGTACGAACGAGCCCTACTTTTTGCTCTTGCGCTCCAGAATCTCAACATTAGCAATGTGGTCTGTCCAGCTTTATGCGTAGTATTCTACTGTAAGATTTGAATACGGTTTGACTGAATTACATTGGAATGATTAGAATAATAAGCCGTGTTGTTCCCGGCAGAGCGGAATAGGACCACTCCAAGTCTTTGCGTGGATGTCGTAGAAGGCGACTTAGAAAACACAAGCTAAACAAAGCTTACAGCAATGAGACCTCTCTAACCCATCTGGCAAGCGTGGAGAGTTTAGGTCTAATCCCCTAATTGTTCTGGAATGGTTATGTTCCGATATGGTTCTAGTAGTACAGAGAGGGTCGTGCTCCTGCAGTGGAGATTAAAACGACCTAATGATGATGATGATACAACGAAAACATAGTCCAAAAACTTACAAAATCATACTTGACAGGAACTGTTGTGTACGGTACAGGTTCCCAGGGTAAGTCCTGATTCCACCTGTCAACGGGAGGGTATATAGCGGCCAGGGCCGTTAGGATGGTCATCTTTGTTCTTGTGGAGTCAGTGGATCTGAAACAGTAACACAATATAACTGCTTATCCCCAAGAAACCAGCTTTTATTTCGAAACGACATGTCGGTTTTCGAAAAAATTAGAAACTGCATATACTTGTTTGTAGGATTTAATTAATTTCCTATTTCTTCTATTTTTTGGGACCTATCACTCAGATTAAATAATTTTTAACTAACGTTATCGGATACTAATTCAATGATATTCAAACACCCACAATCCAGAACATTACGCCACGGAGGTTGGCAAAATTTAAAAGCATACCTGATGTAGACTTCGGAACGGTTGTACGTCGGTGCCAGGAGCTCATCGTAACGTTCTCTGATGTACTTGCCCAGTTCATATGCATGTTTTTTGCCTGCCTGGAACAAGATTTATATTTATATGTACTGGTGCTGCCTTTATTTAACAGCAGTAAGGGAGCACCATGCATGATATTATAATTTTCGAATGTTTTACTTAAATAAGCAGCAAAGTTAGAGGTGAATGCAAGGCTTTTAATCAATCCATTTAGTGACGTCACTATCGACGTCGTGTATTTTCCGAATGCCACCTTCAATGGACAAGATTAGGCAAGAGTGATACTCAGCGCAGCACGGGGATCTACTGCAAATTTCCTGCGTCTGATTGATACTAAATAAATAAATAATAAATAAATATATAGTGACAAATCACACTGATTAAGCTAGCCCCAAAGTAAGTTTTAAACTTGTGTTATGGGATACTAAGTCAACGATACTATATTTATGTTAAATACATATATAGATAAACAAACACCCAAGACCCAGAACAATTTGAAAAAGGCTGTTTTTCCAACTTGCCCTGGCTGGGGATCGAACCTAGAACCGCCGGATTAGCGGTCTAGCATGTTAACCATTACGCTACGGATGTCGTCGATACTGATACTGATAGATTATAATTCAGTCAGCATTTTTTGTATAAATTTTACCATTCGATAATACCGTTTGGTCTTGCATCAAAAAGACAATAAGAAATTGGTCAATTGGCCAAAACCAGTATTATTTTTTACCATTATTTTCGCAAGCTACGTATTAGGTTTAAGACATTTACGATTGTAATTATGACCCAAATACTCGTATAATTAATTATAGGTACCTATTTGTCCATTGAACATTTTCATTATGTTCAAAAACACATGTGCATACACGAACAGGTAGGTACATACAGAAACAATGGAGTCAAAGTCAAAGTCAAAATTATTTATTGCTTAACTATATATGCTATAAAGATGATACATAATGTGGTATGTTTCAACAGTTTGCCGTTTCAGGCATGCAACAGTTATACCTATAACAATAAAATCGTAATAATTGGAAGCAAAACAGCTTACACTTATAACCAATACTAAATTGCTACCTTAATATTCTTTATATACCTACTTTCACAATTTTTTTAAATAAAAAATACAATGTTTATATTTTAATAATAATTTACACCAAGTAATTACTTATTTAACCTGAACTATATGTTTCTTCCTCTTTGAGTATTAAAATTAAAATATAATATATGCTCAACTAGCCAAGCATACAAAATTTTATCGCAATCAGAAATCGGGAAGAGGCTCAGAGAATGAGGCTCTCATAATGATGTCTTAAGAATTAAGAAGAAGAATGATGTATCTTACTTTGGTAAGTTGACTATATCCATAGGGTGCTATAAGCTCCTTCAAAGCTTCAGGGTCAGTTGAAAAGGACGACGAAGACTCAATGGGTGTCCTGTCTCCATGCCTGTGAACCTGACAAAATAAAAGGTCTATAGAGGTTTAACCACATATTCCTACAATCGGAAAGAGTTCTAGAGGAAATGAGATGGACAGACGACTTTCGATAAAAAATGGAGAGAAACAGCTGGAAATAAAAGTGATTGGAAACAAAAAGTAGTATTTTTTCATTTCATTTCATTTATTTAAACTGACACTGTCAGTACCTAGCTATCTACTTACCTATTATAATAATTTAAACTTACATAGAAAATACAGTGAAGCTGAAATCATAATCTCGCGTTATGATATGTGCAATTGTGCATATCTACTTACTACGAAATATTTTTTTTATTGGTAAACAAAATATTTGTTTGCAATAAAATTAATACCACATCATAAATACAATAACAACATTGTTACCTACTACCTACATATTATTATATCGTATTTAGTCTATGCAGAACATATTTTTTTCAGTGAGCAAATAAAAAAAATACTGGTTAATAGTATGTACAAAGAATCTACTTACCAGGAAGCTCATCACCAGCTCGGTGCCGTCCGTGACGTCATCTCCGACGATCAACTGACTTGCTACCACCAGCAGCAATAGACTCCACATTCTGAACATTTTTATTAATGCCTACAGATTTAATACTAATCTTTAATAAAACAGCTTTAATAAAAAATCTTTTTAGCAATAACTAAAAGAAAAACTTATAGGTAAACGTAAACAGTTTTATTTTATAGCGTAACACTTAGAAGGATTTAACTGAATTCCGAATACATTTGACCAAGACAAAATAGCCGAAAAGGCCGCGTTTACGCTTGCAACACCTGAATACGAGTAGATATCGTCGATTGACGACTGAACATATATTTGCTAGTCATCTGCATAAAAATAGTAAATACAACCAATTGTGTAGATAAAAGCTTTTTAAAAGTTGAGAAAAGTAAAAAAAGTCAATGGAGTAGATATAAGTTTTATAATAAACGAGTCGGACTCGTACATGAAGGGTTCCATACCACCGTACAATGTTTTTAAACGCAAAAAACACGTTTTTTGTATGACGACCCCCTTTAATCTTTAACTTTTTTTTATTTTTAGTATTTGTTGTTATGGCAGCCATAGTAATACATAATCTGTGAAAATTTCAAGTATCTAGTTAATGCCATTATAAAGATCTAGTTAAAAACGCTGAAAAAAACACGTTTCTTGTATGACGACCCCCTTTAATTTTTTATTTTCAGTATTTGTTGTTATAGCGGCCACAGTAATACATAATTGGTAAAAATTTCAAGTGTCTAGCTATTACGGTACAAGAGATAGAGCCCTGTGACAGACGGACAGACGGACAGACGGACAGATAGCGGAGTCTCAGTAATAGGATCCCGTTTGCACCCTTTGGGTACGGAACCCTAAAAAAGGGAGAAAAGTAAAGGAGACAAAATACCACCTTGAGGTACACCATTGGACAGATCATTCCAGTCCGACAATACGCGATCCATTCGAAACGCTTGTTGTCGGTTAAGGAATTCAGAAAACCAATACAAGACTGAATACGAGAATTGAAGATGGTTAAGGATAGCAAACAGGATATCGTGGTCCACCATATTGGAAGCATTGGAAAAGTCAATGAAAACTAAAACGGTGACCAACGTATTCTCCATGCCCAACCGAATATCCTCGGTGACTTTAAAAACAACTGTAGATGACCTACCCAACTTTCATCTCCCAAGCCCTTCAACGTGAAAGATCTCATAGTATAGCTCAGCAGTATGATAGTCGGTTGCAGTGTGTGTAACGGTATTCGTTACAAACTTACCTAAATATACTAAATAATCTATTTAAAACTAATATATAAAAACTAAATCTAAATCTAACCTAATTAATAACTAATTACAACCTTAAATACTAAAACAAAACAGTATAATTCACCTACTAGAAACTATAGTATTTACTAAACTATTTCTCCTGTGAGATTGCGTCCGCAATAGTTACGGAAGGATGAAGCTATCTACAGACCCGACTGCTACTCGGCGGCGAGCAGACTGAGACATCGAGGCGTACCAATAAGACGTCGCTAACCGCTGCTCACTTCTATATACTAGAATCTAAATAAAATATACATATACTTATTTGATTGAGTACTTTTAAATTATAATCTTGTGAAAGTGTTACCCTGGATACTGGGTGAGTGTTGCAATTATTTTATAGAAGTACCTAAATCCTAATAGTAAGAGTAATATTAAGTTTACCTACATTATAAAAATAATATTAATAATTCGTTTTAAAAGCATTGCTAACGTTATGATTATCCTAAGTATTGCATATTATGACTTACTTCATCTCTCTGTATACATTTTCATCATCAGCTTAGTTCTATTCATCAGTGTCGATTGTCATTTCACCAATTGTCGTACCTACATTGTTATTTTAAAGAATACTAAATTATGGTTATTCCCCAAATTAATGTTAAGCTAAATGCAAATAATGTTCTTGAATATGATAGGAATATTAAGATTTAATGCGTTATGTTGTTACGACAAAAATACTATGTTTCACCTAAAAATCATTTCACCTAAAGTTGGTTTTCTGTTGCTAAAACTCATTGTGTATGACCGCCACATCATGATCATTGTTAATGTTTAAATCATCTTAAATCATGCCTTGCTCGGAGAATGATGTTGCGGTCATCCAAAAAAATAGGACATTTAGTAAAATGTCCGGTTTCCGGTTCCAGGGTTCCTCGTGCCGGGGAGAAATTTTCCTTACTCTGGCGAGACCACTTCTGCCGTGATTTACCCGTGCTGGTGCTACGTTTTCATAAAAGTGACTAGCCTACTGCAACAGTGCTCCCTACCACCGGCACTTCCGAGGACAGTAGCGGGTTGATATAAATTTAATTACCGGTAGTATTGCGGTGCGGTAATAATAATTATCCACGACCCTATTATTATGATTATGTTAGATTAATAAATATTGTTCTAGTTGTAGTATTTGTATTATTGACTTCCAACCTACTGATAGTAAGTACCTACAGTTTTTATGTTACCGCCCTAACTACCTAGGGAACGGTACATGTGGATGGGGTTGCCGTAAACAACATCTTATATGCAGATGACATGGTGCTTCTGAGACCGACTGACATCATGGTCTATCAACGATATGTTGAAGGTATGTGAGAAATTCGCGGCCACACACGGACTCTCATTCAATGTGAAAAAGTGTGAGTACATGGTCTTTAAGGCCGTTGGGCAGTGTCCTGATCCAATCAATGAACCACTTATTGTCATGCCCGAAATGCCCCACATCCTGCACAATACCCTAAATGAGGCAAATGACCGGGGAATCGCTGTGGCCAAATGCTGGTAAAGTTTGATTTACTAAATTAATAAATAGCCTTTCGACTCGAGAAGAAGAAGTGTCCTGAAAATACACCTGCTGTAACCCTTAATGGGATAAAGTTAAAAAAGGTAACCAAGTTTAAATATTTAGGGCATACACTTGCGGACGACCTTAAAGACGATGCTGATGTAGAAAGGGAGCGGAGGGCTTTGACGATCCAAGGTAATATGCTGGCCCATAAATTCGCCCGTTGTAGCGACCAAGTCAAGATAACTTTATTTAAGGCCTTTGGCCAGGGTTTAGGGCTGGGCCTAATGCTTAATAATCTAAGTTTTGCTCCCGCCTCCACGCCTACAAATTTACTCTAGCCGAAGCGAGACAGCGCGACATTGCGGGGTGAAAAGATCACGGCAGGTCAATAAGGCTGGTTTTGAGGTTTTTTTTCGTTTTACATGAATAAGAATATTTAAGAGTTATTTATAAAGTAAGACATATGATCGCTGCATTATGTTTAGTAAAATTATAATCCGAAGTTACAAGGGCTAATTTATTGTACTTCTTGAATACATTCCGTTTTAGTATAAATTCTGAGGTGATTTGGAGGCAACTTCGCAACGTTTTTCTATCGAGAAAATTAAAGCAACTGTGTTTTCAAAACATATTATGTATAGAGTTAGTCTTGAACTTTGCTGTGTTTTTATTTCAAAGTAAGTATTTTGTTATTATTCATAACTAGCTTTTGCCCCCGGCTTCGCTCTCAAATCCCACGGCAACATTACATTTTTCCGGGATGAAAGGTACCCTATGTCCTTCTCAGTACCTACTCCACACTATGTGTATGCGAATTTTCAAGAAGATTGGTTCAGTAGATAAAGCGTGAAGAGGTAACAAACAAACAAATATACAAACTCACTTTTGCATTTATAATATTAGTTAGGATTAGGATAGGATATTTAAGATCGCTCGGGCTCTTAGCACGGGGTGTGGGTCTGTTGCACCAAAAGATCGCTAGATGCTCTCCGCATCCAATATAATATTATTTTTATAATGTTGCTGAGACTCCCTCGGTTCTGTAGTGCCACTAAAATGTTTGCGCACGCTAGAACGGATGGATTCCATGCCGTAATCCGGAAAAAAATGGCATTATTGTTAAGGACAGCCATAACAGCATTCTAAAAACTGTGGCGAATAGATTGGATTCTCCAATAATCGGACACCTTATGCGAGGGACCATGCCGGTGACCATGATCTAAGCGGTGACCTTATATGGTTGAATTTAAAGGCACGTCCGCCGGGCCCTTTGTACACAGAGGTTCATACGTGTTTGTGTGTTTATTAAATACTGTATAGCTATAAGTATTATCACTAGTTTTAAGTTACTGTAATACTAACAAATATTGGATCATAGTTATCCGAAAATTAAAGAATTGAATTGAATTAAATAATAGGTAATGTTGTTTTTTTTCGATTAAGGGAATGGGCAAGAATTTGAATACATACAATAACATATTAACGTCTAACAAAATATACTGAAACTATTTTAAGGGTAGATTCAGTCAGTGATACAGAACAACTTTCCCCAAGGAACATATATCGAAATATGAAAAATATTTTTTTGCTTTCCATAAAAACTCGGATCATCTGTTCGGTCAACATGTATGGGAAACTAAAAATTATTTTTTATATTTCGATATATGTTCCTTGGGGAAAGTTGTTCAGTATCATGGACTGAATCCACCCTTAAAATAGTTTCAGTATATTTCGTTAGACCCTGTATATGTTGCAGCCAAAACTCTTAACCAGTAAAAAGTACTATTGACTAGCAAAATCAGTCAAAAGTACTATTGACCGTATGCTTTAGTCAGTAATACTTTTGACTAAGTGATTCCGTGAGAAGTGGTTTTGACTAGTTGTATCAGTCAAAACTCTTAAAAAGTCAAGGTGGTCGATAAAAATAACAACAAACGCACATATAAACTTTTATATAACTCATTATTAGTGGAGAACGTGCTGATATTAGAACAAAATTGGGTGACTACGAAAAGAAAGAACGCTTTTTGCAAGTAGTCAATAGTACTTTGACTGGTTAAAAGTTTTGACTGCAACATATACAGGCTGACTTTTAAACCACCAGCCAAATTTCTGGAGCAAGTTCAGTCCATGATACTGAACTACTTTCCATAAAAACAATTAACGAAAAACTAAAATAAAAATTCGCCTTTTCATACAAATCAGCGCTCAGTCAAAAGGATTTTCTATGGGAGGACAAAAATTTTCATCGATTTTAAATAACTTTTTTTATAGAAAGTAGTTCAGTATCATGGACTGAACTTGCTCCAAAAATTTGGCTGGTGGTTTAAAAGTCAGCCTGTATAATCAATGTGCGATGCGGTTAGTAACCCATCAATTTTATGTTTTTTTTTTTAATATTTAGACACAATTTTTTTTTCTGTCATCGTGCATTTAATAAGTTTTTAAAAAAGATTTATTTTTCCATACAAGCTTTTCTTGTAAGGCTTAAGAAGGTATTTATCAAGGCAAATGTAATTTAAGTCCAAACCCAATGGGGTTGCGACGTTTTATTACAGGATTCCTACGGCCACCTTCCGGCTCCATAATAAGATGAGCTTCTTGTCATTATAATACTGCATTGTCATCTGATTTACATGATATACAATTTCATCTCAATCAGTAACCGGGAAGTGGTTCTTTAACTTGCAAATTTGACCCAAAAACAACAAATAGAGCAAGAAATGAAAACTAGTAAAAATGTCTGCACGGACTGATTTAGGTAATTTTTTTATGAATATGAGGGTTTATTTTGGGATGACCACCGCATGAGAGAAGCGTGTGAGAAATAAGCCCCTAACAGAGATAGGTACCTAATCAGGGATACGTAGGACAATAATGTTATCTCTATAGATAAGGCTTATTATAGGACCGATGACTATCTAAAAGACAAAAAGGTCTGGCTTGAGCTTGGCGCGGGTCCCTCTTAAAGGTTTGTATACTTAGACATGTCATAATTTAGGTACATTGGTACATACTAAATTTACAAATTGACATTATTTTAAATTTCGTAATTCTTATAAATCAATTTAATTATGACATAATAAACAATGTAATCTCTGTCCATCTATATAACTAATTTTAAGTTTTTAGTTTGTTAGTTGACGTCTTTGGAGAAAACGTGCAGTGCAGTTTGTTGCCGTTTCTTCTGCACTTGCGCCTAGGAAGCGGCGTAAACTTAGCTTTAAGTAACGATTTGACGTCAACATTTGTGCAAAACAAAACAAAGTGACTATTATTAAGAGATATTATAAATATCCTATGATAATAAAGATATTTTGAATTGAATAGGTCTGCCTAAAAAATATAACAACAAAGAAATAAGGCATGTCATATAAAATACCATGGTCGTGCAATATCTGAATACTTGAATTTATTTCTTCATAACGCACGACCACGGCATTTTATAAATATTGCAGTGTTGTTGATGTAAAATGCCAGAAGATGAAACACTAGATAAAACTTGTTTTTTACTTTTGAGTTTGTTATCCGTACTCGGGTTGCAGTTTTTTACACTAATTTTTTAGGGTTCCGTATAAAAAATTTAAAAAACGGAACCCTTATAGGATCTCGTACGTCTGTCTGTCCGTCCGTCTGTCACAGCCAATTTGCTCCGAATCTACTGGACCGAATCAGGTAAAATTTGGTAGAATGTTGTTATCCTATGACCCAAACACATATGTGCAAAGTAAATATATATTTTTTAAAATAAGGCTCATTTTCGGGGGATAAATTAGGAAATTGAAAAAAAAAAAGTTTTGCTAACCTTACTGTGTCATATATCAAATGAAAGGGCTCGTTATGAGGACCTCAAATATATTTTTGTTATAATTATAAAATCAATAGTTTTGATTTTATTCATGAAAGAAGACGAAAATTGACCATTCCCCCCCCCCTGATCTCCGAAACTACTGAGCCTAACATTTTGAAATCAATTTGGAATATAGTTTATTTCTTGTAGATTACAGGAAAACCTATAAGAATTCAATCAATTGTACGGAACCCTCTCCATGCTAGTTTAACTCGCACTTGGCTGGTTTTATTTATTTTAAAATTTTCCGTGTCAACGTTAAACTTGATAAAAAAAAAATGATTTAATTTTTTCTCGTTTATTTTCAACAAATTTAAATATCAACAACTTTCAGGAGCATGCAATTACTCGATGGAGGAGTCATCTATATCTAAATCTTCCGTGAAGCCACATTCCTCTCTCCAAAGATCGATATCGAGGGAATTCTCCTCAGTCAGCCTCACGAACTGGTCGTAGTCGCAGAGCACGTCGCAGCCTTCCACCTGGAGGTAGATGACTTTCTCGCCTGGGGACGGCAGGTATACCGGCTGGAAGATACATATTAATAGGAAGTATCAGTATCAGTATCATCTATATATAGCCGTGTGTTTCCCGGCAGAGTACAATAGGACCACTCCAAGTCTTCCCGTGGATGTCGTAGAAGGCGACTTAAAGAAGTTTACGAAGTTTTCACTTCAAAAAAAAATTACATAGAATTTTCGTCGAATCAGTTTTTGGAAATATGTATATCAAAATGGCTGAGCTATGAGGGTTTAAAACGTTAAAAAATATGCAAAGAAAAACTCACGAGTTCTACTGTACAGCTCAAAGAGCCATTATTTAAATAGATAATCATCATCATCATCAGGTTTTTTTTAGTCTCTACTGCAGGAGCACGACCCTCTCTGTACTACCAGAGCCATATATAGCCGTACACGGCGGTGTGGTGGTTCTGTTCTTCAAAAAGGGTGACAACACTCTCTTGAAGAACTATAGGACCATCACACTTCTGAGTCATGTCTATAAATTGTTTTCGAGAGTCATCACGAACCGTCTCGCTAACAGATTTGATGCCTTCCAATATCGGGAGGTTGGAAATTTGGAATACATCAAACGACAAGCCGGGTTCCGAAAAGGCTATAGTACCATGGACCATATCCATACGCTGCCGCAGGTTATAGAGAAGACGAGGGAGTATAACCAGCCGTTATGCTTGGGGTTTGTGGACTATGAGAAAGTAGATAAACATTTTACCATCTTACCATCAGAGTAAAATAGATAAACATCTTACCAAAACAACATAAGCCCCAGTACTGGTGACTTTCCGGACTTCCAAAGAGTACGCCGAGGCATACTTGGGGACACCTTGCCGGTTCACCTTGGTGACGGCTTCGAACGAGTACACGTTGAAGTCATGTGCCGAATAGATCCTCAATCGGGGGGTGTCGTCGCCGGTGATGGCTAGCTCCGAGTATTTGTAGAATTCATTCAGAAGCACTCCTGGGGAGAAGTAAGGGATACATAACCACAATCTTCATCGGACCGTGGTACAATGGTCAAGGCGTTTCCTTGTGATCCGGATGTTGTGAATTCAAATCCGACCGGGAAGTATACTTTGTGTACTGGGTTGCGTAGGTCAGATGGCAGTCGCTCTGTTTGAAAATCAGTAACCTCGTCAAATAACCTCGGTTAGGTAGCGAACCCCGGGCTCTGAAGCGTTACCGCTGAGGATGCTACCGGGAATACGCTCGGATGATGATGATGAATTACATCTTCATGAAGAAGAGATGAAGACTTCATCTCTTCTTCATCGTAGCACGTTCCCGGTTATATCCTCGGCCGTGCTGCTTCGGAACCCGGGGAGCGCTTTCCTGCTTTTTATTCTCCAAATATATTATGTAGGTATGTCAATGGTCATCCGAGGATGCCAAAAACCTTGCAAAGTGTAGAAGAAATAGCGGAAAAAGTTTGAATGATTTAGCTATAGTTTTTCGACCGGAATGCATATTGTGCGAAAAGTTTTACAACCGGCCGCCGCCCGATGTAAACCTTCTTTGGGAATGCAGTTGTAGCACGAGATATTTGTGCTTAGTTTAATCACGTCGTCACTAGTGGGGTAAGTATATAGATCTTAGGACCATAACACTTTGGTCTGATTGCCCTAGGCTCAATCTTCCCTGAAGGGTACGCTAATGATTCGCATGAAGGTTAGAATGAGTCTGCATCGACTATTGACTTATTCAGTAGTTTTGCCCATTCCCTCCACCGGCTTCTATAAAAATTAGCTGGTACCAGTACCATATACGAATAATTACGTAAAAAACGTACTCTGCTAGAAAGCTAAAATGCTGTTTAATTTATAGGCAAGACAGGCACTGCCCATGGTAGCCTTCAGCATCATAGGATGCATGAAAATCAGACATGTTTTGGTAAACTTCATTTACCTGCTTGCAACGGGATGTACTCTTTGACTCCAAATGTCAGAGCTATGGATTCACCAGCTGCTTTTTCTATGTCATTGAATATCGCGTCCAGTTTTGGTCCGATGTCTAATCCCAGGCTGATCTGCAATAAACGAACACATTTACAGTATTTTTTGCTATGAATAATTATGAAGAAGTCAAAAGCAGTTAGTTGCCGCTTCGTCTGCACTAGCGCTGAGAAAGCAGCACTAAATTTAGCTGTAAGTAAATGTTCTGACGTCAACAATATTTATGAAATCAAAAGAAAAAATTTACAATTATAAAATGATAGAAATATCCAATATAAATCTTAGATATAAATAAATAAATAATTAAATTTTTAACAGAAAAAACAACCGACTTCAATTTTTTTAAGGAGTTTCTTCCATATCTCCAAAGTTCTTCATCATATCTTTACCAAATTAAAATGGGACTAACTTGGTAGTAAAGGCTTTCAAATAAAAAAAGAATCATCAAAATCGGTTCACAATTGGCGAAGATATCGCGTAACAAACATACATAAAAAAAAACATACAGTCGAATTGATAGCCTCCTCCTTTTTTGAAGTCGGTTAAAAAGAAAGAAGTTATTCGCAGTAGTAAAGTTAAGGGACTGCGCGCACTTGTGATTTTTAATACTGCGATAGTTTAATCGGACTGCGAATCAGTATGGGGATATCAAATAATGCGCGTTGGCTTAAGGCTCCATACTGATTCCAAGTACGTTGTCCGTGTGGCTTTTGGTCGAATAGAAGAATAATATCTCCTCCTGTGGATGTCGTAAGAAGTAGCAATAGGACTATGCACAAACATCTCGTGCTACAAGTGCTACAACTGCGTGGGTAGGGTATCGAGGGATCAGGGTGAGCATAGAAATGGTGCAGAATAGAAAATGAAGAAGGGGAGATCCATGCTGGTCTGGAAGAAAAGAAAAAAACTTAAAATGTACCAGCTGCTTCTCTCCCTGCGCAGATCGTAAAGGCCTATCAAGAGAATGGGCGAAATCGCGATGCGGCGGCAACCCATTACTATTTTAATTCCCTTTTTTACTTTACGCCCATCATCACGCTAAACGTGGCCTTTTGGTCTTACGGCCCTGGCCTCTGTCTGCTCCGTTAGAGCTAAAGACGTGATAATGTATCTGTATCATCGTGATCAGGTCTTTTTAGGGTTCCGTACAAAAAATGAAAAAACGGAACCTTTATAGGATCACTCGTGCGTCTATCTGTCCGTCCGTCTGTCACATCCGATTTGCTCCGAATCTACTGGACCGAATCAGGTGCAATTTGGTAGGATTGTGTAATCCTATGACCCAAACGCACATGTGTAAAGTAAATAAATATTTTTTTTAAAATAAGGGTCATAAATTTTTGGGGGACAAATTAGGAACTTGAAAAAAAAGTTTTGCAAACCTTGCTGTGTCATATATCAAATGAAAGGACTTGTTATGAGGATCTCAAATATATTTTTGTTATAATTCTAAAATAAATAGTTTTGATTTTATTCATGAAAGAAGACGAAAATTGACCTTTCCCCCCCTGACCTCCGAAACTTCTGAGCATAAAATTTTGAAAAAAATACAAAATATAGTTTATTGTTTGTAGATTACAGGAAAACCTTTAATAATTCAATCAATTGTACGGAACCCTCTCCACGCGAGTTTAACTCGCACTTGGCCGGTTTTATTTAGTCTCTACTGCAGGAGCACGATCCTCTGTATGTGTATCTGTATATCATCATCATCATCATCATTATCATCATCAGGTCTTTTTTAGTTTCCACTGCAGGAGCACGACCCTCTCTGTACTGCCAGAGAGGGTCATGCTCCTTCCTCTGACTGCTATGGTAATATATCTGTATATAACAACATAAATTGATTACAGCAAAACTAAACTAAAGAATAATAGTGAAGATTAATATATGTGATAAAGTCGGAAAAGGCCGACCAGGTTAAGGCCGTACCTAAATTTTCCGGGGTCCAGTGCTACCCCCATTTAAAATAAATCATTTCAAAGAAAACGGAGACATCATTTAAAATTTTGCAACTACCAAGTCCTAGATAACCCTTCAAAGTATTTTATGACCTACTGTTTACAGTTTAAAGTGAGAACGTTAAGCTTTACTACGCACATTTGCAAAAAACGGCCACTTTTGGCAAATGTGCGTAGTAAAGCTTAAATTTCTCATTATAAACTGTAAACAGTAGTTCATAAAATACTTTGAAGGGTTATCTAGGACTTGATAGTTGCAAAATTTTAAATGATGTCTCCGTTTTCTGCGAAATGATTTATTTTAAATGGGGGCAGCACTGGATCTCGGAAAATTCAGGTACGGCCTTAAATCGATTTAGACGATCATCCTCAGGGCGAGTGTCCGAAACGGCGACCTGACGATGTCGATGTCAACTTAGTGCTGAGTGGATGGAGTTATTTAACGTTAGTTTTCTAGAAGATTCGTTGAACACTGACCTGACTGGTGAAGACATCATAAATGGGATACACCAACGAGGGCAAATTGGTGACATTTACGCCCATCTCGCTGCTCAGCATGGTCAGCACATTGCTGATCCTCGCTGACACTGCGGGATTGGAGGCTGTGTACAGTGTGTAGTATGCGGACAAGAATTTGGGGCAGTTCAGCATAGCAGTGTTCTGGAAAGCAAAGATAATTAATTTTAATTAAAAAAAAAAAATTCATTTCGACCGAATCATCAGCAATTCAATTCAAACCAATTTATTTCAATTTAATTCATTTTAATACAATTCAGTCATACCGTATTCAAGTCTTACTGTAGAATGCTACTTATAAGCTGACGGACCACATTATCAATGGGAACCTAGGTTCTGAATTACCATTTGTTCCTATATGCACTATACAACGAATACATAGTCAAAAATACTTACAAAATCATACTTGACAGGAACCGTTGTGTACGGTACAGGTTCCCAGGGTAAGTCCTGGTTCCACCTGTCAACGGGGGGGTATATAGCAGCCAGGGCCGTTAGGATGGTCATCTTTGTTCTTGTGGAGTCAGTGGATCTGAAACAGTAACACAATATATTATTTATTTATATAAATATATCTATTTTTTTTTTACTTTTTATAATGGTATATATTTTGTATAAGTATTTTAATTTCTATTGGTTATTTATAATTTATATTTTAAATTTAACTGCGCCACCTGTGATCTTACTCATATACTTCGCACTCCTTCTCTTTCTGGTTGCCTGTAAGAGATTGCTTCGGCGATAAGGCCGCCTCTTGTACCTTATTTATTTATAAGTTCCGTAAACTTTGTAATTTTTTATTGTTTTTTATTTGGTGCAATAAAGATTTTTGTATTGTATTGTATTGTAATATAACTGCTTATCCCCAAGAAACCAGCTTTTATTTCGAAACGACATGTCAGATTTCGGCAAAATTAGCAACTGCATGTAGTTGTATCTAGGATTTTAATTAATGTCCTATTTCTTCTATTTTTTGGGACTTACACTAAGATTAAATAAGTTTTAACTAATAATAATAATAATATTGTAAATGTTTATATTTTGTAGTATGTTTTATATTTTACTTTTTATAAATGTATACCAAAACCTAGCCTAAGTTTTAAATTAAATAAAGAGAATAATAATATAATTTTATAATGTTATCGGATACTAATTCAATGATATTTAAACACTTCAATCCAGGACAATTTGAAAAACGTCTTATTTCAACTAGCCTTGCCAAGGGATCAACAAGGGATTGAACCCAGAACCTCTGGAGTAGCGGATTAGGGTTGGGCTACTTCTAGCCGCACGGAACAGCACTTTCCTATGTTGCTATCCTTATCTGTCGCTCAGAACCATCATTTGCTAGAGCGAGAAACAGAGCGGGAATGCAGTTGCATTGCTGATTCCGCGGAATACCCGCTCGTTTTAACAAATAATGGTTTTGAGCGACAGAAAAGGATAGCAGTATAGCCTACCCTTACGTGTTAAATTACGCCACGGAGGTCGGAAAAATCTAAAGGCATACCTGATGTAGACTTCTGAATGGTTGTACGTTGGTGCTAGGAGCTCATAGTAACGTTCTCTGATGTATTTGCCCAGTTCATATGCACGTTTTTTGCCTGCCTGGAACAAGATTTATATTGATAAGTCCGGGTGCTGCTTTTTTTAACAGTAGTGTGGAAGCTCCATGCCTGATATAATTTTTTTGCAAATGGTAAGAATGCAAGGCTGTCAATCCATTTAGTAACGCCACTATTGGCTTCGTGTATTTTCCGAATGCCATCTTCAATGGACAAGATTGGGCAAGAGTCAGTAAGGTTGGGATATTATATGCAGCGCAGCAATTGGGATTTACAACCAATTTTCTGCCCCTGATCATCATCATCATCAACCGAGCGTATTCCCGGTTGCATCCTCAGCGGTAACGCTTCAGAGCCCGGGGTCCGCTATCAAACCTAGTTGATTTGACTGGGTTACTGGTTTTAACACAGAGCGACTGCAGTCTGACCTCCGCCACCCAAAGGGTATACCAAAAGCAATCCTCAGATAGGTTTAAACAAACGCTAGATGGCATTTAGGATCCACTCGCAATCATCTTTATTTTCGGATAATCAGGTAATATAAGCCTGCAATATCCTAACCAGACTGGAAACTACTTTTCACAAAGTATGCTTCCCAATGTATTTTGAATACACGACCTCCGGATCAAAAGGCAAACGCTATTACTACTAGACCACGGAGGCAGTCAAATTTCCTGCGCCTGATATATTATTCAGTCAGCATTTGATATATATAAGTATATACAGCAGGGCCTATTTAATCCGGACCTCAGCTAATCCGAACGCCTCTATAATATGAACGACCCCCCTTTTTCTAATTTTTTTATTGACCTCCACTGCTGGGCAAAGGTATCATCCATATCAACGAACAACACTTGAAGATGAACTGCAGTCAATTAATGATTATTTCATTGTTTTGTACATGCCACCCAACTGTACAGCCCTTATCCCTTGGACTAAAACGTGATCCAGAATATTAAAGTGAATATGTACATACAAGAAAAATAATTCCTGTTGCAAGTTTTTGGCTAGCAGAAAGCAGAATACAGTATCTGAAGTCAAAGTAAAGCTTAACGTGCTCACTTTAAACTGTAAACAGTGGTTCATAAAATAGTTTAAAGGGTTATCTAGGTTTATCTAGCTCTAAATTTTAAATGATATCTCTGTTTTCTTACAAATAATTTATTTCAAATGGGGGCAGCACTTGACTCCGTGTATCGTCTTAAATCAAGATGTGAAAGATTTCAGCAAAAATATTCAAAGATGTTATAAAACTTTTTTGTTAGGTACCCTTATTAAGTCGCAACTTTTTTGTCTGAACATCTTTTTCATCCGATAAACTTCAAGGGGTCAGTAGGTGAGGGGCTTTGCAAAGCAGACTTGCGAGGTCGACAGCTCTACCCACGGGTAGAGTAACGATCCCTGAAGATTAAGTCTTCTCCAGGATCGTTATTAAGAATTTTCTGCAACAGAGGCCTGTCTGGCAAGCGCAGCATGGGTCGTCCGTTGGCAAGGTAGTAGTGGTAGGTTCAAGGCTGTGAATAATGAGGCTTGTCTGAAGCAGATATCAATAATTCAATACATTATAATGTAAAATATTTTAGGTTTTACACTATAATCCGAACGCTTCGTACATCCGAACAGGGTATAAATTTTTTTGGGTGTTCGGATTATCGAGGCCCATCTGTATATATAATATCACAATTTTCAGACGTAATGTAGATTCTGACGCACGTACATAATGTTCGCATACAGTCATTGAGCTATGTCAGATACCTTTAGGCAACTCGAAAATTCTGACACCAGAGCAGTATAGCTTAACACACTCCATAAGAAGAATGAGGCCAAAGATATGGGTTAAGTACTCAAAAGTTTGTAATAAGTTATATGAAAAAAAAAAGATTTTTTTTGTATACTCGTAAGCTTTGATTGAAGCTTAAGAACTTATCAAGACAAATGTACAATGGGCATTAAGCCCAAACTCGATGGGGTTGCGTCGTTTTAATACAGAGTCCCTGTACCTCCCGGCTCCGTCATCAAATCAGCTTATTGTCATAATAATATTGTTATTGTATTGTTACACGAGCATTCAAAGTTCAAGTCAATCAGAAAATTGTTGTAGTGGCTTAAATTTTACTTGCAAGATTTGACCCAAAAGACAACAAACAGAGCAACTGTTTCTTGTTTTTGGGTCAAATCTTAAGGCCGTACCTGAACTTTCCGGGCCATTTAAAAAAAACATTTCAAAGAGCGCGGCGACATCATTTAAAATGTTGCCACTACCAAGCCTTAGATAACCTTTCAAAGTATTTTATGAACTACTGTTTACAGTTTAAAGTGAGAACGTTAAGCTTTACTACGCACATTTGCGAAAAACGGCTACTTTTGCCAAATGTGCGTAGTAAAGCTTAACGTTCTCATTATAAACTGTAAACAATAGTTCACAAAATAGTTTGAAGGGTTATCTAGGGCTTGGTAGTAGCAAAATTTTAAATGATGTCTCCGTTTAAATGAGGGCAGTACTGGACCCCAGGAAAATTCAGGTACAGCCTTAAGCATACTTGAATTTTCCGCGGTTCAGTGCTGATTTGAAATAAATAATTTCCAAGTAAACGGAGATATCGTTTAAAATTTTGTTTCTATCAAGCCCTAGATAACCCTTCAAACTATTTATGAACTACTGTATAAAGTGAAGCTTTTCTACGCACGTTTGTGAAAAACGGCCACTTTTGGCATAATCATAAAAATAGTGAAATGTCCGTTTCCTTTGGAATGATTAATTTTAAATGGGGGCAGCACTGGGCCCCGGAAAATTCAGGTATGGCCTTAACTAAAGCTTGTAAAAAATGTCTCATAATTATGTATGACTTACTTTGGTAAGTTGGCCATATCCATAGGGTGCTGTGAGCTCCTCCAAAGCTTCAGGGTCAGTTGAAAAGGACAGCGAAGACTCCACGGGTGTCCTGTCTCCGTGCCTGTGAATCTGACAAAATAAAAGGTCTATAGAGGTTCAATAACAACAGACTCTGTAGACGGAAAGAGATCTAGAAGAAAAAAAAATGAGATGGGCAGACGAATCTCGATATACAGCATGTAGGGAATAACCGCACACGGCAGCGGCGCAACAACCATTGTATCGACTTGTCGCTTTCATTAGTCGTTAGCCCGTATACGGGTAGTCTCCGCTGTTGCTGTATATCGGTCGCAGTTGGATGGTATAAACCGCTAATTCACTAAACCTCTAGCTGTTTGGCATTAAAGATCAGTTTTGTTAAACAGCTGAATATCGTTCAGCTAGATTGTCAATGTGTCACGTTTAACAAACAAGCTAACCACATTTAGATCGCAGAATAGGTTATTTGCAGGCATGTTACAAACAAACATATTTATGACGGGACATTAATATAAAACCTCAATTCAACTTCTTACTATGTAATCTAGTCTCCAACATCATAGAATACCATTAAAGAATAGGGAAGGAGAATTGAATAATTTTCTGTGGTTAGGAATAACATTCCTCGTTACCATAAAAAAATATCAGATTTTTCTATGCAGTCAATTAATTATAAAAATAAAAATATTTTAAATCCCAATTTTAAACCCATAGTAATTCTTACTCCGCCATTTCTTAAGCCCGGACCATCTGACGTATTAAAAAAAATAATGTCATATAACACTTGACACTATTTTGACAACTATGACAGTTAAATGACAGTTATATGTCATCTGTCATATGACAGTATCTCTATTTTCCCACGGTGGCAGTTAATTAGTCAAGTGTCATATGACATTATTATTTTTAACACGTCAGAGGGTCCGGGTAAAATAAATCGGGACGTAAGTCTGACTATGTGTTTAAAATTGGGATTCAAAATGTTTTTATTTTTTATAATTAACTGACTGGATAGAAAAATTTGATATTTTTTTATGGTAACGAGGAATCATAAAAAATGTCTCCGATATCTCTAGATGAAAACAGCTTACTCTCGGAACGCTGTGAAGAATTCCGAACTAAATCTACAATCTTACGTCTTACGCCGCGGCATTGATGAATACAAATCGTTTATGCCATTCTGCGTATGAGGTGTCAGTTATTTAATGCTGTTTTACGAAACCGAGCTGTAATGCCAAACAGCTAGAGGTTTAGTGAATTAGCGGATTATACCATTCAACTGCGACATATCGATTGAGTTAACGACCTATTAGAATGAGCCATTTTTTGTATCGTATTTAGTCTGTGCAGAATGCTGGGTTATAGTAAAAAGAATCTACTTACCAGGAAGCTCATCACCAGCTCGGTGCCGTCCGTGACGTCATCTCCGGCGATCACCTGACTCGTTACCACCAGCAGCAACACACTCCACAGTCCGAACATTTTACTGATGTCTACTAAAAAAAAAACTTATCGGTAAACAAATGGTCCTATTGTATAACCTTATTAGTTATTGGTTATTTATTGGTTTTAACTTTTATCCACCCAAAACAAAATGGCAAACCGGTAATCATTTTCATTCTCTATCAACTTTCTCTTCCGTCAATTTTAGATTAATATAAAATGTATCGTATACCAAAAACTAATTAACTATACAAGTAATAAATAACTACTTTTAATAGACTATCGCGTTGCCTCACTTTTAAACAAATGAACATGATTCATTCATATTCATACGCAAAACATACCTTATTTATTTTTTCTGACTTTAAAAGCGTAAACTAAAAGGCACACAGGTGTTATCGCTAAAGCAATTTTTCCAGCCAGTCTTTGAGTAAATATAAAAAAAGAATTAGGACTTGGCACAGAGTAAATTAAATTAATAAATTATGAAGTGCCTATTCCCTATGATGAAGCCTAACGGCCTATGGATGATGTAAATCTTTCGGCGATTTGTTTTATAATGATTGTTATCGATGATTATCTGCGTTAAATTATTGCCGAGTGAACCACATGAGTAAATACAGATAAAAGAACACATTATTTTCAGAATTAATGATTTACATTAAATATTGAATCTGTTACTAATTTATTATCATCATCATCCTTGTCTTCTCCCTATTTGGGGTCGTCTCTGTCTGTCAACTCCCTCCATTGTTTTTATTCATTAATTATATCTTTACTAATTATCCTTTCCATCATGTCCTGCTACATAACACATTCCCCCCACGTCTTTCTAGGTCGTCCTCTGTCTCTGTGGCCACCTTCAAGTTAACCATTTTATGAGCCAGATGTTCTGCGTCTCACCTATTGATATGACCGTACCATGTTAAACGATGGCTTTTTAACTTGTCTACAATCGGTGCCACCTTTAAACTCCGGGGTCTTATATATTTATTTCTGATCTTATCTATCTTCGTCACCCCACCCCACGCAACCACCTAAGCATCCGCATTTCTGCTACATGTAACTTATATTCTTCTTTCTTCTTCGTAGCCCAACATTTCCCATACAGCAAAGCAGGTCTTATTACTGTCTTATATACCTTTTTCTTTAGTTTCAATGGGAGCCGCTTATCGAAAGTTGTTCCAGTTATTTGTTTTTACTTAAGCCATCCGGTATTAATCCTTATGGTGATATCTAGATCCACATCTCCGTCGCTCTGCAAGACTGATCCTAGGTACTTGAAATCCGTACAAATTGGCAGCGAAGTGTCACAGATCTTACTTATTGTTTAAAAAAAAACAATTTTATCTAATACACAATACCTATATATGTAAAAATATTTTTTTTACATATATATGTCAGAAGAATGGCTATGGAGCGTTATTTTAAATAACGGAAAGGCCCTTCTCACTTTTCTTAATCAGAAGGTAGCTTCTCATAGATCAGTGTGTAATAGTGTGCATCTATGAAAAATTACGACCATGATTCAACGTCACACATTTAACTTTACCATCTCTAATATTTATTACTATGAATAATAATACTATATTATTTAATTATAGAACTATGCGGTAAAGACCATTGCTAAACATTTAGTCGTTTAAGTTTTGTGACATTACACACATTTTTTATTGTTTTTCTATGTACCTATATTTCAAAAATAAATGTCAGTATGTACTGAGTACCTACTCACTAAAATAAAATGGTTTTTCATCCTGTGAGTGTACTATCTCATGTGTCAATTCGAACAATAGGTACAAAATAAAACACCTTTTATGACGCAATTAGTTTGTATTGGTGTTGTTAATATGATTGACGTATAAAAATGCATGATTGGTGCTCTCCATTCGTTTGCGTTTGCATGTTTTTTTTTTTTGTAATTTTTTTTGGGCTGTAGCTTTGAATAGAGATGAGTGGAAGAAAAAAGGGAAGACCTTTGCCCAGCAGTGGGACAACAATATAGGCTAAAAAAATATTTTGTTTACATAGATACATAGTTTCTCATCTTCTTCTTCATCTTAGCGCGTTCCCGGTTAAATCCTCAGCTGTGCTGCCTTGGAGCCTGGTGTGCGCTTTCCCGCTTTTTCTTCTCCAAATATAATATGCATGTCAAATGGTCACGTAAGGATACCAAAGAATTGCAAAGAGGATAAAAAATAGCTGAAACTGTTGAAATTATTTGGCTATAGTTTTACGACCGGCCGCTTGCCTGACGTCAACCCTCCTTGGGAATGCAGTAGGTAGTAGCATCAGATGTTTGTGCTTATTACCCAAGTCGCCTCTTACGACGTCAACAGGAAGAAATCGGTCGGTCGGAAGCCACATACATACATACATCATCATCATCAGGTCTTTTTTAGTATAATACTGTGCAAATGAGTTTCTTTCGGCGTTTCTTCTCAGCAGTGGTCGTTGCGAAACGCTAGTATCGGTAGCTTTTGAACAAAAAACAATAATTTAAATATAAATAAACATTAAGTACACGTAATGTTCACTATAATAATTATTGACGTGTAAAAGTGCCAGCAAAGGCCTAATTACTGAATAAATATTTGATTTTGATTTTAGTCTCCACTGCAGGAACATGACCATCTCTGTATTACTAAAACCATACTTAGTCTGAGTAGCCAGAGGATTTGGCCTAAACTCTCCACGCTGGCGGGTTGCATTGATGTTATTTTTTGTTCAGCTTGTGTTTCATAAGTCGCCTTCTACGACATCCACGGGGAGACTTGGAGTGGTCCTATTCTACTCTGCCGGGAACCACACGGCTGACCGGAAACATACATATTATATACACTGTCTTTTTTCCTCATGGGATAGACAAAGAATTTTGGGTCTTGCACCTGAATTAGAGTATAGGCATAATGCAGAGCCCAGGGGCGCAAGGCCCGAAGGCCACTCTTAGAGTGATGATGGGCGAGATGGACAAAGGGAATAAAAATAGTGATGGGATGCTAGCCGCATGTCGCAACGCCTATAACATGATCCGCATTATGATCGCCTATTCACTCGATCGGCTTTTACGATCTGCGCGGGAAGAGAAGCAGCTGGTACATTTTAAGCTTTTTCTTTTCACCCAGACCAGAATGGAAGACAATAGGAGACGCGGTTAGCAACCCATCACTATGATTATTTCCTTTTTCCATATAGTTTATCGCTACTGATTTATGGAGCTATGTTTTTTTTTCTGTCAAGTGCATAATAAGTTTTTGAAAAAGATTATTTTTTCCATACAAGCTCTTATTGTAAGGCCTATCAAGATAAATGTAATAACCCCAAACTCGATGGGGTGGCGTCGTTTTATTACAGGGTTCCTATAGCCACCTTCCGGCCTCATCATCAGATCAGCTCGTCATAATAATATCGCATTGTCATCTGGTTTATAGCATACAAAATTTCATCTTAATCGGAATTCAGGAAGTAGTTCAAATTTAACTTGCATAATTTGACCCAAAAACCAACAAACAGGGCAAGATAAATAAACACTTGTAAATTTTAATAAGGTTATTTTTTAGTTAATTGCATTTGAGTACTTGTAATATATATATAAAATATATATATATATTTATATATATATATATATATAATATTATATATATATATATATATATATATATATATATATATATATATATATTGTCTATACTTCTTAAATTGGTACCTAGCATACTCACTATATGACTGATTTAGGTAATATTTTTTATGAATATGAGGGTTTATCTTTGGATGACCACCGCATGAGAGAAGCGTGGGAGAAATAAGCCTTATCCTAACAATATAGATAGGTACCTAATCAGGTAATCGTAAGACAACAATCTTATCTCTATAGATAATAGGTCTGCCTAAAAAATAGAACATCAAATAAACATGGCATGTCATAAAAAAATAAACAGGAAAAATATTTGTGAAATCAAATATGCTGATAAAAATAGTATCGTAACTCAAGACAAAGAAATGCATTTGACAATAATTTCTTTACTATATTCCCTTGGATTGAGCCCTGCTATCCGTCCGGGACGGATAGACAAAATTGTCGTTACCAGATTTTTAACGGTATTCCAAGCCCTGCCCGGACGGCTTGGAATACCGTTAAAAATCTGGTTACGTTAATTTTGTCAAACGGCGTTAACGTTTTAGGCAAAGGTAACGTTATGCTGGGTAACGGTATTTTTCCCACTATTTACCGATAATCAGATAACGCTACCAATGATATTAACGGTAAAAGGTGTTTTTAATTTTAGTTGTTAACACTGTATTTCTTTTCGATATTTGACAGAATAAATTGATGAGTTTGTCTAGTAGGCCACTAGAGCTATTTATATAATATTTTAGTAAGTATTGTAAAAAAATATCGTACTTTATCGTTAATTGATAACGTTATAAACTGTATTATCGATACCCCTTATAACGTTACCACTAAAATAACGTTATTTAACGGTACTTTTAGTGTGAATTTGGTATCGTTAACAAGCCCTGCGTCCGGGTTTCCCTGGATTTGTCCTACTTTGTAAGGCGTCCGGGGAGCGTCCGGGTCTTAAGACACTATTACCAGAGCCCCCCCGCATCCCTGTAAACCCCCGCCCTCTCTCGGCCCGCCTATAAATAAATAAATCAAATTATGATAATAACGATGGTTTTTTTTATTCTTCAAATTTTTTAAAGTGCGTCTGGGTAGAATTTTTTATTTCTATGAAATGTCTGGGGTTTTTGAAATTTTTGTCCGGACTCTATAGTTTAGGTGATGGAGGTAGGCCTGCCATTGGCCTTGGATTGGAGTCATCAACATGCTTACCCAAAGACTGTGTTGACTCTTAAGGCCCATTCCAACCGAAGCGGTATTCGCTGCCGCCGGTAGTCGTAATACCGGAACGATATTCCGACGGGTATTTGGTATGCTATTTCTGCAGCTGTGGCGAAACCGGAACCACACACCAGAGTCAAAGTCAAAGTCAAAATTTTTTATTCAATGTAGGATAAATATATCACTTATTGAAGGTCATTACTTTTAATTATTTTTAGTGCAAAAGCTATCGATACTAGCACGCAGAGTAGTACGCGATACGTACCGCGCACAGACCATTGATCAAGATAGACACAGCCTTTGTATGAATTTGCGTGTCGATCTGAAGTCAAATTGACTTCATTTGGGATCGTCACTTTTAGTCCGTGTATGTTAATTCATTCGGTCGAAAATATATTCTCTACTGTAAAATACTTAAAGCTGTCGTTTTGAGGCATAGAAACTTGTCGAAAAATGTTGGAGGAAGTAATAAAAAAGTTTTCTTCCGTTTGTAAGTGAATTTCTTATTAAATATTTGTATGAAAATTGGCACGCCAGGTTTTCATACAAATTGAAGGAATTTCTTTACCTAGTAGTTTACAGATCTGTGGTACCGCGTGTTTGGCGAAACTTGGTACTTCCCCCGCACCCCGCGCCGCCGCCCCAGCGGAAAAACCGCTAGCGGTCCCGGTAGCGACTACTGCAATGGTTTGAACTGTGCGTTATTCGCATATATTGTGACATCGCCACGGCGGTACCGGGTATCTCTTCGGTTTGAATAGGCCTTAACTCGTACTCAAAGAGCGTGTGATCCGGCTCTACACACTCGACGAAAACCCCTCGCCGAGTCTTGGCCGAGTAGGTTCTCGACGAGAGCATACCTACCTAGGCTTGAAATTGCGTTACGTGGCACCCGCGCAGTTCCATACAAAAGTGCCCGCTTGCGCTGGGAAATTTTGTCGGTCTTTTGAACGCACGCGTGAGGGCACACGCGGTGTCCGCCAGAGGCTCGGGCTTGTTCAGCATTGATTATAGAGCAGATAATTGTAATCAGACGATAAATTGCCGTAGGTACCTACATATTTCTGTTTAAGTAGTAATATATTAAATTCCATCGACATATAATATGACTGTAAATGTACGCCGTTTAATAAATAATAGTGGACTTGACACTCCGTAATCCAGTTTCCGCTAAGGGTACCTACACGCGACAGGGACCGTCGCGTATTGGTGGTATTGCGCTTGGGGCCGCGCGCGTATACCACGCATGTTCACGCGGGAAAACCCGCGACGGGTGTACGTCCCGAGACACTACGGGCGCAAAAACCGACAAGACCGACACCGACCGAGGCGAGGCGGAAGAGAGCGAAACAAGAGCACCATGTACACACTCGCTCTCGCCCCGCCTCGGGGTGTCTCGGCGAGAGTGTACAGCCGGCATAACATACCTGTTTATTTTACTGTGTAAATTCCAGAACAGTGTTTCACACACTAGTGACTTTTCTTCTCCAAATAACAACACCACTGTTGTCAGACACTATCGTTGTATCACAATACCAAACCAAATTAGGCTTGCTTGAGACTGCAACACAGTTGCACAATGTTGATGTAGTACCAGTTTTGGAGTAAGGCCCAGTATTTTATAATATGGTTGTAAGCAAATATTTTGCAATTTTAAATGTTTACATTTTGGGTAGAACTGGTAGAAGCATCAAAATAAAACAAGCATCGTGGCTAAAAATAATATGATTCTAATTTTATCTTAAATCTAATCGACATAACAAGATAAGCAATAGCGGGAAGTCTAGATAAAAACAAATATAAGAGGCTAGACTGTCTTCTTTTAAGAGCAAAACTCTTGTCAGTGCCATGTGTGGAAAGAGACGCACACGATTACTATTATTTATTTAATATTTATTGCACAATAATCTAACGATTATAATACAAATGGTAAAACTTAATGCTAAGCATTGTCTACCAGTTCACCTTAGGGACGTAGCAGAAAAGGTAGTAATTATTTACAGAGATTTAATTTAATTCAATACAAAATATCGTTATTATCATAGGATATTTATACACTTTGTTTTGTTTTGGTATAAGTATCCCATTCGTCCCCTAAGCTCCTTATGAAAATTAAATAAATTTCTGCCAATAGATACCAAGATTGGGCTTGCTCACTCTTTATTGCTCCCTATCCTTGACTATGCCGACACTTGTTATCTAGATATTACCGAGGAGCAATTGGACAAGCTTGAACGCCTTCAGAATTTATGTATTCGGTTCATATTTGGGCTTCGTAAATATATTCAACTCAAGTGGCTCCCTATCCGTCTACGTCGTGATTGGCATATCCTTTCTTTCCTATACTCCATCCTTTTTAAGGCCGTACCTAAATTTTCCGGGGTCCAGTGCTGCCCCCATTTAAAATAAATCATTTCAAAGAAAACGGAGACATTATTTAAAATTTTGCAAGTAGCCGTTTTTCGCAAATGTGCGTAGTAAAGCTTAACGTTCTCATTATAAACTGTAAACAGTAGTTCATAAAATACTTTAAAGGGTTATCTAGGACTTGGTAGTTGTATATATATATATTTATATATATATATATAATAGGTATGTATAATTTATATTTATGTACATATATTAATTTATTTAATTTTATACACCTATATCAATTATTTATGAACTTATGAATTTTAGCTGCGCCACCTGTTATCTTACTTATGCACTTCGCACTCCTTCTCTTTAGGGTTGCCTGTAAGAGATTGCTTCGGCAATAAGGCCGCCTCTTGTACCTTATATTATAGACATTTTCTGTATTTGTAAATCTTATTTGGTACAATAAAGATTTTTGTATTGTATTGTATTGTCCCCAGTGGGGCCGTCCCTACTGAAGACAAATGTCACAATTTAGTTTTGTTCCGATTGTCACCACCGCCTCGACTCCACTGGGGACGAACGAGAATGACTATTATTTCAAATTTCTCGTCCCCAGTAGAGACGAATGGCTTAGTCTTCTATTAAAATTCCCATTTGTCCCCATTGGTATTGAATGGGAATTTTCGTTTTTGATTACCATTTGACTCCTGTGGTGGCAAATGAAACGGATGTTATTTATGTAAAATAGAATAGCTGTTAATAATTCTTAAGGTCACTTGAACATCACACAATACTTGTACAAATCTGGTACAAGTGTTGTACTAGATTTTTCAAGCTGCCGGCACCAACGGCTTAACGTGCTTTCTTAAGCACGGAGGAGCTCGAGAAAATTCTTTGCCACTTTTGGTCACCCATCCAAGTGCTACTACGCCCGGGATTGCTTAACTTGCTTCACATATAATCTGTAAAAATCCGTAAAAAACTGTAAACTACAAATAAGCATAACCTTGCTACATAACCTCCCCGTCAAACGTGACTCATTATTATGTACGTTTTCTAATGAAACTCGATAAAAACATTATCCATAGCGCGGATTAATTTCAAACAAAGAAATTATAGTCCTGCGTCATCCAAGATAAAGAACTATTGAAAGACGTAGAATATGATTTCATGGTCCTGGCTGCTTTTAACCGACTGCGCCAGAACGAGGGTTATGTTTTTGACATATAAAAAAAGGGTTTAAAATTTTTTGAGGAACCCTTATAGCTAAGTGTAATGGCGTATTGCATGGTCTTAAAATAACCATAAATCGACTTTGTCTTTACAATGTCATACAGAGATAAGTGTGCAACAAAAGCAACATGGCTTACATGTTTAGAAATAAACATCCATTTTACTCCAGTCTTCAAAGGAAAGGGATCGGTGCAACAGTGTAGCAACTACCGCGGTATTAAGGTCATGTCACACACCATGAAGCTCTTCGAGAGGATAATTTGACTGTATTCCCCGAGAGATGATCTGGTGGGCACTGAGGTCCAAAGGGGTGCCAGAGATCTATATTGACATAATCCGCGACATGTACCGCGATTCAGAGTCTATAGTTAGGACTGCTGTTGGTGATACCAAACCCTTCCCCGTTACAGTCAGGGTCCACCAAGGCCCGAGCCTTGGTGGACCCTGACTGTAACGGGGAAGGGACTTAGGACCGATCCTAAGTCCCTACCTGTTCAGTGTGATATTAGACGAAGTGTCAAACAGCATCAGAGGCACACACGAGCAACCCCCGTGGCGTCTCATGTATGCTGACGATATCGCACTGGCGGACGCGCACAGAGAGAGACTGGTGCGACGCGCAAATACGTGGAGGAAGTTGCTTGAGAATGGTGGTCTGAAGCTAAATGTGGTAAAGACTGAATACATGGCCTGCATCTCTACAGATCCCGAAGTCCGGCGAAGACTTGGTCAAGCGTACGGACCAGTTTAAATACTTGGGATCTGTACTTCACGCGTGTCTCCGGAGACATCGATGCCGACGTCAAGGCCCGTATATCTGCCGCATGGGCAAAGTGGCGGAAGGTGACAGGTGTCATTTGTGACCCCAAAATGCCGGTTAGGTTAAAGGAACAGGTCTACAAATCCATCATTAGACCTGTCCTTTTATATGGTAGTGAAGCGTGGCCATTGCTTGAGCGACACAAGAAGGAACTGCGTGTCACGGAGATGCAAATGTTGCGCTGGATATGCGGAGTATCACGGAGAGACCGCGTGAGAAACACCCACATCCGCGGTAGCCTTCATGTCCGTGACATAATCTTATCTCATATCTAAATACAATACAATACAATTACTCTTTGTTGCACCATGAAGAAAGGACATACAACAATACAGAGAAAAAAAAAACAAAAATGATACAAAGGCGGACTTATCGCTTATGTAGCAATCTCTTCCAGTCAACCTTTGGGTAGAGAGAGAAGTGAATTATGAGAGAGGCGATGCAGTATGTCGGATTTACTGATAGTAGATATAAGATAGAATCTACTGAAAAAATATATAAATACATTAAATACAAATTAATAAACAAATATACTACATATATAATAGATATAATAAAATACATATATATATATATATATATATATATATATATATATATATATATATATATAAAGTAATGAAAACATAATCTGCACAAAGTTTTGGCTTTACGGAAACGCCATCTAGCGTTAGTTTAAATCTATCCTAGGATTGGTTTTGGTCTTCCCTTTGGGTTGCGGAGGTCAGACGGCAGTCGCTCTGTGTAAAAACCAGTAACTTCGTCAAATCACCTAGGTTAGGTAGCGGACCCCGGGCTCTGAAGCGTTACCGCTGAGGATGCAACGCTCGGATGTTGATGATGATGAGAGAGAGAGAGATACAATAAAGGAATTTAAAAAGAACTGCAATGTGATGTCTATTTCATTTATTTAAACACTAGCTTTTGCCCGCGGCTTCGCTAACGCTTCGGAACATTACATTTTTCCGGGATGAAAGGTAACCTATGTCCTTTTCAGTACTCCTAACTATGTGTATGCGAATTTTCAAGAAGATTGGTTCAGTAGATAAAGCGTGAAGTGGTAACAAACAAATATACAAACTCACTTTCGCATTTATAATATTAGTTAGGAAGCTAGGATTTGTTCATTCAACTTAACATAACATAGGTAATATGTACTAATCACTTCTTCATCTTTCAAATAATGAAAAACATCAGAGATAAACGGGCTTATTGAGATCCTCAGAAAGCTTCTTCTTCTTTCCTCTCTTTCCCATCTCGCCACCCCGTTCTCGTCGGGAAAGGTCAAGTTATGCCTGAACTAATCTGAACCACCAAAGTCTTGAGTGATCCCGCACTGGTCCAGCCAAGTTCTGTAGTTCATTAAGTTGTCTTTGGTCAGCTCCACGAAGGTATTGTAGTCACAGAGTTGGCCACACCCTTTGATTTCTAGGTAGATGACATTTTTACCAGGTTGTGGGAGGTAGACCGGCTGAAACAGAAATGGTACAGTTGGATATTGAATTTCCCCCCTTCCCTATTTATGTAAGCCTGTTTTTGGTTGCATCCTAATCTCTTCTGCTACCTTCAAAACCTGCGGTATACCTTCCGGCTTTTTCCTCTCCAAATGTAATATGCATGTTATTGGTCATCCAAGTACGCTTAGTCATTCAGGACGCCGAGGAGCCTGCGACTAGACTTACCTGAATTAAGGTCCTGAGGCCCCCAGGTGGAGCAGAGGGCTTCAACAGTGTTTCTCCATCGCGCTCGGGCTTTGATTAGCGCTTTACTTTGGGCACAGCGGCGACACTCCCTGTACGTGAGAGTTCGAACGCCGGCGACCTTGAGCTCGGAGCTCGTAACGCTAGGGTTGATACCGAACCGAAATGGAGTATCGTGCGGTGCGTGAGAGAGACGCGAACTAAGTACCAGCCCTCGGCCGAAGCAGTCAGCGATAGCTCGTTTCATGCCCCGCGCACCTCTCAAGGCCGCCTCGCACATCCAGCCACCCACATAGCCGCAAGCGATTTTACGTGCACACATGCTTAAGTGTCGTTTCTTTTCTTGTAGTTTATATATTTTTTGCTTCGGGCCAGGTTAGCCTGATTGTCTTTATCTCCGCCCCAACTGTATGCCTGCCCCCAAGTCTGCTTGCGACCGGTTAGTAGGATATCGACTTTAACGCAAAATATACCTTCTTTGTTATATGGTTTATAGCTATGTTGCATTAGGGAAAGCCTGTAAAAACGAGCTGTATTGGAAATAAATGAAATATAAAATATAAAAATATCCGCTCATGATAAACGACGATATCGCATAATGTACACAGTTCGATTTGTAGAACGCCGATGTCGTTAAAGCCGCATATTGACTATATCGCAAAAAGTACTATTAACTTGCAGGTTGTCAAATGCCTTTGTCGCATAATGACTAAATCGCAAATGTTGGCCAAATTTTCGCTTGCTTGGCAGTCCACTGCTGGGTTTGATGATGATGTGTGGTCTCTCTTATCCATGTCTATGTCTAAGACTATGCGAAGTGGAGAGGAAAAATCCGGAACATTCAACATTTTAACTGTAGTTTTACGACCAGCATTCCTTAGAAAATGTTGAGATCTTCAGAATTATCTATAGAATTTGGCAGCCGTTTATATATCAATTCTTTTTGACCTTGGCTCCTATTTCCACATTATTTTTTTTGGTTGGATATGTAATAATTCAACCACAGAATAAATAATACTAACGTACAGAAGTCTCACTCAGCGAAGAAATTCAAAGAAATATCTACTTAATGTGGCTAGCGATATGGTTTAATTTAGCTCACGTCAGAACTCAGCACTTTTTCGTATAGATACCTAGACATCCATTGCAAGCCATTTTCATTCTTATTACTCTGGACAAACGATTCGTATAACTGAATTTACCACCCGGAGGGGCCGCCTGCGCGCATAGTAATAATGTAGGTACATTTTCGATACCTAAACGGGGAGTGACACAGGCCTGATAGATCAGGCACAACAATAAAGTTTGTTTTATTTTAATGTTGTACTTACCAGTACTACAAATTCCCCTGTACTAGTCACTCTCCTCAGTTCTAGAGAATAAAGAGAAGCGTACTTGGGAACGCCTTGCCTTGGACTCGCCATGGTCACTATTTCAAAGGCGTAAACATTGTAGTCGTGGGCAGAGTAGATTCTTATTCGTTGAGTATCGTTGCCAGCAATCGCTAGGCTGGAGTATTTGAAGAATTGTTCTAGGAGGACACCTGAAAAAGTATAATGTTAATCTTAAACTTTTACTTTCAGCGCTTAGTATAGGTGCTGAGTCCCATTATTATACATTTCCTCGCTTGTGGGCGTCAAAACGTGGCTATTTTGTTCTTCATTAGATCTTTAGGCCCTACGATTCAGGCCCGATAACTTGCTAAGCATGATTATGTATATTCAACTCTTGACGGGTTTACCATGCCGTGTGGTTTCCGGCAGAGTAGAGAAGAATCACTCCCAAGTAATTCCCTGGATATCGTAGAAAGTGACTTAGGAAATACAAGCTAAACAAAGCTTGGACATCAGTAAGACCTCTCCAACCCGTCTGGCCAGCGTGGAGAGTGTAGGCCTAATCCTCTGACTGTTCTGGTCAAGTATGGCTTTGGTAGTACAAAGAGGGTAGTGCTCTTGCAGTGAAGACTAAAAAGACCTATACTCCAAACACTTTTAAGGCTAATTATTAACTTACCTGCTTGAAAAACTGCAGATTCGCCCTCAAAGATTTTGTCTAGGCCCAATGTAGCGGCTTCTTGGATCTCGGGTAATACGGCTTCAACATATTTCGGGAAAGCCAATCCAAAGCTTATCTAAGGACAAGTATATTATTAAATCACATTTTATTCCTAAGTTAGACAGAACTTAGAGTTTTTTTTTAGATTTAAGAATTAAATTTAATTAAATTAGAGACGCCGCCGTCCTGTTTTTTTTTTGCGACACGAGGGGTAAATGGAGTAAAGCTGTGACAGAGTGGTAACCGAGAGATGAAAACCCCCCATCCCCCATTACCTGAACATCCAAGACATCACTGAAATGAAATATATTAGCAGGATTATGGACAATGTCCTGGTTTGTGGCATAAGTAGCCACTTTCAAGGCTTGGTTGTACTTCTTGAAGTCTGGGTAGAAGGTGTTATAAGCATCATCCGTGGCATTAACGACCGGTGGGCAGCTCAAATAGGCTAAGTTCTGAAACAAAACAGAATTTTACTTGCTGTGGTTTGAATGACATAAAAAGATTTTTCAATACGCTTGCTCGTAAAGTAGATCTAATTTGCGAAAAACGGCCACTTTTGGCAAAAACGCAAACTAAAGCTTAATGTTCTCACTTTAAACTGTAAACAGTGGTTCATAAAATAGTTTGAAGGGTTATCAAGGTTTAAGTAGCTAACAATTTTAAATGATATCTCCGTTTTCTTACAAATAATTTATGTTAAATGGGGGCAGCACTGGACTCCGTGTATTGTCTTAAACACACTCGGCTCTATTACGCCCTCGCCTTCGGCTCGGTCTGAAATTCCGCCTCGTGTGTTACAGTCACCATAACGCACTTATATCGTAATATACTATAATCTTAATCGTAAAATTCTAATTATAAATTACAAGTTTACTTATATTGACTTAGTTTATAAAAATATACACCGAAATGTCTATCTAGACGAGTGGGTTTTTTCCGTAGACCGGGTCTAGACTGGAGTTTTTAACTAAATACTATTGGGATTGTTTTAATTCTCTCATCACTCTACACTAGACTGTATCACGGTGTGCGCCGTGCTTCCTTAGGTTGCCACATAGAAATAAAATATATTTGTGTAATTTTAAAAGGATCGTATTGCACGATTCTATCTTTTCAGGGTAAGGTAACTTATAAATTAACATAGTTTACGATTTGAAAATTCCAATTTTCGTATGACGTGGGGATGACCGTCATCGTGGTATTTTTATACAGTAAAAATATCTAGATCTAAGGATTGCTGGTATGTCCTACTGCGCACTTTAGCTCAGTGGCCTGGTGGGAGTACGCATCACTAGCGCTTTCGCAAGTTAAGTGACTCCGGGCGTAGTCCATACTTGGATGGGAGACCACAAGTGGTATAAAAATTACTTGAGCTCCTCTGTGCTTTGGAAGGCACATGCCATCATTGTATGGCAGTTGTCAAGCTATATTATGGGCTATGGCAGATGCCTGATGAGAAATTAAACAAGAGCCACTTACACACACGAAAGATAAATAGTCGGTCTTTGGGTTGAGGAACTTACCCAATCATATTTTTTAGGTACAGTCGTGTAAGGAACCGGGGTCCAATTTATTTCCCTGCACCAGTTCTTGACTTCAGGGGGGTAGATAGCAGCCAAAGCAGCGAGGATCGACATCTTGGTGCGGGTTTTGTCTGTAGACCTGATGTAGACGTTGGACTCGTTGTATTTGGGGCCCAGGAGCTCATTGTAGCGGTAGCGTATGAATTTGCCCAATTGGTAGGCACGGTGTTTGCCTTTCTGCCAATAGTTTTACTTTTAATACGTCAAACTCTTTAGTAAAATCCAAACTATCTTATGAGTATTAAAATTTTATTTCACATAGGAATATACGTAGAACTTCCTTTTTTACCCGACTGCTCTGAATGATGAATGTATGTATGTACGTACATAAATACAGGGTAACTTGGAGGTATACAACTATTTTGCCGCCAGTTTATTTGGCGGCAAATATGGCAGTTGTTTTATGAAAATTATTTTATGTATATACGGAAAAATAATTATGGAGCGTTATTACTTATATATTATAAACGCATTCTACTCAGCCTAATGCGAATGATGACGGAAAAAATTTTTTTGGCCCATATCGGTTAGATTATTAAAAAATATTCTACACGTATTTTTTTTTTCTCTCAGAAACAATAAATAAAGAAGATACAGTGCATTTAAATTTCGCATGACGTCACGCTTTCGTACGATTTTTACACATTGGTGACGTCACAAGCCCCCACTCTGGATCTTTGATACTCTGTATCTTTATGAGTTTTTACTTTTTTGATAAACTGAAAAATATGGGTACATTATTTTTGAAAAATCTAACTAACGGACTAATTAGAAAAAAACTTTTCTGACCCAGTCATCATCCCTATTATATATTACGGAAACTATAAACAACTTCGATCAGCAACACATTCGAGATATATACAATACAGGCCAGGGTCTAACACATACTAAAACTATTTCAAGGCTGAATTCAGTCCAGGGCACTGAACAACTTTGTCTAAGAAATATCAAAATATGAAAAAAGTTTTTTCAGCTGATCCGAGTTCCTATGAAATGAAATGAAATAAAATAAAATGAAGTGGTCATGGTCATGGAAAGCAAATTTTTTTTAAAACAGTTATGGTATATTTTGATAGACGTTACATAAATACATACATCTGTAAGCTGGCCGTACCCGTAAGGCTTTGACAGCCTCATTAAGGTTTCAGGATCAGTGCTGTAAATAAGAGATTCTTCCGTAGGTGTCCTGTCACCATGACGATGGACCTGTCAAGAAGCAAACGAATGTACGAGTAGGTACGTATTGTATATATATATATATATATTATGTATTAAAAATAATTGCATACATACTCGTACATCATCAGGTCTTTCTTAGTCTCCACTGCAGAAGCACGACCCTCTCTGTACTGCCAGAGCAGTCAGAGGATTTGGCCTACACTCTCCACGCTGGCCAGACGGGTTGGAGAGGCAATCAACCACCGTACGTTTTAAAAGGAACTTCCTGCCACGTACGACCGAACTGTGGAATCAACTTCCTGCAGCGGTGTTCCCGAACCGATACGACATTGAAACCTTCAAAAAACGAGTCTATATCTTCCTGAAAGGCCGGTAACGCTCTTGTTACACCCCTAGTGTTGCAGTTGTCCATGGACAGTGGTAATCACTTACCATCAGGTGACCCGCTTGTTCGTTTGCCGCCCTATAACATAAAAAAAGAGGTCTTATTGATGTTCATAAGCTTTGTTTAGATCCTAAGGATATCCACATGAAGACTTGGAGTGGTCCTATTCTACTTTGCCGGGAATTACTCGGCTTGCATACATAGCAGGTAATTATTAGTAATTAATTATCGTTTATCTGATATTAAGACGCCGATTACTGTCTTCTGTGAACTGTGAAGCCGACTTTATCTGTTTTAGGATTAAGTCTACTTATTGTAGCTTTTGGCTCAATAAAGCTTTAAATAAATAAATTTAAAGTTTTAAGTAAATCTCACATTGACTTTAAAGACTAATTAGTAATTACATATACCTACCAGCACCCTTAATGGGACACCGGCGATAGCGTTTATCAAGCGCAATAGCGATATTTATCACGATCTCCATGGCTCCATGCTATGTCTATATAAGTATGTATATATATATATTCATTTATTTGTATATCTATTTATTTATAATATTATATAACGTCTAACAAAATATACTGAAACTATTTTAAGGGTGGATTTAGTCCATGATACTGAACAACTTTCCCCAAGGAACATACGTCGAAATATGAAAAATAATTTTTGGCTTTCCCTACAAACTCGGATCAGCTGATCGGTCAACTTGTATGGGAGGTCAAAAATTATTTTTCATATTTCGGTATATGTTCCTTGGGGAAAGTTGTTCAATATCATGGACTGAATCCACCCTTAAAATAGTTTCTTTATATTTTGTTAGACCCTGTATATTTTGTATAAGTGTTAAAATATAAATAATATTAAATCTATTGGTTATTACTTATATATTTATATTTTAATTTTAACTGCGCCATCTGTTATCTTGCTCATATACTTCACGCTCCTTCTCTGTATGGTTACTTGTAAGACATTGCTTCGGCGATAAGCCCGCCTCTTGTACCTTATTTAATTATGTAGTTTATTAAGTACTGTAAATTTTGTAATTTTTAATGATAGTTATTTGGTGCAATAAAGATTTTTGTATTGAATTGTAATAGTTAACACGCTAGCCCACCACTCCGGGGGTTCGGGGTTCGATCCCCAGCTAGGGAAAGATGGAAATTGGTATTATATTCAAACTGTCTTGGGTGTTTATCTATATGTATGTAGCGTAAATAAATAAATATATAGGGACAAATCACACTGATTAAGCTAGCCCCAAAGTAAGTTTTTAAACTTGTGTTATGGGATACTAACTCAACGATACTATATTTTATTATAAATACATATATACATAAACACCCAAGACCCAGGACAATATGAAAAAGGCCATTTTCCAACTTGCCCTGGCTGGGGATCGAACCCAGAATCTTCGGATTAGCGGTCTAGCGTGTTAACCATTACGCCACAGAGGTCGTCATTCGCGTGGTTACCAAGTCGAGGAGGTGACTTTAAACTTACCATAAATGCCATGACCAGTTCTGTGCCATCGGTGATGTCTGCAGAACACATAGCTAAGATGTGGTACAGTACGAAAGCTATCAAATTCAACATGGTCCTGAAATAAAAACGATAAAAAAAATATGATGTATATAGGATGACTTTTTAACAAATACACATGAATTTTTAACAAATACAGGATGACTTTTTAACAAATACAGGATGACTTTAACAAATACAGGATGACTTTAACAAATACAGGATGACTTTTTAACGAATACAAAATGACTTTTTAACAAATACAAAATACACTATCATGTCTTTATTCTATTATATAAAAGTCCACTTTTAGCGTGATAGTGGGTGAAAAGGTGGAAAAGGTCGCTAGCCGCATGGCCTATATTAAGGCCGTACCTAAATTTTCCGGGGTCCAGTGCTGCTAGAACGTTAAGCTTTACTACGCACATTAGCCAAAAGTGGCCGTTTTTCGCAAATGTGCGTAGTAAAGCTTATCGTTCACACTTTAAGCTGTAAATAGTAGTTCATAAAATACTTTGAAGGGTTATCTAGGACTTGGTAGTAGCAAAATTTTAAATAATGTCTCCGTTTTCTTTAAAATGATTTATTTTAAATGGGGGCAGCACTGGACCCCGGAAAATTTAGGTACGGGCTTAACTTGATTCGCATTTTCTCCCATTCCTTCAGTTGGCTTTTACGATCTAAGTTCTAGATAATTGTCCAAACATTTACTTTCTGAAAAGATTTACATCCTCTATCATAGCATCTCGTATCTAGCCATAAAAATGTATTACGAAAAAGCCATCAGCGTGGGAATAAAATACGGAAATAGTAAAGACTTACTTTCATACAAAATATCATTCATAAAGGAGATAAATGAAGCGGCGACCCGCAGCGCGCAAATCTCGGGTATCATAGACATTATTATGATGTCGGCTAGAACCGCATTATGCAATAGTAGCCAAGCAAAAAGATAAATTTATCCTACATTGAATTTGTACTTTCTAATTTGTACTTTCTAGAACTTTGTTATAATTTGCAAACCGGATTTATTATATACAGAAACTACCATAGATGTCAAGAAGATACAACATACACATAGCGTAATAAAAAATGTGACCAGAAATTAAACCTTTTTATTTGACTTTAAAAGGGTTGTATTTGTGCCTACTACACGAACAATCGGTAATGCAGCGCTATACGGGTATACGGATGACCAATAACGTATTGTTCGTTGTACTCGGCTGTGGTGGTCTTTTTAGGCTTGGGCTACATCAAGCCCCACAGCCCCGCATGGAACAGGACTTTCATTTATGCTGCTGTCCTTTTGTTTGTTTGTTTGTAATAACTTTATTGTACCAAAAATTTAAGTATAAAAGACAACATAATACGAAAGAGCAAATATACAAAGGCGGACTTATCCCATGTAGGGATCTCTTCCAGTCAACCTGCGATAGATTGAGAGGATATTTACTCTGTTATATATAACCTTTTCTGTTGCTCAGAACCGTCATTTGCCAAAGCCAGACAGCGGGTATGCCACAGAATTGGCGATGCGGCCGCATTTCCGCTCAGTTTCCCTATCTAGCAAATGACGGTTCTGAGCGACAGAAAAGGAAAGCAGCATATGAAAGTCCTGTTCCGTGCGGCCCAGCCCATACACTGTTAAAAAAACTAGGTCTAGCCTGCAGAGAACTTTTGCATAACACTGTCCTATAAAATGTAGAGTCGTTTATCGGCGCGTCTCGTTACGAGTTTGCTCTACCAGATCTACTTGAAAACTTAACACCTCTATTTGTATCAATATCCTTGCTCTTTTAAGTTTCAACTGCGCTTAGGACACAATGAAAAGATGATACCAACTTTGCTTCGAGCATAGTTACAGGCGAATCCTTCCCTTATTGGGATATGACTTTAGCCCAACAGTGGAATAATTATGGGTGTAAAGAAGCTCATATTGAATAGTATATTGACCCCTTTTGTCTTGATATACTATGACGACCTCCGTGGCGTAATGGTTAACACGCTAGACCGCTAATCCGGAGGTTCTGGGTTCGATCCCCAGCCAGGGCAAGTTGGAAAATCGTATTTTTCAAATTTTCCTGGGACTTGGGTGTTTATCTATATATTTATTTATTATAAAGTATAGTATCGTTGAGTTAGTATCCCATAACACAGGTTTAAAACTTACTTTAGGGCTAGGTTAATCAGTGTGATTTTTCCCTATATGTATCTATATATTTATATACTTACTTAAGAACCAACTTAAACAATTAAGGCCGTACCTTAATTTTCCGGGGTCCAGTGCTGCCCTCATTTTAAATAAATAATTTCAAAGAAAACGGAGACACCATTAAAATTTTTGTAACTACCAATTCCTAGATAACCCTTCAAAGTATTTTATGAACTACTGTTTACAGTTTATAATGAAAACGTTAAGCTTTACTACGCACATTTGCCAAAAGCGGCCGTTTTTCGCAAATGTGCGTAGTAAAGCTTAACGTTCTCACTTTAAACTGTAAACTGTAGTTCATAAAATACTTTGAAGGGTTATCTAGGAATTGGTAGTTGCAAAATTTTAAATAATGTCTCCGTTTTCTTTGAAATGATTTATTTTAAACGAGGGCAGCACTGGACCCCGGAAAATTCAGGTACGGCCTTAAGAATAAAATATTTATTTAGTAATTAGGCATTCGCAGGCACTTTTACACGTCAATTATTTTAGTGTAATTTACTTGCGAAGTTTATTTACTAGTATATATTTTTTTAAAGCTTCCGAGAAAGGCACATATGACATATTAATAAATTGAAAGCCATATAACCATTGTTCATAACACTCACTAAGCCCTACAATAAAATGCGAGCCACACTCGACCGATATTAGCCGATATCGGCAATACTAAATTTTGGCGATAAGGTCTTACACATAGACAACATGTTTTTGATATATGCGTAATAAATCGAACCACGGGCTATAATACTAGATCACTATAGTATAATGAAGTTAATATAACAGGGAAAAAAAACAAAAAAACGACATTCCTATACAAATAGTCCGGGCGGCACACTTTTGTAGCCATTTTTTTGTTTGTTTTTGACTGTTATTATAATATCATTATTTGGTTTTTATTCAGAAAGAAAAAGAACGCGGCCAGCGTTCTTGGCACTTTGCCACATGGGCACGATTTTTTAGATTAAATTTGTTATAGTCTAGTAGTTTTCTTTATCTGTAAATATGTAAATTATTTTATCTTTCTTTTTTAAATAAAATTGTAAAAAAATGAAAAACTAATAAAAACATTTAAAACAAACTAACGAACTATTTAATTATATATATAAATAATTATACTATAGTGATCTAATATAGATCGTGGTTCGATTTATTACGCATGTCAATTCCATGTTGAATTAGCATGATCAGATCTTTTTTAGTCTCCACTACCGGAGCACGACTCTCTAAGTACTACCAGTGCCATACTTGCCAGAGCAGTCAGAGGATTTGGCCTACATTCTCCACGCTGGCCAGACGGGTTGGAGAGGTCTCATGATGTTTATAAGCTTTGTTTAGCTTGCGTTTCCTAAGTCGCCTTCTACGACATCCACGGGAAGAATTAAAGTGGTCCTAATCTACTCTGCCGGGAACCACGCGGCTTTATTATTTAGTGAATTGGTGGGTGTGCACTTGTGCAGATGGAAAAGTTAATCAAAATAGTAATAGGTTGCTAGTCGCATTGCCTCGCTTATTGATATGATTCAGAATCACGCCCATTCCCTCGATCGGGAAAGAGAAACAGTGGTACAATATGTCTTTTCTTTTCTTTCAGACCAGCATGTAAAAAGAAGAAAAAATTCTACAAGTATGTGACGTCAGCTATAGGTACGGTATACATGTGTAACCTATAAAATATCGTAAAATAACGTCAACTGATTTATGTGCGTAACGAAATCCATATAATATAATAAATTTTCATGGACTAATTCTTATTTGTTCATTAAGGAGCTGAACCTTTACATTTATCAACGTTTCATAGAGCGCAATATAGTTTCTAAATTTAGTAAATAAATGTTTATATAATGTAAAAAAAGAACAATCACCTGGTAGGTATCCAAAGAGGAATCGTTGGCTGTCACTGACCCTGGAGCCATAGAGTTTTTATTTTTATTTTTACTTGTTTTTGTATTTTAGCGGGATGTAAGGTGCAGTTGGTTTTATTTATTTTGCAAATTGATTCTAGTGGACTTTATAACGTAAAATTGCTGTTGTTTGGTGTTATAAATGCTCATGAACAATATGTGAAATAATGGACAATCATAGTACGGCTGTAGTGATATGTTTAGCGGATTGTGGTGGGCGTTTTTAATTACCATCCGCCACTCAAATCGGCTATAAAAACCAGTGGACTCTTATAGATTTGTCACCAAAAGCTTCCTTGAAGCAATCAAAGACCTACACCAACCTTTGATTGTATGTAACTTGTAAGAAATAAAGAAATTTGCTTAACCGTAAAGGACGTGTTTCGTAAAAAAAAATCAGGTTACACTCCGGGAGCCGGCAGAAGTGAAAACTTAAATATTAACGTTGTGCATTTTTAATATTTTGGAATGGTTAGGGAATAATTTTGCACGAATTGCTTTAATTATCAGTATAAAAGTACTATCATTTATGTGGTAGAATACAATATTTATTTATTGCGCTATCGTAAACAAACATGACAATTTATATTACATTAAAAAGTTTATCTCTCAGCTAAACGAAACAGCAGGCGCAGGCATACATTTTCGCCGCGCCGTAGAAAGAGAGGGGGATACTTCCTCTCCTACGCCGCGCCGGCTGTCTACTCTCCATCCGTCTTACGAATTTTCGATCCGTACACGTGTCCTGACGTGAGTTTAACATTTTTTACCCATTCCAAAAAAGTGCACAACGCCGCTAAAGAAGTTTTCACTTAAAATAACCGGTGGATACCGGTAATAGATGTAATATACTTGTAATACTATAAAGCTATATTACCACTCACTTACTGATTGACATAGTTGTTTGCCCTGTTTCAGGGTGAACCTAGAACCCCAGACCTGCTGCTTGCAGCCCGCGCAACGCCCGAAAAGCTAGTTGTATTCGTATTTATAAAGTTGAATTTAGTTATTTATTGTCGTGTGGTGGCGCCAGAATAGTACGATTTGTCCCTCTCCCACAGACGTCTGTTTTTTTTAGGTGACTGTTTTTATTTTTTGTTTAATTTTTTACACTTCAAATATAACACAATACGTATGTCCTACGAAACAAGAAAATATTATCTTAGAGTCAGGTAATATTCAAGGCGGAATTTTATAGTTATATAAATATGATTTAAGTAATTAATATTTTATTTGTTAGCTATAATATCCCCAATGTGGGGAAAAAACCTCCCCTATCTGCTTCTCTATTCTTTTCGCGGTTCCTAATACCTATGTGACCCTTGGATTCTTTTTCAAACTGAGAAAGGTCATCTGCCCATCTCTTGCTTGGTCTTCGTTTGTTTAGTTTTTTTTTTAATAAGCCTGAGTTATAATTTAAAAAAAAAAGTAATGTTTAAGTTTCTCCTATTGTAGTTAAGTACGAGTATAAATACTTTTTCACTTACTTTAAAAAAAACACGTTTAAAACGAACTGCACTGCCAATGTTTTCGAACAGTTACGGTATTATTATACTATTGAATAGTACGGTAAAAGTTGTTATCTGTAACTATTTAAATTCATTGCGTTTCCGTGACGAATCCTATATCAATAGAAAAGTACTATATGTAATGTAATACGTAAATCGGTCAGTTTATAATTTTAATTGTGTATGGTATGGTTTTTAAATATAATAGAAATGTTCGCCCGCGTACGATCTGTCACAAAGCGCGACGCGACGTATCCTGCTATCTCTTTCGAACGTAGAGTTTGTGATAGCGATAGACTGAATGTCTTCCTTGCTGGTCTGGAAGAACAGAAAAACATAGAATGTACCAACTGCTTCTGTTCACGCTCAGATTGTAAAAGCATCTGAATCATACCAATAGGAGATGCCGTTAGCATTAAAATTATTATTATGATTTCCTTTTTCCACCTTCATGCCCATCATCACGCTAAAAGTAACCTGGGCCTTGCCGCCCTTGGCTCTGTCTGCCCCGTTAGAAATAAAGACGTATTAGTGTATAGACTGAACACGTCGCGTGCGCCCGCGCTTACTTAACGTAGCGGACGCTCTGACAGCTGTACTCTGTACGGATCGCCTGTAGCGAAGACACACGAGAGGCGCTAGAACGTCGTTTCACAGCTCTACTCCGTACGGATCGCCTGTAGATGAGACACACGAGAGGCGCTAGAACGTCGTTTAACAGCTCTACTCCGAACGGATCGCCTGTAGCGGAGACACACGAGAGGCACTAGAACGTCGTTTCACAGCTCTACTCCGAACGGATCGCCTGTAACGGAGACACACGAAAGGCGCTAGAACGTCGTTTCACAGCTCTATTCCGTATGGATCGCCTGTAGTGGAGACAGACGAGAGGCGTTAGAACATCGTTTTACAGCTCTACTCCGTATGGATCGCCTGTAGTGGAGACACACGAGAGGCGCTAGAACGTCGTTTCACAGCTCTATTCTGTAACAATCGCCTGTAGCTGAGACATACGAGAGGCGCTAGAACGTCGTTTCACAGCTCTACTTCGTACGGATCGCCTGTAGCGGAGATACACGAGAGGCGCTAGAACGTCGTTTCACAGCTCTACTCCGTACGGATCGCCTGTAGCGGAGATACACGAGAGGCACTAGAACGTCGTTTCACAGCTCTACTCCGAACGGATCGCCTGTAGCGGAGACACACGAGAGGCACTAGAACGTCGTTTCACAGCTCTACTCCGAACGGATCGCCTGTAGATGAGACACACGAGAGGCGCTAGAACGTCGTTTCACAGCTCTACTCCGAACGGATCGCCTGTAGATGAGACACACGAGAGGCGCTAGAACGTCGTTTAACAGCTCTACTCCGAACGGATCGCCTGTAGCGGAGACACACGAGAGGCACTAGAACGTCGTTTCACAGCTCTACTCCGAACGGATCGCCTGTAGCGGAAACACACGAGAGGCGCTAGAACGTCGTTTCACAGCTCTACTCCGTATGGATCGCCTGTAGCGGAGACAGACGAGAGGCGTTAGAACATCGTTTTACAGCTCTACTCCGTACGGATCGCCTGTAGCGGAGGTACATGAGAGGCGCTAGAACGTCGTTTCACAGCTCTACTCCGTACGGATCGCCTGTAGCAGAGACAGACGAGAGGCGTTAGAACATCGTTTTACAGCTCTACTCCGTATGGATCGCCTGTAGCGGAGACACACGAGAGGCGCTAGAACGTCGTTTCACAGCTCTACTCTGTAACAATCGCCTGTAGCTGAGACACACGAGAGGCGCTAGAACGTCGTTTCACAGCTCTACTCCGAACGGATCGCCTGTAGCGGAGACACACGAGAGGCACTAAAACGTCGTTTCACAGCTCTACTCCGAACGGATCGCCTGTAGATGAGACACACGAGAGGCGCTAGAACGTCGTTTCACAGCTCTACTCCGAACGGATCGCCTGTAGATGAGACACACGAGAGGCGCTAGAACGTCGTTTAACAGCTCTACTCCGAACGGATCGCCTGTAGCGGAGACACACGAGAGGCAGTAGAACGTCGTTTCACAGCTCTACTCCGAACGGATCGCCTGTAGCGGAAACACACGAGAGGCGCTAGAACGTCGTTTCACAGCTCTACTCCGTATGGATCGCCTGTAGCGGAGACAGACGAGAGGCGTTAGAACATCGTTTTACAGCTCTACTCCGTACGGATCGCCTGTAGCGGAGATACACGAGAGGCGCTAGAACGTCGTTTCACAGCTCATGGAGTAAAACGATGTTCTAACTAGGTAAAGGGTTATAATTGGGTTTCACAGTCAAAATATGAACTTGAAAGAGAATAGAGTGTATTATATCATTTTGACCATCAGTATGGAAAACTTTTACACCCTTATATTTTCTTTCAAGTTCATATTTTGACTGTTTGTTTGTTTTTCATGTATGTAAGTGGGCAACACTGGTGTCAGATTTTTCAAGCTGCCTAAAGGCATCTGTCATAGCTTGACGACTGCCATACAATGACAGCCGGCAACCAACGGCTTTAATTTCTCCTTTTGACTGTGAAAACCAATTATAACCCTAGATATATGCAATTTCTTTAAAGTTACAAATTTTTACCGAAATCTGAAATGTCGTTTCAAAATAAAACGTAGACTACGTTTGTATGGGAATGTCTATGGTAAGGGGATTCTTAAGTACCTATCATCCTTTGTATGGCTTGCGGGCTAGATAGAAATGACATCTAGAAATAATATAGGATTTTCGCTTCTAGCAGAGTACGCTTATTTAACCCCCAAAGAAAAAGAGGGGTGTTTGACGCTAATGTCTGTAGGTCTGTCTGTCTGTGGCATCGTAGCATTCAAACGGATGGACCGATTGCGATGCGGTTTTTTTCACGTGACAGCAAGTTCCCTTGCGGGGAACCCTTATAATGACTGACTTTATTCATAAAATCTTTTCATCAAAATATCATTTCTAAATCAGTCATATAGTGAGAAATATATTGATTCAAGGAATACAGACTTTTAATGAATTTGAAAGAAAAGTCAGTGCATCCAAAATCAGTATAGCTGGTATACTATACCTACAAAGTGGAAGGGACTTAGCCCTAATTAATCGAACCACGGTCTATACTAGACCATTTTAGTAAAATAAATTAAAATAACAGCCAAAAACAAAAAAAAAATGGGTATTTCCATACAAAAGTGTCCAGCGATTTGTATCGTCGAATTTTTTTTTTGGTTTCTTGAATGTTATTTTTAATTTCATTATACTTTGGTGATCTAGTAAAGCCCGTGGTTCGATTTATTACGGGTATGTACCTTTCACGTTGTATAACTGTTTGGCGGTAAGTCTTATTTACTATCCTATATTGTCTACATGAAATCTGGTAGTATCTGACTGGTAGGTAAAACACATTTAGTTTAGTTAAACTTTTATTAAAAAATATATTTACAAAACTTATTACTTATGAGAAAAATTGTATTTACACATACAATAGCAAAAACAATTTATTTACAAAACTTCACAATTAGATTTTTGCTAAATTAATATTTTATAAACATTGCATCTAATTTAACAAAATTAAATATAATTCGATAATATTTGAACACAAAATATATAATTGTTACATAACGATAAAAACCCGCACATCTGAACTTGAAAAGGTATATATAAATACACAATATCCCAGAGATATTATCACAAAACAGTTGAGTACTTGAAAAGAAAAAAGTCAAAAAATCCTTACAAAATACTTCAGTTCTAAACGTTTGTAATATTTTTAAAAATTTATTCTAAAAAATGCCATCCCGATATTTATTGAGAATATCACATTAATTGTAATAGCTTTTATCATCAATAACCTTCAATATAAAAAGGCCGAGACATCGACTCCACCAACATTTTTTCTTAAACACGTTTCACAGTACAATAGAGCTTCCACGATGAATGAGTTTCAATAAATCAGAGGTCAGATGGGAACCAGATTAAAAGAAATATTTTTACAAAAAAATAAAGAGCATCCGATTTAATTTCTCCAAAGTTCTTCATTATATATTCACCAAATTAATAAGGGATCAATTTTTAAATAAATAAAAAAAATCATTAACACCGTTTCACAATTGGCAAAGATATTGCGTAACATACGGTACATACAAAAAAATATAATTCGTCAGTCTAATTAATAAGATAACCTACCATTTTTTTAAGTTGGTTACAAAATCGGTTTCAACACCAAAGAGAACAGAGACAGTTTATCTTATATTTGAATTACTTATAAATCTCAAAAAAACTACGTATCAAAGTGTTTTAATTTTATATAATATTCTAGACATTCCGTAATTGTTACATGAATTATAATTATAATTAAATACTCAAAGGTATAATAAAACTCTTAAATTTCATGATGATTGTTTAGCTTTAAGGCCGTACCTAAATTTTTAGGGGTCCAGTGCTGCCCCCATTTAAAATAAATCATTTCAAAGAAAACGGAGACATCATTTAAAATTTTGCTACTACCAAGTCCTAGATAACCCTTCAAAGTATTTTATGAACTACTGTTTACCGTTGAAAGTGAGAACGTTAAGCTTTACTACGCACATTTACGAAAAACGGCCACTTTTGGCTAATGTGCGTAGTTAAGCTTAACGTTCTCATTATAAATTGTAAACAGTAGTTCATAAAATACTTTGAAGGGTTATCTAGGACTTGGTAGTAGCAAAATTTTAAATGATGTCTCCGTTTTCTTTGAAATGATTTATTTAAAATGGGGGCAGCACTGGACCCCGGAAAATTCAGGTACGGCCTTAATATTAACTTGACACGAACAGCTTGAGATTTGATTTTATTAGGTACATTAAAAAGCGTTTGAGTATCTGGCTAAAGTTCTAACTCTTTGACTCCTCTCTGGCATCTTTTACAGGGTGTTTAGAAAGGCGAAACAATCCTTGAAGAATTTCAAACATGCCCATACTTAGTCTGTAATAATCAGCTTACACAAAGTATATGAGATCTAATTACACAAAAAAAAAAAACTTTTTTTAAGGGAAAACTTTTTTAGGCGTGTTGGGCATTTTTTGAGATAGGGAAAAACCCATTGAACTCGCGACACTGTTACCGTAACCGACTCCATCTTGTTCAAGTTTTCACTTCTATCGGCACTCACTAAAAAACAGTGGCACTCCCACTGTTTTTTAGGGTTCCGTACCCGATGGGTGCAAACGGGACCCTATTACTGAGACTCCGCTGTCTGTCCGTCTGTCTGTCTGTCCGTCTGTCACAGGGCTCTATCTCTTGAACCGTAATAGCTAGACACTTGAAATTTTCACCGATTATGTATTACTGTGGCCGCTATAACAATAAATACTGAAAATAAAAAAAAGTTAAAAATTAAATGGGGTCGCCATACGAAAAACGTGTTTTTTCAGCGTTTTTAACTAGATCTTTATAATGGCATTAACTAGATACTATCAATTGATCAAACTTTTGGATCTTTTAAATGACATTTTCTATGAAAAAGTAATAACAATCAAAATTTTATTTCGACACAGCAACTGCTGCGGTACTAGTCTGGCGGAAAGGAAAAACGTAGAATGTAGCTGCTTCTCTTCCCGCACAGATTAAGGGAATGAAACATGTGCAGCTTGCAACGCATCATTTGATTCCATATTTCCATCCTAACGCTTAACGTGGCCTACGGATCTTATGGCTATAAGGCCCTAAGCTTTGTCTGCCCCGTTAGGGATAACGACGTGATAATGTATCTGTATGTATTCAAAATATATTTCCTGTGCAAGCTAAATATAACGTACTATCCATGTCCGTGAATTATTTCGCCTTTCTATTGCATAAAAACTCATCAACTCTCTCTTGATGAGTTTCTAACTCTGACTGTGTGACTTAGTCAGTCAGCTCATCCGTAATATTGTGGCCCGTGGTAGAATTGGTCAGCTCGTCGATCAATCGCAACAAGATTCGCGACCTTTCCTGGTGAGGCGTGCGCATGGCCCCACTTTTTGCCGGACTGATGGCCCTTCTTTTGGAAGTGGGCTTCGTGGTGACGGCCGTGCCCATCGTGGCCTTCCGCTTGTTTGTGGCCCTGGAATTAAAAAAATTATATGTTTTATAAAATTATTGAACTTAAATTAAGTTGACATTTACCAATGGCACTTTCTCGTCCAGCAAGCAACTTTATTTGGGCGGATAATTTTTGAAATTAAATTTTTAAATAAAAAATCAATTAAAACACAGGGTTTAAATCAAGCACTAACTTCAGTCCGTGGTTTTCTTATAATGATTTATAGCGTTTTCACTAAAATATGAAGAGCAGAACAACAGGAGGTACATCACACGTAGACTAATTAGGTAGATGACTGGGTCAGAAATAAATTATTTAGTACTGTTAATATAATAAAACGTCACAAAATAGTGTCACTGTCATTGTTCATATACATTTTCAACATGATTTTAGATTTTTTAATGCATAAAAACTGATATTAACTGCGCTATTTCTACTCCAAATATCTATGACGTCACGGTTTTGTGTTTCATACGAGTTGTTTTTATCCGACCGACTACGGCACAGCCAAGAAGATGGGTAATGATTTTAGCTGTCTATGTATTTTCTAGCTTACTTTAGAGGGCGCCTGATGTCAGTACGCACACGCACATAAATTTACTCTAGCCGAAGCGAGACAGCGAGCCATGCGGGGCGTCGGGAATCGCGGTGGGTCAATGAGGCTGGTTCTGGTTTTGAGGTTTTTTTCGTTTTACAAAGAATATTTAAGAGTTATTTAAAAAGTAAGACATATGATGACTGCCTTATGTTTAATACAATTATAATCCAAAGTTACAAGTGCTACATTATTGTATTTCTGGAATACTTTCTGTTTTAGTATAATTCTGAGGTGATTCGGAGGAAACTTCGCAATGTTTTTCTATCGAGAAAATTTTAAGCAATCGTGTTTTCGAAACTTATTATGTTTAGAGTAGTCCTGAACTTTGCTGTGTTTTTATTTCATAGTAAATATTTATCGTAATATTGATAAACATTTAATATCGCTCTAAGAACTTTAGGGTAGTATGGGCTCTTAAGGTTGATGCCATGAGACCGCCGCCACTGTGGTGCGGTGCGCTTGGATTTTGTTTGCATATTTGTACTATTTTGTACATACTCGTATGTTGAATAACGTAAACAAAACGCAGACTTCTACGCTGGCAACACCGGGGGAATGGAAGGTACCTACTCGTACATTACTAGCACTTTGGGGGAATGACATTAAAAATTCAAAAAGAAATAAAAAAAATTACAATTCCTTTGATCACGCCTTCACCAAAATTAACGGCTCATACAACTCATTCTTTGTAATCTTCTTCTTGCAAAAATCAGTCCTATGTATTACAGTCATTTTATTTATTTACTTCCCAGTAAGTACAATTAACTTATACAGGTGACATTTCATCCACCCGCCAAATTTTTGGAGCAAGTTCAGCCCATGATACTGAACTACTTTCTATAAAAGTAGGTATTGAAAATAGATGAAAATTTTTCGCCCTCCCATACAAAATCAGGATGAGCGCCGATCTGTATGGGAAGGCGAATTTTTTTTATCGTTTTTCGCTTATTGTTTTTATGGAAAGCAGTTCCAACAGAACTTGCTCCAAAAATTTGGCTGGTGGTTAAAAAGTCAGCCTGTATATTATACAGGGTCTAACAACATATACTGAAACTATTTTAAGCGTGGATTCAGTCCATCGTACTGAACAACTTTCCCCAAGGAACATATATCGAAATATGAAAAATAATTTTTGGCCTCCCATATAAGTTGACCGATCAGCTGATCCGAGTTTGTATGGAAAGCCAAAAAATATTTTTCATATTTCGATATATGTTCCCTGGAATGGACTTACCTTTAAAATAGTTTCACTATATTTGGTTAGACGTTATATATGTAGTTAGCAGATATGGAAGTCTCATTTTTAAGTTTTCGTACCCAAAGGGTGCAAACAGGACCCTATTACTGAGACTTCGCTGTCTGTCCGTCTGTCCGTCTGTCACAGGGCTCTATCTCTTGAACCGTAATAGCTAGACAACTGAAATTTTCACCGATTATGTATTACTGTGGCCGCTATAACAACAAATACTAAAAATAAGAAAAAGTTGAAAATTAAAGGGTGTCGTCATACAAGAAACGAGTTTTTTTTCCGCGTTTTTAACTTGATCTTCATAATGGCATTAACTAGATACTTCGTTTTAAAACATTGTACGGTGGTACGGAACCCTTCATGTACAAGTCCGATTCGCACTTGCCCGTTTATTACTACGTACGAGTCACTGCTGCGGCGGCGAACGTTGGCCGTGTAGGTCCATGTGTAAAAACGCTCTTACGTGGTCGAAAGATCAGTCTGGTTGGTGTGAGAGATTGGTAAGTGATGATGAAGATGACTTACCTTGTGACCGTGGGCATGACCCCCTTTAAGGTGGTGGCCGGTGTCGCCTTTGTCGTGGGCGTGATGCCCAGCTTCCAGTTTGCCTTTCTTGAAATGTCCGCCCTGGAAACGAGGAAAATTAAAGATTATTCTTGTTATTGTCTCATTGTCAGGTTGACTAGGCATCAGTAATGGAAGAAGAAGGAGACAGAAGAGTCTCCTTATCCTAGACTTTTCCATACAAACGTAGACTAGCTTTTATTTTGAAACGACGTGTTTAGATTTCAGCAATATCTTGTAATTTCAAAGAAATAGCATACATCTAGGCATATAACTGGTTTTCACAGTCAAAATATGAACTTGAAAGAGAATATACAGGGTAACTTTTTAACCACCAGCCAAAGTTTTGGAGCAAGTGCAGTTAATGATACTGAACTACTTTCCATAAAAACAATTTACGAAAAACGATAAAAAAATTTCGCCTTCCCATACAGATTGGCGCTCAGGCCAACTGATTTTGTATGGGATGACGAAAAATTTTTATCTATTTTCAATACATTTTTTTATAGAAAGTAGTTCAGTATCATGGACTGAACTTGCTCCAAAAATTTGGCTGGTGCATAAAAAGTCACCCTGTAGAGTATCATATCATACTTGACCATCAGAATGGAAAACTATTACACCCTTATATTTTCTTTTAAGTTCATATTTTGACCATCGAAACCAGGTATATGCCTAGATATACTCGTATGTAGGTTCTGAAAATGTCCCAAGTAAAGGGACATCGAAACAGGAATACCAAAGAAATGTTGGATGGAATGTGTAAAGGAGAATATATATATGGGGAGGAAGAGACTGACGGACAAATTGACTGGAGATAGAGCAAGATCGACAAAAACTGACATGCTGTGCCGACCCCACATAAAGAGTGGGATAAGGATACGACAGAAGAAGAAGTTAGTAGCAATTGTTGACGTTGACCCAACAGCATCATAGCAATAGTATCACGTACTGAACCCAATAAGGCAGTAACTACCTGCTCGACAAAAACAAATGCTCATCTAAGCATGACCTCAGTGACTTCAGTCATAGTTGAACGAACTCCATGAAGGAATGCTGGAGATTGATATCTGCTCTAATAACCTAGGTTTGCATTCATTTAAAATTTTGTTTCTCAATTACATTTTTTCAATTGAAGTGTTCAAAAAATTTTATTGTCTATTTGGAAACTTGAAAAGTTTTTTAACCGTTTATATTTTTCATTTTTAGAGTTCCGTACGCAAAGGGTGCGAACGGGAACCTATTACTGAGACTCCGCTGCCTATCGGTCTGTTACTGGGCTCTATCTCCCGAACCGTAATAGCTAGACGCAAAATTTGTTTTTGTTATTTGGCTTTTATTTTAATTTTATTATACTATAGTGATCTAGTATAGCCTGTGGTTCGATTTATTACGGGTATGTCCCTTCCACGTTGTATATCGGTAAAATTCTGCCTTTAGTTTATATCATGTAAATAAAGCGTATACATATATAAACATAACCTACCTCCGTTTGTTCTGTTTTATTTAAATATGTGTTGACACAACAAAATCTTTTTCTGCCTTAATAGCATTGCGTCAAGCGTTCAGTTTCTTTTACAATGCCATTTTTTCCACACAAAAGCAAAATTAAGGCTTTGACTACATAATATCTGAATAATAGCTGAACCATGGTCCACTTTCATGGATGTTAGTGGACTGTAGGCCGCCCTAATTTTTTTCAGCATAGACACTAATCTCAATTCTCAAATCGAGCTGTCGTAATCGAATAGTTTTTAAGGAAAAGAAAAATCGGTCAATGACTGATTCTTTTTGACTTGTCTTTGAATGATTATCATACATACATACCACGCCCTTCTCCTACCAGGGGTAGGCAGAGACTATAGACCTATCTATGGTACATTTGTTTATTTCTTTTTATTAAGGCAATTAAGGAAGGGGTAAAATTTTTAAAAACGCTTGAATATGTTTCTGTTGGAATAACATGCCTTTCGTTACAATAAAAAAAAAACTATTTTTCTGACTAGTCAATTAAATAATAAAAAATAAAAATATTTTTAATCGCAATTATAAACCTATAACAGCCTTACGCCGTCATTTTTTTAATATAAATATTTATAAATAAATATATACGGACAAATCACACAGATTGAGGTAGCCTCAAAGTAAGTCCGAGACTTGTGTTGGGATACTAACTCAACGATACTATATTTCATAATAAAAACATAATATAGATAAACATCCAAGACCCAGGCCAATCTGAAAAAGATTATTTTCCATCTTGACCTGACCGGGGATCGAAACCGGGACCTCCTGTGTGAAAATAATGTCATATCATCGGCTTTTACAATCTGCGTGGAAAGAGAAGCAGCTGGTACATTGTTATTTTTTTATTTTCTCCCAGACCAGCATGGAAGAACATCTAAATAGATCCAACATAGTAAAAATTACATGTTGAGAAAATTTTGTCCGGTTGTCAACGTGTGAAATCGACTCTGTCTGTTTCCCAACAATTTCGCGACCATCAAATGGTGTAATTATGTTTCGTCTGCGGAATCGATTTGCCTCTGCTATTTATTTGAAGGACACACGATTTCTATGAGCAAAAAGCTGATGTTCAGTTTTGGAAAATTGAGTTTTGTCTTCTTCGCAGTTCTTAGTTTTAAATACTCGTATTTATTCATAAATTAGGCCTTCAAAAGCACTTCATTAAGTTATTATGTATTATATACATACAAAGTGGAAGGGACATACCCGTAATAAATCGAACCACGGGCTATATTAGATGACTAAAGTATAATGAAATTAAAATAACAGTCAAAAAACAAAAAAAATATTCGACATTCCCATACAAATCGCCCGGACGGCCGCACACTTTTGGAAATGCAAATTTTTTTTTTTGTTTTTTGGCTGTTATTTTCATTTGATTATACTATAATGGTCTAGTATAGACCGTGGTTTGATTTATTACGGGTATGTCCCTTCCACGTTGTATATATAGGGTTTAACAAAACATACTGAAACTATTTTAAGAGTGAATTCAGTCCATGATACTAAATAACTTTCCCCAAGGAACATACAGGCTGACTTTTAAACCACCAGCCAAATTTTTGGAGCAAGTTCAGTCCATGATACTGAACTACTTTCTATAAAAAAAGTTATTAAAAATCCATGAAAATTTTTCGTCCTCCCATAGAAAATCCGTTTGACTGAGCGCTGATTTGTATGAAAAGGCGAATTTTTATTTTAGTTTTTCGTTAATTGTTTTTATGGAAAGTAATTCAGTATCATGGAATGAACTTGCTCCAAAGATTTGGCTGGTGGTTTGAAAGTCAGCCTGTATATCGAAATATGAAAAATAATTTCTTGGCCTTCCACCCAAGTTGACTGATCAGTTGATCCGAGATTGTGTGAAAAGCAAAAAAAAATATTTTCATTTTTCGATTTAATGTTCCTCGGGGAAAGTTTCAGTATCATGGACTGAATTCACCCTTTTAATACCTAATTTCAGTGTATTTTGTAAGAAGTTATACCTTATGTTATTTGTTCGTCGTTGTTGTATCTAAATTGCTTACTGATAAGACCGCCTTTTGTGCATTTCCTAGTTTTTGAGATAATTACCTATGTTCTGTTTTTTACTTTTGTACAATAAAGGGTATTGTATTGTATTGTATGTATTGCGATGTATATTTGGATATTATTCAAGATAACCTAACTACAACCTAACGTTTTGGAATGACCGTGGTTGAGAAGAAACGCTGAAAGAAACTCGTTGAAACAGTATTGCTCGCCTATTCACCTGAAGGCTAATAACAAATTCATAATAACATTTACTGAAACTATAATAAGCAATGATCTTCCATATAATAAGAGTTGATTCAGTCTACGATACGGAACGACTTTTCTGAAACATATGTGTATCAAAATATGAGAAAAAAAAAACATAGAAATTAAGAAGCTGATCGCTATATGGTCCGTGGGGAAAATTGTTCAGTATTATGTACTGAATTCACTCTTAAGGCCGTACCTAAATTTTCCAGGGTCCAGTACTGCCCCCATTTAAATTTTGCTATCTAGCAAAATTTTAAATGATGTCTCCATTTTCTTTAAAATGATTTATTTTGAAAGGGGGCAGCACTGGACCCCGGAAAATTCAGGTACGCCCTTAAAATAGTTTAAATATAAATAATACTTAAATAAATATAAGTATACAACGAGGAAGGGACATATCCGTAATAAATGGAACCACGGGCTATGCTAGATCACTATATTATAATGAAATTAAAATAACATTCAAAGAACAAAAAAAAAATTTGGCATTTCCATAGAAAAGTGTGCGGCCGGCCGGACGATTTGTATGGAAGTGCCAATTTTTTTTTTGTTTTTTGGCTGTTATTTTAATTTCATTATACTATAGTGATCTAGTATAGCTTGTGGTTTGATTTATTACGGGTATGTCCCTTCCACGTTGTATACGGACAAATCACACAGACTGAGCTAGCAAAGTAAATCGAGACTTGTGTGACAGGATACTAACTCAACGTTAGACATGTCATAATTTAGGTACATTGGTACATACTAAATTTACAAATTGACATTATTTTAAATTTCGTAATTCTTATAATTCAATTTAATTATGACATAATAAACAATGTAATCTCTGTCCATCTATATAACTAATTTTAAGTTTTTAGTTTGTTAGTTGACGTCTTTGGAGAAAACGTGCAGTGCAGTTTGTTGCCGCTTCTTCTGCACTTGCGCCTAGGAAGCGGCGTAAACTTAGCTTTAAGTAACGATTTGACGTCAACATTTGTGCAAAACAAAACAAAGTGACTATTATTAAGAGATATTATAAATATCCTATGATAATAAAGATATTTTGAATTGAATTGAAGGATACTAACTCAACGTTACTATGTACCTCTATATCAAACATCCAAAACCCACGTCAATGTGAAAAAATCATTTTCCATCTTGACCTGACCGGGGATCGAACCCAGGACCTTCGGTGTGACAGCCTGGCATGATGACCACTATGCCACAGAAGAGTATATTTTGTTTGTTAGCCACTTACATACTTTTCTTATTTTGTGGTTGAACTCCTTAATCTCGCAAGAACTAAGCCGAGTTTATAGTCATAATTAAAACTTGGTGTTCTGCACGTAGTGGCTATCAGGTTGCCGGGGTACAAAGTGGATTACTTTTTAATTTCATATTTTTTTCTTGTAACAAGGCCTTATATTTTTCAGGAAAAACTACGTTAATAAGTACAAGGGTATAGTGAAATCATAGAATTTTAAACAAAAAAGCGAGTTTTAAAGAATAGGGAAAAAGATATAGTTTCAAAACAGTAAAACCAGACTAAGGAAAAATTCACACTGAAAAGTTCATTTACCCAGTTAATGCAAGCACAGCAGGGAGCAACAGCTAATAATGTATATATTTTTGAAATGTGCTTTTTCAGCCCTTTCATTTGATACCCTACACGGTATGATTCGATTTATTTTATTTTTCAGTTCATTACTTTATGGCCTATAGAGGCGCCACAGTGCATTTACTGTGACGTTACACAGCCTATAACCAGCGGATAGCGAAGACGATTCCGACGATACTTCATATGTCAAGGTATCATGGATATCTTTGGAGTTACGAGGGTACAGAGGAACATACATACATACTGTACATAGCGGTAAAACACATAACCCTCATTTTCGCGGTAGTCGGGTAAACAAATAAACAAGGTAGGTACCTACCTTCTACAAAGTACTTACTAGTTTTGAACAATCTGATTTGTCACTAAATCACATAAGAAACGACGAAACTTTGCAATGCCTACTAATCTTAATGAACATAAGTACATTATTTGATGCATCAAATTCCATCATACGACTTAGTACTATCCTGCCTGCATGGCATGTAAACTAGCATGGTCTAACCTGGGTCTAAGCCGCTATCTACTACAACTAGTATTTCAAGAATTTACAAAACCAAGATCAATATTATTTATGTAGACGATTTCTCTAAATCAATGGATTTAACCGTGGAAATTGATTCTATCCGTTTCGTTACACGATTCGCTTCTTTGCTGACAATAAATCAATGACTGTGAGCAAATACTTCTTTTTTCTTTTTTTTTAAAGTAGTTATAGTATAGTAGAAGTTATACCTATAATAACTTCAAACTTCTAACAGGAAAATTTGTTCGGATTGTCAACATTTATTTAGTTTCTGCCATCTTTTCAACTCTACCAGTCAGCCTTTAGGAGATACAGAAATTAATTAATTAGCGATAGGCGCTTAAAGATAAGTAACTATTTAACTTTCTTTTATTTTCTTTATTTATAAAAACATAATTAGTACATCGAAATAGAATGAGCAAAAACCATACAAGGTTTATACGCACATCGAAACGGCAGATTTTTTTTTTTTAAATTAGCTAAATTAAAAATAAAAAAAACTTACCGACGAATGCTCCCGCTCGTGGTTGTACCCGCCGTGTTTTTCTTCTTCGGAGGAGTCGCCGTCTTCTTCAAAGAACTCGACCCTTTTCTCGTATTCTTCTTTTTTGTGGATGTCGTGACTGCCTTTCGTACTGTGCCCTTTAGAGTGCTTGCCGGACTCCTCGTACTAAACAGATTGGATTAGTAAAATAGTTCTTACTATCATCAATTTTAAAATTAAAAAAGAGATAAGAACTATTAGGTAGCAATACCCCAAAAATTAGAAATGCGAGTGCGGTGCTGTCTATCAATGAGCCACTTATTGCCCCACATGCCTGAAATGCCCCACATGCGCAAATAACCGGGGGAGTTACCGAGGCCAAACACTGGTCAAGTTTATTATAAATTAAATTAAATAGCCTTTGAACTCGAGAATATGGAGAAACACAGCAGTCCCACTGCTAAACAAAGATCTCTCTTCACCTTTCCCATTATTTTCGGCTCGCGTTAATTGATTCATTATAAAATTTATCTAGACAGATCATAACAAAAAAAAAAAGACAAAACACGCAGGTCCAGTGTAAAATTATTTTTCAGTGAAGAGCGTCGGTTCCGAGCCACTTGTAATAGGACAGCGTCACTCCACTCGAGAGCTGTGAGAATTGGATTTTATTCCATTTCCATGGTTTATAACTTCAACTTCAAATTTATTTTCTTTTTTTAGGGTTCCGTACAAAAAATGAAAAAACGGAAACCTTATACGATCACTCGTGCGTCTGTCTGTTTGTCTGACCGTCTGTCTGTCATAGCCAATTTGCTCCGATTCTTCTGGACCAAATCAGGTGAAATTTGGTAGGATGGTGTATTCCCATGACCCAAACACAGATGTGCAAAGTAAATAAATATTTTTTTTTTAAATTAGGAAAAAAAAAATGTTATGCAAACCTTACTGTGTCATATATCAAATGAAAGGGCTCGTTATGAGGATCTTAAATATATTTTTGTTATTATTGTAAAATAAATAGTTTTGATTTTTAAAGAAAGAATACAAAAATTGACCATTACCCCTGATCTCCGAAACTACTGAGCCTAAAATTTAGAAAAAAATACAAAATATAGTTCATTGCTATTGCATTGTAAATTGCAGGAAAACCTATGAGAAGTACGGAACCCTCTTCACGCGAGTTTAACTCGCACTAGACCAGTTTTTTTTTAATAAAAGTAAATTTATAGTGCAAGGATTCTATGACGATTAGATTCATTAGATTTCAGCAGCTAACTATAATAATATCAAAGAGTCATTTCAATCATTTATCATGGAGTAAAACGGCTCTACTTAATTTATATAAAATTACGTGATATGAAGCATAGTTAACTATCAGCTAATGTCCGCTATGACGCAGCGTCATACAGCAGCTGCTGATTGGCCCAGCAATTGGCGTGAAGTAACGTCAGTAACGATATTGGCGGAAAAAGAGATGTAGTTTGACAGTTCCGCAATGAATGTACTTATGATAGGGTCATTTTTTGCGCTTAGCTTCCATATTTTGTTTTCTCCAGTGTTCTTTAAGTCTTCGTTTGCCTTTTAATCTTCTCAATTTTATTAGCTGTGGTGATGGCAACCACAAGATTTTTATTAACTAGTGTCAAAATGATCGTGACACTTCTCTTAATCTTTACTATATGTAACGTGCATGTCTTATGTGCTGTAGTGGAATATACCAGATTAATATAACACGCCGTGTTTCACTGGAACTCGAACCATCGAAGAAGTCCACTACGAGATCTAAAAATGATTGTCGGATGTCTAACATTACCTTGAAAAAGTTTTCACATTTTTTGTAGTTACTATTAAGATTCAATTAATTATGTTTCTCCTTTTACTTCTACCGTCTAATTATCATCTTTGTTATCCGAGGTTTAGCTCACCTTGTATCCATTGTATCTAAAATTACTTCGTCATGTTTCTTCCCTTGTATGCATCGTAGTAGTACCTGGTGGTGGTTAGATTCCTACCTCTTTCTTTTTCATTTCTTTCTCTTCTCTCTTTTACTATATCATTGATTTTTTCCTTAATGTAGGTAGCTTATCTGATGTCTAACATTACTTTGACATGTTCTCTCCTATAGCCCCGTAATTTTTGGATTCCTGCCTGTTCCTATAAATTATCGTATCTATCTTTTCACCCTGGTCTTCTAATGTCTTATTAGTTCCTCTTCAATGACTTACATCCAGCTTACCTTGAATCTAAAGCCCATTTACGTACTGCAACTTTCTTGTCTGTTACATACAAATAAATTGAAGTAAACGATGACTTGCATGGTCTTAACAAAACGTCAACCATAGAAATATTTTTTTCTTTTTGCAAGCCTTTGGCTGTTATGTCCCACAACTGGAAAAAGGCGTCCCCCTTATTCTTCCACTTTTCTCTGTCTTCCTACCATTTAGGTCAGAATTTATCAAGGTCATCTCGTCATCTGTTTCTTGGTTTGCCTTTATGGTGACGTCCTTCTTTTATTACTTAAATTAAATTGTATGCAACAGGCAAGAAACTTGTACTGTGTCATCATCAGGCTTTCTAGTCTCTTATGAATGCTTACCTGATATCTATAACATTACCTTGGCATGTTTTTTGCCGTGCTCTTCGTGGTGGTGAGCACCGTACTGGTTCGACTCGTCGTGGTGTTTCTTGTCGACGCCAGCGCGGTCGACGTATTCACCCGAGTGGTCTTCCTTGTCGTGGTGGCCTTTGGCTTGCCGCGTATCTTCGTGCCTTCCCTGTGATAAATAAATAATATCGTAATGTAAATAAATTAGAGTAGAAACAAATTTTGATTTAGTAGAGTTAAAAAGTAATTTGGATTTTTGTTGTGAGTTGAGTTTTGAGTGAGTAAGTGCGTTGCAAAATTTATGTTCTTTAGAATTTTTCTGTCACTGTGTAAAACAAAAAATTCTTTCATGCAATGGAATACATCAGAAATTGCGCAACTTAACTTTCTGCGACTCCTTGGGCCCTATGGGATATCTTTATTAATATTAGCATTAAATAGTAGCTTTTAAACATGTAACACATAATTATATTCTAGTAGGTACTTTTTATTTAGTAAACAAAACCCCATTTCTTTCACATCAACATGTTAGGACAAAATAAGTTTTTTTTTATCGTCAGTTGAACTAGTATAAGACTTAGAACAGCTGAAAAATATATAATACTGTATGTGTTATATACACTGACTTTGTATTAATAACACTAGCCTTTTTGGAGCAATTCAATCTATGACTTAGTATTAAATATTCTATATATCAAGTCTATGACACTATTGACACTGTACTACTTCCTGTAAAAACAATGAGGCGTTTTCCAGTGAAAAAAAAATTGAGATTAAAAATATTCTCAATAGATGGCGTTAAACGTTCTCAATAAGATTGAAATCGTTCTATCAATTCCAAAAACAAACACACCTTGATTTATTGCATTGTATTGACACCAACCATTCCAAAAATATGTAACCTTTAGAAGACTGGGTTGACTGGAAGAGATTAATATCCTCCCAGATCCTCCAAGATCTCTTGGGATAAGTCCGCCTTTGTACAAGTTATTTCTTTTTCTCTTTGTATTAAATAATGTACATTTAAATGTAGTTTTTGTGCAATCAAGAAATTAAACAAACAACACTATGAAAAATTTATATGAATTTGACATTGACAGACCGATTTAAGTTATTGCTGCGCCATCTATCCTAACTTACTGTACTAATATTTTTTTAAAGAAAACTCCTTATTCATGACATGAAAAAAAACTTTATGTTGAGCGTTCCACTGTTTTAAAGGACGATTTTTTTGTTTTATTATTTTTTATGGAACTTAAGTACCTACTCCAAAATTAGACTGTTGTAAACCTGTATAATATTTAGAAAATAAATGTGTTAACCACAGAACTTATAGTTACGAACTATATCACAGATGTGTCTAAAAGCACATTTGCGTAAATTCTAAATCACGGTTGAGGTTGGTCTTAATTAAAATGACTGCAGAATATCTTACAGTCAGTACAATTGTAAGGGTATAATTGACTCTTGAACTTTTGACTCCCCTAATACTTGTTTTAAAAGGGCATTTTATACTTGGTTGGCTGTCTTGCTCGCACAATCTAACATTTTTAAGATTATTAATTTTTTTTTTTTTTTGGATTATTAAATAACGTGTCTCATTTTTAAAATAATGTTTCATTATAACCCTAGATAATTTTGTCGTGGATATTTTAAGACCTGTTTTTATATTGTGTAGACATTGACTACATCGTGAATTAGTTGATTAAAGATTTAAAAGTTTTGTTAAAATAATTAACGACGAAAATACGCGTACAGATGGCATCTTATACCGATTTTTTTTTTATTTCCAGTGTGTCAAATTTCATAGGATGATACTCGTAATAGTTACATTTTACAAAAAATATATGTAGAAATAATAAAGGGGGAGAAAATCCACATGGCATTAGGTCCGCCACTTATACGTATATTTTTTTGTGCAATAAAGATTAAATAAATAATAATAATTTGTTGCCCTTTGTTTTCTGGGACACTTGCTGTAGAATGTAACTGTAAAAATCGATTGAGCATTAATTTTAAAAATGGTTTATTACTAATTACAGTTTTATTTGTTTTAATTAATTTTATAATACGAGTATTTATTTCTCATTTTCAATAAAAAAAAATTGTACTCGGCTGGCGACATACTATAAGGTGGACAAAATTTGCACCAACGACTCGAAGTTAAAAATAGGTTAGGTAGTCGTTTCGATTTCGAGTAACAATGATAGGGGCTGAAGTCGCGAAACTTACAAAATTAATTTACACAAATTGATTAAAAAGTTATATCTTAAAGAGTTCGTTAAGGCCGTACCTGAATTTTCCGCGGTCCAATGCTGCCCCCATTTAAAATAAATCATTTCAAAGAAAACGGAGAAATTATTAGTAAACAGTAGTTCATAAAATACTTTGAAGGGTTATCTAGGATTTGGTAGTAGCAAAATTTTTAATAATGTCTCCGTTTTCTTTGAAATGATTTATTTTAAATGGAGGCAGCACTGGACCCCGGAAAATTTAGGTACGGCCTTGACTGTCTCAGTACCTAATTAAGTTTAAGAAAAACTTTTTTTCGGATATTAAAAGCTTAAGTGATTTTATTAACTTTTAATTTAATAAATTAAAAAACTAAATTTAAACTAAGTCACGTACGTTAGTACTGAAATATTAATTCTGCGACCAAGTACTTACAAAATTATTATACGGTCTGTAATAAAAGTGGAATTAGTAAAATAAATATCGCCCAATTTGGACTGCATTATTAATTTCATTGACTTTTCAGTAAGTATTGCTTAATTTCATCAATAAAGTTCATTGTTTGTTATGTCATAATTTAAATTAAATTATAAGAATTGCAGAATTTTAAATAATGCCAATTTGTAAATTTAGTATTTACCAATGTACCTAAATTATGACATGTCTAAGTATACAAACCTTTTAGAGGGATCCACGCCAAGCTCAAGCCAGACTTTTTTGTCTTTAAGATAGTCATCGGTGCTCTCTTCCTACAAAGTACTTTCTTTAAATAAGCTTTGAATTTGAGGGACCGATTCTGGCAATGTTTTATTAAAAAGTATACAGTAAATTTTTATCTGTAAAATCACATATTTTATTCAACATGGAAATATTGAATGCATTACATCAATGTTAGTTTATATCCACCTAAGATAGTTGTAAACAATTTAGTCAATGTTTATAAAGAAAGCGTGAGAATCGTAACAATACTAGTTATTATTGTTAGGACGATACAATTTTTAGACAAACCAAACAAACTGTTGAAACAATCGGAGACAAAACAATGATGTTTTACAAACTATCAAGACAAATAGTAAGTAGACAATGAAAATATTATTACAAATCTGTATTTGAAAGTATTATTGACATGAGGAATGTGAAAATTGGCTATGAAAATGTTCTCAGTGAGCTCGGAGAAACTATTATTGTAGGACTAATGTAATCCTTCATAAAGTTTTAAAAAATTGAAACTACTAACACGACTGCGCCAAATAAAGGACCTCCGGATAAGGTCGAACCATGTCAGCCAGTACGTAGCTGACTTTTTACGAAATTAACCCGTAGGTATATTATATATAGTATGTAAGTACTTATAAGTCACTTACAAATGCTTGAACGGATTTCTGATGTGTGTTATAATTAGAATTATTTAATTGAGTCGAGTAACATAGGACTTTATATTTGAAAATTTTGGCGTTGCGTAAGGGTCAGCGCAGATCAAGAGGAGGGCAGTAAAGAGGATTTGTTTATGACACTCGAAAATAAACTTTAAGCTATTGGTATAAAGTGCATAAATGTTTGAACGTGGCCTCGAGGCCACGCGAGCATACCTAGCCGTATGCACTTTATTACAATAGTTTTAAGTTTATTTTCGAGTGCCATAAAAAAATCCTCTTTGCTGCGCACCTCCTGGTCTGTGCTGAACCTATCGAGATTTTTATATGTATTTTTTTATTTTTTTTATTAGCCTATTTCAGTATTATTATTTTAAATAAATATTACGCCGAGAAAATGATGCTTGAAAGTACATCGCACAGATGACCTCGACGTTTTCCCAGCATAGGTTGTCAGCGATAGAGACACATGGAAGGCAATGGGATAGACTTTAGCCCAGCTATGGGACGATATAAGTTAACAAAAGCTTGTTTTTAAGTAATTGCGAATTAATTGGTATTCTGTTAGTTCATAAATTTGTAGCACATGTAATACAGTTATTGACGCCATGTAACAAACCAGGCTTTCGCCTTAGTGGATTCAGGTTTGGGGGTGTGTGCCAAGCACCTGGTTTTCTTCGTAGTCGTAAACGTCTGAAAATAAAAAAAGCGGTTTTCCTACTTATTTTTGTGTTTTCTATCAAATATTAATTGGAAAATATAAACATTGATCTTATTTGTCTTGAATCAATATTTACAAGACCGAAAAAGGAATCAGATTAATCATGGGATGCTACCGCATCGCCTTTTTTACATGATTCATATTCTCGCTAATTCCCTCGATCGGCTTTTACGATCTGCACGGGAAGAGGAGCAGCTGGTACATTCTATGTTTTTTCTTTTCTCCCAGACCAGCAAAAAAGCAATCCATAAAGAAAGCTTGCACACAAAACGTGTAGTTTTCCAATTCACCGCTCGCGTCACGAAATTTAGACAGTACTTATTTTTGGAACAGCGGAATATAATATTATTTTACGCAGAAAACTAGAAATAATTTTCAATGGTTTTCAAAACATCAACATCAAAAAAAGCGTGAAACGGAATGGAATCAGCATGGCAAACACGAAGGTCTCTTTCACATTTGTAGTGCCAACGAGTGGTCAAGAGCAGTCGTTGCAAATCCTTCGCGTTACAGCGATTTAAAAATGCGTTTAGAAATAGGTCTCCTGGTTAATTCGGCACATAAATTACTTCAAAATAACCGTGGTTTTTTAACGCGAACATTAGATTTGGTGAAGCTGCATATGAAGAGCTATGCGAAATATTGTAACTCAATAGATACCTATAATTAAACAAGAACACAATATCACGTCTTTATCTCTAACGGGGCAGACAGAGCTCAGGGCCGTAAAACCTCAAAGGCTAAGTTTAGCGCCGGGCCTCTGAGTCATATCAATGGGCGATGCGTCTGGCAACCCATCACTAATTTGATTCCCTTTCTCCATCTACAAGCCCACTAATGCGCTAAACGTGGCCTTAAAAAAAATAGAATCGTAAACTGTACTTATTTTAAATACAGAAAAAATTCTTCGATTATTTTATGAATAATAAAATCCTAAATTCTATTATTTTAGGATTCTAGGATTCTATTATTTTATAAATTATTTTAAGGATTCTTTTATATTTTATAACAAATAACAGTTGAAAGCATAGAGTTTACTTTACTACATAAATACCCCGGAGGGAAAATGTCGACTATTTCTACCCTGGCTATTGCCGGTACTTGTGACATAAGATACGACTAGATAATAAAAGCACTTAAAGTCAAAGTTGACGCAGCTTCTTACAAGCTTCTGCATTCTACAACTTCATAAGCTCAGTTTACAAAAAAGCTTCTTTACAACTCAGATAGAAAGCTTGAAAGACGGTATTAACATGTTTCTATTCATCGACTTCTTGGAGTCAAATAGCTTTCTTAGTAAGTAGGTATAATTTTTTCTGCAAAAATAAATCTAAAAATTACGTTTCATTCGAAATAATGTAGATATTTTATCTCATATGTTGACTACATTCTTGATATTTACATAATGCTACGTAAATAGAAAAATTTAGTAAGTAACTACTTATTTTGATTTGAAACATTGTAACCTTTAAAATATATGATTGTACGTAGGTACTTAATGTAATTAATATTTATTTACTGAACATGTTAAAAAACATACATAAACTTTCTATCTGTATTATTTTATGTTAATATTTTATTTTATGTACCCATCATCGACTTAACCTGTGTGTATACAGGTTGATTTGCAACCCGGCTATATTGAAATCTTTGCCTCAGTCTGTAGAATATTTAAATTTATCCTGTATGTGGGTTTTAAATGTTTCATCATCATCATCGTCAAAATTTAAGAGCGATGCTCTTGTTGGTGGAGTTTCTTCCATTCTTTTCTATCTCCCGCCAACCTCTTGACATCTTAATACGACACTGCTATCACCTTTTCCTTGACTTGCTTTCCTCTTCCTCCTATTTTACCTTCTATTTTATTACTTAAATGTTTACTTATCATAAAAATGAATTTCAAATGGCCTTGGGCCTTGAGGCCCTGGGCTTCCACTTAGAGCCGCAAGACCTATTCTCTGTCCGTCCCATTACGAAAAAGACCTGTTATTAGTGTACATGGATTTGAAAAATAAATTTAGCCATTTAACAAATTCTGTGATGATGTCGATCGAGAATGCAAGTCATCAAACAACTTCGTAAATTTTATTGCAAGAAATCCCTAAGATAAAGAAGATTATTTGCAATTAACTGAAATCTATATTATTGGTATTTAAATATTATCTACCACGCCTCTATAAAGTGATGACAAAATACAATCTCGTGATATATATTTTTTTATCAATTTACACGTCTGGTGTAGGCGTGTTTGATGGGCAAAGTCGCGTGATTTCAAAGTCGATACCCGCATGATTGTGAAAGGGGGCGTTATTTGACGTATTTTTTTTTTGGAAGTGGATGGATGTTTATCTACCTAAATGAAAAAAGCCTTATTTAAACGAGCAATTCTTATAAATAAGTATATGGTATATATTTGAAACATAAGCGCAAGATGCGCGACGCAAATACGGTATTAAACACTTTTTTTAAATTATATTATTTAGTATCTAAAATAACCACTGCCTACTATGACGTACGGTGCTGAGACATGGACGATCACGAAGGAGGCTGTGCACAAACTGAGAGTCGCACAGAGAGCCATGGAGCGCGCTATGCTTGGCATCAGGTTGCTGGATCGAGTTCCTAACACCGTAATCCGATAACGTACTAAAGTACAAGACGTTGGTATAACGGTGATGAACTTAAAGTGGAACTGGGCAGGACACCTGGCCCGACGGAGTGATGGCAGGTGGAGCAAGGCTCTGACCGAATGGTGGCCCAGAACGGGTGAGAGAAGCGTCGGGCGTCCGCCTATGCGATGGGTTGACGATATAACCAAAGTCGTGGGTCGCACCTGGATGAGAGCAGCACAGGACCGAGATGGGTGGCGTCGACGAAGAGAGGCCTATGCTCAGCAGTGGGCGGAAGAAGGGCTGGGATGATGATGATGATGATGATGATCTAAAATAACATAATCCAAAACCGAAAACACTACACCGTACTGGGTTTCTCTCAAATTCTTTTGCCGTTAAGGCCGTACGACTATGGAATTCCCCTTCCTGACAACATTATGAGAGCACAATCGCTAGATCATTTTAAATTACTCGTAGTACGAGACTTTCTTGAGAAAGCTATGCTGTAGTAGTCGTGTATGTTTAGTTATTTTAAAATATTTCTGTAATTATATATTTGGAGATGTTAAGTATATTATATCTATATTTTATTCATTTTATAACTTACTGTATGTTATTTAATTTTATATGTAGGCGTAGTTTATGTATCTTAGCTAGTAAGTAGGTAGATACAATTTATACAAAGTGGAAGGGACATACCCGTAATAAATCGAACCACGGGCTATACTAGATGACTTAAGTATAATGAAATTGAAATAACAGTCAAAAAACCAAAAATGATCGAAATTCTCATACAAATCGCCCGAGCAGCCACACACTTTTGTATAGAAATACCGAAATTTATTTTTGTTTTTTGGCAGTTATTTTAATTTTATTATACTATAATGGTCTAGTACAGACCGCGGTTTGATTTATTACAGGTATGTCCCTTCCACGTTCTATAGTTTTTTTTCTCATTCCTGTTTGCGTATACAAACCCTTTTGCACCCCATTAATCGCTTTCTCAATAACATCCCAAAGGTATCTTCTGGTAGACAGCGCTTAGCGTTAAGATTATACATATATTGCAATAAATGGAATAAATATAAAAAAATTCCCGTAAAATATTTTTAAACGAGCGAGCCAAGCGGCGCAGATTAAAGATTGACCAAAAAATGCTTTTGTCCATCGTATGTTTTCGCCTACAGATCGCATTTTTTAAGGCCATACCTGAATTTTCCGGGGTCCAGTGCTGCCCCCATTTAAAATAAATCATTTCAAAGAAAACGGAGACATTATTTAAAATTTTGCAACTACCAAGTCCTAGATAACTCTTCAAAGTATTTTATGAACTACTGTTTACAGTTTATAATGAGAACGTTAAGCTTTACTACGCACATTTGCCAAAAGTGGCCGTTTTTCGCAAATGTGCCTAGTAAAGCTTAACGTTCTCATTTTAAACTGTAAGCAGTAGTTCATACAATACTTTGAAGGGTTATCTAAGACTTGGTAGTAGCAAAATTTTTAATGATTTCTCAGTTTTCTTTAAAATGATAAATTTTAAATGGGGGCAGCACTGGACCCTGGAAAATTCAGGTACGGCCTTAACCGATTTTGACGAAAATTAGCATAGGTATATAATCCTTGTACTCGTAGTTGATCATGATTTTTGATTGGGGGAGAAACAGGGGGAAAAATTCAATTAAATTTAAGAGGTACCCTCACTAGGACCTTAAGATGCTGCAAAAACACAAAATGTTGCAAAAATATTCTAAAAGGGGAGAGAGGGGGAAGTTTGCTGTAGCGTTAAATATCGATGAATTTCATTGAAATGGCTTTGCTAAGCCAGGGGTAAGGGGAAGTGTCAGTTATTGCATGATTATAAGCACAGAACTACCACTACTAGACTTGCATGGTGCGTGGCCACCTTAGTGCATCTCTTTCTATCTTTGATTGTTGCCTCCACCCATATTTTGCACACGTCACAGAACACACTATGGTTACTAACTTATATAACGTCTAACAAAATATACTGAAACTATTATAAGGGTCAATTCAGTCTATGATACTGAACAACTTTCCATAAGAAACATATATCAAAATATGAAAAATATTTTTTGGTTTTTCATACAAACTGGGATCAGCTGATCGGTCAACTTATATGGGAGGCCAAAAATTATTTTTCATATTTCGATATATGTCCCTTAGGGAAAGTTGTTCAGTATCATGGACAGAATTGACCCTTAAAATAGGTTCAGTATATTTTGTTAGACCCCGTATAACTTTTTTTTTATGTTATAGGGCGGCAAACGAACAAGCGGGTCACCTGATGGTAAGTGATCACCACTGTCCATGGACAACTGCAAACTAACTAACTTATATAAACAAGCTCAAATAAAACCCTAAATCACCTTTTAAATGATAAAATCCCTAAATTCGATCGTTTTGTGGTTTGTTTGGCCCAGATTTTTGACAGTAGGCCTGCTAATAGCAGCCACGCCGATAGAGACAAAAAATATATCAGCGTTTCTTTCACACTCACGTTGTACTGTATTTGACAGTCTCTTTCTAGCAATATCGTTGCAAGTCTAGTAGTGGTAGGTCTGTGATTATAAGAGCTCGCGAGGTCTTGTTCTCACACGACCACTAGTTTTAATATTCTATCTGATGGGCCAATCAGAAATTGTCTTTTATCATATCATTTATTGTCTGTTACTGAGCCATGATACAAACGTAAGATATAGTGACTGTTGGTTTGAATCCCGGTCGTAGCGAATATTTTATTACGTTTTATCAATTTAGATTTTATTATCAATTTGATTATTTTTAGTTCTTTATAATGCCAGTATAATTTTATGAACCATTCGACTTTTTGAATTGGAAAGAGCGGGATATTTATTATGCTGTGTAAATATTTACTAATAGGTAATTTGTAACGTTTATCTTATCATATAATAAACGTGATCGAATCAGGAATGAGGAAATTCGTAGGAGAACAAAAGTCGCTGATATAGCCCAGCGGATGAGCTCGTTAAAGTGGCAGTGGGCGGGACATATAGCGCAACGAACCGATGGCCGATGGGGCAGAATGGTTCTCGAATGGCGACCACGTAAGCGTAGCGAAGCGTTGGCCACCCACCCACAAGGTGGTCAGACGATCTGACTAAGGTCGCTGGAAAGCGCTGGACGCAGGCCGCTCTAGATCGGTCATTTTGCAAATCCCTGGGAGAGGCCTATGTCCAGCAGTGGACGTTATGCGGCTGAAATGATGATGATCTTATCATATCTTCCCAGTAACACTTTATTCTCAGAGTTTATTGCAACAATTTTACTTTTTAGGGTTATGCACTTAACGAAGTGTTCTACCAAGATGGGAAAAGGCTGACTGAAGACGGACAATAATGGAAAAAAATAAAGTTATTTTCATCCCGCTATGGCCTTTGCTTTGATTAATTGAACTTTTTTTTTTCTAGCCTGTAGCTTTTATGTCCCACTGCTGAGCAAAGGCTTCCCCCTCCTTTTCCACTCGTCTCTACTCTCTGCTATCTCTTGCCAATTATTGGCATAACTATCGAGGTCATTCCGCCATCTCTTCCTCGGTCTGCCTCTACTCCGACGGGCATCCGGAAGCCAGAACGTAGCTAACTTCGCCCATCTTCCCAGGCCCATTCGACAGACATGCCCAGCCCATTTCCACTTCAGACTGGCAATTTTTACTCCTACGTCTGCAATTTGAGTTTGAGAACGCAGTTCTATGTTTCACACCTTATCTATTAGACGTAGTCCCAGTATGCTGCGTTCCATTGCTCTTTGGCAGATAATTGAACTTAATTGATAAAAATTGTTCCGACTATTTCCTCTTGATTTCGGATGGTTTTTGGCGTCATCAAATAATTACTAATAAAATAAATGAATATAGGTAGATAGAAACATGCAAAGGCTCCTCACTCTTTAGACAATAATGGAAATAACTGTGTCCCGTATTAATTTTTTAACCCTTAAAATAAGAGGGTTAAGTTTGACGATAATGTCTGTCGGTCTGTCTGTCTGTGGCATCGTAGCGCTTGAATGGATAGACCGATTTCGATGCAATTTTTTACATGAAATAAAATTCCCTTGCGGTGGTTCTTAGCTATGTTTGATGAAAATTAGTTCAGTCGTTTGAAAGTTATTGGGGGTTAACGCTTGAAAGTCAGGGCTTTCTCTAGCAAATAATAGATGGCGCTATCCGATCCGTAGCGCGACTTGATATCCATATCAAGTTGTATCGGTAGTTCCGCTACTTATCACTAGATGGCTTTCTTGACAGTCGGGGGTTTCATTAATTTGCCTGGCATATTTTCCTGGCCTTTTAAGATAATTGTGTCCCGTATTTATGTTTTTGTGCAGTAAAGGGTATTATTTATTGTATTGTAAGTTAAACCAGGCCTGTGTCACTCCCCGTTTAGGTATCGAAAATGTACCTACATTATTACTACGCGCGCAGGCGGCCCCTCCGGGTAGTAAATTCAGTTATACGAATCGTTTGTCCAGAGTAATAAGAATGAAATTGGCTAGTAATGGATGTCTAGGTATATAAACGAAAAGAAGCTGAGTTCTGACGTGAGCTAAATTAAACCATATAGCCACATTGAGTAGATAATTCTTTAAATTCCTTTGCTGAGTGAGACAGAACTGTATGTTAGTATTATTTATTCTGTGGTTAAACTTACCTCATAAGCCTTCTTTCCATGCTCTCCATGCTTCTCCTCATGAGACGAAGAGTACTCCCGCCCTCCACCTGTCACATACAAATATACATTAAATATATAAGAAAATCAAATATGGTCCGGTGTTATTTTTGTGTAAGTAAGTACCTACTTAAGTTAGCTAATTTAGTGTACCTTCAAAAAGTCACATGTTTTTTAGTCTAAATCTATAGTTATTTTTAAATATGAATAAACAAATATTAAATGCGAAGATATTTCTATTTTAATGTAATTTTCGTGTCAAAATCAATTTTATAATAACAAGTACCTACGTATTTTGTTATGGGATATTATTAATTGCACATCTAATAAATAATCACCCATCAATTTAATCTCATCATTTATATACTTTTTTACATCAAATAAATCAACAATCTTATCATAAGTACTGATTGCACAGCAAATAAATACTGACTGCACATCAAATTTATTAGGTTAGGGCAAACCTATAGGTTAGGTTATGTTAGAACTGCGACCAACACACGCACGAGCCGAGCGAGCGAAGCGAGCGTGCCGCGGCAGCGGCCGGCGAGTGCTAGGAAAGTTCTATCCATTTTACTGCGCCACAAATATAAATTGCAGTTTGTTTAGTAATATTTTCAGTTGAGTATTTTGCTGTGCAATCAGTAATTTTGATTTGCGTTTAAATACTACCCTTTTGTTATCCGGATCCAAAAAAAATATACTGAAACCTCTTTTAATTGTGAATTTAGTCCGTGATACTAAACAACTTTCCCCAAGGAACAGTTATCGAAATATGAAAGTTGTTTTTTATATATATTTTTTATTTATATTTAAATATATAAATATTTTTAATTCTCCATTTATGTTCCTTGGGGAAAGTTGTCAAGTATCTTGGACTGAATTCACAATTAAAATAGTTTCAGTTTATTTTTAGACGTTATTAATTAATTATTGTATTATGGTGTTAATATTATGTACTAAATTATAAGTAAGTAGGATAAATTAAATTCTTTTAGGTGACGTTTTGGTCCTTATGTCCTAAGATTGCCTGGTTTAAATTCTATTGGACACTCCTAAATTATACGTCTAATAAAGTATATTGAAACTATTTTAAGGGTGAATTTGGTCCATGACATTGAACAACTTTCCCCAAGGAACAATACTCGTATATCGAAATATAAAAAAATAAATTCTCTCCAAAATACTTGGATCAGCTGACCATTCAACTTGTATGCGAGGTCAAAAAATATTTTTTATGCTCCTTGGGAAAAGTTGTTCGGTATCATAGTCTGAATTAACCCTTAAAATAGATTCAGTATTTTGTCAGACCCTGTATAGCCTTCTAAACCTATATTGCCACCGATAGATCAACTAGTGGGTACATTGAAAGCATATAATTATGTAGGCAGGTATAATACAATTTAAATTCTCTTGAATTTTATATCAATAATTTCTTCTATTATTATGAAAGATACTTACAAAATTTTTCATATAATATTACATCCTTCCTTTTTTATTATTTAGGCTGTTCCTTTTCTTATTAACATGAGCTATAATGAAAAGAGTAGATATTGCTTAATTCTTGTTATTTCCTTGCAATCGAAGTGAAAAGCACAGTGTAACTCGAGTATAAAAACCATTTTACCCTCGACGTTGTGGAACCTCGACCTGTCCCGGCGCTCTAGGCGAGTTCCCACATAGAAGATAGTAGGAGAAGTGGAGAATAAACTCGATAACAACACAGATTATATATAATTTAATTTCTGATACTGACTGTTACAGAGTATAAAATAATAATATTTAATAAGGTACAACAGATAGAGAGAAGTGAGCGATCAGCTTCAGAGATGATGGTGGAATGAGTGAAAAGGGATGAGTAAATGATTTGAAAATGGAATGAAAGGGAATTTGAAATGAAATGAAGAATGAAAAACGGACAGGATGAGATAAAGAAAGGAGGTTTGAAGAGGATGCATGCAGCATCGTTACAACGTAACTATCCACCCTCGCCGTACCGGCTCGGGTGGCTATAAGCACGTCTCGGGTAAAATGGCTCGTTTTAAGCACTTGTTGTACAATCTACAATCCCCTATATCGTCACGTGATCACGTTACTTTTATGTTCTAGAGGTAGTATAAAAAAGATTTAAATCTGAAGTCTGTACCTAATGATAAGCGAAAATATGTTTGGTCTTTGCATTTTATAATATAAATTAACAAAACATTTTTAAAAATACATACTGCACTCAACAGATAGCCATGTTTGAGTAGCAAAAAGTGTATCTATTATTTTAGTACTGCAAGCAGACATTGACATAAATAACACAAAGTGACAACTGCTGACTGGTTATTTCTCAATTTTTTTAGATTTGGAAGTCAGGCAGAGATGAACGAGGGTCGTTCATCTCTGACTGACTTCCAAATCTAAAAAAATTGAGAAATAACCAGTCAGCAGTTGTCTAAATAACCATACTATGTGTCGAAAATTTCTAAACGTGTTATAAAATGAACAGTTTTTTGTTTTTCCTGGAAATTTGTGATTTTCCACAAAGCTAATTTTGCATTCAGTGACGATTTTCTGTGACTGTATAGGCGATGCTATTGTAAAGTCAGTCCGGAAATGGTCTTTATACTGAATTGTTAATATCACGGAAAAGACAGAACCTAGGATCGTATAACTGAAAGGCCACATCAGCATGATAGTTGGCGTGACAATAGAAAAAGGGAATTAAAATATTGAATAATCGCTTCATATCAAAATTTCAAACTAATTCCATGTCGTCTCTACACCAATGAACTCAGTGTTTTCAGAGAGCCTTCGTCCGGCGCCAGTTTTTACGATCCATCAACAAATCATTTGCATTTTCATATCATTTGCGACACGGCTTTGATTTCAGGCTGATGAAAATGTTTTAGAGTTGGTGCCTCTAAAACATTTTCTACTACTCGTACAATAAATAATATAGAAGCATAATCAAACGCAAATAATTACTCAATCTAAAGAACATTGAAGACGTCACTTACGAACTACATATAATTTTCTGCCAATACCGTTACATGCGTTAGTTCACGCTAATTGCTGGGCCAATCAGTGGCTGCTGTACGACGCTGCGTCATAGCGGACATTGGCCGATAGGTGACGCTTCATCATGCGACAATCATTTTATATAAATTTCGTAGGGCCATTTTGCTCAATGATAATGTTTTAAGTTACTCTTCTATATTCATCATCGGGCCTTTTTTCAGTCTCCACTGCAGGAGCACGACCCTCTCTGTACTACCAGAGCCATATATTAGCCAGAGCAGTCAGAGGATTTGACCTTCACTCTCCACGCTGGCCAGACGGGTTGGAGAGGTCTCATTGATGTATATAAGCTTTGTTCAGCTTGTGTTTCCTAAGTCGCTTTCTGCGACATCCACAGGAATATTTGGAGTGGTCCTATTCTAATCTGCCGGGAAACACACGGTAGGTACCTATATTATTTTAATGTAATACTCGTATATTCGTTGTTTAGAGGGATTATAACATTTTTAAAATTATCAATAAAAAGTAAATCATACGTAAAATAATTAATTATTATTATACGTAAAACGTAACGTAAATCGTTACGTAACGTAAACGTACTTAACTTTAATCAGTATTATACGTTAAACGGCAATCAACGATAATAAATAATACTTATACTTATTTTTTTATTAGAACCTATTTTCGTATCTATCTTTCTATAGGTTTGTCATGTTAAGATATTACCTAGTTAAAATTTAACAAAATAATAACAAAATATACCTTTTTTTTGTCCAAAGTATGATATTCTAAATGTTTTGATCGTGTATGTAAGTGGCCAAAACTGGTGCCAGATTCAAGATTTCAAGCTGCCTAAAGGCATCTGGCATGGCTTGACGACTGCCATACAATGATAGCCGGGTACAACGTCTTTACGTGCCTTTCGAAGCATTTACATCCACCCAATACCCAGGATAATTTGGAAAAGGTCATTTCCCAACTTGCCCCGGCTGGGGATCTAACCCGGAACTACCGAAGTACGGACTAGCGTGTTAACCATTACGCCACAGAGGTCGTCAGTGACCGCGTAGGTACCGTACAATCAATTTCACTTTCTTCTTTTCACTTTCTATGATTATTTACACTAAATATTGCGTTTCCCTTGAATCATTGGTAAAATTGATTACAATACAAGGCCATTTGAACTTTAGGGCTTAGGGTTAGGATCCAAATTAGAATGGCGAAAGATTAACTGTAACATGATTTGGTCACGGATATCTCAGATTTCATGGTGAGTAATTTTTATTTATAGTTTAATTCACACTTTGTTACGGTTAAGTAACTCTAGTAAGGTATTTTGTTTGCTAAGTTTTGATGTCACAAGATATAGTTTTCAAAACTAAATAATATAAAACTCGACTATAAGGGAAGATTTTTACTGAAAAGTACGTTTATCCTGTTAATGCAAGTAAAGCAGGGAGAAACAGCTAATACCAACTATCCCAATCCCAACTATACCAACTAATCCCAACTAATCCTAATCCTATCCTAACTTTCTAACTAATATTATAAATGCGAAAGTGAGTTTGTATATGTGTTTTTTTGTTTATTACCTGTTTTTCACGCTTTATCTATTGAACCAATCTTCTTGAAAATTCGCATACAGTTTTACAGTATTTGTCCATGGACACAGCACAGAGCACTTCCTATCCAGCTGAGTTTTTAAACTTGCTGGAACTATCAGGTGTTCCATCGCAATTTGAAGGTAGGTGTACCTGTCATGCTTATGCAAAATTTAGATGCACCCCGACTATGCAATGGGACAAGGCTTAGAGTAACCCAAGTAGGGCAAAATATAATCGGCGCCTGTATGAGCTATCATCTCATACATTGTAGCAAGCAATTCATACCTACATAGGTAGCACTAATTTAACCTACATTCTAACTAGGTATCTGTATAAGCAACCTTCAATTAAGTAAACTATGTCATTACGTCAATCTTGCGTTTAGGTGAGAACAATAAATCTAGTGTAAAGAAATCACTCGACGGGTTTGGTTATTTACTCTTCCGGAGTTCCTCCCGACTACCTAGCTTCCCTCCAGCTCAACTCAGCTTAACTTAGCTCTGTGTGTGTGGTTAGCCCATACATAGTACTAAGTTAAGCTGAGTATGACTATACTAACAGGTGTGGGTAAAGGAGAAAAAGTGATGATACCGATAATACCCACTGATCTGCCATTCCAATTTAAAAGGGTTCAGTTCCCAATAAAGCTAAGTTTTGCTATAACAATCAATAAAGCGCAAGGGCAAAAATTGCAGGTTGCAGGAGTACATCGGTAAAAGCCATGCTTTTCCTATGGCCAGCTATATGTAGCATTCGTTGTGGTAGAGCCACGCTACTGGCAAAACTCAGTTTTGCTAGAATTATGAATGGGCCGGCTCGTCCGGGGAAGTACCACACCCTCACAGAAAATCGGCATCTAAGTACCTACTCACACCTACCTACTCATTTGATGAAACTAAATTTCATTTTGAACACTACGTCAACAGAAACAAATAGTATTTACTAAATTTAAAGATTAATCTGGAAAAAAGACGCCATTTTTTTTTCAAAAACTGCGCGACTAATTTATCGAAAAGGCGATTAAAATCTTAACAAAAAACAAATACTAATGTCGAAAGCACCTGCAGTTTGAGACAGGACAGAACAAATTGATTACAGTGTAAAAGTTTAATTATTTTGAGTGCGACTTCGTCTATTTAAATGAATTTAATCGAAGGTTTTTTATAGAAACCATCTTACAAAACTTGGTCATACTTTAGTTCTAATCACGTGACTATTCACGAGGTTATTTTATTATACCTACCACGGGTAACCCTTGACCGATACATACATACCGTCATACACGGAAACTAAAAAATATTTATGGCACATCAGTTACAGAATTAAGTTAAGAACTTAGCGGAATAAAGAGTGACATGGCAAGCACTCCACCGACAAGAGCCCAGCTCTTAAATATAAGAAGTTACAGAATTAACAAATGTTGAAAAACATTAAACACGTTTTTTTTTCTTCTCTCTCTCTCTCTCATCCCAGTTGCTTCCTCAGCTGTAATGCTGTGAAGCCCAGGGTCTGCTTTCCGGCTTTTCCTTCTCCACTTCGCACGGTCTTGACTCTTGTGTAACCTTGGTTGTAAGACCATTGGCACGATATCATCCTTGATGACGTCAAGCCAACTTTTTTTTTTATTTCTCTGATGAACAAAATGACGAAGATATAGGTAGTTCAGTTAGACTTAGAGAACTATGCTTGCTTGATTGCTAATAAAATCAAGTCAACGGAATTTATCAAGATAATATGTGATTTAATAAACGATTGAAACCCAAGATTGTTTAATTCTCAAAAAAATATTTTTTTATAAGTAAAAACTTATTTTTATTTCTCTGATGAACAAAATGACGAAGATATAGTTCAGTTAGAGTTAGACTTAAGAGGGCGCCTGATGTCAATAATCTTAATTTTGCTCCCGCTTCCACGCACACAAATTTACTCTAGCCGAAACGAGACAGCGCGCCATGCGGGGCGTCGGGAATCGCGGTGGGTCAATAAGGCTGATTCTGGTTTTGAGGTTTGTTTCGTTTTACAAAGAATATTTAAGAGTTATTTAAAAAGTGAGACATATGATGCCTGCCTTATGTTTAATACAATCATAATCCAACGTTACAAGTGCTAATTTATGGTGTTTTTTTAATACTTTCTGTTTTAGTATAATTCTGAGGTGATTAAGAGGCAACTTCGCGTTAGTCCTGGACTTTGCTGTGTTTTTATTTCAAAGTGAGTATTTCGTTAATATTGATAATATTTAAGATCGCTCTAAGAACTTTAGGGTAGTACGGGCTCTTAATATGTTCGCTTGCGCTTGGTTTACGCGTTCAATCAAATCAACTCAATGGAATTTAATTGAAACCGAACAAATAAGACAGTTCGTAAGTAACCCGAGATTGGTGAATTCTCATTGTTGTGAAAATAAAAATATTGTTTATTGAGAGGATGTCGGCATGCTTGCGTGACTGCGCTAAGATAAAGACGATATCGTATTCGAAAAATACGTTTATGAGTATACAAAGACGTTGAGGTGGGCAAGTGGGACAGTATTTCCGGGGATTTTTTGTAAAATGTACTATTTATCTTACGAAGTAGCCCCAAACACTCAACCTACCATTCTCCGTGTTCTGTGGATATGACGGACTAAATCCTAATCCTAACTAATATTATAAATGCGAAAGTGAGTTTGTATATTTGCTTGTTTGTTTGTTTGTTTGTTTGTTAATTCTTTACGCTTTATCTACTGAACCAATCTTCTTGAAAATTCGCACACACATAGTAAGGAGTACAGAGAATTATATAGGGTACCTTTGATCACGGAAAAACGTAATGTTCCCGTGGGATACGCAAGCGAAGCCGCGGGCGAAAGCTAGTAGAATAATATTTGTCTGACCCAGTCTTTATCTGTATTATCCCGTTGTGTTGGAAAAATATAAGACAAATTTCAAGGTCACCCTTAATTATTTTAAAAAGACTACAGAGTTGGCATAATATAACAAGTTTATTTGCACGACAAAATAAATAAAAACCCCCGACTTTCAAGCGTTCAATAACTTTTAAACTGCTAAACCGATTTTCATAAATCATAGCTAAAAACCATCTCGACAGGTAAGGCTAAATTTAAAAAAAACGCATCGAAATCGGTCTATTCGTTTAGGAGCTATGATCCGCAGACATACACATACACGTCAAACTTATAACACTCTTCTTTTTTGTCGGGGGTTAAAAATCCTAATATAATATATAATAATAAATAAATGTATATCCTAGAACATGACTGAATCTAGACATAATAAAGAACAACTTTTCGTAGTGATCACTTATAGAAATACAATTTTAAGTTAAAATGCATCTTGTCTCCTTTCTTATACACTACTGAATAACTGTTTGTCTTAGGATTAAAAAGTAACTTTTTTACCTAAAGATTAAAGGGTATAACTTTTCTAAACTAGAGATTAAAAAGTTACTTTATGGCACCGCTATCATTTTGAAAATCCTTGGGAATCGTTCGGCAGTGAATGGCTAAAATGATGAGCGAATAATACTTTAAATAGGTATTTAGTATGTTGTAATTTTGTTTTATTTATATATACATATTTATTTTATATTTATATACATGTATGTCATACCTTTTTTGTTTTGATACTTCTTTTTTTGGATTGTAAGACTAGGTTAGTTTTAGGATATTAATTTCTTTTGTGTACATTTTGAATGTCACCTAAAAATTTTGGTTGACTGGAAGAGATTTCCTGGGATAAAAGTTTTTTGTGATATGTACCTACTTGCATGTGATTTTTGTGCAGCAAAATTATGAAACAAACTAACAAACGAAATAGATAATAATTATAATCTTTACGTCATTTGATTAAAAAGCATTTGTGTCGTGCAATTTTGGACAAATATTACTAACCTAAGTTTTGCCCCCAACCACCTATCGAAAACAGTCTGGTAGAAGGGACGTGGTGTCCCAAAATCATTAGAGACGTTCCTTGGAACGCACGAAGATCTTAAGAGCGCGTACTACCCTGAAAGTTCATAGAGCGATCTTCCGAATTATCAATATTAACGGAAACTCACTTTGAAATAAAAACACAGCAAAGTTCAGGACTAACTCTAGTCACTATACGAGTATGTCTCAAAAACACGATTGCTTAAAATTTTCTCTATAGAAAAAAAATTGCGAAGTTGCCTCCAAATCACCTCGGAATTAGGTATACTAAAACGGCTAGTATTTAAGAAATACAATAAATTTGCCCTTGTAACTTTAGATTATAATTGTATCTTCTATATATATAAAAGAAAGTCGTGTTTGTTACAACACTTATAACTCGAGAACGGCTGGACCGATTGCTATGGTTTTTGATTTGTTGGATTTGTTTCCGTCCCGAATAGCAGAATACATCTTAAAAACAATGAAAACTCGATATGTGTAATGAATACTTAATCATTTCAATAGATGCTGATTTGTTTATTACATGTCAAACATTTGTTGTCCAATCCTGTCAAATAGTGTAACAAATTTTTTTTTTTTTGGAGCTTATGGCCTGGTTGCTGAGACCTTTAAGCCACAACTTTATTTTTTTCTGAAGACATGTGTGCGTTCAGAAATGTATTCTTTGTAAAATGTCTACAAAGTTCAGGTACTGTTATATTTGTTTGTTTTAGACATTAATTTTCGAAAATTATTTATTAATTATTTAAATTTTAATTCCCGAAAATAATACCTAAGATTTATTCTACAGTAAAAACATAAAATCATCGGAAAGGAACGGAATTTAGGGAATAAAAAAATTGGTTGCCTGTAAAGTCGGTATACGGGCGAAAGTTTTACGTGACATCGACTTCACTCCACTTCACTCCAAACTTGACTTCCACTCGGGCATGGTTAGCCCGCCTAAGAGCGAGAGAGACAGACATAAAAAGTGAAAGGCACGCGTGCCTCTCACTCGCTCTCATTGTGAGCGCATAACGCGAGCGGAGCGTAACGCAGTTTCTTGAAGTGTCACCCGGCTAACCAATTTATAAGACGTTGTCACGTCAAAATCAGTTGGTAAAGGTTATAAGATTAAGGAAAAAAAATCTACAGGTTAACAAAAGTGTAAATGTCTTTTTATAGGTTGTCTATGATTATTCTTGATAAGCTATTCATACGTAGTGGTTATATTCTCTTTGAGCTATTGTCTATGTCTCGAAAGTTCAGGCACTGTTATTATATTTGGTGGTTTTATGCGAGTGCACAAAACCAACCAAAACTGTGTAATGGAACGCGTTTGGTGATAAGAAAACTGATGAGCAATGTGATTCACGCGTCGATACTTAAAGGAAAATTTAAAGATGAGGAAGTTCTTATTCCATGGATTCCGATGATCCCCTTTGAGTTTAAACGAATTCAATTCCCGATTCGTCTTGCCTTCGCCATGACGATCAACAAATCACAGGGCCAATCCTTGACTATTTGTGGCCTCAATCTAGAAAATGCATGTTTGAAGTACTTAATTATTATCTTTTTTTTTTTTTTTTTTTTTTATTGTCAATCTGTATGTATGTTTTCATCATCATTCATCATAATAAAATACTTTTTTGTTTCTATCTATATAAATATATTATTTTGTATCATTGTTTTACGTTCATCAAAGCCTAAATTAGTTCAGCTAAAAAGTAACACGACATTCATTGACTGTTAGGCGATACGAAGTTCGCCGGGTCAGCTAGTTAAATATAAATAAGGCAGTCATTATATGTCTTAGTTTTTAAATAACTCTTAAATATTCTTTGTACAACAAAAAAAAAAAACTAGAAACCACAAAGGCGTTAGCCAGCCGCATTGACCCGCCGCGATGCCCGCGTCTCCGCTCAGCTCGCTGTCTCGCTTCGGCTAGCTAGAGTAAATTTGTGTGCCGGGAGCAAAATATAGATCAGGAGCCCTCTTAACTACCAGTGACTGACATGTTTCCCTCTAATGACCTGCAAAAAGCGACCCCTTGCGGTGGCGGGAGTCAATTTAAACGTAACAACGTAGGCTTATGGAAACATGTAGCGGAATTGGCAGTTTTCTTATTTTGAACGCAAAAGCTATTTATTTTTATACACTGCGCCAGTAGGAGGGTTATTATTATGATATGCGTGTATGTATATATGTATATTTCTTTGGTATGCTCTGCAGCTTAGATGGCTTAGTGGATTTTAGCTTGAGAGGTGTCGATAGATTAGTCAGAGTGACACTGGATATATTAAAAATTAAATAAACGGGCAAGTGCGAGTCGGACTCGTACATGAAGGGTTCCGTACCTCCGTACAATGTTTTAAAACGCAAAAAAAACACGTTTTTTGTATGCCGACGACATTTAATTTTTTACCTTTTTTATTTTTAATATTTGTTTTAATATGTGTATTTATACGGAACCCTAAAAAGACATAGGTATTTTTGGCCAAAATTTTTTTTTATTAAAAATTTTTTTAACATGAAGTTTAAAGAAACTACAACCACACTAATTCGTACGAACAGTAGTACGTTTATTTATTGCGAGTAAAGCAGTGATGGGTTGCTAACCGCATCGCCTATTCATTTGATTCAGATTCTCGCCCATTCCCTCGATCGGCTTTTACGATCTGCACGGGAAGAGAAGCAGCTGGTACATTCTATGTTTTTTCTTTTCTCCCAGACCAGCAAAGAAGAATATTATGATTTCCCTTTTCCACCTTCATGCCCACCATTACGCTAAAAGTGACCTGGGCTTTACCGCCCTTGGCTCTGTCTACCCCGTTAGGGATAAAGACGTGACAGTGTATTGAGTAAAGCAGATTGTAACCGATAGATAATATATATTTTTGAAATGTGCTAAATATACAGGCTGACTTTTTAAATACTGTCCAAATTTATGGAACAAGTTCAGTCCATGATACTGAACTACTTTGTATAAAAAAAGTTATTAAAAATCAATAAAAAATTTTCGTCCTCCCATAGAAATCGGGATTTTGTATGGGAAGACGAAAATTTTTTATTGATTTTTAATAACTTTTTCATAAAAAGTAGTTCAGTATCATGGACTGAACTTGCTCCAAAAATTTGAACACTATTGTATGTATGATTTGATTTATTTTATTTTTTATATTATTTATTTTATTTTTATTTTATTTATTTAATAAATATTTTATTTCACGAAATCAAAAAAAAAAATTGGATTTTCGTACAAATTGACTCGATCAGCTGATCAGTTTGTATGAAAATTCAAATATTTTTTTTTAGTTTAGTGAAAGTTGTTGAACAAAAGTTGTTCAGTTACATGGGCTGAGGTACCATCTGAGAGGTTTTGCGTTCTTTCATTAACACGATGTAGAGGGCGACATATTGGACTTATTGTGACGTCATATAGTCTATAACCAGCGAACAGCCAAGAGACGCTTCTAACGATACCTCATGTACCATGGATATCACAGGTACCAGGGATATCTTAGAAGACACGAGGGATCAGATGAACATGCATACATACAAACATACATACATACATACATATACATTATGGATGTTGTAAAATGTATGAGCACTTGACATTGACAATTTTGATATCTTTTTAATTTTATTTTCTAATTTTAATTTATGATCCTATTTTCTATATATATATTATATTATATAGTACATAATATTATATATATATATAATATTATTTATACATTATTAAATTAATGCATACGGGAATTAACGCGAAACGTACCTTTTTTTAAATTTATTTTGCTGACGTTTCGTTCGGGTTTTACCGAACGTGGTCCCAGCTTGACTCAGAGTCAAGCTGGGACCACGTTTAATTATATAAACTATTGATATAATTATAAAAAACAATTTAATAATAATGCAACGCGATAGTTTAAAAATATTTACAATGTACATTGTTAAAGAAATATATAAATTAAAAAAATATATACTCGTATATAGCGGCTATGTACTCGTATAGTCTCCTTTTGGCTTCACCACAGTCGCGATTTTTGTTTTAGTTTTTAAACTATCTATTATATTGCTTCATAATTAATTTTAAACCGCATCCTTGTTGTTCAGTCTATAAATCAATTTTCGAAATGTCTGCCATATTTGGCAAGATATTCGTGATCACAAGTCGATACTAATTGATTTCAAAGTGGCTCTATCGAAATGTCTTGTTAGTTCGAAGTATTTCGAAAAAATGACCTAGTAATTGATATTTAACAAAGTATTTTATTTCAATATATTATAAGTAGGTACTTAGTTAAAGTTACTATTTATAAAATAAACGGGCAAGTGCGAGTCGGACTCGTACACGAAGGGTTCCGTACCTCCTTACAATGTTTTAAAACGCTAAAGAAACACGTTTCGTCACGTATGACGACCCCCTTTAATTTTTAACTTTATATTATTTTTAGTATTTGTTGTTATGGTAGTCATAGTAGTACATAATCGGTGAAAATTTCAAGTATGTTAATGCCATTAAGATCGAGTTAAAAACGCTGAAAAAACACGTTTCTTGTACGAAAGACGACCCCCTTTAATTTTTAACTGTATCTTATTTTTATTTAGTATTTGTTTTTGTAGCGGCCATAGTAATACATAATCTGTGAAAATTTCAAGTATCTAGTTAATGCCATTATAAAGATATAGTTAAAAACGCTGAAAAAACACGTTTTTTGTATGACGACCCCTTTAATATTTTTTTAGTATTTGTTGTTATAGCGGCCACAGTAATACATATTCGGTGAAATTTCAAGTATATAGCTATTACGGTTTAAGATAGATCCCTGTGATAGACGGACAGACAGCGGAGTCTTAGTAATAGGGTACCGTTTGCACCCTTTGGGTACGGAACCCTAAATATGGATTTTAGCTTTCTTCTTACAGCTTATTTTTGGAAAGGCGAAGAAAAGCTTAGAAAAAGAGGATATTCTATAATATCTTTATTCCTAACGGGGCAGACAGAGCATTTTGGGTCTTATGGCTCTAAGCAGACAGGGCCCAGGGCGGCTAATTCCAAACACCACTTAGCGAGATGGTGGGCGAGAAGGAAAAATGGAATCAAAATAGTGATGGGTTGCTAGCCGCATCGCTTTTAAATTTGATTTGCATTTTCGTCGATTCTCTCGATCGGCTTCTACGATTTTCAGTACCTACTTAAGTTTTTTTTTTTGAGAAATCATATGTAAAATAATCATTTGTTACGTAAAGTTTTCTACATACTCGTATTACTTTTATAGACTTCCTTCTACACAGAAGTGTAGCACTTAAAAAAATCTATTTCAAATAACGTAACCTATTTAACTCTTCTTCTTCGTCTAAGCGCAGTCCCGGGTGCATCCTCAGCTGTGCTGCTTCGGAGCCCAGGCTGCGCTTTCCCGCTTTTTCTTCTTCAAATATGATATGCATGTCAATGGTCACCCAAGAATGCCAAAAACCTTGTAAAATAAAGAAGAAATGGCCGGAACACTTTCAATGATTTGGCTATAGTTTTACAACCGGCCGCCTGCCTCACGTCAACCCTCTTTGGGAATATATTTATGTGAAAAGTTTTACAACCGGCCGCCGCCAGACGTTAACCCTCCTTGGGAATGCAATTGTAGCACGAGATGTTTGTGCTTAGTCCTTTAGTCCTTCGTCTCTTACGACATCCACAGGAAGAGGTGGAGTGGTCCTATTCTAACCCGGAACCACATGAGTATACGAGTACGGGTACGAACAACCAACCTTTTAAACTAACATTACATTATTACAAATGCCGATTACCAAACGCACTATTATACTCGTACTACCTCAATCCAAAACGTCAAATACAATCATTCTATTCAAAATAACTCCAAACATTATAAAGAACTAATTACAAATCTTGCAACTTACAAACCTAATTCTTCATTCGTTCCGTTTCAGCAGATACCAACCGAAACATATTACCAAACATTACCTTTTAAAGAAGTCGGTTAAAAAACCTGATTGACAGGCTGAATGTGGCTCTGTCTAATCCGTGACAATCGATTCCACCCTTTAACTTGTTGATATTTCTTGATTTTAAATTAATTTGTTTGTGAAACGCAATATTTTTTGTGTTATTTGATATTGGTGATAGTTGATTGGTTTGTAACTCTACAGCAATAAATATTTTTTTAACACTAAGTAACATTGGAATAATCGCCACTTTTATTTTAGTTTCATTAGTTAAAGGGACTAAAGTAAGTACTAAAACGTAAAACTTTAGGCCCTTTAACTTAAATTTTACGTTTAAAGGGGGTCGTCATACAAGAACCGAATGTAGACCTCGCGAGTCTATGTTTGCATAACCCCATATACTGACGTCTTGAAGTTTATCGGATAAAAAAGATGTTCGACAAAAAAAGTTGCGACTTAAGAGTCCCCTTACCCAAGACAAAATCAGAGTTTCCCATACAAACGTAGTCTACGTTTTATTCTGAAATGACATCTCAGATTTCGGTAAAAATTTGTAACTTTAAAGAAATTGCACACATAGGGTTATAATTGGTTTTCACAGTCAAAATATGACCTTGAAAGAGAATATAGTGCATTATATCATTTTTGAACATTAGTATGGAAAACTTTGAAACCCTTATAGTTCTTTCAAGTTCATATTTTGACTGTAAAAACTAATTATAACACTAGATATATCCAAGTTATTTAAAGTTAATTTTTTTTTTCCGAAATCTGACATGTCGTTTCGAAATAAAACGTAGACTACGTTTGTATGGGAAAGTCTAGGGTTGTAGGGTTACTCCAAAAGCGGTACGAAAGATGTACGTAACTGCGTCTCCGCCTTTCAGCGTAATAATTCAGCGTTAATAGGTGGGACTTTTTTCGCTACGTTAATAAGTATCATTAGATAAAACTAACACAATCAATAAATTAACAATTTATTAACATGTTATATGTACAATTTACAGTATATTTACAAATGTAGGCGATACTCAGGCTTTCATCTAAACAATTTCCACCATCGAGCTACGGAAGAAAAAGTATTTTTATCACAAATCTATTCAAACGCGGACTCAGATTTACCCCCCAAGCACCAATCACGGCCAATTGGGTAGTTTCCTAAGGCAAACATAAACTATTTGCTACTGTTAAGAGAATAAAACGTCACAAAATAATGCCACTTGTCATTGATCACATCCACTTTGAATTTGATTTTAGATTTATTAATGCAGAAAAACGGATTTTAAGAGCGCTAATTGACTCCAAGAAACTATGCGGTCACAGTCCGATATTTCATACAAATCTCATAGAAAATGTTTGTTTTGACGTTAAAAGTATCTGATTTGACTTGTTGTAAACTAGTATATTGTTGGAAACCAGCGGAAATTACCGGCTGGATCCGGCTGCTTTGGTGCCTGAGGGGTTCAACCGTTATCCACCTGAAAGAAGTTAACATCTTTAACAATGTCATCTTCTCATCCATCCGTGTCTATTAGATTTGGGTAGATAATGGTTTTAAGTCCGCGTTTATAAGACGATATGTTCTATTTAAACTAACGTGCTGTGTTGCTAATTTGACTTTCAGTATGGCTATTTCTTAAAATTAAACTATTAATTGCATTATAATTTGTTTAAACTAGAGTTTGGTCACGTAGCCAGACTCTTTATCTATATGTTGGCCAAAACTCTATAAATCAATCTTAATTATTTTTTCAAGGAATTATTATGCAAAATTAAAGCTTAAGTTCTTAGAAAGATCTTAATAGCTTTTAAATTAAGACTTTTATTTATTATTTAAATAATAATAATTATGATAAATTAAACCCCTTACTCTTTTATCAAGATAAATATTTGCGAGCTATAAATAATACTCATTGTCGTAATGTGGAAAGTTGAATAATACTCGTAATTTCTTAAAAACATTATAGAGAAAAGTAAAAAGCTTACCCCTTTTGTGTTCGTAGTTGCCGCCCTTCTTTTCTTCTTTGTTGTCCGAGGAGGCTGCTACCACGTCGGAAGCAGCATCAGCATTTATTGGAACAGCTTCTGGTGCGGACGGTCCTGTATTAGTGTCTACTACTATCGTATCAGATCCTGTTGTATCCTCTACTGTAGGAGTGCTAAGTGGATCCTTGAAGTCAAATGGTGCTGTCAAATTTTTGGTAATATCTTCAACAGTCTCCGCGACGTATGAATCGGGACTAGGTGTGCTGACTTTTTGAGAAAATCTGCCTCTTTTCTTCTTACGCTTATTATTCGTTTGTGGAAAGAACAGAGTAGGAGCTCCTTCGGAATCAGAAGATTCTGGCACTAAAGATATGCGGACTGATTCGTCGCTGCTTTTCGGAGCGGTCGTTGTAACTGTGTATCTTGAAGAAAATCTTGTCATTTGTCGTCTTTTAGGCATTGCTGTTGTTGTACTTGTAGTTGTTTCTTCTTCCTTTATCATGTAGGCATCAGGATTCTTAAACACGGAGAGTTTGCCAGTTTCTGCATTTTTTGTGGTCTTACTTTTAACACGTTTCCTATGTTTTTTATGTCTTCGAGTCGACGGTCGTAACGTAGTTGAAGTTGTAGCCGTAATTGTTGTAGTTTCTACGTTTATCTTGTATTTATCGTAGGAAGAACTTCCAACAGTGTCTTCATAATCAATGTACGTATCTAATTTAGGATTACGTCGTTCGTACTTATCTCGACCCTCTTCGGAGTCAATTTTATCTCTTTCGTGTTCTTCTTTAAATATTTCTTCTTCTTTGGCTTTTTCTGATAAAACTCTCTGTTCTGCTTGATGTCGGGCTTTTAGTTCATCAACAGCATCAAGTATTAGAGCTTTTCGTGCTTCACTTTCTTTTCGTTCTTTTTCCGTTTGTTCTTCTTTTTCTTTTGTCTTTTGTTCATCCTCATATTCTTCGTCGTTTTGAGAGTTTTTAGTGGTTTCTTTAGACTGGTTTGCTTCTTCACTATTTTTTGTTTGTTTTTCCTCCCTTGATTCAGGTTCTTCCTTTTCTTCTTTTTTCTTAATCTCAATTTCTTTCGATTGATCTAAATAATCATCTGATTCAGCTTTCGTTGTTATATCTGGTTTTTTAGTTGTAGTTGTAGTTGTAGTAGGTTGCGCGGTTTTTTTGTTAGTTTTTAGTAACTGTACAAAACTAGGTTTAGGTTTAGTAATAATATTAACTACTCCATCTATGTCAGATATATCAGTGTGATTGACTAATTTAGCTGGAGCAGTATCTATAGCTGGCCGATAAAGATCTGACCATTCCTTCTTTTCAAAATCTTCTCCTTCTCCTTCGCCTTGACCTCCACCGAAATCATCATAGTCATTATCTGGAGCAGCCACCGCTTTTAGTTTAAAATTGGCAGGCAACGCTAACCTTTTCTTAGGCTTCTTTTTAGACTGAACTTGTACAAACTCTCCTAGTTCTTCTCCTTGTTTGTTTTTGAAAGGCACCCAGTCTGGAAAGAATTCACCATTGGCCGCACGTTTTGTCACATTTTTCTCACTCACTTTTTGTAAACTACGAGCGTCCGCAGTAACTAAAAAGCACACTAATACAACTTGATATATCATGATTGTCTTTTTCATGGTAACATAACTTCACACGTGCGCTGGTGGTGTAACTGCGGTGGTGGGTGGTGACCGCTCAGCTGCAAAGAATCGACTGTTCGGTTTCGTTTGACCACTATTATTTATATTGTTTACAAATCGATTCTCCGTGGTATGAACGGCAGCCACTGCGACAGAATGGTGTGGACATTCCCTTTGTTCAAACATCAAACTTTAATATTAAAATATATCCAGTAAATGTTTTAATATTAAAGTTTGACGTATGGTTCAGATAAATAATAAAATTTATTTGTTTTTTCAATATACAATTACAAATCTACGCTGGACCAGCAATTTCTGTATACAAAACATTTTAAGTCTGGGCTCCCACGAACTGATAGTCTCGCGAATTTATGTACATGGAATCCGAAAAATGTTATTGCAGACATTAAAAAATGTAAATAAGGAATATTCTTGTATGTAGTTATTGTTCTAAGCACATAAATCTACGTACGAGTATACTTCATGGATTATTCAAAAATAACTTCTTACATTTTATATTTTTCTTTGCTAAAGATCCGATATCCTTAACTTAAATATAGCCAATTATGCAAATACGAAGGAACCACCATACACATTCCTTGTGCTGTTTTTAGATGCAATACATACAAAAATAAATGACATTTAATATAGGTGTATATATTATATATATATATTTTTTTTTTTCTAACTTATTCGTATTTACAGTTAAATAATTGTATCGGTCACCATTTTGGTTTGCCTCTGACTTGCTTTCTTCATATGCTGTGTACTTTCCCATTTTGTATAGGTCTTCTTCGACTCCATTTACGGTCGGTAATGGTTAACACGCTAGACCGCTAATCCGGAGGTTTTGGGTTCGATCCCCAGCCAGGGCAAGTTGGAAAATGGCCTTTTTCAAATTGTCCTGGGCCTTGGGTGTTTATCTATATAAGTATTTGTCTATTTTAAAATATAGTATCGTTGAGTTAGTATCCCATAACACAAATTTAAAACTTACTTTGGGGCTAGCTCCCCTGCTGTCCCCATTTGTCCCTAAATATTTATTATTATTTATTTATTATTTCTTTAGCGCTTCCTAGACACAGGAACCCGGGACCTCGGAGCCTTTTTATTATATTGGTAAGTTGAATGAATGTCTTGTCCACACAATTATTTAAACTCTCAAACAAGATGACCGAATAAATTAGTTTTCAGTGCAGCGCAAACATAGACTAGCGTTTTATTTACTTTTTCTTTTTAAATTTTTATTAACTCGTATAAAATCTTATTAAATATATTATAGTATAAAATTTGTAATCCGTTAATTTTAATACTTACTAAATACGTACGTAAATGTCCTTATTTATAAAAAATATTGACTGTTAAGATAAAAAGTTAAAAATTATCATTGATATAATTATAAAACCTAGCAAATTTATGCAAATGCTATTAGCATGATTCTTAAACAAAAAAAAATCTAAATAGTTATTTATCTTACAATATTATATCCGTGTGTTTCCCGGCAGAGTAGAGTAGGAGCACTATTATATATATATATATGTATGTATGTATTAAGAATCATGCTAATAGCATATATATATAAATATACATAATAGTATAATATATATATATATATATATAAATATATATATATATATATATATATATTTATATATATATATATATATTTTATTATAAACATCAATGAGACCTCTCCAACACGTCTGGCCAGCGAGAGTGTAGGCCATATCCTTTTGCTGCCAAGTGTGGATCTGGTAGTACAGAGAGGGTCGTGCTCCTGCAGTGGAGACTAAAAAAGACCTGTCGATGGATGATGATATTTTTAAAAGTAGATAATATTTTTTTCAGATAGCCTGTGCTTCGAACTAATTGTTCATTAATGAATATACGTTCACATCCTGGCCTTAGGAGCAGCTCATCTAAAGATGCAACCAGGAACGTGCTAAATAAGAAAAGATTGATCCGCGAGAACGAAACACAAAAAAATATTTTTAAATATTTCAACACTCACTTAGTGCAGTCGAAAATGGTCAACTATTGTGTATTTAGACGATTATCATCAGGGCGAGTGTTAGGAGTCGACCCGACGGATTTGCTGCCCTAAAAGCACACTTTTCTCCGACTACACTACGAGACTAGACCATGTTAAAATATGTATAATGGTTTTATCTCACGTTGGATCAGATACCTACATTGTCACCTTTTTATTCAGAGGAGGGGCAGACAGAGCTCAGGCCCTTAAGGGTTAACTGGAGGGACGAAATCCCATACAAACGTACTTTCGTTTTAATTTCGAAACCATAAAACTCATCGTATTCAAATTTTTTACAAGCATTAAGATGATAAATATCTAGATCTGTAATTAGTTTTGGTTCGAAAATAATAAACAAAAAAAAAAGTTATAGCAACTTAAAATTTTCCTTTTTTATCGACGAAATCGAGTAATATTTAGACGCCTATTACACTTATAATTATATTTTTGATCCTTATGGAAACTAATTATACGACTAGAGTGAAGACTCTAAATTCCAAATAATTTAGTTTTATTTGGGTATGTATCGTATTTATCGAAATAAACGAAAACTACGAAAACCTTTTGATTCATGGCCTATAACGGCCCGTTTCGCTGGCGTTCAGTGCACTCTCTTTGTCGTACGCGGGGGTGTAGCTCTCACATGCGGGGGTCGGGACGGAGCTACATTTTTTAGCGCCCTTTCTCTTTCTCGACGAAATAGCAACACGACGAAGCGCGTCGGTAGGCAACTCGCTGTGGAGTTCGCCCGCGCCTCCAGTACCACCTTAAGACCCAAAGAGCACATTTAGCGTGATGGGGGGCGTAAAGATAGAAAAAGGGAATAAAGGGAAAACAATAATATTAATAAAAAATAAGATTGTGTATTTCTAATCGTTTGAAACGCGGCGTGTCTACCGCCGGTTTACCAGACCCAAGGCTGAATTGTTGAAATTTCCCGTGTGTCTTCGCAGTCTACGTCTTGCTCAAGGGTTTAAAAGTTGACATTGCTATTGATAATCACGCTACATTTGTTATGGTATGTCCAAATAGGGGTTGAAATTTGCTACAATAGAATCAGTAAACGGGTTAGGTTAGATTTGTTTTGTAATACAAATTCAGGTAAACTTTTCACAGACTGTTTGACTGATCAAGCACCTGACCGAGATGAATTGCTTGCTTTGACAGAGGCTTGTTGCCGTCTGTGGCATATGAAGGGATGATGCTGATGATTAACATGACCGACAGACAATCAGGACCCTTAAAAAGCAGAATCATAGACGTGTACGAGTACGTGTACGCATTTTAGTGTAGCTACATAGAGCGTTTCAAAATGACCATCACCATCATCCGAGCGTATTCACAGTCGCATCCTCAGCGGTAACGCTTCAGAGCCCGGGGTCTACTACCTAACCTAGGTAATTTGACGAGGTTGCTGGTTTTTGCACAGAGCGACTGCCGTCTGACCTCCGCAACCCAAAGGGTACAATACAATACAATACCCTTTATTGCACAAAAGTAAAAAACAGAACATAATTATCTTAAAAATTAGGAAATGCGCAAAAGGCGGCCTTATCGCTAAGCAATTTCTTCCAGGCAACCTCGTTTATATAGAAAAAAATGATGGGAAATTAGGTAGTGCGGGGTGGTCAATATAATAAACATACTTATATACAATAATTATAATAAACATACATACACCTAATATTTAAGTACATACATACAACTTACACAAAGAAAACATAACAAGACAAAATGAAGAAACTAAGTGGAAACAAGGGAAGGAAATTACCTTTCATAAGGATAGAAAATGCGATTTTACTTGGGACTTAAAGCTGGCTAGCGTTTGGGCGCGTCGGATAGTAAGTGGTAGTGAGTTCCATAGACGTACGGCTCGAACAGAGAAAGACCGCGAGTAAAAGTCGGTGGAGTGAGCAGGAATTCTCAAAAGAAGGTTTTCAGCGCTGCGTAGTGGACGCCCTTGAGACTCACTAAATAGAATAAATAATTCTCGTAGATAGTTAGAAGAGTTAGGATTGAAAATAATTATGTATAACATTGACAGGGTATGCCAGTCACGGCGACGTCGGATCGGAAGCCACTTGAGTTCATTGCGAAAATGAGAAATATGGTCATATTTACGTAGGCCATATATGCATCGAATAAACATGTTTTGGAGACGCTCAAGCTTATCAAGTTGCTCCTCAGTAGGCCCGGGATAACAAGTATCAGCGTAATCTAGGATAGGAAAAAGTAGGGTGTGCGCGAGCGTAACTTTGGTATCGATTGGAAGGAACTTACCAAGTCTTCGCAGTGCTGCAAAAGAGGCAAAGATCTTTCTACTAACTTCAGCAACTTGTGGTGACCAAGAGAGATTTTTATCTAGTTGTATACCTAGATTTTTGACACAATCATTAAAATTAATAACAGTCCCGTTAAATAGTACTGGCGGAAGCTGACCAAAATCAATCCCACTAGACCAGAACCAATCCTAGGATAGGTTTAAACAAACGCTAGATGGCGTGCGGGATGTGCGTCTGTCCGAAGCACGGAATCATCTTTCTTTTCTGATAGGTAATCAGGTGATTCAAGCCTGCAATATCCTAACCAGACTGGAAACAACTTTTCACAAAGCGCGAATTGAGCGTTACAGAATTATGATAAGGTCTAACTTGATTTGACACAGACAAAGGGCGATAACGGTCCTGGGGTATGGTTTTGTGACTGGAAATAATAAAAATATGGATACGAGTTTTCAATATCAGGTCTTTTTTAGTCTCCACTGCAGGGCAGGATCACGACCCTCTCTGTACTGCCAGAGCTATAGATTAGCCAAAACAGTCAAGAGGATTTTGCCTACACTCTCCACGCTCTGGCTAGACGGGTTGGAGAGGTCTCATTGTTGTCATATTTATAAGCTTTGTTTAGTTTGTGTTTGCTGTCACCTTCCACGACATCCACAGGAAGAGTTGGAGTAGATTCTACTTTGCCTAAACATTTTTACCATTCGCAGTAGAGACAATGGGTCCTTGGGGTCCTGATGCTAAAGAATTTTTGAAGGACATCACAACGCGCCTCATTAAGGCATCAGGTGACCGTAGACCAGGCAGCTTTTTCGTTCAGCGTATAAGTATAGCGATACAGCGGGGTAACGTTGCCAGTATTCTGGGTACGTTGCCTCAATGCGGTGCGTTGGAAGAGGTATTATATTCATAATTTTTATTTTTATTGAATGTATTTGATGTTTGAATAAATGATTATTATAGCACCTGATGTTATGATACTAAACTTTGATGGCTAAAGATTATTATGTAAAACAAAATTTTAATGAAAAAAGATAAGAGTTATAGAGTTATGACAATATATAAGGTTAGGCAGAGTAGCATGATGCGTGTAGTGGTCGTCTATTGATGTCTGCCATAGTGGGCGTCTACAGGATCGTCGATATGTTACGATATCTAATAATATATCCTGGCAAAATATCGAGATGTGTAGGACGAGAAATAGGGGAGAAACCTGCAGTATTTAATTTTATTTATTTATTTCATAACAAAAAAATATTGTGTTGAAATGTCTATGCTTAGCCTAATACTAATTATTAATAATATAAATTCAAATATATCAAAGGGACATTACAGACTTAAAGGACACAATATATATAGTATAATATATTCTTACAATAACCTAATGCAAGATACCACTTCGTTTATGTCATTTCAGAAACTCTTTGATATACCACTTTGTTAAAATAAATCATTTATTTCAGGCAACTTTATTCCTATATTATAGGCCCATAGCATAAATACCATACTGACTAACATACATATAAAATACTAGCTTTTGCCCGCGGCTACACCCGCATAGACTACACAAATTAGATTGTTTTTTTTAAACTGGGGTTGCGATTTATTATATTTTACTAACCACTAATTTAAAAATGTCATGTGTCTCGCTTCAAAAATGACGAAGATTCATACAAACTTGCTATCCCTATTTCACCCCTATAGGGATGTAATATTCAAAATCGAATAAATGCATTATTATTTTCTACTAATTACTAAAATACATTAAAAAAATTATATGTCTCACTTTAAAAATTACGAAGTTTCATACAATCTGCTAACCCCTATTTCACCCCCTTTGGGATAGAATTTCCAAAAATCCTTTCTTACCAGACGTCTCCTAGTCACAATGTACCTTCCTGCTAAATTTCATCTTCATTGGCTTATAAGTTTTCGAGATTTCGTAATGAGTGATTTTCGCTTTTATTATATAATAATAGATAAACAACTTCAACACTATTTATTTATTGTAATCGTGATGCAATGCACTTGTTATGCTTTAAGAAAGATTTTTAAAAGTAATTATATTGAATATCTTTGCTATTTTGTAATAGTTGATATTTTTTGTTTATTTCTATCCACTTACAGGAATTTTCCCAATTTAAGTTGCGTTATATGTACCTTTTACAGCGCATTTAAATTTCTCATGACGTTACCTACCTTATAGTACGGTTTTCGAAAAACGGCCACTTTTGGCAAATGTGCGTAGTAAAGCTTAACGTTCTCATTATAAACTGTAAACAGTAGTTCATAAAATAGTTTGAAGGGTTATCTAGGGCATGGTAGTAACAAAATTTTTAATAATGTCTCCGTTTTCTTTAAAATGATTTATTTTAAATGGGGGCAGCACTGGAACCCGGAAAATTCAGGTACAACGGCCTTAATCGTCCCCACTCCGAAATTCGATGCGTTGTACGAGTATCTTTGAGAATTTCTACTAGTTTGATAAACCGAAAAATATGTGTCCATGTGTCCATTATTATTGGTAATCTAACTGACGGACTAAATAAAATATGTAGTATTTTTCGGACCCAGCCCACATCACAATACGCTATTTTGCATCAAGTCAAATTAGATACTTTTTTCTTAACGTCAAAAACAAAAACTTTCTATGGGATTTGTATGAAATATCGATTTATGACGTCATAGTTCCTTGGAGTTAAATAGCGCTCTTAATATCCGTTTTTCTGCATTAATAAATCTAAAATCACGTTCAAAGTGGATGTGATCAATGACAAGTGGCATTATTTCGTGACGTTTTATTCTATTAACAATACCAAATAATTTATTTTTGACCCACCATCATACCCAATTTACGCTCTGCAAAAAATGGTAAAAACAAGATTTCATAAATCACTTACAATCAATCATATTTCTTTTAAACTATAGATACAATATCGTAGCCAATTGAGGCAATTGATAAAAAAAAATATAAGGTCAAAGACCCGCGAGTCTAGTGGTTACCACGCTTGAACAGGTCCGAGTGTCGTGGGTTCAATTACTGAACTTCGTGTTTCGACTGTCTTCCACTTTTTTGCGTCTCCCTCAAAAGAGAAGTAAGTTGTAATATTCATTGGTAGATAACATCCAATGGTTTAATAAAACAAGGTTAGGTCCTTACATATGAAATTGCCGATTTTCAATACTGGCAACTTTAAAATCAAATATCTTGCGTTTCATTAGGAATTCCAAATTCAAATTTGTTTCGAAATAAAGCCAGAAAAATATTGTTTTAAAATTCGTATTTTATTTGTTTTAACATCATTTGTTTGAGTTTCAACATTGCTATAACAACAACTATGGACAAATTGAAAATTCGCGGTATTTACGAGTTCTACCGTGGCACCAGTGCTGCAGAAACGACTCGAAGAATTAACGACGTGTATGGACCAGGCACCGCTAACGAACGAACGGTGCGTTTTTGGTTTCAACGTCTCCGTTCTGGAAATTTCGATTTACACAATGAGCCTCGTGGACGACCTGATACTCAAGTGAATAACGAAGAATTGAAGGCGATAGTGGAAGCGGATCCATCTCAAACCACTTCTGAATTAGCAGCAGCCTTCGGCGTAAGTGACAAAACGATACTTATCCACTTGCGCCAAATCGGAAAAATTAAAAAACTCGAAAAGTGGGTACCGCACGAATTGACTGAAGCAAACCAACAAACACGCGTTGCTTGCTGCGTTTCTTTGCTTAATCGCCACAATAATGAGGGGATTTTTAACCGTATCGTGACTTGTGATGAGAAATGGATCCTGTACGACAATCGGAAGCGATCATCACAATGGCTTGACCCTGGAGAACCGGAAAAACCTTGCCCTAAGCGAAAACTGACCAAAAAGAAGATTCTGGTTAGTGTTTGGTGGACCAGTGCTGGTGTTATCCACTACAGCTTCTTGAGATCAGGCCAGATATTACTGCAGACTTGTATTGCCAACAATTGCAAACAATGATGGAAAAGCTCGCCATTAAACAACCGAGACTGATGAATTGCTCTAGCCCACTGCTCCTTCAGGATAACGCTAGACCACACACTGCACATCAAACGATCGCCAAGTTAGAGGAGCTGTGACTGGAACCTCTGCGTCACCCACCATACTCTCCAGATCTTGCCCCAACCGATTACCACTTTTTTCAAAATTTGAATAACTTTTTACAAGGAAAAAATTTCAAATCTGATGAGGCAGTCAAAACCGCCTTCAAACAGTTCATAGACTCTCGCTCCCAGGATTTTTTTTCCAAAGGTATCAATGATCTGCCTATAAAATGGTGGAAGTGTATCGATAACAACGGCGCATACTTCGATTGATTAAATAATAATTTCATAAAAAAAAAAACTTGTTTCACTTTTTTCATACTGAACGGCAATTTCATATGTAAGGACCTAATATTCTCTTTCCGCGATGGCCCAACACGCCATGAATGTCACGATATGATTTATCTATCACTGATTGTTATTTTCAGTGAATTTAAGGACTTTCTGAAATAGTTAATAAAAATAAAATACGAACTTAATTATTTCGTATAACGTGTGATTCATCTTTAAAATTTTTTATCAATTAATATATTGAATTACTAGTTCATAAATGGTTTTTTTAAGAAAAAAAAGCGGCCAAGTGCGTATCGGACCCGCCCATGAAGGGTTCCGTAGCAGCAAGTAACATAATATAAAAGTTCTAAAGGTAAATGGCGGTGCGGTTAAAAAATAACTATCCTTGATACCGAGACTGCTATAGTTTTAGTTAAAAGTACATACATTTGAGGTATTTACCACATTTTTTTCAGAATTATTTTAGTAATATTTCAAAAGTTACGGTGGGGGGACCTCAAATTTTAACTTCGTATTAGATTATCTCAAGACTGGGGGTTTGATCTACATAGTTTTAAAGACGTTTTTATTGTCCTTTTTTAAAGACCTTTTCAACGATACCCCACACGTTGGGGTTAGTCCAATTTAATTTTTTAAATTCACTTTTCATTGTATATGGGAGGCTGAAAAAAAAACATTTTTTCATAATTTTAAAAACCAACTTTTGGAACTTCAATATCTATCTCTCCACCAATTTTTGTGACAATTGGTGCAGTAGCGGCGGAGTACGAGCCCGGACGGACAAACAGACAGACGGACAGACGGACGAACGGACGGACATGACGAAACTATAAGGGTTCCTTGTGGACTATGGAACCCTAAAAAATGCACTTTGGGTAATTCAATCACACACTGTGGCAACACTCCTAACTGATGGCGTATTCTTGGGCTAATCTCGTGACCCAGCTGTTACGGGAAGAGAATACCTTGTTGTATTACCATGATAATATCATCATGAGGCACAACTGTGACTAATCTATCACACAATTTAATTAAGATTGGCCGTTCAGATTGTTTTTCTTAATAAACAAAGAGTATTTTTCGATCACTGTTACAAAATGGCGTCATGGCGTCCAAAAACAATAATAACAAGATGGCGTCAATATTTACTTTTCTGACGTATCATGACGTAACGACGCCGCCAAAAATGCAAGTTTATACCAAACTTAAGTAAATAACAAACTTGGTACCTACCTACTTTATTCTTGAAACAGCGGAAATTGCACAGACCTACCACTACTAGACTTGCAACGATATTGCTAGAAAGAGACTGTCAAATACAGTACAACGTGAGTGTGAAGGAAACGCTGATATTTTTTTTGTCTCTATCGGCGTGGCTGCTATAGGCTGGCCTACTGTCAAAATCTGGGCCAAACAAACCACAAAACGATCTAAGAAAGTTATTAATTTTAGGGATCATATCATCTAAAAGGTGATTTAGGGTTTTATTTAAGCTTATTTTATGTTAGTAACCATAGTGTGTTCTGTGACGTGTGCAAAATTTGGGTGGAGGCAACAATCAAAGATAGAAAGAGATGCACTGAAGTGGCCATGCACTATGCAGGTCTAGTAGTGGTAGGTCTGTGGGAAATTGCAACCTTGATTCTTAATTACCATAGACTTTAAAAATCAAACCTATACTAACAATATAGCCATAAACTTGGTTTGTTATATTTGAGCTAACAATGGTCAAAAATAAGTTATTTTGAGATTTTATGAGAATAAAACTTCACAAAATAATGTCACTTTTCATGGATCATATCCATTTTTAACGTGATTTGCAGGAAAAATAATAAGATCACTACTTACACTAAGAAACTGTGACGTCACGGTGTAGTTTTTCATATAAATCCCATAGAAAATGTTCGAAAAAAAATATCTGTTCGGGACACAAGTTTTACCACTTTGGAAGTGTCTCTCGCGCAAACTATTCAGTTTAGAAAAAAATCATATTACAAACCTCAATATCATTTTTAAAGACCTATCCATAGATAGGCACCATACGTATGGTTTTGATGAAAAAAAAATTTTAGAGTTTCATTTCTAAGTATGGGGAACCCCCAAAATTTATTGTATTTATTTTCTATTTTAGTGTAAAAATCTTAATGCGGTTTACATAATACATCTACTTACCAAGTTTCAACAGTATAGTTCTTATAGTTTCAGAAAAAAGTGGCTGTGACATACGAACGGACAGACAGACAGACATGACGAATCCATAAGGGTTCCGTTTTTTGCCATTTGGCTACGAAACCCTAAAAAGGCTTGTTTCGTCAGGAATGATATGCATGCCAATGATGCTCGACCGAGACCAAGAGAAGTGGAGCAAAAAAGAGGGAAAGCCGACCCTGGACTCCGAGGTGGTGCAGCTAAAGATGTAACTGGGAACACGCTTAGATGAAGGAGATATAAGAGAAAAGAATAATGGAAAAGGAATCTATGTATTACTCGTATGTGATCACCTTCATCTAACGCTCTACAACTGCGGATGCATCTGATCCTGGCCAAGTATTTTTTACCGGTTATATGATAATTTTGGGAAGATAGTTTTGGGCATTCTGCCTCCTTTTGATATTTCAGGATAATTTTATTTTCTAAGTTGTATTAGGCATAATATCTTTGTAAACTGACAAAGCCTATATGGCGCGAAGCCGACCAAAACTGTGTAAATAAGTTTCTTTCGGCGTTGCATCTCACCAGTGGTCGTTGCAAAACGCTAGTAACGTTAGCGTTTTTTTTTAATAATTTAAATATTAATCAACATTACACGTAATGTAAACTAAAATTATTTAGGTGTAAAACTGTCTGCGAAGGCCTAATTACTGAATAATTCTTTGATTCTTTCTTTTCGGTTTTCTTTCGCACGTTCTGTCTGTCGACGCTCCTTTTATATAAAAGGTCCTAGATCTCTAGGTACCCGTAAATCCATCCTTCAATTCCCAACTCATAACACCACTACCTTTATTCACTACTTTTCCGTGCAAGCAGTAAGGCTATGGATCAACTACCACTGAACATTCGTGAATCTAAAACCATAACGACGTTTAAGAAACGAGTAAAAGATCACTATCTGTATTTATTATCCTGATAATTTTAATTAGATATTTGGCTAGTGGTTAAAAATTCAGCCTGTATATATGTTTATTTGTAGTTTGTGTAGTTTCATGATATGTTAATTTCTTTTTGTTCCTTTATTCTATGAACACGCCTGTGTTTGCTTTTCTGGTATAGACATCTCTCACAGGTGGAAGAGGGTTCTTTTGAGATAAGTAGTGCCTTTTATAGGTACAACTTTTATTTTATGTAATCTCAGTATACACTGTCCGTGTACATAAATTGGTAAATAAATAAATAAATACTTAATGTCAATGCCTTTACTCCTTTCTTAGTCTCAGTGTAAAAGGTCATCATCTGTCAACGGTGTCAACGACCTGCACCAAATTTCGGAAAACTCGTACGAAACCGTCTGATTGGCAACGCTGCAATCGTGACTCGTTGCGGTGTCGTTGCGACATCGTCACGGGCCATCGTTGTGTGGTATAGCTATTCTGTTAACTGAACTGCTGTTCGGTTGACAGCAGTCGAAAAACTAAAGACGCTACACTCTGTTTTCGCTTCTATATCGATTTCAACAAATAATAACATACCTCTAATGATAGAAACTCTTCCACGCTAGTCGGGAAGAAAATTAAAAACGTACCAGCTGCTTCTCTTCCCGCGCAGACAGTAGAAGCCGGTCGAGGGAATGGGCGAAAGTCGAATGTAAATGTAAAGGTAGGTTTCCTTCGAACTACCCTGGCGCACAGCTAGTTCGATATTTATATGCGCCATCGAAAAGGCCTACATTAATCTCGAATATTCCCCATAGTTGACGAAAGTATTTCCACAACAGGAATCGTCGAGGTGCCCGGTATGTGTGTATGAGTACAACAATCAAATACCGGCCAAACAACTCTAGACTTTATGCGACATAAGGCCTAGTTTCGCTTGCACCATTTTTATTTATTTTGATTGACCTGGCAGGTAGAAAGTCTTATCAAAATTACATGTCTTTTTGGTAATCTTAATTTTTAGATATAAATAATACCCTATTAAAATTTCAAGTTGCCTCAAATACCTTTTTGTATATTTCTTTTTTAAATATTTTTGCACGCGCCTGGCAATGTCAAAGCCCCGACTAAATCGTCTGGCTTATTTTTTTTATTCTTTAAACATTAAACTACAACATGTAAAATATGCATATTGCCTCAAATACCTTTTTTGGAAATAAAAAAATACTTTTAAAAATTTAGGGGTTGCTTTAGCCCCGCTACTCACCAGCCAGGTCTACAGTTCCGTGTAAGGGTAATATTAAGAGAGATAGGTATGTAACAAGTTTTCAGCTTGCCTCAAATACCTACCCAAAAATTGGTGCCAGCTCTCAATCTATCACGGCTTTGTTCTCAGTAGTCCCTTTAGTAGTTCCTTTGAAGGAATCACTGAGCCTTTTTTGTCTCTGTAGTTTTTTTAGTACCTTAAAGGAACTATAGAGACAAAAAGTATATATATATATATATATATATATATATATATATATTTATTAGTATATGTATTGTGTAAGTAGGTATTTACTCTGTTTTGAATAAAAGTGCTTTGTTAGGAGACTAGCGCCATCTGCGTGTGATCTCCACAAAAACACGGGCAAGATTATCGATTCATCGATTTCCCGTGCGCGGATTGTCTTTGCCCGACCAGAAAAATATTCATTGTCTTTATGTCAAAGTCTCAACTTGTCATTCAAGTAAAAATTTTGAAGAAAAATGTCAACTGGGTGTGGCGCCTATCGCGTGCTTTAGAAGCACTAAGTTTGTAATTTTGGTATATAAAGCGAATGTTTCGTGAGAATTGTCGTTAATTGTGTTTGTGACCAATTCATTTGGAACGGCGGGGAGCCGAAATTGTTTGTATTACGTAAAGAACAGTGATTTGTGTAAATTGTGAACCGCGTGCCATGCGCTTTGAAAATTGTTAGTTTGTGATATTGGAAGTGAACAATAGTGAATTATCGAAAGAAGAACAAGAAAATTATTGTGTTATGGCAGTGGTGTAATAAATACTAAAATAATACGTACTCATCTTGGGGCAAGTACATGAGCTCATGTGGGGTTATTGTAGGGACCCAATTCTTCTGCACCACTGACCTTGGGTCTATGAAGAGACCTGAGGCCGTCGCATCCCTGAGGAGGACCACGGGATCGACGTGAAGGCCAGGCGAGGCTGCCTGAGGACCGCAGTGGAAGCGGTAAGTCTTATAATTAGTGTAACTACTTTTAATTAGAATTAAGTTCAACTCATAATTAGTTAAATTAGATTAAAATAGGCCCCTGTACCTATATACAGGGTGGTAGCAGACTGCGTAGGTTGTATGTGTGTTTGTTTGTTGCCGTTGAGATTGCCGGACTCGTACCAAGAGCGTAGTCACAAAATCTCTTGGTACCCAGAACGTAATCTTAGCTACTCTGCGCCCAACATTTTTTGGTAGCAGAGCGTAGTTAGTAACATACTCTGATATATTTATATATAATATATACATATATATAATAGTGTGTATGAAGTACTTAGTATTTTTGATGTAAGTATATAGGTATTTATAGCTTTTGCGCCGCACAATTTTCTCTGCTTATCCCTATGGTTGACTGGGAGAAAATGCTCTTGGCATTAAGTCCGCCATTTGTTAAAAGTATATTTTTACTTTGGACAATAAAGTTTGATAAATAAAAATAAATAAAAAGACTCAGAAGTCCCTTTGGTGGTTTGTTTACAGGAACTGAGTTAACATTAATTCATTTTTAGGGTTCCGTACCCAAAGCGTGCAAACGGGACCCTATTACTGAGACTCCGCTGTCTGTCCGTCTGTCTATCTGTCCGTCTGTCACAGAGCTCTATCTCTTGAACCGTAATAGCTAGACACTTGAAATTTTCACCGATTTCACTGTGGCTGCTATGAGAACAAATACTGAAAATAAAAAAAAGTTAAAAATTAAAGGGGTCGCCATACAAAAAATGTGTTTTTTCAGCGTTTTAAAACATTGTACGGAGGCACGGAACCCTTCATGTACGAGTCTGAGTCGCACTTGCCCGTTTATTTTGTTTTACCGCGATCAGTCTTACTTTATTTCCCCGACAGAGCCACATAGAAAAAACGCTAAGAATTGAAACAAATTAATTTCACGTCCACAGCCATCGCTCGCCATTATTTGTTTATAGTTATGAAAATTATCGGTTACAAAAAAAAAGATACAGTTTCGTTTAATTTGGGTTATTTTTTGTGGTTTTCGCTCGGACTAACCGATTTGTTGATTTAACGCTTGGAAAAGAGTTCAATAAATATTTAATTTTAAAATTAATGAAGTGTTTTTTAAATATTCTAGTTATTTGATACTTTGTTACGTAGATTATAGGATTTAACGTAATTCAGTTAACACTTTGGCTTCATCGTTATTAACTATAATGATGACGAGCTCGATAGCTCAGTTGTACGCATTGCTAGCGCTTCCGCAAGTTAAGCAACACCGGGCGTGGTCCGTAATTGGATAGGTGATCACAAGTGGCACAAAAATTTCTCGAGCTCTTCACGTTTGTCCCGGCTGTCATCATTGTACGGCAGTCGTCAAGCTATGTCAGATGCCTTTAGGCAGCTTGAAAAATCTAACACCGGTGTTGGTCACTTACACAAAAAAAAAACAATAATTAAAGTTTACAAATAATTTCAAAAAAATCACTTGATTTTTGTAAGGCGAGAGTAGAGCACTACCTCATGCGCTTCGCTTATGAGGCGTGCAAAATTGAGCATGGATGTGGTATAAAAAGCTTTAGCTTCTATATAAAAATTAGATACATAGATGTACTCATTTCATCGTCATCATCCGAGCGTATTCCCGGTTGCATCCTTAGCGGTTACGCTTCAGAGCCCAGAGACCGCTACCTAACCTAGGTCACAGTATAGTGCCTAGGTGATTTGACGAGGTTACTGTTGTACACAGAGCGACTGCCGTCTGACCTCCGCAACCCAAAGGGTAGAGCAGAACCAATCCTAGGATAGAATAGGAATTAAACAAACGCTAGATGGCGTTCGGGACTACGTTTTTACGTGCCTTCCGAAGCATCATCTTCTTTCTTTTCGGATAATCAGATGATTCAAGCCTCCAATATCCTAACCAAACTGGAAATAACTTTTCACAAAGTATGCTTCCCAGTGGGATTTGAACCCACAACCTCCGGATTACAAGGCAAACGCTTTGACCACTGGAAATGCTGAATCGCCCCTGCACATACTTGTATCTGTCGTTCATCTCCACCCACCCAGTGTAATATTTCTTGCTACACATCTGTAGGCGCAATGATTTTTATAAGCTTTTTATAACATCTTAACGGCTTTTAACTGTAATATCCACCATTAAAAAGCTATTCATCACCGCATAAGCAGCACTAATTCAGTTTTGCAACAAAACAAATGGTTTTGCGATTTGTTAAAGTGACAGACGGACAGAATATTTTAAAAGTTTCGAAAGATTAGATTTTTTTAGACGTTGTTACCTTTTGGATGTTTTAACACTTTCAGTCTTCTATGTTTATGTTTCTTAGGGAACTTCCTTTTTATTCAGCGCGTTTTCGGTTGAATCCTGTGCTACTTCGGAGCCCGGGGTGTGCTTTCTGCCTTTTTCTGCTTCAAAGATAATATGCATGCCAAAGGTATTAATAATAATAGAAACAACGTGTTGACTCCATGCATAAATAAATATATCACACAGATTGTTGTATTATGAGATACTAACTTAACTTTTTTATATTTTTTAAATAGATCATATATGCACTTATATGACTGTATATAACTACTGACGACCTCTGTGGGCATCACGCCAGGCTGTCACGCCGGAGGTCCCGGGTTCGATCCCCTGTCAGGTCAAGACGGAAAATGATCTTTTTCAGATTGGCCTGGGTTTTGGATGTTTATTTACGATATGTATTTGTTATAAAATATAGTATCGTTGAGTTACGAGTAGTATACCATAGTCTCGAACTTACTTTGGGCACAGAATAAATATTAGTACTACTTTGGGTTAGCTCAATCTGTGTGATATGTATATATTTATATATTTCTTTATATTTAGATAAACACGAAACACTCAAACTCCAGGACAATTCGAAAATTATAATTTTAAAATTAGCTCTGGCTGGAAAACGATTCATATTTATCTAAAATCAGACTGGGTGGGGACCTACTTATACTGAACTGAGTTAGTTTCGACGTATGTTCCCAGCAGTGGTCGTCCCGAAACGCTAGGAGTTTGTAGCTTTTGTTTTAATATAATTAAAAATAATGACATCTAATAAGTGACATATATATTCTACATTGTATAAAATGTTTTGTCTTTGACTTTAAAAAAAATCATCGCGTCGTCACCAATTTGTCACACAGCGGTGCTGTCGAACCGAATGATTCAAATCATGCAAAAAAAAATTAAACAAACCATCTTATCTGGTAACAGTACACCTACTGAGAGTATTTGCAAGTGCTACACGAAAAAACAATTTGGGTATTGTTGAAACAGACACTGCGTAAATAGGGACGTCGGCGCGTCACTTTTAATTCATTTTTTGTTTGGTGACGTTTCAATTACCGAACAATTTATGATGGCATTTTCAAATAAAATTTGCTAATTACTTTGACATAAAGATAACGATAGTATAATGTTAACAGAAATATACAGTTTGTTAGCCTAGGATACTACATATTAGGCTAAAAAATATATTTTATACTGGTACTTAAATGATAATTTTGCGTTGTGGTTCCCGGCAGAGTAGAATAGGACCACTCCAAGTCTTCCCGTGGATGTCATAGAAGATGACTTAGGAAACAAAAGCTAAACATAGCTTATAATAAACATCGATGACGATAAGTGATAAACATATCCATTTTATACGTTATTTTATAAATAATGCAGCAAAACTGATTTATAAGAGCGCTTTTTGTCTCAAAGAAACTATGACGTCACGGTTTTGTATTTCATACTTATCCCAAATATCCAATCCCAGAGGTATTATAATATATATCTTGTTATCAACAATATCCCATGGGATTCTCAAATTTTCTTGGGATAAACAGTTTTAATCGAACCCGGGAAAATTAGAGCTTAACCTTGTCAAAAATTAGACCACGCCCCGGCTACGCCGCAGGCATCAAAAGTAGTATATATTGTAACTAAAAATTACATCAGCCTAAAAAAAGAGTCCCTAAAAAAGTTATCATTTTTCACATCCACCGTGACGGGGTCATCCGACGGTGACAGTCACGGTCGAGTCGATCATACCCTTTCATATGATTACATTTGGGAAACGCTTCGATGTATCACGGGTTGTGGACATCAGTGAAAATGTAGAAATTCCATAAATTGATATTATTCTGGGAGAAAAGGAAAAGCTTAAATGTATCAGCAGCTATATTCCCGAGCAGATCGTAAAAGCCGATCGAGGGAATTAGTGAAAATGCGAATCATGTAGGCCTTACATGAATTTCTCTGGGTCCAGTGCTGCCCCCATTTGAAATATATCATTTCAAAGGAAACGGAGATATCCATAGATTCACCCAGACCATTCATAATATTTTATGAACCGAAAAATTTTTAAGAAACGTTCTCACTTTAAACTGTAAGTAGTTCATAAAATAGTTATAAAGATTATCTAGGGCTTCACAAAGATAAAATTTTAAATGATATCTCCATTTTCTCCATATTTGCTTCGGCGATAAGGCCGCCTCTTGTACCTTATTTATTTATAAGTTCCGTAAACTTTGTAATTTTTATTGTTTTTTATTTGGTGCAATAAAGATTTTTGTATTGTATTGTATTGTAATGACTTATTTCAAATGGGGGCAGCACTGGACCCAGGAAAATTCATGTATGGCCTTAATAGGCGATGCGGCTAGCGTAGCGACCCATTATTATTTTGATTCCTTTTTTCACCTTCTCGCCCACCATCACGCTTAAATTTGCATTTGGGTCTAGCGGCTTAGGGCTCTGACTGCTTAGAGCCGCAAAACCCAAAAGGCTCTGTCTGCCCCATCAGGGATAAAGACGTTAGTGTGTATACGTATATGATACGTACAGTCTTAAATAGATAAAATACTTTAAAAAAGTCTACCTATATATAAATAGTTTATTTATACAGGGTCTAACAGAATATACTGAAACTATTATAACTGACGACCTCCATGGCGTAATGGTTAACACGCTAGACCGCTAATCTGGAGGTTCTGGGTTCGATCCCCAACCAGGGCAAGTTGGAAAATGGCCTTTTTCAAATTGTCCTGGGTTTTGGGTGTTTAATTATATATGTATTTATCATAAAATATAGTATCGTTAAGTTAGTATCCCATAACACAAGTTTAAAACTTACTTTGGGCACTGGTATGACTCTCCATTGATTCAGAGTAACATATATACCTACTACTACTACAAACGAAACAATTTATCTGTACACACGTCGATGTGAGAGTTTTATACTTAGGGTCGCACCGCAGAATTATTTTAATACTTACCTACTAACGAGTTCGACATATTTACGATTATATTTTTCCATACCGGAAGATTTGCGAACACTATGACGTAAAAAATATTCTGTTTTATATGTATTAAATGTTACAGAAAAGTCGGAAACAGCTACGTAATATCACTTCACAAATATTTTTCATTATGTCCATTGTCCATTTCACCTATAGTTCACTTTATTGATTATTATTGAGTCATTTATAATGTAACGCACTGATTTCACTTATTCACTATTGTAATATAGTAATTTGCATATTCGGCGCAAAACTATACGGTAATTATATGAATAAATTCAATAAAAAGAAACAAATGTTTATCACGCTTACACACAGCATGTCAAGTTGTCATTGTCAACAATGGCATTTAGCACTATAACCCGCGGAAATCTAGTCGGCATCTGCGTGTATGTGTTTACCTGTGAGCGAAGAGCCTATGTAACATTACCGGATTGCTTATTAGCAATCCGGTAATGTTACAATCTCGCTCTTGTGTATCTCCCGCCAATGCGAGAGAGCGAGAAGGGTATATATATCAAGATGGTTGCTGGGTAATAACGTGAAATTATATTGTTGCTTTGCTTACCTGTTTTCATCATTTGGAAATGTATGAAATATACGTTCTTTAGAGTATTGGGTGGATAAACAATTATTATACGCGCACCTTCTCACCATGACTATTGGTTGACAGTTCTCAAGACAACACACGTCGCGTATTGCGTGCGGCTAGTAATTAAACCCTGGTTTGGAGCCGTCAAAGCTCACAAAGTGCGGGGGAGAGGTGCGTGGACGCCAATTTGCGGGAGACGCTGTGAGATACCATTCTGTTTGACTCTTATGTATTCTGTGCTTTGGGGCTAGCTAAATCAGTGTGATTTGTCCCTATATATATATTTATTTATTTATTTTAAGGCTGATTTCAGTCCATGATACGGAACATTTTTCCCCAAGGATAATATATCGCAATGTGAAAAATAATTTTTGGCCTCCCATACAAGTTGACCGATCAGCTGATCCGTTTTTATGGATAGCAAAAAACAATTTTTCATATTTCAATATGTGTTCCTTGGAAAAAGTTGCTCAGTATCATGAACTGAATCTACCATTAAAATAGTAGCTTAAAACAGTATATATGTTAGACGTTATGTATATAAGAAATATGTATATAAATAATTAGTATTAATTATTGATATACATATTTCTTCAAAGCAAATACCGACTTCAATACCAGAATAGCTAAATATTCAAACAATTTTATACTTAGATGACATAATTTTTACAAACCAGACAACTGATTTTAATAAAATTTCTATGGGACCACCTACGAGGGACCAACTGAAACTTTCAAACAAAAAAAAGGGTTTTCAAATCGGTCCAGAAGGCGTCTTCGAGTGTACGGGAAACATACATAAAGAAGAAAAAGAAAGATTCCAACGAATTGATAACCTCCTTCTTTTTTGATGTTTGTTAAAAAACAGAGGATTTAGAGGATAGCATTTGTGAATAACGTCATAATCGCGGTGACGTCACAGTTTTCATGTTTCCACACTTGAAAGTTGCTGCGTCCAGTGTGCATCAATGCGAAAACTCCGTCGAAACAATCATAATGTGAGGTGGTTACACACAGTCGTGTAAAGTGTCGATCATTTCATGGATTTCACTTTACCTATATTATAAAAACTAAAAGTGACATAAATTCGTTAAAAATATTTTTTCGCAACTACACATGGCATGGTTATAAAACAAAACTAGTTGCGACAAAATACTTCATAATTTCTCAAAGGTAAGTAAAACATTTATACATTTTATTAGATTTTTAAAGAGGAATAAATATGTCCTTCAATTTGTATGAAAACCTGTCCTGCCAAAATTCACTTAAAAATGGAAGGAAACTTTTTTATTTCTTCCTCCAACGTTTTTCGACGAGTTTTTACGGCTCAAAACCACAGCCAAAACGGCAGATTTAGGAATTTTACAGTAGAGAGCTCAATGTCCAATCTAATTAATTGACATACACGGACTTTCATGAACGACGTGACGTGACGATTCTGAATGAAGTCAATTTGACGTTAGTTAGACATGCAAATTCAAATAGAGGCTGTGTCTATCTTGATCCATGGTCTGTGTAGTGTCTCGATAAACGCTGCGTGCCTTTCAGCGAAATTTCATCACTAAAACAGTGCCAGCAAACTAGCAGATTGCTGTCCGAAGTAAACATCCGTGTGTATAACCCGCTTTGAGTGCTCATTATTGTTTGAGCCCGCTAACATTGGACATTATGAGAGCTACGCCGTATTGACGACTCAAATAATAAGCTATGAAAAATGTAAGGGTTTTCATGAGTTTTCAATTTGCGATGCGCGTTGCTCTTTGTAATGGCACAGAATACATAATAGTACTGGGACTGCCTCCGTGATCCAGTAGTGGTCCAGGCGTTTGCCTTGTGATCCAGAGGTCGTGGGTTCAATCCCACTGGGAAGCATACTTTGTGAAAAGTTGTTTCCAGCCTGGTTAGGATATTGCAGGCTTGTATCACCTGATTATCCGAAAATAAAGATGATTCCGTGTTACGAAAGGCATTTAAAGGTATCCTAGGATTGGTTCTGGTCTACTCTTTGGGTTACGGAGGACAGACGGCAGTCGCTCTTTGTAAAAACCAGTAACGTCGTCAAATCACCTAGGTTAGGTAGCGGACCCCGGGCTCTGAAGCATTACCGCTGAGGATGCAACAGGGAATACGCTAGGATGATGATGATGACTTAATAGTACTGGTAATGGGGACGGCAATAAATATTATGACATTTCAGTCAAACTTATTCATTCACACCAATTTGTAAACATTGGTTCTCTTTTGCCCCTCGAATAAATAAAACAGTTGTCTATTTAATAAGCCCAATTAATTCTAATTGCCTTCATTATATCAGAAGTGAACGCTGTTTCGCAATTAACGGTTCAATTAAAAGAACTACCCTTTAGGGACGCTGTAGCATTTTTATAGGGCTGGTGGAAATTGGTGACTCTCTGGAGACTGGTTTGTTTTGGAAGGAATTAATAAAATAAAACTACAAAAATAAGAAAAATAACAAACCAATTACACAAAAATGGCTTCCAACAATTGGGTAGATGACTGGGTCAAAAATAATTTATTTGGTACTATACTGTTATGAGCTAAGAGCAAGAAAGGATGCTGGTTATGAGAATAAAACGTCACAAAATATTGTCACAACATGATTTTAGATTTTTTAATGCAGAAAGAGTGATATTTGTCTCCAAAAACTAAGACTAAAGGCCCATTTACACAGTGCAAGTTTCTTGCCTGTTGCATGCAATAAATGATTTGTATGGCTGACGTTCTGTTTAGACCATGCAAGTTTTCTATTGCTTTAATTTAATTGTATGCAAGAGGCAAGAAACTTGCACTGTGTAAATGGGCCTTAAGGTTGGGATTTTTATAAAAATCCTATAGAAAAAGTTTGTATTGGCGTTTAGAAAAACGTGTCTGATTTGACTTGTTGTCATCTAGCCGAATGTTTATACCGATCCAAGATACATACTACAATAAATCTTAGTACCGAATAGTTTTTGGTTTATTGCGTGTCCATTGCTTCTTGGAATTTTATCAACATTATCATTTCAAACGCATAACGTCCACTGCAGCTGGATATATACCTTTCCCAAGGATTTCCAATATAACCGATCTAGAGCAGCCTGCATCCAGCGCTTTCAAGCGATCTTGGTTAGGTAATCTAACCAACTTGTGGGTGGGAGTCCTACGCTTTGCTTATGGTGCGTGGTCGCCATTCGAGAAACTTCCTGCCCCATAGGTCATCAAATTTTATATGTACTACGTATGTAACAAACAAACTATATATTTTCTGGTAGACAGCGCTTAGCGTTAAGATTATACCTATTGTACATTAATTTTATAGTGCAATAAATTAAATAAATAAATAAAATAAAATATAGAAACGCTAGATTTCTAGGTGCAGGGGGACTCTTGGTGGGGACCATTCTTAGTTCTCACTTGAGACTTAATTTAAAACACAGTTAAATAGAAAGTTTCTTTAAAATTATTGCGGTCTGCGCCATAAAATAGAAATAGCACAGAAGTACAGAAGACAGTAAGAGTCGCCTTGACGTGTGCACGGCGGCACACGGCGGCACAAGAACCGGGGATGGGGAACGGGGACGCATATTGCGCCTACCTTAGGAGATTCCGTTCTGTATGTAATACTCTTACTGTCTTTTGTGACAAAAGGACACTTCTTGATATCATGGGAATATACAGTTACATAGTACATGGTCCAAGAGCTGGCACAAACTTTTGGGTAGGTATTTGAGGCAAGTTGAAAACTTGTCACATACCTCTCCTATTATAAACAACACGGAACTGCAGACCTGGCTAGTGAATAGCGGGGCTAAAACAACCTATAAATTTTTAAGTTTTTTTTTTTTTTTTCAAAAAAGGTATTTGATGCAATATGCATTTCTTATATGTTGTAGGTTAATGTTTAAAGATTAAAAAAATCAATAAGCCAGATGATTTAGTAGGGGCTTTGTTTTTGACAGGCGCGTGAAAAAGTATTTTCAAAAAAATATAGAGGCAACTTGAAATTTTAATAGGGTATTACTCATACTCATTTTGATGGGACTTTCTACCTGCCAGGTCAATCTAAATAAATCAAAATAGTTTAGCCCCACTACTCACCAGTCAGGTCTGCAGTTCCGTGTTGGGGCATAATAGGAGAGGTATGTGACAAGTTTTCAACTTGCCTCAAATACCTATCCAAAAATTCGTGCCAGCTCTCGGTTTAACAGTGGCCTGGTAAGAGTACGAATTGTTAGTGCTTTCGCCAGTTAGGCGTGGTCCGTACTTAGATGGTTGACTATAAGTTATGTAGTAAGTATTTATTAATCTGTGATATAAGTGACATACAAAATTCTCTAGCTCTTTCCGTGCTTCGGAAGGCACGTAAAGCTGTTGGTCCCAGCTGTCATTATTGTATGGGAGTCGTTAAGCTTTGTCAGATGCCTTCAGGCAGCTTGAAAAATATGACAGCAGTGTTGGCGACTTACACACATGAATGATCCTCTTCAAGGCCTCTACGCAGTGAAGATAAACTTCTTCTCAATATTCCAGTCCACTCGACCAATTTCTACAAATATTCTTTTACTGTCTATGCTATTCATCTCTGGAACACTCTACCCCTTTCCTTTCGATTCGCCAAAACTTTGAATAAATTTAAAACCCTAACTAAAAATCACTTTTTTACTTCTGTTTAGTTCCTCATCTCTTTCCCCTACTATTTCTGTTTACATCATTGTGATATTTATTTATTTGTATGTATGTAATAAATTATTTATTATTATGCTATGTATATATAGGTATGAATATATATATATATATACATATATATAATATATATATATATATACAAAAAAAGATATATTTATATATATATTCATTTATTTATAAAAATATATCTTTTTTTGTATAATGTTATATATTTTGTATAAGTATTTTAATATCTATTGGTTATTTATAATTTATATTTTAAATTTAACTGCGCCACCTGTTATCTTACTCATATACTTCGCACTCCTTCTCTTTAGGGTTGCCTGTAAGAGATTGCTTCGGCGATAAGGCCGCCTCTTGTACCTTATTTATTTATAAGTTCCGTAAACTTTGTAATTTTTTATTGTTTTTATTTGGTACAATAAAGATTTTTGTATTGTATTGTATTGTAATGATCTGGTTTAAGGCGACGTTGGTTCACAATTAGCAATACTGTGCGTGTTTTTGAAAAATCACTGTTATTAAACTACTACAGTTTATTCCACAAAAAATTTACATATAAATCTTAAGGATTTTCTACAGACACCCACACACCATAGCCAAAACACGATGGAGCATTTTTGGCTTGATAGAAAAAAATCACAAACATACCTCTAATTTGCCTAAATTTGCCTTTATAATACATATTACTTTTTTATACAATCACTTTTTTATACGAAAATTATACCAAAAAATGTGTTACCTAAATATCTATCCGTTTTGGCTACAAAAAAAATATATAAATATAATATAACAAACATAATAAATAACCGGGGCACTTTTGTATGGAACCGCGAGGGTGACCGCGTAACGCAGTTTCAAGCCGTATCCTTCTATATCTATTTATACTTTGTAACCGCACTTATTGTTTTATTATTGGATTCCCGCGGTCGTCGGGTAACTCGTTTCAAACATTGTTTTATCTACTTCCCGAGTTATTCCGCAGATTTTATATAAACCACGCTGTAATTCCTTCCATATCGGGACAAAGCTACAAGTAATATTAAAAGTTAGTCTATAAACCTCCTACTGGGTGTTATTTTCTCATATTTTGCAGGGTGAAAGTCAAATTATACCACGCTGGTCTAGGAGTAGAGAAAAAAATAGAATGTATCAGCTGCTTTTCTTTTACTGCAGATCATTAAATCCATTGAGGGAATAGTAGAAAATTTGGCAGAATTATGAGATGGCTTGCAACCCCCCACACTTGAGGGCATAGATGAAAAATTGGCAAAATTATGAGGTGGCTGGCAACATTCGCACTTGATATAGACGAAAAACTGGCAGGATTATAAGGTAGCTACCAACACTTGATCTTGAGAGAATATACTCAAAACTGTCAGAATTATAAGGTGGCTAGCAACCCCAGCACTAATTTGATTCTTTTTCTACACGCCGTAAGCGCAAAGAGATGATTACCATATAAATAATTCATATGTATTTACATATATAGGTGCATGTATGTAATTCCTTTCATATCAGGATAACAGTACAAGTAATATTAAAAGTTAGACCATAAACGTCCTACTGAGCACAATGTCTTTTGTCCTTAACTGTAAAGTTACAAGTATTGTAAAAGAATATACGATTTATAGGGGTACTTGTAGGGGTTATTCAGCTCACCATTATGACCAATTAAAAACATGTTGAAAGTTATTTCGGTGCCAGCTTTGGACTCGTGGGAAAAGTTGTTCATTTTGCATGATAGCAGGTGTGAAGGTGGAAAGGGGGATTTAAAATAGAAATAACTAGCTGCATCACCTATTTTTGTTCATTTTAGCGCGTTACGGTTGCATCCTCAGCTGTGTTGCTTCGGAGCCCGGGGTGAGCTTTCCCGCCTTTTAGGGTTCCGTACAAAAAATTAAAAAGCGGAACCCTTATAGGATCACTCGTGCGTCTGTCCGTCCATCTGTCACAACCAATTTTTTCCGAATCAACTGGACCGAATCAGGTGAAATTTGGTAGGATGGTGTAATCCTATGATCCAAACACATATGTGCAAAGTAAATAAATATTATATTAAAATAATGGTCATTTCTGGAAGAAAAATTAGGAAATTAAAAAAAATATGCTATAATTACTATGTTATATATCAAATGAAAGGGCTTGTTATAAGGATCTCAAATATATATTTTTTATTATTGTTAAATAAAAAGTTTTGATTTTATTCAAGAAAGAAGACGAAAATTGACCATTCCCGCCCCCTGATCTCCGAAAGTATTGAGCCTAAAATTTAAAAAAAAAACTTTAAAATATTGTTTATTGCTTGTAGATTACAGGAAAACCTATAAGAATTCAATCAATTGTACGGAACCCTCTCCACGCGAGTTTAACTCGTACTTGGCCGGTCTTCTCATCTTCAGATACCTATAATATGCATGTTAATCAATGGTCATCAAAGAGAGAATTAGTGCTAATTTTGGGAATATTGCGCACAACTTGTGAACGCATTTGCCAATAATGGTGGGCCAACAATAATGAAATCCATCCCGGAGACCGGTTGTTTCCGAGATACAGACCCCTGTCTAGTTTGGAGATGGCCTGTAACTGGATGGATGGAATAAAATGTAACTACTCTATGTATCTATAAATGTACGAGTTTTTGTAAATATGTCAAAATGTATATTTGGCTAAATAAAGAGTTATTATTTATTAATTATTTAGAAGAGAGAATAGGATGCCAAAGACTTTGCGAAATCTAGAAGAAATAGCCAAAACAGATAACGATTTGGCTTAAGATTTAATAATATATACCAGAATAATATGTATTTATGAGAATATAGTTTGGGATGCATTTGTAGCACGGTATGTTTATCCGTAGTCCTTTAGTCGCCTCTTACGACATTAACATGAAGAGATGGAATGGTCTTATTCTAGGAGTCGACAGCGAGCGCAGCGGTTTAACTCCCGTGACGCCCGCGCTACGCTTCTACGCTACGCGAAACATGTCGGCCAGTAGCTAATTTTCACATGGGTTACCCGTTTATTAATAATATCTGTTTCTCACTTTAGTTTTAACACATAATACATAATACTAACGTACAGAAGTCTCACTCAGCAAAGAAATTCAAAGAAATATCTACTTGTAGCTAGTGATATGGTTTAATTTAGCTCACGTCAGAACTCAGCACCTTTTCGTATAGATACCTAGACATCCATTGCAAGCCAATTTCATTCTTATTACTCTGGTCAAACGATTCGTACAACTGAATTTACCACCCGGAGGGCCGCTGCGCGCATAGTAATAATGTAAGTACATTTTCGATACCTAAACGGGCAGTGATACAGGCCTGGTTTTAACCCAAAAAATGGTCCTATTGTAGGCCGGAAGCCGTACGGCACATACGCTGGTATCACTAAACCCGCTAAATTATTAATATTACCTTCAGGTCCCTTAACCTTTGCTCTTACCTCTTACGTAGGTACGCATGTTTACATTCCGTTTCTCGTGAATATCATTCATTAACTAGTTCAGTCAAGTTTAATTGATTTACGGACATAATGGATTTTCAATTTAGTAGGCCTCAGGTCAATTCCCGAGGTTCGGATAATCACGGGTTTGGTTGGACCCATGGGTTAGATTGATGTTTACTGAACGCCTACGACTTAAACTAGTACTTCGAACTAAACTGTTAATTCGCGACCCCTTTACGGCAACCCCTTGAGCAAAATGGCTCAACTTCGAACCTCACGTCTCATTTTTTTCACCTACCTTGGATTGAGCTCTATCTATCTCTCTTGAGCGGCAATATGTAACTACGTGTCATGGAGATGCAAATCTTCTTCGTCTAAGCGTGTTCCCGGTTGCATCCTCACCTGCGCTGCTTCAGAGCCCGGGGTGCGCTTTCCTGCTTTTTCTCCTCCAAATATAACATGCGTGTCAATGGTCACCCCACCCAAGGATGCCAAAGACCTTGCAAAATGAAGAAGAAATAGCCAGAGACTTTAAATTATTTGGCTATAGTTTTACGACCGACCGCCTGCCTGACGTCAACCCTCTTTGAGAATGTATTTGTGCAAAAAGTTTTACAACCGGCCACCGCACGACGTTAACCCTTCTTTGGAATGCAATTGTAGCACGAGATGTTTGTGCTTAGTCCTTTAGACACCCCTTACGACATCCAAAGGAAGAGATGGAGTGGTCCTATTCTAACCCGGAACCACACGGGTAAATGTCATGGAGATGCAAATGTTGCGCTGGATATGCGGAATCTCGCGGAAGGACCGCGTGAGGATCACTCGCAAGCGGCAGCCTTCATGTCCGTGACATAGCAGACAAACTGCAAGAGAGTCGCCTACGCTGGAACGGTCATGACTTGTGGAAACCAGCAAGTTACGTGGGGTAACAATGTATAGCCATGCTGCCTACGCCGTAAGTGGTAGACCAAGAAATGCTGGTTTGACATCGTCAGGGATGATATACTTGCCAAATGGTCTTACAACTAAGGATGCTCAAGACTGTGCTAAGTGGAGAAGAAGCCGGAAAGCAGACCCCAGCATTACAGCTGATGATTCAACTGGGAATAAGCTGAGATGAGAGAGCAATTTGATTGAGCTGTAATCAAATAAGCTAGTTAAACAAATGATGAACAGTCCAAATTTACTTTAACGTATCATTTTAAGAATGTACCAGGTGCTTCTTTTCCCGCACAGATCGTAGAAAACGATCGAGAAACGGGCGAAAATGCAAATCATGTTATTAGGCGATGCGGCTAGCAACTCCTCACTATTTCAATTTCTTTTTCCACCTTCACGCCCACCATCACGCGAAAAGTAGCCTTTGAGTCTTCCGGCACTGGACTCTATCTGCTTAGAGCCGTACGACACAAAGGCTCTGTCTGCCCCATTACAATACAATACAATACCCTTTATTGCACAAAATAAAAATACAGGACATATTTATCTTAATAAACCGGCCAAGTGCGAGTTAAACTCGCGTGGAGAGGGTTCCGTACAATTGATTGAATTCTTATAGGTTTTCCTGTAATCTACAAGCAATGAACTATATTTTTTCCCAAATTTTAGGCTCAGTAGTTTCGGAAATCAGAGGGGGGAATGGTCAATTTTCGTCTTCTTTCATGAATAAAATCAAAACTATTTATTTTATAATTATAAGAAAAATATATTTGAGATGCTCATAACAAGCCCTTTCATTTGATATATAACATACTTTTTTTTCAATTTCCTAATTTATCCCCCGAAAATGACCCTTATTTAAGGTGAAGAGGTAAGCAAATGGCCTTGAAGTGTGAAATAAATTGTTAACTCGTAAATATGGTGATAATTTCCATATTGCTCTTCGTCATGCACTAGATATTCTTTTAAATTATTTTATGAACTGCCGTTGAAACTATTATTGGTGATCCGTCTAGCTTAAAAACTTGCCGTGGCCACTTTTGGCGGAGGCAAGTTTGAAAGCTAGAAGGACTAATGTAAATACTTTCAACGGTGGTTCATATAATAATTTAAAGGGCTATCTAGTGCATGACGAAGAGCAATATGGAAATATGTATATATATATATCACCATATTTACAAGGTAACAATTTATTTCAAGCTTCAAGGCCATTTGCTTATCCCTCCACCTTAAGGGTTCCGTTTTTAAATTTTTTGTACGGAACCCTAAAAACAAGAAAATGCGCAAAAGGCTGCCTTATCGCTAAGCAATTTCTTCCAGGCAACCTCGCTCAAATAGAAAAAGTGATATATAAGTGAAGTGATACCGATATAGACGTGATAATATGTAAGTATTTATGTACCTATCTCAAAACATTGTTTTTAGTTTTGAAATTTCTGATTTTCAAAATTATATAAGTTTTAGATAAATACTTAGTGTTTTGGTATCTGAACAAAATTTTATAAAATGTTTACCATTATTATTAATTTTATACATAATTTTCAATTTGCAATAATATTCTTTGCACCCGTTAAAACAAATGAAAATGTAGGGGTAGCTTATACTCAGAAAGGGCACAAATCACAATTAAATGAGATAAATAAACAGACGATAACCGTTTCATTAATCCCGGACGGCAGTTTAGGATCGTTTACACGTAACGTAAAAAAAGAAATGATTAATGTCCTGAGATTACAAAATTTATTTTATTCAAGTGATTAAATGTACATAAACTAGTCAATTAAAATAAATTTATTAATTAGAAATCAACAAATTTATTTTAATTCATTTATAAAAACATAAACAACATTAAATAATGAAATAAGAAATGGTGAAAAAATACCACTCTAAGGTCGCGGGTTCAAGTCCTGCTCATTATTTAATTTGAGTACTTTAGTACTGAATCTTGAATGCCTAAAAAAAACCTATAAAAATATTAAATAACAGTATTATAGTATTATAACGATACTATTTCATTATTTTTTTTCATCAGGTCTTTTTTAGTCTCCACTGCACGACCCTCTCTGTACTACCACAGCCATATATTAGCCAGAGCAGTCAGAGGATTTGGCCTACACTCTCCACGTTGGCCCGATGGGTTGGAGAGGTCTCTATACTAATGGAAAATAATTAAATTACAAGCTAACCACTAAAATGATTTTTTTGGTTAAAAGTAAAGTGAGACATGGGCATAAATAATATGCGATAACAGATGACTCGCGAAGAGAGTCATCAGTGCGACTCAGACGATATCGTGCGCGCGTCTCAAGTCACATTCGCCCTGAGGAAGACCTCCTCTACGTGAGTAGCCCGTTTATTGCATATTTATTACTTAATTGAAGACTTATATTAATAAAAAAATTAATTAAAAGTATATTTTTATTTTCTATTGCACAAATCAATTTCATTCTTAGTAAAATTTTGTCTACGCATTTTCTACACTACTAAGGAGTGTCATGCAAATTATTAATATTACATAAGGCAAAACGTTTTGTATGATATTTATAGTTATTTAACGAACGCTAGTGCGCGCTTTTAGTCATAAAAAGTATATGCCAATATCATAGTTTACCTCCTTTTTAGGTGAAAACTTCTTTAGGCGCGTTGGGCATTTTTTGAGATGGGAAAAAACCATTGAACTCGCGACACTGTTACCTACCGGTACCACCTTGTTCAAGTTTTCACTCTATCGGCACTCCCGGAGGGTCAGTTTTTTTTAATAAATTGTTTATTAAGAAAAAAGAAACAAATACAATTGAAATTAAACTTTTACCTTCCTAAATTAAATTTACATTTTAGTTACCTACAAATACCGTCAAGCACATGAATTGCCAGACAGAAAATTCAAAGCTTATGTAAAGAAAGTACTTTGTGAGAAGGCTTATTATAGGACCGATGACTATCTTAAAGACAAAAAGGTCTGGCTTGAGCTTGGCGCGGGTCCCTCTTAAAGGTTTGTATACTTAGACATGTCATAATTTAGGTACATTGGTACATACTAAATTTACAAATTGACATTATTTTAAATTTCGTAATTCTTATAATTCAATTTAATTATGACATAACAAACAATGTAATCTCAGTCCATCCATATAACTAATTTTAAATTTTTAGTTTGTTAGTTGACGTCTTTGGAGAAAACGTGCAGTGCAGTTTGTTGCCGCTTCTTCTGCACTTGCGCCTAGGAAGCGGCGTAAACTTAGCTGTAAGTAACGATTTGACGTCAACATTTGTGCAAAACAAAACAAAGTGACTATCATTAAGAGATATTATAAATATCCTATGATAATAAAGATATTTTTGAATTTGAATTTGTATTGAATTGAATTGCCTAATTCGTTATCGTCGCGTCCCGCACAGTGTAAACGCCCTTTATCTGCGTGTCGTCCCATCATCGCTGATCTTAAGTGATATGTTGACTTTTATTACATTTGCTTATTAGGGTCCGACGTATAGCCTAAATGATGGAGAATAACACAAATTAAAGATATAAGCCATGTGGTGACGTCAGAGTAGAAATAATTGTTACCACCCCTTTCGTCTCCTACGGGTTTAGTAAGAGGCGACTAAGGGAGGTATAAGTAATAGAGAAGAGGCAGCATCGTCTGTGTAACGATGCTGCATGCTGCATCATGTTCCAAACCTCATTTCTTTATCTCATCCTGTCCAATTTTCATTCTTCATTTCAAATTTCGTTTCATTTCATTTTCAAATCATTTACACACCTTCCTTCATTTGTGACTCATTCCACCATTCTCTCTTACCCTAGAATAACCTTTTACTCAGGATTACTTGTATATCTTAGTTGTGGTAGAGCCACGCTACCGGCATAACAATGTTTTGCTAGTAGCATAAATGGGCTGGCTCGTCCGGGGAAGTACCACACTCTCACAGAAAATCAACGTCTGAGTAGTAGCTCCACCACTACTATGCTTCGTTCGGTGAGTGAGAGAGGAGCCCCGTCTCCCCCCTCTGGGGAGTACCCTACAAGGCCGGTTACACTCTTGTTACACTCCTGGTGTTGCAATTGTCCATGGGCAGCGGAGATTACTTACCATCAGGTGACCCGCTTGCTCGTTAGCCATCCTATAACATAAAAAAAAAATCTGCTATATTAATATAACTTTTTAAAAAAATTTTGATATCAAAGTGTTATAAAGTATCAGTACAATTATCTGTGTTAAGTTTCTCTATTCTCTACTCCAACTATCTTCCCTTATATGTGGGCTCGCCTAGAGTGCCGGGACAGGTCGAGGTCCCACATCTGTACAAAGAATTTATGCCATTTACTGCGATCACCATACCTGCCTTGCTTAGTGATTATTAGCAAATCCTCCCTTTATTGGGAACCTTTATTGCTGGACAAAAAAGCTGGACTAAAGTCCAGCAGTAGACTGTAAAACCAGTAGGCTGTAAATGTATGTGAGTTATCTAAATAAATAAAAAGATATAGATGCTTTAATGGGTTGCAAGACACGCCACAATTGGCAGTTGTTCTGTTGCCATTCAAGAAAAAATACCTATTTTGTAAAATATCCCCAGATTTGCAGTTATTCTATTGATCAACATCAACAACCTGAGAAGCAGCAGAGCAGGATATTGACATCGTTGTGTTTTTTTTTCATTAATCCAAGATGGCCGCCGATTCTCAACTGCATGCGATTTGACTGAAACTCGATATCCAGGGTTTTTATAGGTCGCGGAATCCGAATCTAAACTTTTTAAAATCCAAGATGGCGCCTGGAAAAAAAATTTTAAACTTCTCGTCATTTAATTAATATTTAAGTTAAGTGTTCTTAAAGCTTTCGATGTTGCAGTAAGTAACTTCGTTTTCACCAGGTGTACCACGATACCCATTTCCTTGTTTATATGACAAATAGCCCGAGACTTCCATGCAAATTACAATAGGTATTGTTTAGGTGAAAAAAAAGCTCAGGTTTCCCAGGGGAAATTGGAAAATTGCCTTCTGTCATGGGTCTTGGGTGTTTAGTGAGAATCCCAAAATACAAGTTCAAAACTTACTTTTGGTCTAGCTCAATGCGTGTGTTACTAAGGTATCTATTTATTTTTTTATTTTGTGTATTAAAGTTTGGCTCTGGTAGTACAGAGAGAGTCGTGCTCCTGCAGTGGAGACTAAAAAAGACCTTTTATTGCTTTATCATCATCATAGTTTATAAAAACAAGATTTTTTAGTACAAATCAGCGCTCAGACAGACGGATTTTGTATGGGAGGACGAAAAATTTTTTTCGATTTTTAATAACTTTTTTGTAGAAAGTAGTTCAATATCATTGACTGAACTTGCTCCAAAAATTTGGACAGTGTTTAAAAAGGCACCCTATATAATAGTACAAACGATATAAAATTGAAGCACATAAGTGGCTTATCCTTTTGATGATTTTGTATTTTGTAATCATAGTATTTATTTTACTGATGAAAACTTAATTTACATACATGAGTAATATCACTTCTAATCACCTAGGTTTCCTACGTTTTGTAGAGAGGGCTATATATAGGAAACAGGCCCCACTTAGTACACTAGATATCCACTAAATGAAAGGAAACACATGAGACTTTCGGTTAGGTATTAACCTAACCGAAATATAATAGTAACAGTCATACAAATCGACTGTTTTTTACACAGGAGGAGAAACAGCTGGTGCTTCTTTGCTATAGGGCCGCAAGGTAGAAGAATTTCATGTAATACAATTTACGGAAGATAAATATAGGGTCTAACAAAATATACTGAAACCTACGAATAATAAATTCTCTAGAATTGTAACGCTCCTACATTCACCGCTTCGATTCTGATTCTATTTACGCAAACAAACTAACAGTAATAACAACGCAACACTCAAACCCACACAGAAAAATATGCATGCGATTGGTCGCGACAAGGTCACGCTTCGTCGTCGGGTGGGGGCGGTCACCGCAACGAAACAAAATACCATCCACACCACCTGGATAGTTGGCAATCAACCACCGTACGTTTTAAAAGGAACTTCCTGCCACGAACGACCGAACTGTGGAATCAACTTCCTGCAGCGGTGTTCCCGAACCGATACGACATTGAAACCTTCAAAAAACGAGTCTATATCTTCCTGAAAGGCCGGTAACGCTCTTGTTACACCCCTGGTGTTGCAGTTGTCCATGGACAGTGGTGATCACTTACCATCAGGTGACCCGCTTGTTCGTTTGCCGCCCTATAACATAAAAAATAAAATAAAACGAGCGGTGAGGTACAACGCGTGTACATTTTGCATAACACTTTCCACAGATGTCAAGGATGGATTATTAAAATGATTATGAAAGGTGATTCCTGTGTTTTTCATGTCTGTATGGCTTCTACACTACTTCACAGCACATGACGGCATTTTTAATGAATCAATTATCGCAAAAACACAGCAATATTCTCAAAGGAAACTTTTTGCGACGCAACCGCACGACTCGAGTGTCACAGTGAACTGTCGCGCCGCGCGGTTCATATTTTAAGCCCCGCCCGCCCCGGTACATATCGCGTGCAATGATTTTTCGGGATTAGTTACGCTTCTAGTAAAACTATTTTAAGACTGAACTCAGTCCATGATACTGAACAATTTTCCCCAAGGAATATATATCAAAATGTAAAAAATATTTTTTGGCCTCCTCAAATTGACCGATTTATTTTTCATATTTCGATATATGTTCTATCATGGATCAAACTACCCTTAAAATAGTTTTAGTATATTTTGTTATACGTTATACTTATAAAGGTATCGCATATAAACTCCGGTAAACCACGTTACGTAGCAACAAGTTGCACAAACTCCATCTTTGCATTTAGATTAGATTCTGTGTTTTAAATCGGTTTCCGAACTAAATGCGATACGAAAGTGGAGGTAACGCACGTAGGGGATATTTTAAATTGACTGAACTTGAGGAGGGGAGAAACTTTGTATTTTCAATTTGTACATTCTGTCAAAAAAGTACCGGGAATCATTGACATAGACAACGTAGAACAGCTATATCAAACACTAGCAGTCCACCCCGGCTTCGCCCGTGGTACACACATAGCCTATGTCACTCGGGGATAGTGTAGCTTTCCAACGGTGAAAGAATTTTTTAAATCGGCCCAGTACTTTTTGAGCCTATTCATTACAAACATACAAACATACAAAAATAGGTACAAATCTTTCCTCTTTATAATATTAGTGTAGATTGGCCACTGTTCTATTTTTGAATATAAATATTAAAGCGTAAATTTTGTCATACTTATTTAATTTAGGACGTGGTGGAAAGTCTGGTAGGACGGGCTTACCCAAAAAATACCACATAGGTTCAATAACGGCTCTGTGTCATGGCGAATCAATGCCGCCATTAAATAGGCATTCTTCTGTCACTAGGCAGCAGTGGACTGTATTGGCAGAAGGCCGATGATGCGGGATCTGGAAGGGTTTCTGTCAAGCCAAGCACTGCGGCACAGAAGGCAAATAGGTAAAACCACCGTACTACATTCCCTAAAAAAGGAGTAACAAATGAAGCATTCCTCTGTCACTAGGCAGCAGTGGACTGTATTGGCAGAATGCCGATGATGCGGGATCTGGAAGGGTTTCTGTCAAGCCAAGCACTGCGGCACGGAAAGCAAATAGGTAAAACCATCGTACTATATGTATACGTATAAGAGCTAGCAAGAGACTAAGTCAAGTTTATGAAGATAGCTACAATTGAACGGGAGAAAATATTGATCACGCGTCAACTCGTGAACGGGTGCCGCCAGTAGGGACTGGTCAGCACGGACTACTCAGTGTTACTTATTTCTGTAAATTGGATTTTGCACTCGTTCGCAAGCTTTACATGTTATATTGCGATAACATTGTATTACGCATAATATATTTGTAAACTGACAAAGCCGTTCCGGCGCGTAGGCGACCAATACTGTGTAAATGAGTTTCTTTCGGCGTTTCTTCTCAGCAGTGGTCTTTGCGAAACGCTAGTATCGGTAGCTTTTACACTAAAAATAATTAAAAATAATGACTTTCAATAAGTGATATATTTATCCTACATTGAATAAAAAAAATTGACTTTGACTTTGATATTAGGTGCCTTCTCTAGTTTTACTTAATAGCTCTTTGTACGATACGTAAGTGGAGGTAATGCACGTAGGTGATATTTTAAATTGACTGAACGGGACGAAACTTTGTATTTGCAATTTGTACATTATTTCAAAGGAGTACCGGAAAGAGTTAAATTTATTTCTAATTCCAAATTCAATCAAATAATTCTGTTTTGTCTCTAAGTTGGCACTACTGTTTTCTATATTGGCGCGAAGTTTTAGCGTCATCTGTCATTTAGTTTACAGCGTTTCGACGCATACTGCCATAAACGCAAATGAACTGATACTCAGATGACCATATAGTGCTCGTTTTTTTTAGTTCATCTAAAGGATGTTTTGGCGATTTTTATAATGGACACGAACTATAAGTTTGTCTTAGTTTTTTTAGTATGCACCTAAGTACCTACATAGGTATATCCCAGATTTAATTTTACTCTTTACTCTAGGTACTCGATTAAATTTAATTTCAATCATCCAACAAAAACTATTAAATTAGAAAGTACCAGCTGGTACTCTTTCTGCGTGAATCGTAAAAGCCGATCGAGGGAGTGGGCAAAAATTCGAATAAATGTTAATAGGCGTAAGGCTAGCAACCCATCACTATTTTAACTCCTTTTTCTGTCTTTCCTTACGCCACAGACAGAGCTTACGCTGTTAGTGGTTTTTGGGTCTCCCGAACTTGGCCCTGTCTGCTTAGGGTTGGAACACATCTGTCAGCACGGAACCGCATTTTCCAATGCTGCTATCCTTTTTGAATAGAAAATATTCTATTCTGCTATGTCGGTCTTTTTAAATCTATAAAGCAATGACGTAGGCTGCTGTTCCGCCCACTCAGATACAATCTGTGACGACGGTACTCGTAAAAGGTTAGCTCAGGCTTACGAGTATCACCGTAAATCTTAAATTTATCCCCACGCCCCTAAAAGAGTGGTGGTTATTTTCGAAATTTAAATAAGCGGTCTGTTATTTTCAACATAGGCACATATTACATACATCCTTTCACTCTCTATTGTTTTCAGTGTACATACATACTACTGGTGTTGTTAAATGTTTGATGATCATTCAAATTAGCACAAGCTTATTTAACATACTTAAATTAACCCTTAAATTTATCTTATGAACAACCGTCGAACATATTTTATTTTTGTAGCTTTATTTTGTGTTTCTGCCTAAACTTTTGGCGGAAAACTATTTAAAACCTCTGTGATAAGCAAAGTACAAATTTACTTTGAAGTCTTGTGCGTAAACTTAGCTCAACTAACAGCGCGCATGTATTTTAAAAAATCTTTAATATACCAAGTCTCACTCACTCAAGCTAAAGTCCATCAAGCTGTCTAAGCTGCAAGGCATTCCAAAGAAATATAAGAACATACATACTCTTGAAAAACCCCTCCCTCAGGCGCAGTCGGGTAAAGATGACCTTATATTTTCCATGTAAGCTACATTTCAAAGAAACGAATATCTTCTGCCCACGCAGACTGTGACTAAGAGGCGAGTCGAGGACTTAGCGCTAACTTATCGTCACACCATATTGCTGTCATACACTTATATCGACTCTACATAATTTACAAATTGACATATCAGTCAGTCGTGTGGTTTCGAGTTATAATAGGACCACTCCATCTGTTCCAGTGGATGTCGTAAAGGCGACTATTCGATTAAGCACAAACATCTCGTGCTACAATTTCAATTCAATTGTTTTTATTCGGATGACTATGATCCATGATTCGTTAGTATTACAGTAACTTAAATTTAATTCCCAAGGATAACGTTGGGACGTGGCCTGTTGTAAAACTTTTCGCCCAAATACATTCCCGAGGGTTGACGTCAGGCAGGCGGCCGGTCGTAAAACTATAGGCAAATCTTTAAACTTTTCTGGTTATTTCTTCTCCAACGCAAGGTCTTTGTCATCCTTTGGTGACCATCGACATGCATGTAATATTTGGAGAAGAAAAAGCGGGAAAGCGCACCCCGGGCTCCGAAGCTTCACAGCTGATGATGCAACCAGGAACGCGCTTGGATGAAGAATAAGCAAGCATAACAATATAACAATAAGCATTGATGAACGCAGCTGGTCCACGGTTAGGGAGCGCGCGTTGCTCTTTGTAGGTACCCGTTTTAATTTCACCGGCAGCCGCAGCGTAAAACCACCTTCTAGGTGGTCAGACGACCTAATTTAAATGCATCATTATACACAATCTTTAGTCTTCATTAGACTTACTTTGGGGCTAGCTCAATCAGACTGATTTGTCCTTATTATTTATTTACTTTTCTCCCAAACCAGAATGGAGTTAAGGAGAGCATTCCAAAGTCGTACAGCTGTCACGGAGAAAGTTATCGGAAAAAACTGTACGGTGGGAGGGAGTAACTAGGGTAAGTGTATTTGAAGAACGCAGGTGTACATAGATACGTATGTACTTACTAGCTTACTAAGGAGTTCTAGCAACCCCTTAGGGGATGAATTTTCAAAAATCCCTTCTTGGTGCACACCTACGACATTCAAGAAACGTTTTCATGCTTTTAGACCCTGCGGTTTCGGCTGTGCGTTGATCGATCAGTCACTATCTATCTATGTCAGTCAGGCAGTTTCTTTTTTTATATATACAGGATCTAACAAAATATACTGAAACAATTTTAAGCGTGGATTCAGTCCATGGTACTGAACAACTTTCCCCAAGGGACATATATCGAAATATGAAAAATAATTTTTTGCCTCCCATATAAGTTGACTGATCAGCTGATCCGAGTTTGTATGAAAAGCCAAAAAATATTTTTCATATTTCGATATATGTTTCTTGGGGAAAGTTATTCAGTATCATGGACTGAATTCACCTTTGAAATAGTTTCACTATATTTGGTTAGACGTTATATATATATATATATATATATATATAGATATCTGTATTAAACCTTATCCTCAATACAAACACAAGATATATCCGGCAGGCTATCCGGAAGGTAGACCAAATCCAGCCCACTTTCGTAATGGGTGTCTTTGATGTTGAAATATTAATTAACTGTGACTGACCAGTGACTTAATACCCTATGGACAAGTCGTGGTTATTGTCTCGTGATTTCTGGACTAGACCTCGAATAAGAACACACCGTCTTTCCTGTGGATGTCGTAAAATGCGACTAAAGCATTAAGCACAAACATCTCAAAATATTCCTAAGAAGGACAGTTACGTCGATTTCTGCACAAATGTATGAAATAAAGGGGACAATTATTATTATTATTATTCTTTTTTGTCCTTTATTCTATCTCTCTTATCTTCATTTGTGTACTGTGGTATTTCTTTTTGGCAATAAAGTAATTCTATTCTATTCTATTTCGGCATGGACGAACAAGGGGACTTACAGCCTTCATACTTGAAGCGTATTTCGATTTTTAGTTATATGTTGTAGCTAGATGGAGCTACTAATTCGAAAAAAGGTAGTTTCGTAGTGGTGCCGCTTAAGTTCGAAAGGATGGTGGTATAAGCGATAATTTTCTGCGCCATCTCTGATTTTTCGTGGATACTGTCAGCCTAAGTACCCAGCATCCATTGTATGACCAGCGCCAGCAGGCAAGATACTAGTGACATCTATAAATAATACCGAATTTTAGCTTTCTAGCAGAGTATGCTTTTTGTATGGGATTGTCAGTTCTCTATAGTATTTGTTCGTAAATGATTTTGGTGGGCTAACGACAGAGGGATCGCCGTGGCCACATACTGGTCACAGATGATTTGAAATTGAAGCTACAGTGAAACCATTTCGATTGACATTCGAAAAACAATGATCTCGGTTATTTCTCGATACGCATATTATCTTTTCAGAAGAAAATACAGAGTAGCACACCTCGGGCTCCAAAGCAGCCCAGCTGGGGATAATACCAGCAATGCGCTAAGTGTGCGCTGTGCGCGCTCTCGAATGTAGAGGTGAGGCTAATTAAAAAATATGTTAAAGCTGATTAATGAACGCATAAACTTAGTGTAGTGCACTCGTTTAAAGTCAAAGTCAAAGTAATTATTTTTTTATTCAATGTAGGCCAAATATACTTATTGAAGGTCATTATTGCACGCCTCATTAGCGAAGCGCATATGAGGTAGTGCTCTACTCTCGCCTTACAAAAATCAAGTGATTTTTTTAACTAAATGTGTCTATTTATTTTCTATCGCACTTGTACAATAATATTTACACATAAATGTCAAGTAAAAACACTAGTTTCAACACTTATGATATTTTTAAAAGACATTTTGCTTTTTAAATAAATAAAAACAATGTTTAATAAAATCATTTTGTGGAAGTCCGTGTGTCGGGACGTATGGAAACTGGCGTGGTCACGATAACTCCCGAAAAACTTATCTGATCAAGTCCATTTTTTTTATACGCTTCAGTATTATCCAAAACTAAGTCCTTTCGAAGATCACTGTCTAATTCAATGTAGTTTAATTATAATTAGCAATAAACTGAAATCCACCTATCGTTGGTATATCTAAATCTATGTAAATAAGGTTCGTTGACATTGACAATTTTTTTTACGGCGTTTAGCATCTGCCTTTTAGCCATTCTTAATTTCCATTCTTTTTCTGGATACAATATTAATCTTTTCATTTTTCTTTTCTTCTTGACATTGACAATACATGCGCAGTACCTTTCTTTTCTGTGTGGCAATGGCGCGAAGATTTAAAAGTATTTTTTTTATTTTGTTCATAATACACCGATAAATATGCAATATTCAAGTTCTGTTTTTTTTTTGTGAAAATTGAGTGACCGCTATGAGGCGTGCACTTTTGGATTTTCCAAACTTATTTTAAATTATTTTTAGTGCAAAAGCTACATACCACTACTGGGAAGCTTACTACGAAAGAAACCCAGTTCAGTATAGGTCGCCCTACCCAGCCTGATAGGCTTTATTGCTTTACAGATTTACACTCATTCTTATCATATATTTACTTTATAGTTCTTCCTTCTTATCTTTATAGTTAACATTATGCGTTTTAAAAAAATTGCTACTAACTAATCTATTCTCTTCTAATAACATAGAATCAAGAATCAAATATTTATTCAGTATTTAGGTTTGCAGGCACTTTACCCGTCAATAATTTTAGTGTTTATTTATTTATATTTTAAAGCTACCGATACTAGCGTTTCGCAACGACCACTGCTGAGAAGAAACGCCGAAAGAAACTCACGTTCTTTTCGAATCGGTCTTTATCGATCTATATTTTTTTTAGTTCGGCTGTATCTGGTCTATATTTATATTAGTCAATGGCGTCGGCTAGCCCATTGTCGAACCACATGTGGGCCGCCATTGAAACTGTTCCCATTGATCCATTTGTATGGATTTCATTAAAAGAATGACTCATAGGCATTGTAAACCTTTTATTTCAGGTGAGGTCTACATCGATTTCAAATATTCGATTACTTTTGTGTAGACAAACTTAAAATTGTTAAATATTTTGGTTGTTTTGTTTTTTGTGTGTACATAAGTGGCCAACAAATGCGTCTGATTTTTTAGGCTGTCTAAAGGCATCTTACATAGCTTGATGACTATGTAATGATGGCAGCCGAAACCAATGGCTTTACGGGCCTACGTCATCTAGCGTTTGTCCTTATCTACCTACCCTTACCTTATATACCTATCGTAGGACAGGTTCTGGTCTACCCTTTAGGTTGCTGAGGTTAGAGGATATGATATAGGATAGAATATAGGATATTTGCAGGCTTGAATCACCTGATTATCGGAAAAGAAAGATGATTTCGTGCTTCGGAAGGCACGTAAACCTGTTGGTCCCGAACGCCAACTAGCGTTTGTACCTACCCTAGGATTGATTCTGGTTTACCCTTAGGGTTGCGGAGGTCAGACGGCAGTTGCCCTGTGTAAAAACCAGTAACCTCGTCAAATCACCTGGTTAGGTAGCGGACCCCGGGCTCTGAAGCGTTACCGCTGAAGATCCAACCAGGAATACGCTCGGATGATGTAAAAAAAAAATGGTTCAAGATGTGATCTGCTTTCGTCATTGTTATAGGCAGTAAATATAGCTAAAGCTTCAATAAAAACAATATTAAGTCAAAGACAAAGACCCTTTTCAATCCCCAATCAATAATTTCCACTTAATTTCACGTCTTCTTAATTAAATTGTCGTTGTTTTTGTTTTTAATTTTTTTTTACCATCGTTGCCCATAAAGAGTGATTTTATTATAAGTACAGGAGCTTAACTCAATAAAATAACACGAGAGCCGTCCGATAGTGTAGTCTTGACATTTTTAGGGTTACGTACCCGAAGGGTGCACACGGGACGCTATTACTGAGACTCCGCTGTCTGTCCGTCTGTCACAGGGCTCTATCTCTTGAACCGTTATAGCTAGACACCTGAAATTTTCACCGATTATGTATTACTGTGGCCGCTATAACAACAAATACTAAAAATAAAAAAAAGTTGAAAATTAAAGGGGTCGTCATACAAAATCGTGTTTTTTCAGCGTTTTTAACTCGTTCTGTCACAGGGCTCTACCTCTTGAACCATAATAGCTAGACACCTTAAATTTTCACCGATTATGTATTACTATGACCACTATAACAACAAATACTAAAAATAAGATAAAGTTTATAATTAAAGGGGGTCGTCATACAAGAAACGTGTTTCTTCAGCGTTTTAAAACATTGTACGGTGGTATGGAACCCTTCATGTTCGAGTCCGATTCGCTCTTGCCCGTTCATTTATTTATTTATTTTCAAGGGGAGTCAACAGCTGTTACCATCGTTACTTAGAGCTAAGTTTAGTGCCGCTTCCAAGGCGCAAGTGCAGAAGAAGCGGCAACAAACTGCACTGCAGCATTATCTCCAGGGACATCTCCTTACATGCATTCTTACGAGTACATCTTAAGTTTAGATATGTGGATTGAGAATACATTGTTTGTTATGATGTCATAATTTAAATTAAATTATTAGAATCAAGCATTGCAATAAGACGAGGGGGACATAGATTGTTTTGTTTACCAATCTATTAGATAATCGATAACCGAATAATATAATTTATTTAAGTAATATTAACACGCTTTAAGACACCTAAATCAGCAATTAATAGAAGCAAGCTAACAAAAAAGTATACAAAAAAAAAATTATTTGTATTCCAGTGATGTTTCTTTTAATGACAGCTAACGAATGAATAATAAACAATACAAGAATAAGATCTATAAAGCTTCAAGACTTCATTAATTGAAAGCCTAGTCATAAACTTTACGTGACAAATGATGTTAAACCTTCTAGAATACTGTATTATTTTAATTTAATTAAGTAGATTATACATCCAGCAAATTATACGTCGATTAGGAGATGTTTACTTTTAAGTCGATATGACATTAAATTATTAATTCCATCAGTTTTGTAACCATACGGAATCTTCCGTTACCATGGCAAGCTTCCTGATGGTCTGACGCTGGTTCCATGAAATCAGGGCAGGTGTCTGGCAACTGGCAAAAGCTGGCAGCTAATTCGCTCAGCGTATAGGTATAGTATAGGTACGGTGACAAGCAGCATCGTCACATACTTACTTATTACTACTTACATTACGTTAATAAAAATAAATAATTTAACTTTGACATAAGTGAGTTAACTATTGGTAAGTAAAAAATAAAATAGATGGGGACAAATCGCACTGATTGCTTGCTCTAAATTAAGTTAACTAAAACTCAACGATATTATATTGAATAATTAAAACATATACAGATAAACAGCTAAGATCCAGGATAATTTTAAGAAGGCCATTTTCCAACTTGCCTTGGCTGGGGATCGCCCGAACGCCCTGACAAAGCTCTTCTGGCGCGTAGGCGACCAATACTGTGTCAATGAGTTTCTTTCGGCGTTTCTTCTCAGCAGTGGTCGTTGCGAAACGCTAGTATCGGTAGCTTTTGAACAAAAAATAATAATCTACATCTACACTAATATTATAAAGAGGAAAGATTTGTACCTATTTTTGTATGTTTGTAATGAATAGGCTCAAAAAGTACTGGGCCGATTTAAAAAATTCTTTCACCGTTGGAAAGCTACACTATTCCCGAGTGACATAGGCTATGTGTGTACCACGGGCGAATCCGGGGTGGACTGCTAGTTTAAATATAAATAAACATTACACGTAATGTACACTATAATTATTGACGTGTAAAAGTGCCAAAGGCCTAATTACTGAATAAATATTTAATTTAGATTTAAATTTATAAGTATAATATTTAGGCATACAGTTACATATTAAAAACTTAATAAATTCAAAATACTTCTTTGTCATACCATAACTAACGAAATTGATTTTATAAAAATAAATGGTTAAATTACCAGCAGTTTTTGACGTATATCACTTACAGTGCTGCTTTGCTTCCTAAACGCAAGTGCAGAAGAAGCGAAAAAATACTGACAAAGAACGGAATAAAATAAACGGGCAAGTGCGAGTCGGACTCGTACATGAAGGGTTCCGTACCACCGTACAATGTTTTAAAACGCTGAAGAAACACGTTTCTTGTATGACGACCCCCTTAAAGTTTTAACTTTATCTTATTTTAGTATTTGTTGTTATAGTGGTCATAGTAATACAAAATCTTTGAAAATTTCAAGTATCTAGTTATTGTCATTATAAAGATCTAGTTAAAAACGCTGAAAAAACACATTTTTTGTATGACAACCTCTAATTTTCAACTTTTTTTTATTTTTAGTATTTATTGCTATAGCGGCTATAGTAATATAACGGAACCCTAAAAATGCTTTTCAAGATTTACGTTTATTTTTTAAATAAGTAATCTAAAGACTAAACCGTAAAATGTTTTAAGATCACAATCCATATGAAAAAAAAGAAGTCAGTTAAAAAATAAAATTACTTAGCAATGCCATGTCACTATGTGTATCAACACACTTAACTTTCTCGCATAACTAGCTTCCATGCTAGCATCCTCTTTCCAAAAAAAAATCATAGAAATGCTGCCCACACGTCATGGTACAACTTAAAAAGTTTTGCAACGCGGAGGTTGAATGCCAACTCAAGCCCCGCCCGCCCTACACCGGCTTATAAGGCAGGGCGGCTGCAGCCCGCCCACAGTACGACCGCGGCGCTCGGCACAGGGCGCGTCTGTGTATAACCGCCCTAACTACTTCCGAAAAACTATCAGGTAAGTCGAAAAAAATTTTTGATGAAATAAGAAATTTGTGACTTTATTTTAAGTATTTTTTTCGGGTTTTGTGAAAAGTTTTGATTAGTTGTAAAAGTTGATGAAACTTTTTTCATGTTAACAACATTGATTTTAATTATAAAAAAAAATAGAAAATAATTAACGGATTTTCGTGGGAAGAATTTTTTTTTTTTACTTTTAAGCAAAATAAAAATGTTATATTCAAAGTAAATTTTTAATATTTTTTAAAGTGTTTTAAAATTAATCTAAATTATTTTTATGGCAAGAAATATTTATTTTACTTTAAGCAAAATAAAAATAGTATTCTATTGCTTATTTTTTTTAAGTGTTTTAATATTATTTGGAACTTTTTTTTATCATAACAACAAATAACATCAAGTTTTATATTTTAAAAATGATAAAATTTACTTTGTAAAATACATTAAAATACGTAGTCTGTTATTTTAAACTTTTTTGTTATTTGTTTTCATTTAAAACTTTTCCGTGTCATCGTTTAACTTGACAAGAAATAATAAATAAATAAATAAGGACAAATCACATTGAAGATAAACTTAGGATAGCTGAAAAAAATCTTCAATTTATTTTTTAAAAGCCATTTAGGCTGCAAAGCACACCAAAAAAACATACCAAGTACTTTTAAAACACAATACTACTTCTACCGCAGTCGGATAAAAAGGAGTTAATCTAGGCTGCAAATCACCCCATAAAATACACACATACACCACTTCGCCTACTGAAAACGCACCGTATGTGTTTTCATTTTCGCAAAAACACACACGTGTCAAAAAACACAGCCCTACTTCTGGCGCAGTCTGGTAAAAAGAAGAGTCCTAGGACAAAGTTGTTCAGCAAATTTGTAGATGTGTGTTAGCTAAGTGGTGACTCTATTATTTCTTTTATACTACGAAAATAGGGACTGAGTCATACATTATACTACACTATCACGTCTTTATACTTAATGGGACAGACAGAGCATTTTAGGTCTTGCTCTAAGCAGACAGAGCTTAAGGCTGAAAGACCCAAAGGCCAGTTTTAGCGTATTGGTGAACGAGGTGGAAAAAGGAACCAAAACAGTCTGTGACGGATTCATTCCCTCGATTGGCTTTAATGATCTGCGCGGGAAGAGAAGCAGCTACATTTAAGTTTTTTCTTTTCTTCTAGACCAGCATGGAAGAGCTGAGTCAGAAAAGTATGAAGTTAGGGTTGGATCTCATCTCTACACGGAACAGTTATGCTGCTATTCTTTTCTGTCGCTCAGAACAGAGCGAGAGAAAGCGACGGAACGCTGCAGCACGGCCGGTACTGAAGCGTTCCGTCGCACCCTCTCGCTCTAGCAAATGACGCTTCTGAGCGTCAGAAAACGATATCTATCTATCTATTCTTTCCGTGGCTTCTTCACTTTGTAAATATCTTCTTGAGTGACTATTAACACACATGTCATCCTTGGATAAAAAAAAGATGGAAAGTGCACTTCTGACCCTGAAACAGGAAAGATAAGGGTGCAACCAGGAATGCGCTAAGTCAAAAAGAAAAATTACCATCAGGTGACACAGCTAGAATTTTACTGTGTAAAATGAAATCGTAATTTTCTATCTAAAAAAAGCTAATCTGACTAATCCAATGTAATTCATCTTACAACGTTGTACTGATTCGGGCTGTAATTTCCATTTTAATCAACAACCCTTGTTTGGAAGGGATAAGGGAGTTTTGTCCGTCATCATTCTTTCCGTTGGAATATACCTCAGATATAAACAAGTAATTATTAAAAAGCAAAAAGCCTAACTGCGTGATACAATACGCTATTATGCAACAAGCCAAATCAAATACTAAAATAAACATTTTCTATGGGATTTGTATGAAATATCGATTTATAACGTCATAGTTCCTTGGAGTCAAATAGCGCTCTTAATATCCGTTTTTCTGCATTAATAAATCTAAAATCACGTTAAAAGTGGATGTAATCAATGACAAGGACAAGTGGCATTTTTTTGTGACGCTTTATTCTATTAACAGTACAAAATAATTTATTTTTGACCCACTAAAATACCCAATTACAGCAGTACTTACCTATGCCTAGGACGCAACCGGAAATGCGCTTGGCAAAGCGACGTTATATGTTGTTTTTTAGCAAATCTCATTTCAAATTTCATTTCACTACATAGTATAAAACAAAGTCGCTTCCCGCTGTCTGTCCCTATGTATGCTTAGATCTTTAAAACTACGCAACGGATTTTGATGCGGTTTTTTTAATAGATAAAGTGATTCATGAGAAAGGTTTATATGTATAATACATACCCGTGCGAAGACGGGGCGGGCCGCTAGTAAACATATAAGTTGTATATATTTTTGTAATTCTTGAATGAAATCCTTTAATTTGAAACCTCACTCGATAGGTTTGAAAAATTTTTTTTACCGTGCAATTTGGCGCCAAAAATCCGTCATTTTGATTTCTAATATATTTAAACATAGTCTATGTCACTCTAGTGGTTAAGATATATCTAACCACGTTTAATTTATCAAAATTGGTTTAGCCGTTTAGTAGTTTCTAGGGAACATACTCGTAGAATTGTTTTTAAGCATTTCTCATTCCAAATTTCATTTAAAACTATAAGTTGTATATATATTTTTGTAATCCTTGAATACAGTTCTTTAACTTGATACTCGATAGTTTTTGAAAAGAAAAGATTTTGTATGCCTAAACCTCCGGATTAGCGGTCTAGCGTGTTAACCATTACGCCACGGAGGTCGTCAATAAAAATTGTTTGTTTGTTTTTCGTGTGTGTCAGTGCCAACACTGGTGTCAAATTTTTCAAGCTGCCTAAAGCCTGCTATTCAACCATGATAACCAGACCAATGGCTTAACGTGCCTTCCGAAGCACAGAGGAGCACTTGTGGTCACCAATCCCAGTGCGGACCACGCCTGGGGTTGCATGAACCTGCAAAAGCGCTAACAATGCGTACTTACTTCCTTTCGGGCCACCAATCAAAATAGTGATGGGTTGCTTCGCACCCGCATCGCCTTTTTACATGATTAAGATTCTCGCCCACTCCCTCGATCAGCTTTTATGGACTGCGCGGGAAGAGAAGCAGCTGGTCCATTCTTAGTTTTTTCTTTTCCCTCAGGCTAGCATAAAAGAAATTTAGATTGAAAAAGAATGTTGTCTAATCCTGTATATTAATTACAACGAAAAAGGTAATGTATACACGGTCTAACAATATATACTGAAACTATTTTAAGGGTGAATTCAGTCCATGATACTGAACAACTTTCTCCAAGGAACATATATCGAAATATAAAAAAAAAATTTTGGTTTCCCATACAAGTTGACCTGAGCTGATTCGAGTTTGTATAGAAAGCAAAATAATATTTGTCATATTTCGATATATGTTTCTTGGGAAAAGTTGTTCAGTATCATTGACTGAATTCACCCTTAAGATAGTTTTTAGTATATTTTGTTACACGTTATCTATTTTGGAACAAAAGTCATAGAGGTGCCATCCCTTACATATTTTCTCACTAATCATTTGTGTGCGATTAAGAGGGCGCCTGATGCTAATAATCTAAATTTTGCTCCGACTTCCACGCACACAAATTTACTCTAGCCAAAGCGAGACTGCGAGGCATGCGGGGAGGAAAGAAACGCGACGAGTCAATGATTTACGCGTTTCTGGTTTTTGATGCTTTTTTCGTTTTACAAAGAATATTTAAGGCGAAGATATAGGCAAATGACCTTGAAGTGTAAAATAAATTGTTAACTCGTAAATATGGTGATAATTTCCATATTGCTCTACGTCATGCACTAGATAGCCCTTTAAATTATTTTATGAACTGCCGTTAAAACTATTATTGGTGATCCGTCTAGCTTTAAAACTTGCCGTGGCCACTTATGGCGGAGGCAAGTTTTAAAGCTAGACGGACTTATGTAAATACTTTCAACGGTGGTTTATAAAATAATTTAAAGGGCTATCTAGTGCATGACAAAGAGTAATATGGAAATTATCTCCATATTTACGAGTTAACAATTTATTTCAAATGAGGGCGCCACTTCAAGGTCATTTGCCTATATCTTCACCTTAAGAGTTATTTAAAAAGTAAGACATATGATGACTGCCTATGTTTAATACAATTATATTCCAAAGTTACAAGGACTAATTTATTATATTTCTTGAATACTACCCATTTTAGTATAATTCGGAGGTGATTTGCAGGCAACTTCGCAATTTTTTTTTCTAACGAGAAAATTTTAAGTAATCGTGTTTTTCAAACATATAATGACTATAGTAAGTCCAGAACTTTGCTTTATTTCAAAGTAAGTATTTCCATAATATTGTTAATATTTAATATCAGGGTCATACGCGGTCTTATGTAGTGTTAGTATGTACTTTAAGTTTACGCATACCCACTAGTTAGAACAGGGCTGATTTACTAAACAGGGGCTAAAACTTACTTTTCTTAAATACTTAGGGCTGAATTTTGTATATCTCGGAGCGTAATACGGGTAATATCATAGCTGTATAAACTTAGATTCTTTTACTTGAATGTTTGATGACGTTTAGCAGCAGTCCTGTGTCAATGTCAATTTGACAATGACAGATAAAAATAATAGCGCAAAAGAGGACTGGTTCACATTCGGACTTGTCGAAAAATTGTAGTTGAAATACTGGTAAACAAGGGTTCTTGGGTCTTTAAATGAGCCTGGACTCTGGAATGATATTGTGATACTGAAATCATCATCATCCGAGCGTATTCCTGGTTGCATCTTTAGCGGTTATGCTTCAGAGCTCGCTACATAATCCTAGTTGATTATTTTGACGGGGTTACTGGTTTTTACACAGAGCCAACCCTAGGATAGGTTAAAACAAACGCTACATGGCGTTTGGGACGTGGGTATAGATTTTACGTGCCTTCCAGATCACATAATCATCTTTCTTTTCGGATAGTTTATAGAGATTTAAGCCTGAAATGTCCTAACCAGACTGGAAACAATTTTTCACAAAGTATGCTTCTTAGTGGAATTAAACCACCAAGTTCAGTATCATCCTGACTGAATCCACCCTTAAAACAGTTTCAATATATTTCGTTAGAACCTGTATATTACTCTGTATATGTAAGCAGTCAACCATAAAGATTTTATTCGTCTGTCCGTATGTACACTACACGCTAATCTCCAAAATACTAAACGGATTATTTCGCCAGCTTGGAGCTACATTTAGGCTTTGTTTCATTGAATATAAACCTTTCAAATCGTCAAGTTATAAGCCCTTCAAATCTGGTGGAAAAGGAAATTGTCAAGTGACAGAAAACGGATGATGCACGTAGGCATATGACGTCACTGTTTGCGCGTACCAAAGAGATAACGAGATATCCCCACCACGCTTTCACTCTTCTTTATACGCAATATTAGAAATGCTTATTGTTGCTCTATTTAATAACAAATTTTCTTGCCGTTTTCATAAAGCATTTTAATGGTATTTAAATGTTGTTTCCTATAAAATATTGTTCAAAATCAAACAGTCAAATAATTAAAATTTCTAATCAAACATTCTCATTAATGCTGGATTATACAATTAGTCTTGAAGGACTTCTTTCAAAACATCAAAAAGTTGTATTTCATCTACCTCTCACTGTACAAAAGAACCCTTGTCCTCTTTAGCAGATAAAAAACCCAAAAGACGGTATGCTAACAAAGAACTTTTTTCAATTCAATTCAATTCAAAATAACTTTATTATCATAGGATATTTACAATATCTCTTAATAATAGTCACTTTGTTTTGTTTTGCACAAATGTTGACGTCAAATCGTTACTTAAAGCTAAGTTTACGCCGCTTCCTAGGCGCAAGTGCAGAAGAAGCGGCAACAAACTGCACTGCACGTTTTCTCCAAAGACGTCAACTAACAAACTAAAAACTTAAAATTAGTTATATAGATGGACAGAGATTACATTGTCTATTATGTCATAATTAAATTGAATTATGAAAGTAAGAATAAAGTAAGAATTACGAAATTTAAAATAATGTCAATTTGTAAATTTAGTATGTACCAATGTACCTAAATTATGACATGTCTAAGTATACAAACCTTTAAGAGGGACCCGCGCCAAGCTCAAGCCAAACCTTTTTGTCTTTAAGATAGTCATCGGTCCTATAATAAGCCTTCTCACAAAGTACTTTCTTTACATAAGCTTTGAATTTTCTGTCTGGCATATCAAGGACCGATTCTGACAATTTCAAATATGAATTGTGATGCAAAAGTAAGTATACCTATTTCCTTGAATAATTCTCTCAGTGAGTCTCTCGATTACTATTATGTAAAACTAGAGGAGAACACATATCACTGTTTTATCCCGATCATGGTATAATTATTATTATACCATAATCCCCTTAATGTTGTATCTATCTATCTCCATAGACTTCGCTTAGTCGCTTGCTACCTCTTAGGGTCAGTTCACAACGAGACGCGACGCGACGCGACGTAGCGCGCACTTTGCAAGAAATATAGAACTTGTTTACTAGGCAAAAAGATACTAATTTCAGCGACAGCCCGCTTTGCCGCGCTGCGTAGCGAGGCGCAGCGGGCTCACACTCTTTTTGTCTAGTAAACAAGTTCTAAATTTCTTTCACGTGCGCGCTACGTAGCGTCGCGTAGCTTCTCGGTGTGAACTGACCCTTATACGCCTTGTACCTACATTCGACAGTTTATAACCTAAAACCATACGAAAACACGATAAACAATTAAAAGTGCCTTGGTGTGTGTTACAATACAGTAAGAATAATTCAATAAACACGGCAAAACGTAAATAAATAAGTTTAAATTATAAGTAACTAGATACCATTGTTTGAAAATTAAATACTTACGTTTATGGTAAAATTCACGCCGCCATATATTCAAAATTCAAAAATAGAACAGGGGCCAATGTTTGATATATGTTGCTGGTCTGTATATTACATTATATGTCAATTTATGCTAACTGTATTTATTTCTTCTTTGCTGGTCTGGGAGAAAAGAAAAAACATAGAATGTACCAGCTGCTTCTCTTCCCGTGCAGATCGTAAAAACCGATTGAGGGAATGGGCGAGAATCTGAATCATATGAATAGGCGATGCGGTTAGCAACCCATCACTATTATGATTTCCCTTTTCCACCTTCATGCCCACCATTACGCTAAAAGTGGCCTGGGCTTTACCGCCCTTGGCTCTGTCTACCTCGTTAGGGATAAAGACGTGATAGTGTATCTGTTTTTATTTATGTATGCGAAAGTCATTCATCAGTTTGATTGGAAAGAGGTGGATGGGCAAGGAATTCCGGATTGTCCATGATTAATAATTTTGCTTTTATATCTATCAACGTGAATTTTGTATTCATTTTCTCATAGATATAAAGGTACTAGGTATACCAGATACACGTAGCGTAATAAAAAAGGCATTCAAAATTAATTTGAGTACAGATGAAATGTTTTTGTGTAACTTTAAAAAAGTTATATTTGTAAGTACTTACCTACTACACGAACAATCGGTAATGCACCACGATACCATCTTTCCAAGGTTTTTCTAAAATATTGCGAGTTTGTGAACATCGTTTTTCGATTTAGGGATCCGTTTGTGAAATGACAAATGCAAATTTTTGGTAGAGTTAAATGTCTCTGTCAGCTAAATGGTTGTATACCACAGACCTACCACTACTAGACCTGCATAGTGCGTGGCCACCTTAGTGCATCGGTTTCTATCTTTGATTGTTGCCTCCACCCATATGTTGCACACGTCACAGAACACACTATGGTTACTAACTCAAATAAAACCCTAAATCACCTTTTAAATGATAAAATCCCTAAAATTAATAACAAAAGTGGTTTGTTTGGCCCAGATTTTGACAGTAGGCCAGCTTATAGCCGTCACGCCGATAGAGACAATAAAAAATATCAGCGTTTCTTTCACACTCACGTTGTACTGTATTTGACAGTCTCTACTAACATAATTGTTGCAAGTAAATGTTTATCTTATCACGCTTCCACGCACGGCTTGTCAAGTTGTCATTGTCAACAATGGCACTATAGCACTATAACCTGCGGAAATCTAGTTGGCATCTGCGTGTTTGTGATTACCTGTGAGCGAGGAGCCTATGTAACATTACCGGATTGATAATACCCCTCTCGTTCTTGTGTATCTCCCTCCAATGCGAGAGAGCGAGAAGGGTATATATATCAAGATGGTTGCTGGGTAATAAAGTGAAATTATATTGTTGCTTTGCTTACCTGTTTTCATAATTTGGAAATCTATGAAATATACGTTCTTTATAGTATTGGGTGGATAAACAATTATTATATGCGCATCTTCTCACCATGATGGTTACTATTGGTTGACAGTTCTCAAGACAAGACAGCGGCTAGTAACTAAACCCTGATTTAGAGCGCAAAAAGGCTCACAAAGTGCGGGGAGAAGTGCGGGGACGCCAATTTGCGGGAGAAGCTGTGAGATTCCATTCTGTTTGACTCTTCTTATGTATTCTGTGCCGTGAGGTGTGAACGGAACCCTAACTGCGCGTCGCACGACACGCACTTGGTCAGTTTTAAATTATTCTAAATAGAATTATAAATTGGTTCTATTTGGATGTCATGCCAAATATTTCATTATATTTTTTTTAAATGTAGAATAAATATATTTGTACTTATCTGTTGTTGATTTTTTTTTAAACAATTTTTATTAGTGCAAAAGCTACAAACTCTAGTAGTTTAAACGTTTCAGAATGACGTTAAAACTTTGGATGTCGGTATTATTGAGTTTGAATAAATGAATTAGTAAATAAATAAATAGATAGGGACAAATCACACTGATTGAGCTAACCCCAAAGCTAGTTTGAACTTGTGTCACGAAATACTAACTAAACGATACTATATTTTATAATAAATACATAGATATATACACACACCCAAGACCCAGGACAGTTTGAAAAAGGCAATTTTCCAACTTGCCCTGGCTGGGGATCGAACTCAAGTGAAAAGTTAAATAATTGAAACCTCATTATAACTTACTATTTAATTACTCTAAATTTCCGTCAAATGTAACACTAATTAAGTCAGAAGGACGTCAAAATAACCAACGTGCGTCTAATTTCGTCGCTTTTCCAATCTCGACTCAATTAAAACCTTGCCAGTGACAGCCGACCTTTTTATTTTTCCTAAATTATGGAAATTGGCATTTTATCGGTCCACGCCTTTTGCTGGGCAAATATTATGTCGATATTAATTGATTATGTCGTCAACTTGAAGGACGTACGATGAACCGTTTGAAACATTAATAACTAGTGGTTCTTTGAAAACAGTATACTTCGCGAGCCCTTATAACCATGCAATAATTGACACTTTCCCCTTTCATAGACATAGACAGATTTTATTTCCAGAAAAACACAACACATACAATACTCTATGAAAAGCCGAATATTTTTCTTTGATTTCGTGAAAGTTGTTGAACAAAAGTTGTTCAGTTTCATGGGCTGAGGTACCATCTAAGAGGTTTTGCGTTCTTTCATTAACACGATGTATAAGGCTACAGCAAATTTTCCTTCACTCCCCCTTTTGAACTTTTTTGCAACATCTTGTGTAGAATGTAGTCCTTAGTGTGACTCTCAAATTTGATTAAAATCCGTCAATGAATAAGGCTACAGGAAAGTTACCCCCTTTTCCCCCATTTTTCTCCCCCATCCAGAAGTCACGATATGATGTGCCGTTCCCGGGAACTCCCGGGAATTTGGGAACGTTCCCGTGGAATTTGAGAATTTGGAAACGTTCCCGTATTTCTAGGGAATGTTACGGAAAATTAGATATATGTATTTGTATTATAACCATATCAAGTGATGCATTTACGTTAGTAAAATATATTTACAGTGACAAAAAATATGTCTGATATACATATAAAATTACAACTTTCCCTGACATTTTCATTTTTTGGGAACATTACCGGAAATCTGGGGGACGGTAACGGCACATCACTAGCACTAGTCGCGATCTACTTACTAAAATTTTAAATAAATCAATGAAATTTTCTTTAAAATCGATTGAAAAATGCGGCCTGTAGGCGGAAACAGACAGACGGACTAAAGCATTTCTGTTCTGGGACGTGTCAAGAGGAAAAGAACTTTAATGAAGACAATCGATGTAATAATTAAATTTTTAACAAAAAAAAAACAACCGACTTCAATTTTTTTTAGGAGTTTCTTCCCTATCTCCAAAGATTTTCATCATATCTTCACCAAATTAAAATGGGACCAATTACCTTACCTCCTCAACCAATAACCTCCTTTTTTGAAGTCAGTTAAAAAGATGGAAAATGTTTGGTTACCTTATACGACACGATAATTTCATCAAAAACATCATGAAAGGAAAGATCGAGGCAAGAAGAGGAAAAGGAAGGCCAAGAAAAGCGTTCATGGATGAAGTAAAGGAAAAAGCATTTGGCTAAAGATCGGGAGACATGGAAAATACTTCACCAACAAGAACATAGTTCTTAAATATTATATATTGTTATGTAACGGGAGGGAGAAGCGGGGGCACCTAACACAGGTATCTTTACTTACAAGGTGCTCCCAAATATCCATGTACCTTAGATTAAGATTTTGATACCGAAATAAATATTTTTTGATTTTTGATTTTGAAATATACTGATGATCATGATTGACCAGGGGAAAAGCCGTGGTAGGTATCAGCCGTATCAATGGTGCGGGGCTTATTACCACGGGCTAGTGATCGCAGTAGATGTCTTTCTTCAGTCTTTGCACAGAGGACTCTGTTACCTATACCTCCCTTTGTCGCATCTTACGACAACCTCGGAAGAGAAAAAGCGTGTTAACAATCATGTTATATAATATAGCATCGTTGAATTAGTATCCCATAACTTAAGTTTGAATTTACTTTGGGGCTAGCTCAGTGTGATTTGGTCTTATATTAATTTCTATTTTGCCGTCACTATACGGTCAATATTTACCTCATCATCAACAGCTTTCAGGTACCCACTGTTGGGCATAAGCCTCATTTTGTCTGCGCCATCTTGCTCTGTCTTTGGTCATCGCAATCCAGTTCTTCCCAGCAACTTGCCTGATATCATCAACCAATGTAGCCGCTGGATCTTCTACTATTTATATTTATTTCTAAAATCCCTATTGAAAATAAAATAAATTGATTTCCGTTCTTAAAATTACTGACAAGCCAGACAGTTCATATTAAAAATATTTGTGATTATCATAATACATCAAGGGTTAAATAGAAAAAGTTGGGAGCCATGCGCAAGTTAAATGGAATGCGTAGGTTCCTACTTACTTTTAGACTTTGGCCGAATTTCTTCTATGCTGATGTGAGAGAAAAGAAAAAAAACAGTGGCACTCCGAGAATGCCGACAGCCCTAAAAAAGTTGTCACTTCAGAAACAGAATGAACCAGCTGATTCTCGTAGAAGCCGATCAAGAGAATGGACGAAAATACGAATCATGTTAATAGGCGATGCGGCTAGAAACCCATCACTACTTTGACACTTTTTTCCACCTTCTCGCCTAACATCACGATAAAAGTAGCCTAAGAGTCTTGCCGCGGCCCTTGGCTCTGTCTGCTTAGAGCCGCAAGACCCAAATGCTCTGTCTGCTCCGTTAGGGATAAAGACATGATAGTGTATTGGCCAAGTGATACTTTACCAGAACATAATGGTATAGAATAAAATAGATGTAATATACAAACTACTTAGCTGTATAAGATCCAATAGGCTATTTAAGTCCATACGAGAAAAAATCTAAAAGTATATTATTCAGATAGCTTAGGCAAAAAGCAATCGGAAAATGTTAGTTTGAGTTCATAAAGACACAAAATAAATTTAAAAATTCAATTCAAAGTTTTCAGTTTTTTTAATCTGCATATAAACACCATGAAATAGTAGTCGCCATGTTATTACGTCATCACTAATAAACCTGCATAGTGCGTGGCCATTTTAGTGCATCTCTTTCTATCTTTGATTGTTGCCTCCACCCATATTTTGCACACGTCACAGAACACACTATGGTTACAAATAAAACCCTAAATCACCTTTTAAATGATAAAATCCCTAAAATTAATAACTTTCTTAGATCGTTTTGTGGTTTGTTTGGCCCAGATTTTGACAGTAGGCCAGCCTATAGCAGCCACGCCGATAGAGACAAAAAAAATATCAGCGTTTCTTTCACACTCACGTTGTACTGTATTTGACAGTCTCTTTCTAGCAATATCGTTGCAAGTCTAGTAGTGGTAGGTCTGTGGAATGATGGAATATCGAAACTACCAAGATTTTATTTTATTTTTTATTACTGTATTACTATTGGTATATTCAAAAATCACAAAACATGCTTGATTACAATATACCTACTAGTACTTCTTGCCCTGCTCCAAAGTCTTCAATTACAGACACACAAACAAAGTTTCTCGATGAGAAATGCATACTTAATAACTTTTCTCTCAAGTTCAATCGATTTATTAGAAAACTTTGCAAGTGACTGTTTTCGCAGCTTCTTTGATTGTTGTCCCAGCATGGTCTGAGAGCTGGCACGAATTTTTGGGTAGGTATTTGAGGCAAGTTGAAAACTTGTCACATACCTCTCGATCTAGAAACAGAACTTTAGAAGTGAGTTTATGAACGTTACTAACACAAAACACATTACCTTGTTTGTTACCTAATCTAACCTAACCTATTTTCGATACCTAAACGGGAAGTGACACAGGCCTGCTCTTAGAGTCAGTTCACACAGAGACGCGACGCGTCGTAGCGCGCACTTTGGAAGAAATTTAGTACTTGTTTACTACACAAAAATATACTAATGTCAGCGACAGCCCGCTATGCTGCGCTCTCACTCTTTTTGTCTTGTAAACAAGTACTATATTTCTTCTAAAGTGCGCGCTACGTCGCTTTGCGTCTTGGTGTGAACTGACCCTTAGGATTGCGGCGACGCGACGACGAGTAGTGTAATAACAAGACATAATTATTTTTCAAATAGGTACATTTTATAAATTAGACGGTTGTACTGTAACAAAGCTAACTTAGCGGTATAGTTTTCATTTACATTAGCTTTTAAACAGAGGTATGGGTGGGGGGGGGGGGGCACACACGCTTTACTAGAACAAGTAGGTAGTTTAATATTTCAAAAACTGGTCACTAAATCCAAAAGTTGTCTCTGCTATCCTCATGGGTTTAAAATGACCACAACGATACTTCTTAGGGTATACACGCAAAAGCCGATGCCGCTTTTAACTTTTTTCTTTTCTTTACCATATTCCATCCAGTTGAACGAATAGACTTTTTTTTATAAATTCAATATTACCTAATATAATCAAAAAACCTTACCTTTATAACATGTCGAGTAAATCTTATTAAAATGAGGTATCACTCCTGACACATCGGCACCTGTAATATATTGAGAACCTTTTGGAGGTAATATGAAAGCTTTTACACACGCCTCTTAGCCTATTATACGTGATTATATATTTATATATATATGTATATTTTAAGGTACATGGCAATAAAACACAACATACTTGATGATACATATCGTATGATTTGAACACCGAGAGTTTATAAACTATCGCGCGAGATTATATACTGTCGATAAATTGTGAACTGTACTGTACTGCTCACAATATAACGTATTAATTTACGATTGTTAATAATCTATCTTATAAATATATAATTTAGTTTTATGGACAATTACCTAACTTAAAATTTAATTTACTTAGGTTATGTAAAAAAAAAAAAATTCCAGACGCCGTCTTGGATTCTCAAAAAAAGTTTAGATTCGGATTTCGCGGCCTAAAAACCCCTGTAAGTATACCGAGAAACAAACACGACCCCCTTTAATTTTTAACTTTTTTTTATTTTTAGTATTTGTTGTTACTTTTTTTTATTTTCAGTATTTGTTGTTATAGCGGCCACAGTAATACATAATCGGTGAAAATTTCAAGTGTCTAGCTATGACGGTTCAAGAGATAGAGCCCTGTGACGGACGGACAAACGGACAGACGGACAGACAGCGGAGTCTCAGTAATAGGGTCCCGTTTGCACCCTTCGGGTACGGAACCCTAAGAAGCAACTTTGTAAGACTAGAAAGGAATGCTGCCTTTACAATATTTTTGATGAGATAAATAGATACTTAGATAGGGACAAAATATCACAGTAATACAAGTTATAACTTACTTTGAGTCTAATCAAAGTAAGTTTTTTAAACTTGTATTATGGGATACTAATTCAACGATACTATGTTTTAAAATGAATACATAGAAATTGGAAGGGACATAAATCGAACCACGGGCTATACAGGATCACTAAAGTATAGTAAAATAAATTAACAGTCAAAAAACAAAAAAAAAACGAGATTCCCGTACAAATCGCCCGGGCGGCTGCACACATTTCTATGGAAATGCCATTTTTTTTTTGTTTTTTTGGCTGTTATTGTAATTTCATCATGCTATAATGATCTAAGTAGTATAGACCATAGTTAGATTTATTACAGGTATGTCCCTTCCACGTTGTATAGATAAACACCCAAGATAGAAGATATCTCTTTTCAATAGATATCAAACGTGCTGCCATATATGTATCCGTTGGGCTATAAAAATCCAAGCCACATTAAAAATAATTAAAAGTGCCTTGCCTACAAACTAGGGAAAACGTTTAAAATAAAATTGAATTTTTCCCATGTTGGTCTGGGAGATAAGAAACAAAACTTAGAATGTACCTGCCCGCGCAGTATCGTATTAATAGGCGATGCGGCTCATGTGGCTAGCAAACCTTTACTAATGCCTTTTTCCACCTTCATGCCCACCATCTATTAAACGTGGCCCTTGGGTTTAACGGCTATGTCTACCCCGTTAGGGATAACGAAGTGATAATGAATCTTTATCTTATTGTAATATTTTGAATTGGTAGCGCGAAATACCGACCCTAAACAAAATCCAATAAAATGTTGGTGATTCAAGCTGCCATTTAAAATAAATTGCCACCAATTAGCAGATCAGTGTCTTTGATTACAATCCCTCTGGACAAAGATATCCCCTTTCAAAAGTATTTGTACAAATGTCGGGCCGAACAAAGACTTGTTTTTAGATATTTTCGATGAATTACTGATAGATTATAGAATGAAAGTAACTTGATTTTAGTGATGTTAAACAGTGCGGAATGGGATTTTTTATACAGATAAAGTATCTGTAAATACGTCTTTACAGATAAAGTACCTGTAATCATGTCTTTATCCCCAACGGGGCAGACTGAGCCTGGGCCATAATACTCAAAGGACATGTTTAGCGAGACAGAAAAACGGAATCATAAACTTTCAAGTCCTCCATTTTTTTTTAAATGAGTTGACCACCTTTTTTGTCTGCTAAGTTTATACTTTAAACTTTATAGTTCATTGATATAATTAACAATGAACAAAAAAGTTTTAAGGCCCCGCCAGTTCAGGGCCAAGAAAACTGTGAATGTTTTTTAAAAAATCACTGTAATTAAACTACTGCGGTTTATTTCTCAAAAATTTTACATAAGAATCTTAAGGATTTTTTACAGATACCTACAATAGCCAAAACACGATTGAGCATTTTTGGCTTGATAGAAAAAAATCACAAACATACGTCTAATTTGCCTAAATTTGCCTTTATAATACATATTACTATTTTATACAATCACCTTTTTATATGAAAACTAGCTGACCCGGCAAACGTTGTTTTGCCATTTAAAGACTACCCCTAACATTTAGGGGGATGAAAAATAGATGTTGGCCGATTCTCATAGATACCGGTTAAGCACAAAAAATTTCATCAAAATCGGTCAAGCCGTTTCGGAGGAGTATGGCAACGAAAACTGTGACACGAGAATTTTATATATTAGATATACCAAAAAATGTATTATCTAAATATATCTATCCGTTTTGGCTACAAAAAAATTAATAAATAAAACAGAGTAAAATATTCCCCGAGAGCGAAGAAAGTCCCGGAGCCGTGCTCGACGATATTTTGCAGTGTGTTATATATTATTATTTTTTGTATTATATTTATATATTTTTTTGTAGCTAAATAGGATTGATATTTAGATAATACATTTTATACGCAGGAATATATATATATATATATATATATATATATATATATATATATATATTCCTGCGTATAGTCGTATACGCAGGAAATATTATAGTGCTCGAGTGTGCATATTATTGGTATAATATTCATATAAAAAGGCATAGGCATAGGCAAAGGCAAAAGCAAAAAGGCAATGGCATTTAAGCAAATTAGAGGTATGTTTGTGATTTTTTTTCTATCGAGCCAAAAATTCTCAATCGTGTTTTGGCTATTGTGTCTGTAGAAAATCCTTAACATTTTTATGTACATTTTTGAGGAATAAACTAGTATATTAATCAAAGTGATTTTTCAAAAACACGCACAGTATTGCAAATTGCTAACCCACTTCGCCTTAAGTGCTCTAATTACGAACTAATAGTTCAATGCATACCTACATTAATAAAAACTAAACAGATGATTCGTACGATATACTTACGAAATAGTTGAGCTAGTTAGTAGGTATTTTATTTATATTTATTAACTAAATAAGTAAGTCCTTAGATATACTAACAAGAACAATCAGTAGTAACACTTACCGTGACATTCGTTACGTATATAATTCTTGGAGATTATATTTCGATGGGCCATCGAAATATAATCTCTAGAAGCCTAACTAATCCCGAAAAATCATTCCACCCGATATGTACCGCGGCGGGCGGGGCTTCTAATATGGACCGAGCACCGCGACAATTCGCCGTGACACTCGAGTCTTGCGGTTGCGTCGCAAAAAGTTTCCTTTAAAAATATTGCTGTGTTTTTGCGATAATCGATTCATTAAAATGCCGTCATGTGCCATGAAGTGGTGTAGAAGCCATACAGACATAAAAAATACAGGACTCACCTTTCATATGTAAGTAAATAAACATTTTAATAATCGACCACTAAGCCGGCTACTGCTCGGCTGACGCGTGCGTGACCTTGTCGCGACCAATCGCATGCATCTTTGTCTATGTGTGTGTTTGAGTGTTTCGTAGTAATTACTGTTAGTTTGTTTGCGAAAATAGAATCAGAATCGAAGCGGTGAATGTAGGAGGGTTAGATTTCTAGAGTTTATATTTCGATGCTTGGGCCATTGCGGGAAGAGAATAGGTACCCTATATTCTTGTACCATGGCAGAACCAAACTTTAAATACCAAACAATAATCAGTATGTATTACAAAGTTCTGAGAACAAATGTAATCTAAGTTAACATACTTGTCTAACTAATCTACTTACATAATATAATAGTGTACCCACACGTAACAGGTGGCATGACAGCCGCGTTGAATTTATTATTGAGTTGGTGGTCTACCTTATGAGACTAAATATACAAACAGGTATACTAATTATGTCGCTATACAGAGGCTAGTGCCATAAGTAACTGACTGGTCAAAAGACAATCCGAAACAAGTATGTACTTGATTTTGTCCTAAGTAAATAATGGCATCTCGGAAATGGAATCGGAAATTTTATTTTTTTACTAATTATCAATGAATGAACTAAATTCTAAGTCAAGGCACTGTCAGTTCAGTCAGAGCCAAGAATACTGTGAGTGTTTTTGAAAAATCACTGTAAATAATCAACTACAGTTTATTTTTCAAAATTTTACTTAGGAATGTTAAGGCTTTTTTATAGAAACCCACAATATCTAAAACAAGATTGAGAATTTTAGGCTTGATAGAAAAAAAAATCACAAACATACCTCTAAGTTTGCCTAAATTTACCTTTATAAGACCTTTATATAATCTACTACTTTGTAGCCAAATCGACTAGTAATTTAGATTATACATATTTTGGTATAATTATCATTTAAAAAGGTGATTGTATAAGTAGTAATATGTCTTCTAAAGGTAAATTTAGGCAAATTTAGAGGATTCTTTGTGATTTTTATCTATCGAGCCAAAAATGCTCAATCGTGTTTTGAATATTGTGGATGTCTGTAGAAAAGCGTTAAGATTCTTATGTAAAATTTTTGAAAAATAAACTGTAGTAGTTTATTTAAAGTAATTTTTAAAAAACCCTTCACAGTATTCTTGGCTCGGAACTGACGGCGCCTTAAGATTCCTATGTAAAATTTTTGAGTGAATAACTGTAGTAGTTTAATTACAGTAAGTTTTCAAAAACACGCACAGTATTGCGAGCTCTGAACCCATCTCGCCTTAAATGCTCATAAACCCTGTACTAATTTGTATTCTGTGATAAGGCTTTCGATATTGCAGTCAGGAACTTCGTTCCTTTTGGGACCTTAATGCCCATCCCCTGTTTTAGACGTCTTTATGTCTAACGGGGCAGACAGAGTCTGGGCCATAAGACCTGAACGCCACGTTTAGTGGGAATTAGGCTAACGGACGTAGTAACCAATAAAGTCACGGAGACTTAACGCTGGTCTGGGAAAATCCAAAAGCCAGCAATTTAACCGATTTTCCTACTAATAATAATCTTCTTCATCTTAGCGCATTCCCGGTTGCATCCTCAGCTGTCCTGCTTCGGAGCCAGGGGTGCGCTTTCCCGCTTTTTCTTCTCCAAATATAATATGCATGTTATTGGGTCACCCAAGGATGACATAGACCTAGCGGGGTGCGCTTTCCCGCTTATATTCTGGTGCGCATTCTAGCTTATATTATGTTCTGTTATAATAAGGGCCTCAACACGAATTGAAAACACAATACCTATATGACTACAAAACTGAACTTCAACAAGCTAAGACGATATTTTATATCGACAAATATGTAACTGCGATACGACTTAATTTAGACAATAGTTCGAAAATCGAAAAAAAATTATGGTTAAGTATTTATTAAATTATTTGCAGAAAACAATAGTTGAACCTACTGCAGTTCGACAAGTCGTTTAATTATCTTAATGTCTTGATTTTCCTCAAATATCTGCTTTGAGACAAGACAACTCGTTATTTGTTGTTTTGACTCTCTAAAAATAACAATGAGGCCCTTACTATGCTTACAAACGTTCTTAAATCGTTCTAGCCATTTGTAACCGTTAGCCTTGCGTGTGGGTAAGTAGAATAGGACCACTCCAAGTCTTGCCGTGGATGTCGTAGAAGGTGACTTAGAAAACACAAGCTAAACAAAGCTTATTAACATCAATGAGACCTCTCCATCCCGTCTCTGGCCAGCGTGGAGAGTGTAGGCCAAATCCTCTTACTGCTCTGGCTAATATATGGCTCTTGTTGTACAGAGAGGGTCGTGCTCCTGCAGTGGAGAGTAAAATAGACCGGGATGATCATGATGACGCGGGCAAGAGACCATTCAAGTATTACGTAGTCAGATTTTTAGCCATTTTTACCCCTCCCGCGCCCCTTGACAGCTAAAGTAAGCAAATATCTTGTCCGCCATCCTACGCTTACATATGCATTGATATTTATTTTACATCTGCGTAAGTCTTTTTATTCTTTTCATGAGCAGGTACATTGTGCTTAGACATTTATTTATTTTTATTTATTCAACTTTATTACAAAAATTGTTAACGGCGGACTTAAAGCCTTAGGCTTTATCTACCAGTCAACCGACAGGTGGTGCAGAGACAAGTAAGGCTAAAGTAGGAGCAAAATTAACATTTTAATAATTACTTACTAAATAGTTAGACATTCTTTTACTGTCTGTATTATATATTGTATAACTAAAAAAGAAGCTGACGTAATGGAAGTCCAGCGTCCCATGTCAACAAAAATAAGCATATCAAAGACTCCCCCACCCCCTTTTGGTGCTTACGTTATACTTCAACGGCCCCCAATGCCGCGGGCAACAGCTAGGTAGTAATATAATATAACATAAAATAACTGGTAGATTACAATCTGACATTTGAATGTGTGACTTAGTAAAAGTTATTTCATTGTTTCACAAGGGAGCCATATCAAGCCATTTTGTCGGTGTGATGCGACTGAGTGGCGAAAGTACTTAATCTTTAAGCCAAGGGACTCAGGGGAAAGAATTAGGCTAAAGGTCGGGCCTAGATTTATGTTTTAAGTTATAATTTATGTTTCTAATGACATTTGGCTTATTTAGGCCTGGACAGAATAGTAGCACAGACTAAATAATACTAACGTACAGAAGTCTCACTCAGCAAAGAAATTCAAAGTAATATCTACTTAATGTGGCTAGCGATATGGTTTAATTTAGCTCACGTCAGAATTCAGCGCCTTTTCGTAAAGATTCCTAGACATCCATTGCAAGCCAATTTCATTCTTATTACTCTAGACATACGATTCGTATAAGTGAATTTACCACCCGGAGGGGCCGCCTGCACGCATAGTAATAATGTAGGTACATTTTCGATACCTAAATGGGGAGTGACACAGGCTTGCTAATACCTATACCTTTCTATTAGTTACAATAAATTAATCATAAGTTACATATACTTTTCTGATTCCCTTTTTCCAGGGTAAGGTACTAAAGAGTCTGGTGGTTAGAACCACCAGCCTCTTTGGTACCTTAACCTGGAAAAAGGGAATCTCGATCTTCTTAGCGCGTTCCCGGTAGCATCCTCAGCTGTGCAGCTTCGGAGCCAGGGGTGCGCTTTCCCGCTTTTTCTTCTCCAAATATAATATGCATGTTATTGGGTCACCTAAGGATGACAAAGACCTTGCGAAGTGGAGAAGAAATAGCCAAAACTGGATAATACAAATTTATATTTTGAACTTGAGTACGCCTGCCATCCATCCGGATTTCCCCGGATTTGTCCTGGTTTGTAGGGCGTGCGGAGAGCAACAGACCGGGGTTCTTAAGAGCGCGTATGACCTCGATAGTAACTGTACTTAGAGCGATCTTAAATATTATCAATATTACCGAAATACTCACTTTGAAATAAAAACTCAGCAAATTTCAAGACTAACTCTAGTCATTATATGTTTTAAAAACACATGTCTTAATTTTCTAAATAACTCTTAAATATTCTTTGTAAAATCCTTTCTACATGCCCAAACCATCTTAACATCCCATTCCCTATTTTTGACACTACGTCCTTTTTCACTCTACCTACACTGATGACATTATTTCTAGGTAAAACCATACATACTCTTCAGCGCTCGCATTTCAACTGCATTTATTCTACTTTTATGCTTTCTCTGCCATATCCAACTCTCACTACCGTACAGTAGGTATTAGTACCTACTGTACGGTAGTGAGATTTGGATGATAATTTCCTGCTGGTCATAAAGGAATGCAACGCTACCTTCACTTGGTTACCCGCACTCACTCTTCTTTCCACATCACCCTCGTGCTTGCCACCTTTGGTAAACATACATCCCAAGTAAACTAACTCTTTTACTTGCTCCACTCTCACCCCATTTATTAAAAGTGGTAGCCAATTATAACAGTTTTATAGTAAGAAACAGCTGAGTATTCCAACAGCAAATTTCCTAGAGCTTTCTACCATCTTAGCGTGTTCCCAGTTTAATCATTAGCTGAGCTGTTTCGGATCCTGCCTTCGGGTTTTCCAGTCTTCACTTCGCATGGTCTTAAAAACTTATTAATGAATAGAACCCACACAAAATAACTGTGAAATCAGATAAAGTTTCAATTACTCTCCAAGGGATAGTTTTAAAGTCAAAGTATTAACTAACAGGTAAACTAACTTTTGATATCAATTTAGCTACAATTATTTAACTATGCATATCTTCGCAATTATTTCGAAGACAAGGACGGTTCTCAATTATAAAGTTGGTGTAAGTTTGTACTCAGTAAGTTATAAGTTGTATATATTTCACCCAAAGGGTTTCAGTTAAAATTTTAAATTATTTACTTACTCTGGTGTCTAAGCGACCGAAGTGGATCTTGCGTACAAGACTAGAGAATGCGGCCACACATATTTTCTGCTTGGTCTAATGGTTGAACGGGAGAGAATATGGCATTAGGATTAAATAAATAAATGCAATAGAGATTAAATAAATAAATAAACGCGGTGCTATAGTTTCTGCTCTGGGGCTAGGCCACAAATACGCCATGAGAACCTCACATTTTCAAGTTTTCAGGATATAAAGTACCATCATCATCATAAGGTCTTTTTTAGTCTCCACTACAGGAGCACAATCCTCTCTGTACTACCAGAGCCATTAATTAGCCAGAGCAGTCAGATGATTTGGCCTAAACTCTCCACGCTAGCCAGATGGGTTAGAGAGATCTCATTTAGTTTATAAGCTATGTTTAGCTTGTGTGTTTTCCGACATTTATATGTCCTGCAAATAATTCAACTACTTAACATATCGCGTTTGTGTCATGATTTTTAAAAATAATTACATAATTCTGCTTATATTTTAATTTCTTGCAAAATCAAATAAAATATTGTCCCCGTATATCATTTCAAGTATTGCGAAAAGATTTCTAAAATGTCATAAAGTTTAATCTAATTTAAACCTTAAGTAACTGAGATAAGCGTGGAAATAAAGCCGTACTTTCACCACGCACTTTGGCATCTTTGACGTAAGGTCCCGCGCGCGGCCTCCGAGCGAATGAGAGCGAAACAAGGCATAATACTGTTTTATGCCTTGTTTTTCCGGTGCCATTTTTTAGGCGGCAACTGTGCATCTATAGAATATATGATCCAAGGATCTGGCATTCTTTCTTGTTGGGGCGCTAATGCAGAACACGAGGTGGGCATCACACATGCGGAACAAACATACCTTCATACAAACTTTCGCAGGAAGTAGAGAAGAATTATGCTCGGTATCTGGCCAGCTTCTATCGTCTGAATTTTCCTGTTTTTTTTTTACTGTGTAAAGAAACCTACCACAGTTAAGAATTAAAGATACAAACTTTATATACTTAGTAAACTACTCTATAATTGTCCTAGTAACATAAGCGGATCAGATCTAAGCTTTAAAACAGCAATTAATTATTACTTGGTACCTTTCAACCCATTAGGGACTAGACCCCGTTAAATAAGTATGTATCTCTATTTGGGACTCCTAAAAGACCTTATAAATATGGTCTTAAATTTGAATTTAAATGATATATATTTATAATTTTCGAAATCCGTTTACTGGCTATGATACTCGTAAGTAAGAGTTATATTTACTCAAACACACATTTTTAAAAATGTGTCATTTTTATACAATAAACGTTTAAATAAGTTTGCAATTACCTCTTCTCCATTATATATGTAGTTTCGCCAGATATCCCTTAAATTGCATCACATTAATAATCCTATTTTGAAAATCCATAACATACTCGTACTTGATATTATTTTAAATTGTATAACAATAAAAATGTAGAATTTGAAAATATATACCATTATTTAGGATAATTATTAAAATCCATAACTTTTAAATCAGGTTATACCAAGGACTACTATTAGGCTAAATACTCCATTGGTTATACCTACATAAGTACGTAACGTGCCTCTACTATGCTAAGTAACTATTGTAATTTTAAATGTGCGCTGCCAATGATTTTAATAACTGTTTATACAGTGTCATGTAGACCACCCAGGTCAAGTAGTATAGGTAAGTCTGCTTTTTTTCCTATAATCTATAGTCTACTAAAAACAAATTAATTTTCCAACAGATCCATCGTGAAATTTAATAAATTCCTTAATGTCACTACTTCCTTGTAAAGCTAGCAAATAAAATGTTATACATTTTAGTTCTACGCGTGCGCGATTACATATTAAAAGCAGTCAAACTTAATTAATATCACAAAATGAATATTTAATTAAATTTCAAGCTGAGACGTTAATTACAATTGCCTTGACATATTTGTTGTCTTTACGAGTATATTATGAAGGTAAATAATTTAGCTTGTGTCATTTGTAATATCATATAATAATAATGTCAATTATGCTGATGACATGGTACTTCTCAGTCCCTCTATCAGTGGTTTGAGAAAGCTTCTGGAAATTTGCGAACGCTATGCTAAGAGACATGGACTCAAATAAAACGCCGCAAAAACTCAGATGATGGTATTCCATGGCGGAAGAGGTCCGGAGAAGGTTCCACCAGTGTTTTTGGATGGTGCGTCGGTGGAGAGAGTGGAGCGCTTCAGATACCTGGGGCATATAGTTACAGAGGATCTTCGCGATGAGGAGGACGTGGAACGCGAGCGTAGAGCTCTGGCCGTACGGTGCAACATGATCGCACGTAGGTTTGCGCGATGTACGGACCGCGTGAAGCTGACTATGTTTAGAGCATATTGCCAATGTTTCTACACAAGTCAGCTGGGTGAACTGTACCAAGCGAATTCGTAATGCCATCAGGGTGCAGTATAATAATGCATTCCGCATCTTGATGCGCTTGCCTCGCTATTGCAGTGCGTCGGGCATGTTCGCCTCTGCCGGAGTCCCAGATTACTACGCAATAATAAGGTCGCGCGTGGCATCATTCTGGTCCCGTGTCAGAGACTCGAGGAATGAGATCCTTCGGACTTTGTCAGAGTATTTAGATAGTCAGATTTTTAAGTACTGGTCTTCCGTACACCGCGACGGCATCAGTAGATAATATGGTTGATCCTATATAGTAGGTACCATTTAAATTTTATAGTTTATTTTTAATCATATAATTCAAATGTTTATTTATTATTTTATATACGAAATTTTGTTAAAACTTCTACTTGTGTAATTTTTTGTAACGGACATTTGATATGGGTTTTTGTGCCTGAAATATTATTATTATTTGACATTTGATATTTGCAGTGGTCGTTCCGAAACGCTAGTAGTTTGTAGTTTTTGAACTAAAAGTAATTTTAAAAAATCCTTCTGGTATATTTATCCTACATAGAATTAAAAAATTCTTTGCTGGTCTGGGAGAAAAAAAAACATAGAATGTATCAGCTGCTTCTCTTCCCGTGCAGATCGTAAAAGCCGATCGAGGGAATGGGCGAGAATCTGAATCATATGAATAGGCGATGCGGTTAGCAACCCATCACTATTATGATTTCCCTTTTCCACCTTCATGCCCACCATTACGCTAAAAGTGGCCTGGGCTTTACCGCCCTTGGCTCTGTCTACCCCGTTAGGGATAAAGACGTGATAGTGTATTCTGTATAGAATTAAAAAATAATGGCTTTGAGTTTGGCTGAGCGAGCGCGAAGCAGGAGGCAAGCCCCGTCCTGCTTTCCTTATTAAAAATGTTTTTAAAAATGTCTGTCCGGCTGTCCGGCTGTCCGGCTGTCCGGCTGTCCGGCAGTCAGCTGTTCAGCTATCCAGATGTTCGTCTCTACAGGACGTTGCTAACTATTTATTAATCTGTGACGTTGCATACAGATTCTCGTGAAATTTTGTGAGTAGGTTCGGTAATTATAAGTATATTTAATTTTTTTTCAGATTCCGTTTTGTGATTCTTTTCAAAATGGCAGGGCCTGTGCCTTACGAATCACGGAGGAATCTTCCTTAAGGCTGTACCAGAATTTTCCGGAATCCAGTGCTGCCCCCATTTTATAAATAATGCATTTTAAAGAAAACGGTGACATCATTTAAAATTTTGCTACTATCAAGTCCTAGATAACCTTTCAAAGTATTTTATGGACTACTGTTTACAGTTTAAAGTAAAAACCTTAAGCTTTACTACGCACACTTGCGAAAAACGGCCACTTTTGGCAAATGTGCGTAGTAAATCTTAACGTTTGTCTCCGTTTTCTTTGAAATGATTTATTTTAAATGGGGGCAGCACTGGACCCCGGAAAATTCAGGTACGGCCTTAATTATCATGTTTTCAGGAAACATGAGAGAGAAAGAGAGAGAAGAAAATAAAGCTGCAAATGTACGAAACGAAACGATAAAAATAGAAACTATAAATTAACGTTAAATGTTGTAAGATCTAATAGTGTTGTCTTCGACACTGGTCTGCAACTGTTGAGAGCCGTAATTTGTCCCTAATGCCTCTCTGGAGAGTAAGGCATGCTAAATGGCTGGTGCTATCAACAAGACTCCAGAGTCCACATTTAGTTTTTTGCTTTCCATGGAAATTCGGTTCAGCTGATCGGTCAACTCATGTCAAAAAAATCACTTTAATAGTAACAAGATCACGTGGCTTCTTTGATTTGTGTGGAAACGTTGTTCAAAATGACGAAGTGAATCACCCCTTTAAAATATTTGTAAGAACGTAATTAAAAATAAGCTTGTATAGGTATACAAAACTTGATATTAATCAAAGATAAGACGCATGATATAAATATTGCAAAGCAAAGAAGTTATAAAAAGCATATTATCTGGCTGCAAGGCCAAGGTCTGGCGGTTTCCGGAGCAGTCTGCTCCGGAAATCAGCTGCCGGAGACTGGCTCCGGGAAGCGGGGTTCCTGTAGGAATTGCCACTTTTATAGGGAGATATCCACGGTTATGCATTTAAAAAACCAATACAATTGACAAGCAAACTAAGATATGAATGCGTGTTACACCTTAGACATCATCTTAGCTTCCTATCAGGCTAGATAGAGGTCAAACGCACTCAAATCTCTAATAAAAAATTGGTAATAAAAAATAATAATAGGTATACTTCTTTTTTTTCTTTATCCACCCATATTATAATATGATTGGGTCTCCTCGTACATTATTTTACTATAGTTATCTCTGGATATATGTAAATTATTTTTTTTCCTAATAAAACAAGTTTATTTACTAGGCAAATTAAAAAAAAACCCCGACTGTCAAGAACGACATCAAGTGATGAGTAGCGGAACTACCGATGCGACTTGATATCCGTAGCGCCATCTATTATTTGCTAGAGAAAGCCCTGACTTCCAAGCGTTAACCCCCAATAACTTTTAAACGGCTGAACCGAATTTTGGAGAAAGCAAGCAAGCAAGGGATCTTTTCACATAAAAAAGACTTTTCACAGACAGGCAGACAGACAGACCGACAGATATTAGCGTCAAACTTATAACACCCCTCTTTTTTTTCGGGGGTTAAAAACACAATTATCTTTAAACTATCGCGTTGCGTCATCATTACTAAATCAATTAGGTATGTACTTTTAAGATATTTTCAAAAACAAGCTTTTAACTAAAGCAATGAAATGTGTTTATGTGTGTATAAACAAATCAATTGGGCCCAAACTCGGTGGGGTTATGTTGTTTTATCATTACAGAGATACCGAGGCTACCTTCTGGCTTCATCCTGAGATCAGTTCATTGGTATTTTATTTCATTGTCACCCAACTTACATAAGTATGTGAAGTCTGTGTTTGTGGCCAACGTCGTTGGGTATACAATTAGAATTACGTTTAGTCTATATGTATGTAGCAAAAATTGTATTGTAAACCTGTTTGTGGTCCTGTATTAATAAATAAATAAAAAAGTCTCAACTCGATCGAATGATGGGAAGTGGGTCTAATTTAACTTGCAAGATTTAATTACGGACACACAGACAACGCGACAGGTGACACTAAATAAAAGCGTTAATTCCCGTATGAAATAATTGAGTAACAAAAAACGAGTAAATTTTCTGAAATCTGTTAAATTACGCAAGTATCTATAATTGTTTTTCAGTACCGTCAGTACAATATTCGTCGAGAGCGAAGAAAGGCCCGGAGCCGTGCTCGACGATATTTCGCAGTGTTTTATTTCTTATAAAGGTAAATTTAGGCAAATTTAGAGGTATGTTAGTGATTTTTTTCTATCGAGCCAAAAATGCTCAATCGTGTTTTGGCTATTGTGGGTATCTGTAGGTGTCTGTGGTTAATTTGTTTTTTGGCTGTAAACGGGTATTACGGGTATGTCCCTTCCACTTTGTATTAAGATATAAGCTACGATATAAGTATGTACCTATGTTTTCTTGAAGAAACTTTTATCCCTGACAGAGCTATTAAGGTGTGTACGTGAGGTACTGTAACTTCGCTATGCAACACATGGCCCTAGAGATGCTACTCCAAAAGCTGTAACTTTGACATTATCGAGGTTTTTCATAGCTTTGATGAAGTTTTTCTTTAGTTTTATTTTCATAATGGTAATGTTTAAGTACTTACCTAAAGTTCCCGGAAAAATTGTTTGCCTTTACCGGCCAAATTTTGGTAAGTACATCGTTTGGGAACGGATTTGCTAGTTCGTAGGCATTGTATCCCCACGCCAGTTTCCCAAATGACCGGGGTGAAAAAGCCCGTAATTCCAGAAGGAGATACCTACAAATAATTATACTTTTAAAGACTTTTACCAATTTTTTAAGACGAACTCGATATAAAGGTTTTTTTTTATCATTTATAGATATAACAGATATTTCGATTGGATTAACTTTTTACAAATTTTAGTACTACTTTTTTTGGGAACGGCTTTGCTACTTCGTAGGCATTCATAAATAATATGTGAAGTTACCCTTCCATAGTGTCATAGTTCACTGCATATGATATATAACATTTTATTTACAGAATTTGTAAGCACAGTTTGAAAGTACCTAACTTGGGAATCGGTCAAAGTTAGCCGTAACTGCGGTTAACTTTGCAAGTTGTCTGTCTGCTCGGGAAGTGTGTAAATTAGCTCCGGAACAATTATGAAATAAAACAAAACAAAAGTTTCTTAGAGTTGACCAGTTTCTGTGGCTTTTTGTTTGAAAAGCCTTATAATGAGAATCTTTTGTCGTAAGGTAGATAAAGCCAAGAACATGGAATAATAGTTGTTAGTTTTCGAAAATTCCTACTTGTTTACCTACCTACTTGTCAAGATAAATGTAATAACCCCAAACTCGATGGGGTTGCGTTGTTTGATTACAGGGTTCCTATAGCCACCTTCTGGTTTCATCATCAGATAAGCTTCTTATTATAATACGAGTAATATTGCATTCATCTTCATTATCATCATCTTCCTTACCTTTCCCCATTTTATTTAGGGTCGGCGCAGTATGTGTTATCTCTCCATTTCCCTCTATCGCCTGTCATTCCTTCATCTACTCCAACTATATCCATGTCATGCTTTACGCACTCCATCCATCTCTTCTTTGGTCTTCCCCTACCTGTATGTCCGTTAAGCTGCATATTAAGTGTTTTTTGCGTTACATGTTGTCTTTCCCTTCGCATTACGTGTCCAAACCAAGCCAATCTGTTACTTCTTACCTTGTTTGTTATCGGGGCCAACTTCAAGCTACCTCTTACATATACGTTTCTCACCCTATCCATCCGCGTCACCCCGCACATCCATCTCAACATCCTCATTTCCGCAGAATGGAGCCTCTTCTCGTCCTGCACTTTTGTGGCCCAGCATTCTGAGCCGTATAATTCTTATATTGTTATCTGATTTACATTAGCATACAAAATACATCTCAGTCGGAAACCGGAAAGTGGCTCATAAACTTGCAAGATTTGACCCGAACAAATAAACAACAAAAGGCAAGCTAAATAAAAACTTTTAAACCTTTTAAAGACTCGATTTATAGTTTCTTGCCAATTCTTTTTTATCAGTTATATGTTCAGATATTACTACCCGTGTGGTTCCGGGTTACCCGTATGTTTCCGGGTTAGAATAGGACCACTTCATCTCTTCCTGTGGATGTCGCAAGAGGCGACTAAAGGACTAAGCACAAACATATCGTGCTACAATTGCATTCCCAAGGAGGGCTAACGTCGGGCGACGGCCCGTTGTAAAACTTTTCGCATAAATACATTCCCAAAAGGGTTGACGTCAGGCAGGCGGCCGGTCGTAAAACTATAGCCAAATTATTTACACTGTTACGGCTATTTCTTCTCGATTTTGCAAGGTCTATGGCATCCTTGGGTGACCATTGACATGCATGTTATATTTGGAGAAGAAAAAGCGGGAAAACGCACCCTGGGCTCTGAAGCAGCACAGCTGAGGATGCAACCGGGAACGCGCTTAGACGAAGAAGAAGATGTTCAGATATTACGATTGTAACTTGCAAAAAATAAAAAAATCTTCCAATTCTGTTTAGACTAGGAGAACCTTGCTTGCTCGTTCAAACAGGCAAAAACTTGTTCATGTGGAATTGTGGACCAACTAAAAGAAAAAGCAGGGGTCATCTCGTATCAAGCGCTAAAGAGTAAAGCTGAAGGCCGAGGAGTTTGGCACCTTTTCCACCGACAAGAGCGAAGCGTCTAAGCGACACATCTTCTTCCTAAGAAGGAAGAAGGTGTGTCGACCTGAAAAACGATAAAAGTAATTTACCAAACAATTAACTCTCCCTTGGGCTGTTACAAACGAGAAGATTAAAAATAATGCTTCCTTTGTACCAGTTATTTAAAATATGGGTTACTTGAGCGCGTCGCTTCATTAGCAGCATAATGCGTCGCCAGGCAACGGGCACTGTTACCCCATAAACAAAAATAGTAACAGAAGTTTAACGGTCAAGAGTAAAATATGGCGCGAACTGTCTGCTATAAAAACTGGTCAAGTGCGAGCCAGACTCGTACATGATGGGTTCCATGTTTTGAAACGCTGAAAAAAACATGTTTCTTGTATGACAACCCCTTTTAATTTATAACTTCATCTTATTTTTTTTCAAGTGTCTCGCTTTACCTGAAGAGATAGATGGACAGACAGCGGAGTCTTAGTAATAGGTTCCCGCTGGCACCCTTCGGAATTCTAAAAATAAACGGGCAAGTGCGAGTCGGACTCGTACATGAAGGGTTCCATACCACCGTACAATGTTTTAAAACGCTTAGTTAATAATTAAAGGGGGTCGTCATACATTATTTAATTATTAACCCCCTTTAATTATTAACTTTATTTTATTTTTAGTACTTGTTGTTATAGTTATAGTGGTCATAGTAATACATAATCGGTGTAAAATTTCAGGTGTCTAGCTATTACGGTTCAAGAGATAGAGCCCTGTGACAGACGGACAGACAGCGGAGTCTTAGTAATAGGGTCCCGTTTGCACCCTTTGGGTACGGAACCCTAAAAACAGACCCAGTCCGTTAATCTTTATGTGATGAGACTTTTAGAATGCAAAAAGATTTACGGCCGCCACCACCCGACCGACGCAATCCCTGGAAATGTACTAGATGCTTGCAGTCCTTTCAGGCTTATGTACACAGTGTAAGCCTGCTAGATATAACTCGAAGCAATAAATTATTGTTTAGACCATACAAGGCGTCTATTGCTTCAATTTAATTGTATGCAATACGCAAAAAACTTGCAAACTTTACATGTTATATTGTGATATGTTGGTTGACTGGTAGATAATTTGTTTATTCGATTCTTTGTAATTTCAAAGCTTTAGCGCGGATTTTATACATTTTTAATAAACCTTATAAACTCCGCAATGGATATAAAAGTGTGCTCGGTGAATAGCTGCCAGCCAGAAAAAAAATCTTAGTAAAATATTCCTTAATAATATGTAGTGTGCCCACGGATATATAATACCTACTCGTAGATAAACAATTGAATCCTACTATAATATAACGCGGTAACGCGAGGCGTGTTTCTGAAAGTTAATATTTCCATATTCGCTATCGGTGGAGACGTGACTTATTTAAGTACATCATCTGTGGAGGTAGCAAAGATTTTTCTCTAGGATTTTGATAGAAAAATCAAAAAGAGGCGGAAATTGCTGCTGCAAATACCGCCACGCCCCAGCATATAACGCCTCTTTTCAATTTTTTCATCAATATCTAGGTCTACCTAGGGCCAGTACTAGGTCTATCCAGGGCCCTAAAACCCATAGGGCTCCCTCTGCCCTATTAAATGTATATCAAAATACTTTTTTTCGGGTCGGGCTGCTAGTATACCTTAAGTAATAAAAAAAACATGTTTTGAAAACAGACCAAATATAACTTTTATTTACTTTCTTTCAGGTAAGATCAACGAGAAAATAAAATACCTAGAATCGGTGAAAAAAAGACAAGCGAGTAAAGGCTATGGTAAACTCCAGTGGAGTGACTGTAAGCAAAAATGATACTTAATAACACACTATAACGTCTTTTTTCCTACTGGGCAGATAGAGCATTTCGAGGAGGAGACCTAAAGCACAGAATCCTAAAGGCAACTTTTAGCGTGATCATGGGCGAGAAGGTGAAAAAAGGAATCAAAATAGTGCATTCGCATTTTCGCCTATTCTTGGCTTTTAATATCTGCGCGGGAGGAGAAGCAGCTGATATATTCTAAGTTTTTTCTTATACCAGCTCGGAAGGTTAAACTTAATAATTTATTTTATAATTAATAATTACTTAAAACAAGAAGATGGGAAAGAAAACAAGATATTCTCATTTCTAACCACAATGAAGCTGACATAATGTTAGGGTTGCCACACACTTATACGGGCCGGCATTGTCAGTTCGGCAGTAATGTCGAACAACAAAGCCTACTCGAATCAATTATATCGCCTTTTTCCCCGAACATTCATTATCATCATCATCATCCAAGGGTATTTCCAGTTGCTTCTTCAGCGGTAACGCTTCAGAGCCCGGGGTCCGCTACCTAACCTAGGTTATTTGACGAGGTTACTGGTTTTTACACAGAGCGACTGCCGTCTGATCCCTGCAACCCAAAGGGTAGACCAGAACTAATCCTAGCATAGATTTAAACAAACGCTAGAAGGCGTTCGAGACCCATAGCCTTTACGTGCCTTCCGAAGCACGGAATCATCTTGATTTTCGGATAATCAGGTGATTCAAGCCTGCAATATCTTAACCAGACTGAAAAAACTTTTCACAAAGTATGCTTCCCAGTGGGATTTGAACCCATGACCTCCGAATCACAAGGCAGGCAGGCAGTCTAACAGTCAGTCTCTTTTCCCCGAATATTTAAGTTTTTTTTTTATTAGAGATTTGAGTGTGTTTGACCTCTATCTAGCCTGATGGGAAGCTAAGATGAGGTCTAAGGTGTAACACGCAGACTTAAAAAATGCCTATTCACCCTTGAAAATCCCTAAATCATATGTATGGGAAAACATCAACGCAGGGAGGGAATTCCACACGTTAGCGGTTCGCACAATAAAGGACGAAATCTACATATATTCGATTTTAGCCATTGTGCCGATTAATGCTCGCCCGAATAAGTGTGTAGCAACCCTTACACGTTCTCTTCACTGATGATGTTCATCAATCAGCCTTTTAATCACCTGTTGCCTCTCACACATCACGTCACGTCTGAAGTTAATTGTATTACATATTATAATACACCGTCTCATAATTAGTCTCTTTAGAAAGGGATTCCCTCACGCAAGCCTTCGTCTTCACAACCCTTTGAGTGTCAGTTACTGACTTACCTTGATGTGGGTTATGTCTATGTTAGCACCTTTTTTACTTAGTAATATAGTGTTGAGTGAAATTGGACCTTCTTCTAGTAGTCTCAAAAATTAGGAGTATTTATTTATTTAACTTTATTACAATAACCTGTAAATGGCGAACTTAAGGCCGGGAGCCCAGGATATAACGGCTAGAAAAATATAAGCTACCTAACTGTTGCATACTGTTAATGTTGTATGATTTCCATTGGAAATTAGTTCGACTAGCAAGTCAGAGAAATTAAAAAAAAAGAAACATTTTTTTATACTTTCAATTAAAAATAGCCATGAACATATTTATACGGCAACTTTATTGTTTAGTTAGGGACATATTTTATCTGATTAAATATAATTTATAGGTTCCGTAAACTTTGTAATTTTTATTGTTTCTTATTTGGTGCAATAAAGATTTTTGTATTGTATTGTATTGTATAATTTTCACCCAGTAAGTAGTTGGGTGAAGGTTGAAGGTTTCTCTTCGTATCCTCTACTCATAGTAGAATATCACATACTTAGTTCTTATCAACTGCATGTAATTTAAGTATTATATAAAATACCGTAAAATATACTGCGGAAAGATAATTTACAATAAAATTTAGACTAGTATAGAAGATATTTACTTTGTGCGCTCTTTTCATACTTTACTTTGCAAAAAATCATCTTTGTTCATAAAATAATGGCATCTTTGCTTCCAAGCGTTGCAGCCATCGACATTGCAGCCGTCAATTTTATACAGCACTTTACAAGAAGGCTGTGTTAGCCACATGACGACAGGAAAATCTAGACGCCGTCTCAAGCAAAACACATTTTCAAGAATAAATTAATTGGATTTTAGGAGAAAAAATATTTTCATATACGTATTTAAGTACTAGTAGAAAGTTAGGTTTTTATTTAGTACGTTGCCAACGTTTTGAAAGATAAATTAATAAAGCCTTTGCTCAGAGCCTACCTAAGTATATGTTACTGGCTGATAGTAGTACAAACAAACACACACACACAATAAAATCTTTTCTCGTTATAATATTAGTAGGTATAGCAGAATATGGTATAGATTATAAAATAAATTAATGATGAGTTAGTACCATAACATAATAAAATATTTAGTTTTCTCTGTAAATCTTCTAGTATAGAACTAGAAGATTTACAGAGAAAACGAAATATTTTATTTTACGAGAATTGGATAGATTACTGGGTTAAAAAGAGGTTATTTGGTACTGTTCTGCCTAATAATATTAGATCAATACATAGTCTTAAATCATTTAAACAAAAACTGTATGACTGGCTGGTTAAGAAGTGTTTTTATAGTGTTAAAGACTTTTTATCCGCATCTATATTTATATGAATTCTATAATGATAATAATAATAATATATAATAATAATTTGACTAATATAGGATTTTTAATTGACAATAAATAAAATAATAACTAAAAATTTTTTTCCAATTGAATTGATGTACCAATATCTGTTGCACGTCAGTGATGACTAAATGTGTGAGACTCTACATGACTTTTGTACCACCAAAATTGTACCACATTTTAAGCAATAAACTACATTTCATTTCATTTCATTTCATTTCATTTCATTTCATTTCATTTTTCATTTCATTTGTTATGAAAATAAAACGTCACAAAATAGTGTCACTTGTTTCTATCCATTTTCAATATGATTTTAGATTTTGTAATGCAGAAAAACTGATATCTATTTGTCTCCAAAAAACTATGACGTCACGATTGTGATTTTCATACAAATTCCACTAGAAATAAACGGGCAAGTGCGAGTCGGACTCGTACATGAAGGGTTCCGTACCACCGTACAATGTTTTAAAACGCTGAAGAAACACGTTTCTTGTATGAAGACCCTCTTTAATTATTAACTTTATCTTAGTTTTAGTATTTTTTGTTATAGTGGTCATAGTAATACATAATCGGTGAAAATTTCAGGTGTCTAGCTATTACGGATCAAGAGATAGAGCCCTGTGACAGATCGAATTAAAAACGCTGAAAAAAACACGTTTTTTGTATGACGACCCCCTTTAATTTTCAACTTTTTTTATTTTTAGTATTTGTTGTTATAGCGGCCACAGTAATACATAATCGGTGAAAATTTTAGGTATCTAGCTATTACGGTTCAAGAGATAGAGCCCTGTGACAGATCGAATTAAAAACGCTGAAAAAAACACGTTTTTTGTATGACGACCCCCTTTAATTTTCAACTTTTTTTATTTTTAGTATTTGTTGTTATAGCGGCCACAGTAATACATAATCGGTGAAAATTTTAGGTGTCTAGCTACGGTTCAAGAGATAGAGCCCTGTGGCAGATGAATACACAGACAGCGGAGTCTCAGTAGTCAGGGTCCCGTTTGCACCCTTCGGGTACGGAACCCTAAAAAGTGTCTGATTTGACTTGTTGTCATCTTATCTAGCGGATTGTAACGCTTAACATTTTAATACAAAAACTGGTGACGGTTTTCTCCCTTTAAAACTACTCCGATTTTGACGATTTTTGGAAAGTTGAAAATATCATGAAAAACTAGTGCCGTATTTATGTTTTGTTTTTTATTCTTTATATACTTTGGTTTTTATTTAGAACAAAACATCCATTTTTTTTTTCGCCAAAATGTTCTTCGACTTAAATTTTTAGGGTTCTGTACAAAAAATTAAAAAACGGAACCCTTATAGGATAACTCGTGCGTCTGTCTGTCCGTCCGTCTGTCACAGCCAATTTGCTCCGAATCTACTGGACCGAATCAGGTGAAATTTGGTAGGATGGTGTAATCCTATGACCCAAACACACTTGTGTAAAGTAAATAATTTTTTGGGGGACAAGTTAGTAAATTGAAAAAAAGTTTTGCAAACCTTACTGTGTCATATATCAAATGAAAGGGCTCGTTATGAGGATCTCAAATATATTTTCGTTATAATTCTAAAATAAATAAATTGATTTTATTCATTAAAGAAGATGAAAATTTACCATTGACCAGCAATGGCAATTATAGGCTCTTCGCTGTGGCTCATCGACTTTTGTATCTTTTTTAATATTTGTTTGTGCTGGGCAGTAGTGGGACATAAAAAGTCGCTCTTTCTTCTTCCTCTTTCTTCTGCCGCGCAAAGACAATAACCACACAGTAATAATAACTGAATGATTGCGACCGAACGAGCGCTAGAAATGACATATGCTCTTTCACTCACATAGGTATACTTCTTATTACGCGTTCCCGGTCGCATCCTCAGCTGTGCTGCTTTAGAGCACGGGGTGCGCTTTCTTGCTTTTTCTTCTCCAAATGCTACGAACAAACAATAATTCTCTAGAATCTTAAGTAATCCCGAAAAATCATTCCACGTGTTATGTACCGCGGCGGGCGGGGCATAAAATATGAACAGACACTCGAGTCGTGCGGTTGCTTCGCAAGAAGTTTTCTTTGAGAATATTGCTGTGTTTTTGCTATAATCGATTCATTAAAAATGCCGTCATGTGCCGTGAAGTGGTGTAGAAGCCATACAGATATGAAAGTTATTAATTAAAAAAAAGTAACACGTAAACAAGGTTATTTATTTTATCCGCGCGTTGTATCTCACCGCTCATTGCGTTGACTGCCCCACCCGACCGACGACGTCGCGTGACCTTGTCGCGACCAATCGCATGCATCTTTGTCTATGTGTGCGTTCGAGTGTTACGTTGTAATTACTGTTCGTTTGTTTGCGTAAATGGAATCAGAATCGAAGCGGTGAATGTACGAGCGTTAGGTTTTTAGACAATTATATTTCGATGTCCAAATGTAATATGCATGTCAATGGTCACTCAATGATGCCAAAAACCTTGCGAAATGGAGAACAATTTATTAGCCGAAACAGTTTAAATGATTTAGTTTTACAACCGGCCGCCTGCCTGACGTTAACCCTTAATTATTGGGAATGCAGTTGTAGCACAAGAATTTTGTGCTTATTTCTTTAGTCGCCTCTTACGACATCCACAGGAAGAGATGTAGTGGTCCTATTCTAGGCAGGATCTGCCGAAACTACTCAAATCAACAGTAATATCAAATCAAATTATTCTTAATTTCAAAATGCAAAAGCGCAGAAATTAATAACGAACTTCAACAGAAAACCCAAGTTATCTGAGCTCTGTTCCGAAGACAATAGACAGACCCGCATCTGCTAAATTGGAACCGAATCTTAATCCTTCTACAATGGTGCCTGTTTGAGACGCATGGGATAAAAGATTAAATATTTTTTGAATAGGAAATAATGTCAGTTGACGAGTGAAAATATTTTAAACTGCATGTAAAAGTTGAAATTCAATAACTTACCGATTTTCTTTTGGTCATCTAAGACTTGATATTATTCTAAATCCAAAAAAAAGTTCAACCCTACTACGGACAGCATAAAAACTAAACTATACAATTAGCTAATTTAACATTATAAAAAATAGATATTTTGCAAGAAAGCTGGCTGCATTCGCTCTCTAGATATCAATGATAGTGTGTGAAAAAGCAGCCATCCCTCTTGAAACCAGGGGCAGCTGGGTTGTTCTGCTTGTACACAACCAACATTGAATCTCATTTAAGTTCTAATGAAGAGACACAAATTAGATACAGACAGTTTTTTATGTGAGTTATTCATACCTCAAGTATGTCATCATTGTATGGCAGTCGTCAAGCTAGTCAGATGCCTTTAGGCAGCTTGAAAAATCTGACACCAGTGTTGGCCACTTACACACACGAAAAACAAACAAACAAACCTCAAGTGCCAGTTCCTCTTAAATATATTTTCTGGGATCAATAATTTTTAATTTCCATCTATTATTCCTAAGTTGCCGTGTAATTATTTAATCATTACAACAAACTTTTTACATTATTCTCAAAAAAACTAAGTACCTACTTAAATATCTTAAAAACTAGAATAAAGATAAAAAACTACCCACTAAATTAAACTACTTAACTAATATTTACAAATAAAAAAGGCCGGGTAGTTCTTTACCCTGCGGCAACGTGCCCAGAAGGCTGGCAGCATTGACACGTTGTATGGCAATGCTCATTTTCTGACCTAGATATGGGCCAGCCTTCTGGTCACGGGAAACAAATAGAACTTGCCGTTAAAAACCAATTATTAAAAAGGCGTATTATTGATTTACATTAGCATAAAAAATTTCATCTTAATCAGAAACCGAGAAGTGGCTTAAATTTAACCTGCAAGATTTGACCCAAACAAATAAACAGACAGCTAAAAGCTTGTAAAAAAAAAACATTTTCAAGTAAAAATGTTGCCAAGACGAGTATACATAGCTTACCCTGTGAAAAAGTTATCAGATCTCGTATAAAGCCAAGCTCTAAATACTGTAGTGTAGAGCTTGTAGGTTTAGAGCGTGTCTTATTATATAATATTGTCTGCCATAGATTTTGATTAAGGTGTACCTTAGCCAATTCTTGATCTATGCGCCCTATTTTACCAAGCCTAACTTCACATACTCTACATTTGATTCAAAACGTGATGCTTGGCCGTTTTGCTACCGTTACGAAGATTTCATAGGCATTCGTTCATCGTGTATGAAATAAAACGACCAAGCATCACGACGAAATGTTTCGAGAAAAGGTAGGTAGTGCCCTTGCGCTCCGCTTGGCTCGTTTTGGCGTTTTGGATACCCAACTTCAGAATTGTTAAGTAAAATTACAGTATCAGCTTACACGCGAGGCGAAGCAGCCGAAACGATAAAATATATTTATATAAGTAATTGATGTGCGTAAAGGCAAATTTCAATTCATGTTTAAAATACCCTTTAGTGATACCCTTTCGAGGAATAAGGCTGGCGCTTTACTGAATCGGAACGGAGATGAACTTCATGTAAACTATATATTTTGAATACGAGATACAAGGATCTCACCAATAAAGTAGATATATAGATAAATGATTTATTTGTTTTTACACACAATATTATTATATAAGGTACGTTATTATACACATTTAGATACTTAAGGCCGTACCTGAGTTTTCCGGGGTCCAGTGCTGCCCCCATTTAAAATAAATCATTTCAAAGAAAACGAAGACATTATTTAAAATTTTGCTACTACCAAGCCCTAGATAACCCTTCAAGGTATTTTATGACCTACTGTTTATAGTTTATAATGAGAACGTTAAGCTTTACTAGGCACATTTGGCCATTTAATGCTAAGCATGCATTTGGTGTGGCACAGTGCACAAAAGGGCTACAGCTTAGCTATACGCTACCACTGGAAGTAACAGCTGATTCTCAGCTGGTGCTCTTGAGAATGCTTGAACGAGATTCCAATAAAGACTTATATCATAATTTATTAAAAACAATTAAAGCAATTTTATACTTTACTAAAAACATATTTTCATATAGTTTTCTATAAAGTATTATACCCATTTTTGAAGAGTGTCTCTATTAGATTGTGGTGCTAAGAAATCATTAAAAAAACACAAAAATGTAAAATTTAATCAATAAGTGCCTTAAAATGCATTTAACATTATAAATTTTCAAATTTCACGCGTAATTTGCCGAAATCGTTAGAGTAGTGAACGCCATATTGCTCTGTTGTCATGACGTCAGTTATGCATGTAAGCAAATGCGCCGATGTAAGTAATTTGACAGTTGACACTTTTTATTTTACGCAAGCGTATGACGTACTAGCATGGCGGCTACTATTTGGTGTTTAAAAACAGATATAATTTTGTTAGAAAATTGAACTTATGAACTAAAATTATTAACTAAATCGAACATTTTCCGACTGTTTTAGCATAGGCTACCCCAAGAATAGATTTTTAGATGTTTTGTCATATTAATTAAAATACCGTAGGTTTAATAAAATCTTTTTCCACAGCAATCTCTCCGCTCCGCGTCAACAAAGCGTCATCCGTACTAACCTTCCTAATAACAAAGTTATCGTAACAATTTCCTAACGATCTCATATGGATGTTCATTCTGCTGATTGGTATCATTACAATTGTAAATACACTCAATTTTCTTTCAATATGAATTCCGAAATTACATTGTAATTTCAATGTGAAAGGTATTGATGGGCGTTGATTGGCTTTATAGGCTGTTTCAAAGCTAAAAGCTTTCGCTAAATATTTTTATTTAGTTTTAATTGAGCGAGCATTCAGGCAGGGCTATAATTGAATTGTATTTGGTTATTAGCACTCAATATTTTAAAACATTCTTTTTTTCAATAATTTTATTAACATTCATTGACTTTATTATTGATGTTTATGGTGGTACCTTTTACAATGCTCGGAATAAAATCTTTATAGAACACATTTTGAAACCATTTTAAAGGTGAATTCAGTATATGACACTTAAGTTTACTCTAAGTAAATAATTATATCGAGATATTAAAATTAATTTAGGCCTTCCATAAAAGTTAACTGATCAGCGGATACGAGTTAGTTTATGAAAAGCCAAATGTTTTTTTTTATGTATATGTTACAGTACATTGATATTTTGAACTTCGAAGTTCAGTAGGACAGTTCTGTTATATTTTGTTGGACATTATATATGTAAACCTTCTCGGTTAAGTGCTCTACATTTTTGTGAAAACGGCATCAAAATCGGCCCCATAGTTTCTAAGTTTATCGCATACAGACAGATACGAGCCTAGGGACGGGACTTTCAATTAATGAAAAATGTATGGATAAGTGATACAAACATTTTCAACGAATGGATTTTGAACCCACCATCTTTACATGCATAGAAAAATAACCATATTGTAAGGAATAAATACATGTGGGGCGGGGTGGTGAATAAAAGCAATTTCTTCCTTAAACTTCTTCGTCTTTATTTTAATTCTTGGCACACACGTCTTTACTCCAAATCGTCCTAGTCGCCATATATTCCTATTCTATCCCTTCCGCTTATCCCTCTCTTTCACACCTGTACAATAATCCTATTTGACTCTCTCATTCTTTTAACAATGTATTTACTTTTCTTTCATACATCACCTTGCATATAACCTATGTCTCTCTTTCTCTCTTACAATGTTGCTAGCCCACATACACAACGCGCCTATCGAGATAACTGCGGAGACCCAAGAGCAGGCAGTTTTTTCGCCAAATGGATTAGCTTATTAGCTTACGGGAATGCTGCCAGCATTTTGGCCACGTTGCCTCGATGAAATTTTCTATCTATGAGTTTTTTAATTTTAAATTAAGTTTTTAACTTTAGATATATGATTGTTAGATTAGTGTTGTTTGTGTTTGTTTTATTGAGAAATTCTTCACGCGCGTTGGGCATTATTTGAGATAAGAAAAAAACCATTGAACTCGCGACACTGCTACCGTTACCGTGACCGACACCTTGAAACGACACTTCACTTCTGTCGGCACTCCCGGAATGCCACTGTTTTCTTTTTTCATTTGTCTATGTTTATTCCTAATAAGATTCCTACGAGTATTTTAATGATCACTAATCCGATCTATTTTATAATGGCAAAATTAAGAGCAAGATAAGAAAAAAGCGGCCAAGTGCGTGTCGGACTCGCCCATAATGGGTTCCGTAGCAGCAGTAACATAATATAAAAGTTCTAAAGGTAAATTGCGGTTTACGATTTATGACGTATTAAAAAATAACTATCTATGATACTGAGACCGCTATAGTTTTAATTAAAAGTACATACTTGAGGTATATACGAGTAACACATTTTTTTCAGAATGATTTTAGTAATATTTCAAAAGTTACGGTGGGGGGACACCTCAAATTTTAACTTTGTATTAGATTATCTCAAGACTGGGGGGTTTGATCTACATAGTTTCATAGCAGTTTTTGTTGCATTTTAAAAGACCTTTTCAACGATACCCCACACGTTGGGGTTAGTCCAATTTAATTTTTTAAATTCACTTTTCGTTGTATGGGAGGGGGGGGCTGAAAAAAAAAATTCATAATTTTAAAAATCAACTTTTGGAACTTCAATACCTATCTCCCGACCAATTTTCGAAACAATCGGTGCAGTAGCGGCCGAGTACGAGCCCGGAAGGACAGACAGACGGACGGACGGACGGACGGACGGACGGACTGACGGACGGACATGACGAAACTATAAGGGTTCCTTGTGGTTTACGGAACCCTGAAAACTAGTATTTAATCATATTGCCTTCAATAAACAAAATGGCATTTTTCAAATTGTCCTGGGCCTTGGTTGTGTATCTATATGTATATGTCATCATCATCATCAGGTCTTTTTTCAAGTCTCCACTGCAGGAGCACGACCCTCTCTGTACTAACAGAGTCATATATTAGCCAGAGCAGTCAGAAGATTTGGCCTACACTCTCCGCACTGGCCAGACGGGTTGGAGAGGTGTCACTGATCTGATGTTTATAGGCTTTGTTTAGCTTGTATTTCCTAAGTCGCCTTCTACGACATCCACGGGAAGACTTGGAGTGGTCCTATTCTACTCTGCCGGGAACCACACAGCGATGTATGCGATGATCTATATATGTATTTATAGTAAAAAATAGTATACCTATAGTTGAGTTATCCCATAACATAAGTTTAAAAATCTTACTTTGGGGATAGCTAAATCTGTGTAATTTGCCTTTTCTTTTTTATTTATTTACTGCTACCTACTGTCGGGAACTGTCGCTGTTACACTGTCGCTTGTCTGTAGTAGCCCTAATACGTAGAAGTATCACAAATCAATGCACTAAATTTTGCGGCCACATTTACGAGCACTTAGGCAGATTTATAGACCATCGCCGCCATTGTAAAATTAATAAGCTCCGTCCCATGCCAACAAGGTTACTGGTGGTACAATTGATCTGTATTATGTATGTGTATTTACTGGAACGGAGGACTGACGTCGTTTCTTAAAAAATTGTAGGTTCATGTTAAATTAAGAGGAAATCGATTGGCCGTATTTCAATACAAGCGTAGTCCCTCCCCTGATTGCTCGCCGGATAGGGCCAGTAGAGCAATAATTTTAACCCAAAAAAATCTTTGGTTACATTGGCATGTCCTCTTGTTTTTTTTGTTTTTTCAAAATTTAATTATTAAACGAGATATGTGCTGGTAAGATTTTCCACTCGGTTCAAACATCTAGAAAACAAATTTGACGAGATAATATTTTATAAAGTAAACATAAGAAAGAACACAGAACAGGGAAAAGTTATAAAATCTACATAAAATGTATTTTTGGTCAGATCTGCATTTGTATTTTTTTGCACTCGGTCGGTTTACGTTCGGGCACAGCGTGACAGCAATAGATTTTACAAATAAGATAGACTTTACAATTTAAGAGATAATAATTTTACTTACTTATATTTCAATTCTCTCGACCTTAGTGTTTCCTCTTAAGTACATTATAACCTATTGGTATTTATTTTTTATTTTTGCCACTTCGTCACTTGACTGGAATTGATTTATCATTAATGATGGCGTTCCTAGTAGTTCACCGTAGTTCTTCTTTGCTGGTCTGGGAGAAAATATAAAACTTTAAACGTGCAAGCTGCTTCTCTTCCCGTGCAGATCGTAAAAACCCTCACACGCAAGACAAACTTATTATTGAACACAGTAATGTGTCAAAATTAAACTATTTTGCACGCCTCATAAGCGAAGCGCAGGAGGTAGTGCTCTACTCTTGCCTTACAAAAATCAAGTGATTTTTTTAGCTAAATGTGTCTCTATTTATTTTTTATCACACTTGTACAATAATATTTACACATAAATGTCAAGGAAAAACACTAGTTTCAACACTTATGACATTTTTAAGACATTTTGCCTTTTAAATAAATAAAAACAATGTTTAATAAAATCATTTTGTGGACGTCCGTGTGTCTGTATGTATGGAAACTGGCGTGGTCACGATAACTCCCGAAAAACTTATCTGATCAAGTCCATTTTTTTTATACGCTTCAGTATTATCCAAAACTAAGTCCTTTCGAAGATCACGGTCTAATTCAATGTAGTTTAGTTATAGCGAGCAGCAAAAAAATTCAAATCGTCGCGCGTGAGCTCGCCATTTTGTTACAAACCAAAATCTTACTGTCAAAAACAAATCAGGGTGACAGAACTTGAGCTGCTCTTCGCGCACGCGTAGATCGTCGGGGTGTAGGCAAAGAGGTTTGCAGTGGGTCCTCCTTCACAGTGCCCGCTATATCTTTCTCAGCGGGAAGTTAAAAATAAAAGTTAAAAATAATCTCCAGTGGTGCGTTAAAGCCGACACATACTTTTCTTCGTTTTAAGTTAGCAATAAAACAATCAAAATCAATTTAAGTGTGAAAAATGAGATTATGAGGCGTGCACTTTTGGATTTTTCAAACTATTTTGTAATTTGTAATACCATGCCTACCTTTTATTCTACTGCCAGTTGCAATTCACTCGCGCAATTTTGTAGCCACAAATTCAGCCACAACCACATTAGAACACATTTTGGTTCTCCCGTGTCTGAAACATACATATGTCTGTCATGAACATAGTATTGTTTAAATAATTCAATGGACATCATTAATTTATCATCGTGAATGGTCCTGATTGCGTACGCTTGCAACATTCCTATTGTTTCGGATAAATAGCGGCGCTAATGTATGGATTGGTTTTGAATATTTCGTAGAAATCTTAGGTAAACGGAATGAAAGTACTAGTGTACCTATAATATAATAATGACTGTTGTCACTGTCAAATCCGACTTGCAGGACCAACATGTACGGATCCCTGCGGCTCCGTAGGTACATTTAATGTATTGTCAAGGATGGGATGTCAAAAATGTCAGCCAAACCCGGTCGCTAGACTGTGTATGGAATCAATAATTAAATTTTTAACAAAAAAAAACAACCGACTTCAATTTTTTTTAGGAGTTTCTTCCATATCTCCAAAGTTCTTCAATATATCTTCACCAAAATAAAATGGAACCAACTTGGTAGTGAAGGCTTTCAAATAAAACAAAATTATCAAAATCGGTTCACAATTGGCGAAGATATCGCGTAACAAACATACATAAAAATAAATAAAAAAACATACAGTCCAATTGATAACCTCCTCCTTTTTTGAAGTTGGTTAAAAACGATTGAATTTGCTGATTGCTTTTATTGCACTCAAAATTAAAGGCTACTTATTTCAATTGTCACAATGTCGGTGTAGGTACCAATAGTAGGTTCCAGCTAGGTGCTGCGTTTGTTAAACTTGTTAACTATTAAAATGTCCAGCTTGGCCTGAACAGAAGACAGTAAGGGTATTACATACAGAATGGAATCTCCTACGCGCAATATGCGTCCCCGTTCCCCGTCCCCGCACCTCTCCCCCGTTCTCGCCTTGTCGAGGCGCGAGATCGAGCGAACACACACCCATTGACGTGTGCACGGCGCCACAAGGCGGCACAAGAACGGGGGAGAGGTGCGGGGACGGGGAACGGGGATTAGGAGATTCCGTTCTGTATGTAATACTCTTACTGTCTTCTGTGCCTGAACAGTCACTAGATGACAGTCATTGAGCAACGTCCAAAGAATTAATAATACAATCTAGAATAACTACGAGTAATAATCTCAAAATAAACGGGCAAGCGCGAGTCGGACTCGTACATGAAGGGTTCCGTACCACCGTACAATGTTTTAAAACGCTGAAGAAACACGTTTCTTGTATGACGACCCCCTTTAATTTTTAACTTTATTTTATTTTTAGTATTTGTTGTTATTGTGGTCTTAGTAATACATAATTGGTGAAAATTTCAAGTATCTAGTTAATCTATACTAATATTATAAAGCGGAAGAGTTTGTTTGTTTGTTTAAACGCGCTAATCTCAGGAACTAATGGTCCGATTTGAAAAAATCTTTTTTTGTTGGTTAGTCCGTTTATAGAGGAAGGCTTTAGGCTATATAACGTTACGTTCCGACAACCACGCGAACGAAGTCGCGGGCATAGCTAGTGCCATTATAAAGATCAAGATAAAAACGCTGAAAAAAACACGTTTCTTGTATGACGACCCCCTTTAATTTTTAACTTTATTTTATTTTTAGTATTTGTTGTTATTGTGGTCTTAGTAATACATAATTGGTGAAAATTTCAAGTATCTAGTTAATCTATACTAATATTATAAAGCGGAAGAGTTTGTTTGTTTGTTTAAACGCGCTAATCTCAGGAACTAATGGTCCGATTTGAAAAAATCTTTTTTTGTTGGTTAGTCCGTTTATAGAGGAAGGCTTTAGGCTATATAACGTTACGTTCCGACAACCACGCGAACGAAGTCGCGGGCATAGCTAGTGCCATTATAAAGATCAAGATAAAAACGCTGAAAAAAACACGTTTCTTGTATGACGACCCCCTTTAATTTTTAACTATTTTTTATTTTTAGTATTTGTTGTTATAGCGGCCACAGTAATACATAATCGGTGAAAATTTCAAGTGTCTAGCTATTACGTTTCAAGAGATAGAGCCCTGTGACAGACGGACAGCAAACAGACGGACAGATAGATGGACAGACTGACAGACGGACAGACAGCGGAGTCACAGTAATAGGGTCCCGTTTGCACCCTTTGTGTACGGAACCCTAAAAACAACATTGAAAATTAAACTTAATGCCACGCACATAAAGCTCATATTTTCATAATGCTTATATTTAAATACGAGTACCTATCGTTCCCAAAAAATGTACCTAAAGTTGTAGGCGTCCCTGTCCCGCAAACTGTCAGTGCAATAAAGTAGAAGCGAAGAGCTATAACTTTAGGTATAATTTTTGGGAACGGCTTTGCCATTTCGTAAGCATTCTAGATTTGTATACAATTTCTTTGGCAACGTCAGAAGCCTTTATATGCAGCTAGAAAAATCTGACACCAGTTTTCTCACCATGACATGACTTAAAGCGATTTTCCCGAAGTTTATCTTCAATTTGAGCGACCCTTAAAGGCCATATTATGACACATCCTTACAGTCGTAAACCCTGACCTTTATAAAAATGGAATTTGATACTTTAAGTGGGATATCGTTCATTGACAGATCAAACACCCCGTTGACGAAGGACTGGAAATATAATATTATATGTATAAGTAAACGAAATACAGCGATCTATTACTAGGGAAGCTTAATCAAGCGCAAACAAATATAAAAAAAAAAATTTTGAAATGAAATATAATTTCTAACGCGCCTAAAGAAACTTCTTTACGCGCGTTTTTAACTTGACCTTTATAATGGCATTAACTAGATACTTGAAATTTTCACTAATTATGTATTACTATGACCACAATAACAACAAATACTAAAAATAAAATAAAGTTAAAAATTAAAGGGGGTCGTCATACAAGAAACGTGTTTCTTCAGCGTTTTAAAACATTGTACGGTGGTACGGAACCCTTCATGTACGAGTCCGACTCGCACTTGCCCGTTTATTTTGAGATTATTACTCGTAGTTATTCTAGATTGTATTATTAATTCTTTGGACGTTGCTCAATGACTGTCATCTAGTGACTGTTCAGGCACAGAAGACAGTAATAGTATTACATACAGAACGGAATCCAAAACGAAAAAAATAATTATGATATGAAAAATAATTTCTAACGCGCGCGTTGGGCATTTTTTGAGATGGGAATAAACCGCTGAACTCGCGACACTGTTACCGTGTAACCTCAGAGTGTAATCGACACCACCTTATTTAAGTTTTTACTTCTGTCGGCTCTCCCGGAGTGCCACTGTTTTTTTTTTCTACAAGGTTTTATTGTGGGGCCTAAGTACTTACTAGTGGCTCTCTGAGATGTAAACCTCGCGACCCCCCCCCCCCCGACCGTTGAAGTTTATCGGATAAAAAATTTGCGTCCCAATAAGGGTAACAAAAAAGTTGTATGACATGTTTGAAAATTTTTCAAAATGGCTAAAGGCTAAAGGTAAACTCCAATATCGCCGCCATTTTAAAAAAAATCCAAAAACTGAATCGATAGTAGTAGAATCGGTTGAGAAATGCGACCTGTAGGCGAGAACAAACTGACGGACAAACTGACAAACTGACGGACAAACTGACGGACAAAGGCATATTTGGTCATGTGAGATGGTTCGCTCGCTCCACTCGCTTGGTCAGCCTCATCTCGATGGAGTTGCGTCGTTTTATTACAGGGTTCCTATAGCCACCTAATTCCATCATCAGATCAGCTTCTTGTTATAATAATTTTACATTGTGTTAATGAAAGAACGCAAAACCTCACAGATGGTACCTCAGTCCATGTAACTGAACAACTTTTGTTCAACTACTCTCTTGAAATCCAAAAAAAATCGGATTTTCATACAAGTTGACTCGATCAGCTGATCAGTTTGTATGATAATTCAATGTTTTTTGCGTTCTTTCATTAACACGATGTATAAGAATACAAAATTTCAACTCAATCGGCAACCGGGAAGTAGGTCTGACTTGTAACATTTCACCCAAGCATTATAGCTAAAATTTTCGTCTATTTAGAAAATTTTATTTACCCTAGCAGTCAAAAGGTAATTTAAAATGACCTCAAATTGGTATTCTAATGAGGTTTATCCCGAATCCCTGTAACCGACTTGACATTTTAACAAAGTTTACCAAATTAGGCTTGTGCATTAACCTTTTGCAAACAGAAGTATTGTTTGCTGTAATTTTAGCCCTTTTTCTAATATCGAACAAACAAAATTAAAGCCCAATTTTCATCTGATTTGCTCTACCTACTTCGACCTCTGCTACTATTCTATCTACCTACTATTATCCAGCTTGTAGTTTCTTAGCAACAGACATGCTATATAACTGGTGGTCGGATAATCGGGCGCATATTTACCTTTACTTCACGCGGGTACATAACATAGCGTTGATACAGCCACCAACCTGGTAAAAATAAATAAGTATCAATCTCCCTTATTAATTCAACTTTGCTTTTATGGTTTATCTAGACGCTAGATACTTTCTAGTTGTACATGATATAACTAATAAGTATCTAGTGCTCACTTTATTAAAAACGTTACCTACTTGTAAAATTTTGTAGAACTCATTGCGACAAAATAATCATATTTTCATTGAATACTGCTTACGTACTTTCAACGGGGCTGTGTCCAAACAAGTTTATAACCATAATAGCATAGTTGACTTAAAGTCAGAGTCAAAATGTTTTATTCTATGTGGGATAAATATATCACTTTTTAAAGGTCATTATTTTTCAATTATTTTTAGTGCAAACTACTAGCGTTTCGGAACGATTATTGCTGGTAAGATTACAATTAATATTTATTTTTATTAGGGTGGTGCTTGTATCAACGCTGTGTTATGTACCCGCGTGAAGTATAGGCATTATTAGGTACCCGATTATCCGACCACTATTAATGTTTACGTGTTTTCAATCCCCAAGGAATGTCAAACTTTTAATCAAGCTAAGTTGTCTACGGTCTAGAGCTAAAAAATTGTTTCGTAATTATGGTGTCTCCCTAATCCGTAGACACGGTACGACAGTGCAGTTTGTTTAATTGGTGAAAAATGTAAATTTTCGATTACTTTTATACCAGCGGCATTTTTTAACCGTATGTTCTTATTAATTTCGAATAAGAATCAAGAGACTGGGACTTCTGGACTGGGCGTGGCGTGTGGTTGCCAGCCTAGAATGGGACCAACCACTCCATCTCTTCCTGTAGATGTCGTAAGAAGCGACTAAAGCGGTCTAAGCACAAATATCTTGTGTTACATCTGCATTCCCAAAGAGGGTTGACGTCAAGCAGGCTATAGTTTTACGACTGACTGGTCGTAAACCTATAGCCAAATTGTTAAAACTGTTTCGGCATTTCTTCTCCACTTTGCAAGGTTTTGGCATCCTTGGGTGACCATTGACATGCATATTATATTTGGGGAAGAAAAAGCGGGAAAGCGCACCCCGGGCTCTGAAGCAGCACAGCTAAAGATGCAATGCGCTAATGCCCCGTTTACATTTTGACTAGTGATTAGTGTGACTTCGTACCTTTTTTATTCGCACTCGCAGAAAATGTATGATATGGCACTTATTAAGGATGCTGGTCTTAAGGTGAAGTGGTAGCATAAGTGGCGCCCTCATTTGAAATAAATTGTTTAAAACTAAATATGGTGATATTTAAAAATTTGATTTGTATCAATGTCTAAAAAGACCTTCAAACTATTTTATGAATAACCTTTGAAATTATTATTACTAATAGTCCGTCTAGTTTTAAAGCTGTTGATACTGTCAAACTGATCAAACTGTTGATATAAACGGCGTAAAATCACACGGGTCTAATGTGAAAATGGGCGTACCCCAAGGTTCAATTCAAGGACCGTTCCGTTGACAGACTAATTAATGGTCAGAAACTCGATCTGGTTGAAAGTACTACCTTTTTAGGAATCAAAATTGATTCGAAACTTCAATGGGGCGCTCATATAACTAAACTTTCTAATAGGCTTAGCTCTGCGGTAAGCCGCGTTGTTAGGAGAATAAGACATTTGACAGATGTAGCAACTGCTAGACAAGTGTACTTTAGTTACTTTCACAGTCTAATGTCTTACGGGATACTTCTATGGGGGAGTGCAGCCGACATTCAGACTATTTTTCTTTTACAAAAAAGAGCAATTCGTGCCATTTATGGTTTAGGATCGAGAGACTCACTGAGAGAATTATTCAAGTAAATAGGTATACTTACTTTTGCATCACAATTCATATTTGAAAATATAATGTATGTAAGGAAAAATATTTCCATGTTCAATAAAGTAAGTGATTTTACAGATATAAATTTACGTAATAAGAATGACTTAGTTAGCCCGTATTACAGGCTGAATACAGTCAGTAAGTCTTTTATGGGGAAGTGTATACTTTTTTATAATAAATTGCCAGAATCGGTCCTTGATATGCTTGACAGAAAATTCAAAGCTTATGTAAAGAAAGTACTTTGTGAGAAGGCTTATTATAGGACCGATGACTATCTTAAAGACAAAAAGGTCTGGCTTGAGCTTGGCGCGGGTCCCTCTTAAAGGTTTGTATACTTAGACATGTCATAATTTAGGTACATTGGTACATACTAAATTTACAAATTGAAATTATTTTAAAATTCGTAATTCTTATAATTCAATTTAATTATGACATAACAAACAATGTAATCTCTGTCCATTCATATAACTAATTTTAAGTTTTTAGTTTGTTAGTTGACGTCTTTGGAAAAAACGTGCAGTGCAGTTTGTTGCCGCTTCTTCTGCACTTGCGCCTAGGAAGCGGCGTAAACTTAGCTTTAAGTAACGATTTGACGTCAACATTTGTGCAAAACAAAACAAAGTGACTATTATTAAGAGATATTATAAATATCCTATGATAATAAAGATATTTTGAATTGAATTGAATTGAAATCGGGTTTTCGCCAAAAGTGGCCACTTTTGGCGAAATATATCTCGGAGATACGGGAAATTCGCAAGGAGCTGGGAGAATTGAAGGGACTCAAGAGTGATGTCTCAGCACTCCAGGATACGCTGGACCGCAACCGACCGCATTTCAATGAGCGGTTGGACGGGTTTGAAGTGCGACTCGGTGTCCTTGAGAGCAGAGAGAATAGCTGCTTTTTCTCTAAAAAACAGTTGGCTGAGCTAGAGAAGTCTGTAACCCAGCTTAAAATGGAGCTGAATGGTAAAGATCAGGAAGCCTTGCTCTCTGACCTAGACATAGGACATCTTCCTGAGGTCAAAGGGGAAAACGTCCAGCATGCAGTGATTGTGCTAGCTGCCAAACTGGGAGTCACTCTAGACGACAGGGACGTCGTGTTCGCCGAGCGTGTAGGATCGGTGGAGCAGGGTAGCGGTGCCTCAGCCGGCGCGGGTAGCGGAGATAGTGCGCGGGCGGCGCGTCGTCTGCCGGCGAGCCATCAGCACGATTTGCTCGGCAGAGCGACGGGAAACAGGCATATCAGATACGGTTGGAAGATGAACTGTCCCGTGTTTTTGGTACCTCCCTTGTTTGATGTAATTTTGAGCTATGAACTAGATGAGCACTTAACCAATAGAATCTTTTTGATAACTATTGTTTTTGTTTGTTTTGCTGTGCACTTAGCGTCGACTGATCTGTATGCAAATACCTACTTGTATTTTCCTAGTTATGGAGCCTTGAACAAAAATCCTGGTATTGTAATAGTACTGTTTGATGTTACCTTACTGCTGTTACAGTGCAGGAAATATTTACGTAATAATAATTTTGCAATATTCTTATATACTCATTATGATACATTTTTATGTCTATATAATGATAATTTTTTATGTTTAAAATATTTTGCAGCTCGTTTTAATTGCTATCTGCCAGGATTAAATGGGAAAAATAAATGTATCAGGTTATAGAAGGGATTTAAGAATTGGTTTATTTAACCCGGGCTTATTAGGAACGAACCATGATAACTTTATAGCAGCTGTAACTAGATATGACTTAGACATCTTAGCTCGCGGTGGTGGCGTCGGCTTTTACATCAGGCGCAACATCATCGCGCGTGCCATCCCTCACTCTGTAGATCCCGCAAACTTATCTGTGGAGCAGATGTGGCTCAGCATCACGACGAACGGGAAAAGAATTATAATTGGAACAGCATACCGGCCAGAATGGATGGGTGTGCACGCTTTGTTGGATGCTCTTACAGACTCAATAAACTCTTTTAGTACTTATGACCACATGATCCTATTAGGAGACTTTAACATCAATCTTTTAATAGGTGATTGCAATGCCGTTAAATTCCGCACATTTTTAGAATATAGCAACCTTTCTCAACTAGTCGCTTCCCCAACACATTTTACACGTCACTCTCAAACACTTATAGATGTAGTTTACACTGACCTGCCTGCAAAAAACTTAATGCTTGATAACATGGGGAAAATCATTGGCCATTGTTTAATTGTCTGCGAATTTGATGTTAAATGTAATAAATTTAAACCTTTTACTATAAAATATAGACCAATCAAAGATATTAATTTAGAACAATTCAATCGGGACTTAAGCGGCATACAATGCAGCAGATACTCCACACTAAATGACGTTAACGAGATGATTAGCGAATTTCATTATACTATACTAACATTGTTCGACCTTCATGCGCCAGTTAAAACCATCACTGTTAGAGATCACTCCTACCCCTGGGTCACAGACACTGTGAAACTTATGATGAGGTTGCGGGATAAGGCACTGGATGAATATCGCAAAACTGGGTCAGATAGCAAAAAGCAATACTATAAAAGATTAAAATCAACTGTTAGTGAAGCTTTATTTAATGAAAAATCAGCATATTTTAAACACAACATTAACAATCAAATACATAACCCATCATTGTTATGGAGGAATTTGAAAGATAATTTACTGCCTAAAAAAAATACAATTCTACCTTCAAATCTGAATGGGGCCTAATTTAACAACAATCACTTTCTAAATGTACCTGGGTCGTCGCTTGTTTCATTGTCTTTATTAACATATTTCGAATTTCACAGGTTTAATGAAAATATCCATTTTCAACTGAAATTAATTGACACTGAGCAACTGATCACAGTATTAAAAAGTTTAAAGTCTTATGCGGAGGGGTGCGATTCTATCACTATGGATATGCTGCATATGACTTTTTCTGACTCTTTAGATTTTATTGTGGACCTCATAAACAAGTCTATAGACACTTCAACATTCCCAGATATTTGGAAAGTTGCCATGATCCTGCCTAAGAACTCTAACCCAACTGAGCTTAAAGATTTAAGACTCATTAGCATTTTACCATTCTTATCTAAAGTACAGGAAAAGGTTGTTAATCTGCAATTAAGAAAATATCTAGAAAATAACAATATTTTACCAGAAGTTCAGTCAGGGTTTAGGAGGAAGCATGGCACAGTTACCGCTCTGCTTGATGTAACTGACAATATACTACATGCTTAGGACCAGGGGATGTGCACTATTGTAGTGACGCTCGATTATTCTAGCGCCTTTGACTGTTTGAATAGAAATTTGTTATTATCCAAAATGCGTTACTACTCGTATGGTTTCGATTCGAAGTCGATAAACTGGTTCAGTAGTTACCTTGACAATCGTTGGCAGCAAGTAAAGCTTAATGGTGTAGATGGAACTCCTTTGCTATCTGATAGAATGGAAGTGAAGAGAGGTGTTCCTCAGGGGTCAATATTAGGTCCTATTATTTTCATCTTATACACTGCTGATATCCAAAAACACATTAGGCATTGCAAGTTCCACATTTACGCAGATGACACTCAATTGTATATATCTCTTTTAAACCTTCGGACATTGATTCTGCCATTACAAAACTCAATGAAGATTTACAAAGCATTGCTGAATGGTCTGTAAATAACTGTCTGGTACTGAATCCTTCCAAAACTAAACTCATTATGTTTGGTAGCAGACAACAACTAGCTTCTGTTCAACCGTCTATTAATGTCATATTAATGGGAGGTATTTAACCTCTTGCACTTGTTTCACAACCTGAAACAAATGCAAGAGGTTAAAAACCTTGGCTTGAGCATGGATTCTGAACTACGTTTTGAAAAACAGATTGCAGACTCAGTCAGAGACTGCTTTTTTAAACTTAAGATTCTGTATAGGGCTAGGCCCTATCTCAGTGAGACCTTGAGAATTCAGTTAGTGGAGGCCCTGATTTTATCTAAGTTAAACTATGCTGATGCAGTGGTAGCTCCTCGTCTTCTTAGTAAAACTAAAAGGCTGATACAAAGGGTTCAGAATTCTTGTGCAAGATTTTGCTTTAATATTCCGAGAATAGCCCATGTCTCTCCATATTTAAATAAGCATTGTATATTAAAAATACGACATAGACATAAACTACTTCTAGCATGCCTCATGTTTGGTGTGGTGAAATCTGGGGTCCCTCCATATCTTTATAGCAAGTTAACTTGGGAGTCTAGGGCTCGTAGGCAATGCACTCCTCGGCTCCTGATCCAGCGTCATTGTACTGCCGCCTTCAGGGGTAGCTTCCGTTATGCAGCTTCCAAGTGCTGGAATAATATTCCCCCACCAATACGAGACCTGAAAGGCATTTGTAGTTTTAAACTAAAACTTAAAGAGTTCTTACTTGAGCACCAAGCTGGGCAAGAAATGTTAAGACAAGCCACTAGTGCTATTTAGATGTATTTAATGGCTTTTCATTTTTCTGATAATTAATTATGAGGATAACCTTCGGGCGGGTGATTGTGTCACTGACTGACTGAGTGAGATTACATAATAATTTTGTTCATATTTACATCTGTTTTAATCTCCTTTTACTTGTGGTATAAATATTTTGTTCCAGGCACATAGCATATAGATCGGTTGATGTGTGGTGCACAAGCTAATATGATAAAATACACTTGATACAGATAATTTGATTGGATATTTTCAGTCATTGTTTTTGTAGGATTTGTTTTGTTAATAACATAAATCATTAACAAATAATTAGCAAAGGTAATTCAAATCACAAGATTCAAAATAAGTGTCAATGAGATGTCTCTGAGTCTGAGAGATTTGCTGTTTGGCTTTTCCATAGATCATAGATAGATAGCTGTCACTGTCAATGTATGTCATTCATGTTTCTTTTTTTTTTGTATTATTTTAGCAAGAGATCTGGGGCGCTGTTTTTCATTCGGGGAGTCACATTACGAATGATTTGCGAGAGTATTTCCAAACTTTAGTCCTTAAATGCAAAATGGCACTCCTTGTCTTGTTTTTATCGATCAAGGAATACTACTCTACTCTGGACAAACGATTCGTATAAACTGAATTTACCACCCCGAGGGGCCGGCAGCAAAATGCAATGAAATCAGGTTTTTTAACGGCTGATCATGTTTACTGGCCATCTTCGATCAAAAATACAACTAGATATCGTATTTATTGTGTGCTTCTACTCCTAACATTATTGCCAATTTGCGATAAATTTAGTAGGCGTTTCTTTTCTTGAACAAATATACATACTCTTATGTATGTGAGTATGTATATTTGTTAATACAAAATCATACAAAAGCCAGATTGTTAAAGTCGACTCGGAGAACTTTTCCCGCTTCGCTCGCTTATTCAACACGGAAAATTTCGTTCGCTTCGCTCGCTCGTTCAATTATGAGCATTACCATTACCAAAAGGCTAAGGCTCTTGACGTCACGAATCCACTTAAGCAATAAGCTTGACAAACAAACGGTTAAATAAGTAATGAAGCTGAAATTATGCTCCGCACACGACGTAAATTACCTGTCATGAGAATATGTTTGTTAGGAAGGTAATTTTAGAGTGTTATGGGCAAAAATGCAAGAAAAATAAATAAGGCTTCCGGTCTAGTATAGGATCACTCGATTTCTTTCTGTCCTAGATGTCATAAGACGATACACGGAGTCCAGTGCTGCCCCCATTTGAAATAAATTATTTGTAAGGAAACGGAGATATAATTTAAAATTTTAAGTATAATAAAACCTAGATATTATATAGTTTGAAGGGTTATCTATAACCCTTCAAACTATTTTATGAACCACTGTTTACAGTTATCCTTGTACGTCTCATATTTTGGGAGTATCGTCCGGAGCTTGGTCTTCGGGAACCTCAATCGTAAACCGGCAAGTGGCTCAAATATAACTGGCAAGAGATTTGACCCAAACTAATAAGCAACAAACAGGGCAAATTAAATAAAAAATATAAAAAAAAGAAAACAAGCCCCAATTTGAGACAAATCATCGACAGGCCACATCGTTAGGCCTTAATTTATACACATTAAATTGATATATGTTTTCAGTTTGTCCTCAAAATAACAATGTAATGTTATAAATCAGTGTTGTGTGTGAGGGGAGTTTTCAGTGTGTGCGTAACAATACCTTTACACAAGCTAGCCTGATTATACGCTAACTCTATCAGGCCTGTGTCACTCCCTGTTTTGGTATCGAAAATGTACCTACATTATATTACTATGCGCGCAGCGGCCCCTCCGGGTGGTAAATTCAGTTATACGAATCGTTTGTAGAGTAATAAGAATGAAATTGACTTGCAATGGATGTCTAGGTATCTATACGAAAAGGTGCTGAGTTCTGACGTGAGCTAATTTAACCATATCGCTAGCCACGTTGAGTAGATATTTCTTTGAATTTCTTTGCTGAGTGAGACTTCTGTACGTTAGTATTATTTATTCTGTGACTCTTTCTTCTTATCTTATATTTAAAAGCTTGGCTCTTGTCGGTGGAGTGCTTTCCATGTCCCTCTTTCTTCCGCCAAGAATGGAGCTTATTCTTTATACGCTTTTAAATGTTGTATGTAAGCACGTTTGTGGGAGTCAAATATTGCAACGTAAATATTATTATATCACGCCCCCCCCTGTGGGCAGAGGTTATGGATCTCCACTGGCTACGATCCTGACAGACTTCTCTTGCTTTATCTTCGCTCATCACTCTCTTCGTGCATGCTCGGTTATGGGTACTTCTGACCTCTCCTTTTTAGGGTTCCGTACCCGAAGGGTGCAAACGGGACCCTATTACTGAGACTTCGCTGTCTGTCTGTCTGTCCGTCTGTCACAGGGCTCTATCTCTTGAACCGTAATAGCTAGACACCTGAAATTTTCACCAATTATGTATTATTGTGGCCGCTATAACAACAAATACTAAAAATAAGATAAAGTTAATAATTAAAGGGGGTCTTCATACAAGAAACGTGTTTCTTCAGCGTTTTAAAACATTGTACGGTGGTACGGAACCCTTTATGTACGAGTCCGAATCGCACTTGCCCGTTTATTTAGAATGTCTGCAATCTGGTCGTCGTACGTTCGTCGAGGGTGACCTCCTCCACTAACATTTGCTTCAAAAAGTAAATCTCTCTAAGGAAATCTCTTTTCGTCCATCTTTCTTACATGCTCAAACTACATTTTCTTTCGGACATTTTATTCATATGATTAAAACTAAATATAACAACAATAAATTAAATATAAGACTAATATTACAAACAACAAACATTAATTTATATAAAAAAACCGGCCAAGTGCGAGTCGGACTCGCGCACCGAGGGTTCCGTAAAATATATTATGTGATGTAACTAAAAATTTATGGTTTTCGTAATTTTTCCTTTATCTATGCTATAAGACGTTGCTTCGTACCAAATTTCAAGATTCTGAGTTCACGGGAAGCACCCTGTAGGTTTTGATTCCCTTGCAAGTGTCGAAAATTTGCGGCATAAACGGCTGTATCTTTTGATTGCGTTGGCTTAGAAGTTTGATTTTTTCACAGCTTCAAGGGTCAGTAGACTTGAGTAATTGATATAAATTTCAGCTTCATACCTCCACGCGTTCCAGAGAAAAAGGGTCTTGACAGACGGACGGACGGACGGACAGACGGACAACAAAGTGATCCTATAAGGGTTCCGTTTTTTCCTTTTGAGGTACGGAACCCTAAAAATTGAACCCAAATCGCCACCGTCAGCAGGCAAGGTCACCAAGCGGCATTTCCACGTTGTATGGCCAGGCTAAGCCTTTGGCCGAAATGCGCACCAGCTCTTGGGTCCCCAGAGTCGTCGATCAAACGTGGGGAGACGAGATTCCACACCCCATGCTGGGCCCTAATGTCTCTACAGCGAAGGGCACCAATATATTATTATATGGTTCTTTCAGACTGCCCATAAAATATTAATTTGTACTTCATAAAGGGTTACCTTTAACCGCGAACGTCGGATTAATCCGACAAACATGTTTGAGCCCATTGCGCGAGCGTCGGATTTATCCGACCAAAAACTATGGATATTCACAATTCCTCGCGCTGGGAGCACGACAGCTGATATGAAGTCTCGCGGTGAAAGGGTTAAATAAATTGTAGTAAAACATACTGATTCCGCTACAACCTCAGGATATAACATGATATAACTTTCCTGCGTCCATCTACGTCGTTGCTCTACTTCGACAACATAATGATATGTCCAAAGATTTTAACTTAAAGAAACTGATTATTGGAAACTGTCACAGACAGTAGCTTAAAATAACGGAAAATTAAATTGAAATTACAAGTTCCTGAAAGCTGTTAAATTACAATAAATTATATTGAGAAAGTTGACTTGGCAACTAACAGTCAAGTGAAAATTATTATTAAGAATACTCGGGAACTCTGACGACCGTGGCTAGTCCGCCACTCCGGAGGTTCTGGGTTCGATCCCCAGTCAGGGCAAGTTGGAAAATGGCCTTTTTCAAATTTTCGTCGGTCTTGGGTGTATAATGTTTGTCTATATTTGTATTTATCATCGTTACGGCCGTACCTAAATTTCCCGGGGTCCAGTGCTGCCCCCATTTAAAATAAACCACTTCAATGAAAACGGAGACATTATTTAAAATTTTGCTACTACCAAGTCCTAGATAACCCTTCAAAATATTTTATGAACTACTGTTTACAGTTTATAATGAGAACGTTAAGCTTTGCTACGCTTATTTGCCAAAAGTGGCCGTTTTTCGCAAATGTGCGTGGTAAAGCCTAACGTTGTCACTTTAAACTGTAAACAGTAATTCATAAAATTCTTTGAAGGGTTATCTAGGACTTGATAGAAGCAAAATTTTAAATGTTGTCTCCGTTTTCTTTGAAATGATTTATTTTAAATGGGGGCAGAACTGGACCCCGGAAAATTCAGGTACGGCCTTAACTAGGGTTTTTAGTGACTAATCTGTCCATACACAAATACAAAAAAAATAAAAATAGGAAGGTAGGTAGTAAGTGCATCGAGCTACAACCTTATTGACTTAATATCAGCGAGTTTGTTTTGCTCTCGGGGGCTCTTACAGTCCATTTAAGACGATTTACTGAAGAGCTACGGTGAAGGTCTTTGATTTTATGTTCTTTTAACTTTAAAGAAATCCGAAGTTTGTTTTCATGTTTTCCACATTTAATTTTCAGAGTGAAAATATTATACTGTAAAAAATATGAATGAACTGTTTCACTCTGTAATAACTTGTTCGATAAATTTACATGAAATACTATAAAAAAAATTGTTTATTGTCACTCTAAAACATGGTTCTTACAAGTAAGCACATAATTAAATTACTGAATTCCCAAGCTTAGCAAAAATAATAATTTATTACATACATACACATACATCATATGTGACAATTTCGGCTGCCCAATGTATGTGGCGCTACTCTTCTTACTAGCGCCCCTTGAGTCTTGGAGTATAGCGTCCCCCAATAGGTGAAGCCCATTTAGTTGTCCCTACATGTAAGGCGTTAACTTAAAATCTAGTTAGGTGTCTATTAATTCATTCATTCTTATCATCTACTTCATCATCATCATCCAGGTCTTTCTTAGTCTCCACTGCAGGAGCACGACCCTCTCTGTACTCCCACAGTTATACGTAGCCAGCATCCAGAGGATTTTGGCCTACACTCTCCACGCTGGTCAGACGAGTTGGAGAGGTCTTATTGCATATGCAATTGGGCCCAAATTTCGCAATTTTACCATTATTACCCCATAAATGAATATACTACGTCATTGCCCCCCAATATATAATTAAACATACTCGTATTAAATATGTATTTACGTAATGCGTAAACATATACTCATTTACCTAATGCGTAAATCCACGTCAAAACCAAAATACCTACAATAAATTTTCCGAACGAGTTCCTTCGACAACATGTAGGTGTGTTTATGCCTAAATTTCTCCTAAACTAATTATTCAAACAAAGCCACGGGAAATGCGGTGTTTGTGTAATTTAATCACGTAATTTCTAAATATCCATTCCGCTTCGGGGCATAAATGTTTTGTTTTGTATTTTGAAATGTCTTAATCATTATTTTAAGATATAGGTATCCTTGTTGATGTGAGTGGATACAGATACATTTACATTATCACTTCTTTACCCTAACGAGGCAGACAGAGCACAAGGCTGTAAGATCCAAAGGCCACGTTCAGCGTGGTGGTGGGCATTAAGATGCAAAAAGGGATTTTCTTTTTATTTTATTTTTAAACTTTATTGTTCCACAATCAAATTGTCTTACAATTGGCGGACTTAACGCTAAAAGCGTTCTCCTAAACTTTTTTGCATTGATTTTAACTGATGTTATGAATGAGAGAAATGCAGAACTTGCTGTAATAGTTTATCCCACCAAAAACATTCTGTAAAAAACTAGCCAAGTCTCGATGGAGCTGCTTGTTTATCTCTAAAAAGTAATGAAATCTAGACAAAGTCGTGCCAAGTCTAAGGTTCCTTACTGCGATTTCTTTATTATTATAGTTAACGTTGTTGTTGGCCTTGGTTATGTTCACAATTTATTTATTTAATTTGTGTAATGTTTGAGTAGAATAAAGTTAATCGTTCGACTATTTCTTCTTGTAAACTGGTAAGTATAAGTATAAAAGTCAGTCTAGTCTTATCCAGAGTTTTCCTTAAATTTTATTTATATGCGTCTTAAAAGCAGAAGGGAAGGCATTCGCCCAGTAGTGGGACGCTATAGGCTAGATTAAATTAGAAGATGTGTCCCACTAAGCTGGATTTTTGCAATGACAGTCGTTTTTTTTATGTACTAATAGTAGAAGGGGGCATTACCATATCTCTAATACAGCTGAGACCAGCTGAGGGTTCTTTATCAGATACTTCAGACCTTCGATTTTTGACATCAGATGAAGCGGCCCACCAAGTTGAATATTTTTTGTAAAGGCGGTATGTCGATCTCTAATAGTTTGGTTGGGCTCTTGTGTTTTTTAATCAGGATCACCAAGTACTCCAGATCTTCGATTATCCTAGTTTTTATAGTTTTCCCTTTATGTGGCCATTAAACCCTAACTCTGTACCAAATTTCAGCTCTCTGAGTTTATGGGAAGTACTAGTTCTATTCTGATGATCATGAGTGAGTGAGTGAGTGTCATAAATGCGAAACTTTGCTTTTGCTTAACTTCGGAACTAAATGACCTACAGACTTGAAATTTTGGATTTTAAGTATGTGATTATAACTTACTGGATGAAGAAAATTTCTGTGTTCTGGTCTTATCCAGAGGTTCTCAAATAGGGGCCTGAAAATGCGGCGAAATGGTTCCAATAAAGGATCGTACGGCAGTGTTTGCTTCGCGCTCGACTTGGCGCACTGCCGTGCCCCCAGATTTGAGTTTTATATATATATAGTTTTCATTTGGAAATTGTCTTAGCGCTACACATACAGACGTGCGTGACCGATCGCAATGGGTCAATTACTACTGGCTAAAAATACGAACAGGTTAGTCTCCACTGCATAAAACGACCCTCTCTGTACTACCAGAGCAGTCAGAGAATTTGACCTACACTTTTTACGCTGGCCAGCCAGGTTGGAGAGGTCTCATTGATACAAGCTATGTTTAGCTTGTCTTTCCTAAGTCGCTTTCTATAACATCCACGGGAAGACTTAGAGTGGTCATAATCTACTCTGCCGTGAACCACACGGCTACTAAAAACATAATGAAGGCTACTTTTCTTAGCATACATCATTACATACAGCCAATAAATTTTATGTTAATAAACACTATAAATCAAATAATGTTATTATAACAGAGTAAATATCCTCTTAATCTATCGCAGGTTGACTGAAAGAGATCCCTACATGGGATAAGTCCGCCTTTGTATATTTGCTCTTTCGTATTATGTTGTCTTTTATACTTAATTTTTTTGTACGTTAAAGTTTTTACAAACAAATAAACAAACAAACAAGTTAGTGTTGAAATATGACAATTATAACACTAAAATTAGCCCGCGTTTTAATATTAAATGTATCAGGTAATTGCACGTTTAATTTAGCTCTAACTTTTCGAAAAAGTTAACTAAGTTATTGTTGTTTTAAGAGCGCGTATAACCCTGATAGTACTTAGAGCGATCTTAAATATAACAATATTAACGAACTACTCACTTTGAAATAAAAACACAGCAAAGTTCAAGACTAACTCTAGTCATTATATGTTTCAAAAACACGATTGCTTAAAATTTTCTCCATAGAAAAAAATTAAGTTGCCTCTAAATCACCTCCGAATTATAGAGGTATTAAAACGGATAGTATTCAAGAAATACAATAAATTTGCCCTTGTAACTTAATTGTATTAACCCTTAATTTGATTATGCAACCTTTTGGCAACAATCGTTTTAAAAAATTCCCTGTCCTATAATATATAGCTTTTTTTATTAAATTCGATTTAGTGACAATCTTACGTAAGTGTACAACACTATGAAAAACATCGACTTTGCGTTTGACTATGGCACATCCCTAAAAACGTCAAACTGCTGTCATGGGGCCCAACAAGAGCAACAGAGCCGTAAGTTTTTATTGATAAATATTATAATCTTTGATTATTTTAGTGGTGTTTTGGCGGAATTTCACTATTTATAATACAAACTAACGATACACATTATAATTTTATAGAATACTAGGTTTCCAAATGCATGACACGTGTTCTAACCAATATGTTGCTAAAAAGCATCATTGCCAATGTCCCAACAAAGTATAATATTTCAAGATTGTTGCTAAAAAGCATCATTGCTAAAGTACCAACAAAGTAGCATATTTTAAGATTGTTGCTAAAAAGCATCATTGCCTAAGATGCACAAAATACCGTATAGTTAGATTATTGCTTGAATTTAACATTGAAAATTTTACTTTTTTACTTATCACCATAAAAACCTAAAATGGAAGATTACTTACCTGTGTGTGGGCTTTTTTTAATTTTATTTTCTTAATTTTGCACCTTACTTGTATTGTGCTTGGGTTTGGTTTTTAGTTGCATGAAGTTTTTTGTTTGTTCCTAGGTGCTTCAGCGTGCTAGGTCTAACCGCATTTTGGCTCTAGTCCCTAATATAAATGCACGATCGGACGATGACAGCGATGTAACAGACTGCGAAGATGATGGGATATTAGCTCCGCCAGATCGCTTCGATGAATATTCCAGCGATCCACCTTCAATTAATTCATCTTTAGAGCAAATGAATCTTCTTGATAGTGAAACTGACAACTCTGATTATAATATTCCTGTAACCCCAGTACTACAAGCTGTATTTCCTACTGCAGACGAAACCGACTACAATGCCATACCGTCAGTATCTTCTATTCCTCTACTACCTTCCCCTGTTGTTCATTCACCACTTAGTTTGCAAACCACTCCGACTACCACTCAAAGACTTCAAAACAGAACGACTAGATCAACAAGGCCTAATTCTAATATTCGACTACGTTTAGTTGCTAAAAAGACTAAACGCTTACCCCAAGTAAAGTTCAACTGGGAAAAAAAGGCTTTTGCTCACTGTGCTTCCGTTGAACCTATTTCCTTTTCCGATCCACCCACAGAAGAGATGACACCCCGTGAGTACTTTAATAAATTCTTTTCTCAAGATATAATTGGAGATATAGTGGAGCAGACAAACATATACTCTGTTGAGATGACTGGAAAATCCATTAATATAACAGAAAATGATATTTATAAATTCATTGCCATTCATATCATAATGGGTGTTGTTAAAATGCCCAGTTATTTGGACTATTGGAGCTCCCAACTCAGATATACTCAAGTTGCCAATGTTATGCCGCTAAAGAAATACCAGCAAATCCGAAGATTTATTCACTTTTCCAACAATTCAGCAGAAACTACTGACAGGTATCAGAAAGTACGGCCTGTTGTTGAAAAAGTCCGTTTGAATTGTTTGCAAGGTGCAGAGGAAGAAAAACAATTTAGCATTGATGAGATGACTCTCCCTTACAAAGGAAAAAAAGCTGGAAATCGTCGCCAATATAATGCTAGAAAACCTAAAAAGTGGGGATTTAAGGCGTTCGTCAGATCTGGAATATCTGGATATATTTACGACTTCCTTTTATATGGCGGTGAAGACACATTTCGCAATGTACATTTTATTGAGGGAGAAGAAGCACTGGGTTTTGGAGCCAAGGTTATACTAGCTCTTTGCAAATCTATTAAGAATAAGCCATGCTTTGTTTATTTTGACAATTATTATACCTCCCTCGAGTTAGTCGCATATTTGAGAAAAGAGCTAGGAATTTTTAGTCTTGGGACTATTAAAACTAACCGTTTACGTGGATGTCAAGACTTATTGAAGTCAGACAAAGCTTTAAAAAAGGAAGGCCGAGGATCATATCCTCAAATTGTTTGCAATAAAAATAAAATTGCTGTGGTGAAATGGTTAGATAATAAGCCTGTTACTTTGGTAAGTTCATTCGCTGATGCTTACCCAATTGGAAAAATAAAACGATTTTCAAAGCAACTTAAAACTAAAGCTGACGTCTGTTGCCCCCAAGTTGTGAAGTACTACAACGCACATATGGGAGGTGTTGACTTGTCCGATATGCTGATTGCTCTTTACAGGACCCAGATGAAGACCAGGCGGTGGTACATGAATATTTTCGCTCAAATATTAGATATATGTATCAACAACGCATGGATCCTGTACCGCCGACACAGTGGTCAAAAAAACTTACGGAAAACATTGAGCCTGAAAGAATTTCGATGCCAGATTTCTTTTTCATTAGTGGCAAAAAATACTGCCATGTCATGTGATGCTGATGTGCCAGGCCCCAACCAAACAGAAAAAATAACAAAGCCTACTGTAGCTAGACCTCTCGAAGAAACCAGGTTTGACGGGATAAGCCACCTGCCAAATATCATAGAAAAAGGTCGGTGTCGGCTATGCAAATCCGGCTATTCTACAATAGTATGCATGAAATGCAATACCAGGCTATGCCTCACGAAAAACCGAAATTGTTTTTATGATTTCCATGTGAAAAATTAAAAATATTTAAAAATAATGGCTGTTTTATTTTTCATATTAATGCCACCCCCTTTTGGCAATGTGGTAAAAAAGACACAACATTTTAATTTCCTACTTTTCCTTTGATTTGGCAACGTTGTAAAAAAGCAACATAGGTTTTTCGCGAAATAGATGAAAAAAAAATTTTTTTTTGTTTTTTTTTTGCCTCCATATAAATTACTTTTAATATGTATAAAACTCATATGGTTAAATTTTAATATTTTTTTCTTGCCAAATTAAGGGTTAAACATAAGGCAGTCATCATATGTCTTTCTTTTTAAATAACTCTTCAATATCCTTTGTAAAATGAAAAAACCTCTAAAACCAGAAATGCGTAATAACCCAGCCACATTGACCCGCTGCGTTTCTTCAGCCCCCGCATGGCTCGCTGTCTTTCTTCGGCTAGAGTTTTGTGTGCGTGGAAACGGGAGCAAAATTTAGATTATCAGCATCAGGCACCCTCTTAAATGGAAACTGAAACAGGAATCGATCGATAGAAAACCACACTCTATTTAGTGAATTAAAATGAAGATTAAATAATTTTATTCCTGAAATTCCAATGTATGGTATAGTCTGGTAAAGATGAAAACATTTACAGCCGTGCTCTTGAAAAATAAATTAGTTTTATAGTAAAACGGATTTCTATCAATAATATTGAAACACCCATTTTTAAATAAAGTCTCAATTAGTTTCCATATAATGTTTGAATGTAGTACATAATTTGTTATTGTTTATAAGAACCAAATAAAAATTTATTCTTTTCTTTGCATCATAAAGTAAAATTTCAAAGCCAGAGCCAAGTTTCGTATTAGCAGTCGTTATAGCAGTTCTTTTTAATCCGCCAATACTATTGGGAAATCAACGTTCAAAAACTTTCTTTAACTCAGCCCTTGTGAGAATGTAATTATATTTTTTTTACCTTTACCTAATCATTTATTTTATAAATCATTCGGGGATTCTAATATTTAAAAAAAATTACGACATTCATTGTGTGATGGTTGCCATGCCACTGAAGTCTATTATATGCCGTTAGGTTTGATTTCCAGTGCAGGCAAATTTTTGTACTCATATTTAATATTTACGAACTCAAGTGTAACAACTTTAGTTAAGGCCTTACCTGAATTTTCCGGGGGCCAGTGCTGCCGCCATTTAAAATTGATATAGGAGACATAATTCAAAATTTTGCTATTACCAAGCCCTAGATAACCCTTCAAAGTATTAACCCCTAGTAAGTTTTTCGCAAATCTAGGGCTTGGTAGTGGCAAAATTTAAAATAATGTCTCCGTTTTCTTTGAAATGATTTATTTTAAATGGGGGCAGCACTAGACCCCGGAAAATTCAGGTACGGCCTTAAAACCCATAACACCTTGTCTGTAAATTGAGTTTTAATGTCACGATATGCCTCAATGGCTATGATAAGCTTCAGCTTATCATATCTAATCATAGCACTCGGTAAACCTAGTGAGGGTTAGTTATTGAACAATTATTTATTAAAAAAATATTTTTATAAGCTTTTATCTAGCTTTTATTTAAAACAATGAACTAAAAAGTTTCTCCTAAAAAGCTCCTCAAGACAAATCTATTGAGCCCAAACTAGACGGGCTTATTATTTTATCACAGAGATGGCCTCCTTCCGGTTTCATTATGGATCTCATAAGGTATGTACTCGTATGTATATATATATATATTACGCATTTCTTTATTTTTATTCAATCTTTCTTAAAATTCCGTATAATAAAATTCTGCACACGTCCGTGGCGTGACACACACACACACACGAGGCTCCACTGAAAACCACCGTCGTCTTCTCGGACACGAGTTTGATGACATATGCTGAGTGCAACCTTTTTTCCTAGGATCTCACAACACTTACCACCGTAGACACACTGAGATACCAGGTCTATGCCATAGTAAATGTACCTAGTCATTTTAGATTTATTTTATATCTACTTTTTTAGATAAAATTGGCTAGGTTTTATTCTTGTTTTAATTTTAATAATTCTATTCAAAATCCTATGTTGTCTTCTTCTATGTGTTACCTTTAAAGTATTGCATGTGTTGTGCTTTTCTGGAAATAAAAATCTGTCTATGTCTATGTCTAAGGTATAGGTAATAGGTCATTGGTACCATAATATTGCATTGTCACCCAACTTACATACATAAGTATGTGAAGTTTCAGCTCAATCGAATAATGGGAAGTGGGTCTAATTTAGCTTGCAAGATTTGATTACGGACACACATACGACGGGACAGGTGAAACTAAAAAAGCTTATATTAAAACCTCATAAAAAGATGACACATTTGTAATAAAATATCTGCCGAATGGTGCAAAAAAGATAAGCTCACAATAACTACCACATTACAGGAAAACGTAAGATGATATGGAGGGACCACCCGTCTGCGTTTTATAAGGGTTCCGTAGTCCACAAGGAACCCTTATAGTTTCGTCATGTCCGTCCGTCCGTCCGTCTGTCTGTCCGTCCGGGCTCGTACTCCGCCGCTACTGCACCGATTGTCACGAAAATCGGGGGAGAGATAGATATTGAAGTTCTAAAAGTTTGTTTTTAAAATTATGAAAAAATGTTTTTGTTTGGGCCCATACAACAAAAAGTGAATTTAAAAAATTAAATTGGACTAACCCCATCGTGTGGGGTATCGTTGAAAAGGACTTTTAAAATGCAACAAAAATTGCTTTGAAACTATGTAGATCAAACCCCCCAGTCTTGAGATAATCTAATACAAAGTTAAAATTTGAGGTGTTTCAGAATTATTTTAGTAATATTTCAAAAGTTACGGTGGGGGGCCACCGTAACTTTTAAAATATTACTAAAATAATTCTGAAAAAATGTGGTATATACCTCAAAGTATGTACTTTCAATGAAAACTATAGCGGTCTCGGTATCATAGATAGTTATTTTTTAATACTTCATAAATCGTAAAATGTTACTTGCTGCTACGGAACCCTTTCATGGGCAAGTCCGACTCGCACTTGGCCGCTTTTTTTATTTAAGTACTTAAATTTATCATTATAGCACAGAAGACAGTAGGTAAGAGTATACAGAACGGAATCTCCTAAGGTCCCTTGCAATATGCGTCCCCGTTCCCCATCCCCGCAACCTAGTAAATAAGCAACCTAAAGCAGGTCTGCGTGTGTCACTCCCCGTTTAGGTATCGAAAATATACCTACATTATTACTATGCGCGCAGCAGCGGCCCCTCTGGGTGGTAAATTCAGCTATACGAATCGTTTGTCCAGAGTAATAAAAATGAAATTGGCTTGCAATGGATGTCTAGGTATCTATACGAAAAGGTGCTAAGTTCTGACGTGAGCTAAACTAAACCATATCGCTAGCCACATCTTGGAATTACTTTGCTGAGTGAGACTTCTGTACGTTAGTATTATTTATTTGGTGCCTAAAGTAAGCAAATTTAATGCTTTAGTGGGGTATGGAATGATAGGGTTAATTTTGTAGATTAAGAAATCGGTCTTTTAATGAAAATCGGTTCAGTCGTTCAGAATTTATTAGGTGTCAACGCTTGAAAGCCAGTTTTTTTTTGGTAATTTGCCTAGAAAATAAACTTATGTTAGACTCTTTATAGAACTAGAACTTCAGAGAAGGCGTTAGTTTAGTCGCAGTTTCGTTATCACACTGCCAAAACCTTAGTGCGAAGGGTACGCGGCATTTGGTAAACCAGTAATTAGCGGCTTTGTTTGCAGATTAACTGATTTTACTGATTGAGACATTGCTAATCTGCCGTAGGGGATATTTCGAAATTAATTTGTGTTAGGTCGATTCCAAATAATTCACACTTTGAGAGATTAATTCACACTAACTACCTACCTACCTAGCAATATTGAAGTTTTATTATTTATAACCTACATAGCCGTGTGGTTCCCAGCAGAGTAGAATAGGACCACTCCAAGTCTTCCCGTGGATATCGTAGGCGACTTAGGAAACACAAGCTTAACAAAGCTTATAAACATTTATGAGACCTCTCTTTCCAACTCGTCTGGCAAGCGTGGAGAGTGTAGGCCAAATCCTCTGACTGCTCTGGCTAATGAATATATGACTCTGGTAGTACAGGGAGGGTCGTGCTCCTGCAGTGGAGACTAGACAGACCTGATGATGATGATGATTCTGTGGGTATGTTTGTGTCACCGTAGCTCCTAAACGAATAGACTGATTTCAATGAGTTTTTTAATCGATAGCTTTGTCTGACGAAATGGTTCTATGTATCAGCTATGTTTGATGAAAATCAATTCAGCCTTTTAAAAGTTATTGTAGATGAATGCTTGGATGGAAGTCGGGGTTTTTTTATATACCTGGTATATAAACTTGTTTGTGTGTGTAAATGGCCAACACTGATGGTATTTTTCAAGATGCCTAAAGGCATCTGACTAAGCTTTACGACCATAATGACAGCCGGGACAACACAAAATCTAGAAGCAGAATTATATAATCTATGAGATGCAATCGGGTCACGGGTACACAAAATATCTAAAAAGGTTCGTGCTAACTCCTTATTCTCTTCACAATTTAAAGATGTGATCGCTTGGCATACAAAGCTATATGTTTATATATATTTTACAGGCAATCTCCAGTCGAGACGAATCTGCATATTAATAAGAATAAAAATGAACGCGACTCTGTTCGAGACATTTATATATCTACTTCTATATAAAGGTTTTACTAAAAAGATTTTTACTATGTCCTATTAGATTTATAAGTATTACATGGTATTACTTAGGTACGTTAAAAGAGCAGCCAAGTGCGAGTCGGACTCGCCTATGAAGGGTTCCGTAGCAGCACGTTACATTTTACGATTTAAGACGTATTAAAAAATAACTATCTATAATACCTAGACGGCTATAGTTTAAATTGAAAGTACATATTTTGAGGTATACGAGCCACATTTTTTTTCAGAATTATTTTAGTAATATTTCAAAAGTTACGGTGGAGGGGGACACCTCAAATTTTAACTTTGTATTAGATTATCTCAAGACTGGGGGGTTTGATCTACTCGTACATAGTTTCAAAGCAGTTTTTATTGCATTTCAAAAGACCTTTTCAACGATACCCCACACGTTGGGGTTAGTCCAATTTAATTTTTTAATCTCTCCATCAATTTTCGTGACAATCGGTGCAGTAGCGGCGGAGTACGAGCCCGGACGGACAGACGGACGGACGAACGGACGGATGGACATGACGAAACTATAAGGGTTCCTGGTGGACTACGGAACCCTAAAAAAGGTGGAAAGACTAAAAGCAGAGAGTTTGCTGGTCTGGGAGAAAATAAAAAACATGTATCAGCTGCCTCTTTTCCCGTGCAGATCGTCAAAGCCGCTCAAGGGAATGGACGGAATCTGAATCATATGAATATGCAACACATCACTGTTATTATTTCCCTTTTCCACCTTCATGCCCACCATCTCGCTAAAAGTGGCCTGGGCCTCACCGCCCTAGGCCCCGTTAGGGATAAAGACAATATGTTAATAAAGGAGTAGTAGGATATTTAAAAATCTTATTATACGATATGTATGTAGTACCCTTCCAGTCCATTTATATGCAACCATTACTCCCATATTAAAAAGTTAACGTTTGTTCGCACTTTGTAGGCGGTTTAATTAAGTTTTTTGTACGAGGCCACCGCCGCACCGTAATACAATTAATGGCAGGCGACTAATACAAATAATTATTTGCATAAATGCATGCAATACGGAATAAGTACTGGCTTTACTATCATGAAAATTTATCAAAATTGTGGTTGGCATCCTTTATTTTATAATAAAATAATTGCCAACCTGCAACTTAAAAGGATTTAATATCATGCTCAGTCAATGCAGCGTTAAGCAATTTTTTTTTTTGGAGTTTACAATTGAATATATCCATTTTTTTACGAACAATTTGCTAAAGGACTCAACCATACGACGAATTGGTGAACGTAGACCAGAGTTGTTACGACAAGCAGCAGTCGCATCTAGAAGGAGTTAGATTATTTTATTCTGTACATAACGTCCTACAAAATATACAGGAACTTTTTAAAGGGTGAATTCAGTCCGTGATTCTGAACAACTTTCCCCAAGGAACATGACCGAAATATGAAGAATATTTTTTGCTTGTAATACAAACTCGGATCAGCTGATCGGTCAACTTGTGTGGGTTCCTTGGGGAAAGTTGTTCAGTAACATGGAAAGTGTCAGTATATTTTGTCTCTAAGCCGTGTGATTCCCGGCAGAGTACAACAGGACCACTCAGTGTTACCGTGGATGTCGTCGGAGGCGACTTGGGAAATACAAGCTAAACAAAGCTTATAAACATCAATGAGACCTCTCCAACCCGTCTGGCAAGCGTGGAGATTGTAGACCTAATGCTCTGACTGCTCTGGCTAATATATGGTGAAAACCTTTGTATTTAGTTTAAATAAATAATGTAATTTAGATATATTTCCGAGAATTGTAATCTTAAAAATTTAAGCGATTTAAAATACTTATGACCCTAACTTAAAATTGTGTAGAGAATAAATGATTTCTAATAAATAACAACAAATAAATTAATGGCTCTGGTAGTACAGAGAGAGAGGGTCGTGCTCCTGCAGTGGAGACTAAAATAAGTTTGGAAAATCCAAAAGTGCACACCTCATAATCTCATTTTTCACAATTAAATTGAAATTACGATTAAACTACATTGAATTAGACAGTGATCTTCGAAAGGACTTAGTTTTGGATAATACTGAAGCGTATAAAAAAAATGGACTTGATCAGATAAGTTTTTCGGGACTTATCGTGACCACGCCAGTTTCCATACATACAGACACACGGACGTCCACAAAATGATTTTATTAAACATTGTTTTTATTTATTTAAAAGGCAAAATGTCTTTTAAAAATGTCATAAGTGTTAAAACTAGCGTTTTTCCTTAACATTTATGTGTAAATATTATTGTACAAGTGCGATAGAAAATAAATAGAGACACATTTAGTTAAAAAAATCACTTGATTTTTGTAAGGCGAGAGTAGAGCACTACCTCATGCGCTTCGCTTATGAGGCGTGCAAAAGACCTGATGATGATGATTTAAAAACAACCCTTTTAATTAAATTCAGATATTATATGCATGTCGGTTACACAAAGCCCTGTCTACCCAATGCAGACAAGCTGCCAAAAGATGCCCAATCACGTAGAGAAACACCAAGCATAGTCCTCTCTATAATGCGCTGAGCGACCTTGAGCCTTCATATGAGACCAGTAAGTGACCACGTTTTACCCTCATGTATGTTTCATGATGAAATTGATATACCTATAGAGAAGTCAACATTTTCCAAAATAAACTTACAAAGTAATATAGTTAGCGGAATTTTCACGTTGGCAGCCCTGCGTACAGTCATCCACGCAGGTTGCATGTAATTTCGTACGTGTGCCTTATCTTGATCGGGAGCCATTGAGTGGTTAACTGTACTGAGGTGATGTCGGCGCAGCGTCTGTACACTGAATTCATTTTTAAACCTGATCATGTATAAACAGTGTGTTTCGAAGATTATATAATCGAGTATGATACTTACCTTACCTTTTACCTGTACAGCTTAAATTAGTCCACTGATGGACTACAGGCCTCAATAAAGGAAGAATTGCCCATAATTACCACACTGGGCAGGCGGGTTAGTGATCGCAGTAGAGTGTTATGCCGGTCCTCAGTGGACGCTGCTATCCCTTCTCTACCTGCATCATAGTTCGTAGGTAGGGTGCAAGGCAAAAGGCAAATTTAGGCATATTTAGAGGTATGTTTGTGATTTTTTCTATCAAGCCAAAAATGCTCAATCGTATTTTGGATATTGTGGGTGTCTGTAGAAAAGCCTTAAGATTCATATGTAAATTCTTTGAGGAATAAACTATAGTAGTTTAATTACAGTGATTTTTTGAAAACACTCACAGTTTTCTTGGCTCTGAACTGACAAAATAATAATTTCGTTCGTTTCGTAGGAAGTCGCCGCTTACGGCAATCGTATTTTACCTGCCGTCATTACACGATCAACGCGTAGTATACCTAGTACATAATAATAACCAATCTTCATTGTAGACATGGTCGTATGCGTGTCGCTTTTAGCATATCACGATCAAGTCGCCTGCTCTATCAGCGATCTCGTCGAGGACCGAAAATTACGAAAATCGGAAGGGCGGTATTTTTGTTTAAGGGTTCTTTTCACTTAAATATTAATACTACTTAGTGTCTAGTCATTTATATATCAAGTAAAGGAGAAAGTTAACGCCGTGTCGTATAGGGAGGTCAAAAGGATGGCTCAAGGGAGGGAGACATGGAAACTCATAATGCTCCATCGGCAAGAACGTAGTTCTTATAGATATAAGAACTACGTTCTTGTCGGTGGAGTATTATGACACTATCTATCTAGATAGTGTCATAATAGTTAATCTATATGTCTATTTATAAATTACAATTAAGGGCACGTGCGTCATAATTATTGCATCAAAAGGAAGGTATGTTAGTTAAAATTACATGATATTGTTTCAATGTTTGAAAACCCACCTTTTAATCAATGTGTCCTTTCAACGATGACATATGAGGCTTTGTACCGAATAAGAGTTGCATAGAGTGCCATGAAGCGAGCCATACTATATCGAGTTCCCTACACAGTTTTTGTGGATCAATTTGGAAAATAACATAAGATTAAGATTAAATAATGAAATAAGAAATGGTGAAAAAATACCACGTGAGCAGGACTTGAACCCGCGACCTTGCCCTACCAACTGAGCCATCACGTGTTCTAACCCCGCACGCCGAATTTCGCCACAATTTGATATTCCTACACGCATTAGGCTTGCGTCACCTAACACTACTACCCACTATTACAAGTAAGGTATCTGATTTAACCCCAATAAAGTTGAAAATCAGTTATAGTGTAGGAAAGCCATAAAATATTTTGTAGGGTTTTTTAGGCATTCAATATGCAGTACTAAAGTACTCAAATTAAATAATGAAATAAGAAATGGTGAAAAAATACCACGTGAGCGTTTGAGTACTTTAGTACTGCATCTTGAATGTCTAAAAACCCCTATAAAAATTTGATTAAGATGTTGGGAAACAAGTGACAGACAGAACTCAAATGGAGTTGGGCAGGACACCTAGGAAGACGTGGTGATGACAGATGGAGCAAAACGGCCCATTAGTGGTGAGCGCTGCGAAGCATTACCACAGAATAAATAATACTAACGTACAGAAGTCTCACTCAGCAAAGAAATTCAAAGAAATATCTACTCAATGTGGCTAGCGATATGGTTTAATTTAGCTCACGTCAGAACTCAGCACCTTTTCATAAAGATACCTAAACATCCATTGCAAGCCAATTTCATTCTTATTACTCTGGACAAACGATTCGTATAACTGAATTTACGCTCATAAACATCAATGAGACCTCTCCAACTCGTCTGGCCAGCGTGGAAAGCGTAGGCCAAATTTTCTTGCTGCTCTGGTCAAGTATGGCTCTGATAATACAGAGAGGGTCGTGCTCCCATAGTGCAGACTAAAAAACAGACCTGATGATATTGTTTTTTTTTTTTTACTCGTAGTCATTCTAGATTGTATTATGTTTGTTTGTTTATAATAACTTTATTGTACCAAAAATTTAAGTATAAAAGACAACATAATACGAAAGAGCAAATATACGAAGGCGGACTTATCCCATGTAGGGATCTCTTCCAGTCAACCTGCGATAGATTGAGAGGATATTTACTCTGTTATATATAAGGTAGAAGCCGGTACGTATAAATTTAACTACAAGATACTTACATATCTACACACATGAATATATACGAACATACTTACATAAATACTTATAGCAATACACATAAACAAACTATACATAAAATATATATCTTACATACATAGGTATATATTTAATAACATATTACAGATAAGTACTTAATTCAGTCCAAGTGTGACGCAACCAGAGAGGACTTCGATAATCTAGTTTTAAATGAATCCAGTGAAGGTGCCATCCTTACATCAGCTGGAAGTGAGTTCCAAAGCCTTGTCGCCAAGACTGTAAACGATTTGGAGTAAGACTGTGACTGTGTGTATTTCCGTTATTATGATATGACTGTCGCTGCAATTCCAGTATTAAACGTCACGTAGTGTTCATCTTACGTAATGTATTTACATCCGTAACCATATCAACATCAATATATCTTCCAACTAACATATCAACAACGTTTACTTTTAACTAAGTACATCGCAAGTTGGCCTAAGCTAACAAAGCTTATTTAGTATATACGTAAGATTAAATACACACTATGTCAAAATCAAAGACAAAATAATTTATTTATCTTCGGATGTAGGTAAGTTTAGTGCCGCTTCTTAAGCGCAAGTGCCAACGATTTCGCTTTGGTTCTACAACCGGCCGCCTGCCTGACATCAATTTTCCTTAGGGTATCACCAAGCATACCCAAGGAAATATAAAATATATTTCGATATAATATGTTCCTTTGGGGTTTAGTATCATGGAAAGAATATACTTACCCTTAAAGTAGTTTTATTTTTTTTAGCAAAAATGTCTGGCTTGAGCTTGGCGCGGGTCCCTCTTAAAAGTTTGTATATTTAGACATGTCATAATTTAGGTACATTGGTACATATTAAATTAACAAATTGACATTATTTTAAATTTCGTAATACTTATAATTCAATTTAATTATGAAATAACATAACAAACAATGTAATCTCAGTCCATCCATATAACTAATTTTAAGTTTTTAGTTTGTTAGTTGACGTCTTTGGAGAACACGTGCAGTGCAGTTTGTTGCCGCTTCTTTTGCACTTGTGCCTAGGAAGCGGCGTAAACTTAGCTGTAAGTAACGATTTGACGTCAACATTTGTGCAAAACAAAACAAAGTGATTATTATTAAGAGATATTATAAATATCCTACGGTAATAAAGATATTTTGAATTGGATTTTTGAATTGAATTGAGCTGTTAGGTATGTTAGTTAATTTTATGCTCAGTCCCTTAGCTTTCTCTTACGACATCCATAGGAAGAGATAGAGTGGTTCTATCCTAGGCCGAAACCATACGACACAAGTTATGTTAGTAAATATTATACTTACACAAAAAAAGAAAATTAAAAATGTACATTGTGAGGTAACAAAAGCAAGCACACAATAGCTAGGGATATTAAAAACCACATGCGTTATTGCATTATTCGGTGCAACTACGTAGACCTGTGAGAAAGTGGAGAGTTTATTTTTCGTTTGCGAAAAACAGTATTTGGCAAATGTTGAAAAATCATTTTAAATAATTATTTAATACATTATAAGCACATATCTGATAGGATACATTAATATTTCAGATTAAAATCTGTGTTATGGGCGGTGCCATGTTAAATTTAGTTCTGATCTACAGCTTTACATGCCTTCCGAAACAAGGAATCATCTTTCTTTTCGGATAATCAGGTGATTCCGGACTGCAAATAACCTAACCAGACTGGAAACCACTTTTCATAAAGTATGCTTTTCAGTGGGATTTGAACCCACGACCTCCGAATCACAAGGCAAATGCCTTGACCGCTAGACCACGACCAGCCGTTTAAAAGTTTCTGGGGGTGAACGCTTAAAAGACGGGGGGCTTTTTTTTATTTGTCTGACAAACTTGTTTTAAAATAAATAAAAATAATTTGTTTCGACCAACAGGGATCATATTTTTAGTGTTAATAACAGAGAACAGAACTTAAGACTAATGTTTAAGACGAAACACAAGGGCCGTTTTTCCATACAAACGTAGTCCTTTGTGTCCTCCCTGGATAACGACGGTAGAGTTATATTTTTTCCTGAATATCTGTGTTCAAACATCCAGAAAACAAATTTGACTAAATTATATAAAAAAATTAAAGAACACCGCTCAAGTCTTTGTTAATTCGTAATGAAAAAAGTACTTATATTGGTTAAATTTTGGAGAAGAAATCAGGGAACTTCAAATCGTTGATTTTCTGTTCTTTAAATAGGTATTTTCAGTCCAAGCTGCAGTATGTCTCTATCGCACTTGCTCGGTTGTTGTTCGGGCACAGCGCGACAGCAATAGATTTTACAAATACCTATTTTCATTTCTCTAGCCATTGGTGTTTCCTCTTAATAGTCTATGGTGCATTATTTGGCCCGACTATTGCAATTTTCTGGAGAGCTATTAGCTCGATGTAAAAAAAGGCACTTACAAAATTAGTTCTTTTTTTAATGTAACAAACTTTTTAACATTAGGTGAAATTGCTTATTGAAAATTAGATTTTAAGATAGCCTCAGATGAACTTTATGTGAGTGTATTTTATGGACGGGATAGTTTATTGATTATACTTGTGGCTCTTTATTGTAAACGAGCTTTTGCCCGTGGCTTTCTTCACGAGCATGAAAACCTTCAGTAGATAATTGACATATTAGGTATATTATGAGACCTGTAATGATGAGTGCTTGTAAGACATAAAATTAAAAAAATATTTTTAACAAGTCGTATTATGAGACATAGGAAATACTCCACCGACAAGAACATAGTTCTTAAATATATTGATGATAATGATAAATCATAAATAAAAATAACAAAATGAAAACATATTTTTTTTTATTTTTATAAATTTAAATATAAAATATTTTTTGCACAAATTCATTCCCAAAGAGGGTTGACCTCAGGCAGGCAACCAGTCGTAAAACTATAGCCAAATCATCCTGGCAGGGTATTGCAATAAGTTATTGGTATACCTTATACTTATGCCATTATTTTTATGGTATTTATTTTATACCAATAACCTTTCAATACCCTACCAGGGTTTATGTACCTACTTACCTACTAACCATCTTATTTATAAGTACATTTAAGCGAAAAATCGATTTCGCATTGACATGCACATTATATTTGGAGAAGAAAAATCGGGAAAGCTACGGATGCGGATCATTGTTTCACGAAAATTCATTCCTAATAAGGGGTAAAGGGGCTGAAAGTTTGTATGAAACTCCGTCATTTGATAAGGTACGAGAGCAACGCCACGGGAAGTAGCTAGTATATTGTATTTAGTCCATTCATTCAATAGAGATGTGGACTGGATCCGAAAAATTGTATTTTGTTTAGTCCGATTTAGATTATCCAAAAATAATGGACCCTGATTTTTCGGTTTATCAAACTAGTAAAAATTCACAAAGAGCATCGAAGTTTTGGAGTGGGGGCGCGATTAACGTCACCATCTAGTGAAAATCTTACTAGATCGTGATGTCAGGCAAATTTAAATGCGCTGTATCTTCGTCATTATAGAAAGTATATAGGTATACTATATTTTTTTATAATCTATAGACATTATCCACATCTGTAGATATTGAAAGGCATTCCGTCGGAGTCGGCAAAGCAGCGTCGGCTTTTTTAAAGACGCAGCCTTTGTGGCGCGCCGACGACATGCACACCATTCCAACAAAAAAACTATAAACACAAACCTTGCTCTGCAAAATTAGTTCCATTAAACTGAAAGCACACCATATAAATAATCTCAGACTAGATACATCGTAAATAAATAATAGTCTATTAGCAGTAAAGCACAGACTACGTTATGCGCCCGTTAAAATGGCACTAACAGTGTTAAGTGTCATGTCCGCCTCCCAGGCTAACCTGTTGCAATAGATACGGTATTAAAAATAAAAGCTGATGGTGCTAATGTCTACAAAAGCACCAAAATGGCTCCAATAGGCGATCAGCGCTGGGAGGTTGCAATGCAAAACTCACCATTAGCTGAGTTGGAGACTATTTTGGGGGAAAACGGCAATCGATACTTTTTATATAATTTTTAAACGCGATTATTGTAGATATTGTTTGTACATGCAAACAATAAATTTTATTAGAGACATTTTAAGGTAATTGTACATGAAAACAATAAATTTATGAAGGGACATTTGATGGTAATTGTACACGAAAACATTGAATTTATGTAGATATATGCGTTGGTTGTACATGAAAACAATGAATTTATGTAGAGATATGCGTTGGTTGTACATGAAAACAATGAATTTATGTAGAGATATGCGTTGGTTGTACATGAAAACAATGAATTTATGTAGAGATATGCGTTGGTTGTACATGAAAACAATGAATTTATATAGAGATATGCGTTGGTTGTACATGAAAACAATGAATTTATGTAAAGATATGCGTTGGTTGTACATAAAAACAATGCATTTATGTAGAGATATGCGTTGGTTGTACATGAAAACAATGAATTTATGAAGGGACATTTGATGTTAATTAATTGTACACGAAAACAATGAATTTATGAAGGGACATTTGATGTTAATTGTATACGAAAACAATGTATTTATGTAGAGATATACGTTGGTTGTACATGAAAACAATGAAGTTATGCAGGGATATTGTACACGAAAACAATGAATTTATGTAGAGATATACGTTGGTTCTACATGAAAACATTGAATTGCGACATTTGATTGTAATTGTACAATAAATTAATAAATAATCTGGCTCATGTTAACTGTCTAATCTACTTATATACTATACTGTAATGGTTGGAAAAATAAAAGTAGTGATGATTTCCTAGTTGCTAGCCTGGATATGCATTTTCGCCCTTTCCCTCGATCTGCTGTTACAATCTGCGTGGGAATAGAGCAGCTAGCACATTCTCAGTTTTTTTTTTCTTTATCAAATTTTTATTTCCTGCCGAGTCTAATATCAACAAAAGGGCCCTAAATTAACGCTACACTTACGTCACATCTACAAGAAAGCCGTTAAAGCGGTCAACATAATCAGGACGTTAATTCTTGTCTCCATGTTTACAACGGGGAGTGTTGTCCCCCGCCCGCAAGGTTCACATTGGTCAAGCAAGATAACTATTATAGTTTTTTTTGACTCTTACTCATCACTAGGTATTTCGATTTCTTTTCCCACCTTCTCACCCTCTCGTCCACCATATTGCTAAAAGTAAACAAACAAAATAAGATTAATACTCGTATTTAATAAGAATGTGCTAAGTAATCGTCCAAAATTTACTTTTATCAGCACCACCTGTAGTTTGACTGGTAGAAAAGGTCCTGGGCCTTAAGTCCGCCTGTTAAATTATCCCAATCCCAATCCCATCCCATCCCAATCCCAACTAATATTATAAATGCGAAAGTGAGTTTGTATATTTGTTTGTTTGTTACCTCTTCACGCTTTATCTACTGAGCCAATCTTCTTGAAAATTCACATACACATAGTTAGGAGTACTGAGAAGGACATAGGGTACCTTTCATCCCTGAAAAAAATTATGTTCCCGTGGGATACGTGAGCGAAGCCGCGGGCAAAAGCTAGTTGAAAATAAAGTTCAATTAATTAATAAAACTTCAAAACCAGTGTGCAGGTTTCCTCACGTTGTTTTTCCTTCACTATACACTCATTATCATTCGAGCGTTTTCCCAGTTGCAACCACAGATTGCAACCTAATGGGGCAGACAGAGCATTTTGGGTCTTGCAGGTCTAAGCAGACAGAGTCCAGGCCCGCAAGACCCAAAGGCCACTTTTAGCGTGATGGTGGGCGAGATGGAAAAAGGAATCAAAATAGCGTTGGGTTGCTACCCGCATCGCTTTTAACACGAGTCGCATTTTCATCCATTCATATGATATGTTATTCTTTTCAAAGCCATCTAACCTATATTTATGGTACCAGCTGAAAATCAGCGCTGAAGTTCCTACACTGTGGTGTAGGAAAAAGCGGCCAGCTCAGCTTCGTGGTGTGCCACGAAGCTGAGCTGGCCGCTTTTTCCGCATTCATTAAGTATACCTAAGTCCAGTACATAAGTGGTAATATTCTGTGAATTGCTTGCCAAATAAAGATTTTCTTTCTTTCTTTATTTCCTCGATTGTTTTTTTACGATCTGTGTTGGAAGAGAAGCAGCTGGTACATTCTAAGTTTCTTTTTCTTCCAGACCAGCATGGAAGATCTTACTACTCGCCCAATATAAACTAATTTTAGCCAAAGACACGTGTTAACAAGGAGCCTTAGAAAGGTATATTCCAATTTATTTTGGTGTAAGACCGAGCGTGGCTTTAAAACGGCGACGACGTAATTATTTGTCACCACACTTGATTGCTGGTAAAAAGCGGGGGGAATCAAGAATCAAATATTTAATCAGTAATTAGGCCTTTGCTGGCACTTTTACACGTCAATAATTTACGCGTAATGTTTATTTATATATAAATTATAATTATGATTCTCTTTAATATTTTTTCATCTTAGGTTAGGTTTTATTATAATAAGTACTTACACTTATAAAAATAAAAATATGATACAAAAAATAAAAATATAAAGTCAAAGTCAAAAATTTTTATTCAATGTAGGATAAATATCACATATTGAAGGTCATTATTTTTAATTATTTTTAGTGCAAAAGCTACCGATACTAGCGTTTCGCAACGACCACTGCTGAGAAGAAACGCCGAAAGAAACTCATTTACACAGTGAATAACAAAAAAAAACCCCACCTAATTATTATTATTATTAAAAAAGCTTACGATACTAGCGTTTCGCAACCCTAATCTATCATTTAATAAACGAACTGAAATGATACAAAATAGCTTTGGATGCAACCGGGAACAGGTTTGGATGAGCCAGGTTATTTATGTTATTATATAATGACGTTATGCAAAGAATCATTAAAATCCACCTAGTAGTTTCGAGAAAATCAATTTTGAAATTTCAGCAGCTGAGTTCATAATGAAAATCAATGAATAATTTTGTTTGAAAATTAAGTTTTTTTTTTTTTAATTTTACTTATTTTACATTTTTTATAAATTAATATTAATGTAGTAGTGTAGTACAGCCTGTGATATCATTTATAAGGCTAATATCTTTTCCACGTGGCACATAGGTACATAAAAACAAACCTTCGAATAGCATACCCCTCCTCACAACGCAGTCAGTTAAAAACATAGATAAAGAAGACGAATGAAACTACAATAAAAGCGGTACAATGCAATTGAAAATAATGTAAAAGTTGAAACTAAAATATGCAGTAAATAAATTGAATTTTCTCAACAAATCCGTACAAATGATCAATACAAATAAAAGTTTCTGCTTCAAAAGCTCAGAACAAAACGCGTTGAGAGGAAAAAGTATGTTGTGAACGAATGATGTTCACACGAGTGCATAAATAAATAAATATGCAGGGAAAAGTCGCGCATTTTGAGCTAGCCCCAAAGAAAGTCCCTTTTTATGATATACTAACTCAATAATAATATATTATGATAAATACATGTATAGATAAACACCCATGATCCAGGACAATTTTTAAAAGACTATTATCCAACGTGCCCTAGCTGGGGATCGATCCCAAAACCCCAGAATGGCGGCGTTAGGAATCATTAAGGCACAGGATGTCCACTTGTGGACATAGGCCTCCCCCAAGGATTCTCAAAACATCCGAATGAATAACATAAATTTTATTTTTTAAATCGAATTTTCCTTATATTGTAACTTTACCACGATGGCCAAATTCAACATTGAAATTCTCCAATGAGCTTCAAATTAAGTCTCCTGTGGACTCGTTAACAATAGTCAGTGATCACAAATCAGAGAGAAATCAGTCAAACGTGGGAGTAACCTTATTTATAAATAAATGTTAAATACTAATAGATACACTTTTTCAATAAACAGTTTCTTACATTACATTCATTAATGATGCTGGTCTGAAAAACAAGATACCTATAGTTCTAAAAACTAAAACCGGACTACGAAAAAATTCGTACAGCCATAGTGTGGGATCCACATGAGAAAAAGTAAAAATTAATACTCGAACGTGTTCAGCAGAGATTTGCTCGAGCACTGTATAAAAAAATGTATGGGTTTGTATCCTTCATTATTTGTATCCGGCATGGTAAATTTATATACTTTGGAAGTAAGGCTTTATCGCGGTGTTGTTTCTATGTTCCGTATGTGTTCAGGCAGTTGCATAACAGGCCGCTGCTCGCGCCGGCCGCGGTAAATTCTGACACCGCCAAGTATGCGCCCACTAGCCAAGCCACTACATTACTCAAAGCCTTGATTGCTCGGATGCCTATAGACATCTTTTACGACAATTTTAAAAATATTGTTGATACATGTTTTTTTTTTATTTGTCTATTTAGTTTACTTTAGCCTGTACCTAAATCACATGCACGCGTTGAGAAACTGTAAGTGCACGGAGTATTTTTAAAAGAATAAAGAATAAGATAGACACAGCCTCTATATGAATTTGCGTGTTAATCTGACGACAAATTGACTTCATTTAGGATCGTCACTTTTAGTCCGTGTATGTCAATTCATTAGATCAGACATTTACTACGAGTATACTGTAAAATTCCTAAATCTACCGTTTTGAGCCGTAGAAACTCATCGAAAAACGTTGGAGGAAGCAATAAAAAAGATTCCTTCCGTTTGTAAGTAAATTTTTTATTAAATAAATATTGTATTGAAAATCGGCACGCCGGGTTTTAATACAGACTAAAGGACTTTCTTTATCTAGTAGTATATACAAATCTGTGGGAAGAATAAAGTAAGTACTAATTATGTGCATTACAGTTATTATATTATCACGAAGTTTTTTGGATCTTGCAATACCTTTGGCTGTGTCAGTCCCAAAAGGAAAAAAGACGTGATAATGTGTATTACGGTACTCACTCATTCAGAAACCACATGAACGTTCACAAAGGGTCTAAAATAAAAGCTTTAAAAAGCGATGTTCCCAATGACTTGTTTCGCGGTCGCCATGTTATTTGTAACAGCATTCAGTTTTAGACCAGCATAAACTGAGCTGCGTCTCGATCTTATTACTATGCTGATAAGGTTTAGATTCCCCTGTCTCGAAGTCTGTGTAACGCAGCTGTATGGAAAGCTGGTCTCGTTTAAAATTCAATCGCTAGGGCTGTATGGACGCGGAGAATTCTTAGCATTCTTATTAGAGCTCATCTCACATGGTACTGTGACATGTTTTACAAGGCATCTTCCTTCACTTCCATGCTTGTCTGGGAGAAGAAAAAAAACTTAAAATGTACCTACCAACTTTTCTTCCCGCGCAAAGAATAGAATAGAATATTTTTTATTAAGTGATAAATATTTAAGTAAATGTTAAACATTATAAGAAAACTTAAATGGCCATGTGGCTGGCGGCAGCAAAGTTATTATATTTTGTTCACTGAAATGGTGCGTATATTGTCGGCGGGTCACAAAGGCCGCGTATTTAAAAGAGCGGATGGCGCCTTTGTCGGCGCACCGACATAATTCTAACTATTTGAACAAATGCACTGTACATAAATAATCTCCAACTGCACGAAGCTCCAAAATCCTAAATATGAAGAGCTGTTCCAATTTCCATGTATTTAGTCAACCGATAACCGTTCGAAGTTAACTGGATTACAACTTCGCTGATCGACCGCCGAAGTTCTGACTTAGTTAGCATCACACCGTCACAGGTCAGTTATTAGGACGAATTGATTTCAACTTCATTGCTTTTAATATTCGCTTCTGATTCTTTATCCAAGCGCGTTCCCGGTTGCAACCTTAGCTGTGCTGCTTCGGAGCCCGGAGTGCGCTTTCCCGCTTTCTCTTCTCCAAATATTTGAGTACATGCAGTCAATGGTCACCCAAGAATGCCACAGACCTTGTGTTGGAGAAGAAATAGCCGAAAGAGTTTAAAGATTTGGCTATAGTTTTACGACCGGCCGCCTGCCTGACGTCAACCCTCTTTGGGAATGTATTTGGGCGAAAAGTTCTACAACCGGCCGCCGCCCGACGTTAACCCTCCTTGGGAATGCAATTGTAGCACGAGATGTTTGTGCTTAATCCTTTAGTCGCCTCTTACGACATCCACAGGAAGAGATGGAGTGGTCTTATTCTAACCCGAGTATTAATATTCGCTCATAATTTGGATATATTTATTGATATCAGCGTAGTAATACTAATAGAAGCATAATAAAATGCAAAAACCGGTCAAGTGCGAGTTGGATTTATATACATAAAGGGTCCCGTACCTCCGTAAACACATTTCTTGTATGACGACCCCTTTGATTTTTAACTTTATCTTATTTTTAATAGGTACTCATATTTTGTTATAGCGGTCACAGTAATAAATACATCATCATTATTAGGTCTTTTTTAATCTCCACTGCAGGATCACGATCCTCTCTGTACTACCAGAGCCATATAATACCCAGAGCAGTCAAAGGCCTTGGCTGACACGTTGGATAGACGGGTTGGAGAGGTCTCATTGATGTTTATAAGCTTTGTTTAGCTTGTGTTTCCTAAGTCCCACTCTACGACATCCACGAGAAGACTTGGAGTGGTCCTATTCTACTCTGCCAGTAACCATACGGCTAACAGAATACATAAACGGTGAAAATTTCAAGTATCTAGATATTACGGTTCAAGAGATAGAGCCCTGTGCGATGCGGCTAGCAATCACTTTTATTTATTTTTCCACCTTCCACCATATTGCTTTCTTTTTCCACCTTCTCGCCCACCATCATCACGCTTAAAGTAGCCCTGGGCTCTGTCTGCTTAGAGCCGCAAGACCCGAAATGTTATGTTTGCCCCATTAAGATTAGACGTGGCAGTATTCCTTCAAATGCAAGACGATGATTTCTTACCTAGTTCATAAAATAATTCTGTCAAAGCATTTTTAAATATTAATACTTATTTACGGACAAATCAGACTTGTGTTATGGGATACTAACTTAACGATACTATATTTTATAACAAATACATATAGATAAATATCCAAGACTCAATGGTCAATCTGGAAAAGAGCATCTTGACCTGCCCGGGGATCGAACCCGGGACCTCCGGTGTGACAGCCTGGCATGATGACCACTAGGCCACAAAGGTCGTCACCAAATGTTATCGACTTAAGGGTTGGATCTTATCTATCAGCACGGAACAGCACTTTCCTATGCTGCTATCTTCATTGTCATTTGCTAGAGCATAAGAGAGCAACGGAACGCTTCAGCATCGGCCGTGCTGCAGCGTTCCGTCGCTCTCTCTCGCTCTAGCAAATTACTGTTCTCAGTGACAGAAAAGGATAGCAGCATAGGAAAGTGCTGTTCCGTACTGATAGAAAAGATCATACCCTAATACTCCCGAGCCTCTATTATTTCCTAACTAAAAAGCCTGAACCCGTGGTCTGTATCAAAAGCAGAAGGTCAATAAAATCCGAGCTTCTACACTTAATGCGAGGTGGTTCTCATTACGCGGCCAATTCGGCAATAAATAAAGTTAAATGTCGCGCCGAGGTAACGGAAACAACCTGTCAGTATAAATTTCTTGTGACGTCACAAATTCGGGTTATGAGGAAATATGGGGGAAGTGGGTTGTTACAAGATTTATCTTTTATTTCAATTGTATTTTGATGCGGTCAGATATTAATGAGGATAAAAGTGAGTAGTTTTTTTTTTATCTTAAGAGTTCCACTACCTAGGACAGAACCAGACCTTCATTATCTTTATGAACAATTTTTTTTATACGAGCCTTTATGTGTCCCACGGCTAGGCAAAGGCTTCTCCTCTACTTCTTCCATTCAGGTGTTGCTATCTCCTTCCATTCACTATTAAATTTATAAAGTTCATCGCGCCATTGCATTCTTGGTCTACCATAGGTCTTCTGGTATTAGTAGGGATCTAGCAAGAGGTGACCTTTGCCCAGAATATATTTAGCCAAATATTACTCGTATTTACTATTATTTTGCGTCTTGAATCGATTTTTTTAAAAACACTATTTTCCGACTACAAGTTTGCATATCAGACTCAGACTCAGGTGCAGACCGTTCGAAAGGGATGCTATACAAAAGCAGGGGTTATACATCAACTATCGTTGGTATAAAGTATCTAACTGAGGTGGTTGGTCGCCAACCAGCAATTGTTTGCTGGAGCATAATAAAGTATCCGCAAACAAGGCGCTAGTGTGTAATAAGCCTTATTATGACTAACCGCGATACATAACTCTCACTTAGGCTGTGTTTGGGAAACTAATCCGTGATTTTTCTTAGGTAGCCATTTTGCTCACATGAGTGAATCTCGAATTGAATCTTTGTTGAGGTAATTATATACCGCTTAGGTAATCCTCGTAAACTTTAAGTAAGTATGTTTGAAATATCAATTGCACTTAGAAATTAAAGATTTTGGTAAATCATATCTGAGAACACGTGCGTGACCCAGGCACCTTCCATACCAAACTTAAATAAACGGGCAAGTGCGAGTCGGACTCGTACATGAAAGGTTCCGTACCACCGTACAATGTTTTAAAACGCTGAAGAAACACGTTTTTTATATGAAGACCCCCTTTAATTATTAACTTTATCTTATTTTTAGTATTTGTTGTTATAGTGGTCATAGTAATACATAATCGGTGAAAATTTCAGGTGTCTAGCTATTACGGTTTAAGAGATAGAGCCCTGTGACAGACGGACAGACGGACAGACGGACAGACAGCGGAGTCTCAGTAATAGGGTCCCGTTTGCACCCTTCGGGTACGGAACCCTAAAAAAAGAAATTGAAGTAACACAAGTTTAAAAATTACTTTAGGGTTAACTCAAACAGTGTGATCCATGGTATAATATTGATATGGTTTTCTCTTTCAGCGATAGCCCAAGACTACGTCACGAATGTCACAAAAAGTGTTACCACTGTTTTTTCAGTAAATTTAAGGACTTTCTCAATAAGTTAATAAATATAAGGGCAGCATAGGACACCCACCTGCTAGGTGGTCAGACGACCTGAGCAAGGTTGCAGGAAAACGCTGGATGCAGGCCGCTTCCGATCGGTCGTTTTGGAAATCCTTGGGGGAGGCCTATGTCTAGCAGTGGACTTCCTGTGGCTGATATGATGATTATACAGCATACAGGCTTTTAAAACAATAAACGGGCAAGTGCGAGTAGGACTAGTATATGAAGAGTTCCGTACCTCCGTACAATGTTTTAAAACGCTGAAGAAAAACGTTTTTTGTATGACGACCCCTTTTGTTTTTAGCATTATTTTATTTTTAGTATTTGTTGTTATGGTGGTCATAGTAATACATAATCGGTGAAAATTTCAAGTATCTAGTTAATGCCATTATAAATATCTAGTTAAAAACGCTGAAAAAACACTTTTTTTGTATGTCGACCCCCTTATTTTTTTTACATTTTTTATTTTTGGTATTTGTTGTTATGGTGGTCATAGTAATACATAATCTGTAAAAATTTCAAATATCTAGTTATTGCCATTATAAAGATCTAGTTAAAAACGCTGAAAAAACACGTTTTTTGTATGAAAACCCCCTGGTAAAATTTCAAGTGAGCTATTACGGTTCAAGAGATAGAGCCCTGTTACAGTCGGACAGGCAGACGGACAGACAGCGGAGTCTCAGTAATAGGGCAATTTGCACCCTTTGGGTACGGAACCCTTAAAAAAAGACCTTGTAAAAGAATAGGTACATTTACTTTTTGTAGCCTTTACTAGTGATAAATGTAGTACTGTGTAAGTACTTCCAACCTATGTGTCACTGGATGATTGACGAATATCATTTGCCGCTACATTGAACAGAAATAGATTCAGAAATACAATTTAGTGCTTTGGCGATAAAGGGGTATCAATAAATTACGTGAGGTGACTTTGGCAAATATTCGAACCCCTCTCTCCCCATGTTGAGATGTCGTGAGATTTGACTTAACCCCCCTCTTCCTCCCCCTAAATCTCACGTAAGACTTTCCGAAATGACTATTATCAATACGTTCATTTATGCTTATAGCGTTGGTTTGTTTAAAAATAAAACCTTATTCCGCCATGAACCATACTGAACAAAAGAAATATTTACGCATTTGGCATCCTTGGGTGACCATTAACGTGCATGTTATATTTGGAGAAGAAAAAGCGGGAAAGCGCTCCCCGGGCTACGAATCAGCACAGCTGAGGATGCAGGGAACGCGCTTAGACAAAGAAGAAAAATAATATAAACGTTGGAAACAAGAGGAATTAATATATCTCCGTGTAATAAGCTAACCCTGATAAAACAATCCTCGTCCAAGCTGGTCGGGAAGAAAAGAAAAAACTAAGAATGTACCAGCTGTCGTTCACCCATCTCATCAAAACTCATTTTTTCATATTTTACGATTACTAGCTACTTAGTGGTAGGTGGTATTAGTACAAAGTAGTCGTACCTACATAATTTGTAAGCCCTAATCACTTATCATAAATTCATCAATATCCAATTTAACTAAATGACTACACTACGTTTAGCCATCTGGTTAAACGTTACGCTCAATGACTTGGCTAGTTGTCCTTCAGCCATTTAATCGGATGCCGGCTTTTAATGACTGTGCTATGCGTCCAATCCGCTAGTTGCCAACAAGTCGAAACAGATACTTTTTTCTAAAAGTCAAAACAAATATTTCCTATGGGATTTCTATGAAAAATGCACGGCATGATGTCATTGTTTCTTGGAGTCAAATAGCGCTCTTATTATCAGTTTTTCGGCATTAATAAATTTAAAATCACGTTCAAAATGGATATGGATGAATTACAAGTGACTTATTTTGTGACGTTTTATTCACTTATCATTACAAAATAATTTATTTTTGACCCTGGATACTACCCTATTAGCTGGCTACTTTATCCAGATTGCCATGACACATACACGTATAGGTATACACGTACGTAGGTACGTGTATATTATATATATATACTACGTAACATCATTACGGTGACGTCGCTCTCGTTATCGAAGATCGGTGTGATAATGTCTGTTTGCCTGTCACTGTCACACGGTAGACAAATAATGGTGTAGTCAATTGGCATTTTGATTGACTATTGCATGAAATAATAAATAAGAAACTTCAGTTTAGCTGATAGATTTGCCCCTATCATGGGAAAAAATACTCAGCATTTTGATTGATAAATTGCATGAAACTTGTAATACCATCATCATCAGGTCTTTTTTAGTCTCCACTGCAGGAGCACAACCCTCTCTGTACTACCAGAGCCAGACTTAAATTGGCCAGCACAGCCAGAGAATTTGACCTACCCTTCACGCTAGCCAGACGAGTTGAGGAGTTCTCATTGATGTTCATAAGCTTTGTTTAGCTTGTATGTCCTAAGTCGCCTTCTACGACATCCACGGGAAGACTTGGAGTGGTCCTATTTTACTGTGCCGGGAACCTTACGGCAAACTTCGCTTCGATTACCCGTTCAAAAACAGCTTACAAAATTTTCTTTCTATTCCAGAATGGTGTACACGACCCTGTCCATCTGCTTTTTCCTCATCGGCTTCGCGCTCTGTCTACCAGAAAATGTCCCTTCTACTAGCGAGCATGACACCCACGAGATCGAGACCCAGGAACACCCCGCCCCCCTTGAGAAGAGATCCCCCCACTACGACTTTGGCCTTGGCAAGAGGGCATATAGCTACGTGTCAGAGTACAAGAGACTACCTGTGTACAATTTTGGATTAGGGAAGAGGTAAGTTTTAGTACTTTGCTTCCAGTTTTTTTTTCATTCCAATAGTCGCATGGAGAATGGATCTCCCCCTCCTTATTATGATTTTTTGTCTCAACAATCAGCGATTGTATACAATTTTAAATTAGGAAAGAGGTAAATAATTATAAATAAATAAATAGGGATAGATTACACCGATTAAACTGACCCCAAAGTGAGCGTAAACTTGTATTATGGGATACTAACTCAACGATACTATATTTTATGATAAATACAAATATAAAAATGACCATTCACGACCCAGGACAATTTTAAAAAGAGAGATCGAACCCAGAACCTTTTAAGTGGCGGACTAGCGTGTTAGATCAGTAACGAGAAGGCGCATTCACGTGTATCGCAGTTGTGTATTTAACAGTCATGTATGACACTCCACTTTTTTTTCTGAAGAAAGAAAGACATGGAAAGCACTCCACCGACTCTTAAATATAAGAAGAAGTATGACTCTCATTCGTCGTACCCTTATCAGTAGGAGAAATTCGTAGGTGCTCAAGAAAACAAGTCGAAATTGTTATACTTTTTCAGCCAGCTTTTATTTTTCCCAGCCCTAAATCCATCTTCTATTTAGACGAGACCCTGTCTTATCAGAATAATGTGGTACTAGTCCGTCGCGCGATAAAGACTTTATATGGATTTATCCAGGGTGCCATACTGCGATATATAATAGAACTAAACTACCTAATAAAACTAAACTAATAAAACAGAGAATAGACGAGGAAAGATTTTGGGTCATCTGCTACGACACGACGACTTCATAAATACTATCATTGAAGGAAAGATAGAAGAGAAAAGAGGACCAAGAAGACCGAGACATAGCTACATGAAACAGATAAAGGAGAAGGTGAACGTCGTTTCGTACAGCGAAGTAGAACAGCTGGCAGATGAGAGAGACAAATGGAAGAGAATTCATACTCCACCGACAAGAGCATAGCTCTTAAATATAGATAGATAGCCATACTGCGTTCTCAATTTTCTTGTTATCTAGTCAAATTGATAACATTTCTTCAGCCAGATCCTTCTTATTCTTCAGTATTCTTCTAACCGTGTGTTTACCCACCAGGTCAAGGCCCTACTCCTTCGGGCTCGGCAAGCGTTCCGTGTCAGATGAGGACCAGACACACGAGGAGTACTCCAACGACATAGACCCAGCAGCTATTGCAGAGTTCCTCAACCAGTATGATGATGAACCAGGTAATGAGATGAAAACTACCTACTGCAGTAATATAAGAATAATATTCAAAATCATTCTAGACATATTATAAAACAAAGCAGAAAAAAAATCAAATATTTTTACTAAATTCTCAGTGGAGACTCCTGCAGTGGAGACTAAAAGACCTGATCATGATCATGATAAAATAAAATACAAACAATTCAAGCTAATGATTAGTAAGAATGTTATTTACAAAGACGAAGACCGTTTCTCTCACGTACTAGCAGAAGTTCAAGTGAATATTTGGAATCTGAAAACATTTACATAAATTAAAACCAATAGAGCGAATATAAGACGAGGCTGAAAGCTATTTGATATTCTACTCGTAACTTATTTCAAAACGGTTTTATAAATCGGGAATTTCGATATTTTTAAGAAATTGTGTACATCTGCAATGCATATCTTTGTAAGATTGTGCTTAATGGATGTATGTGTATTGAAAATGTTGTCAAGCCTGAACACAACGCAGTACCTATACAGTATGTATCTTTCGTTCCCGGTCTCAACCAATTTTCATTAAAAGACCGATTTCATAATTTACAAATTTGACCCTTTCATTTGATACCCCATTCAGACATTCAGGCCATGCAGGCATTTTCACCCCCATAAATTTGAAACTATGAACCGATTTTCATCAAACATAGAGCTAAAAATCATTTCGACAGACAAGGCTTTGGATTAAACAAAACCGCACCGAAATCAGTCTATTCGTTTTGGAGCTATGATGTCACAGACAGACTCACAGACTGACTGATACGCAGACACGTCAACTTATTCTTTTTTGTCGGAGGTAAAAAGACTTACTAATTATTAATTCCGCAGATACGTCATTTTAATTATAATTCGGACATAAGCCGCTGAGTCTCTTACGTTTTAATTGCGCTAATCTCAAAGGCAGAAGGACAAACTCCACATCATTATAACGAAATTATTTGGCCGAAAACACCAGGAGTTTTATATGACGCCCTACATCTAAATGGCACAATTAATGCTTGAAATAATATTTTCGGTCGCATTTAGAAATAGGCGTGGGGTTCCGTTGAGTATACGAGTACATCAGCATAACAATTTATTTGCACTGAAACAGTTTATTTAGCATTTTTAATTACTTGTGTGTGTAGCTATCTATATACATATGTGCACTGTGTCTTATAATAATAATAATTCTTTATTCATGTTTAAAGTAAAGTAGTGCCAATATACAATTTTATTACAAACACTAACTTAAATAGGTACTTATTTGCATGCATAGTTGAACACTTAATGATGATCGTCTACCCGCCGTAGTAGTAATAAATTTACTGTATCACGGTCGGGTAGTGATTCCTCGTTAGTAAACAACTATGGTAAGTGAGCTAGTTGCTATGCAAGGTGATTAGTAAGAAAAGTATACGAGCAAACTTATTCGAACTATCTTAAAGTCTAATTTTAAATGTATATGCACGTAGGCAATACTGCTGGTCGCCGCCGGCCGGTGCATAAAATGACTCATAGCACATCACAGCTCGATGATAACAGGACATAGTGTACGTGCGTGTACAGAGCCAACAGTTATAATACAAGTTTTCAAGTACTAAGAATCAAATTGATTACAAATCAAATTAGGACAATCCACTTGGTACCTATATATTAATTAACTAATGTGCATTTTTTAATAACAATTATAATTTTTCATATGTGTACTGTGTCTTATTAACTAGTGCACAATATTAAAACTTTTACAGTATAAAAAGAAATTGAAATGAATCTTAATCAAATCGATCGATCCATCGTTTTCTAGAACAACCACAATTTATAAAATATCTAAAAATACAAATAAAACCTTTTTTTCGATGTCATTATCAGGCGATATCGATGTCTTAGTAGAAGATCTTTTTTTCCCTACATAAGCAACTCTCATATTTTAACCAATCAAACAAATAACAAATTATTCTATTGTCCCACAGTTTACGAAGAAAAGCGCGCTCGGCCTTACAGCTTCGGTCTCGGCAAGCGTTTCGTCGAAGACGAAACGTCCGAAGAGAAACGAGCAAGAATGTACGACTTCGGCCTCGGAAAACGACTTCCCATGTACAACTTCGGACTTGGCAAGCGAGCAAGGAACTACAATTTTGGCTTAGGCAAGCGGTTGAGCAGCAAGTTCAATTTTGGCCTCGGCAAAAGGGAGAGGGACATGCACCGATTCAGTTTCGGCCTCGGCAAACGAGCTTCCGAAGATAACTCCAATGACGAACCCGAAAACTACTCTGAAGTTTAAGTTTTTGATTCAAAATTTGACCATAGCGCGGGACTTATTTCATTTTACCTGTATTAATATAAACTGACTGTCGAGATATTTTTAAACAGTGTGAATTACATTGTCTTTCTTTAACTAATTAATAACATAATTATTTATACACCAAATTTTCTTGTGAAAAACCCAGCCATTTTCACAAGGAAATTAAAACTTCTAAATAACCCATTTACACTTTTTAATAATTTAAATGTAAAATGAATTAAATTTCGTGCAAAAAAATAAAGAAACATAAATTAATTTATGAAATGGACTGGATTTTCAACTGAATGTTTTCATAATCATTCTGATTAAATAAATACATACAAAATTATTGAATGGCGTAAAACCCACCAATTAGCAGAGTAAAATATTTTTATGGAGTATTTATTTCTAAATTAATTCTTAATCGCCAATTAAATGAACAATTAAATCTTGACATTTTATTCTGAGAAAGTGTTGTTGTACTTTTTGATTTTGTAAATTATTGTTAAAAATTTATAGTTATTTATGTAAAAGTTAAAAATAGATAGTTAGATAATTTAATGTTCGTATGATAACAGAGTTACGAATCGTGTGATAATTTTGAACTATTTTATTGAAAATAAATATAATTTATTTGTGATTCCACATTATGTATTTTGTTAAATTTTATTTTAATTAATAAATATTTGTCAATACTAGTTATTTTTTTCTTTTGGTATATAATATGTTACAATACCACTTTAAATTAATTAAAATGTAACCCACTCTACACGATTTGTAACTCTACGCTACTAAGTAAGATAGAGTAAGTTTCTTTAAGACTAACTTTGTTGTTTTGAATATAACCGTAATACGAGTATACAAGTCAAATTAAATTATACAAATCATAGAAATTGCATCATTGAATTTCTACATTCGTTTTGTTTACTCCACTTTTCCTCAAAGACCTACCTAATATTCCCAGCCGCAGATGTCCACTACAGGATTACTGCACTGATCTCTAATTTTTCGTAGACACCGTCAGTCTAAGTACTCAGCATCAGTTGTATGACTAGCGGGAGAGATAGTAGCCACATCTTGAAATAATACAGGATTTTAGCTTTCTAGCAGAGTAGCGTGTTTCCGAATGCTTCTTCGACTCAACACTTGTATAGCGTTGGGCTAAAGAAGCTTTCGGGCAGACAAATTGTACATACGGGCTGCGTATCCTTCAATAGCACAACACATACACCATGTTGAAGGTAAGAAGGAAATAGTTACGTTCTGTTGGCAAACTAACTGGTTTCCGAAAGCTTCTTTGAGTGAACCCCAGTGGGATAACAGGAAGGTGGTTTACATAATTGCTGATTGTCATGGATATATACTTTCAGTGGCGTGCATAGAGACATTTTTTGGGCAAAAGTCGGCAAGACAAACTAAAGAAAGTATAGGCTACAACTTACGCGGCTCCACGTAAACAAAAAAAAAAGTGTGGCACTCGGGGACTGCCGCGGTAAAGCTATTGCATACGACGTTAGACGATGCACGGCTTTCAACGCCGCGTCGCTTTGCCGGTCGGTAGGCGGAGTGGAGGGTGTTAGGTTTTATTTTCATTACGGAATTTCTTGATTCAGTGGCCGCGCTCAATGCCCGCGATAAAAGCTATGCAATAGATTAATAATAATTATTTAAATACCTTAAAATTTACATCATAAATACAATTTTATTTGACTGATTACCCAATATTTTTTTTCCCCCGAACATAACATAAGACGATGCATTCCCTTCTTTGCTACAACGCAGTGCGTATTTTGTACAATAGAAGGATACGCAGCCCGTTTTTACACTTTGTCTGCCCGAAAGCTTTTTTAACCCAACGCTATACAAGTGTTGATTTCAAGAAGCATTTGGATACATGCAGCAGAATACGCTTTTTTGTAAGGGGTTGTCAGTCCTTCTGTATTTGTTCAGTTTTGCCTTCATCAAACCGAGTACTTGGCTGAATAACTCGGTTCAGTAATTAATGGCGCGAAAACAAGGTAAAATATTAATATAAAAAAACGTTGTTTTTGGAGTGATATTTGTATTGGGTTACACTAGTTCTAAACGTGACTTGTTGCAATGAGTACCTAGACGTAAAAGATCAAGAACTTAAACTTTTAAATAAAATACTCCGCAGTTTAACCGAGTTATTCGGCCGAGTACGAGTACTGAAAAAGGTGCCGAGTATGCCGAGTAGCGAGTAACAACCGAGTACTCGGCCCATCTCTACTCAGAACTGTCATTTGCTAGAGATAGGGGGTATGCCGCGGAATCGGCGACCTTGATTACTCCAAATCCTTATCATAGAGGACCCTAATATAAAGCGCCACTAACAGGAACACCCAGATCCAGCTCGCAATGGAAGCAAACGATTTTCAGATTATTATTTTTTTAAAGTGAGTCTGCTATTCTGACTTCTTCATGTAAGTTATTAAACTTCTTATTGAGACGAAAATGGTATCAAACACTATATGTCTTAATCCAGACAGGTACAGACAGAGCATTTTGAGTCTTGAGGCTCTATAAATACAGAGCTCAAATGCCACTTTTAGCGTGATTGTGGTGCGAAGGTAAGAAGGTTGCCAGCCGTATTGCCTGATTCGCATTTTTGCCCATTGCCTCTATCTTTTACGATCTACGTGAGAAGAGAAGCAGCTGGCACGTTCTTAGTTATTTCTTTTCTAAAAGGTCAGCATGGAAGAAATGGTTTATAATTTCTTCAGACCAGAACCTAACCACGGCAACCTGTCATTGGCCTCATTCAGATCTGCCTTATTGGTACAAGAATTCGGACAGTTGGGACATGAAAAAAATGTTCCATGGACTGAGTGACATACATACATATCTTACATCATACATAGCATCATACATATATCACGCCTGTTTCCCATAGAGTCCATTTCCATAGAGTAGGTAGAGACTATGGACTACTGTCCATAGTCTCTACCTACCCCTATGGGAAACAAATAGCAAATAGAAATTTGCTACGACTGAGTGACCCCATACATTAAATATACTAGATCAGACTATTCAAATTCAAATTTCTTTAATTTTCTCCACAATATTATATTACAGAACATAATGATAACGACGACATAGGTACCTACATGGTTAATAGAAGATTGTGAGAGACTGGTCAGAACTAAGCAGAGCTTGTATTGAGATTCAAGCTCTGCTTAGTTCTGAGGAACACCAGACCTCCACAGATTACGTTCAACCATTCTGGCGTTCAGGAAATAACGTACCTAGTTACATTTGCAAAGCAACGTAGACTATACAAATTACTATACTTTTACAGGTAAAAAAACGAAATGTAAACTACTTAACCCTCCGTTTTGAACAGTCGGGTAAAAAAATTAAAAATAACATCCATCAACGTAATGATGACGGAAATGCTAGAAACAGTTCTAATGAAAATTCATTTCTTTGGGTTCGATTCCCATCGGAGGCTCCACTGAAATTTTAGCAAACTTTTTTCTCTCGTGGGAATTTTAAGACTTGTGTAATGCATCGAAAATAGGTAGTTTCTAAATAGATTGTTCTTTAATATTTGTTTGTTAATATTTATACGCGTGTTATATTTTTGGGGCGATAATGGTCTTCCACCCCTAAAACTTTATAAAATTAGACAAATTTGTCATTAATCGACTCATGATACTATAAACTAGATCCGTACGTTCTGATATTTTATCATTTGGTACAATTTAATAAAATAAAATAAATGTAAAAATGACGAAGTTTTTGCAAAATAATAATAATATTGAATTATAAATAATATCTCACGTATACAACGTGAAAGGGACATACCCGTAATAAATCCAACCACGGGCTATACTAGATGACTAAAGTATAATGAAATTAAAGTAACAGTCAAAAAACCAAAAACCATTTCGACCTTCTTAAACAAATCGCCCTGGCGGCTGCACACTTTTGTATGGAAATGCCGAATATTTTTTTTGTTTTTTGGCTGTTATTTTAATTTCATTTTGCTATAATGATCTAGTATAGACCGTGGTTAAATTTATTACGGGTATGTCCCTTACACAATATATTACACACACATTGCGTTAAACTTAATAATAGTCCTTTATCTGCATCGGGGGTGATAAGAAATATGACAATGATAGTACATTAACAAGTTGTTCAAAACAAATGATTACAAAATTACCTACATTAATTTGAGTATGTACGAGTATGTACTGTACAAGTCTACCAATAACGGTCAGCAAGGATAGGTATAAGGCCAAGTACGGCGTACCACCAATTGCATCACTGCCCACGCCCACTCGCCCACGCGTGACCTGTTTTAGGACAGGCAGAAAAATGGTAAGTATTCTGAGAAAAAAATGACAGTTTTTACTAGTAAATGGGTACTTTGATCTCTCTCTCTCTCTTAATTTTTTTTATGTATGGTACAAATACGTACGAGATCAAATACAGCTATACAAAGTGGAATGGACATAGCCGTAATAAATCGAACTACGGTCTATTCTAGATCAATATAGTATAATGAAATTAAAATAATAGCCAAAAAACAAAACAAAATTGGCATTTTTATACAAAAGTGTGCAGCCGCCCGGACGATTTGTATAGTAATGTCAAAATTTTTTTTGGTTTCTTGGCTGTTATTTTAATTTCATAATACTTTAGTGGTCTAGTAAAGCCCGAGGTTCGATTTTTTTTATTTTTTTTTATTTTCATACCCTTTATTGTTCTAAAGTAAAACATACGTTTTACAAATGGCGGACTTAATGCTAAGAGCATTTTCTCCCAGTCAACCATAAACATAAACAGAAAAGTAATTTGTTCGGCGCAAAAGCAAAATTAATCAGTTATGACTACCGATTCAATAAATACTTCATATAACATATTAAGAACATATACGTAAAACATTACATTACTACATAATATATATCAGAATAAATATCTACTTATACAATACGTACCATTATATTATACTTACCTACATATATAATTAATTACATATATAATCAATTTTGAGAACTGAATGATGATGACTTTACGGAGGAAGGGAGTTCAAAAGATGAGCGTGAACTTTCCTTTTAAAAGAGAATTTGGTAGAAATTTCTCTGATGTCAACGGGTAAAGCATTCCAGAGCCGTGAAGCTTGGAGAGGAAGGATTTAGTACGGGTATGTCCCTTCCACGTTGTATAAATGCATCCATTTAGGTACTGTATAAGATATCTTGCTCTTGTCGGTGGAGTTAAGTGGTTCATCACTACTAAACTCCACTTCTTTTTTAGGGAATGAAGTACGGTGGTTTTTCGCTATTTGCCTTCCGTACCGCAGTGCTTGGGTTTGCGACAGAAACCCTTTCAGATCCCGCATCTTTATTTGGTCTGAGCTTCAGCCTTTTGCCAATCATACTGATATAAAATTTTAATTGTTTGTTGGTTTTTCGTGTGTATAAGTGGCCAACACTAGTTTAAGATTTTTCAAGCTGCCTAAAGGAATCTAACATAGCTTATTTTTTTAGAAATAAAAAAAAATAGAAAAGGCTTTCGTCACAGTTTATTAAAAGTAAAATAGAAGTATAAAAATGTTATGAAACCTAGTCTAGAAAAAAAACTATAAGTATAGAATCAAAAAGACAGAAAATAAATAATTTATTTAGATTTTTATTGCGTACTGACTCCATCATGAAATCAAACCCTGAATATACAGAATGGACAATTGAATATCATCATAAAAATATTCATGGCGCTGGCCGCGAGTGATAAAGTTACCGCCCGTTTGAGGGCCACTGAATATGCGGGACAAATGGCCCCCTAATTATTGTACTCTAAACTGGGATTTACACGAACTGTCTGGGATTATTTTGACATAATTATGTCATCCCGCTGATTCTTCAAAATTTTTTATTCATAATATTGTTGGCCGTGTCGTTCCCGGCCACGTGGATGTCGTAGAAGGCGACTTAGGAAACATAAGCTAAACAAAGCTAATAAACATAGTCTTCAACCCGTCTGGCCAGCGTGGAGAGTTTTGAGTTTGTTGTCAATGTTTTCTCATAATGTTTCTGGACTCTGATCTTTATTAATAAAATTCTCATAATGTTATGATATGACATAATCTCTATAAATTATGTCATATCATAACATTGTGAGACACTAAATTATGCCAGAATTTTTTAGGTTAATAAAGATTTAGGTCTAGGTTAAGGTGCCCCGCAAACATATCTAATTTTTATTAATCTCAAGTTTTATTTATATCGTTATGTTAAACAATATTATGTGAAATAAAACTATGTAAAATAAAAAAAATTAAACCTTCATGTTCTATAAATACTATGAGAAATAAAAATTAGTTTTAAATACATCATGGGAAGCTAGAATAAATATAGAGCCTTATTTCACATAAGTATAAGATTTGATAAACCGTGTTAAAATAACGGATAATAACATGTTAAGCTCAAATATACTAGGCTGCTTGTGTATTTTATCACATACTTAAGCATAACATACTTAATGGGAAGATTTAGTATTGTCACCTAAATCTTTGCCTACAAAAACTTTTTTTAAGAAATGAAAAGCAAACAATTCAAGCCCGGGTGTTTATTTGCTCTGAAGTCACGAGTCTTCCTAAACCGGCTAATCTTTATGGCATTGTGGGTGCTAACGCGATTCTTGCGACCAGGAGCCCTATTTCCAAAGTCAGTCGATTTGAAATCGCACACAAAAGTCATTAATCATCATTATCATAATTAGGTCTTTTTATTGTCTCCACTGCAGGAGCACGACCCTCTCTATACTACCAGAGCCATATATTAGCCCAAGTAGTCAGAGGATTTGCCCTACACTCTGCACGATGACCAGATGAGTTGTAGAGGTTTGGAATCATTTATGTTTATAAGCTTTAATAAAATAATTTATAAGCTTTGTTTAGCTTGTGTTACCTGTCACCTTCTACGACATCGACAGAAAGACTTGGAGAGGTCCTATCTCTGCCGAGAACGACACGGCTCTTATTTTTTTAATAGGCTTTGATTCTATTGTTTGATTATAAATATGTAATGATTTCAAGATTAAATTTGAGTGTTTTTCGTACACGATTTCAAGTCGATCGAGTTCAAAAATTAATCCTTAAGGAAGCATCATAGGTGACAGGATTTCAACGAACTAGTGGGGCATTAATATTTAATAGTAAGCAGAAAAGGTAAATTAGGCCAATGATGAATTTACATTACGCGAAATAATCCTTAATGGACGTTCTCAGTCCGTTATACGATCAGCTTACCCAAGAGAGTCGAATTTACTTGTACTAAAAGCAAATAAACCGGCCAAGTGCGAGTTAAATTTGCGTGGAGAGGGTTCCGTACAATTGATTGAATTCTCATAGGTTTTCCTGTGATCTACAAGCAATGAACTATATTTTGTATTTTTTTTTTCAAAATTTTAGGCTCTTTAGTTGCGGAGATCAGGGGGGGGGGGGGGGAATGGTCAATTTTCGTCTTCTTTCATGAATGAAATCAAAAGTATTCATTTTAAAATAATAACAAAAATATATTTGTGATCCTCATAACGAGCTATATGACACAGTAAGGTTTGCAAAACTTTTCTTTTTAATTTCTTAATTTGTTCCCCAAAAATGACCCTTATTTTAAAAAAAATATTTATTTACTTTGCACATATATATTTGGGTCATAGGATTACAACATTCTACCAAATTTCTCCTGATTCGGTCCAGTAGACTCAGAGCAAATTGGCTGTGACAGACGGACGGACAGACAGACGCACGAGTGATAGGATAAGGGTTCCATTTTTTTTCATTTTTTGTACAGAACTCTAAAAACAAATGCTCGTGCTTGGATTTTTTTCCTCTGTAATTGAATCTGCTTAATATTACTTTTCATGCCCTTCAAAGGTGAATATCAAGCAGAAATGGCGCCCTCATTTGAACATACACTCTCACGTCTTTATCCCTAACGGGGTAGACAGAGCCAAGGGCGGTAAAGCCCAGGCTACTTTTAGCGTAATGGTGGGCATGAAGCTCATTTGCAATAAATTGTTAACTCGTAAATATGGTGAAAATTTCCATATTTCTCAATGTTAGGCACTAGACAGCCCTTTAAATTATTTTATGAACTGCCGTTGAAACTATTATTGGTGATCCGTCTAGCTTTAAAACTTGCCTCCGCCAAAAGTGGCCACTTTTAAGTTTTAAAGCTAGACGAACTAATTGAAATACTTTTAACGGTGGTTCATTCAATAATTTTAGTGGCTCTCTAGCGCCCTAACATTGAGAAATATGAAAAATTTTACCACATTTACGAGTTAAAAATTTATTTTTAATGAGGGCGCCACTTAATGGTCATTTGCTTCTAACTTCACCTTAAAATAGTTTAAGTAAGTATATTTTGTTAGACGTTAAATAGTTTCATTTGTAGTAGTAGGCATAAATTTTACCCCGCTTGCATGAAGCGCCATATCTGTGGCGTAGCGTAAGATACCTGCCTGATAGGTTAGATGCGCTGAGTTTTTTTCGTGAAAACACTGCTGGATGAAGGCCTCTTCAATTCGAAACCTTTATCCATGATACTGAACAACTTTCCCCAAGAAACGTAAGAATACTGAAATATGAAAATAGATTAGCTGACAATAAGTCAACTTGTAGGGGTAGCAAAAACTTCGTCATCATCAAAACTTAAGAGCGACGCTCTTTTCAGTGGAGTTTCTTCCATTTTTTTCTATCTTCCGCCAACCTCTTGAAATCTTGATACAACACTGCTATCACCTTTTCCTTGACTTGCTTCATATAGCTGTGCCTTGGCTTTCCTCTTCCCATCTTTCCTACAATTTTGCCTTGCCGTATCAAGTGTCCGAACATATTGCCTTGCCTATTTCCGATTACCTCGAGTGCTTCTTTTCACCTACTCTATATAAGACCTCTAAGTTTGTTACTTGTCCCTCCAATGAATCCTTTCTAACCTTCTTCAGCACCACATCTCAAATGCTTCCAACCTTTTCGTTTCCTTCTTCGTTAGTGTCCACGTCTCACAGCCGTAAAGAGCAATGCTCCAGATGTACACCTTAATTATTCTTTTTCGGATCGATTTTGCAATGTGTGATGTAAGTCAACTTTTATTTTTATTAAATACTGTTTTTGCCATTGCTATTCTCGTTATTATGTCTTGTGTACATCTCGAGTCTCATGTTATTTGACTCCCTAAATATGTAAACGTATCTACCTTTCCTAATTGAATGTTATTTACTATGATGGAATGGGTTATTTTTTTTATTTTCTTATTCTCATTATTATTGTCTTTTGAAGTTAGCAAAAAAATATTACCTATTTATTTATTTATCAAAATTAATTGTACCAAAGTAAAAATATACTTTTAACAAATGGCAAACTTAATGCTTAGAGCATTTTCTCCCCGTCAACAATAGGGATAAGCAGAGAAAATTGTGCGGCGCAAAAGCAATAAATAATAGAATAATATAATAAATAGTAAAATTAAAAAATACCACTATTTTTACACATAAATATATCAGATTGAATGCTTACACAAAAGGTGAAGTTAGAAGCAAATGATCCTTATTTAAAATAAATTGTTAACTCATAAATGTAATGAAAATTTTCATATTTCTCAATGTTCAAATGAGGGCGCCACTTTTGCTTGGTGAAGGGTGTATTTAGTCCATGATACATGATACTGAACAATTTTTCCCAAGAAACATATTATATCGAAATATGATTTTTTTTTGCTCACCATACAAACTCATATCAGCTGATCAGTCAAATTGTATGGGGTGCCAATAATAGTTTTCATATTTTGATATATGTTCCTTTGGGAAAGTTGTTCAGTATCATGGACTGAATTGACCCTTAAAATAGTTTCAGTATATTTTATTAGACCCCGTATATACAAGTACATCCGTGCGCACGTAAATATGAGTGAGTTTCAGTGTTCAAAGCCATCAAGCGCAACCGAGAACGTATGATGAACGAGACGATGCGAGACGTAAGTACTTACCTCTATCATCCTGCGGCCTACGTCACTCCCCGTTTACATCTCTTCATTCCCAATCAACATTATTACTACGCTCGCGGCGGCCACTCGGAGTGGTAGATTCAGTTATACGAATCATTTGTCCAGAGTAATAAGAATGAAATTGGCCTGCAACGGATTTCTAGGTATCTAAACGAAAAGGTGCTGAGTTCTGACGTGAGCTACATTAAACCAGATCGCTAACCACATTGAGTAGATATTCCTTTGAATTTCTTTGCTGCGTGAGTACTGGTACTTATTCTGTGCCTCTATATTCATTCTGTGACTACGCTTCAGATTTTTTTGCGAACGGTGGTCGATATGTGTCCATCGGTTTATCGTCTGACCATTTAGTTGATGTTTAGTGTTGAATTACCACTCTTCTAAACGATGATGTCATTCCTCATCGACTTGACCATAACGATATTGATTGAGATGGGGTTTTAAAATTAAATTATCTCCCAATTTCAAGGGTGTCAGTCAAAGGTCCCCGGTCATTGGATTTGGGAGTTTGCTAACTTCTTACTCGGATCGCTGCCTCTTAATCTTATAAATAGGATTAAAAGATATTGCTCGGGATTAAGATATTCGCAAGTCTGGTGTGATTAGCATTACTGGCCTACTGTGCTGGAATGTATCTATTGATTTTATCTACTAACCTATTTTATTGTCATATAGCGCATTTGGAGCCTACATACATATACAAAGTGGAAGAGACATACCCGTAATAAATCGAACCACGGGCTATACTAGATCATTATAGTATAATGAAATTAAAATAACAGTCGAAAAACCAAAAAAAAATTGACATTTCCATACAAATTGCCCAAGCGGCTGCACACTTTTGTATGGAAATGTTGAATTTTTTTTTGTTCTTTGGCTGTTATTTTAATTTCATGATACTATAATGATCTAGTATAGACCGTGGTTCGATTTATTAAGGGTATGTCACTTCTACGTTGTATATAACGTCTAAAAGAATATACTGAAACTATTTTAAGGGTGAATTCAGTCTATAAATACTGAACAAATTTTCCCAAGGAACATATATCGATTGTTGGGTGCTGGATCTACTGTAATGACTCATCCCCGGAATCAAAATAGAAGAATAAGTAATTTATAATTATTAGTTGACAGAATTCATCATTTATTAAAATAAAATATATCAATGTAAATAAATTAATGGAAATGTATTTGCAAAACATAATTTGATACTGAACTGTCAATTGAGTATTTTACTAGGCTAACAAATATGGTTACAATTGTAATAATAGTTATAAATCAATGTAATTATTATTATTAATTATAGTTATGAATTGTAAAATATAAAAGGTACCCTTTCTTAGAAATTAACTATTAATCATACTTTATTTTGATTAGTGAGTAATGTTGTGAAGTTGCTGCGAGTCCCCCCCTCCCATTCCGAATGTTCTTACTCGTACATTTACAAAATCAGTTCTTGAGTCAGTCTGCTTTGAGTCCTCGAACGAGAAAGATAAGTATTGTGAATTGTGATTATGTGTCGGGATAGTAGTTAACACGTGGCGTAAGGCGCCAAGTGGGCAATTTAAATAATAAAACTCGTGAATATTCGTAGTTATGTAGCTGTGACTAGGCGTGGCCATGACTCATTCAGATACGATTATTATAAGGAATGCGGATCACCTGACCCATTTGTTATAATGACGCTCTACTTCACCTGGACGGTAAGCCTTGTGAGCACAGGATAACTGTGCGGGCTAGAGAGTTAGTTTAAGCTTACTTCACCTGGACGGTAAGCCCTGTGAGCACAGGATAACTGTGCGGGCTAGAGAGTTAGTTTAAGCTGTGATGTGGTTTTACAAGGAAGCTTCTCATAGTTCAGCGCGTGGAGGGGCGCTGACCTTACCATCTCACTTTTAATGAATGTCCATCCATTTACCCTCATTGCGATATATATTTGTCAATGTATAAAGCAATTTAAATGTTCGGTGCTAGTAAATTGAAATAAATCTGTGTTAAATGTTGACTTGTGTTTTAAATTATATGAACCTAATTAAATTTTTTTTTTGCTTTCCTTACAAACTCGGATCAGCTGATCGGTCAACTTGTATGGGAGGTCAAGAGTTATTCTTCATATTTCAATATATGTTCCTTGGAAAAAGTTGTTCGGTATCATTGAATGAATTCACCCTTAAAATAGTGTCAGTTTATTTTGTAAGATTCTGTATGTATATCTTTTTTAGTATATTTAGTAGTATTTGTATGTCGCGGCCAGATCGATGTGTATAGAGTTTGCCACCAGGCTGGCAACCGGTCGTAAAACCTTTTATTTTTCCTTCTACTATTTTATTTATAAGGAAGGGGAAGACCAAGAATGAAGTTTTTCCAACAAGTTAAGGAAGGAGTAAGGTCCTACCAAGACATTAAAAAGATGGCAGAGAGTAGAGAGGAATGGAGGCAACTGCAGTTAACTCTACCATCAACAATGAGCTCTTATGTGAAAAGAAGAAGGGCTTTTCCGTATCCAATGCATGTCTTTGTCATTCTTGGGAGGCCATTGCGTTGACACTTTACATTTTAAGATATGGCCAAAAATTTCATGAAATGGTGATACGGCCGGGTAAAACTGACTTTATCGTTTACGTTGTAAATATAGATACCACTAAATAACACAGTTTAACTTACTTTGGGGCAAGCTCAATCAGAGTGATTTGTTCATTTGTATTTAATTACTTTTTCATCATCATCATCAGGTATTTTTTAGTCTCCAGTGTAGGAGCCCGACCCTCTCTGTACTACCAGAGCCATATATTAGCCAGAGCAGTCAGAGGATTTGGCCTACACTCCACGCTGGCCAGACGGGTCGAAGAGGTCTCATTGATGTTATAAGCTTTGTTTAGCTTGTGTTTCCTAAGTCGCCGCGACATCCATAGGAAGACTTGGAGTGGTCCAATCCTACTCTGCCGGGAACCACACGGCTATTTATTTTTAACCGACTTCAAAAAAGGAGGAGGTTATCAATTCGACTGTATGTTTTTTTTATATATGTTTGTTACGCGATATCTTCGCCAATTGTGAACTCATTTTGATGATTCTTTTTTCATTTGAAAGCCTTTACAACCAAGTAGGTTTCATTTTAATTTGGTGAAGATATGATGTAGAAATTTGGAGATATGGAAGAAACTCCTAAAAAAATTGAAGTCTGTTGTTTTTTTTGTTAAAAAAATTATTATTTATTAAAATACTATTTTCCCAGAGCATTCAGAAGATTAGGCCTACAATTTGACTTATATATGGCTCTAGCAGTACAGAGAGTGTCGTGCTCCTGCAGTGGAGACTAAAAGACCTGATTATGATACTATTTTGCGCCTCTGTTTGACGAGATTTCTTTTAAGTGTGTGTTGTATATAAATAAAAGCAAAAGAAGAGCATCAAAAATTCCGCGTGTCGTGTCAAATGATACGTCACGACACAGACGAGAACGATACATCAACTGCGACGCGGGTATCATCGCATCTACAGGCTCACTGAAATGTAAGGTGCGTTGGGGTACGAACGGACAGTATTCGCTCCTATTCAACAAATGTTGCGTGATGTACCTAAGTCACATCACTGCCTTAAGCTGAGTGGTCCCATTTTGGTGTAGGTATAGTAGCGCTATATCGATAAAATAGAGGCCCGATGTCAATGTGGTCACTCCGATCAGACCATGCAGCACCTTCTTTCGTGTCCTTCGTGCTCGACCAGCTGCACAAAATACGACCTGCACACGGCGTCGGAAAGTGGCATAAGAGTGGCGACTTACTGGAGGAACAAAATAAAATGTGCCTTTTGAGCCAATCGATACGAAAAGAAGAAGATGTAGGTGTAAGTAAGTAAAATATTAAGTAATATTGCATCAAACAAGTTATTTTTCTCTTTTTCTTTCAAAAACTTATCCTTTAACTTTAAAGTTACAGCAGAGCTTACTTTTTATACAACTGAGAAGACAAATAGGAATACAGATAAAGAAGGCCCTGATGGAAAGTAGTTACCATAGCGTAGAGACGCCATCAACGGGTCGGGTCGCTAGATCCCCTCTAATATGGTTGAGTTCAGCGAAGGCTGAGCCACGCGTCAACTCGTATTGGTAAAGTCTATTCATTTAATTGGAGGCATGCTGTCGGCGCGTTTCAAAGGCGGTATTGGCTTTTACAAAGACGCGGCCTTTGTGCCGCGCCGACGACGGCATGCACACCAATTTAGCAGATGAACTATAGTAACTATTGAAAAATCAAATCTACAGTAAAGAGTTTGTTCTCATTTGGGCCCTGTTTGTTGCAGTGTCATGTCGCAAAATGATTAAAATTAATTTAAACAAGCATAGCACTATAATTTAGTTAATAACATTTTTAAAACATATTTAACAATGAAAAAAACTACAAAAGCCTTACGTTTTCTATACTTGGCTTTTTTATAATTCCCCTTATGATAATCCATTTTTTATACAGCCATGAAATTACTGAACGAACGAGATGTCATTAATCGTTAATGTTCATTTGTCAATCGCGTTTTGTTTTACTGTCACCAAACTTCATGAGAGCAAATGACTTTATGTAAATGCATCCAGTTTTTCGAAGATGTGAAGTTTTTGATTTGTTTTTATTATATTTTTATAAAATTTTATACCATACACGTTTTATCGTATTGTACAAAAATTTTTTTGACTGAACAATTGTAGTGAACGAAACGCTTCGACAAAGATGCATTAATTACCCATCGTGTTGCCATTGTTTTCAGATATTGTCACAGCTATTTCCCAATGTAGAAAAAGTAAAATCCTTTTTTATATAGTGTACAAAAGTCCATAACATAAAAGTCTTTTTGTAGGTAGTCTAAGGATTTTTCCTACAAAATGACGTAAAAATACTTGCTGCGACACGTGGTGCAACAATGAGGGCCCAAAATGTATGAAGCGATCTAACACCCCCTTTGTAAATGTGAAGAGGGGCTTGGAACAGCCGAAATCTTTGAAAGGGCGTCCGTGCGGTACATCGTACAAACGGAGAGATTTCAACTAAAAGAATAATTTTTCTTCGCGAATAGGAAAGATGGCGCATTTAGTATAATTATGTGTCGGAGCGAGAGATGTGTCATGCTTACGAATGTGAGCTGAAATGTGTCACATTTATGAAGCTCTAAAAGATACTACTATTATTAAAATTACGGGACTTATCATACCAGAAGATTCTTTGATCAACAAAAAAAAGAAAAATTAAGTGTGACAACATATAAGGAGGTTATTGGAGGAAAGAGAGACATAGAAAACACGCCACCGACAAGAACGCGGCTCTTAAATACAAGAAGAAGAGCCGGGTACAAATCGGGGTGGTATTTTTGACAATTTTTTTTTTGTGTGACTTGTGTTATGAATTGACGAAACTGTTGTGAATTTTGTATAGAAGAAGGGACTTCCCGCAATTGATATCATTTTGAGCGAGATATTTCGACGACTCTACTGCCGTCATGGTCGCTGGCTGACCCCTATCCTCTATCGACGAATTTCCTCGTCGATACGTCACTAAGAGTGCATAATAATAGCTTTTCTGCAATATCCACAACGCGTTGTGGCCTATATTACTCTTATTTTGCTTAAGGTGAAGGGAGTAAGAGAGTAGGAGATATTTACGATTTAACAATTTATTTTACACTTCAAGGCCATTTGCATATCTCTTCACCTTAATGAGCGATTTGGGTCTTTGCGCGTAACCAGAGGGGCAAACTAGGCACGTGCCTATGGGCGCGATGTAACAATGGGGCGCGCGGAATTTTTAAGTGGTAGTTTAAAACTACCAGCCATGCAGTGACAAATAAAACCTCTACCACACATTTACTAACGCTAAATCAATCATCAATGTTTATTATTACCAGTACTACATAGTTAAAATTTATGACATGGCCACTAAGGGCGCCCGTGGCCATTATAATGCTTGCCCAGGGCGCTCTGGACATTTAACCCACCTCTGCGCGTAACTTATAACGTCTAACAATATATACTGAAACTATTTTAAGGCTGAATTCAGTCCATGATACTGAACAACTTTTCCAAAGAAACATATCGAAATAAGAAAAAAAAAATTGCTTTTAATACACACTCGGATCAGCTGATCGGTCAACTTGTACGGGAGCCCAATGAGAGCCCAAAAATTGTTTTTCGTATTTCGATATAATGTTTCTTGGGGAAAGTTGTTCAGTATCATGGTCTGAATTTCAGTATGTTTTGTTAGACGTTATACAGGGTGACATTTTAAACACTGTCCAAATTTTTTCGACGAAAAATTTACGACGAAACAATTTTTATCGATTTTTAATAACTTTTTTTATAGAAAGTAGTTCAGTATCATGGACTGAACTTGCTCCAAAACTTTGCACAGTGTTTAAAAAGTCAGCCTGTATAAGTAGTATTCCACGGCAACCCACCATCGCGCGTGAAGAGGCCTTTGAGTCTTACAGCCATGGACTCTGTCTACCCAGGATGGAAAAAAGACATGTAGGTATGTAAAATGTAACTACTTATAAATAATAATGATAACAATGCTGTATGGTTGATTAATTTAAAACGGTTGACGTACGTGATATAGTCGGAAAAGGCCGACCAGGTTCCGATCGATTTAGACGATCATCTAGTCGGCCTTTTCCGACTATGTTACGTGATTAAATTAAACAATTATGGATTTATCTCACATTAGTTTTAATAAAATAATACTGCATGGCGCGACGCATTAATATAAAGTTTAATGATATCAGCATATCTCTGTCTGCCGGAGAGATTTAACGATTATTATAATGAGCTGCTTGTATTGTTACTGTTTGAGTAACGAGGAACTGAACTGTAGTAAGAAAACAAATAATCGCACATAATAATATCTTTAATACGAGTATACCTCTGGATAAACAATTTTGCGACCGGTTTACACGAGCTTAACAGGTTGAGAACCCAGGTTGGCCGATGTAAGGATATTCAAGTGGAAATACATACACAGAGACGACGTCTGTGGCTGTGACAAAGAATGTATACACTACGCGAAAAGAAACGACACTTAAGCATGTGTCTGGATGTGCGCGGGGGCCTTGAGAGGCGCGCGGGGCGTGGAACGACCCATCGCCGACTGAGTTGGCCGAGGGCTGGTACCTAGTTCGCGTCTCTTACGCACCGCACGATACTCCATTTCGGTTCGGTATCAACCCTAGCGTTACGCGCTCCGGCTCAAGGTCACCGGCGTTCGAACTCTCACGTACAGGGAGTGTCGACGCCGTGGCTGTGGTGCATCTCCACAAACTATGGCACACCTACTGAGCTGCCCAGCGTGCAGGTATCGGGCACGCTGGATCTGTACAGTGCAAGCCCTAACGCAGTATAGGTCGATACTGGGCCCAGATAAATATATTATTTTGAACATCGACACTCTAATTAGAAGAATTTTTGGCCGTCTTTGAAAACTTCTAGTACACATTATTATTTTATTTCAAGTATATATTTTGACGATGGAAAACGACGAGCTCTATTCTTATTATCATGTAATAACCGATACTTTCCCCTTTCACTTAGCAAGGCCATTTTCATATACCAAACTTCGCCCTTTCCCCCTCCCTCTCCACTCCTCTTTTAGAATTTGTTTTGCAACGTCTTGTGTAGAATGAAATCCTTAAGTGTGCCTTTAAAATTTGATTGAATTCCGACAATAACTAACTCTACAGCAAAGTTCGTTCCTTTTCCTCATATTTCTCTCTCAAAAATCGTTTTTTTTATTTTTTTCCTTTCTATATACAAGTACGCTAATAATATTACAATACAATCTAGCCTTAACTTAGACTAATAAGTAATTTAACATTGACCTAGTTTTTTTACGTTATAGACTAAGAATGTGTCCATGGGCACTTTTCTTACTGTCTTTATTAAGGGGAAGGCACTTTGTTCGTGTGTCTCTGCTGGCACATCACTGCACTATAATATCAATGTATATGTTACGGTAAGAGTGATTAATTGAAAATTATTAATAATTGTGTATCATTATTAATAATTACCGAAAATAGAGGTAAAAGTGATAAATTAATCACATTTGTCGGAGATTATTAATAATTTAACGTTAGTCCCGATAAATGTAATAATTTTTGTTAATTTTTTCAGTTGGCTCCGTGTTTTCTAGCACTCGCCGGCCGCTGCCGCGGCACGCTTGCTACGCTCGCTCGGCTCGTGCGTGTGTTGGTCGCAGTTCCAACCTAACCTAACCTATATATAGGTTTGCCCTAACCTAGTAAAATGAATAGAACATTCCTAGCAGTCGCGGGCTGCTGTAGGATTTTATTGTTAATTTTTGATTATAGGACAATTGTAAGACTGTGTGGTATTATAAATAAATACCTGGTGGACAAAAAACTTTGGGTTTTATTTTATTTTATCACTTTTACCAATACTCGTATAGTGAATTATCAATAATTACTACTAAAAGTAATTAATTTCTATTGATTATTCACATTTAACAAAACAAGAGGTTATTATTAATAATGTTGTGAAATTATTAATAATTTTCAATTTATCAGACTTACCGTAACATATATATATATATATATACATTATAACTACACTAGTTCAAAAGTTTTTTTTTTAATCGTGATTGACGTGAAACAAGCAACTTAGTGTGCCAATTGTTGTCAAAATTGGTTGAAAAATGCGATCTGTAGGCGAGAATAGACAAACGGACAAAATCATTTTAAGCCAATCTCGAAACTTTGCTCGCTCGCGGTCAAAATCCGACGAGTCGTTTCAAAATAAAAACTGAAGACATTTGTGTAAAAAAGTTCATCAATATAAAGATCGCCCGACCTCTATATAATATTGATGAGATCCAATAACAGTACCAAACTAAGCTTATCAGGAAGAAGGGTTCAAATCCATTACACTCGATTATTCTGGGCTTTAATTTGGAGTTTTCTTATTTATTAGTAAAACCACCAGAATAAACCATGCGTATAAACATTGTAACGAAGGATTTCGTTGCGGTTATATGCTCACATACTCGTATCTGCTAGCTTGAACTGAACTTGGGCTTGAACTTATTTACCAGAATTTATCCTTCCGTTTTGCCTTGACTTTATTTAACGTCTAGCAAAATAAACATACATGTTTATATATATACATCAGTTCATGATACTTAAAAACTTTTCCATAGGAACATACTATATCAGGTCTTTTTTAGGGTTCCGTACCCGAAGAGTAAAAACGGGACTCTATTACTGAGACTCCGCTGTCTGTCCGTCTATCCGTCTGTCACAGGACTTATCTCTTAAACCGCAATAGCTAGACCCTTGAAATTTTCACCGATTATGTATTACTGTGGCCGCTATTACAACAAATACTAAAAATAAGATAAAGTTAAAAATCAAATGGGGTCGTCCGTCATACAAGAAACGTGGTTCTTCAGCGTTTTATAACATGTACGAGTCCGACTCGCACTTGCCCGTTTATTATTCTCCACTGCAGGAGCACAACCCTCTCTGTACTACCAGTCATATATTAGCCAGAGCAGTCAGAGGATTTGGCCTTCAGTCATACACTCTCCACGCTGACCAGACGGGTTAGAGAGGTCTCACTGATGTTAATAAGCTTTGTTTATCTTGTGTTTCCTTCTACGACTTGGAGTGGTTATATATATACATATATCAAAATAGGAATATTTTTTTTCCTATTTCGATATATGTTGCTTAGGGAAAGTTGTTCAGTATCATGGACTGAATCCACACTTAAAATAGTTTCATTATATTTTGTTAGTCCCAGTATAATATCGAACCTGCTCACAAAATCACGAGAATCGATGGTGAAATGCAACCTGTAGGCGAGAACAACCGGAAAACTGGAATTCAGACACACTAAAGAATTTTTGCCAAAGCTGAAACGAAGACGCTCTCGGCCAATAAATTCTTGCACATGTGTGTTGTATCAATTTTTCTTATGTACAAAAAATGGTCATGTTGCGATCAAAAATATGGTTTTTTATATTCGCGCCGGGCTTAACACGCATTCCGCATTGTACTGCGTGTTTTTGCTCGAACACAATACCGCTTGATTGAGCCAATTCTAGCTTCCAATACAAAATACATATACTACAGATGTCTTTTTTTAGCCATTTATGTCCTACTGCTGGGCAAAGGCCTCCCATCTTTCCTTCCACAATCCTTGGTCTTCACTTTCCATTCCTTATCAAATGCACGCAAATCGTCTGCTCGTCCTCGGTCTACCTCTCTTTCTGAGTTCCAACTACAGATGTTAGTTAGACTATCTACTAGTCTCTGTGAGCTGTAGACCTCGCGAGTCTGTCTTTGTACAGCCCCATTAGCCCCCCACATACTGACACCTTGAAGTTTATCAGATGAAAAAAGTTGTTCGGACAAAAAAGTTGCGTAAGTGGAAGGGACATACCCGTAATAAATCGAACCATGGGCTATACTAGACGAGTAAAGTATAATGAAATTAAAATAACAGTCAAAAAACCAAAAAAAAATTCGACAGTCCCATACAAATCGACCCGGCAACCGCACACTTTTCTATGGAAATGCCAAAAAATATTTTTGTTTTTTGGATGTTATTTTAATTTTATTATACTATAACGGTCTAGTATAGACCGTGGTTTGAATTATTACGGGTATGTCCCTTCCACGTTGTATAACATTTTTGTATATTTATCGAAATGGCTGAAATTACAGGCTGACTTTTTATCTACCGGCCAAATTTTTGGAGTGAGTTCTGTCCTACTGATATGATACTGAACTACTTTCTATAAAAAAGTTATTAAAAATTAATAAGAATTTTTTATCCTCCCATACAAATCAGCGATCAGCCAAACGGATTGTGTATGGCAGGACGAAAAAATTTTTATAACGATTTTTATTAACCTTTTTTATTGAAAGTAGTTCAGTTTCATGGACTGAACTTGCTCCAAAAATTTTGCCGGTGGATAAAAAGTCACCCTGTATACAATATTAGCTGTTGCTCCCTGCTGTGCTTGCGATAACTGGATAAATGTACTTTTTAGTATACATTTTTCCGTAGTCTGGTTTTTGTTTATACTCGTAAAACTATGTGTCTTGCACATTGTTGAAATGGAGACGCTTCGCGCTCGCTCGGACAATAAAGGTCGCCCACTTACTCGACTCTGCTCCCACTCAACAAATAAAATATTATTGAAATATGGGCTTAAGGTAGTGTTCTTTAGATATAGTTTACATTGGCAACATAAATTAGCAGACAGCTCACTGTCAGCAAGCTTACCGCTATCAGACTGCTCGGTGGTTGACGCCTCGCTGGCCGCGAGTTGGAAACAAGCGGTTTACGCGCTGTCCGCACGCTGACTGGTAAAATTCGCCGCGGCGGCGACTAGATAAGCCTCCCTCCCCTAGATTAGCTGTCGGAACGAAGAACGCTGGGCGCCTGATAGCTGTCGATGCGTGGAGAGCTGGGCGCCTGCTAGCTGTCGGTGCGTGGACCGCGAGCAGTCGTATTAGTTTAGGGCGGTGTTGGAGCCGAGTCATGTAAGTGTGCTATGACCTTAATGGTGTTATTACAATGAGTTAGGATTCTGTACTCTCGATATTTCCTTCCCAAACCTATTTAGCAGCGACCACTGGACAGTAGTTTCGTAGCTGAATACACAATAGTTCCGAATATATTTCTGGAATACCGAAAACTTTTATGTAAATGTAGGTAAGTTTCGTTTGGTTTTCCGTATTTACTTTCTCGTTAGATAACTACATTGAATGCAAGTACGAGTATTCATTAAACAAAAATCAAATATTCAGTATTATATGATTCCAAGCTATGTGTGGAAGTTAAACTTTGGTAAGTAAAGTACTATTACTATTATTATACAGGGTGACTTTTTAAACACCAGCCAAATTTTTGGAGCAAATTCAGTCCATGATACTGAACTACTTTCCATAAAAACAATTAACGCAACGTCTAATCTTGGTGGAGCGGCGGCTTGTACTGCAGAGGCTGCCAAAATCGGAAATACGCGGGTCTGGGAGTCGGTTTTATTATTCTTCCATTCGCAGTGGAGACGATGGGACCTTGGGGCCCTGACGCAAAGTTATTTTTTAAGGACGTCCCAACGCGCCTCATCGAGGTAACTGGTGACCCTAGAGCTGGCGGCTTTTTTGCTCAGAGAATAAGTCTCGCTATACAGCGAGGAAATGCTGCCAGCATATTGGGTACGCTGCCTCGATGTGGCGCGTTGAAAGAGATATTTTATTTGTAAAAATGTTTCTGTATAATTTAGTTTGTATAATTTGTTTTGAATAAAATTTATTAACGAAAAACGATAAAAAATTTCGCCTTCCCATACAGATCAGCGCTCAGCCTAACTGATTTTGTACGAGAGGACAAACAATTTTTATCTATTTTTTTATAGATAGTAGTTCAGTATCATGGATTGAACTTGCTCCAAAAATTTGGCTGGTGGATAAAAAGTCACCATGTAAAAAAATATATTTATTAAACTTATACCTCAAAACTAATACTTTATGTATGAGTAATGTGAACTAAGTTTTGTGGACTTCTAAACTTAAATTAATTCTACATGAAATAATGGTTTTAAATTATGGGGAACAAGCTTTTTTAACAATGAACTCAAAAGTTTAAAGTGCTCCTCAAGACGATACAATTGAGCTTAATCTCGGTGGGGTTATGTTGTTCCATCACAGAGATGCCGTGGCCACCTTCCAACTACACCATGAAATCAGGTAATTGGTACCATAACATTACATTGTCATGTCACCTCATGAGAAGTTTCAACTCGATCGAATACTGGGAAGTGGGTCTTTATTAGCTTGCAAGATTTGATTACGGACACACAGACAACGGGACAGGTAAAACTAAATAAAAGCTTGGAAATATTTTAAATGATATCTCCGTTTCCTTTCAAATAATTTATTTCAAATGGGGGCAGCACTGGACCCCGGAAAATTCATGTGATGATATGGATTTATACACTATTACGTCTTTGTCCCGAATAGGGTGAACAGAGCCCTATTGGGTTCCCTGCCCTGGACTCTGTCTCCCCAGGGCCGCAAGACTCAAAGACCACTTTTAGCGTGATGGTAGGCGAGACGGTGGAAATAAGGCGAGCTGCATTGCCACGGCATTTTCGATCTACGCGGGGAAAGAAGCAGCTGGTACATTCGAAGTTTTTTTCTAATTTTCCCAGACCAGCATGAAACCAAACTTTATAGACTCACTAGTTACCACAATTATATACTATATATACAGTTACTGTTCTGTAAAAAACGTAGTATAAAACTACGTTTTTTACAGAAAATATTTAGCGTTATTTATTTTGTGATAACTGTATATATAGTATATAATTGTGGTAACTAGTGAGTCTATAAAGTTTGGTTTCATGCTGGTCTGGGAAAATTAGAAAAAAACAGTCAAAACAAAACAATAATAAAATTTGAGGACAATTCGTCCATGAATGAAGCCCAGTCATATTCATACTGAAAATAATTAGTTTTTAATTATAGTACCACAAGCCATAGAACAAACTCGGACTGTTTTTGCGAGAAAAACAAGCAAATTGAAAAAAATTGCAAGTGCGTGTTGGATTTTACACTATGGTTCCGTTTCACAAGGGAACACACATTTATCATTTATGTATTATATATTATATACTTTTTATTTATAGAATAGGTTTATGTATGTATATATTAAATATTTAAGTTAATAATTAGGTAGATAGGTATAGATACTGCGCCCACCTTGTTCCGTACTACAAATTTTCCTCTATCCTAATGTTGACTGGAAGAGATTGCATTTAGCGATTAGTCCGCATTTGTGCCCAAATTGTCTTTGTTCTTGTTATTCTTTTTATTAGTGTTATTATGGTGCAATACAGTAAATTTGTATTGTATCGTATTGATTCGAAGTTTATGTCAAATTCATTTATTTATTTATCTTCGGATGTTTGTCACTTGGTAATTTGTTAATTTTTTCTTTCAATTCATAAAAGTTGTTGACATCAAATCATTTACTTGCAGCTAAGTTTAGTGCCGCTTCCTAGGCGTAAGTGCAGAAGAAGCAGCAACAAACTGCACTGCAGCATTTCCTCCATATACGTCAACTTACAATTAAAAACTGATATTAAAATTAGATATGTGGACTGAGAATACATGGGCATGTAATTAGGACATAACAATGATTTATTAAATGAATATGAATATTAGTATATATGTCATTAATATAAATATAAATAAATATATAGGGACAAATCACACTGATTAAGCTAGCCCCAAAGTAAGTTTTAAACTTGTGTTATGGGATACTAATTTAACAATACATATTTTATAATAAATAAATATACCTATAGATAAACACCCAAGACCCAGGACAATTTGAAAAAGGCGATTTTCCAACTTGCCCTGGCTGGGGATCGAACCCAGAACCTCCGGATTAGCGGTCTAGCATGTTAACCATTACGCCACGGAGGTCGTCATTGAATGTAATAACAGTATATACTTAATATAATATTTTTGCAAGTTTCATATTATTATTTTTTCTGTCGTACGTAATTGCGAAAGGGGATATGTGAGTTTGACGTGTGTATCTGTGTATTTGTATATATTTGTGTGTGCGATATAAACGAATGAACCAATTTGAAAAAAAAATACATTACTTATGCTTTAAATAGAGGAGTTTTATGGCCTGATGGGAGTTGGCAGTGCTAGTTCTTTCACAAGTTAAGTAACCCCGGGCGTAGTCTGCTCTTGGATAAGTGACCACAAGTGGCACAAAAAAAAATTCTCGAGCTTCTCCTTGCTTTGTAAGGCAAGTTAAGCCGTTGGTCCCAGCTGTCATCATTGCATGGTAGTCGTCAAGCTATATCAGTTGCCTTGAGGCAGCTTGAAAAATCTGACACAAGAGCTTTTGGTCCATGAAGCGCTAATGAAGGGCAACCTTCCTACCCTTTGCCATAGAAGACGGGGACAGGAACGGGGATGCATATTGCGCGTACCTTAGGAGATTCCGTTCCGTATACTCTTACTGTATTCTGTGCCTTTGCAGACGCAAAGGAAGGTTGCCCTTCAGAGTTTGCGCTTTAGACAAAGCGCAGACTCCAAACGTGTATCCTGCCCAGTCTTACCTATGGCGCACAAACCTGGTCACTTAATTTGGCACAACAGTACTTTAAAATTAATTGTAAGTTATATTTTTTGAAGTTATAATAATAATAATAATAAATAATAAATGTTTATTTATTTTTCTCCACAATTTATCTTAAAATTAAGTTAAGAACTAAGACAATGTATAAAAAGGTAAAAGTCATGTTAAAAGGTATCGAAAATAAGTAAAAGTGGAGTGCTGGTGCCTGTGCTAGGTTTCCGAAGAACCAGTATTACGGGTCACCAGGACTCGTCATTGGCAAATATAGTAAATGCAGATATTACATAAAGTAAAAAAAAGGCAACTGTATGTATCTTACAAAACATATATATTATTTATAACTTATATAATTTTATTTAGAGTTATAACTTGCTCTTGTACCTACTATTATTGCCGCACCTACGGTACCCTAAAATGCAAATGAAATCCTGGAGCGTGAAAATTATTAGCACGGTTTGTTTTAAAAAAAACTTACTACTAAATATATTTTACTAGCATTTTAATTAGAGCTGACAAATACGGTAATTTAGTTAACTGAAATTTCTGTAAAAGTCAAATGAGTTCCTTTTTAACTGACTTCAAAAAAGGAGGATGTTATCAATTCGACTGTATGTTTGTTAGTTTGTTTTGTTATCAGTGAGACCTCTTCAAACCGTCTGGCCAGCGTGGAGAGTGTAGGTCGGGTCTCTCACTGCTCTGGCTAATATTAGCCATCATATGATGATGATGATGATCAGTAGCGGCGTTAGGGTAGGGCGCGGTTGGGCGACCGCCCAGGGCGCCAGATACAAAGGGGCGACCGGGGGCGTTTTTGGGCAAGGGGGTTACATGTAATAATAAATAAAAAATAGCGGCTGGTTACAAGTAAGAGTCTAGCTCTTCCTCCCCCTCCTCCGTCGTTTACAATGGGGTAAATTCGTCAGAAAAAAAAGTCTGAGTGAATTGCAGTTTGGTGGGAAAGGCCGGGGGAAGGTAAATCTCGCCCAGGGCGCTGGTAGAGCTAAAACCGGCACTGATGATGATGATGTTTGTTACACAATGTCTTTGCCAATTGTGGACTGATTTTGATGATTCTTTTATTTTTTGAAAACCTTTACTGCCAAGTTAGTCTCATTTTAATTTGGTGAAGATATGATGAAGAACTTTGGAGATATGGAAGATAACCCTAAAAAAACAAAAGTCGGTTGTTTTTTGGTTAAAATTTTAATTATTTCACGTCTGGGTGGCTATTGCAGAACAAAAATGGTCGGCCGAGCTATGAATCTCAGTCAGCCTTTAAATATTTATTATATTGCCCGGAATATATATATAAGAGTTAAATAAAAAAGGCCTTTTTAAGTCAGTTCCACAGACCAAGGGTCGGTTCAATAAAAAAACATGTTTTCGTTAAACCTATAAATATACTTAAAGCCTGTCTGTATTTGTCGCCTGAATTATGTTAATTTTTGTACTTCATTAGCGAATTAATGAACCTGGGCTTTTTAACGATACCAAATTCATACTAAAAGTAACGTTAAATAACGTTATTTTAGTGGTAAAGTTATAAGGGGTATCGATAATACAGTTTATAACGTTATCAATTAACGATACTTTTTTTCAATACTCGTAAAATAGTATATAAATAGCTCTAGTAGCCTACTAGACAAACTCTCATCAATTTATTCTGTCAAATATCGAAAAAAAATACAGTGTCAACAATACCTTTTACCGTTAATATCATTGGTAACGTTATCTGATTATAGGTAAATAGTGGGAAAAATACCGTTACCCAGCATAAAGTTATCTTTGCTGATAACGTTAACGCCGTTTGACAGAATTAACGTTACCAGATTTTTAACGGTATTCCAAGCCCTGTAATGAACTGAGGTTCTCCCCTTAGAGGTTCTCCCTTAAGGGCCGCTAAAATAATTGTTTCGCCTCATTGGCCATCTTGATTTGGTAAATACCGAGCAGAAGTGGCGCTCTCATTTGAAATGAATTGTTTACTCGTAAATGTGGTGAAAATTTCCATGTTTCTCAATCTCAGGCACTAGATAGCCCTTTAAACTATTTATGAACTGCCGTTGAAACTATTATTGGTGATCCGCCCTTCGTCAAAAGTGGCCACTTTTAGCGGAGGCAAATTTTAAAGCTAGACGGACTAACGTAAATATTTTCAACGGTGGTTCATAAAATAATTTTAAGGACTATTTTTTTTTTATTATATATTTGAGTGCGTTTGACCTCTATCTAGCCTGATGGGAAGCTAAAATGAGAAATTGCTAGTGCCTGACATTGAGAAATATGGATATTTTCACCACGTTTACGAGTTAACAATAATTTTACGAGTTAACAATGAGGGCGCCACTTCGAGGTCATTTGCTATTAACTTCACCTACATTCGTGACGTAGGCTTGGGCCATCTCGGGAAGAGAATACACAATGGTTGTCCCTAACAACATCAACAGGAAATGATGGAATGGTCATATTTATCCGGAAACCACTCGGTATAATCCATGGGCGTAGCCAGCCATGGGCTCAGGGTGGGGCAGCGTAGGCTCAGGGTGGGGCAGCAGAGGGCTCAGAATGGGGCAGCAGTCTAAAATAACACAGTCTACACATAGATATTATAATAGGTTGTTTTGTTTGGTAACGAACTTCATAATATTACTTTAACTCATTGATGGATACTAAGGCAGACACAATAGAAATAACAATTGATTACGTCTATAGGCGTCCTACTGTCCTGCAATATGTTAAGAGAAGCCGGCGTGGGTTCTGGCAGAACCTCCTTAGCACTTCGATTTACAATTTATTTTCGCTTTGGCGATCATCATCCTGCCAACACTCAGCTTAACAGAGATCGCTCAGACGATTTTCACTCATGGGGGAGCTAAGCCACGTCTTGGTATTGTAGATAGTACCTAGATAATTTATTTTTTTGGTTTGGTTAGGTACAGAGCCAGTGTGGGGCAAGCGCCCCACCCTGCCTCACCATGGCTACGCCCATGGTATAATCTACATAATCCTACGTCAATGGTTTATATGCAAAACAATCCTTACAATTTAAAATTCATTCTGTATACATACACATACCTAGTCAATATAAGAGGGTTTACATATAACGTCGCCGCAGTAGCGGTTTTTGCCACTGTGACGATTTTATTAGTATTTGTTACGCCGATGCGGTAGCAGCTCAGACCAATGATGGTAGCAGTCTTTACGACGGCATCGTTGCCTGGTTACATTTTGATAAGTGACAAGTGCGAGTGACAAGTGCAACTGACAAATGACAAGTGCCTAATGCGAGTGTCAAATGTCAAAATGTAAACAGTACTGGTAAAGCGATAAATTCAGATAGTATTTGACTTTAAATTTTATGATAAACATTTTAAGTACTTACACAGGCCAACGTCTAGAATTTATGTAATAAAGTTAAATAAACGAGAAGAGGAAATTGTTTAATAAATTAAATAAGTGAAAACGCTACACCGCCGATAGTTACTCCGATGCGGCAGCAGTTTTTGCGACAGCATCGTAGCCCGGTTTTCATTTTGACAAGTGACAAGTGCGTGTGACAAGTGCTTAATTCGCGAAAACATGTCACTTATCAAAATGTAAACCAGGCTTGGGTCTTTGTACACATCGTGTGAGAGTCGCGGTAGGTAGGTACGTAATGTGTATAAGCGCTCTTACGGTCGGCTTTATTTCATACCAGTATTTTCTTTCAGTTCATTTGCTTACGGTTTTTTGGCTCAGATATGTAGGCAAATGTATGTAAATTTTATTAAACGCCTCTACCCAACTGCGAAAATGAACAATAAAATAAAATAGAACAACCGTACTCACAATTTATATATTCGAAAATAGGGCTTGAAAATGTAATGTACCTATTAGTTTTATGCGGATATGTGGTAGGAAAGTACGCTATACCACGTTTTAATCCCTAAAAAGGCAGACAGAGCATTTTGGGTCTTGCGGCTATAAGCAAAGGCCACTTTTAGCGTGATTGTGGGTAAGAATATGGTAAAAAAATCAAAATAGTGATAGGTTTCTAGCAGCATCGCCTTTTAACATGATTCGCATTTACGTCCATTCCCTCGATCGGGTTTTACGATCTGCGTAGGAAGAGAAGCAGCTGGTACATTCTAAGGTTTTTCTTTTCGGCCAGACCGCAGCATGGACGGTATGTAGATTTTCATATATGTATTATGTTGGTAATATTGCATTGTCTTGTCACCCAACTTACATAAGTATGTAAACTTTCAGCTCGATCGAATAATGGGAAGTGGGAATATAGCTTGCATGATTTGATTACGGACACACAGACAACAGGACAGGTGAAACTAAATAAAAGTTTGAAAAACGGGCACTATTGGACGTGTACTCACAGCTCATATATAGATAAAACCTCAGGATAAAACATTAAGGCCGTACCTAAATTTTCCGGGGTCCAGTGCTGCCCCCATTTAAAATAAATCATTTCAAAGAAAACGGAGACCATCAAAGCAGATAACCCATCAAAGTATTTAATGAACTACTGTTTACAGTTTATAATGAGAAATTTAAGCTTTACTACGCACATTTGCCAAAAGTGGCCGTTTTTCGCAAATGTGCGTAGTAAAGCTTAACGTTCTCATTTTAAACTGTAAACAGTAGTTCATAAAATACTTTGAAGGGTTATCTAGGACTTGGTAGTTGCAAAATTTTAAATGATGTCTCCGTTTTCTTTGAAATGATTTATTTTAAATGGGGGCAGCACTGGACCTCGGAAAATTCAGGTACGGCCTTAACCATAAACCATATCGATGGAGTTTTTCCTAACAAGTTACACCTTTGATTGTAACTTGTTAGGAAAAAAGAATTTCCCACGTTTTATTAACTTGTTCCTGGCTAAATACGCAGAAGCGTCAAGCCAATAATAAAAATAAAAAAAAACCATATCGATACTTTGAATAAACTGATGGAACGACAAAAATCAGTTTATTTATTTCACAAACTAAGTAGTTTGTGCAAAAAATCGGTTAAATCTAATATACCTAAGTATAAAAAATATATAAACTATATATAATATAATAATATATAAATGTTTTTAAAAGTTAGCAAATACAGAAATTTCCTAGTTAGCAGTTCGAATGTATATTTTAATTCAACTAGTTTTCAAAAGAAATCCGTGTCGGTAATTGCAAAAGTTGCTCGGCTGCGATACTGTTTGTAATTTATCTATTTAACTCAAATTCCATTCTGGTCTGGGAGATAAGAAAAAAACCGGCCAAGTGCGAGTCGGACTCGCGCACCGAGGGTTCCGTACATACCTGCAAGGTTTAGTATTTGGTATGAATTTCAATTTAATACCTCTACGCGTTTATGAGGAAATGGGTAGTAAATTTAAAATTATTAAAAAAAAAATATATTATGTGATGTAACTAAAAATTTATGGTTTTCGTAATTTTTCCTTTATCTATGCTATAAGACGTTGCTTCGTACCAAATTTCAAGATTCTGAGTTCACGGGAAGCACCCTGTAGGTTTTGATTCCCTTGCAAGTGTCGAAAATTTGCGGCATAAACGGCTGTATCTTTTGATTGCGTTGGCTTAGAAGTTTGATTTTTTCACAGCTTCAAGGGACAGTAGACCTGAGTAATTGATATAAATTTCAGCTTCATACCTCCACGCGTTCCTGAGAAAAAGGGTCTTGACAGACGGACGGACGGATGGACAGACGGACAACAAAGTGATCCTATAAGGGTTCCGTTTTTTCCTTTTGAGGTACGGAACCCTAAAAATGTAGAAAATACGAGTACCAGCTACTTTTTATGTCAAAATACGAATATGGCCAAAAAAAATTTTTAGCTTATCGGGATTCGGATTATTGAAATATGTATATATAAATATTATATATGCGCAGCGATTTGGGTTCCATTTTTTATATTATTTCGTATTTTTATTTAGTTTAGTTTTATATACGTATGTAGTTATAAATTAATTTTAGTTTAATGTTGTTATTTTTAGTTATCTTATGAATAAATCATTATTAATATAAGTATTTCATTTAAGTATTTTTCTTTTTTCTGATTAGCAAATAATTACAAAGATGCAACACATTTAAATTCCGCATGATGTCACGATCAAGTTTGATTTTCCCTTGACGGTGACGTCAATCACCCCCACTCCGAAACTTCGACGCGCTATATCTTTGTGAATTTTCACTACTTTGAGAAACCGAAAAATATCGAGGAGTCATGACAATATAAGCAATATAGCTAGCAATGTGTCATTAATTTGATTATGTACTGTATAAAAACCTACACACCCACCAAGACGCTGCATGAGCAATTGGGTATTTTACTGGGTCCAAAATAAATTATTTGGTACTGTTAATATATTTTATTAACGGTACCAAATAATTTATAAACGTCACAAAAAAATGCCACTTGTCATTGATCACATCCACTTTGAACATAATTTTAGATTTATTAATACAGAAAAACGGATATTAAGAGCGCTATTTGACTCCAAGGAACTATGACGTCATAGTCCGATATTTTATATACTAATCCCATACAAAATGTCTGTTTTTGACACGTAGATAAAAGTATCTCATTTGACTTGTTGTAAACTAGCGTATTAAGGCCGTATCTGAATTTTCCGGGGTCCAGTGCTGCCCCCATTTAAAATAAATCATTTTAAAGAAAACGGAGACATCATTTAAAATTTTGCTACTACCAAGTCCTAGATAACTCTTCAAGCTATTTTGTGAACTCATGTTTACAGTTTATAATGAGAACGTTTAGCTTTACTACGCACATTCGCCGAAAGTGGCCGTTTTCCGCAAATGTGCGTAGTAAAGCTTAACGAACTCACTTTAAACTATAAACAGTAGTTCATAATATAGTTTGAAGGGATATCTAGGTTTTAGTAGCTTAAAATTTTAAATGATATCTCCGTTTTCTTACAAAGTCAAAGTCAAAAGTGTTTATTCAATGTAGGATAAATATATCATTTATTGAAGGTCAATATTTTTAATTATTTTTAGTGCAAAAGTAATACTTAAGTTTACAAATAATTTATGTCAAATGGGGGCAGCACTGGACTCCGTGTATCATCTTAAGAATTTATCAATCAATTAAGAATTTTCAATAGGTCACTATGGTGTGTAAGTAAAATATAAGTCGAATGCTTCATAAATTTCTATCGCTGTAAAATAAAACTAGCTGGACATGCGAAACAGAAGAAATCCGGAAAGTGCTCCGGACACTAAATTAATTTGCGACGAGTAATACAGGTTGCGACACTGGCAACACTTAACAAGGTTAGTGCGTGACACTAACTTAGGTATATAGAAGTCTAGGTGCAGGTTTAGAGCTGTATAATACCATGGAATAAATAATACTAACGTACAGAAGTCTCACTCAGCAAAGAAATTCAAAATAATATCTACTCAATGTGGCTAGCGATATGATTTAATTTAGGTCACGTTAGAACTCAGCACCTTTTTGTATAGATACCTAGACATCCATTGCAAGCCAATATCATTCTTATTACTCTGGAAAAATGATTCGTATAACTGAATTTACCACCCGGAGGGGCCGCCTGCGCGCATAGTAATAATGTAGGTAATTTTATATACCTAAACGGGGAGTGACACAGGCCTGATAATACTACTGAAGTAAAAGCCAAATCCTCTGGCTAATATATGGCTCTAGTAGTACAGAGAGGGTCGTGTTCCTGCAGTGGAGACTAAGAAGACCTGATGATGATAACTACTGAAAATAGAAGAGGGAAGATGATTGGACATCTAATAAGACATGGCAGTCTATTCATAATAATAGTAGAAGGAAAAATAAAAGGGACACGAGGAAGGGAAAGACCAAGGATAAAGTTTTTCCAACAAGTTAAGGAAGGGCCCAAGACATTAAAAAGATGGCAGAGAGCAGAGAGGAATGGAATGCTTTCATTTCTCATTTCTAGACCAAATCCGAGTTTCCCATACAAACGTAGTCTACGTTTTATTTTGAAACGACATGTCAGATTTCGGTAAACATTTGTAACTTTAAAGAAATTGCATATATCTAGGGTTATAATTGGTTTTTAAAGTCAAAATATGAACTTGAAAGAAAATATAGTGCATTATATCACTTCTGACCATCAGTATGGAAAAGTTTTACACCCTTATATTTTCTTTCAAGTTCATATTTTGACTGTGAAAACTAATTATAACCCTAGATATATGCAATATCTTTAAATTTACAATTTTTTACCGAAATCTGACATGTTGTTTCAAAATAAAACGTAGACTACGTTTGTATGCGAAAGTCTAGGGTAAGGGGGTTCTTAAGAACAAGAAATACATACACTATCACGTCTTTATCCCTAACGGGGCAGACAGAGCCTAGGGCGGCAAGGCCCAGGCCACTTTTAGCGTGATGGTGGGCATGAAGGTGGAAAAAAGAAATCATAATAGTGATGGGTTGCTAACCGCATCGCCTATTGATATGATTCAGATTCTCGCCCATTCCCTCGATCGGCTTTTACGATTTGCGCGGGAAGAGAAGCAGCTGGTACATTCTATGTTTTTTCTTTTCTCCTAGACCAGCATGGTAGAAATACATATTTTAACTAAAATAGGTTTACTAAATTTTTATGAATGATGGGGATAGTGTCGAAAAGTTGTGTTCATGGTTCGGTAGGTACTTACGTATGTACACTGTTGTTGTATAAATATTCGCACCTAGATCGATAGAATCTAGGTACGAGTATCAAAGTATCAAATAGTGTAGTAGGTACCTACTACACTTTTTGAGAAAGATATTTCAAATTGTGTTAGGCGTGTGGTGGATTACTGAACACGAAGCGTAAAAAATTATCAAACTTGAAGTACGGTAATATAGTAAGTACAAGGCAAAACCATATTTACTTTTTGTCTTGCTGAAACTTGTTTGAAACGAAACGTATCTTTAAATTAAAACTAGCTTTTCGGGCGCTGCGCGGGCTGCAAGCAGCCCGCGGTTTTTCGTGCAGCTGTTGAAGTTGGTTGGAATCTTATTTTCAGAGAGAATAGGTAAGGTGCTAAAGTCAGTGTTAAAAAAAATAAAAACGTATACGGGCCGCCATCTTGGAATCAAATTTTGTTTGCAATTTTGAGTTCCGCGGCGTGCTTTACTACAGCATACAAAATTTCAGACCCCTTCGATGTTCCAGTAGGACGTTTTGAACGAATAAAGTTAAATTTCTAAAATCCAGACGCCATCTTGAATTCTAAAATAATGTCAGATTTGGATTCCGCGATTCAAAAAACCCTTGCATACTGAATTTTACTCAAATCGGACGCAGTCTACTATTGGCGGCCATCTTAGAAAATTAAAAAAAAAACGCTTACCGCTTGGTGGGAGTGGCTCGGCCTACGGCCTCGCCACGCAGCTCGGCCTGCGGCCTCGCGGGACAGCTCAGCCTTCGGCCTTCGGCCTCAGGCTTCGCTTAGGGACTTGGGGGGGAGGTTCTGGGGAAGCGGGGAGGCCAGGAGGGGTTTGGGCTTTGCCCTCGCCACGCAGCTCGGCCTGCGGCCTCGCGGGAAGCTTAGTTTTCGGCCTTTGGCCTCTAGCTTCGCTTAGAAACTTAAAGGGCGGGGGGGTTCTGGGGGAAGGGGGGAGGTCAAGAGGGGCTCGGGCGTCACCCTCGGAACGCAGCTCGGCCTTTAACCTCGCTTTCCGCTCGACTTACGGTCTCGCGGTACACACCCGGAAATTGTCCTTGTATGGCGGCCATCTTGAATTTTGAAAAAAAAACAGAAAACAAATGACAGTCGTCAAATTGCTTACAACCCCCTACATTTTGGAAAAAAAATCACACCCCTAACCCTAACCGTTTTTGCAGGCTGTATCTCGTCCACATTAAGATCTGATGATCTTCAACATGTCCGATTTTTCTGGTACTCACTGGAGCATCCTCTTCACGACCATACATCAATCATTACCCCATCCACCCGGGAACAGGTCAAACAACTATGTCAATCAGTCAGTCAGTCAGTGGTAATGTAGGTTTATATATTATAACTAGCTTTTCGCAGTTGAGAGAATAGATAAGGTGCTAAATTCAGTATAAAAAAAATAAAAACGTATACGGGCCGCCATCTTGGAATCAAATTTTGTTTGCAGTTTTGAGTTCCGCGGGGTGCTTTACCCCAGCATACAAAAATTTAGACCCCTTCGATGTTTCAATAGGACGTTATGAACGAATAAAGTTAAAAAAAATTAAATCCAGACGCTATCTTGGATTCCAAAAAAAAATGTCAGATTTGGATTCCGTGACGCAGAAAACCCTTGCATTTTTAATTTCAGTCAAATCGGAAGCAGTCGAGTATTGGCGGCCATCTTGGAAAATTAAAAAAAAAAAACGCTTACCGCTTGGTGGGAGTGGCTCGGCCTACGGCCTCGCCACGCAGCTCGGCCTGCGGCCTCGCGGAACATCTCAGCCTTCGGCCTTTGGCTTCAGGCTTCGCTTAGTGACTTGGGGGGGGGGGGGGAGGTCAGGAGGGGCTCGGGCTTTGCCCTCGCCACGCAGCTCGGCCTGCGGCCTCGCGGGAAGCTTAGTTTTCGGCCTTTGGTCTCTGACTTCGCTTAGAAACTTGAGGGGGGGGGGGGGGGTTCTGGGGGGAAGGGGAGATCAATAGGGGCTCGGGCGTCACCCTCGGAACGCAGCTCGGCCTGCGGTCTCGCGGTACACACTCGGAAATTGTCCTTGTATGGCGGCCATCTTGAATTTTGAAAAAAAAACAGAAAACAAATGACAGTCGTCAAATTGCTTACAACCCCCTACATTTTGGAAAAAAAATCACACCCCTAACCCTAACCGTTTTTGCAGGCTGTACCTCGTCCACATTAAGATCTGATGATCTTCAACATGTCCGATTTTTCTGGTACTCACTGGAGCACCCTCTACACGACCATATATCAATCATTACCCCACCCACCCGGGAACAGGTCAAACAACTATGTCAATCAGTCAGTGAGTCAGTGGTAATGTAGGTTTATATATATACTAGCTTTTCGGGCGCTGCGCGGGCTGGAATCTTGAAGTTGGTTGGAATCTTATTTCCAGTTGAGAGAATAGGTAAGGTGCTAAAGTCAGTATAAAAAAAATAAAAACGTATACGGGATACGTATCTTGGATCAAATTTTGTTTGCAGTTTTGAGTTCCGCGGGGTGCTTTACCCCAGCATACAAAGTTTCAGTCCCCTTCGATGTTCCAGTAGGACGTTTTTAACGAATATAGTTAAATTTCTAAAATCCAGACGCCATCTTGGATTCCAAAAAAAATGTCAGATTTGGATTCCGCGATTCAAAAAACCCTTGCATACTGAATTTCACTCAAATCGGACGCAGTCGACTATTGGCGGCCATCTTGGAAAATTAAAAAAAAAAACGCTTATCGCTTGGTGGGAGTGGCTTGGCCTACGGCCTCGCCACGCAGCTCGGCCTGCGGCCTCGCGGGACAGCTCAACCTTCGGCCTTCGGCCTCAGGCTTCGCTTAGTGTCTTGGGGGGGGGATTATGGGAAAGGGGGGAGGTCAGGAGGGGCTCGGGCTTCGCCCTCGCCACGCAACTCGGCCTTCGGCCTCGCGGAGAGCTTAGTTTTCGGCCTTTGGCCTCTGGCTTCACTTAGTGACTTGGGGGGGGTTCTGGGGGGAGGGGGGAGATCAATAGGGGCTCGGACGTCACCCTCGGAACGCAGCTCGGCCTGAGGCCTCGCTTTCCGCTCGACCTACGGTCTCGCGGTACACACTCGGATATTGTCCTTGTATGGCGGCCATCTTGGATTTTGAAAAAAACAAAAAACAAATAACAGTCGTCAAATTGCTTACAACCCCCTACATTTTGGAAAAAAAATCACACCCCTAACCCTAACCGTTTTTGCAGGCTGTACCTCGTCCACATTAAGATCTGATGATCTTCAACATGTCCGATTTTTCTGGTTCTCACTGGAGCACCCTCTACACGACCATACATCAATCATTACCCCAACCACCCGGGAACAGGTCAAACAACTATGTCAATCAGTGAGTCAGTCAGTCAGTGGTAATGTAGGTTTATATATATACTAGCTTTTCGGGCGCTGCGCGGGCTGCAAGCAGCCCGCGGTTTTTCGTGCAGCTGTTGAAGTTGTTGGAATCTTATTTCCAGTTGAGAGAATAGGTAAGTACTTAAGTCAGTATAAAAAAATAAAAACGTATACGGGGCGCCATCTTGGAATCAAATTTTGTTTGCAGTTTTGAGTTCCGCGGGGTGCTTTACCCCAGCATACAAAGTTTCAGACCCGTTCGATGTTCCAGTAGGACGTTTTGAACGAATAAAGTTAAAATTCTATAATCCAGACGCTATCTTGGATTCCAAAAAAATGTCAGATTTGGATTCCGTGACGCAGAAAACCCTTGCATTCTGAATTTCAGTCAAATTGGAAGCAGTCGACTATTGGCGGCCATCTTGGAAAATTTAAAAAAAACGCTTAGCGCTTGTTGGGAGTGGCTCGGCCTACGGCCTCGCCACGCAGCTCGGCCTGCGGCCTCGCGTAAAAGCTCAGCCTTCGGCCTTCGGCCTCAGGCTTCGCTTAGTGACTTGGGGGGGAAGGTTCTAGGGGAGTAGGGAGGTCAGGAGGGGCTCGGGCTTAGCCCTCGCCACGCAGCTCGGCCTGCGGCCTCGCGGGAGAAGTCTGTATTTGGCCTTTGGCCTCTGGCTTCGCTTAGTGACTTGAGGGGGGGGGGGGAGGTCAAGTGGGGCTCGGGCTTCAACCTCACCACGCAGCTCGGCATTCGGCCTCGCTTTCCGCTCGACCTGCGGTCTCGCGGTACACACTCAGGAATTGTCCTTGTATGGCGGCCATCTTGGATTTTGAAAAAAATCAAAAAACAAGTGACAGTCGTTAAATTGCTTACAACCCCCTACATTTTGAAAAAAAAATCACACCCCTAACCCTAACCGTTTTTGCAGGCCGTACCCCTTCCACATTAGGATCTGATGATCTTCAACATTTCCGATTTTTCTGGTACTCACTGGAGCACCTTCTACACGACTATACATCAATCATTACCCCACCCACCCGGGAACAGGTCAAACAACTATGTCAATCAGTCAGTCAGTCAGTGGTAATGTAGGTTTATATATTATAATAACTAGCTTTTCAGGCGCTGCGCGGGCTGCTCGCAGCCCGCGGTTTTTCGTGCAGCTGTTGAAAATGGTTGGAATCTTATTTTCAGAGAGAATAGGTAAGGTGCTAAAGTCAGTATAAAAAAAATAAAAACGTATACGGGCCGCCATCTTGGAATCAAATTTTGTTTGCAGTTTTGAGTTCCGCGGGGCGCTTTACCCCAGCATACAAAATTTCAGACCCCTTCGATGTTTCAGGAGGACGTAATGAACGATTAAAGTTAAAAAATTAAAATCCAGACGCCATCTTGGATTCCAAAACAAATGTCAGATTTGGATTCCGCGATTCAAAAAACCCTTGCATACTGAATTTCAGAAAAATCGGAAGCAGTCGACAGATGCCGGCCATCTTGGAAAATTTAAAAAAAAACGCTCAACGCTTGGTGGGAGTGGCTCGGCCTAGGGCCTCGCCACGCAGCTCGGCCTGCGGCCTCGCGGGAGAACTCAGCCTTCGGCCTTCGGCCTCAGGCTTCGCTTCGTGACTTGGGAGGGGGGGGGGGGGGGGGGGGTTTCAGGGGGAGGGGGTAGGTCAGGAGGGGCTCGGGCTTCGCCCTCGCCACGCAGCTCGGCCTGCGGCCTCGCGGGAAGCTTTGTTTTCGGCCTTTGGCCTCTGGCTTCGCTTAGAAACTTGAGGGGGGGGAGTTCTGGGGAAGGGGGGAGGTCAAGAGGGGCTCGGGCGTCACCCTCGCCACGCAGCTCGGCCTGCGCTCTCGCGGTACACACCCGGAAATTATCCTTAAATGGCGGCCATCTTGAATTTTGAAAAAAAATCAATAAACAAATGACAGTCGTCAAATTGCTTACAACCCCCTACATTTTGGAAAAAAAATCACACCCCTAACCCTAACCGTTTTTGCAGGCTGTACCTCGTCCACATTAAGATCTGATGATCTTCAACATGTCCGATTTTTCTGGTACTCACTGGAGCACCCTCTACACGACCATACATCAATCATTACCCCACCCACCCGGGAACAGGTCAAACAACTATGTCAATCAGTGAGTCAGTCAGTCAGTGGTAATGTAGGTTTATATATATACTAGCTTTGCGGGCGCTGCGCGGGCTGCAAGCAGCCCGCGGTTTTTCGTGCAGCTGTTGAAGTTGGTTGGAATCTTATTTTCAGTTGAGAGAATAGGTAAGGTTCTAAAGTCAGCATAAAAAAAATAAAAACGTATACGGGCCGCCATCTTGGAATCAAATTTTGTTTGCAGTGTTGAGTTCCGCGGGATGCTTTACCCCAGCATACAAAATTCCAGACCCCATCGATGTTCCAGGAGGACGTAATGAACGAATAAAGTTTAAATTCTAAAATCCAGACGCCATCTTGGATTCCAAAAAAAATATCAGATTTGGATTCCGCGATTCAAAAAACCCTTGCATACTGAATTTCACTCAAATCGGACGCAGTCGACTATTGGCGGCCATCTTGGAAAATTAAAAAAAAAACGCTTATCGCTAGGTGGGAGTGGCTCGGCCTACGGCCTCGCCACGCAGCTCCTCCTGCGGCCTTGCAGAACATCTCAGCCTTCGGCCTTCGGCCTCAGGCTTCGCTTAGTGACTTGGGGGGGGGGGGGGTTCTGGGGGAGGGGGGAGGTCAGGAGGGGCTTGGGCTTCGCCCTCGCCACGCAGCTTGGCCTACGGCCTCGCGAAAGAGGTCTGTTTTTGGCCTTTGGCCTCTGACTTCGCAAAGACACTTGAGGGGGGGGGGGGGGGTTCTGGGGGAAGGGGGGAGGTCAGGAGAGGCTCGGGCGTCACCCTCGGAACGCAGCTCGGCCTGCGGTCTCGCGGTACACACTCGGAAATTGTCCTTGTATGGCGGCCATCTTGGATTTTGAAAAAAATCAAAAAACAAATGACAGTCGTCAAATTGCTTACAACCCCCTACATTTTGAAAAAAAAATCACGCCCTTATCCCCAACCGTTTTTGCAAGCCGTACCCCTTCCACATCAAAATCTGATGATCTTCAAAATGTCAGATTTTTCTGGTACTCACTAGAGCACCCTCTACACGACCATACATCAATCATTACCCCACCCACCCGGGAACAGGTCAAACAACTATGTCAATCAGTGAGTCAGTCAGTGGTAATGTAGATTTATATATATATAATATAACTAGCTTTTTGGGTGCTGCGCGGGCTGCAAGCAGCCCGCGGTTTTTCGTGCAGCTGTTGAAGTTGGTTGGAATCTTATTTCCAGTTGCGAGAATAGGTAAGGTGCTAAAGTCAGTATAAAAAAATAAAAACGTATACGGGCCGCCATCTTGGAATCAAATTTTGTTTGCAGTTTTGAGTTCCGCGGGGTGCTTTACCCCAGCATACAAAAATTTAGACCCCTTCGATGTTTCAATAGGACGTTATGAACGAATAAAGTTAAAAAAATTAAAATCCAGACGCCATCTTGGATTCCAAAAAAAATGTCAGATTTGGATTCCGTGACGCAGAAAACCCTTGCATTTTGAATTTCAGTCAAATCGGAAGCAGTCGAGTATTGGCGGCCATCTTGGAAAATTAAAAAAAAAAACGCTCAGCGCTTGGTGGGAGTGGCTCGGCCTACGGCCTCGCCACGCAGCTCGGCCTACGGCCTCGCGGGACAGCTCAGCCTTCGGCCTTCGGCCTCAGGCTTCGCTTCAAGAGGGGCTCGGGCGACACCCTCGGAACGCAGCTCGGCCTGCGGCCTCGCTTTCCGCTCGACCTACGGTCTCTCGGTACACACTCGGAAATTGTCCTTGTATGGCAGCCATCTTGGATTTTGAAAAAAATCAAAAAACAAATGACAGTCGTCTAATTGCTTACAACCCCCTACATTTTGGAAAAAATATCACACCCCTAACCCTAACCGTTTTTGCAGGCTGTACCTCGTCCACATTAAGATCTGATGATCTTCAACATGTCCGATTTTTCTAGTACTCACTGGAGCACCCTCTACACGACCATACATCAATCATTACTCCACCCACCCGGGAACAGGTCAAACAACTATGTCAATCAGTGAGTCAGTCAGTGGTAATGTAGGTTTATATATTATAATATAATAGAACAAAATTTACTGAAAATTTTGGTAGATCTCATATTTTATAACGAAATCTGTATTTTTATATTTTGCATTAACTTCTCAGAATATCACATATTTGTTATAAATAAACTGTGTAATTGCAAGTCGGACTCGTACATGAAGTGTTCCGTACCTCCGTAAAATGTTTTAAAACGCTATAAAATCACGTTTCTTTTGTAGCGACTACTCCTTTAATTTTTAACTTTATCTTATTTTTATTTGTTGTTATAGTAGCCATGTAGTAGAAGTAGTTAATACGGTTCAAGCAAGATATAGAGCCGCATAAAGGGTACGGAACCCTTAAAATACTAAACTACACTAAATAAAATTTGATTACTAAAAGTGAAAATTATTCTGGAAACAAGTAATTCAAATAACTGCAATGTTTCGCGTAACTAGTATTTCGATATTGGTCTAATGTCACTGTAAATGCGTATTAAAATGCCTAAAATCATTTTATAAAGCTTAACGAGCGGTAGTTTCGTACCAATTTCAACAAAACCTCTGACGCCCACACCAATAACCGAAATTCCAACTACGTATTTGGATATTATGTGTATATATAACTATAAATACACTGATATTGATAAAGTTATTTTGTTTGCGTACTCCCTTGTGCCATATAAGACAGTACGCTAACAGAATTCGATAATACAAGCCTCAAATATTTCAATATACCTACCTAGTCCCTTGTGACGACAATATATTGCTCTTTTCCTTTGGTCGTGACCATTGAGGAACTAACTAAATAGACAGAAGAGTGAACTGCGTCCGCTGGCTGAGCGACTTATATTATCAAGTATTATTAATTTTGATGTTTAACCCATATCTTCCTAGTGATCGATTATTTGATTGACATTTATTTTTTTTACATTTTAGAGATTTAGATATTAAATTTTGATGAGAAAGTAAGCTAGTACTTAGTATAGATTAATGAAAGAAACATCCTATACAATTAAATAAAGATAATTTACTTGACATGTAAGTAATGTAAGTATCATTGTACCTATGTTTGACAAATAAATAATTAATTGATTAATGGAGATTATAACGTCCCATATAACATTACACATGTTCATATTAATTTATGCTACTTTCCCATTATCGGGCGAGTTTGGTCACTCGTCTGTCACTTGGGAAGACCTAAATCATTGGTTTTATTTTCACAAGTTGTTGTTTATTTCTGGTAATATTGCGTAAATTAATTTGTCGATCAGACATTTTAGTTTGATACTACTTATAAGTACTCTTTTAATATTTTATATGTCTAAAGCGCTGTTCTAAGGGCGTACACTGTGTCAAGCGGGACCACGCAACGTGTTCAGTCGATCTCTGTCACTAACTCTACGTGTGAAAGAGACACAGCATCACGCGACGTATTCTACTATCTCTTTCGATCATAGAAATTTTGCGTGAATTTTACTCGACCGGACGCGCGATTATTCATTTTGAACTCGAATAGATGTCATAATCAAAATTCGCGCGATTGCTTCGTCTAAAATTCAAGTTTGGACACCTATACGTTTTGAGAGTAAAAATCGCGCGAACTTGAGACGCCTAAGGCTCAATTCACACCGAGATGGAAGCGGCCGGAAGCGAAGTGGAGAGCAGTTTCAGTGTCATATAATTTTAGACTTTATCGCCATGACTACAATACATAGAATCGCTTGAAAAACTTGAAAACATTGCGCGAATGCCCGCGGCTTCACGAGCATTCCAGCGGCGTCCGCGCAGCGTCGGCGCACGACTGCTCTGGAGGGCGCGGTCGGGCGCGAGCGGCTGCTGGAAGTATCCTACCACTCCCGCCCGCTCCACGCCATGCTTCTACCGCGCAGCCGCGCCGCGCACTTACTACTTGAAGTGCATCGGATACGTACATGGCATAACGTTCAAAATGGATCACGAAGAATAACTTATTCACGAAGAATAAATTATATGTAGAATATAAACTGCGCATAGGAATAGCGTGAGCCTGAGCCGTGGCGTGAGTTGCGAGCGGCCGCGAGCACTCGCGCGTGGGCGCGATCAGTCGCGCGCGGCCGCGAACAGTCGCGGGAGACACCGTGCCTTCTCTTCCGAGCCGGCCGCTGCAGGCCGCTTCCATCTCGATGTGAATTGAGCCTAATTGCGGTGTAATAAGACAACGCCTAAGGCGTTACACTTTAGAAACAATTCTTTAATTTTTTATCCATTTTTTAATTATCTGTGTCTTATGAGTTACTTTACTTTTAAGTTATTATTTCGGCTTCCCAATGGTATAAGACGTTTCATATTAATCCGCGAAAGTTTTAATTTAATAATATTTAAATTTACGGCCCGTGTAATGTGGAAGTTTTTCGTTTCTAGGGTCCAAAGTTTTCTGTCTGATTTCTTAATGCCAAAAGTAACATAAAGTTATAGGAAATGTTGTATGTCTGAGTCTTGTTATACAGGATTATTTATATGCTTTGAATTGTCATTTTCTTTGAAGTTTTTAAATAAAGATACAACTAAGAGTACTTTAACATTTTTGCACAAAGAGAGATGTGGACTGGGTCCTAAAGATGTTATTTTATTTAGTCCGTCAATGTGAATTTCACAAAGTTACAGCGTGTCAAAGTTTCGGAGAGCGCATTACTCTATACAAAGTGGAAGGGACATACCCGTAATAAATCGAACCACGGTCTATACTAAATCATTATAGTATAATGAAATTAATATAACAGCCAAAAAACAAAAAAAATTGGTCTTTCCATACAAAGGTCTGCAGCCGCCCGGGCGATTTATATGGGAATGTCAATTTTTTTTTTATTCTTTCGACTGATATTTTAATTTCATTATACTTTAGTAATCGAGTATAGCCCGTGGTTCAATTTATTACGGGTACCTATGTCCCTTCCACGTTGCTAATATTTTTTAATAATCTACCTGATATGCCAAAAATATTTATTTAAATAGATAGAGCCAGGATAGAGCTGAGCTTTTATAGGTTATAATCACAGATTATAATAAATCAAAACCAAAATCTAAGCAAAACTTACATAAAGGTTTTACTCAAAAGAATTTAAACCTGCAAACTAAACTGGTTCTAATAAAAAATATATATTACAATAATGTCATTGACAATCACTATATTGTCGACAAAAGTCGACGTCATCGACATTATAATAAACAATTTATAAATAAGTATAGTTTATTTTAGGAACTAAACTACTATGTATAATAAAAAGAAAAAGGTTAAACGGCACGATGTGATTTTTGACAACACCACCCGGGACTCTATCCCGAAGAGGGGGTACTATTCTGAGTTGGTGTCTGACATGACCAAAGAAGACCCGAGTCGGGAGATGTGTGCAAGGAAACGGATGAAACTGATACTGCAGGTATTTTCTGGACAGAGTGTCGGAAAGGGTGCGCAAATATATATAGACTTATAAACTTGACCTTTGACCTTTTAGGTCAAGGTCATTGACTGGGGTCATTGACCTCAAATTTCATTTTTCTTGCTCTACCTTCCATGCTGGTCTGGGAGAAAAGAAAAAACTTAGGACCATAACGCTAAAAGTGGCCTTTGGGTCCCGTGATACTTTTCCGTATTTCCTCCTCTTCATCTGCTTTGCAGCCTGGGGTGCACTTACTGGAAACCATTATGATTCTCATATGCTTCAATGGTGCAAGTCCTCTGAGTATGACGCCTGGAAAAGTCAAAACAACAGCCAACAAGTTGCATATAACGCGCGCCTATAAAGCACTGTGGCGACCTCTCACGTCACAAGAAGCAAGTAGAACGAGCACCGAAGCATAACAACCACCAGTTAAGAGGTTCTTCGTTACCTTAAGGCCGTACCTGAATTTTCCGGGGTCTAGTGCTGCCCCCATTTAAAATAAATCATTTAAAAGAAAACGGAGACATCATTTAAAATTTTGCTACTACCAATTCCTAGATAACCCTTCAAAGTATTTTATAAACTACTATTTACAGTTTAAAGTGAGAAAGTTAAGCTTTACTACGCACATTTGCGAAAAACGGCCACTTTTGGCTAATGTGCGTAGTAAAGCTTAACGTTCTCATTATAAACTGTAAACAAAATAGTTCATAAAATACTTAGAAGGGTTATCTAGGAATTGGTAGTACCTAGCAAAATTTTAAATGATGTCTCCGTTTTCTTTGAAATGATTTATTTTAAATGGGGGCAGCACTGGACCCCGGAAAATTTAAACAATTCTTTCATTTGCCACAGAAGCGGAAAAAATTTGTGTCTTCGAGCTTTACAGTTTAGTCCCATTTGAAATATTTTTCAGGCTAAAACAGACAAGTTGGCGCCAACTCTGACGTCACTTCCAAAGCCTCAACGAGCGAAGATTCTTTTGCCTCCTGGGCGCTGGACCACGTACAAAGAAGATGAGAGCATTGTTAGTACTTAGGGCCATCACCCTGGGCCATCGTCATCATCGTCCCGGGTGAAAATGCTAATCATGTTCAATCCATCACTATTTTGATTTAAACCATGTCGTTTCAAAATAAAAGCTACGTTTTAATGGAAAAGTTTAGCTTGGTCTGGGGTAAGGGGAGTTGTTACTCTACTAAATCGTACATATATTTTTTAAGTTATTTGTGCCCCTATTACTAGGATTAAAGTGGAAGTTTTCCTCCGACGATAGGTGTTCACAGGCAAAATGAAAAAGGCCCACTTAAGTACTATCTTACATATATAATTATGTTGTATTTTTAGCAATTCCCTTTCGAGACGTTTGTGCCGAAACTGCAATTCCTAAGTGTGGTGCTGCCTAAAGAGCTGCCACGCCTCGTTAAGATAGAGAGACTGCGTAGAAAGTTCTTGGCTGCCAATATCAAGGTAAGTTTATTTATTTATAAAAACTTTATTGTTCCACCATAAAAGATTGGTCCAATTGGCGGACTTACCGCTAAAAGCGTTCTCTCCCAGTCAACCATAGGGATAAACAGATACGAATCATGTTGCGGCGCAAAAATCTAGATACAAAATGAGTTCCAATCGTCCTGGACTGAAGATAAGATTGCACCGACGGTAAAAGATAAAAATGTCTTTTACCTTCGGTACAATCTTATTTTCAGTTTAAGCCTCAGCTATCACCTGAAATCTCCCGAGTTGAAAGCGAGGGAGTCTGAAAATGTAATCTGAGGTTTTCTTACCTCTGTGGTATAGTTCTTCTTATCTCCTGAATATCTCTTTAGCATTGAATTATCCTTATTCGTAGCTCTTTAGCCAGAGTTTCAATAGAGCTACATATGTAGAAGGGGCAGATACCATGGGTAATCATCATCATATCAACCAGAGGAAATCCACTGGACATATGCCTAAATATGGCCTCGGTTGCCTGGAAGAGATTGCAGCTGCGATAAGGCCGCCTTTTGACATCTGTTTTCTTTAATCTTTTACTCTGTATCATTATGTTTTGGTGCAATAAATATTTTAACTAACTAACTAAAGGATTTCCAAAATGACCGATTGGAAGCGGCCTGCTTCCAGCGTTTTCCTGCAACCTTGCTCAGGCAGTCTGACCACCTGGTAGTTGGGTTGTCCTACGCTGCGCTTGCCAGTACGGGCCGCCATTCTAGATCATTTCTGATCCATCGGCCATCATCGTTTCTTAGTGCTATGTGCCCCGCCCACTGCCAAACACGCTATTCTGCTTGGCTATGTCAGTGACCTTCAGAAGGACGACTTCTATGAATCTCCTCGTTTCTTATTCGATCACGTATAGAGAAACACCGAGCCTTCATATGAGACCCCTATGGTTCTCATACTACTTACTATTAAGGGACTAAGTTTCAGATCCAGAAGTCATCACTGGTAACACGTCATATTGATTAAAAACTTCCGTCTTACGGCACTGGAGTATTTTGAATAATGCTTTATTATTATGATCTTATTCATGATTTGCGTTTTGAAATAATGAAATGTTGTTAGTAAGTATAACCTTTTCAACAGAAAATGTTGCGAGAGCTGGGTATCCAACCGTTTTGGCTGCTGCCTCCTGCAGAGTTTCACCTCACGGACCAAGAGTACTACGGCCTCTACAGCCCATATCCGAAGCTGGATCTAGAGATTTTCGATAACACCGATTTTGATTGCCGGTAAAGTGTAGTTAACACTATAATAAATCATGTCTTTCATTACTAAACTGATTTCCTTTTTAGGGTTCCGTACCCAAAGGGTGCAAACGGGACCCTATTACTGAGACTCCGCTGTCTGTCCGTCTGTCTTGAACCATAATAGCTAGACACTTAAATTTTCACCGATTATGTATTACTGTGGCCGCTATGACAACAATTACTAAAAATAAAAAAAAATTAAAGGATGTCGCCATACAAAAAACGTGTTTTTCAGCGTTTTTAACTAGATCTTTATAATGGCATTAACTAGATACTTGAAATTTTCACCGATTATGTAATACTATGACCACTATAACAACAAATACTAAAAATAAGATAAAGTTAAAAATTAAAGGGGGTCTTCATACAAGAAACGTGTTTTTACAGCGCTTTAAAATATTGTACGGAGGTACGAGTCCGACTCGCACTTGCCCGTTTATTCTACCTTTACGCTCACCATCACGCTAAAGTGGCCTTTGGCTCTTGCAGCCCTGGGCTTTGTCTGCTTAGATCTGCAAGACCTAAAATGCTCTGTCTGTCCCATTAGGGATATAAGTATAATTAGTATTTTCTTGCTCCACCCTGTCACTGCTTATGATACCTGTTGCCGTTATTTAACCCTCCTTTTCATTTTACGTGTTCCTAGTTCCACATCCTTAGCTTTGCTGCTTTGCATCCGGTGCACTTACCGGAAACCTATGATTATGAATCTCATCTGCTTCTGAAATCTATCAGGATTCCCGAAGAGTGGCTGTCCCTGGGCATGATCGAGGGTGAACAGTATCCTTGTCCAGGCCTAGCCTTTATCCCCAAGGAACAAAGTAAGGCTGCGAGATCTGGTGATGCTATACAGATGTACAACAACTTGTATGAGGTAAGTTGTTGTTCCAAAGATTGTCGTACAGCGAAGTAAAACAGCTGGTGGATGAGAGTGACAAATGGAAAGGAATAGGAACTCAGGCATCTGTCATAATTATGATTGCTGACTACTTTTTTGGCAGGTAGTGGCTAGTTATCTTGTATGAGGTAATATATAATATTAGGTCCTTACATATGAAATTGCCGATTTTCAATACTGGCAACTTTAAAATCAAATATCTTGCGTTTCATTAGGAATTCCAAATTCAAATTAATTTCGAAATAAAGCCAGAAAAATATTGTTCTAAAATTCGTATTTCATTTGTTTTAACATCATTTGTTTGAGTTTCAACATTGCTATAACAACAACTATGGACAAATTGAAAATTCGCGGTATTTACGAATACGAGTTCCACCGTGGCACCGATGCTGCAGAAACGACTCGAAGAATTAACGACGTGTATGGACCAGGCACCGCTAACAAACGAACGGTGCGTTTTTGGTTTCAACGTTTCCGTTCTGGAAATTTCGATTTACACAATGAGCCTCGTGGACGACCTGATACTCAAGTGAATAACGAAGAGTTGAAGGCGATAGTGGATCCATCTCAAACCACTTCTGAATTAGCAGCAGCCTTCGGCGTAAGTGACAAAACGATACTTAACCACTTGCGCCAAATCGGAAAAATTAAAAAACTCGAAAAGTGGGTACCGCACGAATTGACTGAAGCAAACCAACAAACACGCGTTGCTTGCTGCGTTTCTTTGCTTAATCGCCACAATAATGAGGGGATTTTGAACCGTATCGTGACTTGTGATGAGAAATGGATCCTGTACGACAGTCGGAAGCGATCATCACAATGGCTTGACCCTGGAGAACCGGCAAAACCTTGCCCTAAGCGAAAACTGACCAAAAAGAAGATTCTGGTTAATGTTTGGTGGACCAGTGCTGGTGTTATCCACTACAGCTTCTTGAGATCAGGCCAGACGATTACTGCAGACTTGTATTGCCAACAATTGCAAACAATGATGGAAAAGCTCGCCATTAAACAACCGAGACTGATCAATTGCTCTAGCCCACTGCTCGTTCAGGATAACGCTAGACCACACACTGCACATCAAACGATCGCCAAGTTAGAGGAGCTGCGACTGAAACCTCTGCGTCACCCACCATACTCTCCAGATCTTGCCCCAACCGATTACCACTTTTTTCAAAATTTGGATAACTTTTTACAAGGAAAAAAATTCAAATCTGATGAGGCAGTCAAAACCGCCTTCAAACAGTTCATAGACTCTCGCTCCCAGGATTTTTTTTTCCAAAGGTATCAATGATCTGCCTATAAAATGGCGGAAGTGTATCGATAACAACGGCGCATACCTCGATTGATTAAATAATAATTTCATTAAAAAAAACTTGTTTCACTTTTTTGATACTGAACGGCGATTTCATATGTAAGGACCTAATATTAGTTCCCTTTCCTTTTTAGAGGAGGTCTTACCCAAAAGAAATCTATTTAAAGGCATCTAAACCTGATGCTGAAAATAATATGCTTTATATAACGTCAATTATTATTATAACGTCATGGACTGAATACACCCTTGAAACTATTTCAAGGGTGAATTCAGTCCATGATACCGAACACCTTTTCCAGGGAGTATATCGAAATATGAAAAAAAAAAAATTATTTAATACTAACTCGGATCAGCCGATTGGCCATCTTGTATGGGAGGCCAAAAATTACTTTTCGTAGTTCGATAAATGTTCCTTGGGGAAAGTTGTTCAGTATCATGGACTGAAACCACCCTTTAAAAGTTTCAGTATATTTCGTTAGACCCTGTATAACAGTGTTAAAAATGCTTGTTATTCGACATTATGCTAGCGACCAAGAAACTTACCTCAAACATCTAAATTTTCTTTAATTACTGTCCAATTTTCTTTCATCGTCGGCTTTCTCCCATTCCAAGTTAAATAGCTCCTCTAATCATTCTTCTAGATAAGTTCTAATTCATCTATGTCATCGATATGTCAATATCTTTTTCATTTTTCAGTGGACAAATGTAGCAGCTTTCAGCTTCGACAAACAAACCGAGCTTTGGGAAGTCATGTCCCTGGACGGAACTAAGAGAAAATACAAGTAATTTTGATAAATTTAATGTTCAGTTTTACCATCTTTATACCATCCTCCATCTTTCCTTAAATTTTGGAGGACCTGGTAAGATACAAGCTCTACTTAGTTCAGATACCGTCTCTCACATACTTCTACTAACCGTCTACCTATGTAGTTATTATTATTATGTTCTGTATGGCTCCCTGGTGTTACAGTCCATTAGGGCTCTTACTGATGAGTCACTAGGTGCCGGCGACAGTTCGCAACCGTCTGCGACAGCTCGTAACCGTCGGCAACAGCTCACCACCGACAGTGACAGCTTACAACTGTCGGCGACAGTACGCTACCGTCGGCGACAGCTCGCAACCGCCGGCGACAGCTCGCAACCATCGGCGATAGATCGCAACCGTCAGCGACAGCTGGCGATAGTCTGCAAAAGTTGGCGAGCGTTCGCGACCGCCGGCAACAGTTGGATACAGATCATTCCGAGCTGTTGCTGGCACACTTTCGCTCGTCTAAGCCCTTAGCTATAGTAACCACTAACCATTAGGTGGGCCGTATACCTGTTTAGCTTCATGGCCAGCTTTCGTGATATTTGGGCGACAAGGAGATTACATTTTTCACTGTTTTGTTTAAGTATTAAACACATTGCATAATATTGTTTTGCATATCTATTTCAGCATCCCGAGAATTCGACTGATGTTCAAAGCCGACGACCCGGAGACTTTTGCGAATCGTGTCAAGTTTGCAGTGGATCTGCGACGTGAGGTCGAAAACAATTTGAGGTGACATTTATTTCCGTTTCACAACATATTCTTTCATCGTTATTTTTTTTATGTTCTGAAGAATTATTGATATACAGGGTCTACGAGTAACAAAATATACTGAAACTATTTTAAGCGTGGATTCAGTCCATCGTACTGAACAACTTTCCCCAAGGAACATATATCGAAATATGAAAAATGTTTTTTGGCCTCCCATATAAGTTGACTGATCAGCTAATCCGAGTTTGTATGGAAAGCCAAAAAATATTTTTGTATTTAGATATAATGTTCCTTGGTGAAAGTTGTTCAGTATCATAGACTGAATCCACCTTTAAAATAGCTTCACTATATTTGGTTAGACGTTATATATCTAGCGAAGCGAACGAACAAAAATGTTTGGGGGAAAACGGGATTGGACAAAAATGATTTTGTTTGTCTGTCTGTTCTCGCCTACAGGTCGCATTTTTGAACAAATTTTGAATAAAATTGGTACACAAGTTCCTTGATTTACCTATTTTACTTTTTTAGTCAATCGCTATTTTTAATTATGGGAGAAATAGGGAGGAAAGGGGGGAACGTTACTGTAGCGTTATTTATTGACGGATTTCAATCAAATTTGAGAGTCACACTAAGGACTTCATTCCACACAAGATGTTGCAAAAAAATCCAAAAAGGGGAGTCGAGGTGGAAAAAATTTCGTCGAGGGGGAAGTTTGCTGTAGTGACTTATAGGACAGATTTCACTAAAATGGCTTTGCTAAGCCAGAGGAAAAGGTAAAATTTTCGGTGGTGGCATGGTTATAAGAGATCGCGAGGTCTACTGTTCTCACAGAACCACTAGTTTTATCAGTAATCGCATGATCATCACCAAGTCTTCCACATACCACTAGATTGACGACATTCGTTCATAATAGTCCGCCACTCCTGAGTTTCTGGGTGCGATCCCGAGCAACAGCAAGTTGGTAAATGACCGTTTTCAAATTGTTTGGATTTAGGGTGGGACTAAATCTTTTAAGATTTCTTTAATAACTTATGTGGTTGTATTATAATAGTCGTCGGACATATATTTCTATTCTATCCTGTTCTATGCATACTACTTACAGTCTTATTACATGTTCAATAATAAAATATGAACTATTATGTGTCCTGCACTGCTGGGTAAAGTTCCCCTCCACTTCTCCCATTCAGTTCGGTCCTGCGTTATCTCCTTACTTTTGCTGTTAAATTTATCAAGTACATGTCTATTTATTTGTTTTGTTCCTATACCCTTTGTATTTTTTTTTACAATAAATAAATAACATAAAAATCCTTATCTTTGTTAGGTCTTATCGTAGCTACTCGTATGACCAAGTTTTCACCTTCATCAACGTTTTGTTTACCTCAGATTCTATCTGTACCTTGACTGTCTTCTACTCGAAGGATTGCCAATGATGCCTCGCACTTTCATGCCAAACATACTGAAAATGGTGTGCATTCACAAACAGGCGAAAGAGATTGACGAGGACCACCTGAGTGCACTGAAGCAAGAGGTAAATGAACAACATTTGAATAAAATATAAACTGTGTGCCAAACAAAGTTTTTTTTTTTAAATTCCTTTTAGAAAACGCGCTATGATCAGTGAAAGATTAATAAAACTAAGAAGAAAATAAAGTTTTAGGCAAATACGGAAACAGTCCTCAGGATCAGTCTCCTTTTGGATTTCGTCATTTCTACAAGTGAACGACAAAGAGTCCTCTCTTTGTCGTTCACTTGTAGAAATGACGAAAAAACGAAACATTAATTTAATTTATTTTTATTTTCAGTCTGAACTTTTATATAGGAAGATGGAAGGCAAGATGAAAATAATCTACACGATCCTTAGGTATCGCGATTTATACAATTTTATCGACCCGCCCACCAAAGACTACGTGCCTCCAGTGCCGGATTATGGTAAGAACCATCTCTGAACATCTGGTCGTACCTACTTAATTTTTATGCAAAGACCAACTAATTCAAAAAACGATTACCGGCTTTACCGATTACCGAAAACTCTCAACTTTGTCAGTATACTTAATTTTTCATACACCAGTAAAGTTAATATTGCACGATATTTCAGGTTCATAATTTCACTTTACTAGACGAGAAACCTAAAATAACTTTTCCTGATATATTTAAATTTGGACTTGCTTTATTTCCCAAACTTATTGTGTCTAAAAGATTATACTTACTTACTCCACTCGCTCAGCGAACCGAAGACGGTCGTGGCCTCCAAGACAAAATTACGCCTTAGGTTTCTATTCTCCGCAATAGATGGCTCAAGAATTATTATACAAATCTTAAACTTCAACTTCTATGCTTGATTTCCAGGCCGATACCCCTGCATCATGGATGACTTCCCTGGGCGAGTGAAGTACAACCAGTGGTACTCCCTTTACGTGCTGATTGAGTCTGTCTCCTGCATTCACCTCGTAGTTGAAGAGTGTTTAAAGGTTTAAATTTATCTTTGATAACGGGTTCAGCTTTACCTGTAGGTAGGTTTATAACGGGTTTATCTTTACCTGTAACTTTACCTGTTTGAAGAGCTTCTTCAACTAACTATCGGCAAGCCTACTCAATCATCAATCATAGATATATCTTAAAAAATTAAGACACACCTTTGACGTTTTATTAAAATAAAAGCACATTGTTACTACTAATGTGGACCACACTCATGTACCTACTTACTGGTATGGACAACAGATATTATTATAAACGACACGACGATATCATAAAGATTATCAATAAAGGAAAGATAGAAGGGGAAAAAGGACCAGGCATAGCTACATGACACAGATAATGGCGAAGGTATACGTTGTGTCGTACAGCAAAGTAAAACAAGTCGCGGATGAGAGAGACAAATGGAAATAATTCATACTCCAGCGACAAAAGCATAGCTCTTAACTATAGATAGATGATTAGTGTCATGTTTATTATTTCCCCATGGAGGTAAGCTTAGTATAAGTACTTTTTAATTACTATTGTAAAAAACTGCACCAAAAAAATTTTTTTTTTTCTTTCAAACTGTAAATCTTCCATTGCTAACGTAAGCTTAATTTTCTCACAATACCTTTATAACTGCAAGGCTTGCTTCTCCTTAATTTAAGACTGCTGCATTGCCGCAAAAACTGCGCAAAGTATCCTCGATTAGAAGAAAATAACTTACATGTTCCTTATCAGGTTGAATCAATGCTGTTCTTCACGACGAACTATGGTAGAAACGTGAGCCTCGCTGAGTTTGACGCTGCTCAGCAACACTGCACATCTATGGTGAGAGATCAAGTATACACTAGTATTTGTGTTACTAACATGCGATAAACGGGTAACTCAGCCGCAAAAGTCAGCTACTGGCCGATATGTTTCGACCTCATCCGGAGGCCTTCTTTAGGGCGAATGTGATTTGTGACGCCTACACGAAGAAGTCCAGAGCCATGCTGATTATAGCAAAGCGTAGAGCGGGTGGCGCGGGCGTGTGCCCACTGCGCTCGCAGTAACAGTGCGGTGGTTGGTGGGGGACGCTGATCTTCTGGGTCGCTAGTCGCTGAGTATTCGTGTTGTTTTAATGACGGGGCAGTCAGGGCTTTGTGCCTTCATAGCTTCACCTAATAAACAAAATACTTGCTTGACTTTTAGCTATGTTTCCTCACGAATAACTTGTCACATCTTACTTAGTGTATCTAGAACAGTTGTTACGACATTATCTGATAAATTTAATTTATCTTTCTTTCCTACTTTCTATAAATCCGTTTCTCAGAAGTTATATAAAAGAGGGATGAATTAAAGGGGTAAAATAAATATTTTAAATAACTTGCTATGAAGACAGATATGCCACAAAATTCTATTTTTAGTCTCTATATTTACAACCTCATATTCTAGAAAATAGAATTAAACTGAGTGTCATGTTTCAGATGTTAAAATATTTGAACATCTCATGGCTAAACAACACCGCACACGCTATAAGAATGTCTTTCAGAGATGTTGGGAAGGGGTTAGTAATAACCTAATTCTTTGTTGTTTATATTCATTGAGACAGCTTATTTGGTTATCAATATTATTGTATTTATCAAGTATATAAGTAATACTTTTTTATATTATTGTGTTCATTTTCAAAGAGGGTTGACGGCAGGCAGCCAGTCGGTCGTAACTATAGCTGAACCATTTGAACTTTTTCGGCTATTTCTTTTCCATTTCGCAAGGTCTTTGGAATCCTTGGGTGACCAAATGACATGCATTTTATATTTGGGAAAGAAAAGCGAAAAATCGCACTCCTGGCTCCGAAGCAGCACAGCTGAGGATGCAACCGGAAACACGGAAGATGGAGAAGAAGAATAATTAACTATAAAACATTGAGCGCACCAGAATACAACCTTTTAGGTGCCAGAAAGGAGCAGGCGTGGATATCGTAGCGACCACAAAGAAATTGACGAGATGACATTGGAAGTTTCATGAGGGAATGGCAATAGGCTGCAATGAACAGGGATCAGTGGAAAAAGTAATGAGAGACCTTTTCCAAGCAGTGGCACACTTATATAATATTAAACAATGCTGTATTTTTTTCACAAATTTCTAAACGTAGTTGTTTGTTGCAATTGCAATTAGTATATTTTATTAACAAACATCTTGTTTAGGTGGTTCAACATCTACGAAAAGAAATGGGAGTTTTATGGCGTCAGCAAACTGTCTCGGTTCATGCAACTGGTGAGATTTAGAATGCAGGTAAGTTCTTAATTTAATACACATACACTAATACTATCACGTCTTTATCCCTAATAGGGCAAACAGAGCATTTTGGGTTTAGTGGCTTTAAGCAAACAGAGCACAGGACCGCAAGACCCAAACCCAAATACCACTTTTAGCATGATAGTGGGCGAGGTGGCGTAGGTAGAAAAAGGAATCAAAGCAGTGGGTATGGGTTGCTTGTGGCATCGCCTATTATGATTCGCATTTCCGCCTATTTCCTTAATCAGCTTTTACGATCTGCGCGGAAAGAGAAGAAACTGGTACATTCCAAGTTTTTTCTTTTGTCCCAGACCAGAATAGAAGAAGAATACTCAATATTTATTGAATACCCACAAGTTACACTGTTACATGCTATTCGATGTAAACTACTTTTGTGCTTTCGCCACCAGTTAGTTTATAGAATCACTACTGTTAGTCCCAGCATACCTGCCACCGTCTCAGAGTGTGGAGGTGAAACACGTATCGCGAGTGCTACCAGCCAATGATGCCGCAGCCATAACGGATGTCCGTTTGTTCTCGCCTACAGGTTGCATTTCTCAACCGATTCTCGTGTAATTTTATAAGCAGGTTTGATAATTGCATAGATTTTTTTTGTACATTCAGTTATTGGAATTTTTTCAAAATGGCGGAGATTTGGGGTTTAAAACATTAAGAAAATCATATTTTTGAAAAAAAAAACGAAAGTGACATATTACTCGTACATAAACGTTTATATTAAGTAAAACTGTTTTGTTACCCTTTTTAAGACGTAACTTTTTGTCTGAACAACTTTTTATCCGACAAACTTCATCGGGTTCTTGGGGGTGAGTCGCGAGGTTTACAGCACACAGAGCCACTACTTAGTTAACGAATATTCAACAAAGATATTAATGTCTTATTACAATTTCAGTACGCCCTCCGTTTCTGTATAGAACAGTCAATGGAGATGTTCGTAACGCTCTGCGAGACGCCCTGTCTCTGCACGTACTGGTGTGCTGATAATTATGAGTGGGATTCTACAGACCTTCTCAACTCGCCATTCAGATCGCCAACTCCAACACTGTTCTATTTCCACCTCATGATTAATGCTGATGGACCCTATTACACCACAGATCCTGCGCAGTTTGAGGTTTGTTATTGTTATTCCTGAACATTAGTTCTATTGCTGTTGTAATTTGGAATGGGCGAAGGATGTTCTTTGAATCTGCTTGTACAGGGTGTTTTAAACGCCGTCCCCGAGCCGTCGTTGTAAATTTTACCGTTAGACTAAATGAATGCCGTGAATTCGATTTTAGACGATATTAATTCCAAATACTGTACTTTGCTAATTAATAAACATTTTTATATAGACATCTTAATTTTTTTTTATATGACAGCATTCTTAAAATCGTACGTGATGTGCACTAGGATATGTATTTAAATCATCATCATCCGAGCGTATTCCCGGTTGCATCCTCAGCGGTTACGCTTCAGAGCCCGGGGTCCGCTACCTAACCTAGGTGATTCGACGAGGTTACTGGTTTTTACACAGAACGACTGCCGTCTGACCTCCGCAACCCAAACGGTAGACCAGAACCAATCCAAGGATTGGTATAAACGCTAAATGGCGTTCGGGACCAACGACTTTACGTGCCTTCCGAAGCACGGAATCATCTTTCTTTTCAGATAATCAGGTGATTCAAGCCTGCAATATCCTAACCAGACTGGAAACAACTTTTCACAAAGTATGCTTCCCAGTGGGATTTGAACCCACAACCTTCGGATCACAAGGCAAACGCCTTGACCACTGGACCAAGGAGGCAGTCCAGGCAGGTAATCGTACGTGATGTGCACTAGGATATGTTTTTAAAAAATAAGCAATTTATATTTTGTTAATTTAGCACATCACATACTAAACAGACGTGTTTTACCAAGGTTTACACTGTAAATATTTTACTTTTAAAAACCCGTTGTTATGAAAATATGTATCCATTATCCCGTCGCCACTTCTGACCTATCGATGGTGATGGATCAACCAGATCCAGTGGGTTTTATTAGTTCATCACTATTTAGTGGTGAACCTTTACTGTCGCTATATTATCGACTCACAAAATATAAACTTTCTTTTGACACACCTTATATAATTCGGCGGTAGGATAGTATAACTGTTCAAGAAACTATACATAAATAATTAATTCTGTTAACAGATTGTTATCCAAAGGCTATTTCGCGAGATGCTGTATCGCTGCCACTTTATCCCTCAAGTGCACCCCATGATAATGACTGGCCTGGTATTTGACAAGGAGTTATTCTTAACATCTATTGGTAAACTTCATTTTATGTTTACAGTGTTGCTTACATTTTCAGTGTCCTGGCAGTTTTGCAATCTATAAAAAGCTTTTGGTAGTGCTAATCATCACAAACTCACAAATTGAGACACGCATTGTTAAATATTACGAAAATACACTACCACGTTTCTATCCCTATGGAAGACCTTAGATATTGTTTGTATTGAAAGGATCAAATTATGCCTATGTAATATTACCAATGTTCTTCAAGGGTCAAGTTTAGGCCCTTTAGATTCTGGTACTAACGATTTCAGGTCTAATGGAACCCAACGTTGTTGACTATCGAGATCGTCTCCTGGTGGCTTACCGGAAAGCTATCATCCCACTGATGGCGTACTTACGTCAGTACGAGTGTTACACGGATCTGTTTGTGATGGACGTAGAGGACTATGTCGAGTAAGTTTATGATCCTCTCTCTCTCTTACTATCTCTCTCTCTTTCTCTCTCAACAAACTCGGTTTAAGAGTTATCATTCCCAAGGAGAAGTTGTACATCCACAACCAAATCCTTTGCGAATTTTCACTACTTTGATAAACCGAAAAATACGGGTCAATTATATTTGGATACAAGAAGTAATGGACTAAATAATATACATTTTTTTGGACCCAGTCCACATCCACTATTGGCGTGAAGTAACGTCAGTAACAGAATTAGAAAACGAGATATCATTTTTAAGTACCGCTTTCGTGAATGTACTTTAGATGGAGTACTTTTTTGCGCTTGACTATGGTCCCCTAGTATTTTAGTGCATTTTTATTGGGATATCGGATAGTACCTCTAATTTTAATATTTTGCGATGACAGAAACTTCCGCCTAGAAAAACATTCAGCATCCGAAACACGTGAAGAGGTGCAGATGCACTACGACGCTAAAATAGACCTGATCTGGAGGTTGCCGCAGTATATCAACATTGGACCCTTCGCGCTCAACGTTGACACACTCAAGGTGAGTTGAAAAGCATGATTTAGCTTTGATATTTTCACGGTTGTATGCAACTATATCCGCCGAGATCCCACGTCGAACGAAAGTCCAAGACGTGCTCTCAAAAGTTGCGACTTTAAAATGGAACCTGGCTCGAAGGAACGATGGTAGGTGGAGTAAGACCGTGATCGAATAGTATCCCAGAAGTGGGTCCAAACGTAGTGTAGGACATCCGGCGGCTAGGTAGATCGACAATTTCAGGCATGTTGCTGGAAAGACTTGGATTGCGATGGCCAGAGACAGAATAACATGGCCCAGATAGAAGGAGATTCATGCTCAGCAGTCGGTCTGTGAATACTGCATGTGACTACGTCAAAATGTTTAATGATTACGGTACCTAAGTAAATATCTGGAAAATGCAAGATTTAGGCTGGTTTCGATCTGTAATTTTACAAATCTTTGGAGAAGGTGGATGTCAAGAGACTGAAGACCGAAATGGCGATGGCATACATATATACTGTACTTATGTATACAACAACAATAATAATATCACAAACCTTTTCATTCATCATCATCCGAGCGTATTCCCGGTTGCATCGTCAGTGGTTACGCTTCAGAGCCCGGGGTCCGCTACCTAACCTAGGTGATTCGACGAGGTTACTGGTTTTTACACAGAGCGACTACCGTCTGACCTCCGCAACCCTAAGGGTAGAGCAGAACCAATCCTAGGATAGGGACAAATTGGGACCAGAACCAATCCTAGGATAGTTACAAACTGGGACCAGAACCAATCCTAAGATAGGTACTATAAGGACTGTTGGTCCCGAACGTCATCTTTACGTGCCTTCCGAAGCACGGAATCATCTTTCTTTTCGGATAATCAGGTGATTCAAGCCTGCAATATCCTAACCAGAGTGGAAACAACTTTTCACAAAGTATGCTACCCAGTGGGATTTGAACCCACGACCTCCGGATCACAAGGCAAACGCCTTGACCACTGAACCACGGAGGCAGTCATCACAAACCTTTTCATTATTAAACCATAATTGGTTCAATTATTAAAATTTGGTGAATGCAACTGATGAAGACCAGAAATTGTAGTCGCTTTTTTTGTTCAAAACTTATTAATACTAATGAGTTATATTTCAGCAAATGCTAGTGAACAAACGATCAGACATAATTCGAGCTCTACTCACAATGTGGGCTGAGGAAGTGCGCCTAGTGGTAGAAGACGTCGTGCAGGCTTATAAAGGTACAGCTTAGTTGACCAGTCAACACATACATGCTATCACGCCTGTTTCCCACAGGGGTAGGCAAAGACTATGGACCTCCACTTCCTACGATCCTGACAGACCTCTTTCGCTTCCTCTTCACTCATCAACCTCTTCATACATGCCCTTCGGATACGGGTACTTCTTACCCCCCCTTTTTTTAAAACGTCTCCAATCTAAACGCAGAATGTTCGCCGAGGTCGACCCTGTCCCGCTCAATACGTACGCACTGATCGATCACATATTTATTCCTTACTTGCGTATAGATCAGGGCCCTGTCTACCCCAGACAAAGCCCTAACCTATACGCAATGTGACTTTCAGCGTGATGATGGGCTTGTAGGTAGAAATTACATATGTATAGTCGTATATTATAGTATAGAAATTACATAGAAAATACTCGTACATGCACTGTCACGTCGAATACAGAGCAGTTTTGGTTTTGTTGATCTTATTCAATTCAATTCAATTCAATTCAATTCAAAATATCTTTATTATCATAGGATATTTATAATATCTCTTAATAATAGTCACTTTGTTTTGTTTTGCACAAATGTTGACGTCAAATCGTTACTTAAAGCTAAGTTTACGCCGCTTCCTAGGCGCAAGTGCAGAAGAAGCGGCAACAAACTGCACTGCACGTTTTCTCCAAAGACGTCAACTAACAAACTAAAAACTTAAAATTAGTTATATAGATGGACAGAGATTACATTGTTTATTATGTCATAATTAAATTGAATTATAAGAATTACGAAATTTAAAATAATGTCAATTTGTAAATTTAGTATGTACCAATGTACCTAAATTATGACATGTCTAAGTATACAAACCTTTAAGAGGGACCCGCGCCAAGCTCAAGCCAGACCTTTTTGTCTTTAAGATAGTCATCGGTCCTATAATAAGCCTTCTCACAAAGTACTTTCTTTACATAAGCTTTGAATTTTCTGTCTGGCATATCAAGGACCGATTCTGACAATTTATTATAAAAAAGTATACACTTCCCCATAAAAGACTTACTGACTGTATTCAGCCTGTAATACGGGCTAACTAAGTCATTCTTATTACGTAAATTTCTATCTGTAAAATCACTTACTTTATTGAACATGGAAATATTTTTCCTTACATACATTATATTTTCAAATATGAATTGTGATGCAAAAGTAAGTATACCTATTTCCTTGAATAATTCCCTCAGTGAGTCTCTCGATCCTAAACCGTAAATAGCACGAATTGCTCTTTTTTGTAAAAGAAAAATAGTCTGAATGTCCGCTGCACTCCCCCATAGAAGTATCCCGTAAGACATTAGACTGTGAAAGTAACTAAAGTACACTTGTCTAGCAGTTGCTACATCTGTCAATTGTCTTATTCTCCTAACAGCGTAAGCCGCAGAGCTAAGCCTATTAGAAAGTTTAGTTATATGAGCGCCCCATTGAAGTTTCGAATCAATTGTGATTCCTAAAAAGGTAGTACTTTCAACCAGATCGAGTTTCTGACCATTAATTAGTATGTCAACACAGGCTTGATTCACATTAGGAAGAGAGAATCGAATGCATTGGGTCTTGTTCGCATTTAACATGAGGTTATTGGCCGAAAACCAATCAGAAATTAAAGATAAGGTGCTGTTCACCGCGCTAGCATCACTGTTATGTCGATCTATTTTAAATATTAGCGAGGTGTCATCAGCAAACAGCACCATGTCAGCCTCTTTCTCAACCATGTAAGGCAAGTCATTGACATAAACTAAGAAAAGGAACGGTCCTAGAATTGAACCTTGGGGTACGCCCATTTTCACATTAGACCCGTGTGATTTTACGCCGTTTATATCAACAGTTTGAAGCCTATCAGTTAAGTAAGATTCTATTAATTTAATTGACTTATCATCAAAACCGTATTGACGAAATTTGAGCAAAAGTGTTGGATGATCAACGCAATCAAATGCTTTAGAAAGATCGCAAAATGATCCAATTGCATCATTTCTGTTTTCCCACGCGTCGTAGATATTAGTAATAAGTGCTACTCCTGCATCGGTGGTCGATTTTCCAGCAGTAAAGCCGTATTGTTGGCTATGGAAAAGATTATTGGTCTTAAAGTGAAGTAGCATTTGATTGAGCATTATCTTTTCGAACACCTTACTCAAAACTGGCAGAATAGAGATAGGTCTGTAGTTGCCAGGGTCTGTTTTTTCTCCTTTTTTGAATAAGGGGATTAGTTTACTACATTTCATTAAGTTAGGGAATATGCCTTCATCAATACATTCGTTAAATATAAAAGCTAAATCGGCAGCAATTATGTGTATTATATGACTTACTACGGCTACTGACATGCCCCAGTGATCTTCTGATTTTTTTAAATTTAACTGTTTAAAAGCATCTATTATATCGCTAGGGCTAACATGCTTAAAATTAAATTTAGAATCACAAGGGCTAACATTACTCTTAAGCAAAGCCTCAGCACGCTGGGCGCTAGAACTCACATTAGAAGTGAGTTCCAAAGGAATGTTAGTAAAATAATCATCAAATATATTTACTATTTCTTCAGTTTTTGAAGTATTTTTACCATTACATTTGATTCGGCAAATATTTTCTTTGGTTTTATTTTTACCTGTTTCCTTATTTATGACACTCCATGTTTCTTTAATTTTATTAGGAGCATTATTTATTTTTTTGCTAATACTATTCGACTTGGCTCGTCTACAAACTTTTTTAAATATTTTAGAATAATTTCTAACATATTCTATAAAAGAAGGATTAAAGTTATATTGTTTTTGGGCATATAGATCATATAACCTGTTTCTACTTATGTAGATGCCGGTAGTAGCCCATTCACTAAACTGTGATTTACTATGAACTACTACTCTTTTTTGTTTTAATGTTTTAGAATACTCAGAGGAAACAGTACTAAATAGTTTATTATAATGGTCGTCAGGATTATTTCCTGTATATACCACTGATAATAATTTGTTATCTAAATTATTATTAAGTTTTTTTATGTTTTTAGAAGTAATCGGTCTACACAAGATCTTATCTTTTCTCAAATTACTGGTGGACTCTTTGACAAAAGCTACATATACACCAGAATGATCTGAAGGCAATTTATTAATAACAGATTTATCACAATATTGAATATTACTAAAAAAATTATCAAGACATGTGCCAGATGTAGCTGTAATTCTGGTTGGCTCAAAAAATAAGTTTTCTAATCCATAACACTTAAAAAGATTTAGGAATTGTGTGCTCTTTGGATTATGTACTAAAATATCAACATTAAAATCACCGCAAATAATTAAATTCTTTTTACTAGTTGAACAGGACTTAAGAACCTGGTCCATTGCTTTTAAAAAACTTTTGAAATTACTATCTGGTGGACTGTATACACAAACAATTATATGATGATCAAGCTCGGCACAGGCCACCTCACAACAGCGCTCAACAGAATGTCTGACAATATCCTTCCGCTCTTTGCTACGGAAAGAATCTTTTATAAAAATTAAAGAACCCCCTCGTTGAGCAGACTTTCTGTTAAAGCAGCTAACAATAATATAGTTGTTTAGGCTGAACATCATCTGACTCTCATGCAGCCAATGTTCAGTCAAACATAAAATGTCCACATCCATTTCTTTTAAAACTAATTCTACTAATAATTCTTTGCCGGAAAGACCTTCTAAATTTTGATGAAGTATTCTTAATTCATGAGGCCTTCCCGTTGTCCGAATGGTCAGTTTAAATCTGTCGTCAAGTCTACAGAATTACCGTTACATAAACTTGGTAAGTCTGTAGGTGTCTTAAAACTAGAATCTTGTTTACAATGTAAACTCGTCCAAAAATTAATATTATTTGCTATCAATGTAGCAATCTTATGTCTAAAATATTTTGAAAGATAAATATTATCTTTTGTCACATGACATTCACTTATAAAATTGTTAGTGTCAAAAAACACTAATTTATCACTATAACGACATGTCATATTATGTATCAAAGTATTGAGATAGTGAATGATTTTATTAGTTTTTGGAGACTGGCAATGTAGATATGGGATCGCACATAATATTATTTTGCTTACTTCTAGTTCAGATAAATAATCCATACAGCTGATTATTTCTTTCTTTCCTACTTTGTTACTATTGCCTATTAATAGTTAGTAGGTAGAACCCATGGCCGCAAGACCCAAAGACAACTTTAGGCATGATGGTGGGTGAAATTGATAGTAGGTAGAAAAGGAATTTTGATTTTATAACGAGCAAAGATATTGACATGATTCTTCAAGATTGGTTGCTCATTGACCGATCAGATTCTACGAACTGCGCGGGAAGAGAAGCAGATCCTATATTATTGTATTTTTTATTTTCTCCCATGTTTGTTTTTGTTTTTCGTGAGTATAATTGAGTTTTTTCAAGCTGTCTAAAGGCATCTGACATAGCTTGACGACTACCGCATACCATGATGACAGCCGGGAACCAAGAATTTAACGTGCCTTTCGAATGACGGAGGAACTAGATAATTTTTGACGCCTTTTGCGGTCACCCATCCAAGTGTGAACCACGCCAGGTGTCGCTTAACTTACGAAAGTGCTAGTAATGCGACTCCGACTGGACCACCGAGCTCTCGTGCCTGCATTAAAGGATTCTTGATGCTATGATCAGATTTTGTACGAACTGCTTAAAACTTTTCTCAGTCTTTTTACCGTCTCTACATTGTGTATCTTCACTTTTTCAAGGCATCATGAGAAAATTGGGGGAGAAACCAAACACAATAGAACACGTCTTCGAGATCAGAGAGTGGATGGAGTCTGTGCCCTTTGCCTTGAAGACTCAGGAGGATATTATGAAGAAAGTCAACACGGTATGTATTTCGTATTCGTCCATATCTACAGGGTAGTTTAATTATGAACCTCCTATGAGTAGTATATTGAACGAAAGTACTCTTAGAGCGAAATAAAAGATACAAAGGGGATGTTGCACAACGGGCTAGGTCATAAACACTTCCAAAATATTAAAAACCGATTAAGACCATCATTTATTTGTTTTTTCGTGATCTTAACAGTGTACAAAAATACATTTAAAATCGCATAATACATAAAATCGCATATCGTATAATGGCGATAATGACATGGCGCCTATACGTACGCAACCTGATTTAAACGTCACTCGCAGTTACTGTCAATGTCAGGTCAGTTGACATAGTGGGTGTCGGCCATTTTGGCGGAACCCACCTAACCTTAAATTACGATATTTTGATCGAAATGTACCATAGAAAGGCTACGAATTTATCGGATTTACTTATTAGGCATTGATACCGACCCAAAAATGCAAATTTCAGGTAGGTGTTCAATGACCTAGCCGGCTCCCCATACATTTGTGCAACAACTCCTTTTCCCTTGTTTCATAATAAGATCCAAGTTTAGGTCCCATATTAATTTGGTGAAGACATGATGAAGAACTTTGGAGCTATGGAAGAAACTACAAAAGTAGGTTGTATCTTTTGTAAAAAAAATATTATTATCCCTGCAGGATTACGAGGTTCTCGACGCGTTCTTCATGCCTCTAGAAAACGACGATTTCAGACTCCTGTGGGAAGCGGTTGGCTGGCCACTGATCATAACCAAACAGGTCGGTAGCGTTTTAGGCCTTGTGGTTCCCGGCCTAGAGTGAAGTCATTCTTCTTCCTAGAATTATTTCTCCTCTTCTGCGTAAAGTGAAGTGGTTCTTCCCGAAACACTCCACCTCTTTTTGTGGATGGTTAAGATGCTATTAAAGGACTAAGAAACATCTCATGCAATAATTACATTCGCAAGGTGGGTTGATGTCAATCGGCGGTTGAAAATATTTTATTTGTTCTGAAAATATTTTTTGATTACTAGGATAGGATATAGAATAGGATAGCATTTCTCACCACCCATCTCCCCCCCCCCACAGGTGTCATCAGAATCGACTAAGGGAGGGAGTGACTTAATTGTCGAACAGACAGTCGCATCTCCTTGTGCAACGACTTTATTTATTATTATTTTAATCTTTATTGTCCGTCAAATACAAATTGTACAGAACAATAGGCGAAGTTAACGCTAAAAGCGTTGTCTACCAGTCAACCTTTGGGTTTATACTTTATTTGACTTTATACCATCTACAGCCCAGCGTCGTGATTGTGGACAAATCCTACCGTAATTTGGAAGTAGCCTTCAGTCCAACAGTGGACTAGTATAGGCTGATGTAGAACACTATCCATCTGTATCCTTAATAGGTTAGACATAGCATTTAGGATTTTGCGGCTCTAAGCAGACCAAAGAGTTTATAATACAATCTAGAATAACTACGAGTAATAACCTTAAAAAAACAACATTGAAAATTAAACTTAAGGCGACGTGGGTTCACAGTATGCAAAACTGTGCGTGTTTTTGAAAAATCACTGTGATTAAACTACTACAGTTTATTCCTCAAAAAATTTACATAAAAATTTTAATGATTTTCTACAGACACCCACAATAGCCAAAACATGATTGAGCATTTTTGGCTTGATAGAAAAAAATCACAAACATACCTCTAAATTTGCCTAAATTTGCCTTTATAATATAATACGTCTTACTGTTTTATATAATAACCTTTTTGTATGAAAATTATACCAAAAAATTTATTATCTAAATATCTATCCGTTTTGGCTACAGAAAAAATTATAAATATAATACAAAAAATAATAATAAATAAAACATAGTGAAATATTCGTCGAGAGCGAAGGAAGGGTCGGAGCCGTGCTCGACGATATTTCGCAGTGTTTTATTTTTGTGGGTGTCTGTAGAAAATCCTTAAGATTTTTATGTAAATTTTTTAGGAATAAACTGTAGTAGTTTAATAACAGTGATTTTTGGAAAACACGCACAGTTTTGCCAATTGTGAACCCACGTCACCTTAATGCTACGCACATAAAGCTCATATTTTCATAATGCTTTTATTATATATATCTAACTTATCCAAAATAATTCCCTAAAGTTGTAGGCGTCCCTTTCCCGCAAACTATCAGTGCAATAAAGTAGAAGAGGAGAGCTATAACTTTAGGTATAACTTTTGGGAACGGCTTTGCCATTTCGTAAGCATTCTAGATTTGTATACAATTTGTTTGAAGCAGACATAGCCAAGAGCCGCGAGATCCAACGGCCATTCTTAGCTTGATTTTGGGCAAGAAAATGAAGGTTAGTTAGTGAAGGTTGATAGCCGCATCGCCGCTATTAACATGATTCGCATTTTCGTCCCTTCCCTAAATCGGCTTTTACGATCTGTGCAAGAAGACAAGTAGCTGGTAGGTTCAAAGTTTTTTTCTTCTTCCAGACCAGCATGGAAGAAAGAGATTTTTCTTTTGATGATTAAATAAACGGGCAAGTACAAGTCGGACTCGTACATGTAGGGTTCCGTACCTCCGTACAATGTTTAAAAACGCTGAAAAAACACGTTTTTTGTATGACGACCCCCTTCAATTTTTAACTTTCTCTTATTTTTAGTATTTGTTGTTAATACGGGCTTAGTATTACATAATCGGTGAAAATTTCAAGTGTCTAGCTATTACGGTTCAAGAGATAGAGCCCTGTGACAGACGGACAGACAGCGGAGTGTCAGTAAAAGGGTTCCGTTTGCACTCTTTGGGTACGGAACCCTAAAAAGAAAAAGCAATGTTTAAGCTTGAATCTTGATTTTTTACTTTTAATAGGTAGACGCTACAACAGATTTCCTGGAGGAGGAACAGGAGAAGTTCTGGAAGCTTCACCAACAAGACGAACAAACACTTTACGATAAGATTGACTACTTCACTGCTCAGTGCATGCAACTCACTCTACAGAATGACTTCAGCAAGGTAATTACGTATATATTGATGACATCTTTATCATGAAGAGCTCGGTGGCTCAGTGTGAGTACGCACTACGGTACGCATTAGCAGATGCTTTTGACAGCTTAAAAAAATCTGACATGAGTCTTGGCTAATTACACACATGAAAAACATATTCATCTCTTAAGGGTAGACATGACCTTCTGCCATGTACGAGCTGCCCTACATCATGTTCCATAGAGGACCTTAATAAAGCTAACGACAGAGGGATCGCCGTGACCACATACTGGTCACAGGTAATCTGAAATTGAAGCTACAGTGTTATCATTTCGACTCGATAAGAAGAAATAGGAGGGTAGACATAGCTTAGGCCATAAAGCCAAAGGCCATATGGCGGGCGTTTAGGTCTGTGGTTTAGGTGAAAAAGGAAATCGAGATAGATTTGGTTTAATTACGTTAAATCTAGAGTCTAAGTGAAGACCACGGGAAGCCGTGGATGTCATAGTAGGCGACTTAGGAAACATAAGCTAAACAAAGCTTATAAACATCAATGAAATCTCTCCAACCCGTCTGGCCAGCGTCGAGAGTGTAGGCCAAATCCTGTAACAACTCTGGCTAAATATATGGCTCTGGTAATCCAGAGAGGGTCGTGCTCCTGCAGTGGAGACTAAAAAAGATCTGATGATGAAATATAGATTAATTATATGAATCTCCACTATGTCCGTAGGTTCACGAGATTGCAAACGATATCAAAAAAGCGTGGAAGGGCATGAAGGACGCTCAGGACTGGGGTCGAATCCTCAATCAACGACAGAAGCTGTTCGGGACGCAAGTAATTCCGTTCTCGGACCTCAACCGCCTGGTCAAGGAGTTCGAACCTTACAGGAATTTATGGGTCACAGCCTCAGGTATTAACATAAACTTATTCCTCTTTTCTTTAATCCCCTTCAGTGTATCATGTTTTATTAACCAAGTTTAAAAAAAGAGGAGGTTCTCAATTTGTCGGAATGTTTTGTATTTTGTTATGTACGTTACCTTATTACTATTACACGAAGACGCCTGAAACGTTTTGGAATATTCTTCTTTTATTTGAAAGGGTATTCTTCTTAGGTGGTCCCATATACAATTTAGTGTAGTTTGGGTTTTGGACCGTAATAACTGGAAATAATTTATCATCATCACTAGTGTTGAAGTGGGTCTTTACAAGCTTCTATTTAGCTTGCCCTGTTTTTTGATTATTTGTCTGGGTCAAAGTTAAATTTGAGCCCCTTCCCGATTTCCGATTAAGATGAAAATTTGTATGCTAACATAAGAACCCTGTAATAAAGCGACGCAACCCCATCGATTTTAGGCTTATTACATGTATTGATAATACGTAGGCCTTACAATAAAAGCTTCTTAATATAAAGAAAAAATTTATTAGTTTTGAAAAATTTATTTGTTTCAAAAAACTATGTTTACAGCTAGATATGATTCGCAGATTTCCTGAAAGCCCGAGAAGTCTGGTTCGACAACCCGCTGATGTATGTAGACGCCGACGCTATCGAGCCCCTCATCAACGAGTTCTACAAGACCATCATCAAGTGCGTGCGCACCTTCGCTGACCTGCCGAAAGTGCAGGCGGTGGCGCTCACTATCCGGGTATGTCGTCCTTATCATCCTCTATTCTTATTACTATTAAAATAGTATGTATGTATCTGCCAGTTGTTTTACTTCGCTGTAAGACACAACGTTCACCTTTTTCTTTATCTGTTTCATGTAGCTATGCCTCGGTCTTCCTGGTCCTCTTTTCCCTTCTATCTTTCTTTTCATGATGATTGTTAGGAAGTCGTCATGTCGTAGCAGATGACCCAACATCTTTCCCCGTCTATTCTCTATTATATTCAGAATGCACCTTTACCACCAGCGAAGTAAAACAACTGGCAGATGAGAGAGGCAAATGGAAAAGAATTCATACTCCACCGACAAGAGCATAGCTCTTAAATATAGATAGATAGATAATGTGTGTATGTATGTAGTAGGTTTACTGTGGAATAATTTAAATATGTGTCTTTTTGTGAATATTTATATGCGATATACATGTAATTGTATGTATATATACCAGTACATTGTGAAATTTCATATTTTTTTCTTTATACAGATACACTATCACGTCTTTATCCCTAACGGGGTGAACAGAGCCAAGGGCGGTAAAGCCCAGGCCACTTTTAGCGTAATGGTGGGCATGAAGGTGGAAAAGGGAAATCATAAAAGTGATGGGTTGCGAACCGCATCGCCTATTCATATGATTCAGATTCTCGCCCATTCCCTCGATCGGCTTTTATGATATGCACGGGAAGAGAAGCAGCTGGTACATTATATGTTTTTTCTTTTCTCCCAGAACAGCAAAGAAGAAGATTTTCTTTGTACTTACCCCAAAAACATTGTTTTAAACATTATCAGAGTATCATCTGTTGGTTGGTTGAACTGGTAGAAAAGGCGCCTGGCCTTAATTTTCCATTTACATTGATTGTAATAAAGTTAATCTAAAGGTATATCTACCACTTCTGACACCTTATCATTGGCTAAATTGAGTTTGGGGATGTCTGTCTGTGAGGAAATCAAAAAGTATTGGGTTGCTAGCCGCATCGCCTATTGTCATGATTCATATTCTCGCCCTTTCAGCTTAACAAACTGCGCAGAAAGATAAGCAGCTAGTACATTCTACGATTTTTCTCAACTTCCAGACCAGCATGGAAGGAAACTTCATAAAATTTCATCATTATATGTAAAAATCATTGTTTGCAGGACGACATTGATGAGTTCCGGCCGCTGATCCCGATCATCCAGGCGGTGAGAAACCCTGGCATGAAGGAGCGGCACTGGAACGAATTCATGGAGAAAGCTGGTTAGTTCTCCAGATTTGGTCTTTTTTATTCATTACATAATTATACAACGTCTAACAAAAAGGGGGTATCAACCTAAAAGGGAGTTAACGTGAACCAATGTGAACAACTTTTATTATGGGACCTTCCCTCAAATCGCAAAAAATATCTGCAGCACCATACATTTTGGCACGGCAGGTTTTAAATTTTGTGTGGTGCTGTAAATTTTGTTTTCGCGATTTCAAGTATGGTCCCATAGTAAAAGTTGTTCACATTGGTTAGTACGTTAACACCCTTTCGGGTTGATACCCCCTTTGTTACACGTTGTATACAGGTAATAGAATGAAAAAACCGTACGAAAAATTAATTCTTTTGTGCTAATAAAAAAGATACCAAATTTTTTATATGGCAAACTTACCTATGCGCGGCCGTTGCCCTACTAGCTCTTTAAAAAAGTAAAATCTTCTCAATTCGAATGTACATACATGTTTTTTTTAATGTATGTGCCTCAATAACTCTCAATTTTGGAACCGATTTTGAAAATTTTTATTTTTTTATAAGGGTGTTGGTGAAGATCTGATGATGGAATCCTCGAGAAATCGAGGGAACCCCTCGAATATTCTATGCACACATATAGTTATTTTGATGTTTTTGTCAATAAATCAAGCATTTGCATTTAGAAAGTTAGTTCTGATGAAGACCAGAAATTAAAGTCGCTTTTTTCTTCACTGTCTCAAGGTATCACTGTGACCATGAACGAGAAGCAGACCTTCCAAATGTGTCTAAAACAAGGCGTGGCAGCTCATGGAGAACTCATTGCGGACATCGGAGAACTGGCAAGCAAGGAGTACGTCATTGAACAGGCTCTGGACAAGATGCTGGCAGACTGGTCCAATAAGGTTCTGGAGATGGCGCCGTACAAACAGACTGGTTAGTTATTTTTCTAGACTATATCAGTCCACCACCTCCCAGGAGGTAGTGGCCTAACGATGGATTAATTATGACTAGGGCTTCTATCTATCTATAATTTAAGAACTACGTTCTTGTCCTTGGAGTAGTTTTCATGTCTCCCTCTCTTGAGCCATCCTTTTGACCTCCCTATACGACACGGCGTCAACTTTTTTTAGGGCTTCAGGATGAATTAATTATGACTAGGAGTTATTGGTTTCAGGGCCTCAGGATGAATTAATTATGACTAGGAGTCATTGGTTTCAGGGCAACAGGATTAATTAATCACATCACTTTTTGTTGTTGGGTTGTGGCCTAGGTTAGAAAAGTATTGTTCTATAACCCCCACTCTGTAACTTTTTTGCACTGTACCTTTCGTGATTTTTACCAATAGGCCAAAAATATTTTTACAGTTCACCTGCCTATTCAGTTTTTTTCATCCAAATCACACCCACAAGAATAACAACGATCTCTTTCCACCAGGCACTTTCATAATGAAGATTGCCGACGAAACCCTACAGCTCTTGGACGAGCATCTCATGGCAACCCAGCAGCTAGGTTTCAGTCCTTTCAAGGCGGCCTTCGAGCTAAGGATTCAGGAGTGGGATGACCGACTCCGACTCACGCAGAAGGTGGTTGACGAGTGGATAGAATGTCAGAAGTAAGTTAACTACTTTACCGATCTACCCTCATCAGCCACAGGAAGCCGGATATAGGCCTCTCCGAGGATTTTCAAATTTATTATTAAATAAACGGGCAAGTGCTACGGTCGGACTCGTACATGAAGGGTTCCGTACAACCGTACATTATAAAACGTTGAAGAAACACGTATCGTGCATGACGACCTCCTTAAATTTTTAACTTTATCTAATTTTTAGTATTTGTTGTTATATTGGTCATAGTAATACATAATCGGCGAAAATTTTAATTATCTAGTTAATGCCATTATAAAGATCGAGTTAAAAACGCTGAAAAAAACGCGTTTTTTGTATGACGACCCGCTTTTATTATTAACTTTTTTTTATTTTTAGTATTTGTTGTTATAGCGGTCACAGTATTACATAATCGGTGAAATTTTCAAGTGTCTAGCTATTACGGTTCAAGAGATAGAGCCCTGTGAAAGACGGACAGACGGACAGACAGCGGAGTTTCAGTAATAGGGTCCCGTTTGCACCCTTTGGGTGACCCTAAATAAATATCAAATTTGGCGCAATAAATTATTATTTTCTGTAGTATTTGACATAAGAGTCCCTTTACCCTAGAGAGAATCAAACTTCCCCATACAAACTTAGTGTACTTTGATTTTATTTTGAAACGACATGTCACATTTTGGCAAAATTTTGTAATTTCAAAGAAATATAAATATCTAAGCATAAGTATAACTGGTTTTCACAATCAAAATATGAATTTGAAAGAGAATATAGTGTATCATAATCATAATTTGACCATCAGTGTGGAAAACTTCTACAGCCTTATATTTTCTTTCGAGCTATATGCCTAGATACATATGCAATTTCTTTCAAATAACAAAATAATGCAAATATCTGACAATATCACATAGTTGGCTTATTTGATCAGAGAATGGATGTATCTGGAGCCAATCTTTACATCTGAAGACATCTCCCGCCAGCTGCCGCTGGAAGCCAAGAAGTACGGCACCATGGAGAGGATCTGGAGGAGGATCATGTCTTCTGCTGCGGCTTGTCCCAAGGTTTAACGTTGATGTACTCGTATCATCGCAAACTTTAAACGTATACTTGTGTCCCATATTAACTGGCACGTACAATGTACATCTCACATTTACGAGCAATTCAACGGTGTATATGGAGGAAATCGATGGTAGCTGATAGTGCAAGGAGAGCAAGGATAATATTTCCAAAAAAATATATGTATTGGTATGTTCCTATGTTTAATTATTAAAAGATATAAGACCCTTAATAAACCTGAAAAATTGATAAGATTTTCGACTCTGTTAAAACAACTAGCCAACAAATTTGACGAGCGAGCAATAGCTTTTCTTAAATTTTTAATATAAATAAATTTTTAATCTGTTTAATTTTAGAGGAGAAATCAGGGGACTACGAAACGTTGATTTTGTGTACTTTTCAGAGGTATTTTAGGTCCGAGCTACGAGTATAATTGTCGCACTAGCTCGGTTGTTGTTCAGGCACAGCGCGACAGAAATAGATTTTACAAATACCTTTTTTTCAAATCTCTCGATGTTTTCTCTTATAAATAATACATTGGTATTTTAAATACATACATACTATCACGCCTGTTTCTCACAGGGGTAGGCAGAGACTATGGACCTCCACTTGCTACGATCCTGACAGACCTCTTTCGCTTCGTCTACGCTCATCAATTTCTTCATACATGCCCTTCAGTTACGGGTACTTCTTACTTCTCCTTTTTTAGAACGTCTGCAATCTGATCGCAGAATGTTTGCCGAGGTCGACCCTGTCCCGCTCTTCCTTTCACACTAGCCTTAATTGTAAATGTTTTACAGATAATGCTGATATGCCCTGACAGCCGTCTCCTAGACAGCTTGATAGAAGCCCGCCATCTTCTGGCAGTAGTCTCCCGTGGCCTCAATGCGTACATGGAATTGAAGAGAGTGCGCTTCCCTCGCTTCTTCTTCCTTAGTGACGACGAGTTGCTGGAGATCCTTGCTCAGTCTCGCAACCCTAGGGCTGTACAACCTCATCTTAGGAAATGCTTTGAAGCTATTGCAAGGGTAATTTTTTTTCTAAAATATAAAGATATAAATAAATAGATATAAAAGGACAAACCACACTGATTGAGCCCTAAAGTAAGTTTAAACTTGTATTATGGGATACTAACTCTACAATACTATATTTTATATATAAATAGGTACATATAGGTATAAACACCCAAGACTCAGGACAATTTGAAAAAGGCCATTTTTCAAATTGCCCTGGCTGGGGATTGACCAGAACCATTACGGTTGTCAAATAAAAGATAAATAGAGAAAAAAGTTTGTCTAAAGTTCTTTTTCTCAGAAATATGATTAGGTCAATTAGATACAAGTCGCTATCGATTAGTTATTTGGAAAACCCTACAAGTATCTTGGTCAAAAAAGGTTCTCCTTTCTTTAGGTGACGTTCGAGCCGGACCTGAAGATCACATACATGCACTCGAGCGAGGGTGAGATCGTGGAGCTAAAGTACAAGTTCTACCCCAGCGCCAACGTGGAACAATGGTTATTACTGCTCGAAGACACCATGAGGCATACAAGTTAGTACCGAAGATATTTTTTAGGCTAGACTCATGGACAATAATATCCAGAGATCACATACATGAACTCGTGCGAAGGCGAGATGATGGAGCTCAATGACAATTTCTAGCCCGGGTCTAATATGAAACAGTGATTGTTACTGCTACAAGACACCAGCTGTACAGTGGCTGTATATCCCGATATGCAGCCCCTATGCATACAAATTAAAGAGTAAAAAGTGGAGCTTAAGAACAAGTTCTACCCCAGCGTGGAACAGCGGTTGTTGGCTAGAAGACACCATGAAGCATAGGAGTTAGTACCAAAGATATTTCGACCAGGCTTGAGTCCTGGACAATAATATGGAGCTCAATGACAAGTTTAACTCCAGCTCTAATGTGAAAAAGTGGTTGTTGCTGCAAGAAGACACCATAAGACAATATCAGTTAATACGTACTGAAGATATTTTTACTATCCTACATCGATGATGTGATCGTAGAGCTTAAGTACAAGTTTCTGTCTGAAAATGGGTTGTAGAGATGGTCGATGCTATTGCAACAGTTAAGTAGAAGCATCAGCATGGGCAGGGGCTTGCAGGAATAATTGTGATTGAATTTGTGATGGACGCTTTCATAAAACTATTGGTTATCGATACTGTTTAATCTTTATTTACCCCTCATGCTATTTTTGCTTTTAATACAAATAAAGCATTTGCTAAGCTTATCAATGCTGCTACATTGACGGGCAAATACAAAAAGTAGGCTAATAGGCAAACGCCATAACCTATGGGTGCCTGCACCTTTACGCGCTTCAAACAACCACAATAGTTTGAAGGAAATACCCATCATGACAGTGAAAGTGCTTCAAACACTATTGCAGTACGTCTGACCCTTGTCGATGGCATGGCGGAGCTATGGACATTACCACGCGAAGAATGGGTGCTTCGCTGGCCAGGTCAGGTGGTGATCGCCGGCTCACAGACAGCCTGGACTGCCGGCGTGGAGAATGCTATTGAGGAGTACGTGATGGACCGCTTCGTCGATGAAATGCTTGAACAGGTACACCTCGTTTTGTCACTAAAGGGGTAGACAGAAATCAGGGCCTCGTGAAGAGTGGGTGCTCTGCTGACCAAAGGTGGATTACCACCTATGTAAGTATGCAGGCTGTCTGCGAGCTAACTTAATAGTTAGCTCGCAGACAGCCTGCACTGTCGGTGTGGAGAATGCTATTGAGGAGTAAGTACGTGATGGATCGTTTTTACCTCGAAATGCTTTGACTGTCTCTATCGCACGAAGGGTTTGTGACAGAGATGGATAGAACCCGTCGCGGGTGTCCGCTTGACGTAGTTTCAAGCTTTATTGTGTTTTACAGCTGGACCGCCTCCGTGCCTTAGTAAAGGGCGAGCTGACCTTTGCTCAGCGTGCTGTGGTTTGCGCGCTTATTGTAATAGAAGTACATGCTCGTGACGTCACGCGGTCGCTGTTCGACGAGAACGTCAAGAATGTAACCGACTTCCAGTGGATTGTTCAGCTCAGGTATACTTCACTTATGTCAAGAGTGGAAGTACGCATTTGCAAGCGCTTTCTCTCAAGTTAAGCAAACCCGAACACCATCTAACGTTCATTTGAACTTATCCTAGGATTGGTTCTGGTCTACCCTTCGGGTTACGGGGTTTAGACGGCAGCTCTCTATGTAAAAACCAGTAACCAGTAATCACCTAGATGATGATGACCCATCCACACAAGGGGCATACAAATTTCCTGACCTCCGTGCTTCGAAAAGCACGTTTAGCTATTGGTTCCGGATGTCTTAAAGCTAAGTCAGATACCTTTAGGCATCTTGAAAAATCTGATATGTGACATGACACTCATCTTGCGACAACAGTAATTTATATTATACACTAGTCAACTAGCATGCAGGCACAGAATAAATAATACTAACGTACAGAAGTCTCACTCAGCAAAGAAATTCAAAGAAATATCTACTCAATGTGGCTAGCGATATGGTTTAATTTAGCTCACGTCGGAACTCAGCACCTTTTCGTAAAGATACCTAGAAATCCATTGCAAGCCAATTTCATTCTTTATTTATTTACTACCCGGAGGGGCCGCTGCGCGCATAGTAATAATGTAGGTACATTTTCGATACCTAAACTGGGTATGACACAGGCCTGATGCAGGTTTCCTCACGATATTTACCTTTACTGGAAGCAAGTGGTGGTAGATGAAAATGACCGTACACGTCGCGCCTGATCTCGTGCCTCACCACAGACAACTCAACCTACTATAGAGTTACCGATGACATGTACCTGCTATCGTCAATCTAGGCGTGACCTCAAGCGAGCCAATAAAAACTATCAGACCCTGCCCCGTACCCCGCCAACTTTTGGCGATTTGGTTTTAGTAGTAAAGTTCATAAAATGAGTTGTCTGTGTGCCTCACAGACGCACAGCTAGTGCCTAATCCACTTGACCACCACCGCTTCGGTAAAATTGTTTACATGTCCATTACAGATACTACCAAATAAAGCGAGAGATGTATCCTCTCGAAGAAGGGGAGTCACCGGAGATCTACCAGGACGCAGACAGGCTGGACACCTCGGCTTACTACCGACAGTTCAGTCAGGATAAATGTGACGTCAGGGCGCTCAACTCGGTGTTTACTTACCAGAACGAGTATTTGGGCAACAGGTAAAACAAATAAAATCTTTTTTGTTACCTCCACAGACGATAGAATCACGATGATATTCCGATTGTGCTTGATGGCATGACAGAAATATTCCATACTGACTCTATAAAACAATCTTACCATGGCGATACGACAATGGATAAGTAAAACATCACGGCCTCACCGCGAGCCCGTCGCGTTCGCCGCGTTGTGTTCCACGCGCCACTCCGCCTCATCACTCCGGCAAAACGTCAAGGCCTCGGCGGAAAGCCATTGCAAAGCATCGCGCCGTGTTCCTGCCGCCACTCTGCCTTATTATCAGTCACCGCAAAACGCGCGCGGTCTCGCTGCGGGCGGAGTCGGACTCGCTGCGAGCACTCGGCGTCTCGCGACGGCACGCCGATCCATTGCGAGTCGCTAAATTTACCCGTCGAGTCATGGAGTTAACCTGGCGATAGTAACGTCTAAAGCATTATAAAAAAAAAGAATGATATCGTCTAGTGCTATCTTCATACTGAAGTTTGGAATTCAGCAGGAAAAAAAACTATTCTCGGACTTGTGTTTTCAATATTTTGTTATCGTAATCCATTCTTTAATGTCGTCTAACCATTTGCGTACACATTATGTTTGACTCTTTTTATTTCCAATCCTTCCTTCTTCAACATAAATATCATCTAATGTATTTGTACAGTGGCCGTCTGGTGATCACGCCTTTAACTGACCGCTGCTATGTGACCCTTATGTGTGCCATGCATCTCAAATTCGGAGGAGCACCTGCTGGCCCAGCTGGCACTGGCAAGACGGAGACTACCAAGGTGCAGCAACCAATTCAATCCTTCTTCTTCTTCAGTTTTGTGCATTCCCGATTGCATCTATCCTTAGCTGTGCTGCTTCGGAGCCCGAGGTACGCATATCAATGGTGACCATTGACATGCATATTTGGATTACAAGGTTGCCAAAAACCTTGCGAAGTGGACAAGAAATAGCAGTTTGAACGGTTTGACTGTAGTAAACTTTTTTACGACCAGCCGCCTGCCTGACATCAAAATTCCTTGGGAATGCAGATAAGCACAAGGTGTTTGTGCTTAGTCCTTTAGTCGCCTCTTATGACATCCACAGGAAGAGATGAAGTGGTCCTATTCTTGGCCGGAAACCACACGGCCTGGTTACCAATGCTAGCTCGACAGTTTGCTACTGTCGCTGACTGGCACAGTTGTCACCAATTGTCGCGGGACTGTCGGCGAAAATCTTTGACCGTCGCCGACCTGGGCCGCGGGCATACTGTCACCACTCGTATGTTCACAACATACGCCAAGTGCACATAAGTATAATTACTTCCCTTTTCTGTCAGGATTTAGCAAAAGCTCTAGCCGTACAGTGTGTCGTGTTCAACTGCTCAGATCAGCTCGACTACATGGCAATGGGCAAGTTCTTCAAAGGACTAGCTGCGTGAGTATTCTTCCTCCCCTAACCTTTTGTGCGTGGTGTCAGAGCAACATGAATGGAAGAGTAACTTTACATTATCATTGCGCAAAACGACCTCATGGAATTTATATAAAATTATTGTCGCTTGATGCAGCGTCAACTGTCGGCCAATGTTCACTTTGACATAACGTTTACAGCAGCCACTCCTAAAGGCGTCAGTAGCAATACTGGTGGAAAAAGATTTGGTTTTAAAATTCCGCCTACTTAAATGCTCTTTGACGTTTTTGTGCTTGATTATGCTTCCTCAGTACTCATAGTTTGCTGAGTCACCTCCAATCTGTGCTATTTCACGTGTCACATTCTTTATATCTATATCCTCTTTCTTATACTTTATTTACTTTCTCTTTGGACTTTCTACGTTAATACTACTAGTAACAAGGCTTTTATAGGCTCTGTCTACCCTGCGATACAGTCATTACTATACAATCTGCATTTGGCTTTCCTCCTTGCCAATTTATATATTTTCTTACATCTATTTTACTAATAAACACAGCATAACGGCTGGCTATCCTCCTTCTTGATTGAAGTATATCTCTTTTCCACCTCTTTTACTAATAAACACAACATATTTCATAATGAGATCAGTTTAATTTCAGGTCGGGAGCCTGGGCGTGCTTCGACGAATTCAACAGAATTGACATAGAAGTGTTGTCAGTAGTAGCACAGCAGGTTAGAACATTTATAAAAAAATATATCGATGTACCACTGAGCGTGATTGTAAAGACTGTAGGTAGGTCTCGTGTGCCACTGCTGGACAAAGGCCTCCACCTTATCCTTCCACACTTCACTGTCTTCTGCAATCTACTGCCACACGCACAAAAATATATCGAAGTCATCCTGCCGTCTTGTCTTAAGTCTACATCTTGGACTCCTGACGGGCGCGGGATCCGGGTCCCATCTTATGGAACGCATTCGGCAGATATCTTCCGCACAGTGCCACTTCAGCCTCGCAGTGGGTTTAAGAGTGATAATAAGTAATATAGAAAAAGAAACTAACAAAATAACTTGATGTTTTCAGGTGGTGACTATCCAAAAAGCCCAGATTGCTCGTCAGGAGAGGTTTATGTTTGAGGGCTGCGATCTGCCACTGAAAGCGTCTTGTTCAGTATTCATCACCATGAACCCAGGATATGCGGGTAAGTTCTGCAACGAAACGATAACTTCAGTGTCCAATCAATAGAAAAAGCGATGAAGGCTTAATAAAAATCCAAGTTTTCGACCTTGGGGTATGTAGTAGCTTTAAATTATTATCAAACTTTTAAACGGTTAATTTTGTGAAAAAAGTGAAAGAAAAGAAAGTGTAAATATAATTTTTTTCAAGTCTTGGTTTTTTTTTCGTGATATTTATATCCTGCAATTTTTTGTGGGTAGGTAGGTATCTGTTTGGTCATAGCATTCATTCTTTATAGGTAATTTGAATAAATCCTTATTTTTCAGGTCGTACTGAACTTCCGGACAACCTGAAGGCACTCTTCCGCCCGATCTCCATGATGGTGCCAGACTACGCTCTGATTGCGGAGATATCACTTTTTTCTTATGGTTTCTATGAAGCCAAAATCCTAGCTGGAAAGATCACTACTACCTTCCGACTTAGCTCTGAACAGCTGTCTTCACAGGTTTGGTGTCACTTAAACTTATTCCGTCTAAGCACATTAAAATATATTATACTTATTTTAGTTATTTGCGTAGTTATCTGAATCTGATACAGATTCACCTTCTCGTCTTCACCCCTTTCGAGGTAAACAGAGCCGTGAATTGTGATCTTGCTTAGCAAGTTGGGTTTTATAGATGAAAAACAAGAATCAGCATAATGACAGGTTGCTAACCCATCGTCCATATATAATAGATTCCTAAGTTTACACCCATTATCTAGGTCTACATTTATGACCTACACAGAAGAAACAGCAGCTGATGCACTCTACGTTTGGTTTGCTTACCAGCTCAATACATGGTTCTCGGTTTTGCTTTATTACTTTTTATTTAGCCCTTTAGTTCCATAGCCATTTTCATAATGTTATTGACTATGAAACATCTCTTATCTTTTCTAGTAGGTATATCGCGTCTGAAAAGTATCATTATCATCAAGTCTTTTTTAGTCTCCACTGCAGGAAAACAGTCTGTACTACGAGAGCCACATATAATATTATATTAGCCAAGGCAGTCAAAGGATTTGGCCTACATTCTCCACGCTGGCCCTGAAAACTATACTCGTACTTATTTGTCCAGGACCACTACGATTTTGGCATGCGAGCTGTGAAAACCGTTATCTTGGTAGCTGGTAACCTGATCAGGCAGATGCCGGACGCAGATGAAAGACAAATTGTACTGCGGTCGCTGAGAGACGTCAACGTTCCCAAGTTCTTGGCTGATGATCTGCTACTCTTCAATGGTAAGGATTTCATTAATATTGTGAACATATGTAAACTTGCAATAGTTGGCACAGGTTATGCTCGAATTGATTAAAGATACTACTCTTCAATGGGAATAGCTGTACTATATGTTAAACAAAATGATGTGTAATAAAATAACGATAACGATCACCAGTTTTATTTCCTTTTAATTAAAGATTGTTTTTTAGTTAAAATTGAGCCAGTTCCCGGTTTCCGATTTAATGAGATTTTGTATGCTAATGTAAATCAGATAACGATGCAATGCTATTATAACTAGAGGCTGATCTGATGATGGAGCGAAATGTAGCTATTGGAACCCTGTAATAAAACGACGCAACGCCATCGCGTTTGGACTTCTTACATTTGTCTTGAACTTCTTGCACGGGAAAGAAATTTCAAATATTTTTTTAACGCTGATTGCTCAACTGTTTTCGTATTCTAAAATATTTTTCCCACTTTAGCCATTCAAGAACTGGACTTCTGTTTTATAAATTTGTTCAAAATTATATTTGTGACTCTTAGTAATTGATCTATTGCTTTTTCAACCGCTAGTTTTGAAAGTCTTAGATATGTTATACACATTGCTTATTAATGTATGTAATCTTTTTACTCAGTAATATACTTTTTCGTCAGGTATAATATCGGATCTGTTTCCACGCGTAGAGATCCCAGTCGTGGACTACGGTATCATGGAGCAGTCCATCAGAAACATGCTGGTCAAGAGAGGATACGACGACCTCTACTGTGCGTTCCCACAGTTTTATTTTCTTAACCTAATGCTATACCTGTTTAGAACCTTTGTATAAAGAAATCGTCCTAATGGTAGGTATACCCTAAAGAAAAGTACTGAATATCTGAAAAAAAAATACTTACACTGTATCTATCAGCCCAATATTGCGGTACCTACTCTGACGGTGTCCTCAGTAGCCGCACATAAGTCGTCCAGGGTGCACCTGCACCCAAGGAATCAGGTGCGTCAGCACCTGATTTCTTGCCCGGATTCGGTGATTGCCCGAATCGGTCCTTGATATGCCAGACAGAAAATGTAAACTTTATATAAAGAAAGTACTTTGTAGGAATGCTTATTATATGACCGATGACCATCTTAAAGACAATAAGTCTGGCTTGAGCTTGGCGCGGGTCCCTCTTAAAGGTTTGTATACTTAGACATATCATAATTGAGTTACATTGATACATACTAAATTAACAAATTGACATTATTTTAAATTTCGTAATTCTTAAGCTGTAAACCATCTTCCACCTAGTCAAAAGCTCTCCACAGCAACCTACCCCGTGTATTAATATGTTGATCATTATTTTCAGCTTTTATCTTCAAAATAATTCAGTTGTATGAGACTACGGTCGTGCGACACGGTCTCATGTTGGTCGGCCCTGCTGGCTCGGGAAAGACAAAGGTAAGAGTTGTACGAAACTTGTTTTAGTGTTGTTAAGGTACAAGCCATGCTTTATTTTGTGCTGGTCTAGGATAAAAGAAAATACTTAATGTACCACATCTTAATGTTTTTATAATCCGTTTAATAAATCCTCATTCCATAACCCATATACCTTTCCTTTTTCTTGCAATAGATCCTTCTCCTGCTGAAACCTAATCAACGGTACACCTTTCATATCGAATAATGGGTTTTGGCGGGAGCGCCACATTACTTGCTTGACGTGCTTTCTGTCTGACCAAGGCCACAAGACACAAGGGTTATATTATATCTGCCCCGTTATAGGGATATAAGAATGACGTGATAGTGTGATGTATAGTATAAGGTACAGGCCTACTGGTAAATCATGTGACACACTTTAAAGGCATGATAGGTCCATGAACACGAACAACTAGTTTCACTATGGGACAAAAAAATAAGCTTTTGCATGCCTATATGCATGGAACAACAGATTTTTTCCATATGGTTGGTCCCATAGTGATACGTAGATTTAAGATAGAGATAAAATATAAGACTAATCCGGCTTGACGCAGTTTTCCCCCCTAAAGTCTGTCACGTGATATACTTACTAGTTATCCTGTAAAACAAATGCTGGTCTTTCCGCTTTCATAATCTTTCTTTTTCATAACGTTGACAATCACTTTAGTGCTACGAGATCCTGCGTGACGCACTCACCGCTATAAGAGGGAAACTGGCCCCCGATGGATTCCCTTTCACCACAGTCCATACATACGTCCTTAATCCTAAGTCCATCACCATGGGGCAGCTGTATGGGGAGTTTGATCTTCAGACCCACGAGTGGTAAGTTATATTTTCCCTAACAGCCATTCCATCTTCGATCTAGTACCTATACAAGGATGTCGCGTAAGGTACTTTTCCATACAAACGTAGTCTTACTTTAATTTTGAAATGACTGATGTTAATAACGATGCAATTTCTTTAAATTTGAAAATTTTGAACTGATTTTCATCAAACATAGCTAAGAACTACCGAAGGGAACTTAAATTGCTTTCAAGTTAAAAACCGCATCAAAATCGGTCTATCCGTTCGAGTGCTACGAAGACACAGACAAACTAGCGTCAAACTTATAACACCCCTCATTTATCACGGATTAAAAATATGATTTAATTAGTTAGTAAAATTGTATTTTTATATTATTTTATATTTATATATTTAGTATTTTTTTTTTTTGTTTTTTGGCTGTTATTTTAATTTCATTATACTAAAATGATCTAGAATAGACCGTGGTTTGATTTATTACGGGTATGTCCCTTCCACGTTGTATAATGTAAAAAGACTTCATGAACAAATAAGAGTACTGATATAACAGGACGGATGGCATCCTGTCAAGTCTGGTTCGCGCCGGCATCGCCGTCGAGGATATGGACCGCCGCTGGTACATCTTCGATGGGCCTGTCGACGCTGTGTGGATTGAGAACATGAACACGGTGAGTTTTATTTACTTAGAAGCGGTGGTGGCCCAACTGTTTAGGGCGTAAACTGTGTCAATCAAGCGGGGTCACGCTACATGTTCAGTCACAAAATCTACGTGCTGTTACATATAGCTTTTTATTAGACTAGCCCTGTCCACAACGCTGAGTCAGCGCCGTGGCAGCAGTTATGCTTACGAGCCGTCATGAGAGGGGCAGGACTCCAGTCAGTCCTCAACCAGCCTTCTTACAGAGAAGTTGCTCCGACTCCTTCTAAATGTACTCAATTCTATTTTCTAAATCAGTGTAGTGAAATTCAGTGATCCCAAAATGTAATTTTAAATTCTTATAAAAAATAGTTTTTTTTTAAAGTGCTTACCTCGCCCCCTTGTAACAGTGCGAAAGAGATAGCAACATCCGTCGCGTGATGCCTGTCTCTGTTGCACGTACAGTTTGTGACACGTAGCGCTTGACACAGTTTACGCAAACCGTTTATACACTGGCTGTGCGTCACTAGGCGCGACTTATACATACTTCTGAGTCGTCTACGATAATTTTTAACTACCAACAACTTGCTTCCGGAAGGAAAATATCGTGAGGAAACCTGCAAACTAGTTCACTAGTGTGTAGTATTTACTGTTATCGGTTGAAGACTAGAGCTGAAAACGGAATGTATAAGAGAAATACAATAAATTAGCCTTTGTAACTTTAGATTATAATTGTCTTAAACATAAGGCAGTCATAATGTCTTATTTTTTTAAGGTTTTTTTTTAAATAACTTTACGGCTTTGGATACAAGTCCTTTAGAGCCTGTCTAATCTTATTAAGTTACAATAAAAGGGTGGTGTAGGCCTTTAACTGCTTCAAGGGAGCTTCTGGCGACAAATCTATACGAGTCTACTGGTTTTCATAGACGATTGAGTGGCGGATGATGCTCGCAGACGCCCACACAGTCCGCAAAACAAATATCCGTACTATGAGTGTCCCCTTTAACACATTGTTCATGAGCATGAGCTTTTATAACACCAGACGACACTAATTTTGACGAAAGTCCACTAAAATCAATTTGCAAAATAATTTAAAACAAACCCCAACCGAAACCCTTGACTTCCCGCCAAAAACCTTTGAGAGATGTCGTTAGATTTGTATTGTCAGAGTGACACTGAGTACTAATGTCAACAGGTCTTTTTAGTAACCACTGCAAGACCACGACTCTCTCTGTACTACCAGAGCCATAATTTGCCAGAGCAGTTAGAGGATTTGACCTACACTCTCCACGCTGGCCAGACGGGTTGGAGAGGTCTCATAATATTGATATTTATAAGCTTTGTTTAGCTTGTGTTTTCTAAGTCGCCCTTTACGACATCCACGGGAAGACTATGAGTGGTCCTATTCTACTCTGTCGGGAACCACACGGAGTACTTATATGAAAAATGAAATTATAAAACAAGATGGCGGAATTTTGCAACGCAAACGCGTATTTCGTTTCTTTAATAATTACTTGTTATTACCAGGTATTAGACGACAACAAAAAGCTATGCCTCTCAAGCGGTGAAATCATGAAGTTGACAGAGCAACAGCGTATGATATTCGAAGTGGCAGATTTAGCAGTGGCCTCCCCAGCCACTGTGTCCCGATGCGGCATGGTATACCTTGATACTACAGTAGTGGGGTTGCCACCGCTGATCAATGCATGGATGAAGGCCAATTTACCTCCAGTAAGTATTTTGACTTAAATTAACCCCTATCGTAAGCAAGTTCGTGCTGTTCAGTCTCTGTTACAAACTCTAAGTGCGAAAGAGATAGCAGAATCCGTCGCGTGACTCCGTGTCTCTTTTGCATGTATAGTTTGAAAACATGTTGCGTGGTCCCACTTGACGCAACGCACGTCCTAAAGACTGGTGAATCTTTAGGTGCGCTGCGCGGAAGACATCCTCAGCTATGCTGCTTCGGAGCCTGGGGTACTATTTCCTGCTGTTTTCTTTTCCAAATATAATATGCATGTCAATGTCAATGGTCACTCAAGGATGCCAAAAAAACCTTGCAAAGTGGCCGCCACCCGACGTTAACCCTACCTTGGGCAGTTGAGGCACGAAATGTTTGTACTTAATCCTTTAGTCGCCTCTTACGACATTCACAGGAAAAGATGTAGTGGTCCTATTCTAGATTGGACCACACGGCACGTAGCATACTTACTATAATACCATTTAAGAAAGGCAGATTTAGAAAAGTATTCATTTCGCAGATGGCAGAGAACATCCGCAAAAGTCTTCCGGGTCTGATCACCACGTACCTATACCCATCACTGCAAATCCTGCGCTCGAAACTGAACGAACTGGTCATTTCTATCGACTCTTCGCTGGTGCTGAAGTTCTTAGAACTACTGGACTATCGACTAAGGCCTCTGACGGGGAAAGATGATAGACCGCCGCCGGCAACTAATTTCTTAGCATTGATGCGTAAGTTATTCCTCTCGCCACACGGTTTCTTTCGGTGTGTCTATCCAACGGTAGTCGTTCCGAAACGCTAGTAGTTTGTAGCTTTGCACAAAAAAAAATTAAATGTATTTGGGACCTTTTAAAGAATTAACTTTGATAAGAGATAAATTTATCCTACATTAAACTTTTTCTTTTTTACTTTGACACAAAAAAAATGCCAAATCTTGCGAACTGGGTGGAAGAAAAAGTAGGAAAGTGGATCTTGGGCTTCGGAACAACACAGCTAAGAATGCACAAGCTAAGTAAGAAACAGGTAAGAAGTAGGAAAAGCCGCTACTTAAAGTAAACTACAAGGACCTAGTGGTCGGCATTGACTTGGCGCTAGTGATGCAGTTTCTGCAACTCGTAAAATGTCGACTGAGACCAATAAAAGGGAAGGATGCTAAATAGTGGTCGAATAGTCAGGCGCTTATTAGCCTAAACCACACCTCACTTCTCGCGGGTACCACAGCATTGATACAAACACCAACCTCATATTAGTATGAAGTAAAACGGGATATTTACCGTGATTTTTCGAGTCTTCGATATTTCGGCCCAGTTGCATAAGCTGTGTTCACAAAAGAACTCATATTGACAACCGTGAAAGTTTAAAAAGCTACATTACCTACCTCATGAACATAAATATTCCGTGCCGTGATGAGATGCATATGAAATAAAATAAAAAAAGCATTTATTTTATATCTTATACTAGCAGTCCACCCCGGCTTCGCCCGTGGTACACACATAGCCTATGTCACTCGGGGATAGTGTAGCTTTCTAATGGTAAAAGAATTTTTTAAATCGGCCCAGTACTTTTTGAGCCTATTCATTACAAACATACAAACATACAAAAATAGGTACAAATCTTTCCTCTTTATAATATTAGTGTAGAAGTGTAGATTTATTAGCCCTACCAAAACCTTACAATTACAAATAATATTTCTATTTACACTTTTTCCTTCGTATTATTATATTTTGTAATAGATGGAAAGTTGTCCTAAGGCCTTCGATAGGTTAAGTTCTATGTCCTCAATGCTTTTTGACTGAGATGTTAGGGCCAAGTCATCGGCAATTCATTGCGGCCCAACCCCACGAAAACTGAATCCAGTGTCTTCCACCTATGCAACCAGGAGGCTAATAGCAGGGAGTTAACAATTTGGTGGGATGGCGTAGCCATAAAACACAATCCCACCCCTAAATACCTGGGCGTGACTCTGGACCGATCCCTAACATACAAACACAATTGCTATGACCTGAAGTCCAAAGTCAGCTCCAGGAACAATATTCTACGCCGTCTCACTTCTACCCGTTGGGGTGCATCACCTCATGTTCTGCGAACGAGTGGCCTGGCCTTGTGCTACTCGGCAGGCGAATATGCAAGCCCTGTTTGGGCTCGCTCTGCACACGCAAAAGAGGTAGACATAGCTCTTAACGACTCATGCCGAATCATCACAGGCACTCTAAAGCCAACACTTCGGTCCCACCTGTATACCTTATCCGGCATTGCTCCGCCAAGTGTCAGACGTGATGTGGCAAGTGCAGTGGAAAAATCTAAGCAGGTAAATGACAAAAGGCACCTACTCTACGGACAGACCCCGCCACTAGCACGTCTCAAGAGTCGTAACAGCTTTCTCAGGCAGCCAAGCATACCAGCAATAGAGGCTTCTAATGCAAAAGTTGTGAGGTGGATAAATAAGTATCCACCTTACGAGTCAAATATCCCTCCTGCTGAAAAACTCCCACCGGGTAGAGACCTCCCCTGGTCAGTCTGGAAGTCTCTCAATAGACTCCGGGCTGGTGTTGGGAGGTGTCGGGAAAACCGAGTTAGGTGGCGTCACGCTGATAAAAACCTTTGCGACTGCGGTGCCATTCAGTCGATGGACCACCTGTTGTCATGTCCGGGCTGCCCTACGTCATGTACCATAGAGGACCTTATTAAAGCTAACGACAGAGGGATCGCCGTGGCCACATACTGGTCACATGTGATTTGAAATTGAAGCTACAGTGTAACCATTTCGACTCGATAAGAAGAAGATTATATTTTGGAAGTCGCCTCTGCGGTTTAGACCTCCCTCTTCTTTTTCTACACTTTACTGTTTCTTGATTGCTTCATCCAATCTGAACAACATATTTTCTTAAATACGCCAGACCATTGTTGGCCTTCCTTGCTGCCTTTTTCCGTCTCTAGGTATCCATTCCACAACTCTTTTTGTCCATCTTTCATTATCTAGTCTACATACATGTCCGGCCCATTTCCATTTAAGATTCCTTTCTTATTCTTTGTATTACGTCCGTGATCCTAGTTCTCCTTCTTATCAATTCATAAGTGTTTCTATCAGATAATCTTAACCTTAGCATACTCCTCTCTATCTTCCTCTGATGTACGGCCAGTCTCTCATGGTATTTATTTAGACATTTTAAAAGTCCCCTGACTTTACGTACCTCATACAGCCATCATCATCATGGTCTGAGCTGTCATGATTACATAATCATGACTGTTGAGACCAACAACTTAACTTGCTTTCCAAAGATCGAAATCAATTCTTGCATAGATTGCCGCTACATTATTTATCTGAAATTAATTGTTTTAGCTAAGTTGGCACCACTATGGGTAGTTTGGGCAGTGATTTGGTCAGTCGGAGCGACGTGTGATCACAACGGAAGAGTTATATTCTCCGATTTCATGAGGAAGCTCTCTGAAGAATCCGGCTTGAAGCCGCCTTTCCCCAAAGACGGCAGGGTTTACGATTATACGTAAGTAGTACTTTATATAAAATTAAAACCAGTGCCTATTTCACACATTTGCCGCCAATAGGCTATTATATAGCTGGCTATAGGCTATATTATATTATACCAGTGTTCACTGCAGTGGCGATGAGTGGTAAAAAACCTAATCCGATCAGTGGCTCATTGGCGCTCGTAGGCTAATCATATTTCGCCGCCCCAAAATGTACTAGGCCGTCTACTACGCCGCTAGGCACGTGCCTACTTTGCCTTTAAGATAATCCGCCTCTGCGTCCCTTTGCTTTTGGGTCTTGCGTAAGACCCAAAATGCTCTATCTGCAGGGATAAAGACTTGATTGTATGAATCTATGTACGAGTAAACGTAAAAATCCGCTAGCTGCGAATAAATCAAAACAAATACTATTTTTGTAAACGTCAAAACGTATATATTTTCTATGGCATTTCTATGGAAAACGCACGGCGCTGCGTGACGTCACAGTTTCTCAGTTTATCTGCATTAATTAATCTAAAATCACGTTCAAAATGGATATGATGAATGACAAGCGACATTATTTTTGTGACGTTTTATTCTCACCTCATTACAAAATAATTTATTTTTGACCTTAAATACTACCATATTATAAACAATTTAGGTATGAATTAATTAATTTATGCTCGAAGCACACAAAGTAATTTAGATCAAAACTTTGACTGCCGCAAGTAACCCAGGAATTTTAATTAAGGTGAAGTGGTAGCATAAGTGGCGCCCTCATTTGAAATAAATTGTTTAAAACTAAATATGGTGATATTTAAAAATTTGATTTCAATCAATGTCTATATATAAAATAATAAAATATCACCATATTTAGTTTAAAACAATTTCTTTCAAATGAGAGCACCACTTATGCTACCATTTTACCTTAACGAAAGCCTCGTTGTGCAGCCTCCATGACGGCGGGTTCACTGACCTGACGGAAGATGGTGAGCCAGCCAACCCTTTCTGGTACAACTGGATGGCCAACATGCCAGACTACGAAGTGGACCCCGAGTGGCAATTTGCTGGTAATTTTCATATTCCTAGTTTGACGACGACGGCTGTTTGTTTGTTTGGCCAAGACTTATCAGATTTTCAAGCTGCCTAAATTTATCTGCCATCTAAAAATGATTCTTCCATGCTGGTCTGGAAGAGAAGAAAAAACTTAAAATGAAGCTGCTTCTCTTTCTACGCAGATCGTAGAAGCCAATCGAGGGAATGGGTGAAAATGCGAATAGGTGATGCGGCTATCAACTCATCACTATTTTGAATAGCTTTTTTCATCTTCTCTCCACCATCACGCTAAATGCTGCCTTGAGTCTTGCGGCTCATAGCTCTTTTTGCCCCATCGGGCATAAAGACGTGATAGTAGATATGTATGTAACGTACACACGTAGAGTTTCTAAAAATGACTAGGTGGTGTTTCTAAAAATGAACACGTTGTGTTTCTAAAAATGAACACGTTGTGTTCGTAAAAATGAACATGTGGTGTTTTTAAAAATAAAACACGTGGTGTTTCTAAAAATGAAAACGTGGTTTCTAAAAATTGACATGTGATGTTTCTAAAAATGAACATATGATGTTTCCTAAAATTAACACGTAGTGTTTCCTAAAATGAACACGTGGTTTTTGTAAAAAGAACATGTAGGGTTTCTAAATATTACCACGTGGTGTTTGTAAAAATGAACACGTGGTGTTTCTTAAAATAAACACGCGGTATTTGTAAAAATGAACACGTGGTGTTTCTTAAAATAAAAACGTGGTGTTTCTGAAAATTAACCACGTGTTAATTTTTTTGACGGGGACGTGCCTGGAACTAAACATATTTTGTACCATTAATGTTTACGTGAACCGCAGCCGGTGTTACCTAATAATTTAAGCTATGGATCATTGGACAACATTTTGACAAACCATACAAAATGTAAGTCAGTTCGAGTTACTTCAGTGCAGAACCAGATGAATTAAGGTACTGTAGGAGCCCACCCAGGACATAAGTATATTCAAGTGAAGTTATTTTTTATATTTTTTTATTTATTGATTTTCGAGGGGAGCCAACAGCTTTACAATACAAAACAAAAATTTGAATGGATATCGGAGAGCCAATAAAAGGTTCCCACGGATAGCAATAGACTAAATACAATTACTAAACAGAGCACATATAAAAATCAGCATTGATCTTACGCCAAAGCAAGCATCCGCATTATATAGGCTACACTAAACGATCGCACTAGTACTCTTATATTAGTTTTTAATATTTTAATCAATTTGAAAAGAATTTATTAGTTAAGCTACGCCTTATCGACGTAACGCTGGTGTTAAAGAGGTCCTTATTGACGAGGCTGCTCGCACGCAGGAGATACATGTTTTTATGGTAATCGGTAGAAACAGTTGGGACATGAATAAGACTATAGAATCTATAGTTTTTATAAGGTATTCTGAAGGAAATAAGGGATAAGAGTTCAGGACAATCTATAGATCCTGTGATAATTTTAAGAAAATAAATTATATTAGCTATTTCGCGCCTATTCTCCAAAGGTAATAAATGATGCTTGACACAAAGATCATTATATAAACTACTGTCATATTGGTCACCGGTGCGATAGCATAAGAAACGAACAAATTTCCTCTGAATGCTTTCTATTCAAGATTTATAAGTAACATATTGGGGACTCCAAGTCTGTGAAGCATATTCAAGATTACTACGAACAAAAGCGCAATAAAGAATTTTAATGGTTTTAACCGATGCAAAATCAGTAGAGATCCGCCTCACAAATCCAAGCGCACGATATGCCTTCTTGATAATAGTGTCCACATGACAGTCGAATAAAAGTTTAGGCACCTAAGTCGCGCATAACAGAATTACATTGCAATTTTTCACCTAATAGTGTGTAATCATAGGCTATTAGTTTTCTTTTACGACTGAAGGTGACCACACAGCATTTTGAAGGATTAAGATCCAAAAAGTTTTATGAACAAAAATCCTGCAGTTTAAAAAGATCGGATTGTAAAGATTCTGCATCAGCTGTAGATGAAATTTTAGTAAATATCTTCATATCATCTGCAAAACATAGTACTTTGGAAAATTTAAGAAGTTTATCAATGTCATTTACAAAGTGACCCTTGTGGGACACCACTCGGCACTGGCTAGAAATATAATTATTTATAACAACAGCTTGCGAACGGTTATCTAAATATGAGACCTATACCTAAATATTAAAAACCAAAATCCTGTATTATTTCTAGATGTCACTACCATCTCGCCCGCACAAAGGATGCTGGGTACTTGGCTAGTCTGACGGTATCCACGAAAAATCAGAGATTGCGTTTGTTAGTTCGTAGATATTATTACTCTGTGGTTCGTTGAAAATGAACGCTTATACCGCTAACTTTCCGAAATTAAGCAGCACGGGCAGCGCCACTTACAAATCTACCCTCTTTCGAACTAGTAGCTCCATCTAGCTACAACATTTAAACAAAAAATCTAAATACGCTTCAAAGTATAAAGGTTTATTTATTAAAATCTTTATTGACCACAATGGTACAAAAGGTGAACTTAACGAGAGAATGCATTAGGCATTCTCTATTAGTCATCCTTTAGGAAAAACAGAAATTATTAAAGGTTTTAATTAAATTTAATTTTAATTAATTTATTTAATTAATTTAAGGTTTAAATTATTTTAGGTTGTCAGTCCTTTAGTATTCGTTCGTCCATGCCTAAACCATGAACACCGTCTCTTAGTCTTCTTCTTCTTCCCTACCTTATCCCACTTTACATGGGGTCGGGTCAGCATGTGAGTCTTTTCCATTTTCCTCTATCTTTTGTCAAGGCACTAGTTACATTCTTCTTATCCATATCATCCGTAACTCACTCCATTCACCTTTTCTTAGGCCTTCCTCTGTTCCTTTTTCCAGTACCCTTAAAATTTAGCACCTTTTTGGTGACGTGGTTCTCCTTCCTCCTCATTTCATTACATGTCCATACCATCCTAGTCTATTGCTTTCAACTTTTCCGTTATTGGGGCTACCTTTGTACTTCCTCTTACATCTCCTTCCTTCCTCTTACTCATTTTTAGTTCTATCCTTCCTTGTCACTCCACTCATCCATCTTAACATTCTCATCTCCGCTGCATCTTAGTATAGCACTAAAATTTTTCTGCAGACATTGAAGTACCAACACTAGACAATGTGCGAAGCGCGGCCATTTTGGGCTACAAGATTGCCAACTACAACCACGCGGTGTGCGTTGGACCCACAGGCACTGGGAAAACTGTAACCATCACTGCCAAATTGTCAAGAGGGCTGCACAAGAAGTTCATTTGCGAGTTTATTGTGTTTTCTGCAAGGACTAGCGCTAATCAGACCCAGGTACTTGGACCATTCTTGTTAACGGATTGAGGAACATCAACGGTCTACGGTGATGTTCCTCAACTTGAGCACACAGATGGGGTCTTAAAGCCAGAAGACCTCAAATGCTCCATCTACCCTATTAAGGATAAAGACGTGGTAGTCCAATAAAGCAGATTGACAAAGTCTGATCTGATGAAGTATGTTTGATCAAAGGATGTGATCGACAACAAGTTGGACCGCCGTCGGCGCGGCGTGTTCGGGCCCCCGCCGACCAAACGGCAGGTTTTCTTCATCGACGACCTCAACATGCCCGCGCTCGAAGTCTACGGGGCTCAGCCACCGATAGAACTGCTCAGACAATTCATGGACTTCTCTGGTAAGTCTGACCACCAATATTCATAAAAAATCTGCCATATCGTGAGTAATCTACTAATTTAAGGACTGCCTGCTTTGAATTTGACCGCAAGGTGTTCAGATATCATGCATGCAGTTGATGTTCGGAAGGCTAAAACCCGCTTTTCATTTAAAAAACAGGTGAAAGCACATTTTCTTAAACAACTGTCAGATAGTTCTTAGTGTATGTAGTAAATGTGAGTAGTATATCTTAGTATAATAATAGTGTGTATTATTTGTATGTAGTTTATGGTTTATTATTACATATTTAAGTATACTTGGTTCATTTTCCACCATTTCTGTTTGAGTTTTTGCACTACCCTTGTCTTTCTCAACATCACCCGGTTGGTTGACTGGTAGATAAGGCCTTTGGCTTTAAGTCCGCCATTACACTTGTATTTGTGTATAAAGTTAAATAAATAAAATGACCAAGGTCGCTGTAAATTTCTGGATGCAGGCCGCTCCTATGGCCTATACGAAATGATAATGATGATGAGGCTTTTATTGAATCAAAATATAAATAAATATATATATATGGACAAATCACACTGATTAAGCTAGCCCTAAAGTAAGTTTTTTTAAACTTGTGTTATGGGATACTAATCGATACGATCTCAACGATACTATATTTTATGATAAATACATATATAGATAAACACCCAAGACCCAGGACAATTTGAAAAAGGCCGTTTTCCAACTTGCCCTGGCTGGGGATCGAACCCAGAACCTCCGGATTAGCGTCTAGCGTGTTAACCATTACACCACGGAGGTTGTCTAAAAGAAGAATAACGCCCCTTAAGTTTATCGTAAGTAGAGCTAGATGTTGTAAATAAACAAGGCGGTTATTGCTATAATCACTTAAAAAAATAAATATAAAGAAAAAAAAATCACACTGATTTAGCTAGGTCTGAACTAGTTTAAACTTGTATTATGGGATACCATCTGAACGACGATACTATATTATACTATATAACGTCCAACAAAATATACTGAAACTATTTTAAGGGTGAATTCAGTCAATGATACTGAACAACTTTTTCCAAGGAACATACGAGTATGTCGAAATATGAAAAATAATTTTCGGCTTTCAATACAAACTCGGATCAGCTGATCGGTCAACTTGTATGGGAGGTCAAAAATTATTTTTTATATTTCGATATATGTTCCTTGGGGAAAGTATCATGGACTGAATTCACCCTTGAAATAGTTTCAGTATATTTTTTTAGACCCTGTATACATTAGAGTATATCATCATCGTCAGGTCTCCCCTGCAGGAGCACGACCCTCTCTGTACTACCAGAGCCATATATTAGCCAGAGCAGCCAGAGGGTAGACGGGTTGGGATCTCTCATTGATGTTTATAAGCTTTGTTTAGATTGTGTTTCCTAAATCGAAGACTTGGCGTAGTCCTATTCTACTCTGCCGGGAACCACACGGCTAATTAGAGTATAACAGAGATTAATAAAACCGGCCAAGTGCGAGTTAAACTCGCGTGGAAAGGGGTTCCGTACAATTGATTGAATTCTTATAGGTTTTCCTGTAATCTACAAGCAATGAACTATATTTCGTATTTTTTTCAAAATTTTAGGCCCAGTAGTTTCGGAGATCAGGCACCCTGATCTCCGAAACTCCGAAACAGTAAATTTTCATCTTCTTTCATGAATAAAATCAAAACTATTTATTTTATAATTATAACAAAATATATTTGAGATTCGCATAACAAGCCCTTTCATTTGATATATGACACAGTAAGGTTTGCAAAACTTTTTTTTTTCAATTTCCTAATTTGTCCCTCGAAAATGACCCTTATATTAAAAAAATATTTATTTACTTTGCACATATGTGTTTATGTCATAGGATTACACCATCCTACCAAATTTCACCTGATTCGGTCCAGTAGATTCGGAGCAAATTGGCTGTGACAGACGGACGGACAGACAGACGCACGAATGAGGGGTTCCGTTTTTTTATTTTTTGTGCGGAACGCTAAAAATCGGTCACCTTCAAGATGGGGGCGTCCAATCAGTTTAAAGTTTACCTGTAGCCTATACTAGAAATCGGCTACCTTATAAGTATGTCACCTTAACCTAATAACTTTCAGGGTGGTACGACCGTCTGAACATCGGGGACTTCAGACTTATTGTTGACGTGGGCATTGTGGCTGCCATGGGTCCTCCAGGAGGCGGTCGCAATCCTGTTACCATGCGGCTCATGAGGCATTTCCACTACATCTCTTTCACTGAGATGGAGTATTCTAGCAAAGTAAGTACTTAATATAAACAGATTTTTTTGCTGTTGTAAAATGACTTACCTACAATTTGTATAAAATTTTTTTTGTGCTCCGACTCTCGCACTCACCAAACGAAGCATACATGGGGCGCACTATAAGTTTCCGGAATGAATATGAAAAAATACTATTAAAGTTACAAAATTAATTTATTGTTTTTCAAAATAATCTCCCTTGGCGTCTATGCACTTTTTCATTCGATGAAACCAGTTTTGAAAACTTTTGTGCCGCTCCTCTGTGGTGACCTCTGAAACGTGTTTTTCATACTCCTCGACAGCCTCTTCTGGTGATGAAAATCGTTGACCGCGTAATTGGTTCTTAATTTTTGGGAACAGAAAAAGTCACAAGGTGCCAGGTCGGGACTGTATGCAGGATGACTCATGAGTTCTACATTTTTCGCCTTCAAAAAGTCGTTTGTCTGTCTGGCCGTGTGAGAACTAGCATTGTCGTGGTGCAGGATGATACGGCGTTTACGGTTATTTTTACGGAGTTCGTCAATAACTTCCGGCAAACAAATGGTCGTGTACCAGTCACTATTCACTGTACGACGATTCTCTAAAGCAACAGTAGCCACGTGTCCAGTTTTATTAAAAAAAGAAGCAATCATCCGCTTAGATGCACTTTTCACGCGCGCCACTTTGGTTGGTTTCGGCTCATCTTGAAAGACCCATACGCTCGATTGCTGCTTTGTTTTGGGATCGTAGCAATAAATCCATATTTCGTCACCTGTTACTGGACATAGTAACAGGTGACGAAATATGGATTTATTGCTACACACCAAATTTGACGCACCTTCGTTGAATCTGGTAAGCATGGCACTGCACCAAGTGACGCGGTCCGTTTTTTGAGCCTCGGTCAAGTTGTGTGGGATCCACCGCGAGCACAGCTTTCTCACACCCAAATGTTTGTGTAGGATTAATTGTATTTGACTCATGCCTATTTCTAAGGATGCGCGAATTTCATGGTAGGTCACATGCCTGTCTGTTTCAATCATACGGCGCACAGCATTGATGTTTTTGTTGGTCACAGCGGTGGACGGCCGACCATCGCGAGATTCGTCACTGAGATTGATACGACCACGCTTGAATTCTGCAAACCAGCTATAAACAGTTGTCTTGCATGGTGCTTCATTGCCAAAAGCTGTTTCAAGCCGAGCGATGTTCTGTTGAGCTGTCAAATTACACTTAAAATCGTAGAAAATCATACTACGAAAATTTTGCCGAGTTAAATCCATGTTGATGCAGACACACAATTTTTTAAATGGCGCCACAAGGTAAAAACAAAAGACAGTCAGATGAAACAAACTGCATTCTACAGCCAAAGAGTTCTATTTTCAAATGTTGCAATAAATTTTTAAATACTGTTTATGTAAGTGGCCAGTTCCGGAAACTTACAGTGCGCCCTATGTAAAAGCGGTGAAGCTACTACTCAGACGTCGATTTTCTGTGAGAGTGTGGTACATCTCCGGACGAGCTGGCCCATTCATGCTACTAGCAAAACTGAGTTTTGTCGGTAGCGTGGCTCTACCACAACTAAAGTTCATTATAACAGACTGTATCCAATTAATCATTAATTAAATAATAAAAAATCTTATCTATTGTAGCATTTGTAGCTCATGTTTTTGTTTTGTTTTCTATTTTAGTAAGGTACATCTGTTCATTCGCGTCTGTTACAGCAGATTCTTTTTAAAGTACGTTATTGTTATAATATTTACTTCACTGTCACAATTTACAATTTACATTATTTAAAATTCCGTAATTCTTATTATTAAACATAATAAAGTAATATCAGTCCATCCACATATCTAATTGTAAGTTGTAAGTTTGTTAGTTAACGACTTTAAAGAAAATGGTGCAGGCTGCAGTGCAATTTGTTGCCGCTTTTTCTGCACTTGCGCCTAGAAAACGGCACAAAATTTAGCTGTAAGCATGGTCTGTGCTGTAAGTTTGACGATTTGACGTCAACGTTTGTGCAAAACAAAACTAAGTGACTATTATTAAGAGATATTATGAATATCCCATGATAATAAAGATATTTTGAATTGAATTACAGTACACAATCTTCCACACCATCCTTACTTCCTGGACGCGCAACATCCACAAGGACGTGCCGGTCCGTGTGGAGCCGTTCTTGAAGGCTTCCATCGAGATCTTCCAGAATCTGGTGGAGGAACTACTGCCAACGCCCACCAAGTCTCACTATACCTTCAACTTGCGGGACCTAAGCAAGGTCTTCCAGGGTATTCTGATGATGGATCCCACTCTGGTAGAGGTATGTTGGCTATTGTTCTATTTTTATCCAAAGTTTCTTCGCTTTTTACCCGACCACGGCAAAACCAAACGGATGAATAATATTAATAGATCTATGTATGTATGTATGTTGTGGATATTTATGTCTGATCTGAACTGTTTATCTAATTTTCACAAATGAGATGTCAATCGATTCGTCATTACGAGTATCGTCCGGGTGAAATGGGCTACATTCAAAATGCAAATTTATTTTAACAAATATAGTGGGTTTTAAAAAAAAATATTTTCTCGATGTCTAGTGGGTTATTAAATGAAAATAATTCATAATTTTCACTAGAATTTTTTATACCACTTGTGTGCCACTTCAGCGATCTAAGTGCGGGCCAGTCCCAGGGTCACTTAACTTGCGGCACAGGCCGGAATCTCCTAAGGTACGCGCAATATGCGTCCCCGTTCCCCGTCCCCGCACCTCTCCCCCGTTTTCGCCTCGATGACTCACGTTGGCCGTTAAGAACCGGGGGAGAGGTGCGGGGAACGGGGACGCATATTGTGCGTACCTTAGGAGATTCCGTTCTGTTTACTCTTACTGTATTCTGTGCTTGAGGATGTGCTAATAATGCGTACTCCCATTGGTCCGCCGATTTCTTCATGGTCAAAGATATATGGATATTGAACGGGTTACACATGTAAGTAATAATGCTTAATTTTGAATAATTCGCTAAATAATAACTAAACTAAAACTGAGTAACTAAAAAAAACTTATTACAACTTAAATACTAAAAATAAATTACTTATATAAATACTGGGTGGCGCAAAAGTACTGGCACTAAAGAAAATACTTTTATTTTTTTTATATGACATTTTCTGTCATTCTGTTGTTGAAAATTGTGTAGTGAACAAATGTAAAATACACTGAAAATAAACATGGACCGTTTTACTCCCCAAGAACGTGGAATAATTGTGTCAATGTTCTTACGGAATAATTCATCAGTGATAAGAACACAACGTGAATTTCGTCGACGATTTCACCACCGTCCGGCACCGATTGGTCGCACAATTCGACGCTTTGCCACACGCCTTGAAGCAACTGGCTCAACATTGGATAGACCTAAGTCTGGGAGACCAAGAACAGGCCGTTCAGCTGAAAATATCGATGCTGTGCGCGAAGATGTGGAAGAGTGTCCAGAAACATCAACGAGGCGACGTGCCACGCAATTGGGCATTTCCAGACGGACCCTGCAGCGTATTTTGGTGAAAGACTTAAAGATGTTCCCGTATAAAACTCAAATGACTCATCAGCTGCTGCCTGCTGACCACCGAGCTCGTCTAGATTACTGCCAGCGCGTCATAAACCTCAACCTTGAAGAGGATGATTTTCCTTCAAAATTGGTTATGAGTGACGAAGCGCATTTCCATCTCTCAGGGCATGTCAATAAGCAGAATACTCGGTTCTGGGGCACTGATAATCCGCGCATTATTCAAGAAACACCTCTACACCCACTAAAAGTTACTGTATGGTGTGGCATCTGTGTTGACAGAGTGATCGGACCCTATTTTTTCGAAGACGCTGGAGGCAATGCGATAACTGTCACTGGAGAACGCTACAGAACCATGTTACGAGAGTTTTTGATACCCAGTTTGGACGAATTGGGGCTGGAGCACATCTGGTTTCAACAAGACGGCGCTACGGCACACACAGCGCGCGACACTATGGACTTAGTGAGGGACGCTTTTCCAGGCCGAGTTATCTCTCGTTTTGGCGATTTGCCTTGGCCTGCAAGATCACCCGATCTGACCAGTCCAGACTTCTTTCTTTGGGGTTTTTTGAAATCTCGGGTGTATGTGAACAAGCCACAGACTCTCGCAGCTCTAAAAGAAAACATTCGTCAAGAAATAACGAACATATCGCAGGAAGTGTTACGGCAAGTTATGCAAAATGTCATAAATAGGGCTCAAATGTGTATCAACTCTGGAGGTCACCATTTAAAAGACATCATCTTTAAATCCTAATGGTACGAAATTTAATGGCACAAATATACATTTAAAAAAACCTAAATCTAGTTTTCTAATTTAGAAAAAATGTTATAGCTGAACCAAATAGGGTCTTTACTTTTGCGCCACCCAGTATAAACTATTATAATTAAAAAATATATAATATTATATTTGTTGGATTATATTTCTTCCATGCTGGTCTGGGAGAATAGAAAAAACGCAGATCATATTTACATGCCGATCAAGGAAACAGGCGAGAATATGAATCATGGCCACGTACCGGCAGGCGCAGCGTAGGACACCCACCTGCTAGGTGGTCAGACGACCTGAGCAAGGTTGCAGGAAAACGCTGGATGCAGGCCGCTTCCGATCAGTCGTTTTAGAAATCCTTGGGGGAGGCCCATGTCCAGCAGTGGACTTCCTGTGGCTGATATGATGATGATGATGAATCATGTTAGACGATGCGGCTATCAACTCATCACTATTTCGATTCCGCTTTTCCATTTTATCGCCCACCATCACGCTAAAAGGGGCCTTTTGGTCCTACATCCCTGGGCTGTCTACCCCGTTAGTGATAAGGACGTGATAATGTATCTGTATTAATTATTCAGTCCGAAGACGATGTGATCCGTCTATGGTATCACGAGCACCAGCGCGTGTACCAGGATCGTCTGGTCAACGATGAAGACCGGAAATGGTTCCTGGCGTAAGTAGGATTAAGTCTGTTAATCATCATCGTCATCAAGTCTTTTTTAGTCTCCACTGCAAGAGCACGACCCTCTCTGTACTACCAGAGCCATACTTAGCCAGAGCAGCCAGAGGATTTGACCTACATACTCCACACTAGCCAGACGGGTTGGAGTGGTCTCATTGATGTTTATAAGCTTTGTTTAGCTTATGTTTTTGCCTTCTACGACATCCACGGGAAGACTTAGGGTGATTCTATTCTACGATACCGGGAACCACACAGCAAAAGTCTGTTCATACCAGCATACTATAATACTATGGTTAATTCATAGCAAGCTACATGTATCAATGCTACCTACCTACATACATAAAGCTTGCGTTAAAACTTTTGCGTTGCGACGATGCAGCAGCCGTGTGGACTCGCTCTAAGTTGGACACAGCTTTTTTGACCTTTAGTGTGTGACGTACCTAATAGGTGCTATTATGTAAAAAACCAAGGTTGCTAGATAGCGTTGGACGCAGGCCGCTTTAGATCGGTCATTTTGGAAATCCTTGGAAGAGGCCTATGTCCAGCAGTGGTCGTTATGCGTCTGAAATGATAATGATGATGATGACGTAAAAGAAGAAGTAATTCTATTAGATTTTTTTTTATCTCGTACACTGTCCATCTTCTCTGTCTGATTATGGTAATGCAAGCCAATATTTCAGGTTGCTACACAAGAAGGTCCGTATAGACTTCGGCAGACCTCCAACGGATGTGGTGGGCGGCCGGCTGATGCTGTTCGGAGACTTCATGGACATCGGCGCCGACGACAAGAAATATGTTGAGATCACTGACAGTGAAGAGGTTAGTTTACACGAATTCAATTCATTACCTAAAAAAGGTTGGATGCCTTTAGTTATTCCAATTATTTTTACCCCACTACGCAAGAAGGAGGAATTCTGACTTTTGAGTTTTCGAACCTCTCTATTTGTCACGATTTTTTTCAACCTCTTTTAACACTTAGTTTCATTTGGCATGACCCTAGGCGACCTTCTTGAAGTTTGTCTGCTAAGTCACGGAAATGAAGGCTACCGCGGCTGCGGGGTGTTTCTCCCCCCTATCTTTCCACATGTAATTAAAATTGTCCTTATTTCTATTTTCAATATTAAGATAATAAGAACGAGACAAAATTTATTTTAACTTTGGTTTAACAATCGTTTGATATTTTTTATGAATAAGAGGGTAAGTGTTGATAAATCAGTCAGTCATATATGAAACGAATGCTTTTCTTTTCTCTTCTTCTTTAATTTAAGAGCTTCCTCTTGTCGGTGGAGTTAAGTGGAGATGCCTCCATTTATCTCTTCTCTCTGCCATCTTTTTAGATCTTATCTTGGTAGGACCTTACTCCTAACCCTTCCTTAATTTGTTGGAAAATATTTATCCTTGGTCATCTTTTCTTTTAGATGAACGAAATACTTATGCATTACATGGAGGAGTACAACATAACGACCACGGTGCCTCTCCAACTAGTACTGTTTGAAGACGCAGCTGGCCATCTGTGCAGGATCGCGAGGATCGTCAGACAGCCGATGGCCAATGCGCTCCTCTTAGGAATGGGAGGCTCGGGTACAGTAACTACTAAATTTTAAATTATCAGTATAAAGGAAAGATAATCCTGAAGCACAGAAGACATACAGAACGGAATCTCCTAAGGTCCCGCGCAATATGCGTCCCCGCTCCCCGTTCCCGCCCGCACCTCTCCCCCTTTCTCGTTATCCCCGAGCCGCTTAATTTCGGAAAGATGGCGGTATAAGCGTTCATTTTCTACGAACAGCAGAGTACGTTTGTTTTTTGTTTGTATGGAGTTGTCAGTCCCTTTGTATTTGTTCGTCCACGCAAATAACCCTTAACGTACTCCCTTATTCATCCATACAGCGTGGAGAGTGTAGGCCAATCCTCTTAACGCTCTGGCTAATATATGGCTCTGGCAGTACAGAGAGGGTCATTCTCCTGCAGTGGAGACTAAAAAAGACCTGATCATGATGGCATTACATACAGGCCGTCAGTCTCTATCAAGATTGGCTGCACATATGGCAGAACTCACATGCATCCAGATAGAAATCACAAAAGCATACGGACAAACCGAGTGGAGAGACGACCTCCGGCAGACCATGATGAAGGCTGGAGCCGATAACCGTGGCGTGGTGTTCCTGTTCTCTGACGCTCAGGTATGATACCTTTTCTCGTATTTCCCACAACTGAAGCAGCTATTACCAAGTTTGTTACTTTTTCTGGTAAAAGCACTTATCTTCTTCTTCATAATCGTATCCTCATGTCTGAGGGTCGTGTTCATCTTGAGCAGCTCTCCTCGCTATGGTTTGCCACAGTGCACGGTCTTGCGCCAGGTGTATGGCCCGTTGAGTATTTGAGCGCGCCACCCTACGAACGATATCAGTCCATCTTGTCGGCGGTTTCCCTTATCTAGAGCTCTACTTTTATTTGTATATGTATTAATATTCTTTGTATTTATGTAGTATATGTAGAATAAAGTACTTAATATGTATTTGTGTATTTCTATTAGGTATGTAGGTAGGCTTATTTTGTGGTAAAGTGTTTTTAGTTTTAAGGCATTTCAGTTTTTGCACTATTTCCGAAATGATCACATTTTGACACCACCTGTAGATTGATTGGTAGAAAAGGCCAACGGCCTGTTACAATTTTTTTGTAATAAAGTTATTAAATTAATAAAATTAAAAAAGAACCTAACCATAAAGATGCAATCGATTAACCTACACACCGACTGCAGCGTGCAATCAAAATCTGTCTAGAGCCTAAATAAAAAGAAATGCAAATAGATCTCAAAATTACCTTAATAATATTATAGTACCTACTATCTTATAGATACGATTTTCAGATAAAAATGGAGTCTTTCCTCGAAGACCTGAACAACATTCTTAGCTCCGGTGACGTGCCCAACATCTATGAACCTGAAGATTTGGACCGGATATTTGTCTCTGTCCGTCACGCTGTGATGGAAATGAACCTGCCTGCAACGAAAACAAATCTGTTCGGCTGCTATCAACGCAGAGTTCGCAGTAATCTGCATGTTGTAGTGGTTATGAGTCCTGTGGGAGAGGTGAGAGGTTTTCCTCATTGTCCATCTAAGTGCATATGGCGGCTCCAGTATTGGGCTACAATGCTACATCTGGCCTCATGGAACAGCACTTTTCTATGCTGCTATCCTTATCTTTTGCTCAGAACTGTAATTTGCTAGAGCCAGAAAGAGAACAGGTATGCTGCGGAATCTCGGCGATTCGACCGCATTCCCGCCCTTTTTTTTCTCACTCTTGCAAGCTTAAGAAAGTGTTGTTCTATGCGTCCAGATATAGCCCAACCCTTAAGCTGCCTTCTTGAAACTAATAAATGAAAATCAGATGGCAGTATCAGATGTTATCATTGGAAAACATTTTAATAGCTTCATAGGTATTGAATTTAACATTCGGTTGCTGCGATGTTTTTTGAGAAACTAACTTATTGACGAAGCAAGTAACGCTTCTTTGCTAAATGCATAGAAATGATGTTAAGGACTATTTCAGTCCACTTCAACAGAAGAAAAGAATCCCCATAAAACACTCTGTTCTAAACTACTCACCTCCTCAATTTCTGTATCATAAAACTACTTGTGCAGATATTCCGCGCTCGACTCCGTCAGTTCCCGTCGCTGGTGAACTGCTGTACCATTGATTGGTTCAGCGAGTGGCCCAAGTCTGCTTTGGAGTCGGTCGCCACGCACTTCTTCGAGGAGATGTATGAGTTGGAGACAACTGACCAGGTTATACAGTCGATGGTGGTGAGTAGGTACCTGGTAAAACTACTTCTACAGACATTTCGCGCTCGCCTCCGTCAGTTTCCCTCGCTAGTGAAATGATGCACCATCGACTGGTTCAACGAATGGCCCTAGTCTGCTTTAAAGTCGATCGACACGCACTTTTTCGAGATGTACGAATTGGAGTCCACTAGCGAGGTCATACAGTAGATGGTGATAAGTACCTGATAAATCATGTTCCCCTTCAAGTTCTATTTTTAATTCGTTTACTTAGCGTTACGTTTACTACCCGAACTTTGGTAAGCAACTTTTTACTGTTTTCTGAACATCAGCTATAGATGTAAGCAATGTGTTGTTTTCATCGTGTCTGCTGTTATATCCATACCCATCCACCACAGTATCATAAACTGCATATATACATTATCTTGCATCTCTTTTTATTTATTTATTTTACTCTTCTAATTGGATTAACTTTCCCTCATTATCATTTATGAATTGACATAATGTGTTGCAGTCCGTCTGCTGCTTCGTCCACCAAACTGTGGTGGAAGCCAGCGCCCACTTCCTGGCTCAACTGAACCGCCTTAACTACGTGACACCCATGTCTTACATGGAAATGTTACATGCGTATGCAGACATGTTTAAGAAAAAACGAGCAGCTATATTGAAAGAATCAAATGCGCTCAAAACAGGTTTATTTTACTTTTTATTCGTTTGTGTCTTACTTTCGCAATCATAGTTTATCTAAACTACAGACAATAAGTTAAAGTTTGCTTTTTTCTGTGTTCTTTTTGAAAATCAGATAAAAACCAACTAAAGAAAGAAAGAAAGAAAAATGCTTTATTTGACACAGGTATAACACTAAAACAATGTTCTTATACATATTTAAATAGGCATATTTGTGCCCGTATCAAAAAGGCCTCCTCTCAGCATAATGTTGTGACGAGAGTCACAACGCTGGTCTTCCGAGGATACCGACATAAAGACTAATTTACATTAAACAAAAACAAACATTACACAAGTAGACTACAAGCAGGCTAGGTGGCGTTACACTATTTTTATTTATAGAATAGATACGAGTATAAGTACTAGCCTACGTCACAGTTGTAAAGCTTGGTACATTTTGCGCCTCCGTGCGAACAAAGAGTGTAAGCGAAATGTAAGGCTATCATAGAACCATCCTAGATCGAGTCCTGTGATCGAGTCATTTCACCCAACTGTCATTATTGTATAGCAGTTGTCAAGCTTATCAAGTTATTTCATATTTATCAAAATTATACCGATATTTGGGGACTCTAAGAAACGTCATGTCGCGGGAAGAGGGCGAGCTTCCGTTCTGTGTTTTGAAAGGTTGAAAACTAATTAAGTAATTAATTAATAGATCAAGTAATCGTACTTAGCCGTCCTAAGTTCTTATTGAATACGATTCCTCCTTTTATGAACTAGTCCCTAAATACTTTTACCATTTTATATGTTGGTTAATTCATCAATTGTTTACCATGGGGTATCAATTGATATGGATTCTCGCGACATTTTAATTGATTTTTACCTCTGGTGCTCTTAAAAAGGAGTTAAGGTTGGAGCTCATCTATCAGCACGGAACAGCACTTTCCTATGCTGCTATCCTTTTCTGTCGCTCAGAACAGTAATTTGCTAGAGCGAGAGAGAGCGACGGAACGCTGCAGCACGGCCGTTGCTGAAGCGTTCTATCGCTCTCTCTCGCTCTAGCATAGGAAAGCGCTGTTCCGTGCGGATAGATGAGATCCAACCCTTATGGTTTTTTAGGAATTTAGTTACTATATACCATTTATATAATAACTTCAAATAACTCCAGGTCTAAACAAACTAAACCAGACAGAAGTGGAAGTAAAAGAACTTCAGATTGAATTAGCTGAGCTAAAGCCACTAATGGAGAAGGCGGCTGATGAGACCAGGAAAGTTATAGAGCAGATTGCTACCGATACGGTAATAAACTGTCGAACCTTATTTTAAAATTTTAAAGTAAAAACGACGACACATAAATTTGTTTTTGTGTAAAGATAGTAATACTAAGCGCAGATTAAAAATAAAAGTTTAAAAAATATTATTTAATTACAGGCGATAGCTGAGGAAGCTAGAATAAAAGTAGAAAAAGAACAAGCGATTGCTGAGAAGATGGCGCTTGAGACCACATTGATGGCAGAAGATGCTCAAAGAGATTTAGGTAAAGGTTTATTTAAAGATATACGAGTAGTTTATGAAATTGTACAAAAGTGTAAATGCCAAGACAATAATTCCCTGTGGTACAACATTTCTTAAATTCCCATTAAGTATGATATCAATTGCAATTAGCATATTTAAATTAGCAGCTATTAGCAAGTTTGTGTTATTTGAGTCCTAAACCATATTTTTTAGAGTAACATGTTTTCAATTGATAGCAATTATCTGATATAGACCATATCAAATGTCTTCATTAGATCTGCAAATACAAGTTTATTGCTAATGATTCAAGTCTAATCGTATTATTAAACGCAGACGAAATTTAGAACATGGTTTAAACCATTATCCACTCAAATCAAGAAGACTTCTCACAATATGTCACGTTCTCTTTTGCCACTGTCAACTTCATTTGGGTAAATTTTAATAAGTATTATGAAATATAGTTTTTTGTTTCAATTTTGTGAACAAATAATGCACGGTTTCTTTCAGATGAGGCGATGCCGGCCCTCCGAGCGGCCGAGAAAGCCTTACAAGAGCTGAACCGTAATGACGTGGTGGAAGTGAAGGCGATGAAGAAGCCTCCTGGTGGCGTGGTGTTGGTCATCGAGTCGCTTTGCGTTGTATTCGACATCAAACCTATCAAGGTAATAAAACCGGCCGAGTGCGTATGGGGCCACCTGTAACTTAATTAAAAATATGTGATGAAAAATTTCACCACGTGGGATTAGTACTCAACCCCCTCACATTTGTACTGTGAATGCAGTAAGTGCTTCTAGATATTATGCATGATGCCAATTACCTATTAAGTAAAAAATAAATATAGGGACAAATTGTTTAGATTGAGTTTGGTCCAAAGTAGGTTACAAACTTGTGTTATGGGACCCATCACAACATTTACAATCTTGCCATCTCAGAATACCATTAGTAGATAGTTAAGCATAGGTTGAAAGTGTCATAAAGAATCAAAGATAATATAATAACATTCATAATAAACATGTCTTCTTACAGGAGCCAGGAGCCAGCTTCGGTGAGAAAGTCCTGAACTACTGGAAGCCAGGCTCAGCCATGTTGTCGGACCCGTCCGCTTTCCTCGAGTCCCTGATGAAGTTCGACAAGGAATCCATCACAGAGGACATGATCAAGAAGCTCAAGAGATTCATAACAAACCCTGATTATGATCCTGCCAAGATTATAAAAGTAAGTGATATAATACAGGGTTACTTTTAACCATAAAAACAATTATTGAAAAACGAAAAAAACATTTCGGCGACCCATACAAATCGGCTATCAGCCAAATTGATTGTGTAATGGGAGAACGCAAAATATAAATTTTTTTTATAATTTTTTGGTTTAAAGAACTTTATTCACTCACTAGCTGTGCCCGCGACTTCGTTCGCGTGGTTGTCGGAATGTTATATAGCCTAAAGCCTTCCTCTATAAATGGACTACCCAACAAAAAAAGAATTTTTCAAATCGGACCATTAGTTCCTGAGATTAGCGCGTTTAAATAAACAAACAAACAAACAAACTCTTCTGCTTTATAATATTAGTATAGATTGAGACAATAATGTCACTTAGGATTTTCGGTAATTGTTTTCATAGAAAGTAGTCCAGTATCACGGACTGAACTTACTCCAAAAACGTTGCCGGTGTTTCAAACGTAACCCTGTATAGCCTAGAACTTATGTTATGTTGTGGTCATGTGGTTCCCAGTACAACATAGAAGCACTTCATCTGTCGATGTCGTAAGAGCCGACTAACTAAGCACAAATATCTTGTGCTACAGCATTCCCAAAGAGGTTGACGACAATTAGGCGGTCGATATAAAATCATACATTAGATTAGTCGGACCCGAAATTCTTCCTTGTGTCTTCCAAAGAAGTTCGACAAGGTAAAACAGAGAGGGTCGTGCTCCTGCAGTGGAAACAAAAAAAGACCTGATGATAATGATGATGATGCAACATACAAACTACAGTATGACAATGATAAAAAGCAAATTAATGCCAACTGCATCAGTAATTCGATCTTCTACAGGTTTCTAAAGCGTGCACGTCACTGTGCATGTGGGTACATGCGATGTACAAGTTCTACCACGTGAATAAGGCGGTCGCCCCCAAGAAGGCAGCCTTGCAAAAGGCCACCACGGACCTCGCTGCTGTTGAAGGTATTTGGGCGAACATTGACACATCCATCAGTATAATAATTTGACCAAGTCGAAACTGAAAATATGTGATGAAAGAATTCGGTGCAACTGGATTCGAACCCAGTAGATTTTCTCTTAATTTTAAGGTTCGTTTTTAGTATTTTTTTCTGTCTATGACATTGTCTTTTGTAAAATTCTAGCGATGTTGGCAAATGCGAAGGCTAAGATGCAAGCTCTGCTGGAGGGCATTGCCAAACTCAACGCCTACTTGCAAGAGAAGGAAGATGAGAAACGAAAGATGGAGGAGGACATCAACCAGTGCCTCGCGAGGATGGACCGTGCTAATAGGTTCTAGTTTGGCTTAACACTAATTTATTTGCCAGGAAAATAAAAATAAAATCCCCACTTTCAAGGGTTCACCCCCACTGTTACCTTAATCTACAAATTTACCCGTTTCATTCAATACTCCACTTAGGCATACTTTGGGTTGCTAGCCCCCACTTTCACCCCCCATAACTTTTAAACCACAACTGATTTTTTACGGGCGGTAAATTAGACATAAAAAATAACGTTTCGTGTAATACTCGTATATCGTGTAACGTATCGTGTAACATATCAAATGATAGATGAGAATAAAGAAGTATTACAATTTTAAATATTATATATTTTTTAGGTCAGTATTTTTGAAACTATTTAACAAAATAAGCAAATATTGACCCAAACTGAGCCTAAACGTTTGAAAAATATAGATAAAGAAATTCTATAAGAAATCTATGGTACCTACTCGTATTCAAATGTTTCGAATCACTAAACCACATGTATTCAAGGTCATACTAGGTTAGTCTATGAAATTGAACTTTAAGTTTTCAAACTGTTTATGTAAGGAACCCTCCATGGGCAAGCCTGACTCGCACTTGGCCGGTTAATTCTTTAGTTTTAGCATTAGTCCGCCATTTGTTAAAAGTATATTTTTACTTTGGAACAATAATGAAGTGTTGAAAGAAATAAATAAACAACTATATCTGCGATTTCCACTTTTTGATTTCTATCTGTTGTCGTAGTGATACCAAGGATGCTAAGATAGGATTGATCTTGTCTTTTCTTCATGAATAATACTTTTTTCAGATTGCTAAATGGATTGTCAAGTGAAAGAGTGCGCTGGATTAAAACTATCGCGGACTTGGACGTTGATATCGTTAATCTCATTGGAGATATCATGCTAAGTGCCTGTAAGTCGCAGCATAGTGTCTAAGCAGCCTTTTTACGAACCATATTCTTATCCCTACGTGTATTTTTTAGGATTCCGTACCCAAGCGGTGCAAACGGGACCCTATAACTGTGACTCCGATGTCTGTCCGTCTGTCTGTCCGTCTGTCTGTCCGTCTGTCTGTCCGTCTGTCTGTCCGTCTGTCTGTCCGTCTGTCTGTCCGTCTGTCTGTCCGTCTGTCTGTCCGTCTGTCTGTCCGTCTGTCTGTCCGTCTGTCTGTCCGTCAGTCACAGGGCTCTATCTCTTGAACCGTAATAGCTAGACACTTGAAATTTTCACCGATTATGTATGACTGTGGCGGCTATAACAAAAAATACTAAAAATAAAAAATTGTTAAAAATTAAAGGGGGTCGTCATACAAGTAACGTGATTTTTTCAGCGTTTTTAACTTGATCTTTATAATGGCATTAACTAGATACTTGACATTTTCACCGATTATGTATTACTATGACCACAATAACAACAAATACTAAAAATAAAATAAAGTAAAGGGGGTCGTCATACAAGAAACGTGTTTCTTCAGCGTTTTAAAATATTGTACGGTGGTACGGAACCCTTCATGTACGAGTCCGACTCGCACTTGCCCGTTTATTGTATCTTTACCAACCTTTATTATCTGTAACCTACAAGGAAGTAGTACGTACGAGTAAATTTCTTTGCGGTCGATGTTTTAGGTGCTGTGGGGTATATAACTCCATTCACCGATGAGTTTAGAAGAGATTTGTTAGGGAAGTGGATAAACCACATAGAGGTTAGTAAACGAAAACTGTTACTTTGTATGAAGTTACACTATCACTTGTTCTGCTTCTTTTTTTTCTGCTTCTTGTTCTTTACTCTCTTTTTCTCTTCTTTACTCCATTTACCTCTGTCCTTTGTCATCTGTTGTTGTTTAATTTTCAGGAAGTAGAAGTACCACACACCCATGGTGCCACCCCGTTATCCATCCTAGGGGATGCCGTGCAAATAAGGTACCTATGCACTTGTGTTATTGACGTTTACTAGTTTGTATCATCGTCTATCATCAATCATAATCCAGAGCAAGTTGGAAAATGGCCTTTTTCAAATTGCCCTGGGTTATGGGTGTTTATCTTTATATGTATTTATTATAAAACTAGCTGTGCCCGCGACTTCGTTCGCGTGGTTGTCGGAACGTAATGTTATATAGCCTAAAGCCTTCCTCTATAAATGGACTACCCAACAAAAAAGAATTTTTCAAATCGGACCATTAGTTCCTGAGATTAGCGCGTTTAAACAAACAAACAAACTCTTCCGCTTTATAATATTAAGTATAGATGTAGTATGGTTGACTAAGTATTCCCTTACAATACGATACAAAGATGCAATGAGGCAACTTCTTATTGCGTCGATGGTTTGATGGTTTGTTTGTTTTTCGTGTGTGTAAGTGACCAACACTGTCTTCAGATGTTTCAAGCTGCCTAAAGGCATCTTACAAAACTTGACGACTGCCATCTAATTCACTCATCCAAGAGCGGTCCACGCCCGGTGTAGCTTAACATGCGCAAGCGCTAGTAATTCGAACTACCACCGAGCCACCGAGCTCTGGTTTGATATTTAGATATTATAAGACCACTCTATTGCATTAGCGGAAGCGGTATATATATTATCCAATGTGCAGGACAACCAAAAAATCTGACACCAGTATTTGCAACTTAGATACTCGAAAAAAGAACAAACAATAATCATCATTCAGCTGTTGGAACTTCACTGCTAGAGATATACCTTCGCAAGGTATCCAAGACGACCTTTGCAAGCTTGTAGATGAATGCAGAGTGCATGCATCTGCAACTTGCTCAACTGTCTGCAATCTGCAGATAACCTAATCTGACCACTATCCCATTGTCACAAGGATTAATTTTCGCAGAAACTGGCAAATGTACGGTCTCCCTCGTGATCCTTTGTCAGTAGAGTCAGCAGTGCTGATGTCCAACTCTAGACGCTGGCCGCTGGTCATCGATCCTCAGACACAGGCTAACAAGTGGATTCGGGCCATGGTAATCATCGTTCTCCTCACTTATTTTTTAGTTAGTTTTTCCCATTTCATTCAGTCATTCCTTATCATCATTTAACAGATTCTCTGTCCTATGTATCATACTTTTATGAATGTACAAAGAAATATGTTTAAATGTGTGATATAAATAAATATGAACAAAACTGCTGGAGCTGTGGCCAGTCATTTTTAATATCCTTGCAAGAAACCTATGACTCTTGCTGGGGTTAACCCAATTATCAATAGGAAGCGGCATGCATTCAATGTTTTCTCGCAACCATGCTGGAGTAGTCTGATCACCAAGTAGGTGGCCGTCTTATGTCCTGGGCAGGTACGTGGTCGCCATTCGTCAACTTCTCTGGCATAGTGGCCATCGGATTGGACCGGTCAGGTATTACGTATTTTTTCCCCACATCCCCCTTGTCAGCAAAGTATGTTCACTGTGCCACCTCTTATCTTACTCGTACTCATATACTTCGCACTCATTCTCTGTATGGTTGCCTGTAAGAGATTGCTTCGGCGACAAGGCCGCCTCTTGTACCTTAATTAATTATATACAGTTCTGTAAATTTTGTGATTTTAAATGTTATTTGGTGCAATAAAGGTTTTGTATTGTATTGTAAGTGTACTAATTTTTTTCACGAGCAATATTACTTTGTTTGTATTATTATCGCTTTTGTATGTTTTTTTGACGATAACTCGAGTATATGTGATCGGAGCTTCATGAAATTTCGTAGGCGTGTAGAAATATATGCACCCAATAGCCTTTAGTTTGAACATAAGCCTTATCGGTCACGAGGTCGCTGAGATGGGGTTCGCGAGTTCACAGTTCGATGCAAACTAGTGATTTTAATACTTACAGGGCAAACACGAAGGGCTGATAGTGTGCAAACCGAACGATAGGGACCTTCTGAGGAGTTTCGAATCTGCACTACGGTTCGGAAAACCGATCCTCCTAGAAAATGTGGGACAGGAACTGGATCCAGCTTTAGATCCTGTACTCAAGGTAAACACAATTATTTAGCCTAGTTATCTACTCTTATAAAAATAAAACTAAAATAACAAATTAAATAAATATACAAGGTGACTTTCTAAACGCTGTCCAAATTTTTGGAGCAAGTTCAGCCCATGATTCTGAACTACTTTCTATAAAAAAAGTTATTAAAAATTGATAAAAAATTTTTCGTCTTCCCTTACAAAATCCGTCTGTCTGAGCGCTGATTTGTATAGGAGAACGAAATTTTGGACTGAATCATGGACTGAACTTGCTCCAAAAATTTTAACAGTGTTTAAAAAGTCAGCCTCTATAGAAGACAGATACGAGTAATTTTGCAACAGGGTAGACAGAACCTAGGGCCGTAAGGCCAAAGGTCACATATAACTGATGGTGGCACGAAGTTTGAAAAAAAGGAATAGTGATGGGTTGCAAGCCGCATCGCCTATTAACTTAGTTCGCATTTTCGCCCATTCCCTCGATCGGCTTCTACGATCTGCGTGGGATAAGAAGCAGCTGGTACATTAAGTTTATTCTTTTCTACCAGTTCAGCATAGAAACTTTAAAATTACAGAAGTACAGGGCGTCTTCTATTAAAACAACACATGAACGATAAATGGTTTATTGAGCAAACGCTTAAATCTACCTTCGCAATATTTAGTTAATTAGATTCCTTCAACACAGATGATTAATAACCGTTAAAAACTAAGTAAAGCAGTAATTCGGATAATAGGAAATATTACGCAAAACTCGGCGCAACTGGCGGCACTAGCACATACAGTAAACAATCTGGTGTCATTCTACATCTACATATCATATTTTCTCGCAACAAATAATTATTAAAATCGTAATTAATTTAATAGTTTTATTATTATTCACTCATTCAAAACCTGTGTTGTGGTGTTATGGCTCCCTACGGCCATTCAAATACCTAATTCTTACCTATATAGTTTTACAAATTTATTGCGACTTTGATATACTTGTCATTGTCAAACGTTTCTTTACTGTCTGTACTAATGCAGAATATCTATAATAATCTGGCCGCAGAACATTGGAGATATATTTCCTATTATCTTCATGGGTAATAAATGTCTCTATTGTCTTCCTACAGCGGCAATATTTCCGCCAAGCGGGTCAGTTAGTGCTCAAGCTGGGCGATTCCCTGATCCCCTACATAGCTGGCTTCCGACTGTACATCACCACCAAGCTGCCCAACCCCCGCTACACTCCAGAGACTTCGGTCAAAGTGCAAATTGTGAACTTTGCATTGGTACCAAGGTATGATACAACTTAATCTCAGATATTTATCAATATTGTGTGTCAATACAGGTACAGGAAAAATGTCTATTAGATATGCAGGTGAATCCTGTAACTAGGTCACTTACCACAGGTATAGTAGGCAATGGTCTAAGAATACTTCCTTGAGGAACGCTTTGTCTGTAAATATTCAAATTTGTAAAGAACTCACTTTTCTTGGGGAACTTTTACCGCCATGAATTTTAAGGAATACCTACATTCCTTAGGCATTTTTTACGGTTTGTCAAAAAAATAGATAGAGATATTAAACATAAATACAAGAGAATAAAAATACAGAATTTTACCACAAAAGTAGATAAATTAGATAACAATCCTGCCAACAATAGGATGTAGCCATGTTTGCTCCGATTTTTAGTCGAAACAGCTAATCGGATTTAGATGAAATTTGGCATGTACCTACATAACTTAGTACCTGGAAACAAAGGATACTTTTTATCTCGGAAAAATGTGAGGTTCGAATATATCCACAGGCAACGCCGCGACCAACAGATTACAAAAAAAAGTAAAAGCTAAGCGATGAAACACAGTTTGACGTTCATGCTCACAGTGGTCTGGCGGAACAGCTACTCTCAATCGTGGTGGCGCAAGAGCGTCCAGACCTGGAAGAACTCCGCGGCCAGCTGATCGTCTCTCGAGCTCAGCTCGCGTCTCAACTGGCCGAGATGCAGGCAGACATTTTGTATGGTTTGTCCAATAGTGAAGGGTCACCAGTAGACGATTTACCGTTGATATTGACCCTGGAAGCTATTAAGATCAAGAGCGCTGAGATTATCGTGAGTTTTCTACTAGTATTCCTTAGTTACTTAGGTCAAAAGGTATCCACAGAATTTTGCCATCACGATCTGTCCTAGGCACTGCTCTATACTTTCGATTAAGTGAGCTTGAAGTTCTTCATATTCACCTGCACCGAGCAGCTACTATCAAACGTCAAGTTTTGTGTATTTATGGTTTGGATTCCTACTCCGGCTTTCATTCAACCCCATTAGCAAGTTCATAAATACTCATATGATCATCATCATCATGATCAGGTCTTTTTTAGTCTCCACAGCATTAGCACGACCCTCTCTGTACTGCCAAAGCCATATATTAGCCAGAGCAGTCAGAGGATTTGGCCTACACTCTCCACGTTGGCTATGTTGGAGAGGTCTCATTGATGTTTATAAGCTTTGTTTAGCTTGTGTTTCCTTAGTCGCCTTCTACGACATCTACATTAAGACGTGGAGTGGTCCTATTCAACTCTGCCGGGAACCATACGGCTTTGGTTATGAATTAAATATTTATGAAATATATATGAAAATAAATATGATGTTGATGTGTAATACTAGCAAAAGCCATTAAAACAGTACTTATATAACTTTAACTTACTTTCCTGAGGGTCTTCAATAATCCTTCGTTTATTATTTGATTTATAGTATTTATTCATTTAAATTTACAAAATACATTATAATTTTGAGACGTGCTTGCGTGTGTGGAACGTTCCAGAGAGAGAGAGAGAAAGAGAGAGAAAGATTGGAGGAGTTGGGAATAGGCACTAAGATTTTGGCACTATTGATGCTTAGTTCCATTAAAAACTTCCTTCCCAGATAAAAGTAGATGACATCGAGCGCACAACCCTTGAGATAGACGAGGCGCGCGCCGACTACGTGCCAGTGGCCAACCGCGGGCAGATCCTCTTCTTCTGCCTGGCAGGCATGGCTAATGTGGACCCCATGTACCAGTACTCGCTGGAGTGGTTCGTCAAACTTTTTATCAGGAGCATGGCTGAGACGGAACCGACTGGTAAGTTATCTTACCAACTTAAGATAATAACATACTTCAGACAAATACTTTGTTACAAGCTCTTATTTTTAGCTTGCTCTGTTTCTTGTTGTTAAGTATTTTAAGTCAAATCTTGCAAGTAAAATTTGAGCCACTTCTCGGCTTCCGATTGAGATGAAATGAGTGACAATAAAATATTATTATAACACAACCAATGATGGAGAGGTGGCTATAGCAACTGTAATGTAATAAAACGCTAACCCATCGAGTTCGGGCTTATTACATTCTACACAAGTAAAAGCTTGCAGCTTGTAAGCTAGCCTAAGAGAGGCACAAAGTCATCGCCACTTTACGTTCTTTCTTCACCAGAATGTGTGGAGAAAGGCGCAGAGCTTAGATAATATAATATTACTAATTACAAGTTAATTTTCCAGAGGACATAGTCGAGCGGGTAGAGATAATAATCGAGCACTTCACGTTCCTCCTCTACCAGAACGTCTGCAGGAGCCTATTCGAGCGACACAAGTTGCTCTTTGCCTTCTTACTTTGCGCGCGGATACTCCTGGACAGAGGAGTTATCAGACATGCTGAGTTCAACTTCCTGCTGAATGGAGGGAAGATTGAGGAGGTAAGGAATGATAGAAGAATGTCCATCCCTATTAGGCAATCCTACAAGGCTGAGTTTGGTACTTTAACAAAGAGACGCCTCTACCCAACACAAGGGTGGATACATGAGGCAAGATTCCTCACAAGGTAGTTTGCATTAAAATTTGAAGCCTAATAAGCTCGTGGTATTATAAACTACCTAGTCCTGCTGACCGTTATTGTTATTTTTGATTAGTCTCTATGAGAAGGGCGCTCTGTGCGCTTTGAAATTCTGAATCCACCCTTAACCCAGCTGGAGGAAGTACAAATACTTATAGGTTGATAACTGCATCGCATATTGACATTATTCAAATTCTCCCCCCTTCCTTCGATGAACTTTCATAGTCTGCGTGGGAAGAGAAACAGCTGGTATTTTCTTTGTTTTTCCTTTCCTTTCAAACCAGCATTGAAGTTTTATTAATAGATAAGTATTTCTAATCGGATATTTCGCCAGGAAATGGATAATCCGGAGCCAAAGTGGATATCGCTCCGGATGTGGCTGGACATGCAGCAGCTGGCATCGCTGCACACTATGAGACAGTTCGCGCGCGAGGACTTCCTGACTCATATCAAATTCTTCAAGACCTATTACGACGGGTGGAACCCTCACAAGTTCGTTCACTGAAATTTTCTTAATTCAATTAAATCTTTATTAATTTGAAACCATCAAGCGTTAAAGATGCACACGGCCTCCGTCTTTAGTGCACCTTGCATTGACACATCATCATCATCGTCAGGTCTTTTTAGTCTCCACTGCAGGAGCACGATCTTCTCTGTACTACCCATCTATATCTGTGGTACTTCCAGAGGCATACTTAGCCAGAGTAACCATAGGATTTGGCCTACACTCTCCACGCTGACCAGTCGGGTTGAAGAGGTGTGATTGATGTTTATAAGGTTTACTTAGCTTGTGTTTTTAAGTCGCCTTCTACGACATCTACGAAAAGACTTGGAGGAGAAGACTTTTACACAGAAGGAGCCAAAAGCTGAATGCTTGAATGATTAAACAGTAGACTTCTTAAAAGGTAGTCTGAAATCTTGTCTCCTTACATCACTACATCAGTCCACTGCTGGACTAAAGACGTCAGCGGGATTTGCCCATAATCACCACGCTGAGCACGTGGGTTGGTGATCGCAGCAGATGGTATAAAGTCGTTGCGCAGAGGATGCTGCTGCCCATTCTGGTTTACCTATACCTTTTTTAGTCACCTTTTATGACACCCGTAGGAAAAGGGTGAATACAAATCGTATTCTACTCTGCCGTCACCACACAGCTACGGAATGAAATTCTTCAAGACTGATTATGCGTAGGAAACTTACCAGTTCGTCATCATCATCTTCCTAAACTTTCACCATTTTATTTAGGGTTGGCGTGGTATATGTTGTCCGGCCATGTCCCCCTATCATCCGTCATTCTATCTTCCACCCCAACTATACCCGTGTGATATTTTACGCACTCCATCCATTTTTTCTTTGGTCTTCCCCTACTATTGGACTCTAACTGAACTGCCTCTCCCAAGAAAATCCAAAAGGCCGATCCAAAGCGGCCTGCATCCAGCTGCTATATTTTACTTTCCATTTGTCTTGATATTTATATTGACCTCTTGATAAAATTTCAAATCTTTCTTACTTTTAGATTGCCGTATCCGAAACCTCTTGACTCGCAATTGGATGCATTCCAGAAACTACTAGTTCTGAAATGCATACGACCTGACAAACTGGTGCCTGGTCTTCAGGTTGGTGGCTTAATGAATTTTTGTTTGAATGATTATGCCGTCAATTTTAAAAGTAGCAATATCATTCAAATGGGTGCCTGAAGAGCGCAGGCGTAGAGGAAGATCACGACGAAGATGGGAAGGTGACATCGACAGCTTCATGAAAGAATTGCAGGCTCCTATGAATAGGAATCAGTGGAAAAAGAAAGAGGAGGCTTTTCCCAGCAGTGGGACACATCGGCAGGCTATTAAAAAAATATCATTCACGTACAATGTACATAGATACAAATTATACAGTACATATAAAGAGATTAGAACGGCCATGGCCACAGAACACGTAATAGAACCAAAATGGCATGCGTGCCATCATGCTTTAGTACCTAATTACATAATCTTTGATTAGGACTACGTGGTAACCGGACTTGGCGCACGCTTCGTGGAGCCACAGCCTGCTGACCTAGCGGCGTTGTATGCTGAGTCGGATGCACTGGCTCCTATCATCTTTGTACTGTCCACTGGCACGGATCCTGCTGCTGGTACGTATATTATGTCATGCATATATGCAATTGCGGATTTAGTATGCCGTTCAGAGGAGGCACACGTCACTCGGGCCGTCAAATTCAAGTTTCCATTCCTGTCACATATGACATAGCTTGACGAATGCTATACAATGATGAAAAACCAGCTTTAATGTGACGTCTGAAGCACGGCCACTTTGGTTACCATCCCATCCAAGTGCGAACCGCGCCCGGGGTTGCTTTACTTGTGAAAGCGCTTGTGAATACTCCAATCGGTATACTGAGCCAATTAGCCCTTGAAAATATCCTTCGGCGATATTTTTATCAGGCAAGACTGGTCTTGCAAGAACTTCTTATTATTATCAAGACGAAAATGGTTTAAATTATGTTTCTTTAGACCAGAACTAAGCTACTTTGCAAGGATTATTAAAACAATGAACTTACTCACGTCTTTTACGAAAATCTCATCAGGATTTGACTTTTACAGATCTATTAAAGTTTGCGGACAAAATGAAAATGGGCAAGCGTTTTGAAAGCATATCTCTGGGACAGGGGCAAGGACCTCTAGCTGAGGCTATGATGAGAACTGGTTCTGACTTTGGCAACTGGGTATTCTTCCAGGTACATTATTTTAAATTATTATTACAAAAACCTGCATTTTCATGGGTGAGAGAGTCGTGATGAGTTGACATAGGTAAGTCAATACATCAACTCGCTGCGATGATATCGTCGTGTGAAAATTGGCTCATAGAGCCAGTATGGCACTAGGTGATGCTTAATTTCACTGGTTCTATGAAGCAGTCTCCGTCAAGGTTTCGCTGCGGACTCTTTGCGCGGCGACTTGCTGCGATACGCTGCAAGCCAGTCTTGTCACGTTTCTCTCACAGTTTTGCCTTATCAGTCCCCGCAAAATCTCTAGGACTCGCAGCGGACTCGCTGCAGCTCGCGGCATCTCATGACGACACACCGTCCTATCGCGGCGAACCGTTGCTCATGTCTGTCGGATATATCACCGTCTCGGAGTTTACTCGGCGATATGAGAGCATCGAGTATCAAAACGTGCGCGTCGTTGTGATTCTCCCAGCCCGTGGAGGCAACGTCTAATCGGTCTCATAGGTTTTGGTTACTAGGAGTGTTTTATTTTATGCTGTAGCAGTCAATAAATTAAATATTTCTACTTATGTATTCGTTAATAGTAGTATAAGTAAATATTCAATAAAATCAGAATTCTAAAAAACATTTTTTTTTGAAGTCGGACAACGGACAAACGAAAAAGCGGGTCACCAGATGGTAAGTGATCACCGCTGCCCATGGACAACTGCAACACGAGGGGTGTACCAAGAGCGTTACCGGCCTTTCAGGGCCCTCCCCAGAGGGGGACTGATATAGGAGGGCTCCGGCTCTCTCACTCACCGAACGAAACATAGAAGTGGTGAAGCTACTACTCAGACGTTTGAGTATAGACAGCTTTTTAAACGTTTTTCCTCTAATACTGACAATAATCAAAAATTCGTTCTCTAGAATTGCCACTTGTCGCCATCTTGGATGCCTGTGCTAGAAATAAACGTGGAACAGATCCAGCCGGAGCTCGTGCACAAGGATTTCAGACTGTGGCTCACGTCCACACCGTCGCCACATTTCCCAGTGGCTTTATTACAGAATGGTTAGCAATTGCAGTCTCAAGCGACTACTGATTTACTATTACAAAAGTCAAGTGCCCGCAAATTTTGCAATTGATGTGGTGGTTATGTTGTAAGGATTTAATCTCACACCGAATCTTTAAACTTGTAATTCTTAAAAGTCTAGTCACTGCTAAATACAGCCTTTATGTGTTATCTTTTTTAACACATTTGGAGGATGCAATAATGACCTAACATAGGACTTGTCACCACAACTCCCAATAGTCACTGGATATGGCTTACAAATTCATGGCCTTTGATTTGAAACCTTCTTTCATCAGAAAAAGAGTAAGGATGTTCTATAAACAGAAAACTTTCACGCATTTAAACGTTTTACTCGTACGTTTACTGTGTTATATAACGTTACTGCAGACATATCCACACCACGGGAAATTTTGACCTAGCCTGTCAACCACTGCACTTGAACGTAGAACGCGACTAAGAAAAAAATCTTTTCATAAGGTCCCTAAAAATTGTATCACATGACTATCTATACTAATATTATAAAGCGGAAGAGTTTGTTTGTTTGTTTTTTTGTTTGTTTGTTTAAACGCGCTAATCTCAGGAACTAATGGGTCGATTTGAAAAATTCTTTTTTTGTTGGGTAGTCCATTTATAGAGGAAGGCTTTAGGCTACATAACATTCCGACAACCACGCGAACGAAGTCGCGGGCACAGCTAGTCTCTTTATAAAAGACCTCTGAAGAACCTAACGTGCTTTCATTATCAAAAAATATTACAATCCTTAGGTTACAAGATGACAGTGGAGCCGCCCCGCGGAATCAAGGCAAACTTGCTGAAAGCCTACATGAATCAAGTTCCAGACTTTGTGGACTTCTTCAATTCCAACGACATCAAAGTTCCTAATTTCAAGGTACAGATATTCTATATGATCTAGTTAACTTGTTTTAGTATTGTTAAAAAACTACATATATCCCAATCATCACCTAATGGTTACATTACATAAGTGTAATCACTTATGTATTGTTTGTTGGTCATTCAGTAAAAGTTACGTCCCAGTTTTCCTCACTTCTTCGCATTATTTGTGCCATTTACTGTAACTTCAATGAGCTAACTCATGTATCTTCGTCGGTAACCTTTTTTTCCTTATTCTGGCTAAATAAAATTTCATGCATAAGTAACTACATATATATAATACATATATAGCCGTGCGGTTTTCGGCAGACTAGAATAGAACCACTCCAAATCTTCCCGTGGATGTCGTATAAGGCGACTTAGAAAACACAAGCTAAACACATCAATGAGACCTCTCCAACCCGTCTGGCCAGCGTGGAAAGTGTAGGCCAAATCCTCTCACTGCTCTGGCTAAGTATGGCTCTGGTGGTACAGAGGGTCGTGCTCCTGCAATGGAGACTAAAAAAGACCTGATGATGATATATACATATAGTTTAAAAAATGGTTAGCTAGAATATGGATGGCCACAGAAATAGAGGACGACCTAGAAAGACGTGAGGGGAATGTGTGAAGCAGGACATGAAGAAGAGGGGGTAAGTACGAATGTGGTAAATGATAGAAAACGATGGAGGGAGTTGACATACAGAACTGACCCCAAATAGGGAGTATTTGAACGATATTTATTTGATTTACAAAATATTTTATCGGAGGTAGCGATAGATAGAGATAATTGGATGGAGATGGGAGAGATATTTGCCCAGCAGTGGGATGGTAAGTATAGGTTAGAAAAGAAAGTAGCTACACAGAAGTTCAGATGATTTGATTTAATTCAACCAATTCATTTAGGTATGTATAATATTTTTCCCGCTTTGCAGTGGCTGCTATTCTCCCTCTGCCTGTTCCACGGCGTGGTGCTAGAACGTCGCAAGTTCGGTCCCCTCGGCTTCAACATCCCCTACGAGTTCACTGACGGGGATCTCCGGATCTGCATCTCTCAGCTGCACATGTTCCTCATCGAGTATGTTGAGGTTCCACTTAAGGTACGACGTGTCTTTTATTTCAATATTCTTGTTTCACGTAAGTTCTAACCAAAAATTAATCCTACTTATTAGGACGTTATGTCGTGTGATGACAGAGTAGAATACTATTTGTCTGGTGACAGACAAATAGTATTCTACTACCTTTTTCTATATATGATTATTATATTTTCTGTAAACAATTAGTCACCGCATTCTTTTCCCACGGTTGTCGTAAGAAGCGACTAAGGGAGGGTTAGAACAGGCAGGAATGTCCTCTGTGCAACTACTTTATACCATCTACTGCTACCAACCCGCCTGTTCAGCAGTGGACTGTAAAAAGGCGATGTGTTGGAAACCTGTCACTATTTTGATTTTAGTTTTCGATATTAGAACCCAAAGCGTTGACGTTTGATATGCCAGCCAAGCTCTCAGGGGGATGATGTAATGATGCTGTATATTATTCATATTTAAAACGGGTTACTTAGGTCTACAGTCAATTCAGGCCAACCAGGTTTCAATCTCTCTTTTTAGGACACCATCTTCAGGGCAAATATGAAGTATGAAGTTCATGCTTGCAATTGGAATGGCCTCACCACGTCTTGCGGCGTCCGCTGGACATAGGTGTGGGAACATGGGGGGCGCAGTGGTGAATGTCACTGCGCAGCATCTTTCGTTGCTGTAGATACCGTTGTAATACTTGCAACCTCATGGCTTCCATTGGCGTTGTACTATATTACGTTGATTTGCTGAGAATAATCTTCAGGTTTTTGACGACCTCTTTGTGGCCTAGTGGTCATCTTGCGAGGCTGTCACACCGAAGGTCCCAGGTTCGATACCCGGTCAGGTCAAGACGGAAAATGATCTTTTTCAGATTAACCGGGGTCTCTTGGATATTGATATTTAAATGTATTTGTTATAAAATATAGTATCGTTGAGCTTTTATCCCGTAACACAAGTCTCGAACTTACTTTGGGGCTAGCTTAATCTGTGTGATTTTGTCCGTATATATATATAGACTGACTTTCAATGCACGCTTTTTGACAGATGTTGACGTATACGGCCGGCCACATCAATTATGGCGGTCGTGTGACTGACGACTGGGACCGGCGCTGCCTGCTCTGCCTCCTGTCGGACTACTACACCACCACAGTTCTGAACGACCGCTACATGTTTGATGAGAGCGGTGCTTATAAACAGGTATAGTTGGTTCATTCCAATACTGTACTCCCCATAAATTAATAATTTGGCCGACCAGGTTTCGATCGATTTAGACTATTATCTTCAGGGCGAATGCCAGAAGCGGCGACCCGACGAAGTTGCTGTCCGCTCAGCACTGAGCGCTACCTCTCGCGTCGTAGCCCATTTTAAAATATTAATGGAGTAAACTCAAGTTAGTTTAATAAAATAAATGAACCCTGCATTCATTATGATTTGCATTGCTATGTATTAAGAATCATTAAGTGTCATATATGGGATGTCGCATCCGCTCTGTCGCGCGTTCGTAACATTTATAGCCTAGTTGTTCAACGGATCTGGCAATAAAATGGAATAGAAAAAACAAAAAAGAAAATGACAGAATGAGGCTGATAAACATCAAGGGACCGCCGATATATACTTGAAGGGGTAACTCAGTCCGGCGAAATGAACAATCTTTCCTATGGGACCATGTTTGTATCTTAAAAAGTTTCGTCATTTTTATTCAAACGTGTTCAACCGGCCAAACGATTTGTTTGAGAACGTCGATCTCTATCTTTGAGGTTCCTCAGGAAAGAAAATAGACTGAGTCACCTCAAGTATATGTCGTCCGTTCATTTACAACCCGTATTTGTTGTGGCTTTCTCCTGAATTGTTCATGAACCAACAGCAACCAGTGACGGCAGGAATAGAAGATTACACGAAGTACATCCGCACGCTTCCCCTCAACGACGACCCATCTCTGTTCGGGCTGCACGGAAACGCCAACATCAGCTACGCCATGTCAGAGACCAGCAACTGCCTAAGTAAGTCTACATTCTTCTTGGCCGGTCATTTTCAACAATCACTTCGTGTCTCCGGTGAAGAAAAACATCGTGAGGAGAGCACACAAGTTTACTAGTGTTTCATAATGACTATTGTTACGAAACAGCATTAGTGCTACGTCGGATTCCTTAAGGCAGCTAGTAAATCTATCTAAATAGCTGTAATCTTTTCCCCTCATCTCAGTAAATTATCTTCTAATATACAGACACCCTGCGAAATCTGCAGCCTAAAGAAGTGGCTGGAGAGGGAGGCCTTACAGCCGAGGAAATGACGGAAAGGGCAGCCAAGGAGATTCTTGAGGTGTTGCCGCGGTTCCTGGACCAGCAACATATTGCTAACACGTGAGTTTCAACTATCCACCTGAATTTCCTATTGTATGCTCTGTTGATTTCGAAAGCCCTGTTCGAAGCAGTGGGCTTGCAAAAGAAACTTAATACTTGGATAAAAATATTTTGTGTACTTCCAACTTCCTCCACTAGTTAGTTGATGCAAACTATCGGCCAACGCCCACCAACTACTCTTAGTCCCTTTCAAGCCCATAAAGTATATGCCCCCAATAGTTAATGCATGCTGCCCTTACTCAGTCGCAATCAGCATCAAAGCATGCCGCCCAAACTTTCCGCTTTTTTATTAAATTTTGTACACGGTAATTAACGCGAAACGTTTCTTTCCTATTTATTCGCTGACGTTTCAGTCTGATTGTAGCTTAAATTTCAGCGACCGTGGTCTCAGCATGACTGATGCAGCTTTTAAAATTTATCAGGTATCCTGTATCATACAAGGAGTCATTGAATACCGTGCTCATTCAAGAAGCAATACGCTACAACAAGCTCCTGAACGTCATCAATAATTCGCTCAGGTTGATGTTTCATATTCTAACTTTGGGTGCATAGGTATAAATAAAACAATAGAGAGATATTGTCACCTAGAAAATAACAAATACCTATATTGAGAAGTAGCATTATAACGAATAATAAATATAAGAGAGAATAGTGAATCATCATAGTCAGCTTGCTTTCATTCTTCTTTTTCATAAAATTTTATACACGCTTATAAACGCAAAAAGTAACTTTTTATTTGAATTTCGATGTTTCCTAGCAGTTTCTTTTTCTAACATTTTCTTCTCTTACTTTCTATATTCTTACGGATAGTTGTCATTCAGGACGTAACCGGGAAAAGTAAATAGGGCAATGAATTTAATTTACTCTCAGGGACCTGCTAAAAGCACTGAAAGGCCTGGTGGTGATGTCAGAAGCGTTGGAAAGCATGTCCAACAGTCTGGCCAGGAACGCCGTACCCACCATGTGGAGCTCCAAAGCTTACCCGTCGCTGAAGCCACTCGGTAAATACCTATTGAAGTAATACTCTCATCTACTATTGCTACTGATTCTCAAGAATATTCTATTGGACATAGAGTATAATTTTAGTTCTTTTTGACCTCCAATGCTTTTAATACGATGGATCACAATTTGTGATCACAATAATGTACTTGCTATTCTTGAGCATCTTCAATTCTCGTCCTCAGTTTTGGATTTGTTATTGATTATCTCTGTGATAGCAGTTTATACAGACCACGTACTAACAAACAGCAATAATCTACCTAATGGTATACCTCAAGGTGGTATCTTTTCACCTTTGCTTTTTTCTCTTTTTTTAAACCTCTTTTCAACTTCTATTGGATTTTCTTACCATTTTATGCAGATTAGTTTTCAATCAACTACAATACCTCTTTCATCTTCCCAGCTGCCTGGGTGAAGGACCTGCTGCTTCGCGTCCAGTTCATGCAGCAGTGGGCCGACACCGGTATCCCGAAAGTGTTCTGGATCTCAGGATTCTACTTCCCGCAGGCGTTCCTCACGGGCGCGCTGCAAAACTATGCCAGGAAGCACGTCATAGCCATTGATACAGTTGCTTATGCATTTGAGGTAAACTGACAGTCTTTCTTCCTTTCTTATTCGTTTGAGTAATGGCCAAATCTGGTGCCATATGTTTGTGTATTGTGACATAGCTTACTCCCATTATAAGAAGACAGCCGAGGCCAATGATTTAACGTACATTCTAAATCACGAGATGTTTTATACCACTTGTGGTCACCAAACCAATTGTAAAACCACGCCAGTAATGCCGTGGGAAACAGCTAGTTTTCTGATAAATATATCATTCCCCGTTTTACCAGGCGTTGACGACATCCCCCGCCAAGCGTCCAGACGACGGTTGCTGCGTGCGCGGGCTGTACTTGGAGGGCGCCCGGTGGAACATGGGAGATATGGCGTTGGAGGAGAGTCGTGCCAAAGAGTTACACACTGGTAATAACGCATTATTTTCACGCATTGTACTTATTATTAGAAACCTAGATTCGTATTATATGGAGAATCTGAATAACAGGTTTGTCGTCCGCTCACTAAGACCTTTTCATCATACCTCAAAATAAAGTCTTTCTTTACAACACAAAGTATTCATATGCTATCAGATCTATATCATTATATAATAAAAAAAATTGACTTTGACTTACCACTTTAAAATTACTTCAATTTTGTCTTTTTTTCCGTAACTACTAGAAATGGCGATCATCTACATGAAACCAGAGCAGAACCACAAATTGCAGTCTGGGCTGTACGAGTGTCCAACGTACAAGACCCTGCTGAGAGCCGGCACGTTGTCCACTACTGGACATTCCACCAACTACGTGATGACCATAGAACTGCCCACGCACAAGCCTCCAACACATTGGATCAAGAGAGGAGTCGCGTTGTTCTGCGCTTTGGACTACTAGAAACTTCTTGGTGGGTCTCTAGTTCAGTCAACGAATGACTCACAGCGGGGGTGTAGGTAGAGTGCGTGAGCGGAGCACTAAGCGATTTCTTCAGAAATGTGTTCAGGGTGCTTAGGGAGTAAACATACTAAAAGTCCTGACTGAAAGAAGGGGGGAAGAAGTAAAGAGTATAGAATCAAAGTTGTAGAGAATTTTATAAGCTCTTATTCAATCTCAGAACATTTTCCATTACGATGCACCGTTATTAAGATATTAGAGAAAATCCAAAAATTGAGAACTTTACCGCTACCCCTCCTCACTCTGGCTCACCTCTTAAATGTCAGCTTTAGTATGTTGACTCCCTAAGCACCCTGAACACATTTCTCAAGAAATCGCTTAATGCTCCGCTCACGCACTTTACAACCACTATATTTACTGAACTAGTAGGTACTTTTTCTTTTTATCGAGTAGGTATGTTATATTACTAAAACTGGTGAAAGGTTTTTCGAGCTGCCTAAAGGCATCAGACGTAGCTGACTGACAATGACTGCCATCTACATCTAGTGACAACAGTTATTATCACACACTAGTGTGCAGGTTTTGTCACGATGTTTTCCTTCACCGTAATCAGTGGTGATAGTTGAAAATGATCGTACATGAGTGTACAAACTCAGAAATACAAGTCGCGCTTAGGGAGAATCGAACTCGTGTCCAACAGACGCAGAACCAGTGCCTAAATCACTAGGCCACCACCACTTCCTAGTAGGTACATAACGAAGGAACGCTTCGGCACCGGCCGAGCTGCAGCGTTCCGTCGCTCTCTCTCGCTGTAGCAAATCACTGTTCTGAGCGACAGAAAAGGATAGCAGCGTAGCAAAGTGCTGTTCCGTGCTGATAGATGAGATCCAATCCTAATAGTTCTCTGGTGAGGTCCAGCCCGTTGTCCAAATTAGAAAATGCTGGCGAAATCTGCCATGTCATTTCAAAATCAAAGCTAAACTACAGTCTAGGGTAAGCTCTTAAAAGAACATACATACTAAAATAAAGTTTTCTTTTCAGATTTCAACTGAAAGCACGCGGTGGCTCGAGTCTCGAGTTCAGTGACCTTGTCTTGCGATGTGTGAATTGGTGTGATATTTGTATCTTGCAAGAATAAACTTTAGTTTGTTGCTTTGGTTTGTTATTTATCGTAAATTTAAATTCTATTTGATCGAAATAAACTAAAACATAAGTAAGTAGGGGAGATTTACCAGATCATAGACCTAAAATTTTTTTTACTATACCCTACTGCTGATGTTGAGCTATCATACAAAGTCTGTGAGTTCTGCAACCAACTAGATTGGACGCAAACTAATGAGCTAATGAGCCCAGCCCTACCTATACGCTTTCCTCCATAGATATATTTTTAAATGAAATATTGCATAAGCTATTTTATCAAATGATTTATTGTTCTTTGATGATTATGATACAAAAGGTAAAACAACCCTTTAACCGCGAATGTCAGACTAATCCGACAAACATTTTCGTGCCCATTTTGCGAGCGTCGGATTTATCCGACCAAAAACTAATATTCACAACTGGGAGCACGACAACTGATATAAAGTCTCGCGGTGAAAGGGTTAATGCTAAGGGGCTTTATATTAAGCGTTGATTTTGCGTTCGATTTGAGTCAGAAGCGCAACGTAAAGCATTGTCTACCAATTCACGGATGTATCAGAAAAGGTAGTGTGTGTGCAAGATTTACTATAAAATATTAAAATAAAGAATTGAGCGTTATGGCCGATGGTCACACTGAGCTAATGAGTACCAGCAGATACGCTTTCTTGAATCCTGTGGCCCATAGCTTTGGAAAGCCTTTAGCGAATTCTTCGTATGGTGCTCAGACAAAAAGAAATTGTCTTTGACGATATGAACCTCTTTTTATCTCATGATCTTCAACCTGACATTCCTCTAGATAAAATAAAAACTCCCATTCAAAGACTTTGAAAAGTCCCCATTCTATATTCCAATCGCCGTCAACTTTTGTTTTGTCCGAAAATGAAAATCAAATCAAGCGTCATAAAAACGATGTAATAAACAATAATCAAGACAAAATATAAAATTCTTTGTGTTAAATTGCCTACTTCATGAATAAGATGTGCGGAGCGCCGTTGAGGTGTTGCAACGTCATCAAACAAAACTCCGGTGTTTTTGCCCTCAAAAACAGTAACTTGGGACCAATCGCATCAATCATCAGTAAGTAAACTCCAGTTACATGCCCAGTACCCTACTCAATGCAAGACGATTCTTTTTTATCTAAGCACGTTCCCGGTGGCATCCTCAACTGTGCTGCTTCGGAGCCTGGGGAGCGCTTTCCCGCTTTTTCTTCTCCAAATATATTATGCATGTCAATGGTCATGGTCACCCAAGGATGCCAAATTTCTGCGTACTGGATAAAAAATAACCAAAACCGTTTAATTGATTTGGCTATAGGTAGTTTAAGACCGGCCGCCTGCCTGACGTCAACCCTCTTTGGGAATGCAAGACCTCGATGAAGCAAATGACCACGGAGTCACCACTGGTCAATATAATATACCTATAAAATGTATATTAAATGGCCAATTTCCACTCGAGAAGAAGAAAAAGTTACATACCTTCATAGGTAGAGAGCGCTCACGTATTCCTGTCCGACTAGTCATAAATAGCAGCTCTCAGAACTTGATTTATTATTCTTTAGGTTAGTGTTTTTTTTTATAGGACAGATTCTAAATTGATCAGATTCGTTATTTAGCAGATTAGAGCTATTAGATTATGGTTCACATTCTAGATTTTATTTATCAGTGGATTCAGTAGAGAGACATAACTAAGCGGACTCTGGGCTTCGCAGCATTATAGCTGAGAAGTGAACTAGAAATACGCTGAGATGAGAGAGAGAGGCATAACGAAGCTTGACACTGGATACTTATTGGTGGACTGGTGTTAAATCCAATACACTACAGTACAATAGACTACAGTGTAAGCCTAAATCTAAAAACTTATTCCGTAGAAGTCTTCATCTCATGCCTTTATTGCAGGTAACCGAAGTTACGCCAAAGGCAAAGACAAGGACTGCTGCACGCCTGTAGACCAGACCGCTGGGAAGAAGATTGTAGAGTGGCCCAAGCCTGACCCTCCACCGGTAGCCTGGCGAGCAGAATGCCCTGGGCATCCACAGCCGCCGAACTACGATCCCTACAAAATAAAGGTGCCAGATATAGTGGTGCCACCCCTTCCTCCTAGCAATGCGAAGGTAAGAAGACTTTTCACCTGTTTGATAAATTTTGGTCATGTTGGAAACGTGTTTTTTGAGATTCTATTAGTTTCTATTAACGGTTTAATGTTTTTATTTTAATTTAAAATGAATTTGAAATAAATTACATTGAAAATGAAATAAGATTTTTAGTATCTGCTGAAACTATAATTTTTGACATGACCAAAATCCCTACAATAGTACATTTATTTCAATTATCTTGCGACAGAAAACCTTTAGTGCGTTTGACGAAATCAGAGCCCTCACATGAGAATTTGTAACTACAAAATTCGTCCCTAAGGGGTAGACTCGATCTGCAATTCCCCACTTGGGTGAGAATTGAATCTAATGAAATCCAGCTTGTGCTTTCTTCATCAGTGGACCGGAGTGGTGCTGACGAACGATCCTCACAGTGGCCATGGCTACCAGGGCCACGGATATCGTCAACAGCAGCAGCAGCAGAGCCAGGAGGAAGAGAAAGAAGATGAACAAGAGTCTGAAGGCTTCTTCAGTAGACTTAAAAAGCTTTGGAAAGGTCCGTCGGAGGATAAACCGAGAGGTTCCGGAGAGATGATGGTCCCACACGACTACGAAGTCAATTACATACGCACTGATGAGTAACTGGTAAGAATTTAACAGGAAGAATTTGAGCACCAAGAATCTAAAAGGGAGAATTCGTCCAACGCACTAAACCACTCGCGACAACCAAATCAACGTTTAATTTTTCGACAGGAGCTTCCAAACGAAGATGCAGTAGAAAATCAAATGCCTATGCATGGGCAGATGCCTTTTGGTGCTTGTGGTGCTTGTCAAGACCTCTACAGCAACTCTCCTGTAATCCACCCAGATTACTGGAATAAGAAACCTGAGAAGAAACTGCAGGAGTTAGCGAAAGAAAAAATACCAAAACTGGGGTATCATGGCCGGACTAAGTACAAATATGCCTTCCACGAGCCATGGAAACCTTTGGACAGATTGGCGTTGATGGAACAATCTGAGAAAGATGAAGTTCCTGATTCGGAAGAGATTAGGCAACAGACTACGGATAGTACAGACACGAATCAGCTTCAGTGATTGGGCTCTGATTTTGGGCAAAAAATTGGAAAATATTGTTTCGAATCGTAACGTCGCATGGTTCTGAAATAAATGTAGTATCTATTTAATTATTTTTTATTTATTCACAAGACAAAAATAAGATCGTGTCAGTCTTTTAGGATGGTAGTCTCGGATCTAGAGGATGGACTGGGACGCCTGCCCGGGATGGCTGAACTTAGTAAGGCGCTAACTTTCTACATAGTTAGGTAAAAAAACAGTATTGGGTCGACGGCATTAAGCCGGGTTTCGCTTGTGAGCCAGTCTGTTGCCAGGAGTGAACCCCGAAGAGGTAGTTCTCAACCAACCAACGTCGAGCAGTGGACCTCAACGGTGAAACCTGTTCAACGGATCAACGATTGAAATAATGATGATGACTATACATTAAGTAGACGCTTTCCACATAACTTGAAATATACCACATAAATTGAATATATATTGGTTGCAGGCAGCATTTTGGATTTAACCAGTATTATCCTCAGAACAAAGTATTACCCACTCAAAATAAGAAGACTATGTCACCTTCTCTTTTGTCACTGTTATCTTAATTTGGGTGAATTACTGCCTCCGTGGTCCAGTGGTCAAGGCGTCTGCCTTGTGATCTGGAGGTCATGGGTTCAAATCCCACTGGGAAGCATACTTTGTGAAAAGTTGTTTTCAGTCTGGTTAGGATATTGCAGGCTTGAATCACCTGATTATCCGAAAAGAAAGATGATTCCGTGCTTCGGAAGGCACGTAAAGCTGTTGGTCCCGAACGCCATCTAGCGTTTGTACCTATCCTAGGATATTGGTTCTGGTCTACCCTCTGGGTTACGGAGGTCAGACGGCAGTCGCTCTGTGTAAAAAACCAGTAGGTAACCTTGTCAAATCACCTAGGTAAGGTAGTGGACCCCGGGCTTTGAAGCGTTAACCGCTGAGGATGCAACCGGGAATACGCTCGGATGATGATGATGATGAAATTGAATATAGCAGTATCCGGAGGCTGATGTCTCTTAAAACGCATGGTTTCCCGCAGCCAGCGCTTAGTTGCGCCATAACTAAAGGCCCGTGCTCTGCGCTGCCCCCACCGGATCCGCCGCCATGCCCTTTGCCGCCCCCCAAGCCCTTCCCCTGGTGCTATGTGTGGGCTATTGGTTCGTTCTTCACTATTATGGGTATTGTAAGTATTCACTTATATCTATTCGCCTTAAAATTCATTAGGGTCAATGTGTTTTAGCTGGAAAATTTCCTTCATTTTGGATTCCGGACTTCGGTTCTACGATTGTAAAGGGACATGTGAAAAAATCTCGAATCGAACCACGGGCTATACTTACTAGATCTACTATAATGAAATTAATGAATAGGTTCGCAGTCCGATGGGACACATGTGCCTCATGGCCAGTGTCATTTTTACTACGAGGACGTGTACAAAAAAGATCGCAACTTGCTTCGGGACTGTGAACCTGTTAAAATACTTACCCGAAGAGGCTATTTATTAATTTAATTAAATCAAATTTGACGAGTATTTGGCCACGGCGACTGCCCGGTCATTTAATTTACTGCTGTACACTTTTAATGGAAATGCCATTTTTTTTTGTTTTTTTTCTGTTTTTTTAATAATTTTTAATACTTGATCTTATATAGCCCCTGGTGCGATCAAAGACCTAGATTTTTTTTACGGGTTAAATTTATTACGCAAATGTTAATTACACTTTGTATATCTTTATCAATACTCGTAGGTCTCCGGCCAGTTGGTATATTGAGTAGTACAGAGGAATGATAAGATGTGTGCCACCTCACGTAGTGCGCGAAGCGCGCGATGGCACAGGTATCTGATTAACTGTCTGTACCTAAGCATCAACAAATTGTTAATTCCAAAATATACCCGGTTTTGAGTCCCCGGCTCGGCCGTGCATGGCCCTCGAATCCCTGCACGCCTTTTAAATGGGAGAGCCACGCACGACACGAGCACGACTAGATTTTACGTTTAAATTTAAATAAATATATACGAACAAATCACACAGATTGTGCTAGCCCAAAAGTAAGTTCGAGACTTGTGTTACGGGATAACTCAACGATACTATATTTTATAACAAATACGTAAATAGATAAACATTCAAGACCCAGGTGAATCTGAAAAAGATCATTTTCCATCTTGACCTGACCGTGGATCGAACCGGGGGCCTCCGGTGTGACAGCCTGGCATGATGACCATAGAGGAAGTCAAAGTTTGCCGGATATCTTGGGTTTTTATTGTTATTTTTATTTATTTTATTTAGAGCCCTCTAGATCCCATTGTTGGACAAAGGCCTCCCATCTTATCTCGCCAATTTTATTACGAATTAATATTCTTAAGCTTAAATCGTTTCGTTGAATATAGCTAGGACGTTCAAAATCTCCCTGTATGTTTAATTAGGTATGTACCTAGTTTTATTAATTGGCTGCACGTTCCTTAGCTTTACAGAATATACCTCTGGAAAGAAGAGAGGGACAGATTGAGCGACGCGAAACCCATTTGTAAGTTATTTTCATATCACTCCCATCAAAATCATTTGGAGGTGGCGAGCCGGGCAATCGCCCGGGGCCTCGCGCAACAACCTGAGCTGATTAATTTGTATTAATTTTGTATGTTGATTCCTCGCTCTTAGTTATAAATAAAATAAATTAAGTAGGTAACATGTCCATAGTTATTAAGTAATAACTGTGGACATGGGGCGGTACATTTAGGGGCGGCGAAATATGATTAGCCTACTGAAGGGCCTCGCAAAAAACTGAAGCCCAGGGCCTCGCAATGATTAAAGCCGTCGCTGCTTCGCGGATCCGCTTGCCGGTTCTTTTTGTAAAAATTATTTCCGTGACCGGGAAAGGTTTACAATACAATATTTGTCGCATCCAGGGCGACCGCGTCGTGTCGTCAAGAGACCGTACCACGAGAAGGACCTGCCGCCCTGCGTGCAATACCTGATCATAGGCACCGGCGCGGCTGGCTGGGCCGCTTACAGGGCTATCATGGAGCACGACAAGACTGCCAAGGTTAACCTATGCCATATCGACTTAGGCATTCCAACCAATTGAACGAAGGCTTGAAACTACGTCAAGCGGACGCCCGCGGCGGGTTCACTCCGTCTCTGTCACAAACTCTTAGTGCAATTAAACAAGTACATAAAATAATTCAAAAAAAAGTTTAATTATATAATTTATATTAAAAATAAATAATTGATTAATAAAAAATATGAGAGATGTGATCCACGACGGTTTCAGCTACATCTCTATCACACTAAGTATCGCAGTGTGACATAAACGGACTGAATTCGTCGCGAGCGTCCGCTTGACGTAGTTTCAAGCCTTCGTTCAATTGGTTGGAATGCCGTTGGCGTGCCGACAAAGTGGTGTCGGCTTTTTCGAAGACATTTCAATAAATACACTGTACTTGTCCTGGTTCTATACTATTATATAGGTAGTCAACGAATTTACAAACAAATCACAGGACGGATTGTTCCCAGCTCTACAGATTTTTATTACAGATATCCAGTTCAACAGTTCCCAATTCTGCAAATTCCCAGTTTTTAAGAGTGTCAAGTCCCGCAGATTCCTAATTCTACAAAACCTTACTGTACGGATTGTCAACTCTACGGATTCCCAATTCTATTAAATCTCAATTGTACAAGTATTCATTGCACGGATTTGTATTTCAACAGAATCCCAATTACAAATTTTCAATTCTATAGATTTCGCTATGCCTTGCCGACCAAACGAGCCGACGATTGTTGCCAGTACAGAGGCAACGCTTATACACCGCTAGTAAGGGGTATCGAGACGTGCGCTTTCTGCGAAGTTAGTCCTCGGTTTATGCTTACAAGCAAAATAAGCGTTTATTTTATTCTCATACATACAATTTTTTTCGGCATACTGAATTGCCTGCCTGTCAAAATACCGAACGAATAGATCTGTTGACCACCAACATCGTTTATAAATAACATGAACGCGCGGCAAAACGAACATGTCACACAGAAAGCGCGCGAACTTCGCCTTACAATAACAGTAACCGGATTGATCGCACGATACAATACAATATCCTTTATTATACAAAAGAAAAATACAGGACATAATAATTATCTTAGAAACTATGATATGCGCAGAAAGCGATATAAATGCGCCAAACACGATAGCTGATAGATGAGAGCACGGACGAGTCCATTCCGCAGTCAAATTGCCTCACGCGCTCAATAAAAATGTCACAATGAGTATTTACTTCCCACACATTAAAATAAACATAATCAATGTAGGGAAGCTCATTTTTGGGCTAGACGATGTATACCATCCATATTACAGGTGTTCTTCATAACCAAGGAAGACGCCTTGCCGTACGCGCGGCCGCCGATGTCCAAGCACATGTGGTGGAATGATGAACCACCTAACATCAACCACCTGAAATACCTCCAGGATAACAAGTATCATACGTGAGTAACTACAATCCTACTTCCTCCAGTTCCTCCTAATACATATGTACAATTGATGTGACAGTTTGTTATCGGCAGAATTTTAGAAATTTGGCAGAGAATTAGAATATTCATCCCAGAAAAAAATATGGTTCTTGTGGGATTTTGTTCGTTGTTCAATGTGAATTGATTGCTTGCAAATTGCTACAAAGGCAATTGTTACCCCCTAATCTTGCCAGTCGGTTCACAGGCCCAAGCTTGTTTGCTGCGGAAACACACGGAAATAATTTAGATCAAAAACATGCACCTTCCTCACAGAAACCACACGCAACCTTTCTCTTTTAACTTTCCACTCTCTCTTTTTTCTTATACTCGTATAATGATTTGTATCGTGTTTTTCATAAACCACATTACTTCTGTAAATTCCAGCATGTACATGGCAGAGTGTCGAGACTTCATGGACCCTACAAAGTTCTACCGCAAGAAGACCGGACCGGCGGTTTCCATGGCATCCGGCTGGACAGTCTCGCGGGTGGATGCAGACGATCACGTCGTCTGGATCAAGACTATGTGCGGCGAGCAACCCATGTACTATGAGAGGGCTTTAATAGCAACCGGTAGGTAAATCTGTACCATATTATATTTAAGCATTTGCACATGCAAGCAAAAAACCACAAAACGTCAAAAAATCGCAGGTGAAAGCCGACAACCATGTCATCTACATAAAAAAACATTTGCAACGAACACAATCTATTAGAGGGCTCTGATAGTTACCGCTGTGTACCTTGTTTCGTGGAAAGACGAGCATTTTAACACTTGCCTTATCAACATTTATAACAAACATGCCCCTCTAAAACGCATTAAGGCAAAACGTAATCCTGCACTCTGGTTATCGTCAGATATTAAGGAAGCTATGGCACGAAGGGATAGGGCTAAGCGTAGATATAAACCTTGTCCGACTGAACGGAACCTTACTTTCTTTAAAGTGCTACGTAATCGTTGCAGTCGTATGTGTAGATATGCTAAGAGACGCTATTTTCACGATTCTCTCACCTGCCGTAGTCCAGCAGAGGTCTGGAGATTTCTGAAGTCTTTCGGCATTGGTAAATCTCCCATTTTAAATCACACCAATTTAGATCCATCAGAAATCAACAGTAATTTCTCTGCTCATCCGGTCACTATTCCACCAGATATTAAAGCTGATACTTTATTTAAACTCTCAAATTCACCTGTCCCCTCTTATACTCCATTTGAACTAACGACTGTTTCCGAGGATGATGTTAAGAAATGGATTCTACATATCTCGTCTAATGCTGCTGGTAACGATCTTCTCTCCTCTAAAATGATTACTCTTCTTCTTCCGGTTATTCTCCCTGTGCTTACTCACATCTTCAATTTTTCTTTAACTTCGAGCACTTTTCCTTCTGCTTGGAAATTAGCACATGTTATTCTGCTACCTAAAGTTCCTTCTCCTTCCCTAGTTTCTGAACTCAGACCTATCTCTATTTTACCCTTCCTATCAAAAGTTCTTGAGCTAATTATCCATAGTCAACTTTTTACATTTCTTTTAGAAAATAACATCATCTCGCAATTTCAGTCGGGCTTTCGAGAGGGACATAGTACTGTGTCTGCCTTACTCAAGGTAACGGGTGATATCCGCTGGGCCATTGATAACAAATGTCTTACCTTACTGGTTCTTCTTGATTTCAGTAGTGCTTTTAATTTTGTAGATTTTGACATTCTTCTAGGCATTCTTCGATCTATAAATGTTTCTCCTTCTACTTTATCCTGGTTTGATTCCTATCTTCACGGTCGCTCGCAATGTGTCCGCCTCGAAGAGACTTTCTCCGATTGGCGAGAACTCAGCGCGGGTGTGCCCCAAGGCGGTGTTCTTTCTCCTCTTTTTTTTCTGTGTTCATTAATACTGTTACAGTACTACCACTTTTATAAGTTACACCGATGTACCTGCGCAGAAATAAAATTTTTGCATGGCGCGAAAATATCTCTGCCAATCATAGCGCGCCATGTGAACCCGCGAACAAACCCGGTCCGCTATTGGCTAATGCGTACGCACCATGTCTGGTATTTGCTGCAGCGCCGCGCCGTCGCGGCATCTCGGCAGTTGGTACTGGTCCGGCTTAACGGAATAAGCGCGTTCATTGCTCTATCGTACACTTGAGTGCAAAGATATCAAGCAGTTTTTTTTGTGAAAAATGTCTTTACTTAAAAGAGGTAAACCTTTGAGGGGTCAAAGTAGGGAAATAATATATAATGTGCACCAGTTTATGCAGAATGAAGCCCAGCGTGCTAAATCCCAGGTGTTTAGTGCAAATCATTTTCAGTCTGTCATGGAACGTACTGCAATAGCCACAGGAATATCGCGAAAAACAGTTGCTGCTATTATAAAGGAAAAAGATTGTGCTTCATTGCAGCCGTCAACGAGTGGTCCTAGTTTCAGAACCCCTAAAAAGGGTCGCCCTAAACTAAAATATCGTGCAAAACTAGACGACTTCGATTATCAGGTCATACGGCGAAAAATATATGATTTTCATATAGTGGAAAAACAAGTATTCACTGTAAGAGCTTTGCTTAATGTATTAAAGCGCGATATTAATTTTAGTGGAGGACGCGAAACGCTGAGAAAAGTTATAAGAGAGCTTGGTTTTAGATTTAAGAAAACTGAGACAATCAGAAAAATTCTAGCTGAAAAAGACGAAGTACGTTTGTTAAGAATTAAATATTTGAGAAAAATAAAAAAATACAGGAATGAGGGAAGGAATATTGTTTACGGCGATGAAACTTATGTCCATACTTCTCATACTAAAGAAAGTGGCTGGACAGATGAAAGTGGAAAAGGGTTAAAAAAAAGAATTTCAAAAGGACAGAGGCTTATCATCGTCCACGCCGGTGGTTCAAATGGCTTTGTCCCTGGAGGATTATTAATATATAAATCATCGCAGTCGAATGGGGACTACCACAATGAGATGAACACAGAAAATTATGAAAGGTGGGTAAAAAATCAGCTGATTCCTAATCTGCCACCTCAGTCCGTTTTCGTAATAGACAACGCAGCATATCATAATACGTTAAGAGAAAAACCACCTAACTCAAACTCGAGAAAAGCAGAAATGCAAGGATGGCTCAATAGTAAAAATATAAACTATGACCCTAGTTTTACAAGACCAGAATTGTATGAAATTATTAAAAAACATAAGAATGACTACATCGAGTATTCTATAGATAAGATAATGGAGGAACATGGCCACATAGTGTTGAGGTTGCCACCTTATCATCCCGACTTCAACCCCATTGAAAACATTTGGGCGCAAGTAAAGGGGCATGTAAGCAAATATAATGTTAAAATGAATATTACCAAAATAACACAGCTTTTGAACGAAAATTTTTCTGCGATTGATGTGGAAGCTTGGCGACGTGTTGTCGATCACGCTATAAAACATGAGGACGAATTCATGAAACTTGAGGACGCTATTGACGAGCGTTTAGAGCAATTCGTCATTAATACTGGCGATTCGACTTTGTCGTCCTCGTCTTCAGATGAAGACAATAACATTAGTGATGAAGAAATGTCAGGAATAGTTCCACTAGACTATTCTAATTGATTTATTTTTATTGAATCTGCAGTAAACTTTAAATTAAAATAAACATCCGAACATTAATGGTATTTTTCTTTGCCCTCAAGTGTAATATTAGGAGTACAAGTATTATGAGCGAGATAGCACGAATTCAGTTGTTTTTGGATTTACAATCTTATGTAGCAGCAATAAGTTCGTTATTTCACTGATGTTTTCATTCGGTTGGAGTCGGCGGTTGGTTGCGCTATTCTGCGCCATCGAACAATGCCGAGGTGACTTATAAACGTGGTACACCTGTACCCAAATTCTCTCTTCTAGCTTCCATCTCTACGCAGACGATTTGCAGCTTTACAGGCATTGTCTACCTGCTGACATTGATACAGCCATTGATGCAATGAATTTCGATCTACATAAGCTGGCTATTTGGGCTAAGTCATATTGTTTATTGGTGAACCCAAAAAAATCCCAAGCCATGCTTGTTGGAAGTCGATATGCGCAAAACTCCATTGACTTAAGTACTGCTCCTCTTCTAGACGGTTCTATCATTGCATTCTCCGAAACTGTCAAAAACTTAGGTGTTTTAATAGAATCGACACTGAGTTGGACTGTGCATATAACTGAAGTTAGTCGTAAAATATATTTCTCCTTTCATAGTCTCAAAACACTTCAGTATTTTCTGCCTTTTGATACCAAGGTATCTTTATGCCAGTCCCTTATATTGCCACTCCTCGATTACGCAGATTCCTGCTATTTAGATGCTACAGAGGAGCTACTGAATGAATAGGAACGATTGCAAAATCTTTGCATTAGGTTTGTATTTGGGCTGAAAGTTTGATCACGTGTCAGAATACCGCAAACAACTTGAGTGACTCCCTATCCGTTTGCGTAGAAACCAAAGAATCCTGTCTCCTTTTCAAAATTTTGTATAACCCTACCTATCCTGCTTATCTACGTGATCGATTTTCTTTTGCCCGTCCTTCAAATGTGCCCTGTAGATCCCACCTTAGAACCCTACTTAGAATCCCTACCCATACTTCTGCTTGCTATTCCCACTCTTTTTCTGTTCAAGCGGTAAAATTATGGAATTCACTACCACGCATTATACGAGACTCAAATCTTTCCCTGTTTTTAGTAAGAGATGAATAGCATAGCTATATACTATATATGTATTTGCTTATAGTTAGGTATTAATATGTATGTCGGCGAGAGGGTATATTGACAATAATTAAAATACCAACTCTTATGTCGCAAAGGGATATGAAACGCGCCAGAAAGGCTGAGTGGGATATGGCCTTTGACTAACGGATGACATGAGTAACACTTAGCTACCTACTTACAGTACGAAAACCGGCTGATGTCAGGATGCAAACTTAATTACTCTCACGTTACTTTATCGATGTCGCCGCAAGAGAGACTTTACATTGACCTTATTAAAAAATGACGGAAAGGCAGTGCCCCTCCTCGCACTAATTCCTATGGATTACTTCCTTGGGTAACCACATCCCAGCAATTAATCCTCTAGCCCACACAGGCATTCTGTGTCCAACAGGGCTTACCGTACAGCTGAAATAGAATGTCATTGCAATAAATCGGTATACCAGTCCAATTCATTACAATAACTACAATCAAACCAGTAATGTCCTGGGTCCTGGACACAATAAGCAGTTCGCACGACGGCGCTCCAACAATCCCATTTTCACTGTTGCTAAGTCGACGTTTTCAACGCCCCGTTCACGCAGATTGCTACTCCAAAACAGCTACTGCGTATCGCAGCAAACATCTTTCTTCTTGCACGTTGCTAATGAAATTCTATTTTTTACAATTCAAACACAAAGGCAACGCTTTATGAAAATTATGTGATCTGTCCGATTTCACCCGAGTAATTAATCACAAGATGGCTGCCATCGGGCTGCGCTCCCATTGGTCGACGCGCATCGTGTGATGCAATGCATGCGTTCAGTTTCAGATAATTTCATCTCGTATGGATGCGTTCGCTCACGACAAAAAAGGGAATTTATTTTGAACAAGCCGACATGTATATGTATTTATGTATAATATGTGTGCATGTTTATTGATGTATTGTATATGTATGTTTTACATTTTAGATAAGTACTTATATGTATTTGTAACTATAGTCTTTTGTACACGCCTACTACCTGTTCTTCAATTTTCCTCTCCTGGGTCTGCTGGAACAGATTTCATATGAAATAAGCAGTACCTATGTACTCTATTTTCTTACTTTGTACGTTCCTTTGTTTGTATGTTGTGTACATGAATTTTGTAAATAAATAAATAAAAATAAAGACGTAACTCTTTTTCCATTCAAACATTTAAGCAAGCAGAAAACAATCAAGGTCATTCCAAGCTTCACGGCTCTGGAATGCTTTATCCGTTGACATCAGAGAAATTTCTACCAAATTCTCTTTTAAAAGGAAAGTTCCCGCTCATCTTTTGATCTCCCTTCCTCCGTAAAGTCATCATCATTCAGTTCTCAAAATTGATTATATATGTAATTATATATGTAGGTATAATATAATGGTACGTATTGTATAAGTAGATATTTATTTTGATATATAGTATATAGTAATGTAATGTTTTATGTATATGTTCTTAATATGTTATATAAAGCACTAGCTGTGCCCGCGACTTCGTTCGCGTGGTTGTCGGAACGTAATGTTATATAGCCTAAAGCCTTCCTCTATAAATGGACTACCCAACAAAAAAAGAATTTTTCAAATCGGACCATTAGTTCCTGAGATTAGCGCGTTTAAACAAACAAACAAACAAACAAACTCTTCCGCTTTATAATATTAGTATAGATAAGGTCCGCCATTTGTTAAGAGTATGTTTTACTTTAGAACAATAAAGAGTATTAAATAAAAATTTAAAATTCTACAAAAGGTTGCAATATTTTTCTATGACAAAAAACAGGCTGATGCTCTTATTTCTTTTTAGAGTTCTGGACTGTATTTATTCATGCCAAGGATTTTTAAAATTATTTTTATTAACCATCATCATTTCTGTTGGGAGCTCCACCCTCGAAGTTGTAGACCAGTATATCTACCTGGGTCAATTGATCCAGGCAGGAAGTTCCAGCTTCGAGGAAGAGGTCTTTCGACGAATCCGACTCGGCTGGGCAGCGTTCGGGAAGTTACGCAGTGTCTTCTCGTCCAAAATACCCCAGTGCTTCAAGACGAAAGTGCTTAATCAATGTGTGTTACCAGTGATGACTTATGGCTCTGAAACATGGTCCCTTACTATAGGTCTCATACGAAGGCTCAAGGTCGCTCAACGGGCTATGGAGAGGGCTATGCTAGGTGTTTCTTTACGTGATCGAATCAGAAATGAGGAGATTCGTAGAAGAACTAAGGTCACAGACATAGCCCAGCGGATTAGCTCATTGAAGTGACAGTGGGCGGGGCACATAGCGCGAAGAACCGATGGCCGATGGGGCAAAAAGGTTCTCGAATGGCGGCCACGTACCGGCAGGCGCAGCGTAGGACACCCACCTGCTAAGTGGTCAGACGACCTGAGCAAGGTTGCAGGAAAACGCTGGATGCAGGCCGCTTCCGATCGGTCGTTTTGGAAATCCTTGGTGGAGGCCTATGTCCAGCAGTGGACTTCCTGTGGCTGATATGATGATGATGATGTACCATCATTATTTCTAAAATCCTTAGCGCTATCACCGGCAGTAGACTTAATCTCTTTGAGGCTTTGAAATAATCGTTAAAATTATGAAATTAATGCGTAAGGGGATTAACGCGAAACGTACCTTTGTATTTATATTGCTGACAGTCAGGCTGGGACCATGTTCGGTGAATCCCGAATGAAACGTCAGCAAAATAAATTAAAAAAGGTACATTTCGCGTTAATTCAATGCAACGCGATAGTTTAAAAGTATTGATCGTTTTAAAGCTACCTTCATCTTGGTCAGGTCTCCCAGCTTACTTGTAGACTTCCTTTCTATGCTTGCCGGTAAGCGCTCAGCATGCGATGTCATGGCAACCATGTAATTTCCTTTTTCCAGGCTCCAAAGCCAAGAACTTGGACTTGTTCTGCACCGCGCCGAAGAAAGTTCGGGACAGAGTTCAATTGTTCCGCACCATAAGAGACTTGGAGATCGCGTACCGCAAAGTGAAGGAGGCCAAGCATGTGACCATATTGGGGGGTGGGGTACTGGGCACCGAGCTGGCGTGGCATTTGGGCAGAATGAGTAAGTTCCATACGTCCACCAGGTTTTCGTTTCTTATTAAAAAGCTCAGGGCTATAAGACCCAAAAGCAACATCCGGCAAGATATTGGCCTGCAAAAAAAATCAAAATAATTATGGGAAAAGAAATCGCAATAATGATAACTTGCTAGTCGCATTGCTCGTAGAAGCAGTGGTATCCAACCAGTTTAAGCACTGGCCAAACATCGTCAGGAAACCTGCACACTATTTAGTCCTATAGTGTTTAATATAGCGGTAATGCATTTTCACTTTAGTGTGCTTTAGTGGCAGTTATTGAACTACGGACTTCTTTGGGCCACTTGAAAAATCTGACATTACGATAGTGTTAGTGACTTACTTGACTTATTTTCCTATGTCCCCTGGGTGGGGCATAGGGCCGCTACAGTGCTTCTCCATCCCGCTCTGTCTTGAGCAACGCGCTTCACTTCGGGCCAAGACAGCCCGACTGTCTTCATCTCCGCCGCTACCGATCGTCGCCAGGTTTGCTTTGGTCGACCACGCTTCCTCTTTCCTTGAGGGGTCCATTCCAATGCCTGTCTCGGAATGTGAGTAGGCTCCCATGCTGAGCGTGTGGCTGATCCATGTCCATTTACGACGTGCTATCTGTTGGTCGATCGGTGTCTCGCCGCAAAGCTGCCACAGACGTTCATTGGATATCTTTTCAGGCCAAAAGATACCCAATGTCTGTCGAAGGCAGCGGTTAATACCACCAGTGTTATTATTACTACTAAATAAAGATCGAATGCCAGTAACCGGGTTTTTCATACAAATATGATAACTCACTTCTTTCCCACAGATAAAGTAGTCGAGCGCGACGAGGACACACCACCCATAGAGTTCGCCCACATCTACAAGGATAAAGGCATACTGTCCAACATCATCCCAGAGTACCTGGGCGTGTGGGCCGCAGAGCTGATCAAGTGCGAGGGTGTTAACATAATTCCGCAGAGTGAGTTCTTTCTTCTATATGTCTCTAGGTTGATATAGAAAGATATCAGTCCACAGTCTTCTCGCACTAAAGAGAGGATATGCCTATAGTTACCGACGACCTTCGTGGTGGAATGATTAACACGCTGATCCGGAGGTTCTGAGTTCGATCCCAGCTAGCAAATTGGAAAATAGCTTTTTTCAAATTGTCCTGTTGTCAAATTTATTATAAAATATAGTATCGTTGAGTTAGGATCCCGTAACACAAGTTTAAACTTACTTTGGGGCTAGCTCAATCAGTGTAATTTGTCCCTAATAATATATAATATTGTTTCAGCTCAAGTATACGATGCTTTCATGACGCCAGATAATCGTCTAGAACTCACGCTTTCCAATGGATCATCATTAGTAACTGATTACGTAAGTACGAGTAATCTTCATTCTCTTCCATGAAAGTCAAAGTCAAAGTAGATTTTTTTTTATTCAATGTAGGATAAATATATCACTTATTGAAGGTCATTATAATTAAATTATTTTTAGTGCAAAAGCATTTTTAGTACAAACTACACTTTTCATCTGAACGCGTTCTCGGTTGCATCCTCAGCTATGCTGCTTCGGAGCCCGGGGTGCACCTTCCCGTTTTTTTCTTTTTCAAATATAATATACATTATATCAATGGTGCCAAAAATCTAGCGAATTGGAGAAGAAAGAGCCCGAACAATTTAAACGATTTGGCTATAGTTTTACGACCAGCCGCCTGCCTGACATCAACCCTCCTTGGGAATGCTTTTGTAGCACGAGCTTTAAGTGATATTTTTTCCTTTAGTCGCCTCTTACGACATCCACAGGAAGAGACAGCCAACCAAGTATAAAATGCCTCCTAAGGATCTACAACTGCCTCTTGGTAAATGATTATCAGGTGCTGGTCGCCGTCGGATCCGAGCCTCGTATCGAGATGGCGACGCGCTCGTTCCTGGAGACTGACCCCGTCAATGGAGGATACCTCGTCAACACGGAATTGGAAGCCAGAACTCATCTCTACATAGTGAGCATACCTTCATCCTTTCATTTCTTTCTATTTTACCCGTCTGCGCCAGGAGGGTTGTGTTATTCGAGTATGTATGTATTTCTTCGGTACTCTGAAGCCTTAATGGCTTGATGGATTTTAGCTTGAAATGTATCGTTAAAAACGTAATTAATGTTAATTCGTAATAACACTGGGAAAGTAGGTATAAAAATATAAATAGGTAAAAATTAAAAAAAAAAAAAAATTATCAAGTGGGGTATCAAAATACATTACGATATAAGTGCGTTATATGGCTCATTTTCATTGGTCGTTCTTGCTCGCATTCGAGGTGCGGAAGATTTCTGAAACGCATACCATAGGGCTCGCATTAGGTTAACTGTTTTCATTGGTCGATATAGCCTGTATTCGGGGTGCGAGAGATATCCGTAACGCATGCGGGGAGCCGTTTTTCACTAGTCGTAAGAGTAATAAACAGTCGATGTACAGCATGCAGGGAATATCCGCAGACAGTGTAACGACCACTGTATTGACTTCTGGCTTTCATTGGTCGTTAGCCCGCATACGGGGACTCCCCGCATACTGTATATCGACTGAGTTATCGACCAATGAAAATGCGCCATTATGGTGGTTATAACACACGAGGTCACGAGCCGAGAGTGTTTAACCAATATACGCACGTATATCGTACGACGTTTTTCAACACACTTGAGAGGAAAAATACCTAATAAACAGATTTTTTTTATTTTAAATATAATAAACTCAACCATAAAAGTGTGATGCACACTGTTGCTTTCCCGCCATTTTACTTTTTAACTTCAGCGCGGCGCGCTGCCTCCTGGCTGGCGCCGCGCGGCGGGCCAAAATCTACAAAATTTTAAGAAAAAAAAAACAAAAAAGCCATGGTGGCAAACGAACTAAAAAGTAAAAAATTAATGAAATTTATTAGTTTGGTGAAATTTATTACCACTAAAGCGTTTTTTTTTTTAGGTTTTTAAACTATAATTTACTTTAATTTCATGTAATTAATAGGCTGGGGACGTGGCAAGTTTATTCTCGCAATGGAAGGACCTCCGCCAACGCATGGAGCACTGGGACAACGCGGAGGAGCAGGGCTACATCGCGGGGGCCAACATGACGGGGTACTGGACGCCGGCCAACATGGAGCCGCATTACTGGTTAAGGCTAGAAGGAGCCTTGGAGCTGGAGGTAATATAGTTACCTAATAATAAAATTATATAAGATTTCTCTATAATTTGTTAGACGCAGGCCGGTCTAGATCATTTTGGAAATCCTTGGAAGAGGCCTAAGTATATCCAACAGTGGAAGTTATGCGACTGAAATGATGATGATGATTGTTAGTAACATATTTAGGGCAAGCGAAGGGTAGGACAACCACACCCACAAGGTGGTCAGACGACATGACGTAGGTCACTGGAAAGCGCCGAATGCAGGCCGCTCTAGATCGATTATTTTGGAAATCCTTGGGAGAGATCCGGCAGTGGAAGTTATGCGGCTAAAATGATGATAAATACTTTTAAACTATCGCGTTGCATTATTATTAAATTAATGCATACGGGAATTAACGCGAAACGTACCTTTTTTATTTATTTAGCTGACGTTTCGTTTGGGTTTCACCGAACGTGGTCCCAGCTTGACTGAAGCAGCGATGACGCCTTCGCCTCCCCCTGCCCGGTGTGATCTTCATCCACCGTCATATTGTTCATTCTCCAAGTACCGTCACACACTACACTCACAGTGTCCCTATTCCGTAACGCAACCGTATTCTGGTGGTTAACCGATTGTGCACCAAACCGGGGTTGTGTTTTGTTAATCACTGGATTCCACACTGCTGACAATTTAAGGCTATCTTCTCGGTTGATATTGTTAGGATGTTTCTAAATTTCAAATGTCTCACGTACCATCCTAGTGCGATAGTGGCAATCGCCAGCAAGGACTTGCATACGATGAAATTCAATCCAGTGATTAGCGCCTGCTTCGAGTAGATGTTCTGCAATGGCCGATTTGGTGATTTGTCGGTTCTTTACAGCGGCGATGTGCTCCTTGATCCTCTCAGCTATAGTCCGCTTCGTTTGACCTATATAGGAAGCACCGTAGCTGCAATCCACCTTATAGACGCCTGGAGTTTGTAGTGGCAGCACATCCTTCGGAGTGCCTACCATGTTGATTACTTTACTCCATGGTGTGTACGAGTATACTGTAGGTATAGAATAGGTATAGAAAAGGTACGTTTCGCGTTAATTCCCGTATGCATTAATTTAATAATATGATGATGATGAATTTTTTATACCTAACCTTAAGACTATGTTAGTAAGCATAAATCTAAAGGTACAAGATACACATACCTAGCGTAATGAAAAATGTAATCAGAAATTAAATGTTTTTGTGACCTTAAATTATTCTTCTTCTTATATTTAAGAGCTGGGCTCTTGTCGGTGGAGTACTTTCCATGTCTCTCTTTCTTCCGCCAAATCTAAACCTCCTTATATGTTTTCACGTTTAATTTTTGCTTTTTTTGATCAAAAAAAAAATTCTTTTGGGTGTTCCTACTCCTCCTTAAATTAAAAGGGTTGTTAAAGTACTTATAAATCCAATTTTTACCGTGTGAAAATCCAATGTTCGTGCCGGGCCGCCAAGGCCTGACCGTCTTGTGGCCTTGGCGGCCCGGCACGTAACAATGTTACTTTTATCGCTATCTCTTTTGCTCAGGTGACAGTTACCGTATTATTTGTCGCATTCGGCTGCAGTGTTCTTTTTACACAGTAAAAAAAATCTAGGTCTGTTAGTAAGACTATAATATCACACCTCCTGTCCTGCCCATCGTGCTCCACCAGCTGCACTAAACGTGACCGATGTGAGGCTACAGACAACGTTGTGAAAGTGGCAACCTTCTGGAGGGAAAAATAATGATTACATTTTGAGCTTTCGACACGAGAAGAAGTAAGACATAATTAAAGGCACAGTTACGATGGCAGCACATGAGACTGAGAGCAAGTATTAAAAGAGCTGGAAGAGCAAGTGAGCTGGGTCGCGACCCAGCGTTTTAAGATGAGGCCCTCAGATCGCCCCGCCAGTTTGCAGGAGACTGTTGGAGCTGCCATGCATCCGCCGCCACAGGGATACAATTCCTACGCATCTGACGTCGCTCAATGAATGCGATCTAGTGACAGTCAGAGATAATACTACGCACTCTTTATTTAATTAAAATGTCTATCTCCAGGTGGTAGGCGACGTGGGCGCGTGCATGCCGATCGTGGCGCTGTTCAAGCCGTGCGAAACAACGGAACCTTTGGACCCGGAGGAGGGCTCTGGAGACAGGGGCTGCTACAAACAGTCAGTACATAAAAAGCCATGTGGTTTTTCGCATACCTAGAATAGACCCGAGGTGATCCCTTCACCTTGATTCTCCTATAAATGTATAAGTTCGTAATATCTTGGTCATATTTTTTCATTGTTTGTATGTTTGGCTGTTTGTTTGAAAATTTACTGTCCGGTATCCGGCCGGATATTGTTGTCGCGCTGTGCCCGAACAACAACCGAGCAAGTGCGATAGAGACATACTGCAGCTTCGACTGAAAATACCTATCAAAAGAGCTGAAAATCACCGATTCGTAGTCCCCTGATTTCTTCTCCAAAACTTAACCAATATAAGTACTTTTTTAATTGCGAATTAACAAAGACTTGAGCGGTGTTCCTTATGTTTAATTTTTTTTATATAATCTAGTAAAGTTTGTTTTCTGGATACCTATTTGAACACAGCGGAAAATCTGGTCATTTTTTTAAGGTTTTGAACGTTCATATCTCTTTTAATAATTAATTTATGAAAAAAAAGAAACTAGGGACATGCTAATACTGGCTATAGACATTTAGAAAAAAAAATATAAATCTTTCGAAATTATCCAGGGAGAAAACAGGGGACTACGATTAAGCCTAGTGGCATAGGTACTATCCGGCCGGATAGCGAAAAAAAGGCGGGGTAGGCCGGATACCGAATAGTGAACGGTTATCCGTTGCAAATGTAGCAACTCTACTTGAAACAGTATTGTCTCTAATCTGCGTTCGCTCTTACAGAAGCGAAACCTACGAGCGTCGCTACAAGCGCGGGCTCCTGTTCTACCTTCGGGATGAGATCGTAGTGGGGTTTGCCTTCTGGAATATGCCGCCCGTCGACGACAGGAAGATGGTCGCCACTGAGGTAAGCTCGGTGGCCGGGTGGGAGTACACATTGCTAGCGCTTTCACAAGTTAAGCAACGCCGGGCGTGGTCCGTACTTGGATCGACCACAAGTGGTATAAAAAAATTCTCACGCTCCTCCGTGCTTTGAAAGGCTCGTGAAGCTGTTGGTCCCGGCTGTCATCATTGTAAGGCAGTCGTCAACCTATGTCAAATGCCTTTAGGCAGCTTAAAAAATCTGACACCAGTGTTGGCCACTTCAACACAAAAAAACGAAAAAAACAATTTTTTTGAAAGCCTTTATTATCTACAGTGTAGATATAGGTTTATACATAGTGTAGATTCTACACTATCACGACTTTATCTCTTAAGAGGTAGACAGAGCCAGGTCGTAAAACCCAAAGACCACTTTTAGCGCAGCAAAGGTAAATTTGGAGGTATGTTTGTGATTTTTTTCTATCGAGCCAAAAATGCTCAATCGCTGTTTTGGGTATTATGGGTGTCTGTAGAAAAGCCTTGAAATTCCTAAGTATGTAAAATTTTTGAGAAATAAACTGTAGTAGTTAAATTACAGTAATTTTTCAAAAACACTTACGGGATTGTAGGCTCTGAAATGACAACGCCTTAATAAGCTTAGCAGCGTAATAAAAAATTAAATTAAATGTTTATTTTAGCTGCTCCGAGCAAAGTGTTCGTACAAAGAGATCAACCTACTGGCTGAACTCCTAGGCTTCCATGACACCAAGTGCGACTACGAAAAGGCAGAGAACTTAATAGATATAGGACCCTGCATCAAAAAGTAAGTTGGACCATATTGTCTCGGACTAGAGTCGCTTTTAGAAAGACATCAACCTACAGAACTGCGGCTTTCCCGACTCGTTATAGTGTACGAGAAGGCGGGACACCTCATTAATATAGTAAGTTGGACCTTATTACCGAATACACTATCACGTCTTTATCCCTAAAGGGGCTGACAGAGCATTTTGAGTCTTGTGGCTCCAAACAGACAGAGCCCTGAGCCGCAAGACCCAATGGCCACATTTAGAGTGATGGTGGTTGGAAGGGTGATGCTAGCCGCATCGTGATTCGAATTTTCGCCCATTCCCTCAATCGGCTTATACGATCTGATACTTTCTTAGTTTTTTTTCTTTTCTCCCAGATCAACATGGAGAGCAACTGTAGATTGCAAGTTAAATTTTAAAAAAAGCTTTGAATAAAATAAATCATCTTCACCACCAGGTCTTTTTTAGTCTCCAATGCAGGAGCACGACCCTCTCTGTACTATCAGAGCCATATAGCCAGAGCAGTCAGAAGATTTGGCATACACTCTCCACGCTGGCCAGACTGGTTGGAGAGGTCTCATTGATGTTTATAAGCTTTGTTTAGCTTGTGTTTCCTAAGTCGCCTTCTACGACATCCACGGGAAGATTTGGAGTGATCCTATTCTACTCTGCTGGGAACCACACGGCTAAATAAAATAAATGAAGATCACTAATGCCTACATAAATTTATTTCAGCTTCAAAGTATGGTAGAGTATGAAGAGATGCCATGGCCTGAGAAATCCTATTGTGCAGTTTCATACAATGTGTCGTCGTATACCAGCAGGGCCGGATTTGGAGGTCTTGGGGTCCCTGGGGCAACGGAGGACTAACTAGCTCAATCTTTTTGACTTGTCCGTAAAAAAAAGGAGCGGAGCGGATTTATTTTCCGAATAAAAGAAACAACTTTTCCGTCAAGTCTTTCAAAAATTTATTGCCAACAAATAAAATTATTTCAACAAATAATTTAGTAATTAGTGAGTCAAATAAAATTTGTTAGAAACGAAATTACTGCGTTAACGAGTGGAACCTTGCGAGCTTTTTCGGCGAAAAGTCGTTTATGCGGAGAAAATCACTTTCAACACTAAGTAGGGTTAGCTTCGAAAGCCGGTTTTGTCTCATCATTGTTCGTAGCCTAAAGTTTATAGGTAGTTTTCATTGTTGAAAACGAGCGCTCTCCAAAGCTATTCGAATCCACCCAAAGCAAGTACATTCTTAATGTGCCTAATTTCAATCAGTTCGGGAAGGTAGTGAGGGCTTTCTGATATATCGATGTTTTACGGATTGAAGTGAACAAATATGGATACATTTTTTTAATATTCCTGAACGAACAAAATTATTGTTTGCACAAGTATTGTCGGTAAAAAAGCGAAAAAAGACTGTTTGGAAAAAATCGTTAAAGTTGCGTCCCGTCGTAATTTGGATATTTTTTATCTCTATTATGGGGGCCCTTCTCTTGCGGAGGTCCCGGGGTGGTAGCCCCGCTTGCCATCCCCCAAATCCGGTCCTGTCTACCAGTGAACCAAACTATTGGCGATCGGAAGTTTACAGTAAAAACGTTATGTATAAGTAAAGGTACCTTTTTGTTTTATTTTAATTCTTCTTCATCATCAGGTCTTTTTTAGTCTCCACTGCAGGAGCACGACCCTCTCTGTACTACCAGAGCCATATATTAGCCAGAGAAGTAAGAGTATTTGGCCTACACTCTCCTGGCCAGGTCGGAGAGGTCTCACTGATGTTTACAAGCTTTGTACATCCACGGGATGACTTGGAGTTATCCTATTCTACTCTTCCGGGAACCACATGGCTAATTTCTTCTTACTGGTGTTTTTAGGAATCCGTACAAAAAATTAAAAAACGGAACCCTTATAGGATCACTCGTGCGTCTGTCTGTCCGTCCGTCTGTCACAGCCAATTTGCTCCGAATCTACTGGACTGAATCAGGTGAAATTTGGTAGGATGGTGTAATCCTATGACCCGAACACATATGTGCAAAGTAAATAAATATTTTTTAAAATAAGGGTAATTTTCGGGGGATAAATTAGGAAATTGAAAAAAAAAGTTTTGCAGACCTTACTGCGTCATATATCAAATGAAAGGGCTCGTTATGAGGATTATAAAATTAATAGTTTTAATTTTATTTATTAAAGAAGACGAAAATTTACCATTCCCCCCCCCCCCCCCTGATCTCCGAAACAACTGAGTCTAAAATTTTGAAAAAAATACGAAATATAGTTCATTGCTTGTAGATTACAGGAAAACCTATAAGAATTCAATCAATTGTACGGAACCCTCTCCACGCGAGTTTAACCCGCACTTGGCCGGTTTTATTAATTCTTCTTACTGGTGTTAAGTAATTTTTCGAGCTGCCTAAAGAAACACGACGTAGCTCTGGCATCTTGTCACAACAATCACTATTGCACACTAGTGAACTAGTGTGCAGGTTTCCTCACCATGTTTTACTCCACCGGAAGCAAGTTGGTAGTTGAGAATTACCGTACCTACATGAGTACAAACTTCCTCTGAGTTTTTAGTCGAGTACGGTCATTATCAACTGCCACCACTTCCGTAGTCAATCTACTGAGGATCGAACTTTTGCCTTACAGACGCACAGCCAGTGCCTAAACTGTTTGGCTACCACATAATACTCTTACTGCCTTCTGCGCCACCACATAAAAGGCGACTAAGGGAGTATATCTGGTCTTCTATGCAGATACTCATCTACTGAAATCACCCGCCAAATCAGTTTGTTCCCGTTGAGTCACACCAAGATTAGTGACACTGCTACTCATTGGGAAAAAAAATCTCAATCGGCACTCTGTATTCCCGTTGAGTCACAGTAATTAAATAAATAAATTTCATAAAAAGCATTTCTTAAGTTTATTTTGTCAATAACTGTAAAAGACAATAGTAATTTTAACAAATTAGGTATGATAATAAATAATAAAACTATCTTTAAAATTGGTGAGCTAAGATTTCTAAACAGTTATTTTATTAACAGATATATGTTTCGAAACTAGGAAACGTGTTTTTTTCTCAAAATATTGTATTACAATATTTTGAGAAAAAAACACGTTTCAGTACTCGTAATAACACAAATTTTCAATTGTTTTATTGAACCTTTATTACTGTGACTCAACGGGAATACAGAGTGCCGATTAGTAAAAGTGTCTCATTGAGAAAAATGACAGTTGCAATGTGTATCACTGTTACTCATTGAGAATTTTTTTCCCAATGAGTAGCAGTGTTACTAATCTTGGTGTGACTCAACGGGAACAAACGATCAAATCAAATAGCGCACGCTTCATGTTACATACATCTACATTTCACGATATCACTCCAACAAATTCCATGAGAGTGAGAGGAAAGATGTGTGTAACATCTTTCCTTTCGCCATCAATCTTCACGGTTGCAATCAGCCGAGCGTCGGTGGTCTCTCATATGCCGCCCCCTAACATCTACCGCCCTAGGCTCTAGCCTATCCAGCCTGTTGGTTAATCCTCCACTGGCTGGAGAACCGATGTCCTTTAATTAAATATGTTGTAGCAGTATGTTTAAATGTTGAATTCAAACTACACATTTATTTAAAACAGATTTATTACGTACTTAAATCAACAGTCAAACTTAACGGTTTTAAAGATTTTATGAACCATGAAGTTCGAAACTTCGATTGAAGTCCAGGGGCCTTACTCCTAAGCGTGAACTCGTGACTTCGTGTCTAGAGGCGGACTTCTTAATGGCGTAATCGATAGAAAATTCTAGACAGTCTGATAGACGTCCGTATCGTATCCAAAGCCGATTTTTTCTTAGAAATTGAAAAAATTCCGCTCAATAATATTTTAAGTCCTATGATATGGCGGTACTATATGGCCTTATGCTGTATCAAAATTCTGATCACAATACTTAAAGTTATTATGAACAAAAAGAACTTTGTTCATGTGCGTCGGGCTTAGACGGGACCTCTTAGCGACTGGCGAATTCCCAAAAAACACACTATCGCACGGCGAACTAGTGGCCGGTATGCAAAGGATAGCTTTGGCAAACGCTGACAGCCAAGGGAACGTATCCTGGCGTTTCTTCCAAAAAGACAACAGGTCTCCATCTTTAGGGTCCTTAGGATCCGCGGAAGCGAGGTACCTCCAGCATTCCTGCTCTACAAGGTCATCTTGAAGAGGCAAACTTTCTCCTCTGTGCTTTTGAGACAACATAAGTAATATTGACGAGTCAATATTTGACGATGAAGATGACGATGACGTAGAAGGTGTCGGTTTTATATCCGGAATCTCATCATCTTTTATAATTTTCTTGATTGATGACGCAAGAAACGATTCTCTAGTTATATTCTGTGATTCTAAATAAGAATCCACTTCTTTTAAAGCCATGAAACGACAGTCCAAAAGCGCTGCAGAAACCATTGGTTTTGTTACAGGAAATCTTTTGTTTATATTCGATAACATACTGCGTTTGAAACGGAACATGAATATAGATTCGTCATCAGTAGTCGTCTTGAGAATATCAATGATTTCTGATCGGAAAACTAAAGCGACATTCAGCGTACACGTCTGGGAAGATATTACCGTCACAGCTTCTTTGAACTTCGACAATATCTGCGATAGTTCCGCCAGAAGCATCCATTCGCTCGAAGTTACCATCAATTGTTGTGATAATCTTTTCAAAATGTTATTAATTATGTCCTGGTTACGTTGTTGTTGCAGCAGTCGTATCGCCATGTAAAAAATGTTGTACCAATGAATCGACGGGTACGCTGATGCGTTTTCTGTATCCGTTGGGGTCGATACTGCTGGTTCAATTTTTATTTCTGTTACACCGTCCGATGTGTCGTCTAATGGATTTACGCAAAGAGTTAGTATTGGAGATGTATTTTCTTCATTGAAATCACTATAATGTAATCCATCAACAACTTTACAAAGAGATTCTATTAGCACTTGCTCACCCACGTCTTCTGCTTCTATGTCATTCATTCGATAAACTACAAATTTGACAATGGCTACTAATTTAGTAACAAGTTGTTTTATTTCTTGCACTTCGTTTATGCCGTCGATCCAGATGAGGCTTTGCAAACCATGTCCGAGGCACAGATGCTGAGGCATGCTGAGTTGAGACGCAGCATGTTTCTCGATAGCCCCAGCTGTAGTGACTGCATGGATGTGTTTGTCAGTCATGCCGAATATTTCGCAGACGCCCTCGGCCATGTCTTTAATCCTTTCTCCTTTATCAACTGCTGTATCTCCAGTTACAATCAAGGTGCTTAGGTTAAATACCTTCATCTCGAAATCTGAAAATAAAAGAATAATGTGTAAATCAGCATTAAATGCATGTTTATGCACAAGATATGGTAAAACAAGATAACTAACAATAATATAACTAGTTCTCAGATTGATTATGAACAACCTATACTTTCCTAGAGATTACTTAAAGGACAGTTCCATATGTTAAATATTTAATTCTGAAACATAATCCGGACAAATTTTATAATATAATGCATATAATTTCATAGGTTCTATTTTCGCAGACTAAAAACTGAGACAGACTCTCCGTGTCTGTCGTCTGCGCTGCACCTAACCATAGGTTAAGTCCATCTACCTAGGCTGTTTGATAAGTACCCGTTTATGGAAAAAAAAAACTTTTTTTTTTATATATGCATTTATTTTTCTACGTAGTCACCTTTTAACTCTATACATTTGTTCCACCTATACTCAAGCTTCAATAAACCATCCAAAAAGTATGATTTTGGAAAGTCATTAAAATAGGCCTCTGTGGCGGCAATGACTTCGTCATTTGATCCAAATCGCTTGCCACCGAGCCATTTTTTTAGGTTGGAAAACAAAAAGAAATCGCATGGGGCCAAATCTGGAGAATACAGGGGGTGAGACAATATTTCGTAGCGTAACTGTGCTAATTTAGCCGTCACAACTCTGGACGAATGAGCCGAGGCGTTGTCGTGATGAAACAGTACTTTTTTCTTTTTTAAATGGGGTCGTTTGTCCTTCAACACGGCGTCAAATTCATCAAATAAATTGGCATAGTACTGCCCTGTTATTGTTTTTCCCTTTTCTAAATAGTCAATATGTATAATACCCTGCGAATCCCAAAAAACGGTCGCCATGACCTTTCCAGCCGATGGGACGGTTTTTGCTTTCTTTGGAGCAGGTTCACCCGGTAAAATCCACTGCTTCGACTGCTCTTTCATTTCCGGGGTGTAATGGTGGACCCACGTTTCGTCCACAGTCACGAAACGACGCAGAAACTCCTTCGGGTTACGTTTGAACACGGCCAAACACTGCTCCGAAGTAGTCAGTCGGTTCCGTTTTTGCTCCTCCGTGAGTAAACGCGGCACCCACCTCGCCGATACTTTCTTCATACCCAATTTTTCTTCTAATATGTGTTGTACCCTCTCGATTGAAACATTTACAGTATCAACGATTTCTCGAAGTTTAATTCGGCGGTCGGCTAAAACGATATTTTCAATTTTCTTAACCATATCGTCTGTAGTCACCTCAACTGGCCGGCCTGGGCGATCCTCATCAAAGACGGTTGTTCTCCCCCGCTTAAACTCGTTATACCAATATCTGACGGTTGTCATAGAAGGAGCACATTCATGGTAAACCGCATTCTTACTTTTATTTTATCACGTTTTTCCTTCCAAAAATAAGAATCTAATTACAGACCGATACTGTTCTTTCTCCATTTTAACAATTTTAAGTTCACGCCTTCACTGAATCGTTGTCAAATGAGAAAAAAAACAAAAGAATGCCTTTTTTTTTTAATTTTCCCGCCTCTGAAAAATGGCTTAAAAAGGTGGTATACTTATTTGCGGCCAGTGATATTAATATATTTAGAAAACGGGTACTTATCAAACAGCCCTCGTATCTATAATTTAAGAACTACGTTCTTGTCGGTAGAGTAGTTTCCATGTCTCCCTCTCTTGAGTCATCCTTTTGGCCTCTCTATTTCCGGTGTGGAAGGCAAGTGGAGAAACCACCACACTAAACTCTACAAAAAGGAGTATGAAAATGTCTAGTAAAAGTAATGAAGTTCTAGACAACGGGCTTCCAGATATAATGTGCCGTGGTAGTCTGAGTCCGGCAGGGGTAGAAGCAGGGCTACCCAGGTCGTCATCCCGCGCAATCCCTGTAACATCGCGAAGTGTGTTTCCGAATGCTATTTCGACTCAACACTTGTATCAGGTGTAAATTAAAAAAAAGCGTTTTATTTTCTCCAGAAACAGAATAACAATTATAACAAATCGTGTAACATTTGAGGTAGAGCTGATCCTGGACTGGAGACTGGAGCCTGTTGTAGGCAAGACCTGTATCACAGTGCTCCAGAACTCTCACACCTGGATTTGTTTAATATCGCTAAGATAACAATTATAATTGTGTAACAGTAGTAGATTGGAAAACTTTATAAACAAACAAAAGACTTTTTGTATCTTTAGTAGATAATTACATAAAACTTATTGACTAAAATATATGATAAGTAAAAGTCTTTTAGTCAATAAGTTTTATGTAATTATCTACTTAAGCGTTGGCTAAAGAAGCTTTCGGGCACACAAATTGTTTGTGCGTATTTCCGAATGCTTTTTCGAGTCAACACTTGTATAGATACCTAATTTGTTCAATCCAAAGAAGAAGGTTGATTTTTTGTTGAATTTTTTGTTTCATTTTTGTTTGACTTTTTGTTTGATTTTATATAGCCAAAGAGAAATTGTTTCAGTTTTGTAATTCAATAGAAATAATAACATTAATCTAACCTTCTCATCTAATATACCTAATCCAATCCAATCCAATCAAATTCGAGCCGTGCATTTCATACAACTGAGACATTCTCACCATTAGTCAGGTAGTGTAATGTGAACGTGACGTAGTCGAGCTTCCTGTACACGTCGGTCCACAACTCGAAGACCAGGGCACCGTATCGGGCCTGGTCCTCCTCGATGACCCCCCTCACGTTGCGCAGGCTGCCCTCGTAGATCTGCGTCAGGGCTTCTCCGCTTATACCGTGACGCGGGGGCATCTCGTTACTTACTCCAATCACTTTGTATTTCTGGAAATACAGAAATAAATAGATATAAGTTACAATGAAATACAATATTTATACCATATACAGGTTGATTTTGAAACACTGAGTAGTTTTTGTTTTTGTTGTTGTAAGTACTTTTTTTACTATTTTTCATTAGAAAAATTCCCACATTTGCAATACATGGCTAACCTATTATTATTAGTTTCAATGACCTAGCTGTCGCTCGATTCCTCCGTATGACCGCCCTGCAACCTTCCTCGCGCCCGCCGCGGCGCGCGGGGCGAGTGATCATATTATACGGCGGTCGGTATCACTGCGATTGGGAATTTGCCGTACAACTTTGTAGGCTTTTATCTTTGGTTTTTATAATGAAACAAGGTAATTGTATGAGAACATGTATATTTAATTTAGCATGAATTTAGCGCATAGATACTTTCCTTGAATACAGCTCAGAGGGTCAAAATCATCCTCTATATAAAACCTTCACTGCAATTGAAAAATACAGGACATAATTATCTTAAAAACTATATAAGAAATGCGCAAAAGGCGGCCCTATCACTCAGCAATTTCTTCTATGTGGAAACAGGGGAAGAAGATTTACCTTTTATAAGGATAGAAAGTAAGCAATTGCATTTAAAAATATAGTAAGTCCATGCTGGTCTAAGAGAAAAGAAAACTGTTACAATGTACCAACTGCTTCTATTTCCGCACAGATCATAAAAGCTTATCGAGAAAATAGGCGAAAATGTGAATCATCTCAATAGGCAATGCTGCCAGCAACCCATCACTATTTTAAATTCTTTTTACTTCTCTCGTCCACCATTACGCTAAAAGTGGCCTTTGGTTCTTGTCTTGTAAATGTTCCCGCTAAGTATAGACACACTCCGTGAGTTGAGAAGTTACAAATGTCAAAAAATAGACCGGGCAAGTGCGAGTCGGACTCGTACATGAAGGGTTCAGTACCTCCGTAGGTAGGTATAATGTTTTAAAACGCTGAAAAAAAACACGTTTCTTGTATGACGACCCCATTTAATTTTTAACTTTATCTTATTTTTAGTATTTGTTGTTATAGCGGCTACAGTAGTAGGATTAGTAATACCACAGAATAAATAATACTAACATACAGAAGTCCCACTCAGCAATGAAATTCAAAGGAATATCTACTCAATGTGGCTAGCGATATGGTTTAATTTAGCTCACGTCAGAACTCAGCACCTTTTCGTATTGATACCTATTCATCCATTGCAAGCCAATTTCATTCATTATTACTAATGTAGGTACATTTTCGATATCTAAACCGGGAGTGACACAGGCCTGGTAATACATAATCGGTGAAAATTTCAAGTGTCTAGCTATTACGATTGAAGAGATAGAGCCCTTTGACAGACGGGCAGACAGACAGACGGACAGACAGCGGAGTCTCTATAATAGGGTCCCGTTGGCACCCTTTGGGTACGGAACCCTAAAAAGTGCGCAACACCGCAATCCCTGTTAGAATACTCGTACCTACTTACCAAAAAAAATGCGGCCATACCCTTACCGCAGATAGAATCAAAGGGTATCAAAGATCTACAACAAAATAGAGGCAGGTCTTTCGCCAAGGTGAGCTGGTCTTGTTCGGCAGTCGCCAGCGGCGGGGACGACCGGCGCCGTCGCGGGAGCGGGCCGTCCCTTTTGTCCAAGATTTTGTGTTGCTCTTTCAAATGGCGGGTCATGTTGCCTGTGCTCACTGTCACGCTGTAGAACTTTATTTTCATCCTGGAATTGAGGAAGAGTGGAAGTTACATTCAGATACAGGGTGGATGGCCTGAATTACAGCCTTTTAGTGCAAGTTTGATGTTTACAAAAATATTCTGCATAAACTTATGGGTCAAAACTAGTATTTTTAATTTTAAACGGTAGGTTATTAATGGAGAAATATATGTATTAGATTAAAGGGGAATTTATTGTAAGTTACATAGAACTTTTTTTAAATAATGTCAAACAGAAAAATACCCTGTGTCTCTAATTAGAATAGAATAGAATATGGTTTATTAGCGAAATATGTACAGTTACTATTTACAAATTGGTACTAGTACATTCATTAATCTAAATATGACGCTAATCCGACGTCCACTCAGCGTGTGTCGAGGCATTTTACAACACCCGACGCTGGTCTTCCGGGGACACCGGCCAAACAAGAAGTACCTACCACTGCGCACTGCAACGACACGCCGAACCGTGTACATGTCATTCGACATTGACGACATTAGAATTGTTCGACCTAATACCTGCTGCAAAATTTCACCACTACACCACCCGCCTAAAATTAAAATACCATCCACACCACCTGGATAGTTGGCAATCAACCACCGTACGTTTTAAAAGGAACTTCCTGCCACGAACGACCGAACTGTGGAATCAACTTCCTGCAGCGGTGTTCCCGAACCGATACGAAATTGAAACCTTCAAAAAACGAGTCTATATCTTCCTGAAAGGCCGGTAACGCTCTTGTTACACCCCTGGTGTTGCAGTTGTCCATGGACAGTGGTGATCACTTACCATCAAGTGACCCGCTTGTTCGTTTGCCGCCCTATAACATAAAAAAAAAAACATATGTTTCTATTCTGAAGCACCACTGCATGCAACAATATAATTATTACGTAGTGATAACTCAAAATAAAACCACATAATAGCAAGCTAGTATCGGTAGCTTTTGCACTAAAAATAACCAAAAACAATGACCTTCAATAAGTGATATATCTATCCCACATTAAGAAAGAAAAAAAAACAGCAGCTAAAACAATTCCAGCCATGCATCTATTGCCACCCATTTGTGTACCGAATATCAGCCTAGCATAGGGTCATGTCGATGTCGCTCTGAATATGATCAGTCCTTAAGAGTCTCCTTACCCTAGACGAAATCCGAGTTTCCCATACAAACGTAGTCTACGTTTTATTTTAAAACGACATGTCAGATTTCGATAATAATTTGTAACTTTAAAGAAATTGCTTATATATAGGGTTATAATTGGTTTTCAAAGTCAAAATATGAACTTGAAAGAAAATATAGTGCATTATATCATTTTTGACCATCAGTATGGAAAAGTTTTACACCCTTATATTTTCTTTCAAGTTCATATTTTGACTGTGAAAACCAATTACAACCCTAGATATATGCAATTTCTTTAAACTTACAAAATTTTACCGAAATCTGACATGTTGTTTTAAAATAAAACGTAGACTACGTTTGTATGGGAAAGTCTAGGGTAAGGGGGTTCTTAACTTCTGGGAATAATTTTATAGGTACATACAAGTTTTGTGTTTTAAGGGTCCCGTACAAAAAATGAAAAAACGGAACCCTTACAGGAATCACTTGATCGTATACATACGCGTATATACGCTGGCACAGCCAATTTACTGGACCAAATCCTGCCTGGATATTTTTATAAATATTCCTTATTACTTAGAAGCAAAAAAATTTAAAAAAGCGCCATCTAATAAAAACGTAGACAATTTTGCAACATGGTTTATCAGCATCGTCCTACACTTGCTTTTACTTAATAGCCCAGTACACACAAGAGCCGATAGATGGCGTTTTGCATAAATTATGTTTTGGCGTTTTGGTGTTAAAATCAAAAATCCCACATTTGAGTTAAAAACTTAAGAAAACAAAACATACGATCCAAATAGTATATCTTCGCTGTCCGCTTTGGCCACATCCAAACAAACACCACAATATACACGCTCGGAATTTATTATCTTCTTCTTATAACCTTCCTTTAGCACCAAATTGCCGAAATAGCGCCAACAGAAACTGCTTCTATTCTTTGCGTCATAGAATACTTTGACAGAAAGTTTGCTAATTGGTATTTTGGATATATCTGCCATGAGTTGATTGTTGATTCAGACAGTTTGGTAAATAAAAGAAAGCACGGCTGTTTCTGTGACGCGCCGCTCGGCAACTGTCGGCGCGGCGGCAGGTCGGCGCCTCGGCGGGCCGGCGGCGTCGCGCCGCGGGGGAATGAGTAGTGCGAGAGCCGACTGCTGAACTGTCTTCGTCATGTGATATTTTTAGATAAATACAAATGACAACTTCCATTGATAGATAAATGTTAACATGCATTTTTTTAAGATCACTTACTTTTTTACTTTTATGGCAAAATTGAGAGACGCCATTTTAATGCAGTTGAATGTGGGTTGTGGAGGGCTGTCAATGATGATGATAAATGATCTCCTAAATAAGGCCCTTATATGACGAAAACGAGAGTTTTATTTTGCGTAAAAATATAAGTTCCACTACTTTGAATAAATTAAAAATAATACAGGGTCTAACAAAATATACTGAAACTATTTTAAGGGTGGATTCAGTCCATAATAATGAACAACTTTCCCCAAGGAACATATACTGAAATATGAAAAATAATTTTTGACCTCCCATACAAGTTGACCGATCAGCTGATCCGAGTTTGTAGAGAAAGCCAAAAATTATTTTTCAAATTTCGACCTACTCGTACTGTAATAAAATGTATGGGAACACTGTCGATTTTTTTAGGATTATTACATACTAACGAAATAGTTCTTTTTTTAATAAAATGTAGGTACCTGTATATTGTAAGAAAATACCTAAAATATCATTTCGAGCATAAAACGTGTCACACGCGCGCATCGCCCGTGCGTGTGTCTATTGTACCGGCCGAGACCTGATACTATACGGACGTCTAGAGCTCCCTTACCACACCCTGTAATGAAAAAATATGACGATATGGAAGAGGAAATTCTGCTGCTCGCTCCTGCGCTACTCATGGTCATCGGCGCCGCCGCTGTTCCCCTTCCCCGCGCTGCTCGGCCCCGCCGGCTGATTTGTCTCGTCCCGCCACGCCGCCGCGCCGCTTGTGAATGAACTCGGGCAGTGCCAATGCCAACTGACTGCCAAGTGCAGTGCGCTGGCCGCTAGCGATGGCGGGCGTGACGCCGCGTATATTTATTAAATGCGCTGGCGAACGAACGAGTCTTTGTATTTTTTTATTGAGGAACTTCATAGGTAGTACAAACAGAAACACTTCATTGAAGGCACTATCAAAGAGCTTTAATGTACCTACCTATACCTCTGGGCACTATCATATACAAAGTGTAAAGGACACCCCGTAATAAATCGAACCATGGCTATACTAGATCATTATAGTATAATGAAATCAAAAAACCAGTCGAAAAACAAAAAAAAAAATTACATTCCCGTACAAATTGCCCGAGCGGCTGCACACTTTAGTATGGAAATGATGAATTTTTTTTTTGTTTTATGGCTGTTAATTTAATGTCATTATACTATAATGATCTAGTATAAACCGTGGTTTGATTTAATACGGGTATGATCCTTCCACGTTGTAGAACTTTTTTTTGGGCACCATCTTAGTCATCGCCATCGCGATCAGTATTATTTTCACATGAGGAGAAAATAATACTTTTCACGGCCCCTTTAAAACGTGTTTAAGGCCGTACCTAAATTTTCCGGGGTCCAGTGCTGCCCCCATTTTAAATAAATCATTTCAAAGAAAACGGAGACATAATTTAAATTTTGCTACTACCAAGTTCTAGATAACCCTTCAAAGTATTTTATGAACTACTGTTTACAGTTAAGCTATAATTAGAACGTTAAGCTTTACTACGCACATTTGCTAAAAGTGGCCGTTTTTCGCAAATGTGCGTAGTAAAGCTTAACGTTCTCACTTTAAACTGTAAACAGTAGTTCATAAAATACTTTGAAGGGTTATCTAAGACTTGGTAGTTGCAAAATTTTAAATAATGTCTCCGTTTTCTTTGAAATGATTTATTTTAAATGGGGGCAGCACTGGACACCGGAAAATTCAGGTACGGCCTTTAAGCCAAAAGTTTATTCTCTTATGTATTCTGTGCCAAGTGTCCACCTTTGGCGGAAACGAGTTTCTAAGTGTCTAACTTAGAAACTCGATAATTTCAACGGCAGTTCCTAAAATAATTTAAAGGGCTATCTAGTGCCTGACTTTTAGTAATATAGACATTTTCATCATCCTCCCGTATTCCCGGTTGCATCGTCAGCGGTTACGCTTCAGAGCCCGGGGGGGGGGGGGAAGGAGGTCCGCTACCCTTCGAATATGCCGCTACCTAACCTACTCGTAGGTAATTCGATGAGGTTACTGGTTTTTTCACAGAGCGACTGCCGTCTGATCCCGCAACCCAAAGGGTAGACCGACCAGAACCAATCCTAGAATAGGTACAAACGCTACATGGTGTACGGGACCATCAGCTTTACGTGCCTTCCGAAGCGCGGAATCAACTTTCTTTTCAGATAATCAGGTGATTCAAGCCTGCAATATCCTAACCAGACTGGAAAAAACTTTTTCCGCCCAAATCGTTTTTGAACCCACGACCTCCGGGTTGTGGGATGTGCCCCTAGACTACTGGACCACAGAGGCAGTCAAATTTTCATCATATTTACGATCAAACAATTTATTTAAAATGATGGCGTCTCTTCTGCATGGTATTCACCCTTCAAACGTAATAGAACGATAAGCTTTTCTACGCATTTTTGCCAAAAGTGGCCGTTTACCGCAAAAATGCGTCGTTCTCACTGTAAACAGTAGTTCATAAAATAGTTTGAAGGATTATCTAGGGCTTCACAGACAAAATTTTAAATGATATCTCCGTTTCCTTTGAAATTATTTATTTCAAATGGACCCCGGAAAATTCATGTATGGCCTTAATGGTAAAAATCAAAATAAAAACAGAAATAATAACAAAAATATTGAATCAGATTTATTTGTACAAAATATACCTAGCTACAAATGCTTCATTCTATAATACAGTAGGAAGTCCTTATAAAAAACCGTGTACACCAACTTAAACGAGGTTCTCAACATTTACAGAGCATGTGGTCTATCTACATAAATTGTATACTGTCCTGAATGTTTAGAATACGATAGCGAATTAAAATAATCTTCAAAAACATAAAATTTAATGAAATGTTAACCTAAAAATGTCAGACTAAATAAATAAATAATGTGAAGATATATTTTCACATCTTATTTCCCTGTTTAGTTTGTATACTTCTTCACGGTCAGTAATTTATCTTGAATGCTGATCGAAAGAATCATACATAACTGCATACAAGTTGAATACACACCCAATTTTTTGCCGTCGGTTAACTATAAAGTACTTGTTTCATTATCAGAATATGGCCGCTTGGTTACATGGTAACCATGTGAGGTTGAAAGTGAGGAGCTCGGTGGCCCGGTGGGAGTACGCATTGCTAGCGTTTTCACAAGTTAAGCAACCCCGGGCGTGGCCCGTACTTGGATGGGTGACCACAAGTGGTACAAAAATTTCTCGAGCTCCTCCGTGCTTCGGAAGGCACGTAAAAGCCGTTGGTCCCGGCTGTCATTGTATGGCAGTCGTCAAGCTATGTCAGATGCCTTTAGGCAGCTTGAAAAATCTGACATCAGTGTTGGCCACTTACACACACGAAAAACAAACATGTAACCAAGTAACATGGTAAATTGGTGGTAAAGGTCCCCTTTTAAGGCTGTCCGCCCACATCCGATAATAGGTAACCGATTTTTGTAGGTGAAAAATAGAACGTTACTGATTGCAAATAGTGCAACATACACATACCTACAATAAACGGGCAAGTGCGAGTCGGACTCGCACTTGAAGGGTTCCGTACCACCGTACAATGTTTTAAAACGCTTAAGAAATACGTTTCTTGTATGACGACCCCCTTACATTTTTTTATTTTAAGTATTTGTTGTTATAGCGGCCACAGTAATATATAATCGGTGAAAATTTCAAGTGTCTAGCTATTACGGTTCAAGAGATAGAGCCCTGTGACAGACGGACAGACGGACAGACAGCGGAGTCTCAGTAATAGTGTCCCGTTTGCACCGTTTGGGTACGGAACCCAAAAAAGTAGGTCAGAAATTCCTACAAAAAGTCTGACGTGGCGGGCCTCAATTACAATAACAAGACAAAACATAATTTAACTAAAATACAAGATTCAAGGCACAAGTTATGTATGTATGTAGGCAAAATATACAGGGTCCAACAAAATATACTGAAACTATTTTTATTGGTGAATTCAGCCAATGATACTGAACAACTATTGGACTATGTGTGCCAAACAAATACGTGTGGCGCCGCCGTCGGCCGCCGCTGCTGGCCGTGCCCAGAGCGCGCACCAACCTGCTGCGGGACGCACCACTCACACAAGCACTGCGCACGCTTAACGTTGTAGCCAATAGGATCGACTTATTTACTACTACTCTGAGTGAATTCACACGGGTATCATTAATGATTATTTGTAATAAAATGTAATAGGCTGCACTGTCGCATTAGGTTAATAACCTGTAATGATAGAATGTAAGATGAAATAAAATAAAATAAATAAAAAACTTTTCTATTCTTTCTATATATGAATAAAAAATAACGAAAATGAATGAAACATAATTTTAGGCCTCAAATACAAGTTAACCGATCAGCTGAGCCGAGTTTGTATGGAAAGCAAAAAATGTTTTTCATATTTCGATATAATATATGTTTCTTTGGAAAAGTTGTTTACTATCATGGACACATGAACACACGCTTAAAATAGTTCCAGTATAATTTGTTAAGACGTTGTATAAAAGATAATGTGATTCATAAAAGTAAAACGTCCATGATCACCTTAGGTAAAAAAATCAATTTTAAATACTAGTAATAGAATAAAACACCGAAGACGGTGAATAAAGGTCTCAGTTCGCAGGGATTAGCCAATAACGAAGGTGATAAGTATGCGATCTCAGGGTTGGGCAAAACTGTCAGCACGGAACAGCACTTTCCTATGCTGACTATCCTTCTCTGTCGCTCAGAAGAGTCATTTGCTAGAGCGAGAGGGTGCGACGGAACGCTTCAGCACCGGCCATGTTGAAGCGATCCGTCGCTTTCTCTCTCGCTCTAACAAATGACTGTTCTAAGCGACAGAAAAGGATAGCAGCATAGGAAAGTGCTGTTCCGTGTTGACAGATGAGTCCCAACCCTAAAACATTATTTGTCACCGACGTAAATTGTAAGCTTGGCAAAACAATCAAGATAAAAAAATAAAAAATAAATTGATCATTAGTTGTTTTTTTGCTAATTATACAATAACCTGCCAAGGTGTACATTACATACCTATATGACATAAATTAAAAATTCAATTTGAATAGTAACATAACACCATACTAATTAACATCACACGGTCACTATCACTCCCTATATACAAATGGAGATCATATACAATATGTATAGGATAATTAATTTTTCCACGCATTTTTTATAATAAATCATTTGAAAGCAAACGGAGATATCATTTAAAAATTTGTCTTTATTCTGTAAACAGAAGTTCATAAAATAGTTTGAAAGGTTATGTAGGGCATACTGAAGATAAAATTTTAAATGATATCTCCGTTTACTTTCAAATAATTTATTTCAAACGGGGGCAGTACTGGTCCCCGAAAAAATCATGTATTCCCTTAACTGCAAGTTCCGTTGAAACTATCGACCTTTTTCTGATACAAAATTTGATTAGCTGATCGCTTTTTTCTATAATATGTTTGCTTGGCGAATGGCTTATTATAAAAAATAAACGAGCGAGCCTTAAAGTAGTCGCATATGATGTGATTTGTTACATCTGAAATCTCACCTTGGTAATGAGCAACCGCGCTCATTGGGCAAACTTAATGGCGCGCGCTTCCCCGGCTTCCTGTTACAAACTTCCGTCGCATTTCTTGAAATCACTCCCAAAGATTGCAGGAGAGCGAGAGGAAAGATGTTACACATCAAAAATTGTACACAAGAATAAAATCTTCTTATATATGGTATTTCAAAGCTGCAAAATAAACCATTAAAAGCATGTACTGTACAGTGCATACTATTGAACAACTCCCCCTAGATATGTAATGAATTAATAAAAAATGGTAATAAAATAGTAACTTACAAAATATACTTCAAGTTTTCACAAAATACATAATTTAAATTTATCATTTGGTTTATATTCCGAGGGCTAGTAGACATAATATGCTTCTCCTATAATACCCTAACTCAGAACTTCAGACCTGGTTGGGGATTAGAGGGGCTAAATAAAAAAAACGATACATTTTTTTACAAAAAAAAATATCCTTGAGGCTATCTGTAATTTTTACACGTTAAAATAAGAGAATATAAAGAGTAAATAAAAATAATAAGAAAATTTCATCCGGCAGGTAGGATGTCCCTTCAAAATGATTTGTCTTTTTTAGAATATTTATACTGGGTGGCGCAAAAGTAAAGACCCTATTTGGTTCAGCTATAACATTTTTTCTAAATTAGAAAACTAGATTTAGGTTTTTTTAAATGTATATTTGTGCCATTAAATTTCGTACCATTAGGATTTAAAGATGATGTCTTTTAAATGGTGACCTCCAGAGTTGATACACATTTGAGCCCTATTTATGACATTTTGCATAACTTGCCGTAACACTTCCTGCGATATGTTCGTTATTTCTTGACGAATGTTTTCTTTTAGAGCTGCGAGAGTCTGTGGCTTGTTCACATACACCCGAGATTTCAAAAAACCCCAAAGAAAGAAGTCTGGACTGGTCAGATCGGGTGATCTTGCAGGCCAAGGCAAATCGCCAAAACGAGAGATAACTCGGCCTGGAAAAGCGTCCCTCCGTCCCTCACTCACAATTATTCCACGTTCTTGGGGAGTAAAACGGTCCATGTTTATTTTCAGTGTATTTTACAGTTGTTCACTACACAATTTTCAACAACAGAATGACAGAAAATATCATATAAAAAAAATAAAAGTATTTTCTTTAGTGCCAGTACTTTTGCGCCACCCAGTATTTAATAAACGAGCAAGTGCGTGTCAAACTCGTACATGAAGGGTTCCGTACCTCTGTACAATGTTTTAAAACGCTAAAAAAACACGTATTTTGTATGACGACCCCCTTTAATTTTTAACTTTTTTTTTATTTTCAGTATTTGTTGTTATAGCGGCCACAGTAATACATAATCGGTGTCAAAATTTCAAGTGTCTAACTATTACGGTTCAAGAGATAGAGCCCTGTGACAGACGGACAGACAACGGAGTCTCAGTAATAGGGTCCCGTTTGCACCCTTTGGATACGGAACCCTAATAAAAAATAATACCCTGTAAAAAATTCAACTTGCCTCAAATACATTTTTCGTTTTTTTTTATTTAGCCCCGCTACTACTGCAGTTCTGAGTTAGGGTATTATAGGAGCTAATACAAGTTGTCAGCTTGTTCAAATACCTGCCAAGAAATGTCATTAGTCCTCGGACCATTACAATCTGTGATCTTTTACCCTTTTAAACCAAAGGTAAGAATCTTAAATAAATAAAATTAAAATACTGCCAACAACATTACTAATAAATAAATAAACACGGCCAGAAATAATATCTAGCTTATTTAAATAATATAAAGGACTTTCATGACCCGAGTTCGTAATAGGGTATTATTCTGGGGCCAAAAATAAATTATTTTATACTGATAAGAGAACGTCACATAATACTTTTTTGGTTGAACTGACATTTTTAATATGCGATAAGCCACTAAGATTACAAGATATAGTAGACGAGCCTAACATTATGGGCGAAGCTAAAGAGCACCGTCTGCGATGGCTCGGACTAGTGTTCCCGAGGACTTTAGCCCTAAATTTAAGCCTGTTGGTCCTTTTTTAGGGCTATATCATTTCAAAAAGCCTTTAAACCTAAAAAGCCTTTATTGCGTTTGTAAGGTTTTTAAAGTAATTGGCTTAAGCCATTTTTGAGACTCAGCCTAAGTAAGCCATCATAATTATGAATAAAACATTTATTTTATTTTGCATTTATTTTGTAAAAAGAAAATTCATATTTAACTTAAGGCCGTACCTGAATTTTCCGGGGTCCAGTGCTGCCCCCATTTAAAATAAATCATTTCATAGAAAACGGGATATTATTAATTGCACATCTAATAAATAATCACCCATCAATTTAATCTCATCATTTATATACTTTTTTACATCAAATAAATCAACAATCTTATCATAAGTACTGATTGCACAGCAAATAAATACTGACTGCACATCAAATTTATTAGGTTAGGGCAAACCTATAGGTTAGGTTATGTTAGAACTGCGACCAACACACGCACGAGCCGAGCGAGCGAAGCGAGCGTGCCGCGGCAGCGGCCGGCGAGTGCTAGGTAAGTTCTATCCATTTTACTGCGCCACAAATATAAATTGCAGTTTGTTTAGTAATATTTTCAGTTGAGTATTTTGCTGTGCAATCAGTAATTTTGATTTGCGTTTAAATACTACCCATAGAAAACGGAGACATTATTTAAAATTTTGCTATTATCAAAGCTTAGATAACCCTTCAAAGTATTTAATGAACTACTGTTTACAGTTTAAAGTGATAACGTTAAGCTTTACTACGCACATTTGCGAAAAACGGCCACTTTTGGCTAATGTGCGTAGTAAAGCTTAACGTTCTTATTATAAACTGTAAACAGTAGTTCATAAAATACTTTAAAGGGTTATCTAGGCTTTGGTAGTAGCAAAATTTAAATTATGTCTACGTTTTCTTTGAAATTATTTATTTTAAATGGGGGCAGCACTGGACCCCGGAAAATTTAGGTACGGCCTAAGTATCGCCAAAACAATATCGAACCAAAAGCCTTTAAATACTTTTAGTCTATTCAACAGGCCTAGCCTAAAGGGCTTAAAGCTTTAAAGGTGTTTAGCCTGTCAAGCCCCTAATTCTATTATTATATTCTAGCCTTAAAAGAGGCTAAAAGCCTATAGTCCTCGGGAACACTAGCTCGGACTTAACGCTTGAAAGTCAGGGCTTTCTCTAGCAAATAATAGATGGCGCTACGGATATCAAGTCGCATCGGTAGTTCCGCTATTCATCACTAGATGGCTTTGTTGACGACAGGTTTTTTTTTATTTGCCTAGTAAATAAACTTGTTCTTGTAGTCTTTACTCCTTCGCACCCCCCCCCCCCCCTCCCCCTCCCCAGAAAGAAATGCGGGGCCATATTAATTGTTCATTCGGTGTCCTGTCATTTGACAAAAAACTAATCACAAAATTTCATTTTAAAAATAACGTTAGGCAAAATATTTGACTAGCTTTTGCCCGCGAAAGATTTATACTCGTATAATGTATGTTTACAGAAATATTTCATCTTGGCCTAGGTCTTGTAGTATAGGGCGTGCTCCGCCATTCCCGCTAACAGTGTTCATGCAGTCATGTAAACTACCCAGGTCATGTTGAATAGGTAATGGTGCGGTGGGGGTGACCCTTAACGAAACTTGAAACGAAGTACTTGGTCAAATTAATATTTTTGGAATGATAGTTTAACATTCGAATTTTTAGCAAAGTAGAACTTTAATTTATAAAATCTGTATTTTGTCAAATAATTACTTATAAAGTACTATGTTATATATAAAAATACATATATATATTTTTATTATAATTATTGTATATACGTATGTTTATTATATTGACCACCCCGCACTACCTAATTTCCCATATTTTTTTTCTATTTAAACGAGGTTGCCTGGAAGAAATTGCTTAGCGATAAGGCCGCCTTTTGCGCATTTCCTAGTTTTGAAGATAATTATGTCCTGTTTTTTGCTAGGTAAGTTCTATCCATTTTACTGCGCCACAAATATAAATTGCAGTTTGTTTAGTAATATTTTCAGTTGAGTATTTTGCTGTGCAATCAGTAATTTTGATTTGCGTTTAAATACTACCCATAGAAAACGGAGACATTATTTAAAATTTTGCTATTATCAAAGCTTAGATAACCCTTCAAAGTATTTAATGAACTACTGTTTACAGTTTAAAGTGATAACGTTAAGCTTTACTACGCACATTTGCGAAAAACGGCCACTTTTGGCTAATGTGCGTAGTAAAGCTTAACGTTCTTATTATAAACTGTAAACAGTAGTTCATAAAATACTTTAAAGGGTTATCTAGGCTTTGGTAGTAGCAAAATTTAAATTATGTCTACGTTTTCTTTGAAATTATTTATTTTAAATGGGGGCAGCACTGGACCCCGGAAAATTTAGGTACGGCCTAAGTATCGCCAAAACAATATCGAACCAAAAGCCTTTAAATACTTTTAGTCTATTCAACAGGCCTAGCCTAAAGGGCTTAAAGCTTTAAAGGTGTTTAGCCTGTCAAGCCCCTAATTCTATTATTATATTCTAGCCTTAAAAGAGGCTAAAAGCCTATAGTCCTCGGGAACACTAGCTCGGACTTAACGCTTGAAAGTCAGGGCTTTCTCTAGCAAATAATAGATGGCGCTACGGATATCAAGTCGCTCCGGTAGTTCCGCTATTCATCACTAGATGGCTTTGTTGACGACAGGTTTTTTTTTATTTGCCTAGTAAATAAACTTGTTCTTGTAGTCTTTACTCCTTCGCACCCCCCCCCCCCCTCCCCCTCCCCAGAAAGAAATGCGGGGCCATATTAATTGTTCATTCGGTGTCCTGTCATTTGACAAAAAACTAATCACAAAATTTCATTTTAAAAATAACGTTAGGCAAAATATTTGACTAGCTTTTGCCCGCGAAAGATTTATACTCGTATAATGTATGTTTACAGAAATATTTCATCTTGGCCTAGGTCTTGTAGTATAGGGCGTGCTCCGCCATTCCCGCTAACAGTGTTCATGCAGTCATGTAAACTACCCAGGTCATGTTGAATAGGTAATGGTGCGGTGGGGGTGACCCTTAACGAAACTTGAAACGAAGTACTTGGTCAAATTAATATTTTTGGAATGATAGTTTAACATTCGAATTTTTAGCAAAGTAGAACTTTAATTTATAAAATCTGTATTTTGTCAAATAATTACTTATAAAGTACTATGTTATATATAAAAATACATATATATATTTTTATTATAATTATTGTATATACGTATGTTTATTATATTGACCACCCCGCACTACCTAATTTCCCATATTTTTTTTCTATTTAAACGAGGTTGCCTGGAAGAAATTGCTTAGCGATAAGGCCGCCTTTTGCGCATTTCCTAGTTTTGAAGATAATTATGTCCTGTTTTTTGCTAGGTAAGTTCTATCCATTTTACTGCGCCACAAATATAAATTGCAGTTTGTTTAGTAATATTTTCAGTTGAGTATTTTGCTGTGCAATCAGTAATTTTGATTTGCGTTTAAATACTACCCATAGAAAACGGAGACATTATTTAAAATTTTGCTATTATCAAAGCTTAGATAACCCTTCAAAGTATTTAATGAACTACTGTTTACAGTTTAAAGTGATAACGTTAAGCTTTACTACGCACATTTGCGAAAAACGGCCACTTTTGGCTAATGTGCGTAGTAAAGCTTAACGTTCTTATTATAAACTGTAAACAGTAGTTCATAAAATACTTTAAAGGGTTATCTAGGCTTTGGTAGTAGCAAAATTTAAATTATGTCTACGTTTTCTTTGAAATTATTTATTTTAAATGGGGGCAGCACTGGACCCCGGAAAATTTAGGTACGGCCTAAGTATCGCCAAAACAATATCGAACCAAAAGCCTTTAAATACTTTTAGTCTATTCAACAGGCCTAGCCTAAAGGGCTTAAAGCTTTAAAGGTGTTTAGCCTGTCAAGCCCCTAATTCTATTATTATATTCTAGCCTTAAAAGAGGCTAAAAGCCTATAGTCCTCGGGAACACTAGCTCGGACTTAACGCTTGAAAGTCAGGGCTTTCTCTAGCAAATAATAGATGGCGCTACGGATATCAAGTCGCATCGGTAGTTCCGCTATTCATCACTAGATGGCTTTGTTGACGACAGGTTTTTTTTTATTTGCCTAGTAAATAAACTTGTTCTTGTAAAGTCTTTACTCCTTCGCACCCCCCCCCCCCCCTCCCCCTCCCCAGAAAGAAATGCGGGGCCATATTAAGATTTCGATCAGAATGGACCTAAAGCACCACTTACAGTCCGGAAAACGTAAACGAACTTTAGTTGAACTATTTTGACGCGAATAACTATCGCTACGTTTTATTTTATTCGTTTGCTCGTGCATTTATTTATTTATATGTTTCAGTTACTTGAACACATTGTAAGATTATATTATACTATTTATATTCTCTTAATAATATTTTTAACAACGCATACTTACACGGAATCAAACATCTATACAACTGACATATTTATACATTCATACAGTAATGTACACTCAATATTTTCCAACTATGGATATAAACAGCATTACAATGCTCGGATAATATTTTTATAGACAATGTTCCGAGCTTATTATGCTGTATAAATCAATAATTCAAATAAAGCCTTCTTCACTTTAATAGAGTTTCAATTAAGGCCGTACCTGAATTTTCCAGGGTTCAGTGCTGCCCCCATTAAAAATAAATCATTTTAAAGAAAACGGAGACATCATTTAAAATTTTGCTACGACCAAGTCCTAGATAACCCTTGAAACTATTTTGTGAACTACTGTTTACAGTTTATAATGTGAACGTTAAGCTTTACTACGCACATTTGCCAAAAGTGGCCGTTTTTCGCAAATGTGCGTAGTAAAGCTTAACGTTGTCACTTTAAACTGTAAACAGTAGTTTATAAAATACTTTGAAAGGTTATCTAGGGCTTGGTAGTAGCAAAATTTTAAATAATGTCTCCGTTTTCTTCGAAATGATTTATTTTAAATGGGGGCAACACTGGACCCCGGAAAATTCAGGTACGGCCTTTAGGTAACGAAGAACCTCTTAACTGGTGGTTGTTATGCTTCGGTGCTCGTTCTAGTTGCTTCTTGTGACGTGCTTTATAGGCGCGCGTTATATGCAACTTGTTGGCTGTTGTTTTGAATACCACACTTCTAAATGGGTAATGAAGAACGCATGCTGAAATGCGTAAGTTTTATGTGATGAAGAAATTCGACAGGGTGATTTGAAGTCACAATAGCACAATTGGAAAGTGAACCCACAGTACAAATGTGAGGGGCGTGAGTTCGAATCACACTTAATATTTCTCAATACAAATAAAATTTTCTTTCTATAGAATGTGTTTGTGTGTTACAGGTCGCGTCATGTAAAAAAAAAACGCTGGCGGTCAAGCTGCCTGCAAATCTCGCCCCCCCCCCCCCCCACATTCCCAAAAGGACCTATTGGAAGACCTGCATCCAACGTTTTCCTACCTTGGATGCACGGTGCGCTTGCCGGTAGGTCGCAATTCAAGTATCTTTCTGCCCCAGTGCCCCGCCCACTGCCACTTCAAGCTGTATATAAAGCAATTTAACTATGCAAATGAACTACAGCTTTACCGAAAGCGGGTGGAATGAAAAACCAACGTGGATTTTCAATCATATGCGTTACGTGTAGCCGCTAACATATTCTATAGAAAGAGTGTCATACAAACTAAATTAGAACAATATAGGCTGACTGGAAAATGTGACGTACCATGCTGTTACGAGTATACAAGTTGACTTTTTAACACCAGCCAAATTTTTGGAGCAAGTTCAGTCCATGATACTAAATGACTTTCTATAAAAAATATTATTAAGAGTAAATTTAGTCCACGATACGGAACAACTTTCCCCAACGAAAAATATATCGATATGTGAAAAAGTTGTTCAGTATCATGGACTGAATTCACCTCTCGGCTGGAAAGTTGGAAAACTACACGTTTCGTTGACTCTCAATGAAATGTACATTCGGTGTCCTGTCATTTGACAAAAAACTAATCACAAAATTTCATTTTAAAAATAACGTTAGGCAAAATATTTGACTAGCTTTTGCCCGCGAAAGATTTATACTCGTATAATGTATGTTTACAGAAATATTTCATCTTGGCCTAGGTCTTGTAGTATAGGGCGTGCTCCGCCATTCCCGCTAACAGTGTTCATGCAGTCATGTAAACTACCCAGGTCATGTTGAATAGGTAATGGTGCGGTGGGGGTGACCCTTAACGAAACTTGAAACGAAGTACTTGGTCAAATTAATATTTTTGGAATGATAGTTTAACATTCGAATTTTTAGCAAAGTAGAACTTTAATTTATAAAATCTGTATTTTGTCAAATAATTACTTATAAAGTACTATGTTATATATAAAAATACATATATATATTTTTATTATAATTATTGTATATACGTATGTTTATTATATTGACCACCCCGCACTACCTAATTTCCCATATTTTTTTTCTATTTAAACGAGGTTGCCTGGAAGAAATTGCTTAGCGATAAGGCCGCCTTTTGCGCATTTCCTAGTTTTGAAGATAATTATGTCCTGTTTTTTTACTTTTGCAATAAAGAGTATTGTATTGTATGTTTGCAACATGTTTGTCAAATGATTAGTTTTTATAATGTTATTTTTAAAATGATCATTTGTCATTCGTTTTTTTGTAAAACATTCTTGAATTATTTTATCGTCAATCCAGAGTCATTCGAGTCCGAAAATCCAGTTGATGCCCTGCGCCAGGAACAGGATGAGCGGCTGCCAGGCCACGAGCCAGCGGATCCAGTCCAGCAGCTGGCCGTACAGGATGTGCGGCCGGTCCCAGCTGGAGACGCCGTCGTCAAGGATCACGATGGTTATTAAATAAATATATAAGGACAAGTCACACTAGTTGATTAATTAGCCGTGTGGTACCCGGCAGGGGAAAATAGGACTACTCTAAGTCTTACCGTGGATGTCGTAGAAGGCGACTTAGGAAACACAAGCTGAACAAAGCTTATAAACATCAATGAGACCTCTCCAACCTGTCTGGCCAGCGTGGAGAGTGTAGGCCAAATCCTCTGACTGCTCTGGCTAAATATGGCTGTGATAGTACAGAGAGAGTCGGCTCCTGCAGTGGAGACTAAAAAATCCGGGCAACTGCGAGTCGGACTCTTACATAAAGGGTTCCGTACCATACGTATAATGTTTTAAAACGCTGAAAAAACCGGCCAGTGCTGAAGCGTTCCGTCGCTCTCTCTCGCTCTAGCAAACTGTTCTGACCGACAGAAAAGGATAGCAGCATAGGAAAGCGCTGTTCTTGCTGATAGATGAGATCCAACCCTAAAGGTGGTTTGGTCAAAGGATACGGGTTGGTGAACATCCGCTTGAGGTCCACCTTCTCCTTGCAGTAGGGGCAGGTCTGCCGCTTGCCCACGATGCACCACCCGCGGATGCAGAACTCGTGGAACACGTGGCCGCACGTCAGCTTGTACGTGTTCTCTGCAACAACAACAAACAAGATACAATCTCCTTCTTCATCTAAGCGCGTTCCCGGTTGCATCCTCAGCTGTGCTGCTTCGGGGCCCGGGGTGCGCTTTCCCGCTTTTTCTTCTCCATTATAACATGGACATCAACGGTCACCCAAGGATGCCAAATGCCAAGGATTGCCGGAACAGTTAAAATGATTCGGCTGTAATTTTACGACCGGCCGCCTGACGTCAACCCTCTTTGGGAATATATTTGTGCGAAAAGTTTTACAACCAGCCGCCACCCGACGTTAACCCACCTTGGGAATGGCATTGTAGGACAAGATGTTTGTGTTTAAGTCCTTAAGTCGCCTGTTACGACATCCACAGCCAGAGATGGAAGTAGTCCTATTCTGACCCGGAACCACACGGGGGGGGGGGGGGGGGGTCACTTCACAAATAATACCCTTTATTGCACAAAATAAAAATACATATAATACATAATATACAGGGTTAGGCTAGCTCCATGGGTAACCGTTTCTCGAACTAGACGTTAGTCTAGTCTTATACATATATATATATATATATATATATATATATATATACAGGCTGACTTTTAAACCACCAGCCAAATTTTTGGAGCAAGTTCACAAACAATTAACAAAAAACTAAAATAAAAATGCGCCTTTTCATACAAATCAGCGCTCAGTCAAACTGATTTTCTATGGAAGGACGAAAAATTTTCATGGATTTTTAATAACTTTTTTTATAGAAAGTAGTTCAGTATCATGGACTGAACTTGCTCCAAAAATTTGGCTGGTGGTTTAAAAGTCAGCCTGTATAGATAAACACACAAGACCCAAGACAATTTGAAAAAGACCATAATCTAACTTGCCCTGGCTGGGGATCGAACCCAGGACCTCCAAGTGACGGACTAGCGTGTAAACCAATACGCCACGGAGGTCTTTAACAAATCAATCGGTAGCATAGATATAAAGATACACAGTGTTAAGGTAAATAAGTTCCTCTTGTGTGTAGTATTGCTAGAAAGGACTCTACAATAATAGATATAAGGATGATATTCGCTCACCTAAAACACCTTCTTCGTTAACATCTACTAAGAGCAGGTTCCCGCACACAGCACACACGTTGCTCTCGAGCTGCCGCGTCGGGATTCCCTCTTGTGTGTAGTACTGCCAACAAAAGAAAATCAACAAATAATTATTAAAAAAATAGAAAACCCGACTGCATGATACAACAGTGTAGGTATGTCTAGGATAAAATATGTCACCACTCCTTTCCTCTCCCACGGGTGTCGTAAGAGGCGACTAAGGGAGGTAAAAGAAACAGGGTACGGACAGGGCAACAGGGTCCTCTGCGTAACGACTTTATATCATTCACTGCGATGATAGCAGTCCCGTCCCTCCAGCACAGAATTAATAAGAGTACTTAATTCATACATAACGGAATCTCCTAAGGGGGCGTCCATTAATTACGTGAGATGTTTAATGGGGGGAGGGTGTCGAGTCAAATCTCATCTAATCTTACGTTGGAGAGAAGGGGGTCTGGGCAAATATCACGCAATTTTTTTTCTGATTGAAACAAAAAAAAAATATACTATTTTATATAATATGCTTTGTTTATTCTTGTAAATGTTTTACTCGACTCAGTGCATGCTCTTACTAATTTAAAATGAGTTATCAAGATCGCGTATTTTCCGCAAAGCAAAGTGCGACCCTCATGGATTGTCACAAGACGAGCTAATGAGTTACTGTGGGCAAGCGCCAACGGCTTAGTGGCTAGATCAGAACGAAGTTGAAGGAGCAGTTGATTTTACTGAAAATCATATGGACATGTTGGTTCCAATAGTGTCTCTTGAGACCGCGCATGATTCTTCATGGATTGAATTAGAGTAGATATTTTTTTTTTCTCAGAAGTTACGATTTAAGTATTCTATTGTTAATTTTTTATTACACTTATAATTAAACTCTCAGCAATATTGATTAATTGTCTTAACTAGTCGTAAATAAAAGCAAGAAGCAATTTTTTTTTCTTTTTAAAATAACAATCCAACGTGTTTACGTAAGAAACCCACATTTTGAAAAATCTCACGTGAGATTGGGGGATGGGGGAGGGGGTTGAATAAAATCTCACGACATCTCACCATACAGAAAATAAAAAAAAACACCTCACGTAATTTATGGACGCCCCCTAAGGTGCTGCGCAATATGCGTCGCCGTTCCCCGTCCCCGCACCTCTCCCCCACGCAATGTCATGTGCATAGATGTATAGTTTCGTTTGTAGTACATATAGTGTATAAGTGTATAAATGATACTCTGCTTCTATGAAGTGCCATACCTGTGCCTCCAGCGTGGTGATCATAAGCAAATCCTCCCGTTATTGGGAGAGGGCTTTAGTCCAGCAGTGGACTGTTATAGGCTGATAAAGATAGAAAGTACTAAAGTTCGCTGATGCCATAGCAGAAAAATTGGAGGGTTTGAACCCTTACATTCAACCCCCCCTCCCCCCCTTAACAAGTTAAATTAAGTCAAGTTATTATTGAATAATAATAAAATACAAGTTACCAAAAAAAAAAAAAAAACAGTGAAGGAAAGTTCAACTATTACATGAGTAACGGTGTCGCGAATTTAATGGTTTTCTCCCATCTCAAAAAATACGCAACGCGCGTAAAGAAGTTTTCTCTACAAAGAACACTACATGATTTTCCTGTAGTGGCATCCCCCCGGGGTACACCAATAAGATGAACCTATCCAGACTTAGTCCTCACCTAGCTAGAAGATGAAGGAATAGAACACACACTTTTGTGGGTGCAGTACTCGACACCAACAGTAGCTGATAAACTTCAAAAAGCTAGGACCAGTTTATTTACGTGCCTTCAGATGGAGAAGCTCAGATAAAAGTGCCACTAGCAGATGTCATCCAGACTCAGCGAGCAATTAATACACATAACCAGAAAATGAAACAATACAGCATACCCCTATAGAAGCGGCCATTTTGTCGGTGCAGTACTCAGCCACGTCGCGGCCCAGCACGCCGAAGTACAGGCCGTAGAACAGCAGCATGAGAGCCAAGTCCATCCACTGCTGCGGCTTGTGACCGAACACCAGATTTACCCCCAAGAAGGTCAGCATCATCAGCACGTAGCCAACCACCCCGAGGAAGCAGCTCACTTTGTATATGAAGTAGAACCATTTGTACACTAATCTGGAAATAAGGGTTATTAATTAAAAGTTATATCTGGTACGGCTAAAGATGGGTGTGAATATAAACTTAACATTGGCCAGTTCAACTAAGGTTTATATTTCAGAAGAGATTAATATGAATTTTGTATTTTTTTCAAAATTTTAGGCTCAGTAGATTCGGAGATGAGGGGGGGGAATGGTAAATTTTCGTCTTCTTTCATGAATAAAATCAAAACTATTCATTTTACAATAATAACAAAAATATATTTGAAATCCTCATAACGAGCCCTTTCATTTGATATATGACACAGTAAGGTTTGCAAAACTTTTTTTTTAATTTCCTAATTTGTCCCCCGAAAATGAACCTTATTTAAAAAAAAATATTTATTTACTTTACACACGTGTGTTTGGGTCATAGGATTACAACATTCTACCAAATTTCACCTGATTCGGTCCAGTAGATTCGGAGCAAATTGGCTGTGACAGACGGACGGACAGACAGACGCACGAGTGATCCTATAAGGGTTCCGTTTTTTATTTTTTATACAGAACCCTAAAAAAACAAATAATGATGGGTTGCTAGCCACATCGCCTACTGACATGTTTGACATTCTGGCTCATCCATTTGATAGGATTTTACGATCTCCGCAGGTAGAGAAGCAACTGGCACATTCTACCTTTTTTCTTTTCTCCCAAACCAGCTTCAACTTCCGTATTCTTAGTGGTGGCAATAGGTAACTTACCTAGGCGTCGTAACAGACATGGGTTTGTGTGTGGACTTCCTGATGACGATGGCAGTGAGCAAGGTGAATATCGACCAGATTGTGATGAACCTGAACCAGTGGTTTTTGGCGCTCATCAGCACCGGTATTGACCACATGGCGCACATTGTGAAGAACTGAAAATGAAACAAAACATTGTATAAATTCATGTTGTCGGACAGAAAAAAATAATTTTCATGTGGGATTGCCAAACAAACAAGAGTAGGGCCACATCTGTCAGCACGGAACAGCACTTTCCTATGATGCTATTCTTTTTTGTTGCTCAGAACAGTAATTTGCTTGAGCAATAGAGAGCGATGAATTGCTTCAACAGGGTTGGTGCTGAAACTTTCCGTGGCTCTGTCTCTCTTGCAAATGACACTGCACGGAATATTCTATGTTTTTTTTTTCTTTTCTCCTAGACCAGCATGTTTTTATTCGGTCACAATATTTTTGTTTTAATTAATTAATTTTATTTGACCTTTTAGGTTTGGCAACCTGCCTGCCTTGCAGTAGCCAATTTAATAATTCTAATCACCATCAGGTTTAGTACTAATAACAAAAATTATAAACAAAAAAGAAACTTACTGCATAAGACCTATAATGCCTCTTCTTCCATTCCACCACAATGATTTGAGCCACAATGAGTGTCATAACCAGTATCAGGATCATTGTTGTGTGCATAGACTCATGGCCTCGGTGCATCTCATGAAGTTTCTGATGGTCATACCTGGAATTATATAAAAGTATACACAAAAGCTTCTTCAGAAATAGAATTTTAAATCTATTTGGAGTATAGCTTTATAAGGATGTGAAGCATGAACAATGAGGAGGAAGGACAGAGAAAGAATAGAATCATTATAATAAGCTGGATAGATTAAGTAAGCAATGAGGAGGTACAAGAAAGAGTAGGAGAGAGAAGAATGTTTTAAAAACTATTGGAAATAGAAGAGGGAGGATGATTGGACATCTAATTAGACATGACAATCTCTTCAAAATAATAGTAGAAGGAAAAATCAAAGGGGGATAAGGAAACAGGAGACCTAAGATGAAAATTTTCCAATAAACTAAAGAAAAGTGAGTTATGCAACAAAGGAATCGAGCCTTAACCTTTCATTTGCTGGGTCTAATCTTACACAAAAATTGCTCCCTCTATTATTGACATGAAAATGTCAAATTACACAATGCATATTTTTTATACAAGTCTTGTATTAATAATTAAAGTATCTAAAGGAGTTTTGATTGCACTTTAATTGTTATTTTGTTAGTGGTCCTCAAATAAGAATGAGAATGTACTTTAGTTTTGTTAAAAATTATAGTGACTATACTGGAGAAATTTTATAGAGCAACTTTTTGGTGTTGTTTATAGTTTATTATGTGTGTATACGAAATCACGATAAAACAATAACAAATACATATAAAACAATGTTTGTGATGAAAAAACAAGCAATTGATAGTGATTGGTATGTGATTTATACAAAAAGTTTGGTTAGGTTAGCATCTAATGTAGAATTATAAACTTACCGCAGCTTTTCTTCCGCCGTCAATTCCTCATACGTCTAAAGAAAAAAACATATCATTTAATTCGTATAAAAAACATTTTTTGGACTTTATCACAAGGATTACATATTGTACAGTGTTTTTACCTTATTAGGATCTACTGGCCGATGAAGATCCATGATTTTACTAAAAGCTACTACTACAACTTACACACAAAAGTAATTGTTAATTAGTCACATAAATATACTAATTGGATTAAAGAATTTTATTAAAAAAATATCAACCGGATTAGAAAACCCAGCGCCAGGCACCAGCGAGCTAAAGCGTAACTGTCAATGTAATTTAATATATAATATAGATAGCTGTCAATGTATGTCAACGTCAAAGTCACGATTTTTATTTTTTTAACAATAAAATCCTTGGTATTCAGTCGCTTCAACGCTTGGCTGTACGCTAAGCAAATAAGTATTTGCGTGTGCTTACCTATGCCATGCCATGAGACGAGTTCACAACGTTCACGATCACGACATCCAGCTCAGATCAGCAGTGTGACCAATGGCTTTTCCGAGAAAAAAAAACGTTTTTTATGACGCCAATAGATGGCGCTACATTCTAAGCATATGTCAAACAAATACGTCAGTTGGTTGTCAGTCATTCTTTGATCAGGAGTGCTATTTTTGAAATCGGGTGTCACATAACGAATGATTGTCGCGAGCGTTTCCAAACACGCGCCTTTTTAAATCGGTCGTACCGTACGCGAAGGATTTGAACAAGTGGTCTTGATTTGACCACTCAAAGAGCAAAAAAGGTACCTTTTTAAAGAAAAAATAAGTTGGAAAAAAAGTTTTGTATATCACTGATTCCCTCGTTGAAAAATAGCACTCCTGTTTTGACAACAATGTTTTGATAACCATAGACCATGATTTTTTTTCAACATTGAGTGACATTGACATATGTATTCTGTGCAGCGCCCTATATTAACAACATATGTCAACTTGTTTTTTATTTTTTAACTGTCAAATTGAAAACCTCTCATTGTGGCAGATTTCTGCCATTTTGGCAGATTTCGCTCATAAATTTTGCTTGTGGCACATGTGTCCGCAATTATTACCACGAAGGAGGGAATCAAAGAAAAAGGAGACTGTATTTCATTCAAACCTACGAAAGAAATGATGAAAATGAAAACTTGAAGGCAAATATTAATGTCTAATATAAGAGAATGTTTAAATATATATTTTTAAATAACGAAATTTAATCGCATTCGTTGCATTTTTTCTTTTTCATTACGGCATATTACTGGCATTTTTGGCACTAAGAATGGCAGATTTTGGCAGATTTTTGGTCCAGTCTGTGGCAGATTCACTATTTTTGAGATAGTCACACCACACTGCAGATCAGCTGTCAATGTCAAAACAAACAGTAGGTAAAACAGAGATATGGGATATAATAAGTAAAATTGTTTTCTTTCTGTGATTGTTTTGAGATGAGCAGAGAGTTATTTTGTATTTCATTATTGCAAGTTTCGCTGTAAAATAGTAAAATGTAGATATATATCTAGGTATCAATTAATTCAGGAGTTTATGAATTCGGAATGCCCAATAAAGGTAGTAAACCAAGTACTTTTCAGATTGTTTTAACTTACCTATAATTATTCGATATAAACAACATTCTCTGCATAACATAACGCTTCATTGTGCTCTATCAAGAAATGTTATTATTTTATCCAGGTTCTTTGATGCTTACCGTACGGGGCACAGGTCTAATTTGTAGAGGTCTTTTGAAAGTTTGGCTATGATTTATTTTAATGCCAAGTAAGGCACGACAGTAAGAACATTACAACAGAATTGTGAATATTATTATTATTTTCTGTAGGTGTAATTCCATGCTCTTCCATGCTGATTTTTTATTTATTTTTATTTTATTTATTATAGACGAGCAGCTAAGAGCTGATATGTCTATTTCACACAGTGCTGAGAGTCCATTAAGTCTTTTCACAGTTCATATATTTATTAACGACACTTTATTTGTCTGATCTGGAAGAATAGAAAATACTTAGAAATAGATTTTTTTTTTAACTTAGAATGTAATCATGACTAGCAACCCATCATTATATTTTGATTCCATTTTTCCACCCCACACTAAAAGTGTGATGGATGATGAGCAGAATTACCCCGGGGTCGCAAGATACCAGCCTTGTATCTTGCGGCCCGGGGTGATTCTGCTTAGAGTTGCAAGCAAGACCCAAAATGCTCGATCTGCCCCATTAGGGATAAAGTGTATGAGCGACCTATGTCCTGCAGTAGCTAGACATCAGGCGGTTAAATGAATAATGATGACTGACTCCGTGGTCCAGTGGTCAAGTTTTGCCTTGTGATCCTGAGGTTGCAGGTTCAAATCCCACTGGGAAGCATACTTTGTGAAAAGTATTTCCAGTATGGTTAGGATATTGTAGGCTTAAATCACCTGATTATTTATTTATTTGTTTAAATTATAGAGGAGAAGCTAATGTGTCTATTTCAGGCATTGTTAGAATTTGTTTTAATAGTCTTCACATATACACAAAATGTCCAATGTCCACTATAATTGTTTTAACGTCACTTTATTTGTGTGTAGCCAATTGTCCAGCTTATTTTTAAATAGGTATGGATGTGGCACTAACAATAAAAAAACTTAAATGGAGATGGGCAGGCCATACAATTAGGGGTAAGGATAAATGGTCCAAAACGATAATGAGCTGGTACCCAAGACACCTGACAAGGAAAAGAGGAAGACCTCGCAAAAGATGGGTGGATGGCATTAGGAAAGTGGCTGGAGCTACCTGGACTAGGAAAGCAGGAAACAGAGAGACGTGGAAAGGATTGGAGGAGGCTGTCAATGGACAAACCGACGAAAAAAGAAAATAGTAAATTAAGTATTTTGTTTTGTAAAGTGTAAAAAGTTCTGAATAAAGGCTATTATTATTATTATGGATGAGGTCTGCCACACAGACACTACTTTATCCAAAAAGAAAGATGATTCCATGCTTCGGAAGGCACGTAAAGCTGTTTGTTCCGAAGGCCATCTAGCGTTTGTACCTATCCCTAGGATTGGTTCTGGTCTCCTCTTTGGGTTGCGGAGGTCAGATGGCAGTCACTCTGTGTAAAACCAGTAACCTCATCAAATCACCTAGGCTCTGAAGCGTAACCGCTGACACTATGCAACTGGGAATACGTGAGGATGATGAGGCGGTTACTTAAATGAATAATGATGATGAATGTGTTTTACTACAGAAGTGCCTGCACCGCGGCCTGGTGCCGAGGCCAAGCAGCCAGCGATTGTCAGTCAGCATGCAGCGATTCCCAAGCTGCCAAGCGTTGCCACTAAAGTTGTCACCACTAAGGTTAGTTTACAATTAAGTACTTTAAAGGCATACGTGCTGATGGCTTTTGTCGCCAATTATTGGCACCATAAATATAGCGTATTTAACTTGCATATAAAATATGTTAATGTATGCAGACCCTACCTAAAGTGGGATAAGGGAAAAAAAAGGAATTTATCATCAAGCATATATTCAAAATGCAAATCACTCGAAATAATACTTTTTTGATTTCTTTTACCACCTTCTTCCCCACTATCAAGCTAACAGTGGCCTTTGGGTCTTAAGGCCCTGGACTCTTTCTTTCTTTTTTATGTTATAGGACGGAAAACGAGCAAGCGGGTCACCTGATGGTAAGTGATCACCGCTGCCCATGGACAATTGCAACACCAGGGGTGTAACAAGAGCGTTACCGGTCTTTCAGGGCCCTCCCCAGAGGGGGGAGGGGGGACTCCGGCTCTCACTCACCGAACGAAGCATAGTAGCGGGGTAGCTACTACTCAGGCGTTGATTTTCTGTGAGAGTGTGGTACTTCCTCGGACGAGCCGGCCCATTCATGCTACTAGTAAAACAGACTTTTGCCGGTAGCGTGGCTTTACCACAACACTCTGTTTGCTTATAGCTGCAAGACCCTAAATGCCCTGTCTACTCATTTAGGGATAAAGACATGATAGTGTATGTATATCTTCATTTTATAAATGTAGTTTCAGATACATTTGAGATTACGTAGGAACTGATTTCTGTAATGAGCGAACAATAGCGTTACCTCCATGGGCGAGAGAATCACGACGAGTTGACATAAGGTGAATATCAAGCCTAAGTGGCGCCCTTATTGGAAAAAAATTGTTAATTTGTAAATATGGTGAAAATTTCCATATTTCTAATTGTTAGGCACTAGATAGCCCTTTGAACTATTTTATGAACTGCCGTTAAAACTTTTATTGGTGATCCGTCGAGCTTTAAAACCTGCTTCCGCCAAAAGTGGCCACTTTTGTCGGAAGCAGGTTTTAAAGCTCGACGTTTTACAGCAAGATGGACTCATTAATACTTTTAATGGTGGTTCATAAAATAGTTTAACGGGCCAACTAGTGCCTCATTGAGAAATATGGAAATTTTCGCCATATTTAAGAGTTAACAATTAATTTCAAATGAGGGCGCCACTTCTGCTTGGTATTCACAATAAGTCAATTCATCAACTCGACATCGAAATCCCACTGGAAAGCATACTTTTTTTAAAAGTCTTTCCAGTCTGGTAAGGATATTGCAGGCTTGAATCACCTGATTATCCGAAAATAAATATGATTTCGTGCTTCGGAAGGCACGCAAGGCTGTGGGTCCCGAACGCCATCTAGCGTTTGTCTAAAGTTTAAAGCTATCCTAGGTTTGGTTCTGGTCTACCCTTTGGGTTGCGGAGATCAGAAGGCAGTCGCTCTGTATAAAAACCAGTAACCTCGCCAAATCACCTAGGTTAGTGAAACCAAAATGATGACCAAAAATGATTCAGCTTCTTGTTCCTGTAATTCTTCCTGCTCTCATTCATATTTTTAACTTCTCACTATCCTGTGGCTCTTTTCCTACATCCTGGAAATCAGCTCAAGTCATTCCATTACCTAAAACTAGTAACCCTTCTTCTGTTTCTGACCTTAGACCCATTTCTATTTTGCCCTATCTCAAAACTTCTTGAGCTAGTTTCCCATAACCAACTGTCAACTTACTTATCATCTAACAATATCCTTAGTTCATTTCAATCTGGCTTTCGAGCAGGTACGGTGACTACTTTGCTCAAAGTCACAGATGATATCCGCTGGGCTATTGATTGCAAATCTCTAACACTCCTTGTTCTTCTTGACTTTAGTAGCGCCTTTAATTCTGTTGACTTCGATATCCTTCTTGGGATCCTTCAATTTATTAACGTCTCTTCGTCTGCCTTAACGTGGTTTGATTCCTACCTTCGAGGCCGCTCGCAGTGTGTTCGCTTCGGTGAGTCTCTTTCTGAATGGTGTGATCTCAGTGCGGGTGTTCCTCAAGGCGGTGTCCTTTCTCCGTTGCTCTTCTTAATATTTATAAATTCTGTCACTTTTCTTTTTTCCTGTAACTTTTATCTCTACGCAGACGACCTTCAGCTTTACAGGCATTTCCCTGTATCTGATTTAGATGCAGCTATTGCTGCTATGAACGATGACTTGCGCCAGGTCAGCGAGTGGGCCCAGTCTTTTGGTCTTAAAGTTAATCCCAAAAAGTCTCAGGCTATGCTTATTGGTAGTAGTTATTATCAGAGAACCACCCACTTATGTTCATTGTCTCCTTTATATCTTGATGGCTCTCCAATAGCATACACTGATTCTGCTAAAAACTTAGGGGTTATTATGGACAGAACCTTAAGTTGGACTGCTCATATTTCCGAGATTAGCCGTAAGTTACATTATTCACTTCACTCTCTAAATTGATCTACTGTTGGCAAAAATGTCTTATTATGGTTTCACAGATGATGCTATTCAATGGTTTAAGACCCACTTTGACAGTAGAAGCCAAATCGTAGAATAAGATGATGGAAAAGGCAACAAGTTAGTGTCATCGTCAAAAACTGTGACAAGAGGCGTCCCACAGGGATCTATATTGGGCCCACTACTGTTTATTCTTTATAGTGCTGATGTCACTACACACATTAAACACTGCAAATACCATATCTATGCAGATGACCTTCAAGTGTACATATCCTGTGTTCCGAATGACATACATGCAACTGTAAAAAATTAAATGACGACTTAGAGAGGATTAATAATTGGGCCGATAATAACTAATTGATACTAAATAACAAAAAATCTAAATTTATGGCGCTAGGTACTCAAAATAAAATTAATAAACTAAAAAGCAAACAATTTCATGTAAAAAATTGCGAGGATATAATTGAAAGGGTAACGGAAGCAAGAAACTTGGGCCTTTTGTTAGACGAACATCTTCGTTTTGAGAATCACATTTTAAACGTAGTAAAAAATTATTTTTATCGTATTAAGGTGTATCAAATACGTGATTTCTTAAGTACAGAAATGCGCATCAAGCTTTGCGAGTCTCTTGTTCTCTCAAAACGTAATTACATGGATTCTGCTTATGGCCCTCATTTATTAGTTCGTACACAAAATAAAGTACAACGAATCCAAAACGCGTGTGCAAGATTTTGTTTTAAAATACCCCCACGAACTCACGTTACTCCTTACCTAAATAATGCAAAGTTACTGAAAATGAGTGCACGAAGAAAGTTACATTTCGCGACATTGTTGTTCGGTATCGTGAAATGTGAGAAACCATCTTATCTTTATGAAAAATTGGTATGGGCAAGAAACGTTCACTTAAGACGAACCAGAGCCTCACACAACTCCCTAGTCATGCCTCGTCACTACTCTGCCGCTTTTCGGGGCAGTTTTAAGTATGCAGCTACCAAATGTTGGAACAACTTGCCCCCGCCCTTGCGTAGTCTGAATACTGTTCATGTTTTTAAAAATAAATACAAAGGCATACTACTTGACACTCAATAGGGAAGGGATGAAAATTTTAAAAACGCTTGAATATTTTTCTGTGGTTAGGAATAACATTCCTCGTTACCATTAAAAAATATCAGATTTTTCTGTCTAGTCAAATAATTATAAAAAATAAAAACATTTTTAATCCCAACTTTAAACCCATAGTCAGCCTTATTTCTTTTGTCCTAACCGTCTGACGTATTAAAAAAAATAATGTCATATGACATTATATTATATGTTTATATTATATTGTTTTTTATTCACTCTTTCTTAAAATTACGTATAATAAAATTCTGCACACGTCCGTGGCGGGACACACATACACACACTCAAGGCTCCACTGAAAACCAGCGTCGTCTTCTCGAAAACGAGTTTGATGACATGCTGAGTGGAACCTTTTTTCCTAGGATCTCACAACACTTACCACCGTGGACACACTGAGTACCAGCTCTATGCCATAGCACAGGCCGGAATCTCCTAAGGTACGCGCAATATGCGTCACCCAGGCGTCACCGTTCCCCGTCCCCGCACCTCTCCCCCGTTTTCGCCTTGATGACTCACGTTGGCCGTCAAGAACCGGGGGAGAGGTGCGGGTGCGGGGAACGGGGACGCATATTGCGCGTACCTTAGGAGATTCCGTTCTGCTTACTCTTACTGTATTCTGTGGCCATAGTAAATGTACCTAGTACTAAATATTACCTAGTACTATATGCCAGACAGAAAATTCAAAGCTTATGTAAAGAAAGTACTTTGTGAGAAGGCTTATTATAGGACCGATGACTATCTTAAAGACAAAAAGGTCTGGCTTGAGCTTGGCGCGGGTCCCTCTTAAAGGTTTGTATACTTAGACATGTCATAATTTAGGTACATTGGTACATACTAAATTTACAAATTGACATTATTTTAAATTTCGTAATTCTTATAATTCAATTTAATTATGACATAATAAACAATGTAATCTCTGTCCATCTATATAACTAATTTTAAGTTTTTAGTTTGTTAGTTGACGTCTTTGGAGAAAACGTGCAGTGCAGTTTGTTGCCGCTTCTTCTGCACTTGCGCCTAGGAAGCGGCGTAAACTTAGCTTTAAGTAACGATTTGACGTCAACATTTGTGCAAAACAAAACAAAGTGACTATTATTAAGGGATATTATAAATATCCTATGATAATAAAGATATTTTGAATTGAATTGAAAAAAAGAAAACCTAGTCATTTTAAATTTATTTTATATCTACTTTCTCATATAAAATTGGCTAGGTTTTATTCTTGTTTTAATTTAAATAATTCTATTCAAAATCCTATGTTGTCTTCTTCTATGTTACTACCTTTAGTGTGTTGTAAGTGTTGTGTTTTTCTGGAAATAAAAATCTGTCTATGTCTATGAATATATATTTATTTATGTATTTATGTAAGTATACTTATGTATGTTTATGTAGGTATGTATCTTGTCTATTTATTTATTTAGTTTTGTATTGTAGGTACACGCCAATTACCTCTTTTTTCCCATTTCCTCTCGCGGGTCTACTGGAAGAAATTTCTTTGGAAATAAGTAGCACCTAAGTACTATATTTTCTTTATTTTTTATGTGTATGTTTGTTAATTTTCCAAGTGTACTTGAATAAGTAAAATAAAATAAAATAAACCCCGGGCTCTGAAGCGTTACCGCTGAGGATGAATCCGGGAACACGTGAGGATGATGATAATGAAGAAATAAAACAATGCAGGCTTAATCTTTGGCATATTTTTTATACAACATGTTGATGTGTTTGACGAGAGGCTTGTTTAGTAAGTTGCCGACGTCCTTCGCGAACACGAAGTCCAAGTGGTTGAACTTGGGCCACGAGCAGCCCGCCTGCACAGACTCCAGGGCTCCGGTGCTGTTCAGCTCTGATGCTAGTCGAAGAATTTGCTGTAAATACAAAGTAAACAAGTTAAAAAAAATATTGTGCTTTATATTAGCCGTGTGGTTTCCGGCAGAGTAGAATAGAACCACTCCAAGTCTTCCCGTGGATGTCGTAGAAGGCGACTTAGGAGCACACAAGCTAAAGCAAGCTTATGAAAATCAATCAGACCTCTCCAACCTGTCTGGCCAGCGTGGAGAGTGTAGGCCAAATCCTCTGGCTATTATACAGCATGATTTTGACCCTCTGAGCTATATTCAAGGAAAGTACTATATGCGCTAAATAAAATATACATGTTCTCTTACATACAATTACCTTGTTTCAAAATAAAAACCAAAAATAAAAGCCCTTAAGGCGAAGATATAGGCAAATGGCCTTGAAGTGTGAAATAAATTGTTAACTCGTAAATATGGTGATAATTTCCATATTGCTCTACGTCATGCACTAGATAGCCCTTTAAATTATTTTATGAACTGCCGTTAAAACTATTATTGGTGATCCGTCTAGCTTTAAAACTTGCCGTGGCCACTTTTGGCGGAAGCAAGTTTTAAAGCTAGACGGACTAATGTGAATACTTTCAACGGTGGTTTATAAAATAATTTAAAGGGCTATCTAGTGCATGACGAAGAGCAATATGGAAATTATCTCCATATTTACGAGTTAACAATTTATTTCAAACGAGGGCGCCACTTCAAGGTCATTTGCCTATATCTTCACCTTAAAGTTGTACGGCAAATTCCCAATCGCAGTGATACCGACCGCCATATGATTGCTTGCCGCGCCGACGGGAAGGGTGCGGGGCAGTAATACGGAGGAATCGAGCGACAGCAAGGTCATTGACACTAATAAGAATACGATAGCCATGTATTGCAAATGTGGGGATATTTCCTAATAAAAAATAGTTTAAAAAAAGTATTCTTTTTCTTGTTATTTTGTGTTTTTTTTTTTAATGTTATAGGGCGGCAAACGAACAAGCGGGTCACCTGATGGTAAGTGATCACCACTGTCCATGGACAACTGCAACACCAGGGGTGTAACAAGAGCGTTACCGGCCTTTCAGGAAGATACGAGTATAGACTCGTTTTTGGAAGGTTTCAATGTCGTATCGGTTCGGGAACACCGCTGTAGGAAGTTGATTCCACAGTTCGGTCGTACGTGGCAGGAAGTTTTGGTTGATTGCCAACTATCCAGGTGGTGTGGATGATATTTTAATTTCAGGCGGGTGGTGTAGTGGTGAAATTTTGCAGCAGATATTAGGTTCTATTAGTGATTCTGATTCCAAGATTTCAATATAGCTCAGTGTTTCAAAATCAACCTGTATAAAATCAGACACAGTCAAGTATCAAATCACGTTTATCCCGTGTAGGGCAGACAGTCTCCAGGGCTATAAGATCAAAAGGCCATGTTTAGTCTGATCATAGAGGAAAAGCAAATAAAAATAGCGACGGATTGCTATACTAGCCGCATCGCCCTTTGTCATTCATGATTTCCAATCTTTGGGAGCGTTCCAGTATTACGTAAGCAGAATTTGAGCCATTTTAACCCCCCCCCCGCCCTTGTCAGCAAAAGTAAGCAATCTCTTATCCCCCCTCCTATGTTTACATAAGCATTGATTAAACTATTTTTTTTTATTTCTTGAGTATGTATGTACATTGTTCTTAGATATTATTTCACTGTCTGTTTAATTTCTTATAAAAAATAACTAATTTGCTTACGTAATGGAAGACCAGACCACCCGACCCCCTATGTCATCAAAAATATGATAATATGATAGAGATACGTGACCCGCGACGGTTTCAGCTATCTCTATCGCACGTAGGGTGTGTGACAGAGACACACTGAACCCGTCGCGGGCGTCCGCTTAACTTGGTTTAAGCCTAATACTTACACTTTTCTCAGTCAACTGGTCATTCTCCCCATACATGAGTGTGACGGGCACAGCCACGTTAGAAAGGTTGTATGGCTTCACCTCACCCCACAAACCATCTTCCCAAGAAGTGAACACTCCTGCAACAAATTGTAAGGTATTAGAGTTATATACATTTTTAACAATAAAAACGACCGACTTAAATTTTTTTAGGACTTTCTTTCATATCTCCAAAGTTCTTTATCATATCTTCACCAAATTAAAATGGGACCAACTTGGTAGTAAAGGCTTTCAAATAAAAAAAGAATCATCAAAATCCGTTCACAATTGGCGAAGATATCGCGTAACAAACATACATAAAAATAAAAAAAAACATAGTCGAATTGATTACCTCCTCCTTATTTGAAGTCGGTTAAAAATAGAAGAAAGAAAAGGCAAAAGAAGACCTAGAGACAGCTTTATAAAACCACTGAAAGATCAACTCCATGTCTCAACCTACAAAGATGTGAATGAGTTTGCTTTGGACAGAGAAAGATGAAAAGGATCTGCCTGTCTCCGTGGTCAAGTGGTCAAGACGCTTCCCTTGTGATCCGGAGGTCGAGGGTTCAATTCAATTCCCACTGGGAAGCATACTTTCTGAAAAGTTGTTTCCAGTCAGATTAAGATATTACAGGCTTTAATCACCTGATTATCCAAATAAGTAAGATGATTCAGAACTTCGGAAGGCACGCAGAGCTGTGGGTCCCGAAAGCCATCTAGAATTTGTTTTAACCTATCCTAAGATTGGTTCTGGTCTACCCTTTGGGTTGCGGAGGTTAGACGGCAGTCGCTCTGTGTAAAACCAGTAACCTCGTCAAATCACCTAGGTTAGGTGGCGGACCCCGGGCTCTGAAGCGTTACCGCTGAGGATGCAACGGGGAATACGGATGATGATGATGACAAGCTTAGCTCTTTAACCCTTTAACCGCAAACGTCGGATTAATCCGACAAACATTTTTTGCCCATTGCCCATAAACTTGATTAGCAATTGAGATGATGACTTACTCGTATATTAATTGAAATGCTTACCTGTTATGGCGATCTTTCCAAAATGCTCTAACTGCTTCCATGATGCTGGCTGGAATCTCGCAAGAAGCACTGGTGTTAAATCCTGAAAACACGATTTATACTTAAATGTTTTTTTTTATTGTTACATACATATTCAAAAAAATGTTATAGACAACTGATTTTTGCAAGATGCTGTAGATTGTCGTACTACATCGCAAAAAAATTCAAGAGTATTTAACATTTTTTGAACTGTTACCTACCCTAATCATGATTTATCTAAATCCACCTGGAACCCATTAGGTTCTATGATACGCAACTTCATTCATTTTATCAGTAATAAACATGTATTTCAAGCAGTTTCCTTACATTCATCAATGCACTCATGACTCTCTTAATCGAATCCCATTAAGATTATAACTTTAAAATTTTAAAAGAGTAGTTCCTCAAGGGTGCGTACTTGGTCCACTTACCCAATCGTTCTGCTCGTAGTCTTCTCCAACAATAGAGAATACGAATCTCATGCACATATCAGCGTTCGGATCGCGTATGGTGCAGAAGCTGCTCACCACGAAGTCTATGGCTTGCGGTTCAAATGCTACTGAGAGCATGCCTCTGGTGCGCAGTGTGTTCTGAAATTATACAATAACTAAGTTCAGGAATGGATAACCCAATGCAATGACGGAGTCTTGAGTTCTTAACAAAGTTATGAAGTATTTTTCTCCGAGTTAAGGGACGTTTCTCCAAAAACGACAAATGTGACTGCGGTTCTGTCCAGTTTATGACCCACCTATTGTACTGCTCTAAATGCTGTACAGTTACGTAGTAACTATTTATTTATCTGTGACAGTGCGCAGGATCTCAACGCGCCAAAACAAATAAAAAATAGTAGCTAGCATTTTGGAATTATGTACCTATACGGGCGATCTGTTGCCTCCATCTCATTGTAGATTTTCTCCATGATAGTATTCCGTCTGTTGGATGTAGGTTATGTGAACCCCACTTTTCCAGTAAAAAAAAACTGTTTATAAACTTAAGTAAAAGTAGAAAGTAGTAATAATACTTACAGGCAAGTTGACGGTCTTCAAAAAGAAATTGGCCAAGAACCGAATATTGTCCATATACACAGCAGGCGCGAGGGCCACAAACGCCATGACTTTATCATTGTACTCCGGCTTTTGAGCCATCATGGTGAAGAAGGTGGTGGTGCCCATGGAGTAGCCGATGTACAGGACCTTGTCCAGGCCGGTGACGTTGAGGACGCGGTCGATCATGGCCGGAGCATCGTATTTACCGTGCTCGTGGAAACTGAAAAACATTTTGCGACATAAGCATGTTTAAATAAATTGTGTATGCAGCTCGATACATATCTTCGATGGGAACTTCGTGAAAATGGAAGGTGAATAAAAAAGACCTATAGAATTTATTTGTTCGACCATGACCAAAATCGGTCAAGGGGATACTGAACAAGGGGTTGTAAAAAGAGTAACTAGTTCATGATATTTTACTGATGAAGATAACGTACCTGTACGACCAAAATTCTGGATTGTTCCTCTTAAGTGTCTCGTGGGTGGTGTAGATATTACCCCGTAAATTTCCTAACCACACGTCGTAACCGGCATCAGCTAAGATAAAACCTGAAAATTTCCATACAATTTTAATAAACTGCGTGATGTCAACCATTCAATTTCATAAAATAAACGGGCAAGTGCGAGTCGGACTCGTACATGAAGGGTTCCGTACCTCCGTACAATGTTTTAAAACGCTAAAGAAATACGTTTCTTGTATGACGACCCCCTTTAATTTTTAACTTTATTTTATTTTTAGTATTTGTTGTTATAGCGGCCATAATAATATATAATCTGTGAAAATTTAGAGTATCTAGTTAATGCTATTATAAAGATCTAGTTAAAAAGGCTGAAAAAACACGTTTTTTGTATGACGACCCCCTTTAATTTTTAACTTTTTTTTATTTTCAGTATTTGTTGTTATAGCGGTCACAGTAATACATAATCGGTGAAAATTTTAAGTGTCTAGCTACTACGGTTCAAGAGATAGAGCCCTGTGACAGACGGACAGACAGCGGAGTCTCAGTAATAGGGTCCCGTTTGCACCCTTTGGGTACGGAACCCTAAAAAATCTGACAATATTCTCTTTATGATATGATTGTCAACAATAAGTAACTTTTGCTCAGAGGTGTCTGTTTCCTTAGGCTTTCTGTTGTGATGAGCGATTTATTTTCCTTACCCAAACTTCTTTCCGGCCCCATGATGACAAAGTCAGAGCTACTCCCCAACAATCCATGCACGATTAGAACTGCCTTCTTGCCCTTAGCGTTTGGACTGCCAGATCTCCTGGCAGTGCGGCGCCCGGCCGGTATCCTGTGCAGTTGTAAGATGTAGCCATCCGGTGTTTTGGCCCTGTGCTTCTCCACTGGGTAACCTTCTGAGGATATCAGCTGGGGCTGTAACAAATGAAGCGTTGCTTGAATTTTTATTAGGTCTGAAACGAGTTCAGCTTAAGCCACATAGTAAGATAAATCTATACTAATATTATAAAGCGGAAGAGTTTGTTTGTTTAAAACCGCTAATCTCAGGAACTAATGGTCCGATTTGAAAAATTCTTTTTTTGTTGGGTAGTCCATTTATAGAGGAAGGCTTTAGGCTATATAACATTCCGACAACCACGCGAACGAAGTCGCGGGCACAGCTAGTCAATTATATCACAACTTTCTGGTTTTACCATAAACACTATAATAAATGGGACACACTAAGGTGCAGGTTTAATCATAGGTTTCTCTTAAGTAATCGTGATAATTTCTTGAAAATTATCGAAAGCCTACGTGTGCACTCTTATATATATATATATATATATATATATATATATATATATATATATATATATATATATATATATATATATATATATATATATACTCTATATAATCTAATCATTGAACCAAGCTATCTCCCTATTTTTATTTGACTTGATTCTGTTTTATTTAAGGAAAATAGTAGATATTAATTTTGTCGCTGGTTTCACCTTTGTATGCACGTGTATCATTATTTTTGCTCCGCGTTCATTCATAATTATGATTGACATTGATTTTTGTTCCATTATTAGAATGGTTAGCAACGATGTAGCAAAGTATTCGTGTGGATACAAAGCCTGCCTCTTCAACCCATTATCATTATCACCATCGTTTAAATACCAACTGCACTCAGCAGTTAGCTGCACGCCAATTGGATGCAAATATTACTGTTACATAGTAAGTTTTAATTAATATAAAGAGCAATAGCATGGGTAATCTTAATTCGAATATTTTGTTGACTGATACTTTTTATTTGCATTTTCGATTGCTTCATTTGCTTATTTATTGCCTTGTGGAGTGCTATAATTGGGCGGAGCAAGCGATAATGTCGTCGAAATCCAAAAAAAAAATTTTGGATTTTTACCGGACCGAAACCGAACAAAAGTTGTTCAGTTACATAGGCTGAGGTACCATCTGAGAGGTTTTGCGTTCTTTCATTTACACGATGTATACATCAATTATGTTTACCTCATTTCACACAGCTAATATAATATCTAACAACAATTACATCTTTTGTTTTTCACGTTTTTGTGGTTTCACGAAGTGCTAAAGTATAACATTTGTGTGATAGACAGAGGTACATATCTTGACAGGAAAATAGCTTCCAATCATAATTTTGACGTTACGTTTGTCACGAACCCACAATGAGAGCTTGCATTTGCCACCTAAAGTTCTAGTTATGTCTGTCGTTGTCGTTTGAATTGCCATGATCATATATTTAAGATTTTATGGGTTTTCGACAAAGTGACCTGCCTAATGTGTTAAAATATTGTAAACGGTTTCTGGTTATTAGTTACCATGTAACTGATATTTCTGAACTAATATTCAACACGAAATACTTGAAAAACTTAACTTTGAAAGTCCCATGTTTCCTCAGTGCAATCCCTTATTTTTTCTTCAGTCCTACACTGAAATCACGTATAAGAACTCGATATAAGTTATGTTGATCAAATGTGTATCAGTAATTTACCAATCAGTCCTTATTTTATTATTTCTTCAACTTTTTATTAATAATTTGTCAGCGGTTCTATAAGACGTCCTTGCGTCATAACAGCTTTGCCCATTCATAAACATGAAGTCGAATTGCATATAGTAGTACACAATGAAACGGCACCATTTGCGTGATTGATCAGCATTGAATGTAAAGCAGATTTGAATAATGCTTTGTCAGATAATAAGGAAAAATGTACGAGACATCGCAAATGGCATATGTACTATTGTAAAAATTACTTTGTTTCTTTACGTTGGTCTGGGGATTCTTTTCATGTGCTCTTGTTTTGTCAAATCTAGATACCAGTATATGTTGCTGCTTTTGTTTCGTTAAGAACCTCTTTATTATGCATACTCGTACATCATATAAATATGCTACTCGTATTACCGTGACATAACATAAACCCTTCCATGGTTTTTGGTCCGATAGGAAAAACAAAACGTAGATTATACCAGCCGATTTTACTTTTCTAAGTAAGCGAAAGGTTTGTTCAGGTTGTAAATGTTTTATCACGTTTTATACGCCCTTACGATCAAAAACGAAAAACGCGATAGTGCGTGAGTATAACAAGTTATGTTCCTCTTTAAGTATACGCATGAGTATAATGGCCGAGAACGAACTTTAGACCTACAACAGCGAATGGAGGCAAAAGCAGAAGACCGAAGAGAATGAAACGAGAAAGAAAGGCTTTTGCTCAAAAATAGGACACAAATGGTTCATAATAAAAAAATGGTTGCCTGTAAAGTCGGTTTTACGGGCGAAGATTTTACGTGACAACGGCGGCAGACCGATCATAGTTGAGTGGGAGAGAGACGCAAGGCATTCGGCGGGCCTCTCTCTCGTTCGGTGACTCATCGTAACGTTACCGAGCGTTACACTTTTTCATAAGTGACTCCCAGCCGCAACCTAATTTAAGACGTTGTCACGTCAATAAATAAATGAGTATAATTACAGATTTGGTATGCACTCTGCGTTCGTTACGCTACGGTAACCGCTTTTATTACTATCAGGACCTAATCGTCCATCTCGGCGGGCATTTTTTGAGCATTTTATCAGTGTACCATCCATCTCTAGTTCTATTAAAAATAACCAATTATGCCATTCTGAACACGTAGTTATATCGTTACGTTATAAAGTTATTTATTTTTTTATGTCTACGATACGACTCATTACGTACATTGATTATGTTGATGTTATCAGTTGGCAGGAAGTCGAAAAGTTTCATTTATTATTTCGGTTACTTTCAGATGCTTCTATTTCAAAGTTGTTAGGAGATCTCTCCCTGCTCTGTATCTGTAGCTTTGTTTGAGACATTAGTAAGGAGGAAGTGAGCTTTCTAGATTTTTAGAATCGTTATTGTTTTCTTCTGTGATAGTAATTTACAGACTTACAGTTCTTCCTCTTTTTTTAGTGTCGATGGTACTTATATAGATTTTGTCACTACAGTATCGGGCCATTTCGATATCTATGTAATTTGCGGCCATCAGCTTTTCCTAAGTGCCGGTGTTTGGGCACCTGGGACACGTTAGTACGTGCTTCATAGTTTGTGGAGAGACCACACTGGCAAATGTTTTGCGATCTGTTTATAATCTTCCACCTGACCAAATTATCTTTACACCGGCCCTCCTGCGTTCTTAGACAGTTATAAACGATAGGCTGTGGTGTGATTTGCCTTTTATTCCTTCCTCTTTTCAGGGTTCCGTATAAAAAATGAAAAAACAGAACCCTTATAGGATCACTCGTGCGTCTGTCTGTCCGTCCGTCTGTCACAGCCAATTTGCTCCGAATCTACTGGACCGAATCGGGTGAAATTTGGTAGAATCACAAAATTTCAAAAATATTTATTTACTTTGCACATATGTGTTTAACACATATGTGCAGAATAAATAAATATTTTAAAAAAAGTTTTACAAACCTTTCTGTGTCATATATCAAATGAAAGGGCTCGTTATGAGGATCTCTAATATTTTTTTTTATTATTGTTAAATGAATAGTTTTGATTTTATTGATTAAAGAAGACGAAAATTGACTATTCCCCCCCCCCCCCCTGATCTTCGAAACTACTGAGCAATTTAAAAAAAAAAACGAAATGTAGTTCATTGCTTGTAGATTACAGGAAAACCTATAAGAATTCAATTAATTGTACGGAACCCTCTCCACGCGAGTTTAACTCGCACTTGGCTGGTTTATTTAATCTTTGGATCGTCATAATTGACAGTCTTCTTCATCTCACTCTTGGATATTCATATTATAGTTGTAAGCATTAGTTTTTTTTAACATGAACAATTTTAGCCAGAACAATTTTTACATTCAGACATAATTTCATGTGGAGCAGTAAACGTGACGTAAGCAATTGATTTTATATAATTATACGCCATACCGAACTGAATTGAAGTTATAATAACGTCTATCAATCATAATCTTCTCGATCGCTATCTAATTTTTTGTAAAATGTACATGATTTTATACTAGGAATGTTTTTTTTACCGTCAGTGAAATTAATTAATGCTATCAGACAATATTAAAAATATACATAATAAAATATATAAATACACTATTATGTATTTATCCCTAATAGGACAGACAGAGCATTTTTGGTTTTGCGGCTCTAAGCAGTCAGATCAGAGCCCAGGGCTGCATGACCCTGGCCACTTTTATAAGTATATGTCACGCTAAAAATGGCCTTTGGGTCTTGCGGTAACTTTTTTACCAGTGCTTTTTTTAGAGCAAGGGCGGAATCCTCTAGAAATCCTCTAATAAGATTTATTTTTAACTACTTCTTTACAGCCTATATCAAAACCGTTACCCTATAAAATACACGTCCGATGGTATCTTTCTATTTCTGTGTCAAACCAAATTATACTTCGTCATCATTTCGTAACGCTAAGCTGCTAAGCCAAGTAAAATTTTGTGATTCTTATTAATTTCAGGATTCTCTACAGTACTTGCACCTATTTGGATCTCAATTCTTTGTCGCTGAAGTCAACAATTCATCTTAACATAATATTGATCTTGGCTCCCACCTTCACATTATTGTGTTTGGTGAGATGTCATTGCTTTTTGGAAGCCTGTACCACTTCACACAATTCACCGCACTATTATTCGTCGTAATCTGTACACTTAAGTATTTCAATGTGAGTCTTTCTAAATCAGTGCTTTTTAAAATGGCTATAAAAAGACAAACAATGCCCAACTATTGTTAAAATTTGTCTGGATATTGGATGTGGACCGAAGTTTTGTATTCGCTGCTAGCTGTCCCACAAGGTACCGTACTATCATTCATCGGGATCATAAACATGATCCTGTACATTTTAGTACGTGCTTTCTTATCGGTTAAAGGTAGGAAGGTCGCGGGAATGGCTATAAAAAGACAAACAATGCCCGTCGGCGCCATTCTGCGCACGTTTATACTCATTATGTCAGCGCATGCGGATTCTGAATTACAAGTACGAGTTAACGTTTCCTATAACGTCAGAGCTGGAGGTAGTGAATTTTGCCAATGAGTTGCAATTTAAGGCTTCATTGTTTTTGTTAGAAATATAAAGGACCAAATTTTCATTTTCATTTCAAGGATACGAGGCAAGGCCCAGGAAGCGTTACGTTTTGAGAAAAAAGGTTGGACTATCGAGATTTTTGGGAGGGAAATAGGAAAGACTCAGCAGTATGACAACATAGATTTTTTTCTTCCTCATCGTGTCGAGGAATCAATACAATTTAAGTTACATTACCGACCGACCAGAAGGAGGCCACATGCAGCAATTGCATTATCTGTCCACTGCATCAAGTCGGCTATTGAGAATGAAGCAGGATACTTGCCCTGTTAGTAAAGCCCCATATTTGTATATTGCTCCTGCAGCGTCCCACCTAATAGATTTTACAAGCTTTAAATATAAGCCTGCGCTGTTTGTTTTACGGGTGAAATCTTGCAAGTTAAATTTAAACCACTTCCTGGGTTCTGAAATTCCTGGGAAATGAAAATTTGTGTGCTTATGTAAATCAGATGACAATGCAATATTATTTTAACAAGAAGCTGATCTGATGATGGAGCCGGAAGGTGGCTATAGGAACCCTGTAATAAAACGACGCAACCCCATCGAGTGTGGGCTTTTTACATTTGTTTTGAAAATTACTTAGGTCATACAATAAAAACTTGTATGAAAAAAAAAATTGTCGTAAATCTTATTTTTAAATAAGCAAACTGTATCTTCCTGGTTATTTCAAATGATGAACTTACATAAGTAAGATATATCACCCGTAGGTGTCATGTATTAATTGCGAGGAAAATAATAGTGCCATAAAGATTAATGGTTTAGAAATATTACGATCATCAGTTACTAGTTATAGTTTATAGTCTTGTCCTAAGCATCTACTTAAATTATCTTGTTGCATGTATCTTTAATGCTGGTCAGGGAGAAAAGAAAAAACGTAGAATGTACCAGACGCTTCTCTTCCCGCGTAGATCGAAGCGAGAACCTCAGTCATATAGGCGATGCTACTAGCATTACTAACATTATATCAGGATTTGAGTTCCTAGGCTCTGTCTATCTATCTACGTTAGGATTGTATCGTATCGTTGCACGTGTTCCTAAATAATTGATTAGTTTGTGTACTTTCCGGATTTTTGAAGTGTCCCTTCGGCATCAGGCTATGTCAAGTAGTGTTGTTAGCAAATCGAGTCGTGAATCCTACACCACCTACGACTCGAGTTCTCTTTGAGTTGGATCAGAGAATCAAGACAAGACAGTTTTGAGTCCTTTCAAATAAGTCACGTGTCCACACGAGCCCCTGTATAAATCTAAAATCATGTTGAAAATGGATATGATCAATGACAAGTGACACTATTTTGTGATGTTTTATTCTCTTGGCAGTACCAAATAATTTATTTTTGACCCAGTCAACTAAGGTTACTTAAACTAGACGAAAAGGTTCGAGCTTGTTACGACATGTCTGGTACCTTTGGGCAGTTTAAAAACTTCATGTTTTCACACAAACGAAAAAGAAACAAACAAAGTGCTTAGTCTATCTTGAATAAAGAATTTAAAATACAAACATAAATATTCAGTAGTCCAGTCATTGTCGCAGAATGTATTGCGCATTTCAAACCCTTCAGAGCAGCGATGATACAATTATATGTAGAGTTGTGGAGTAAGAATCGTAACTGCCTGCTTAAGGTAATTCAGAAGACCTTGGTTGACCACCCAAGTACAGGGTTCGGCGCAGAAACTTCCTTATTGAAAAAAAAACGGGCAAGTGCGACTCGGACTCGTACATGAAGGGTTCCGTACCACCGTACAATGTTTTAAAACGCTGAAGAAACACGTTTCTTGTATGAAGACCCCCTTTAATTTTTAACTTTATTTTATTTTTAGTATTTGTTGTTATATCCGCCACAGTAATACATCATCGGTGAAAATTTCAAGTGTCTAGCTATTACGGTTCAAGAGATAGAGCCCTGTGACTGACGGACAGACAGACGGACAGACAGACAGGCAGACGGACAGACAGACAGACAGACAGACGGACAGACAGACAGACAGACGGACAGACAGCGGAGTCTCAGTAATAGGGTCCCGTTTGCACATATGTGTTTGGGTCATAGGATTACACCATCCTACCAAATTTCACCTGATTCGGTCCAGTAGATTCGGAGAAAATTGCCTGTGACAGACGGACGGACAGACAGACGCACGAGTGATCCTATAAGGGTTCCGTTTTTTTATTTTTTGTCAAAATCATAAAACCAAAGTACTTATTGGAGTCTCAGTTTCGATTTTGGCCAAAAATGCCCGTCTGTCTGTCAACGTTAAGGCCGTGCCCAAATTTTCTGGGGTCCAGTGCTGCCCCCATTTAAAATAAATCATTTTAAAGAAAACGGAGACATTATTTAAAATTTTGCTACTATAAAATCCTAGATAACCTTTCAAAGTATTTTATGAACTACTGTTTACAGTTTATAATAATAATAATAAGGAAGGCTTTATGCTTGCAATATAGGACGAAACAATAGCTACAAGAAATTATATAAAATATATAATAAAAGATCTGAACCAACCTACGGACATATGCAGACATTGTAGTAACGCATCTGAGACTATACAACATATCACAGGAGCCTGCTCAGCACTTGCTCAGACAGACTATAAACACCGCCACGATCAAGTTGCTTCAATCATCCATCAACACCTTGCTTCAAAATATAACTTCATCAATAAAATGGTTCCATATTATAAATATAAACCAGAGACGGTACTGGAAAATAGTCAACACAAAATCTATTGGGACAGGACAATACTTACAGACAGGACAGTTCATTATAATAGACCGGATATTACAGTTTATGATAAAGACGCAGGCACAGTATACCTTATCGACATTGCAATCCCAAATTCACACAACATTCAAAAAACGATCTCAGAAAAGCTTAGTAAATATCAGGATCTTGCCATAGAACTTAAAACACAATGGAGAGCTCACACAGTACACATTGTCCCAATCGTTATATCATCAACTGGTATTATTCCCAAATCTCTCACACAAAGTCTAAATACCTTATATATGCCATCGTACATCTTTTATCTGCTTCAAAAAGCTACTATACTCAATACTTGCCGCATTACCCGAAAGTTTTTAACCTCATCTAGCGTTCCTAGCTCCTTCACCATTTAGTTACATTTTTCTTGCTCCTATCGCTTGGTCACGGCCCGCGGTAGTTGCTAAATTTACCCTCATCCGAGGAGAAAAATATTTAAGAAGATAATAATAATAATAATAATTTGCCAAAAGTGGCCGTTTTTCGCAAATGTGCGTAGTAAAGCTTAATGTTCTCACTTTAAACTGTAAACAGTAGTTCATAAAATACTTTGAAGGGTTATCTAGACTTGGTAGTTGTAAAATTTTAAATGATGTCTACGTTTTCTTTGAAATGATTTATTTTAAATGGGGGCAGCACTGGACCCCGGAAAATTGAGGTACGGCCTTAAGGTGAAATGATAGCATAAGTGGCGCCCTCATTTGAGATAAATTGTTTAAAACTAAATATGGTGATATTTTGAATTTGATATTGAAAATTTGATTTGTATCAATGTCTAAAAAGACCTTCAAACTATTTTATGAATAACCTTTGAAATTATTACTAATAGTCCGTCTAGTTTTAAAACGTCAAATCACCATATTTAGTTTTAAACAATTTATTTCAAATAAGCGTGCCACTTATGCTACCACTTCACCTTAAGACCGTGCGAAGTGGGGAAGAAAAAGCCGGAAAGTGGACCCTAGGATAAAAAAAATTTCGTCCTCCCATACAACCATTTGGTTGAGCGCCGATTTGTATGGGAAGCCGAAATTTTTGTTTTGTTTTCCGATAATTGTTTTTATGGAAAGTGGTTTAGTATCACGGACTAAACTTACTTCAAAATGTTGCCGGTGTTTTAAAAGTAACCAGGTATAAAATAAATAAATTTATACAGGGTCTAACATAATATACTGAAACTATTTGAACACTGTATTCAGTCCATGATACTGAACAACTTTCCCAAAGGAACATATATCGAAATATGAAAAATAATTACTGACCTCTCACACAAGTTGACCCATCAGCTGATCTGAGTTTCTATGGAAAGCTGAAAATTATTTTTCATATTTCGATATATGTTCCTTGGGGAAAGTTGTTCAATATCATGGGCCGAATACACTGTTCAAATAGTTTCAGTATATTTTGTTAGATGTTATATAAGGACAAATCACACTGATTGCGCTAGCCCCAAATAAGTTTTAAACTTGTGTTATGGGATACTAACTCAACGATACTTTAGGTATTTTATAGTAGATACATAGGTATATAGATAAACGCCCAAGGCCCAGGACAATTTAATATATATGTACATACATATATGTATTCATTATAAAATATTGTATCGTTAATTTAGTATCCCATAATAAAGGTTTTAACTTACTTTGGGGCTAGCTCAATCAATTTGATTTGTCCTTTATATTAATTTTACAAGCGTGATGTGTCATAAAGCCAGCGGCTATACCTATTACTTAAACCTTGTTGTACTTCAATTATAATTATGTAAATTATTTAATAATTATTATCTGATATACTAACAACTGTTAGAATATTTATATATGCTATGATATACAGGAAGATATTTTACCGCAGTCCGTGATATTAATTACATTTGTTTTAAAAAACAATCATATGCCTACAAACTTTCAGGAAGCCTAAATGATTTTATCGTACTTCACAAAATATATATGTAGAAACTAGCTTTTGCCCGCGGCTTCGCTCGCGTCCTTTCTTAGCGGATGCCTACGTCATAACATCTACCTGCATGCCAAATTTCAGCCCGATCCGTCCAGTGGTTTGGGCTGTGCTTTGATAGATCACTATGTCAGTCAGTCACCTTTGAGTTATATATATTTAGATAGATAACCGGCCGCGTGGCGGGCATTAAATGCTACATTTTTGCCCTAAGATTTATTATTTGATTGTACCAAAACATAGTTATACAGATTAAAGAATTAGTTTCTTACTGCGTTTCTTCTCACCAGTAACGAGAAATTAATCATTTAAATATTTGTAAACATGTATATCAAATTTAATGACGTGATGTCTGCAAAGGCCTAAACATTTGATTCTTGATTAAAAATCCGGCGCTGAAAATCTCAGATGATCACAACTACAATTCAATTATATAATTGTGTTACGTGCATTGAAGACCTAGGTCTCCAGAGTAATGATATAGTTATCGTATATATTGCTATAGTGTAATTGTCTGTCATTCTCGTGACAGTCTTTCATCATGGGACGCATTGTGGCGTGGTGCGTGGTTCACATCATTAGTAATCACTTGTATGATAATGATAAATGATAATTTTATATCGCGAGTGACTTGTCAGAAGGTAACCTTGGATCTAAACGTAAGAGATGATGGTTTTCCAGGACGAAAACTTGAAAAAAAAAATATTTCAATGATACTCATTGCATTCCCAAAAAAAAAAAAATGGCGAATTAAACAACACAAACATGCCGCTCAACCGTGTAGTTTTCTTCTTGTTGTAATTTAAGAGCTTGCTCTTGTCCGTGGTGGTAGCTGTGTGGTTTCTGGGATAGGACTACTCCAAGTCTTCGATGTCGTAGAAGGCGAAGGAAACACAAGCTGAACAAAGCTTATAAACATCAATGACACCTCTCCAACCCGTTTGGCCAGCGTGGAGAGTGTAGGCCAAATCCTCTGACTGCTCTGGCCAAGTATGGTTTTGGTAGTACAGAGAGGGTCGAGCCTCTGCAGTGGATACAAAAAAGACCTGATGATTGTAGGTGGAGTTAAGTGGAGTGGCCTCCATTCCTCTCTTCTCTCTGACAAATTTTTAATGTCCTGATAGGATCTTAGTTCAAACTTTTCTTTAAGTCTTTTATTCTCCTTCTACTATTATTCTGAAGAGATTCTCATGTCTTATAGCTATTTTGGTAGTTTATCCTAAATACTTAGCAACGCGCCTAGGCAATTAATCTGCAGAAGAGGCCAAAGGCCATTGAGCCAAAAAAATTAGGCTCGTATTACATATAATCATAACGCTTAGGTTCAAAAAATATTTTAATAGAATAATTATAAATTAAGGATTCAAACAATCAAATATTTACTCAGTAGGCCTTTCCAGGCACTTTTGCACCTCAATAATGTTAGTGTACATACGTGTAATGTCTATTTATATTTAATTTTTTATTTAAAAGCCGATACCAGCTTTTCGCAATAACCACTGCTGAGAAGAAACGCTGAAAGAAACTCATTTACACAATATTGGTCGCCTACGCGCCAGAAGGGCGAAAATGTAAAGGAAGAAAATGTTATCACAATATAACATGTAAAGCTTGCGAACGAGTGCAATATCCAATTTACAGAAATAAGTAATACGGCATAGTCTTAAAAAACGGAGCCGAGCTGACTAGTCCCTACTGGCGGCACCCGTTCACGAGTTGACGCGTGGATCAGCCATCGCTGAACTCGACCATTAAAAACTAATAGTCTTCTGATGATTCGATTTAAATTTAAATTTATTTATTGCATTACACATACATTCGATAATAATATGCACAGTAATTTTTTAAAGTAAGCACATCATGATCCCTGGTAGGGTATTGCATACACATGCGGTTTTAAGACAGTGAGTACTTATACTAAAATTTTTAAAGTAAATTAAAGGTCAATAGGCATGATGAATGGAAAAATATTTTTGGCCCATATAGATTATAAAAAAATTTCATACTATTGGAAGTATAATATGACCACCGTGGAAATAATGTAGTGTAAATATTAAATATATTATTTATTAACCTTTTACATGATATGTTATTTTATCAAAACCTTAAGACTGACAGATACATGACAACTCTATTCAAAAATAAAAACATCATTATTTTTACAAATGGCCAGCGTTATACTCCAACACATACACGTATCCTTTATTTTTTCTGAGAAACAAAATATGACGAAGATATGGCGCATTTAAATGTCGCATGACGTCACGGCTTCGTACGATTTTTACAAAGTGGCATCACAAGCCCCCACTTTGGACCTTAGACGCTCCGTATCTTTCCGTTGTTTGTGAATTTTAACACTTTTTGGATAAGCTGAATAGTTTGGATCCATTATTTTTATAATAAGAATAATACTTTTCTGACCCTGTCATCACCCCTATTAGTATGGGCCCATAACCTGTTCAGGATAGAGTTTCGGGAATAAGCAAAAATTCTTCTTATAATAACTTTATTTGCACATAGAGGACACTCTTACAAACCAACACTCTTGATAGTAGTATCAAATCGATAATATACGACAGCTAAACCAAAGTATAAACCTTATTTTAATATTTTTTCGATGGGTTAGTTTTCGATGAATACTCACTTACCACCGACATGTAAGTCTCCTTCTTCATGTTCTGAGAGTCTGACAAAACCACTCCGACACTCAGGACGGCGGCTACACGCAAAACGATCGTATTCATTTCAATTAGAACTTAGTATAATTTATTAGTCTCAAATAATAAATCAAACTTCACTGCTTTAGTGTTTTTATTTTTATTAGGCTTCTCGAAGATTTTTTTTTAATGGTAAATTTTTTTTAAAGTTCTGTCGATGATATTGATTACATTCCCCCCTGAAAGCTCAATATGATGCCGATTTTTTTTAGGGTTTTTTTGGCATTCAAGATGCAGTACTAAAGTGCTATTTCATTTTTTTATTTTTTATTAGGTAGTTTTTATTAAGTATAACGAAAAATTAAAATATACATATTAATTTTTTTTTAAACTAAAATAAAGATGAAAGAACTACACACTACAAATTAACTAATATTTACAAATAAAAAAGGCCGGGTAGTTCTTTACCCTGCGGCAACGTGCCCAGAAGGCTGGCACGTAGGTATGCTGATTATATATTCCAAAAAAGTTTATGGGTAATATAACCGAGCTCTTATGTTCATCTAACATTGATTTTTTATACGCTTTTCTTTTAATAATGTAAGGACGGAATAAAAACGTCGGTCAACCGCGTGTTTTTGGTTGAATTTAATCAGCCTATTATGCGTTTGTACGAGAAATTGATATAATTTTCATATTCTGTAACAGTAATTAAATATAAACACAAAAACCTAATTAAGGCCGTACCTAAATTTTCCAGGGTCCAGTGCTGCCCCCATTTAAAATAAATCACTTCAAAGAAAACGGAAACATCATTTAAAATTTTGCAACTATCAAGTCCTAGATAACCCTTCAAAGTATTTTATGAACTACTGTTTACAGTTTAAAGTGAGAACGTTAAGCTTTACTACGCATATTTGCGAAAAACGGCCACTGGCAAATGTGCGTGGTAAAGCTTAAATTTATCATTATAAACTGTAAACAGTAGTTCATAAAATACTTTGAAGGGTTATCTAGGACTTGATAGTTGCAAAATTTTAAATGATGTCTCCGTTTTCTTTGAAATGATTTATTTTAAATGAGGGCAGAACTGGACCTCGGAAAATTCAGGTACGGCCTTAAAACCATGATTTAGCTAGCCATAAGGTCCTTGGGGAAAATAATCAGTATCAGGCAGTTTAATTTAGTATAATTATGTTTATTTTATTTTATAGTTTAGTAAAGTTTTTATTTATTATGTAAGTACTATTATTTTAATCAATAAAAGTATCATTTTGTTTTTTTATAACCCTCTGTTTTTTTCTCACAAAACTGCGCGCGAAATGAAAAACCCGCGCGCGAAAAGAAAATCCCGCACGCAAGTTCGCGATCCCCACAAAGTCACTGGTCACTGTCACGGACGCGAGCATACGTTTTGAATACTCCGCCTAGCGCTTGCTTTTACCGCGCGGGCGCATCTAACTAGTCCCATTGTTATTGTTTGTGATGAGAGCTGACGGCTTGATGAGTGAGTACGTATCCAGTGTATCGGTGCCCTTAGCTGTGCAAAATTCGTTCTTTAGTCGGTGAGGGTGTTTGTAGTGAGGCATCCGTGAGTGTTTCCCGGCAGTGAGTGCTAGTCGTGTGGTTCCCGATAGAGTAGAATAGGACCACTCCAAGTCTTTCCGCGGATCGTAGAAGGCGACTATGGAAACATGAGCTAAACAAAGCTTATATAAACATCAGAAAGACCTCTCCAACCCGTCTGGCCAGCGTGGAGAGTGTAGGCCAAATCGCTCTCCCTAGTATATGGCTCTGGTAGTACAAAGAGGATCGTGCTCCTTCAGTGGAGACTAAAAATGAACGGGCAAGTGAATGTCGGACTCGTACATGAAGGGTTCCGTACCACCGTAGGTACAATGTTTTAAAACGCTGAAGAAACACGTTTCTTGTATAACGACCCCCCTTAAATTTTGAACTTTTCCTTATTTTTAGTATTTGTTGTTATAGCGGTCATAATAATACATAATCTGTGAAAATTTCAAGTATCTAGTTAATGCCATTACAAAGATCTAGTTAAAAACGCTGAAAAACACATTTTTGGTATGAAGACCCCCTTTAATTTTCAACTTTTTTTTATTTTTAGTATTTGTTGTTATAGCGGCCACAGGCTACATAATCGGTGAAAATTTCAAGTTTATCGTTTTGAAACGTTGTACGGAGGTACGGAACCCTTCATGTACGAGTCCGACTTGCACTTGCGCGTTCATTTCATTACTCGGTTTGTGACGATCGCTCGATTAAATATGGATTTAATCGAGCGATCGCGAGCGAAATGTTCCATTTCAGCTTGGGCAAAATGCTATCGTATGTCAGATCGCCAGTCTGTCTGTCCTGCTCTCCCGATCGTTGTCCGGCTGTTCTCCTCTACAGGTAGCATTTCTCAACAAATTTTGTGAGCAGGTTTGATATCTATATGAAACATTTTTGTCGATTCAGTTTTTTGTGGAAAGGTTTTCAAAATGTTGATGCAAAATATTATATACCTAGCTATGCAAAGTCAGATGCGCGAGGTCTACAGCTTGCAGAGCAAATAGTTTGATAGGTTTCAGTAAGAATCTCCGTCCTTTAAAAATTTTCAGTGACAACCTTTTTAATGATGTACGATCGAGGGAATGGCCGTGTCGAAGCGAATATAAACCAGCCTCTTAAGTTACAGTCCACTTTAATTTATCATCCCCTAGGATCATAACCCCCACAGCCGAAAATGCGAATCATGTTAATAGCCGATGCGACTAGCAACCCGTCACTATTTTTAATTCCTTTTTCCATCATCACGCAAAGTATTTTTTTTTAAATATTATATTCTTTTTATGATTGCCTGTAAGAAATTGCTTCGGCGATAAGGCCGCCTCTTGTACCTTATCTTATATTACCTATATTATATGTTGTCCATAAAATTTTTGCAATTGTAAATGTTATTTGCAATAAAGTTTTTTGTATCGTATCGTACGTATTGTATTTTCGCATGTACATTTTTCTGATACTGATACACTATCAGGGCTTTATCCCTATGGGACAGACAGAGCATTTTGGGACCCAATTACAATTACCACTTTTAGCATGATGGTGGGCAAGAAAGTGGAAAAAGGAATCAAAATAGAGATGGGCTAACCGTAGCCGCATCGCCTATTAACACAATTCGCATTTTCGCCCATTCTCTCGATCGGCTTTTACGATCTGCGCGGGAAGAGAAGCAGGTGATATAGTCAAAGTTTTTTCTTTTCGCCCAGACCACAATCATCATCATCATCATCAGGTCTTTTCTAGTCTCCACTACAGGAGCACGACCCTCTCTGTACTACCAGAGCCATACGAGTATATTAGCCAGAGACCAGCATTGAAGAATTTGTTCTTTCATTTTTCTTAATGTTAAAAAAAATCTACTTACGACTGTCATATAAATCTTGTTCCTTAGGCTCTGCGAGTCTGTCACCATCACTCCGGCGCACAGCAACACAACCACTCTTAAAACAGTACTCATTTTAAAAATATCCATTCACGAAACTAAGAGCGAAACAATGAAAATCACAGATTTTTTACCGGAACACTCCAATTTTTCATGTAACTATTGAACATTTAATGTAATTATAATTAAATACCCATTTAAATAGTCTTTTATATTTAATAGTGTATTTAAATGCCTTTGCGCAATTATAGAACACCATGTGTTTTTTTTTGCCCCTATTTAAAAAAAAATTGATAGCCGAAATCCAGTCGGCGTTGGAAGTCTCAATTGCGTGTGTACAGATACGCAGTCACTGTCACGGCCGCGCATACGTTTGGAATACTTTGCTCTGTCGTCCTGCATTTGTTTTTATCGCATCGGCTCATTTGGACGCACACATCTTGTGGTTGTGACGTTTGGACGTATGAGAACTTAGGGTGGCCACTCACGATATTGAACATTATCGTCATCTTCGCCGCGAGATTGCCTGGGGCTGGTGTTTAATTCAATTCAATTCAATTCAAAATATCTTTACTATCATAGGATATTTATAATATCTCTTGATAATAGTCACTTTGTTTTGTTTTTCACAAATGTTGACGTCAAATCGTTACTTAAAGCTAAGTTTACGCCGCTTCCTAGGCGCAAGTGCAGAAGAAGCGGCAACAAACTGCACTGCACGTTTTCTCCAAAGACGTCAACTAACAAACTTAAAGCTTAAAATTACTTATATAGATGGACAGAGATTACATTGTTTATTATGTCATAATTAAATTGAATTATAAGAATTACGAAATTTAAAATAATGTCAATTTGTAAATTTTGTAAGTACCAATGTACCTTAATTATGACATGTCTAAGTATACAAACCTTTAAGAGGGACCCGCGCCAAGCTCAAGCCAGACCTTTTTGTCTTTAAGATAGTCATTGGTCCTATAATAAGCCTTCTCAATGTCGTAAATTTATTCTCATATTATAATAGGTGGTAGCTCAGTTGGAAGAGCGTGGTTGTATAAAGAGCAGGTCGCGAGTTTAAGCGCCGCTCACGTGGTATTTTTTCACCATTTCTTATTTCATGATGTAGTTTTAATACTGCATCTAAAAACCCATTAAATATATTCATTCACATAGTTCTATTTTGGACTTTGTGCGTCTCCAGCTCAGGTGATATTGATATTGTCTAAGTCTTTCTGACTGAACACACCGTCTAGCCGTCTGAACTTTGGCCTACCCTAATTTCTGCGACCGGGTGACCCTCGATTGGTTCACTCTCCACTCAACTAATCATAATAATGTAACGCGTTTAATTAAGTTTGGGTTTTGTGGCTCAAAGCAGACAGAGCTCAGTACCGCAAAAGAACACTTTTAGCGTGATGATAGGCGAAAAGGTGGAAAAAGGAATCAAAATAGTGATGGATTGCTAGCCGCCTCGCCTAACATCATCGGCTAACTATCGGCCTTTGAATGTTATGGTCCTATGCTCTTTCTACCCCTTTAGGGGGTAAACCGTGATAGTCAAGAGATAGGCGATAGGATAGTAGATAGGCAAGAGTGAACAGGCATTTTTTGAGTTTGCGTGATACACCTTAGACCTCATCTTAGCTTCCCATCAGGCTAGATAGAGATCAAACGCACTCAAATTTCTAATAAAAAAAAAAAAAAAAAAAAAAAAAAAAAGTATAATATTCAAAGCGTGAAAGTTCAAAAATCAAAATACATCTTTAACTATGAGTTGCTTTAGGGTGCACGCGGTGTGTTTAATTTATCTTTGCTCTGTCACAAACATGGCATCACTCGACGGATTCTGCTATCTCTTTCGCACCTATGAATTTTAGCTGCGCCACCTGTTATCTTACTTATGTACTTCGCACTCCTTCTCTTAATGGTTGCCTGCAAGAGATTGCTTCGGCGATAAGGCCGCCTCTTGTACCTTATATTATAGACATTGTCATTGTCCTGTATTTGTCTTATTTGGTGCAATAAAGATTTTTGTATTGTAGACTTTGTGACAGTTTGAAGTTTGTACACAGCCTTATATTCCTTCACACAATAATGAGGATTGCGGATTCCGATCGCGCGTATGCTAAATTTTGCAAATGGACGTATAGTAATGTAATGCGTCATTGCTCATTGTTACATCGCGTTCCTTGATTTGCATTATTTGCCGGACTTTATATTTTTTTTACATGTACGGATGCACTGTCACGTCTTTATCCCTAACAGGGCAGACAGAGTCAGAAGCCGTAAAATAAATGCCACGTTTAGTAAATTAGTGGGCGTGAAGATGGTAAATGGATCACGCGGGAATTGAAAATTGAAGCAGCTAGTGCATTTAGATTTTTTCCAGAGCTTTATAAAACATAGTAAGTGTAAATATTTGTATAAGTACGCAGTTCAGACCATCATTTTGATTAACATTTGTAATGAATTTATACAGAAATATGAAGAAAAAAACAAATTGGTGTACTATACCTTTATATACAAAAACTCATCTCTATATGCAAAAACTCTAATAAAAAAACATCCTTTTTTAACCACCAGCCAAATTTTTTGAGCAATTTCAGTCCATGATGCTGAAAAACTTTTTTTAAGATAACGTGCCAAAAATATGTATCTATTTCAGTATATTTCTAGTAGCCGCCAGTGGACAGCACAGTCAGCGTCCTTTACGATGCAGGATTGGCATTAATGAAACACCTATTAGTTATCTCCCTTTGGTTATTAATATGAAATTTAAATTATATTACAATATTGGAATATTTTGCTGGAGTTCGGTGACCTGTTGAGAATTTTCCGTTATTGATTTCCCTCCAAGTTGTAGAAGTAGTAGTACTCGTAAAAGACGACATAGGAGACTTTATTATCAAGTCTTGTTTAGTCTCCACTGCAGGAGCGCGACCCTCTGTACTACCAGAGCCATACTTGGTCAGAGCAGCCAGAGGATTTGGCCTACACTCCACGCTGGCCAGACGGGTTGGAGAGGTCGCATTGATGTTTAGCTTGTGTTTCCTAAGTTTCTACGACATCCACGGGAAGACTTGGAGTGGTCCTATTCTATTTGCCGGGAACCACCCGGCTAACTTTGTATAGAATGTTATTACTGATAGGTCAAATGTTTCCTGCAACTGTGGAGGGTTTGGTGTTCTGAGATGTAAGCTCTGCTTAGTTTAGATACCAGTCTCTCACAATCTTCTTATAACCAAGTCGTTGTTATCATTATGTTCTGTAATGTTAGATTGTAAAGAATTTGAATTTATTAATAATAGCTAAATTGATGAGATTGTTGTAATTGTAGTCCCATACTGCGGTGGTCGGTAGCAAGTTAGCATCTAACCACAATCATTATCGAGTTAATCTCTAATGCTATAAAAAACTAAAACACAAATAAACAAATGTCGCAACATATGATTTGATGATGACACAATTAATTATCAAAAACTTCCACAGGTAGTCTGGTTGTGTTGACAATTACGTTATTAGTTCCGGAGTTAGGCTACATTGATTAATATACAAGTATATTGGGGTTGTGACGGCATGCTTTAAGTGAAGTCGTTTGCTTCTTACAAATTGTTGTTTATTTCTTCGTCTAGTGAAAATTATTAGCCGCACCGCCTGGTGCATTGCTATTTTGATTCCTTTTTCTACCATCACGTCAAAAGTGGCCTTAGGATCCTGCGGACCTAAATCTGTCTGCTTAGAGCCGCAAAACCCTAAATGCTCTGTTTACCCTTTATTAGGTACTAGCAGTCCACCCCGGCTTCGCCCGTGGTACACACATAGCCTATGTCACTCGGGGATAGTGTAGCTTTCCAACGGTGAAAGAACTTTTCAAATCGATTCAGTAGTTTCGGAGCTTATTCAAACAAACAAGCAATCACATCTTTGCTCTTTATAATATTAGTATAGATAAGACGTGATAGTGATAGTATGTGTGTGTGAAAATTTGTGAACAGTACTGTACTGGGTTTAATGTACGGTTACAACATACAATGAGAGGTGGCACAGTCCATCAAAAAAAAACTTTTCCTATGAACCAGTAGCATTATTTTTTCGATATACCAATACAAATTGGCTGGTCAGTTTTACACCCACATCAGGTCAGTATACTTTCCAAAAATTACTTGCATTGTCGAGGCAAGACAAGAATATTATGCATTGCGGGATGAGGTCGAACAAGATCTTAAAATGGCATCAGCAGCATGGAGATTTTGAGATAGCACAAAATGCTATCAATTGTCTATAAATTCTTGACCATGACTTTCACACTTGCTTCGTTGAGGCAAGACAAGACTTAAAAATATCAGCATGGAGTAGACATGGGTAATCTCGACTACGAGGAATGTTTCGGCTCACTGAATCTTACTCCGCATCCGGTACCGACTCATCTTAATGATTCCTACTCCCTTATCGGCTCCAGTTCCGAGGTCCGTTAAGTTTCGCTATTGAATCTACAGAATATAGACCTCCTTTCTGGTACCGGTTTCAATACAGAATAATATTGACTCCCGACTCCCAATTCCTCCCGAGACGCGGTGGAGCCAAAACGCGGCTTGCGGCTCGCGACCTGACAGGCGCTGCCGGTTCCCGGCGGGACCAAGATCGGTGCGGACTTAATCACTCGCGGGAGCCGATAACGATTACCGGGATTCAGTACGGGTAACGGCTCCTGTTGATGACTCGGGTCATTTAAATATTCGAATCCGGAGTTACCCATGTCTAGCATGGAGATTTTGAGATAGCACAAAATGCTATCAATCGTGTATAAATTCTTGACCATGACTTTTACACTTGCTTCGTTGAGGCAAGACAAGACTTAAAAATATCAGCATGGAGTTTTTGAGATAGCACAAATGATATGATATGCATAAAGCCCCATGGCCTTGACTCAGCACAGCTTGCTGGTACTCACTAAAAATCCCGTTATAAGGAAGTGATTACGAAAACATCAACAGATTTTGTTTACTTATATATTATTAATCGCTTTATTTATATCTATTTTGGAACCACTTAGTACTAACGTCTATTTTTACGGAACTTGCTTGTCATCGGCTGTGCGATAAGTCCGGTCCGGGTTTCATGCGTGTCCATGAAGCGTATAACAATAACTACCTTCCTATCCGCGTCAACGCAGCAGCGTGATACCGTAGTATGCTACGTGCGTGACCATTTTAGGGGAGGAAGGGGGGTTTTTAAAATACTACGCTCGGTCATAGAGGGGGAGAGAATTTGGGTTAGGTGGGGTTAGGTTAGGTTGTTCGTCACCCCGCCCCCGCCCGGGTTCTCATCTTGTCGCGATGGGGGGGCTCAGTACCTGCGGACTGCCTCATCCGCAGGGAAGCCAAGAGGAACCCATTGCCCGGGTTGAGGCTTAGGCCTCCCCGGGCCCGGAGGAGGCCATTCCTGGTGGGAATGGCCTGGCTGTGAGAGAAAGGGGTTTACTCCCTACTCTCACAGCCGTGGTAGGGGTTGCCGCTCGCCCTATCCTCCGCGACCAAGCGCGGCCGTGGCGCTTGGCACGGCAACGGTGGGGCCGCAGGTGAAGAGGAGTGTCGGTGTTGCGTTGCCGCTCTCCCTATCCCCTGCGGCCGGCTTGGTGGGCCCCGGTCACCTTCAGGTGGACTGGGGCAGCGCCTGATTCTGCAGGCCCCAAATTATGAGGGCTGGTTGGACGGTGGAAACGGGATTCCATCGTCCAACGGCAGCCCTCCGGAGTAGAAGTCAGGCGCGTGTGCGTGTCAGCGCGCCTGTTCTTGTCGGGCCGAGAGGCCAACGCGACGGTTTCTCCGGCCCCTCTGATTCAGCAGAGGGTGCCGTGAGGCCGTTGGCGAGCCGGGGCCGCTGAAATAGCGGCCCGCCGCGCCGGGGCTGTGGAGCAAGAGAAGCACACGGCCCCGGCCGATAGCGGCTGAGAGGTGACACCGCGGAGTTTTTAGTGGTAACACCACATAACCTTACCGGTGTCCCGTAACCGATAAGGTATCCGAAGGGATTTTCTTCACGTCAAAAAAAAAAAAAAAGGTTGTTCGTCAAGTAGTCAATTTCCTTTAGAGTAAATTTATGTAAGAATAAAGTTTTCTGTAGCGTTATATACGGACGGATTTAAGAGATAGCGAGGTCTACTGTTCTTGCCACCACTAGTTTTATACAGGGTGACTCTTATCCACCTGCATAATTTTTGGAGCAAGTTCAGTCCTTGATACTAAACTGCTTTCTATAAAAAAATATTAAAAATCGTTGAAAATTTTCTTCCTCCCAAACAAATCAGCGCTCAGCCGGATTTTGTATAAGGGGATGAATTTTTTTTATCGATTTTTAATAACTTTTTTTAGGGTTCCGTAGTCCACAAGGAACCCTTATAGTTTCGTCATGTCCGTCCGTCAGTCTGTCTGTCCGTCCGGGCTCGTACTCTGCCGCTACTGCACCGATTGTCACGAAAATTGGTGGAGAGATAAATATTGAAGTTTCAAAAGTTGTTTTTTAAAATTATGAAAAAATGTTTTTTTTTTCAGTCCCTCCCATACAACGAAAAGAGAATTTAAAAAATTAAATTGGACTAACCCCATCGTGTGGGGTATCGTTAAAAAGGTCTTTTAAAATGCAACAAAAACTGCTTTGAAACTATGTAGATCAAACCCCCCGTCTTGAGATAATCTAATACAAAGTTAAAATTTGAGGTGTCCCCCCACCGGAACTTTTGAAATATTACTAAAATAAATTTGAAAAAAATGTTGTATATACCTCAAAGTATGTACTTTCAATTAAAACTACTTAGCGGTCTCGGTATCATAGATAGTTATTTTATAATACGTCATAAATCGTAAACCACAATTTACCTTTAGAACTTTTATATTATGTTACTTGCTGTTACGAAACCCTTCATGGGCGAGTCCGACTCGCACTTGGCCGCTTTTTTATAGAAGTAGATCTGTATCATGGACTGAACTTGCTCCAAAAATGCAGGTGGTTAAAAAGTCAACATGTATAACGGAGTGCGTCATCTGTCCCTTTGTTTCTATCCACCGGACCCGTGATACAAGCTTGTGTTGGGTGTGGGCCGTTGGGTGTTTCATTGCTTTTCAAACTAATGCATAATATAGTAATTTCTGCCGTAATAAAAACGAATTAGTTTATTTTTATTTATATCTTAACAATAAAACTCGACGTAAATAAATATTTCTATGTAAATATTTTCAATCACGTTTGTATTTATTATGTTCAGAAATTTACATAATGTTAATTTACATATTTATGGGGTACACGTCACATAGGTACATAATGTTACAGAAGCGTAATACTCCGAGTCTGAGCTAACAAGATATTATATATACCAGGCTTGTGTCGCTCCCCGTGTAGGTATCGAAAATATACCTACATTATTACTATGCGCGCAGCGGCCCCTCGGGGTGGTAAATTCAGTTATAGGCACGAATCGTTTGTCCAGAGTAATAAGAATGAAATTGGCCTGCAATGGATGTCTAGGTATCTAAACGAAAAGGTGCTAAGTTCTATTATATCGTTAACCACATTGAGTAGATATTTCTTTGAATTTCTTTGCTGAGTGAAACTTCTGTACATGAGTATTCTTATTCTGTGATTATTACGTACGTACGTTTAATTTAAAAACTAATACGACTACGAGATTTTTTTTTTCAAATTCTTTCTGAGCAATTAATCCAAGCTTGAATCGCAAGCCATTTACAATGTACATAATTTTGAAATGTGCTAATAAAGACCTTTATTTTGATACCCCACTCGATATCGAAAAAAAAACGACGGGTTGCACTCCGGAAGTGCCGGCAAAAGTGAAAACTTGAATTTAACGTTGTGCATTTTTGATATTTTGGAATGGTTAGGGAATAACTTTGCACGAATTGCTTTAATTATCAGTATAAAAGTACTATCATTTATATGGTAGAATACAATATTTATTTATTGCGCTATCGTACAAAAAAGTTTTCACTTCAAAAAGGTTTGGGCTCGTCCGGAATTTGAACCTCTCGCACCCTAAGCGAAAATCATACCCCTAGACCAACGAGCCGGCTGACAGCTTCGTCGAAATTATAGTATAAATACTTCCTCTACTACGCCGCGCCGGCTGTCATTCCGTCTTACGAATTTTCGATCAGGACACTGGTCCTGACGCGAGTTTAACATTTTTAACCCATTACAAAAAAAGTGCACAACGCCGCTAAAGAAGTTTTCACTTCAAACAAAAGATTTTCTGACTCCGAACTTTTTTGTATGTAACATTCGTATAAATATACATTTTTTTGCATAAAAATTAAAGTTTGTCACCCAGATAGTAATGGCGAATCGATTGACTTCTCATTTGTAAAAATTGGATAAGCGGTTCGGAAGCTACGAACACATATAAATATCCAAAAAACATACATACTTATGTACATAGACCATTTCCATCCATTTCATTTATTTCCACCTGCTAATTTTTTGGAGCAAGTTCAGTCCATGATACTGAATTACTTTCTATAAAAAAAGTTATTATAAATCGATAAAAAATTTTCGTCCTCCCACGCAAAATCCGTTTGGCTGAGCGCTGATTTGTATGGAAGGACGAAAAAGAATCATCGATTTTTAATAACTTTTTTATAGAAAGTAGTTCAGTATCATAGACTGAACTTGCTCCAAAAATTTGGACAGTGTTTAAAAAGTCAGTCTGTATAACGGACTGAACATGAGTTTAAGGATAATTTCTCCTTTCTGAAAGTAAATCATGGGAAAATATTTTATTAACTTGAGTTAAAGAAAACGGGGACATTATTTAAAATTTTGCTACTATCAAATCCTAGATAACCTTTCAAAGTATTTTATGAACTACTGTTTACAGTTTATAATGAGAACGTTAAGCTTTACTACGCACATTTGCCAAAAGTGGCCGTTTTTCGCAAATGTGCGTAGTAAAGCTTAACGTTCTCACTTTAACTGTAAACAGTAGTTCATAAAATACTTTGAAGGGTTATCTAGGATTTGATAGTAGCAAAATTTTAAATAATGTCCCCGTTTTCTTTAAAATTATTTATTTTAAATGGGGGCAGCACTGGACCCCGGAAATTTCAGGTACGGCCTTAATACAGTTTTTGGATTTTCCGACTATGATTGAGGATAAAAGTGGTAAACTGACATATTAATGCATATGCATGTGCTAGTCAATTTATTATTACGTATAATATACGTATGAGTCAAGGTTGGTTTGCCCGCTAGTTCTATTTCCAGTATTACAGTCTTAAAATATAGCTTGATTAGAATGACACTGTCAAATTAAGACGATACACGGAGTCCAGTGCTGCCCCCATTTGAAATAAATTATTTGTAAGGAAACGGAGATACCATTCAAAATTTTAAGCTAGTAAAACCTAGAGAACCCTTCAAACTATTTAATGAACCACCTGTTTACAGTTTAAAGTGAAAACGTTAAGCTTTAGTTTGCATTATTGCGAAAAACGGCCACTTTTGGTAAAAATCAAACTAAAAGCCTTCGAATATTTAGATTTAGACAGCATTTGCAAAAGAATGGGAGATATTATGCCTAATACAACGAGATCTATGTACTTACGTACTAGAGGAGACGCCACATAAAACAGTTGTGTTCTGTTCATCATATGCTATCACTGTTAACCTCACATTAGTCACCCGCTAGCAATACGCGCATAAAACACTCCACAATTCATTAAAGAAAACACTGTCAACTTAGTCAAAAATGCCTTGGTGTGTGTTGAGATACTGCACTAGTAATTCAAAGAACAAAGCAAAATTTGAAGGAATAACTTTCCATCGATAAGTAACTAGATTTCATTGATTGAAAATTAAATACGGATTGAAAATTTCGGCTGCCATAATGAATGAAATGAGTGAATGATCTGTCAACCGATGGAATGATTCGTCATAGACTAACAAAAGAGAAGTGAAATGTAGACATCATAAATATGCCTACATTTCACTTTCTTCATGGAAGCATCGAAAAACTATTTGTTTGCTACTCAGTTATTAATGTTTGTAAAACGTTTAAAAATGTTTAAGTTTTATAATTTTTATCTACATATGCTATAAATGCTTCACAAAAGTTTTCTAAAATCCTATAAATCCTTTATAAAATTAAGTCATATCTCGTAACGTCTCACTAGGACCTCCGAGGGCTAAAAATTTTTGTATGTGGGGCCTGTACCCCTACAAGTGCCCCGCGCAACTTGAAACTGCTATCCGATTTTGGATCCAAGATGGCCGCTTACACATTTTTGATGTTTTATTATTTGTCTCTATAATTCTGTTTCCTCGTAACTACTACGCGGCTAAATCGATTTTGATAAATTATTATATAACTAAATAAGCCGATTACAAATCTTCATGTAATCTAAATAAACATTGTAATTTAGACCCAATACATACGTATATGATTATATAATACATTAAATACAGAGATAGCTAACAAATAAAAAAAAAGGAAAAGGTATACAAGTACAAGAAATCACTTTCTTCTAGTGCAAAACATTATGTAAAGAAATTAAGTAAGAATAATAAAAGGTTACCAAAGAAACAGATATGTGCAGTTTAACTTTTACCTTTATAAATATGATAGTCGTGAGTCTACAATCTAAAAATCTATACAACCATACAACCATCCATAAACCCATCCGTACATCCAGCCATACTTACCAACATTCGCATTTATTAAAATATATGTAGGATTTAATTTGAACCACGTACTCGTAGGTATGTAAAAATATATTGACCTTTCTGTACTACTCTCGTGTTTAGTCTATATTACCAAAAAGGACATGGCCGTGTTTTAAGAATCCCCTTACCCTAGACTTTCCCATACAAACGTAGTCTACGTTTTATTTTGAAACGACATGTCAGATCTCGGTAAAAATTTGTAACTTTAAAGAAATTGCATATATCGAGGGTTATAATTGGTTTTCACAGTCAAAATATGAACTTGAAAGAAAATATAAGGGTGTAGACATTTTCCATACTGATGGTCAAAAATGATATAATACACTATATTCTCTTTCAAGTTCATATTTTGACTGTGAGAACCAATTATAACCCTCGATATATGCAATTTCTTTAAAGTTACAAATTTTTACCGAGATCTGACATGTCGTTTCAAAATAAAACGTAGACTACGTTTGTATGGGAAACTCTAATTCTGTCTAGGGTAAGGGAACTCTTAAGACGCCGAGTCTATATATTCATGTCAATGGCCTAATACAATGTTATCACAATTACACAACTTTTTAATAAACAACACTAAAATGTCTAGACTGGTGGTGGCGTCGTGGTCGGGTCGCTGGATTCCCTCTAATATGGTTGAGTTCAGCGATGGCTGATCCACGAGTCAACTCCTGAAACAGTGCTGCCATTAGGGACTGGTGTGCTCGGCTTCGATTTTTAGGACTACTCTCTATTACTTATTTCTGTAATGGATTTGGCACTTGTTCGCAAACTTAAGGCCGTACCTGATTTTTTCGGGGTCCAGTGCTGCCCCCATTTAAAATAAATCATTTCAAAGAAAACAGAGACATCATTTAAAATTTTGCTACTACCAATTCCTAGATAACCCTTCAAAGTATTTTATGAACTACTGTTTACAGTTTAAAGTGACAACGTTAAGCTTTACTACGCACATTTGCGAAAAACGGCCACTTTTGGCAGTTCATAAAATACTTTGAAGGGTTATCTAGGATTTGGTAGTAGCAAAATTTTAAAGAATGTCTCCGTTTTCTTTGAAATGATTTATTCTAAATGGGGGCACCACTGGACCTCGGAAAATTCAGGTACGGCCTTAACATGTTATATTGTGATAACATTGTACCTATTAGGCATAATATCTTTGTAAACTGACAAAGCGCTTCTGGCGCGTAGGCGACCAATTGTGTAAATGAGATTCTTTCGGCGTTTCTTCTCAGCAGTGGTCGTTGCGAAACGCGTATCTTTGTAGCTTGTAGTATCATCGGTAGCTTTTTAAAAATAAATAATAATCCTAATCCTATCCTAACTTCCTAACTAATATTATAAATGCGAAAGTGAGTGTGTATATTTGTTTCTTTGTTTGTTACCTCTTCACGCTTTATCTATTGAACCAATCTTATTGAAAATTCGCATACACATAGTTAGGAGTACAGAGGACATAGAGTAGATACCTTTCATCCCGAAAAAAAATATGTTTCCGTGGGATACGCGAGCGAAGCCGCGGGCGAAAGCTAGTTAAATTATAAATAAACATTACATGTTCTTCTTCTTCTTTCTTTTTCGTCGGTCCCTCAATGCCGAGGAATTCGTGACCACATATTTGTTTCCAGGCTGTTTGGTCGTCAGTACTATGAACCGCCTTATGCATGGAACCTCCAACAGCTTTCTTTATACAATCGGCCCATCTAGCCGGCGGTTTTTCTCTGGCGCGTTTACCCTCCACTTTAACTCCACGTTTCTCTAGGCAGTGCCCAGTTACATGCCCGAAAAATTGGAGAGCCCTTTCTTGGCACTGAACCACATAATAAAGTAAGAGTAAACAGAACGAAATGTAAAGTACGCGCAATATGCGTCCCCGTTCCCCGTCCCCGCACCTCTCCCCCGTTTTCGCCTCAATGACGGGCGAGAGCGGGCAAACACACACTGCATGGCGCAAGTTGGCCCACAAGAACCGGGGGAGAGGTGCGGGGAACCGGGACGCATATTGCGCGTACCTTAGGAGATTCCGTTCTGTTTACTCTTACTGTATTCTGTGACTGAACTGAAAGACGCTTTGCGATGTGGAGCTCTTTAATAATTGTAGTGTACGTACATTACATGACATTTCATTTTGTTGACAGGTAGTGAAAGACGCGGCCATGTCACCAACGGCTGCCGGTTCGGATACAGAAAGGACGGAACTCCTTGGTTCGCTGACGACGCTGCAGCAGCAGCGGACGAGTGCCAGGGTTATCAAGAAGCTGAAGCTTGAGCCACCTGCGGGCGAGAAGAGAGGCAAGCGGCCCGAAGGGCAAACTGATGGTATCCGTCCATCTATAGCAGCCTTTATGTTTTTTTTTTCTATAGATCATCATCAGGTCTTATTAAGTCTCCAATGCAGGAGCACGATCCTCTCTGTACTCCTAGAGCCATACTTGGCCAGAGCAGTCAGAGGAATTGGCCTACACTCTCCACGCTAGCCAAACGGGTTGGAGAGGTCTCATTGATGTTTATAAGCCTTGTTTAGCTTGTGTTTCCTAAGTCGCCTTCTACGACATCCACAGGAAGACTGGTGTGTCCTATTCTACTCTGCCGGGAACCACTAATCCGCTTGTTGCCAACAAGTCAAAACATAGTTTGTATGGGATTTCTATGAAAAACGCACGGCGTGACGTCATAGTTTCTTGGAGTCAAATAGCGCTCCTAATATCAGTTTTTCGGCATTAATAAATCTCAAATCACGTTCAAAATGGATATGATGAATGACAAGTGACATTATTGTTGTGACGTTTTATTCTCTTATTATTACAAAATAATTTATTTTTGACCATGAAAACTACCCTATTGCAGAGCTGGCAGAATGCGAGACTCCCAGCAAGATAGACGACAAAGAGCTCAAGTTCCCGACGGTGAAGCAACGCATGCCCAAAGCACTGTGGTCTGCGGACGAGAAGAACTTGTTCTTTGAAGCCCTGAACGAGTATGGAAAGGACTTCGATGCGATCACCGCCTACATATGCGCTAAGGTATTGTGGAATGTTTTCACCACTGCCGGGCTAAAGCTGTATCTTTCCACTGTCTGCTTATAAATAAATATATAAGGACAAATCACACTGATTGAGTTAGCCCCAAAGTAAGTTTTAAACTTTTGCTATGGGATACTAACTGAACGACACTATATTTTATGGTAAATAGGTACATATTATATAAACACCTAAAACCCAGGACAATTTGAAAAAGGCCATTTACAACTTGCCCTGGCTGGGGATCGAACCCAGAACCTCTGGATTAGCGGACTAGCGTGATGACACCGCATATGTCGTCATGAATAAATATGCCAGATTGATTGTGTATATATACACACCCAAAACAAAGAAAGTCATGTTTATTTTTGATTGTAGGTAAAGAAGAAGGGAATACCCGATGTGAATCTCAAGACGAAGACGCAGGTCAGCCATTTCTACTACAGAACCTGGCACAAGCTGTCCAAGCATGTCCATTTTGATGAGAGTAAGTCAAACTTGTCACACTAGCACGTAATCAGTTTGCAGGTAAAGAAGACGCAAGTCAGCCATTTCCCACTTTTCTTCATATGGGAGGAAGCAGCCGGGCTCAAGTGGGACTCGGCTGGTAATGTGAGCAGGGTGCACCTGGATAGGTTAAAATAACAACAGATTGGGTCCCTGCAGGCTGGCGACGAAAAAGAGGCCGCTCTCGAACATGGTGGGCAGACGATCCAAGGGTATACGATAATAACTCCCCGTTTAGGTATCGAAAATGTACCTTCATTATAACTAAGCGCGCAGGCGGCCCCTCCGGGTAGTAAATTCAGTTATACGAATCGTTTGTCCAGAGTAATAAGAATGAAATTGGCTTGCAATGGATGTCTAGGTAACTATACCAAAAGGTGCTGAGTTCTGACGTGAGCTAAATTAAACCATATCGCTAGCCTCATTGAGTACATATTTCTTTGAATTTCTTTGCTGAGTGAGACTTCTGTACGTTAGTATTATCACAGAATATAGACTAATAATCACGTACAGAAGTCTCACTCAACAAAGAAATTCAAAGAAATATCTACTCAATGTGGTTAGCGATTTGGTTTAATTTAGATCACGTCAGAACTCAGCACCTTTTCGTTTACATACCTAGACATCCATTGCAGGCCAATTTCATTCTTATTACTCTGGACATACGATTCGTATAACTGAATTTACCACTCGGAGGCCGCCTGCGCGCATAGTAATAATGTAGGTACATTTTCGATACCTAAACGGGGAGTGACACAGGCCTGGTATTTTTTATTCTGTGCTAATAGCAGGCTGTGGAAAAGTAGAGGGGAGGCCGACGCCTAACTATGGGATCCTACATCATCATCTTCACGTGTTCCCTGTTGCATCCTCAGCGGTCTCGCTTCAGAGCCGTCCGCTACCTTACCTAGGTGATTTGACGAGGTAACTGGTTTTGACACGGGTGCCCCTTGTTTCACAGACTGAAATTTCATAGAATTTCGATTCACAGAAAATTTTTCATAGAATATTTAATTCTTATATTTTTATTTCAAATATTATTGTTTCAAAGACTATTTACTTGAATGAAACACAATTTATAGAAACACAGTTCAATGAATTTTAGAATCTCATATTTTCATTTAACAAACTAATCAAACAGTAGAATATTTCTTTAAAGAATATTGTTTGTTCGGTATAATCTTTCATGAAATTTTATTTTACTGAAAATTATTATTTAAGGAAGTATTAAGTGAAAACACTGTTTAATCAAATTAAATACCATGCGAGTATAATAAGTTAGAATACATTATAAATCGCTACCACAATATAGGTTAGGGCAAACTTATAGGTTAGGTTAGGTTAGAACTGCGACCAACACACACTGGGAAATTTTTATCCATGTTACTAGAATAGGGCCAACTTATAGGTTATAAATATATTATATTAACTAAACTTATTAAAAATAATAATATTTAATTTGATATTCTGATATTAGAAACATCGCAAAAGTAAATGTTATTTGTAATAAAATTCTATGATTTCAAATTATTCATAACAAACATTCTAATTATTGATTTTCTGTGCAACGAAAATCTATTATTAAAAATTCTTTATACTGAGTAACCTATTATACATATTGATTATTCTATGACATGATAATATTGTAAAAATTTTCTAAATAACAAAAATCTGTTAAACTTTTGTCTGTATAAGAAAGTACACCCGTTTTGACACAGATCGACTGTCGTCTGACCTCCGCAACACAAAGGATAGACCAGAACCAATCCTAGGATAGGTTTAAATAAACGCTAGGTGGCCTTAGGGACCCATAGCTTTACATGCCTTCCGAAGCACTTCGTGTCGATGTTCAAAAAACTAATTATTTCTCTGGGCGAGCTAATCGAGCGACCTGTACTGCGTTAGGGCTTTTCGGATAATCAGGTGATTCAAGCCTGCAATATCCTAACCAGACTGGTAACAACTTTTCACTTAGTATATTTCCCAGTGGGATTTGAACCCATGACCTCCGGATCACAAGGCAAAGGCCTTGACCACTGGACCACGGAGGCAGACACTACAATTCTTGGTTTTCTTCATATCTCTATGGTAGGCAACAAGCAATTCGAGTGGACCGTGAGTTGTCGCAATGGAAGAATATTTGTTCAGGTGTCCCTCAAGGGGGTATCTTATCACCTCTGCTGTTTGCTGTATTTATTAATCTATTGACACACTCTATTAGCTGCTCTTACCATTTTTATGCAGATGACCTGCAAATCTATATACAAACCAGCGCCGAAAACATTGATTCTGGCATTAGTCAGCTAAATGCGTCCTTTAACAACATTTCCTCTTGGTCAGATGATTTTGGAATTAAAATTAATGCGTCCAAGTGTCATGCAATCATGATCGGTAGTTCTAGACAGCTAGCAAAGATCGATATGGGCTCTGTTCCCCCAATTTCTCTAAATAATACTAACATCTCACTCACTCAATCCGTCAAAAATCTTGGTCTTCTGATGGACTCTAGGTTTAGCTGGAGAAATCAGATCACTGAGATCAGCAGAAAAGTCACCTATTCCTTACAATACCTGAATCGCTATAGAAATTTTCTTCCTATCAAAACTAAAATTACTTTAATACAATCTCTTGTTCTTCCTATTATGGATTATGCTGATGTGTGTTATCCTGATCTAAATGCAGATCTTCTTGATAAGCTAGATCGTCTCATTAATAATTGCATTCGCTTTATCTTCTGCCTTCGAAAATATGACCACATATCTTCTTTCCGATCTAAGCTTAACTGGCTTCCTGTTCGTCAGCGCCGACAACAGAGAATGCTCTGTACTCTTTTCTCTATACTTAAGAACCCTCTTTCTCCCCAATATATGAAAACCAAATTTAAATATCAGTCTGAAAGCCATGACCGTGAGCTTCGCTCCAGTCATACTCTTCAACTTTATCTTCCGTTATTTCGGTCTGAATTTATGTTTAACTCTTTTACTCTTCAAGTTACGCGACTCTGGAATGCCTTACCTGAAGACATCAAAAGTATCTCAAACAGATACTTATTTAAGAAGAAAGTTCACACGCACCTTTCTTTAAAATTTTCGCAGCAGAATTAGTCATTATCTCAAAACATTTGTATTGTATATATATATATATATATATATATATATATATATATATATATATATATATATATATATATATGTATGTATATTTATATAAGTATTTATATGTATTAAGTGTATTATATGAATGTATTTAAGTATACTTGTAAATAGTAAATTATTAAGTACATCTTTAAAGCGCCTATCGCAATGAAATAATTTCTGTTTTTCCTAAAGGTTGACTGGTAGAGAATGCATTAGCGTTAAGTTCACCTTTTGTACCATTGTGATCAATAAAGATTTTAATAAATAAACAAATAAATACAATCTCATAAAAAAACACTTTAAATACGGAACCCTTAAAATCGTTTAAAATGGAAGATCACTACAATAACATGACTGAAACAAATCATGAAAATTTTCCCATAACTGTTACACGGTCACATAATAAGTAAATAGCTACATGTAATCTGTGATATTACATATCACTTTATCATATTATTGCCCTTCGTATGCGTATAATAATTACATTAACGTCACAATGCATTTGAACGTTACTGTAATACTCAATTATTTATGCTGCATAAGTATACCGACATTAAATTACGAGTATATACATGTAATTAATAAATACTTTAAATCTAAATTACTTTACTTGTGTCTGATTTTGTTTGAACTTCTGTTGCCTGCCCTAGTTTATGGTATACCATGTCTTTTATACTCACGGCTTAAATAGAGTCAAGATTTAGATTGCTACGATTAGAACGGACCCATAGATTGAAAACTAATTATTATAACAAGAAGCTGATCTGATGATGGAGCCGGAAGGTGGCTATGGGAACCCTGTAATAAAACGACGCAACCCCATCGAGTTTGGGCTTATTTTTTTTTTACATATGTCTGTCTCTCAAGTCTCAAGATAATAAATAAATAAATATATAGGGACAAATTACACTGATTGAGCTAGCCCCAAAGTAAGTTTAAACTTGTGTTATGGGATACTAACTCAACGATACTATATTTTATAATAAATACATATATAGATAAACACCCAGGACAATTTGAAAAAGGCTATTTTCCAACTTGCCCAGGACCTCCGGATTGACGAACTAGCGTGTTGACTATTACGCCACAGAGTTCGCCAAGATAAGACTGTACAAAAAAAAATTTTTTACGAACAACATTTAACTTCCTTTTGGAACAAAGTACTTACTCGCTGGTTGCGGGGTTAGGTCTAATTTAACAAGCCGCGTACATTATACGCTTCCGAATAGAACCGGCAACTTACGAACAATGCCGAATGAGCGTTTTATATTTTTATTTTAGATGTCAAAAAGGTAGCTCAAGAGCTATACGCGTTGATAAACTACGGCGAACTGCGCAAGAAGTTGGTGTCGGTGCACGAGAAGACGTGCGCGCGCCTGAGCGAGATGGTGCGCTGTGGCAGCCTGGTGGTGCGTGCGCGGGGGCGCAACGTGCGCGTGCGCACGCCCATGTGCCGCGCTCTGCGCAGGCTCAACCAGATACACGGTAAGTCCTTACTTTATTAGCCCACCGCGCCAGAATGAGGGTTATATTTTACGGCTTGGTGGATTAACGAGTAACCTTGAGATGTCGTTACATTTGTTTTAGTTTTGATAGTGACATCATTATCCAAGCGTGTTCCCGGTTGCATCGTCAGCGGTGTTGCTTCAGAGCCCGGGGTCCGCTACCTACCCTAGGTGATTTGACGAGGTTACTGGTTGTACACAGAGTGACTGCCTTCTGACCTCTGCAACCCAAGGGTAGACCAGAACCAATCCTAGGATAGGTACAAACGCTAGATGGCGTTCGGGACCAACAGCTTTACGTGCCTTCCGAAGCACCGAATCACCATTCTTTTCGGATAATCAGGTGACTTAAGCCTGCAGAGATGGGGGGGTGCAATAGAAGACTCGGGTGTCAACCCCAATCTGGCCACCCCAGGCGGTCCGCCCCCCTCGCCCCCCTAGCTACTCCACTGAGTGTTAGGCTTAAATATTACTCCGCTTGTATGAAGCGCCATACCTGGCCATTACTACTTATACTAATATGTACTGTGCCATTACTGAAGCTGGCATTAACAAGTGCTATCAGGTCTTGTGTTTTTCGTTGACAGAACGCGCGTGCGGGCCGCGCGTTTGCACGCGCGCGTTAGTGTCGCTGCGCGCGAGAAACGCCGCGGCGTGGGCGCGGGTGCAGGCCGCTGCGCACAACCCGCGCTCGCAGCTGCACGCGCCGCTCCGGGCGCGGCTGGCAGACTTGTTGATGGCGTTGCATCGCAGGTGGAAAGTCAACGTATCCTTTTTAAGGGGAATCATGAATTTTTCGGGGTTCAGTGCGTTCAGGCCTATAATGTCCCTTTCCCAAAATTTCCCCTGGTTTCAAAATGTCCCTTTCCCAGAATGTCCCTTCCTCAAATTGTCCCTTTCCCAAAATGTCCCTTCTCCATAATGTCCCTTGTCTAAAGGGGTGAATGAAGTTAATAACATTTAATTGAATAACTGTTTCATGGTTTATTAAAATTCACTCCCTAAGGTTGCAAAATAGGGGTTGAAAGTTTGTATGGAATATATTTAAAATCTGCTCCAATTTCCATAAAAGTTGTTACTATAAATACATATATAATATATACTATAGCTCCTAAATACAAATAATCTTACGCATATATATTCCGGTTTTCTAAAATCCATCCCCTATCAAAAAGCTAGTTTTGAAAATTATAATACTCCACCTAGTAGCCGTTTTAGTTACCCGTGCGAGTCTGAGCGGGTCATTAGTTCATTAATAATATTGTTAGGTAGGGATATTTGGGGAGGGGACATTTTGGGGAAGGGACGTTTTGAAACCAGGGGACATTTTGGGAAAGGGACATTATGGACCTGAACGGTTCAGTGCTACTCCCATTTGAAATAAATTATTTGAAAGGAAACGGAGATATAATTTAAAATTTTGTCTCTAGCAAGCCCTAGATAACCCTTCAAACTATTTTATGAACTACTGTTTACAGTTTAAAGTGAGAACGTGAAGCTTTTCTTCGCACATTTGCGAAAAACGGCCACTTTCAGCAAATGTGCTTCGAAATGGCTTAACAAATTTGGATGTATGTGGTATCGTTGGAATCCTTACACTATCCCGAGTAACAGGCAAGATTTTTTTTATTTACAAACATTTTTTTTAATTTAAAAGATAAATAATATTAGGTCCTTACATATGAAATTGCCGTTCAGTATCAAAAAAGTGAAACAAGTTTTTTTTAATGAAATTATTATTTAATCAATCGAAGTATGCGCCGTTGTTATCGATACACTTCCGCTATTTTATAGGCAGATCATTGATACCTTTCGAAAAAAAATCCTGGGAGCGAGAGTCTATGAACTGTTTGAAGGCGGTTTTGACTGCCTCATCAGATTTGAAATTTTTTCCTTGTAAAAAGTTATCCAAATTTTGAAAAAAGTGGTAATCGGTTGGGGCAAGATCTGGAGAGTATGGTGGGTGACGCAGAGGTTCCAGTCGCAGCTCCTCTAACTTGGCGATCGTTTGATGTGCAGTGTGTGGTCTAGCTTTATCCTGAAGGAGCAGTGGGCTAGAGCAATTCATCAGTCTCGGTTGTTTAATGGCGAGCTTTTCCATCATTGTTTGCAATTGTTGGCAATACAAGTCTGCAGTAATCGTCTGGCCTGATCTCAAGAAGCTGTAGTGGATAACACCAGTACTGGTCCACCAAACACTAACCAGAATCTTCTTTTTGGTCAGTTTTCGCTTAGGGCAAGGTTTTGCCGGTTCTCCAGGGTCAAGCCATTGTGATGATCGCTTCCGATTGTCGTACAGGAACCATTTCTCATCACAAGTCACGATACGGTTCAAAATCCCCTCATTATTGTGGCGATTAAGCAAAGAAACGCAGCAAGCAACGCGTGTTTGTTGGTTTGCTTCAGTCAATTCGTGCGGTACCCACTTTTCGAGGTTTTTAATTTTTCCGATTTGGCGCAAGTGGATAAGTATCGTTTTGTCACTTACGCCGAATGCTGCTGCTAATTCAGAAGTGGTTTGAGATGGATCCGCTTCCACTATCGCCTTCAATTCTTCGTTATTCACTTGAGTATCAGGTCGTCCACGAGGCTCATTGTGTAAATCGAAATTTCCAGAACGGAAACGTTGAAACCAAAAAAGCACCGTTCGTTCGTTAGCGGTGCCTGGTCCATACACGTCGTTAATTCTTCGAGTCGTTTCTGCAGCACTGGTGCCACGGTGGAACTCGTATTCGTAAATACCGCGAATTTTCAATTTGTCCATAGTTGTTGTTATAGCAATGTTGAAACTCAAACAAATGATGTTAAAACAAATGAAATTCGAATTTTAAAACAATATTTTTCTGGCTTTATTTCGAAATAAATTTAAATTTGGAATTCCTAATGAAACGCAAGATATTTGATTTTAAAGTTGCCAGTATTGAAAATCGGCAATTTCATATGTAAGGACCTAATAGTAGATTGTTCAATAAGAGCATAAAACGATCTATTTTAGGTAAAATGGGTTTTATACTCGAGTTTTACACTCTACTTTTCACTTCGATTGCAAGGAAATATAACAAGGATTAAGCATATACAAGATTTTTTTTAAATTTTCAACTATGTGTCGATTAACTATGGTCTGAGCCGTAATGCCGAGTTATTATAAATATTTGCATTATATATTTTTTACGTAAACGCTCGCCCATATTAATCGTAAATTTGTATTTAGATAGTAATACATTCCTATGTCGTAATTAAATTTTGAAATATCACATAAATCTCATAAAAATATATCACTTAAATGAAGGTATATTGTGTATGTGGCTGTAAGGCCTAATTGCCTTAGTCTTAAAATAGGAAATTACTTTATGCACAAGAGCATAAAAATCCATTTTATGCAGCCTTCTTTCGACATAAAGAACAACTTTACGAGCATGAGAAGTGAAAAACATACTTTTGTTTCTTAACTCTCTAAAGTCGTATGACAAGCCAGAGAAGACGGAAGACATGAAGTTTGCGGAAGACCTCCAAAAAGACGAAGACAGCTACTTGCAGGAGTTGCGGCAGTGTGACGACGATGAACGGGAAGACCTGGAGGAACACCTTGGCTTGGAGCCTGATCGACTAATTACGCAGGGTAAGTGAATTTGTGTCTTAAATGAAATGCTTAAGGGCCCGGTCCTTAGTTTTAGTGATTTTGACTGCTTTTTCGGAGCTGATTAAAGCCAAACAAACTTAGTAACAATATGTTAAGATATGTTAAATTGAAGTTTATTTAAGTATTAAAAAAGTGAATGAGACGATTTATTGATTTTCATTGTAATAGTTTGTTTAATTCCAAATAACCTGAGACGTGTTTCAATTTTTTGCGGTGCGCGACGTTCATGTCTTTGTTGTTTACACGGAATTTAAAACATGAAGTTGTGTATAAACTACAGAGAAATAAATACAAAGGAAAATCCTAAAAAGTGAATGAGAAGATTTTCATTTTTTTTGTATTTTTTCAAAAACTTAGTTAAAAAGGTTAACTTTGAAGAAAATATAAGCGAATACGTCGTCGGATTTCTTGCGCATACGACTGAGTTAAAAAATTAAAAATACACATATATGAAGATTGATTGATTCATGCTTAATCACGTACAATAAATAAATAAAAATAATTTGTCTTTTGTAAAAAGATAGAAAAATTTAAAGTTCTCCGAAATTCTCGAATAAATATGGGAACGAAAACGCTGATAAGGCAGACCGCTCGCTGCGCTTCTGAATTCGTCTAAATTCGTCTCCAGGGTGCATGTACAATACAGCGCAATGCGTATGTGTAGATAGAAAATATAGATTCGGGTGTTCAATCAAAAATTCCCACGGTCGAAGACTGCAGTCTTAATGCTTTTGCTATGTTGTCAAAAAATCAGAATTACTATACAAAAGTATAGGCCGCCCGGGCAATGTGGAAATGTCGAGTTTTCCTTACCGTTATTTTAATTTAATTATACTATAGTTACCAACCCGTCTGGCCAGCGTGGAGTGTAGGCCAGTGTAGGCCTTTGACTGCTCTGGCTAATATATGGCTATGATAGTACAGATAAGGTGGTTACCCGTGTGGTTCCGGGTTAAAATAGAACCACTCCATCTCTTCCTGTGGATGTCGTAAGAGGCGACTGAAGGACTAAGCACAAACATCTCGTGCTACAATTGCATTCCCAAGGAGGGTTAACGTCGGGCGGCGGCTGGTTGTAAAACCTTTCGCACAAATACATTCCCAAAGAGGGTTGACGTCAGGCAGGCGGCCCCGGTTGTTAAACCATAGCCAAATCATTGCAAGTGTTCCGGCTATTTCTTCTCCATTTTGCAAGGTCTTTGGCATCCTTGGGTGACCATTGACATGCATATTATATTTGGAGAAGAAAAAGCGGGAAAGCGCGCAATAATCCTCTGACTGCTCTGGCTAATATAGGGCTCTGGGAGTACAGAGAGGTTCGTGCTCCTGCAGTGGTTACTACAAAGATGGTGATGATATTTTGCTAGAGACTGTATACTGTTGTAAACATCAGTATGTTGTCCTCAGAACACCGCCTCCCCCGCAAGCTGGCCCTGCACGTGGGCCCGCGCCCCGCCGCCGCCATCCACCTGCCCGTGCTGACTCCTTCCGAACAACTCTCCAGCCAGAAGATCTGTTTCTCGTCGTATCTGGAGAGGATGTGCTCGCTGCACCGGGACAAAGACCTTGGTAAGTGTTCCTTGTCATCTAAACGTGTTCCTGGTCTTATTCTAGTTTCCCAAGGATGCCGAAGAGAAGACTATTTATTTTTTGATCAACTTTATGATAATTGTAATATGCGGACATAAAGCCATAGGCTTTATATACCAGTCAACCCACGCCACCGGTGATGCCAAGATAAGAAGAGTAAGGCTTGAAACTTCTGTAAAGTCATAATAACATTTCGATGACATTGACATCTAGTTGACAGTGACAGCTGTTATTTTTAAGACTACATTTACATTCCAACAGAGGCGGGCCCACGTCCCTGCGACTGGGCCCGCAGGGACGGCTTGGGCTTGTTCAGCATAGACTATAGAGCAGATAATTATTATCAGACGACCTACTGCGTGCTACTGCCATACATATGTTATACATACTGTAAATGTACGCCTTAAAATTGACCTAGATGACACTTCGTAATCCGGTCTAAGCGAAAGGTACCCGCGACGGGGACATTGGCGGCACAAACTATGTAGGGATCTAAGGATCAGACAGACGTCTCTCTATTGGCTTTTTGTATCGTAGCGTTCTCGTCGCTGATTGGCTGAAATCCTCAAAATAGAACACTACAGTTTCATATATTTTTAAAATCATAAATTATACCTGGCAAAGGAATAATTTCATCAAACAGCCTGTTCTATTTTTTTTTAAAATTAATGGTGATGTTTGTCAAAGGAAAAATGTATCAAACATCTTTCTCCAACCGATTCTAGCCCACTCGCCCACTATTGGGTAGACAAAACGGGGCACACACACGAGACAAAGGCAGGCAAAAATAAATCATAAGAGGAAAATAAAAACAATTTATTTATTCCCACAGTTCGGAATGCAGCACTCAAAATACATGTTAGAAACTAAAACGTCCTCAGTCGTAAATAACACTTAAAAATAAATAACGTCCTATCGTCGTTTACACACTAAAATAAATATAAGAAACACGTCCTGTCATGAACACACTAATATCTAAAAAGTACTGTTGTAAATTCACACTGTATTACATTAAACTCGTTGCAATTTGCAGAGAAACAGTTTTAAGTTTTCAAATTTGCAACACAAAGAGTGTAGGGTAGGCAACAAGAAAGACAACTGACAACACTAAGACACATTTCCTGCCGTGATTGGCGGAGCGGAGCACGCGCGCGGGCAACGCGCGTATCCCACGAATGGTCGCTGGTCCGCTTGAAGTAGTTTCAAATATAATAAGAGTATGCGAAGTGAAGAAGAAATATCCGTAACCATATATCAATTTGGATCTTAGTTTTTTTGTTCTTTCTCTGACCAGCTAATAATTTGAAAAAGAAACAGTACATATGTCAGTTTTTAATAAATACTTAATGCATTCAACCTTAACTTTCGTTAATCAAAGACTTCCCTTCCATTTAAATTTTATGATTTATGTATTTCACAGCCAAAATGCGTACACCGAAGCGTCAAAGGAAAGACAGTGCTACAGACAAAGACAAGGACATTGATCAGAAGAAGATGCGCACCGAGGAGGACCCCACCAAGCTGATGCAGATCGACGAGACCGCGGTCGACGGGATCGACCTCATGGCCAGCTACCGGTGATACAGATACACGTCACGTCTTAATCTATAATGGGGCAGACAGAGCAAGTCGGGCCTTGAGGCTCTAAGCCACAGACCTACCACTACTAGACCTGCATAGTGCGTGGCCACTTGATTGTTGCCTCCACCCATATTTTGCACACGTCACAGAACACACTATGGTTACTAACCTATAATAAGCTCAAATAAAACCCTAAATCACCTTTTAAATGATAAAATCCCTAAAATTAATAACTTCCTTCGATCGTTTTGTGGTTTGTTTGGCCCAGATATTGACAGTAGGCCAGCCTATAGCAGCCACGCCGATAGAGACAAAAAAACATATCAGCGTTTCTGTTGTACTGTATTTGACAGTCTCTTTCTAGCAATATCGTTGCAAGTCTAGTATTGGTAGGTCTGTGCTCTAAGCAGACAGAGCCCAGGGCCGCACTTTTGCAAAAACTGGCCGTTTTCCGCAAAAATGCTAAGAAAAGCTTAAGGTTCTCACTTTTAACTGTAAATAGTAATTCATAAAATAGTTGAAAGGGTTATCTGGGGCTTCACAAAGACAAAATTTGAAATGATATCTCCGTTTTCTTTCAAATTATTTATTTAAAATGGGGGCTGCACTGGACCCCGAAAAAATCATGCAGCCCCTTAAATATGTCACATATATGATTACAGGAACATTCAAGACGAAGAAGAAAAGCCCAGCACGGAAGACGAGAAAGAGATAAAGCTAGAAGAAGCTGTAGAGGAGGAAGAAAGAGACGGGTATAAGGAAATGTCGGAGAGGGAAAAGGATAGCTTCTCTGAAATGGAGGACGATGAGAAATATAACAAGAGTGACACGGAATATGAGAGCGACCACGGGAAGAAGAAGGATGGAGAGTTTAAGAATTTAAAGGTAAGAGTGAGAAAGAAATAGGTGTAAAAGTTGGGTGCCCCTTGTTTCACAGACTGAAATTTCAAAGAATTTCGATTCACAGAAAATTTTTCATAGAATATTTAATTCTTATATTTTTATTTTAAATATTATTGTTTCAAAGACTATTTACTTGAATGAAACACAATTTATAGAAACACAGTTCAATGAATTTTAGAATCTCATATTTTCATTTAACAAACTAATCAAACAGTAGAATATTTCTTTAAAGAATAATGTTTGTTCGGTATAATCTTTCATGGAATTTTATTTTACTGAAAATTATTATTTAAGGAAGTATTAAGTGAAAACATTGTTTAATCAAATTAAATACCATGCGAGTATAATAAGTTAGAATACATTATAAATCGCTACCACAATATAGGTTAGGGAAAACTTATAGGTTAGGTTAGGTTAGAACTGCGACCAACACACGCATGAGCCGAGCGAGCGAAGCGAGCGTGCCGCGGCAGCGGCCGGCGAGTGCTGGGCAAGTTTTATCCATTTTACTAAATAGGGTATAAATATTATATTAACTAAACTTTTTAAAAATAATAATATTTAATTTGATATTCTGATATTAGAAACATCGCAAAAGTAAATGTTATTTGTAATAAAATTCTATGATTTCAAATTATTCATAACAAACATTCTAATTGTTGATTTTCTGTGCAACGAAAATCTATTATTAGATCAAAAATTCTTTATACTGAGTAAACTACATATTGATTATTCTATGACATGAAAATTTTCTAAATAACGACAATCTGTTAAACTTTTGTCTGTATAAGTAAGTACACCCGTAAAAGTTGTTAGAGAGTGAAAATGATGGCTTCTCTGAGATGGAAGATAATGAAAAACACAATAAAAGTGATATATCTCGTTTACAAAATTTTAAATTTTTTGTGTTGCACATATGAAACTCGTTGTTTCTTTTAGACTTTTGTATGCTAAATACGGATCTGATTATGATTTTTTCTAGGACGTCAGAATTGGAAGTATTGTTATAACAAATTTCCAAATTTTACCAATTTCACCTTTTTTATTTTTTTTAGAAAATAAACTAATAAGCATATAATTCAATTTTAGATTGTAAAATAAAAGATCACTCTCCTTAATCAAAATAAAATTTGATTTATCCTTCTATCATTCTTATGTACATAGTTATATGAAACTCAAGTGGCCATAACATTTCCCATACTTTGAGCAACGTGCGCATTGTATGTACTCAAATTCGTAAAAGAATTGAGCTGTGATCAAATGAATTGTACAATGGAAGGCTTGCATTATTATAAACTTGAATTAAAAAGTTCCAAAAAAAGGAATTGAATTTATAGTAAAATTTTTAAATTTGCGGAATGTACGAAAATTTTATTTTTGACATAAGATATTCTATAACTTAGACGTCTTAATTTTTTTTTTATATCTAGATTTGTGTTTTTTGTACTGAATTCAATAAGAAACCGCTGCAAGTATGCGAAAAACAAAAACATTGTAAAGTGGAGAGCGACCACGGCAGGAAAAAGGATGGCAGGCTTAAGAATTTAAAGGTACGAGTTAGAAAGACATGGTCGTGAAATATGTTAGAGAGGGAAAAGGATAGCTTCTCTGAGATGGAAGATAATGGAAAATACCTCAATAAAAGTGAAATCTATAATGAGAGCGACTACGGGAAAAAAAATGGCGGCCAGTTCAAGAATCTAATAAAGGTCCAATAACTTTCTTAATTGTTCTTAATGATAAATTGTTTAAACTAAACTAAACTTAAATCTTGTATTTGAAGGTTAAGTTTCGGATAAGGCCGAAAAAGCGCGGCGGCAGCGAGTATACTCTGGTGTCGGTGGTGGACAAAGACGAGGACGGGAAGGCTGACGAGCCGGCCAGGGAGGAGAGGGGGGACGACGGGAAGGGGGAGGACGCGAAGGTATTTACTTACTAGTGTTTAATTAAGATTTTATTCTAGTTTTTACATAGTCTACGAAGCTTTCAAGATGCAATTCCTACTTAACAATTTGACATACAGTGCGTTTTTCCGCAGTCAAAGTGCTAACACTTCCACTGCGAAAAAACGCACCGTGTATTTAGCTGAAAAGTTTTTCTTATTTCTTTAGTCGCCTCTTGCGACATCCACAGGAAGAGATTCTATCCCAATAATTTTGATTTCCTCGAAGTTCCCAAATTCTCGAATTTTCATTATTTTTATTACCATCCAAATACAGGTATATAATTAATATTCTTGTTGAAAGGTGGATGAGAAAGTGGAGGAGCCAAAAGTGGATGTAGATGTCGACACGGCAGTGAAGCAGATCAGACGCGGGTGGAGCGTGCACGACGCGGGGGACCTCACCATAGGGGACCTGTACCTCATGGTGAGCATTATATTGATTTGTTAGTAAAAACTTTCTTCTTCTTATTTAAGAGCTTAGTGGCTCTTGTCGGTGGAGTATGCGCCAAACTTCTCGGTTCTCTGCCTTACTCTTTAGTGCTTGATATGACATGACCCCTGCTTTTTCTTTCAGTTGGTCTACATAGCTCTTTCTTGGTCGTCCTGGACCTCTTCTACCTTTTATCTTTCCTACTAGTATGTTTTTAAATAAGGAGTCATGTCGTATTAAGTGACCAATCATTTTCCCTCTCCTATTTTCTATTTCGCCCATCGTAATCTTTATCGTTCCAAAATAAAATAACTATAAGAGTGGCTCTGTGAGCTGTAAAACTCGCGACTCATCCCCGACCCGTTAAAGTTTTTCCGAAAAAAAAGTTGTTCAGACAAAAAAGTTGCGTCTAAATAAGGGTAACAAAAAAGTTTTATGACATATTTAAATTTCTTTTGAAATGGTTCAAATATCATTTTCTTGAACTTTAAAACCCCCATATCTCAACCATTTTGAAAAATTTCCAAAAACTGAATCGATTAATTCGATATAATTCGCTAGTTTCCAACAAGTCAAATCAGAAACTTTTTTCTAAACGTCAAAACAAACCTTTTCTATGAGAGATTTGTATGAAATATCGGACTGTGGCGTCATAGTTTCTTGGGAATCAAATAGCGCTCTATCTGTTTTTCTGCATTATTAATCTAAAATCACGTTCAAAGTGGATGTGATCAATGACAAGTGACATTATTTTGTGACGTTTTTTTCTCTTAACAGTGTCAAATAATTTACATTTGACCCAGGAAACTACCCAAATATCGAACCTGCTTATTAAATTTCACGAGGATCGGTTGAGAAATACGACCTGTAGGCGAGAACAAACCGACAGACAGACGGACGGACGGACAATAGCATTTTTGGCTAATCTCGAAACTGAGACGCTTCGGTCGCTCTGTCAATTATTATAGAATAGGGATGATGACTGGGTCAGAAAAGTATTATTCTGATTAGTCCGTTAGTTAGATTATCCAAAAATAATGTACCCATATTTTTCAGTTTATCAAAAAAGTATAAATTCACAAAGATACAGAGTGTCAAAGTTCCAGGGTGGGGGCTTGTGACGTCAACGATGTGTAAAAATCGTACGAAAGCGTGACGTCAGGCAAAATTTAAATGCGCTGTATCTACGTTATTTATTGTTTCTCAGAGAAAAGAAAAAATACGTGTACAATATTTTTTTAAATCTTACCGATGGGCCAAAAATATTTTTTCAGTCATCATGCGTATTATATAGCATTCCAGAGTAGAGAGTTTCAATTATCAGCCTCTGTTTTCAATAATAATTATATTATCTTTTTCAGTTCGGCGCCAGATCTCGACTAGAGCTCGACTACTGGTGGGCAGAGCCGACCCCCCCGCTCCCCGCGCCCCCGCACAATGCCAAGACCGAGTCCCCGCCCGACAGGAAGACAGACAAGACGCCCGACAAGGGGACAGACAGCTCGGTGGAAGATGGAGAGAAGAGAGAGAGTGACACCGATATATTCTCGCCGAAGAATGTTTTTGGGCAGGACAGCAATGATGGAATGTCGGGGGATGAAAGAAAAAGTAAGTTCTTACAATAGGCATGATGACTGATAAATATTTTTAGCCCGTCAGTTAATTTATCAAAAAATATTGCTCACGTATTTTTTCTTTTCTCTGACTTACAAGAAATTACGAAGATACAGTGCATTTAAATTTAGCATTACGTCACGGCTTTGTGCGATTTTAATAGGGCCGTGATGTCACAACCCCCTACTCCCCACATGGGTGATCTGATCTTTGTGATATTTTATTGATAGTTAGACCTCATCTACATACCTTCATCATGTATATTGTTGTGTGGAAGGATCTTGAAATAAATTCTTCTCTTATTATTTATTTATACTTTATTGTACACACATATACAAATGTAACAAGTACAAAAGGGGACTAAAAGCATTTCTTTCTAACAGTCAAACCTTTGGGTCGATTGGAGAGCTCTTTTTGGTGTAAATAAAACTTACAACAACAACAGCTTAGATCGTGTAATCTGACCCAAAGTTCCAACCCGAACTTTGGGTTTTATCCCTAGGCTCTGTAACCTATTTACCCGGCAGCACAGGTATGACACTTTGTTCAAGTCAGAGTAACAATATGCTACTACTATAATACAATATAATACTACTACTGCAAACGAAACAATATATCTGTACACTCGTCAATGTGTGAAATTTATACTCAGGGTCGCACCGCAGAATTAATTTAATACTTACCTACTACCGAGTTCGACATGTTTACGATTATATCTTTCCATACCGGGAGATTTGCGAACACTATGACGTAAAAAATATTCTGTTTTATATATAACTAGCAGTCCACCCCGGCTTCGCCCGTGGTACACACATAGCCTATGTCACTCGGGGATAGTGTAGCTTTCCAACGGTGAAAGAATTTTTTAAATCGGCCCAGTACTTTTTGAGCCTATCCATTACAAACATACAAATATACAAAAATAGGTACAAATCTTTCCTCTTTATAATATTAGTATAGATATAGAAGTATAGATAACGTGAAATTATATTGTTGCTTTGCTTACCTGTTTTCATCACTCGGAAATCTATGAATTATACGTTCTTTATAGTATTTGGGGGATAAATAATTATTAAATGCGCATCTTCCCACCATTATGGCTACTATCGGTTGACAGTTCTCAAGACACGTCGCGAATTGCGTGCGGCTAGTAACTAACCCTGGTTTAGAGCGCAATAAAGGGCGCAGGGAAAGAGGGAGACGCTGTGAGATTCCATTGTGTTTGTACTCTTATGTATTCTGTGCCGTAAGGAATAAACGTAATTAATATGTGTGTAGTTCAAATATTGATTAATGTTGTTTGGTGAACTAGGTGAACAGTTGGCGTCTCCAGAACATAAATCGGCCAGCAACACGTCGTTGAAGCTGGTCAGCAAGCTCATCAACCGCCCCGCCGCGCCCCCCGGCGCGCCCCCCCCTGCCAACCCGGGGTTGGCGATCATGGGAGACAGGTAATGTAATAAACTTAAATTGGTTGCCTGCCTACGTGGTCCAGTGGTCAAGGCGTTTGCTTTGTGATCTGGAGGTCGTGAGTTCAAATCCCACTGGGTAGCATACTCTGTGAAAAGTGGTTTCCAGTCTGGTTAGGATAATGCACGCTTGAATCGCCTGATTATCCAAAAATAAAGATGATTCCGTGCTTCGGAGAGCACGTGAAGCTGTGGAGCCTGAATGCAATCTAGCGTTTGTTCAAACCTATCCTAGGATTGGTTCTGGTCTACCCTTTGGGTTGCGGAGGTCAGACGGCAGTCGCTCTGTGTAAAACCAGTAACTTCGTCAATTCCTCTAGGGTAGGTAGCGGGCCCTGGGGCTCTGAAGCGTTACCGCTGACGATGCAACCGGGAATACGTGAGGACACAGACCTACCACTTGCAACGATATTGCTAGAAAGAGACTGACAAATACAGTACAACGTGAGTGTGAAAGAAACGCTGATATGTTTTTTTGTCTCTATCGGCGTGGCTGCTATAAGCTGGCCTACTGTCAAAATCTGGGCCAAACAAACCACAAAACGATCGAAGAAAGTTATATTAATTTTAGGGATTTTATCATTTAAAAGGTGATTTAGGGTTTTATTTGAGCTTAGTAACCATAGTGTGTTCTGTGACGTGTGCAACATATGGGTGGAGGCAACAATCAAAGATAGAAAGAGATGCACAGGTCTAGTAGTGATAGGTCTGTGAGTGAGGACAATGATAATGAGGTAATAAACTTTAATTAACTAGTACTTCGTCTCTTCTCTCCCTTCTCCAGTGTGGTAATAGCTAACCCTGGTGTCAGATTTTTCGAGCTGTCCAAAGGCATCTGACACAGCTTGACGGCTGCCATACAATGATGGCAGCCGTTATAAGTTGACACGTGTATTTGTGTTTCTATCTGTATCATTGTAACTTACAAAGTCCTTTTGTTTGAAACGTAACTTTACTTACACCAAAGAAATTGTATACAAAGCTAGAATGCTTATGAAATAGCTAAGCCGTTCCAAAAAATTATACCTCTCCCCTTCTACTTTATTGCACTGACAGTTTAAGGGAAAGGGACGCCTATAACTTTAGGTAAATTTTTTGGGAACTTTAGGTATTTAATATAAGCATTATGAAAATACGAGCTTTATGTTCGTGGCACTAAGTTTAATTTTCAATGTTGTTTTTTTTTAAATTATTATTCGTAGTTATTCTGGATAGTATTATAAATTCTTTGACTTACACACACGAGAAAGAAAACAAACACTCTTTTTGAATCGGAACGACTATAGACCGAATGCCTTAATGAGTTTTCGCCTGCGGGGCACAGGGGCGCGGGGGTATGATGGCTAAGGGGACTAATCCGTATCTCCCGGTTGGGTATTACGCTATTTATGCTCGTCGCCCGCTGATTTATTATAGAGATAGAAAAAAGCCGGAAAAGTTAAGTACTTTAATCAGTAAGGCCTCAAACACTGCGTTAGCATGGTGGTAAAATAAATACCCTCTCTCATCATCTCATATTCCCCCCGCTGAGAAAATACTACCTTGTGGCGATCTCCCCTGGGCAGTCTGCAAGTCCCTAAACAGGCTCTGGGTGTTGGGAAATGCCACGAGAAACGAGCAAAGTGGGGTTTCTCAAACAACAATCGTTGTGACTGTGGACCTGTTCAAACCATAGCCCACCTACTGTGTCATGAAATGAAATGAAAAATTTTATTTGCAAGCAAACATGTCTCAACTGCCCAACCCCCTGTACAATAGATAGAGGACTTAAACCCGGCTAATGGTGACAGAGGAGTAAGTGTGGCTGCACATTGGTCCGACTCGCTAAGAAGAAGTATATTTTGTTAGACCGGGCATAGTGTAGTGTACCAGGTGGCTAAAATACTGGTACCTTGTGTGTCAGGTTGAAGCGACTTCTGGCCTTAGCGGGGAACCCCCACGTCGCGGTGTGCAGCGGGCTCGCGCGCTGCCGCTGCGGACACGTGTGTCCCGCGCAACGGAAGCAGGTACATCAACTATATTATTTATAACCCCTGGTGTTGCAGTTGTCCATGGGCAGCGGTGATCACTTACCATCAGGTGACCCGCTTGTTCGTTTGCCGACCTTATAAAAAAAAAAAATCTTTATTACAATATATCAACTATATTATTTGACACATTTTGAAAAATCGTTTATAATACCCGTATAACCCCTGGTGTTGCAGTTCTCCATGGGCAGCGGTGATCACTTACCATCTGCTGATCCGCTTGTTCGTTTGCCGACCTATAATATAAAAAAAAAATCTTTATTACAACATAAGTAGCCGTGTAGTCCCCGGCAGAGTAGAATAGGATCACTCCAAGTCTTCCGTGGATGTCGTAGATGGCGACTATCAGTGAGACCTCTCCAAGCCGTCTGGCCAGCGTAGAGATTGTAGGCCAAATCCTGTAACTGCTCTAGCATATATGTATAATGTATATGGCTCTGTAGTACAGAGAGGGCCGCGCTCCTACAGTGGAGATTAAAAAAAAGACCTGATAATGATTTTAGTTGAGGTTTAAATTTACACAACTGCGCCAAAAACGCTAAATATTTCTGTCATGGCGGCGGTTATTTGTCAGATGACGTTACACACAGGTGACACAGGTAATACGCGCTTACAGAAAGTCCGTCAAAACACAATCACACCATGTTTACTTGCGTGTGACGTCATCGGAGAAGAAGCCATTTAATTAAGTACTTACAAATATTTCAACAGGTGATTCACGCCATCATTTTGAACAACTTCTCCCAACAAATGTATTTCGAGGAGAAAAAAATTTCACTTCCCATACAAATCGAAATACGTCACGTGATCTAGTTACAATGGGAAGAGAATTTTTTTGTCGTATTTTCATATACATATAATTGGGAAATGTTTTTCGAAATGATGGAGTGAATCACCCCATAAAGTTTTTGTAGTCGTGTATAGTGATTTTGATATTTTTGTTCAGAAAATTTGTTTTTGTGAAGTAGAAGTAGCGGAGACCAGAAATTGAAAGTACTTTTAAGGGTTCCGTACCCGAAGGGTGCAAACGGGACCCTATTACTGAGACTCCGCTGTCTGTCCGTCTGTCACAGGGCTCTATCTCTTGAACCGTAATAGCTAGACACTTGAAATTTTCACCGATTATGTATTATTGTGGCCGCTATAACAACAAATACTAAAAATAAAAAAAGTTGTAAATTAAAGGGGGTCGTCATACAAAAAATGTGTTTTTTCAGCGTATTTAAAATATTGTACGGTGGTACGGAACCCTTCATGTACGAGTCCGACTGGCACTTGCCATTTTATTTTGTTATGACGATTCCTTTTTGTCAAGTGTAAAAACAACATACTTTGTGTGTTTAGCAACAAAAGCAACAGGGCTGCGTCCCCCCGCAGGGGGCGGCCCCGCCGCGGCCCGAGGAGCCCTCGTCCGTGCTGTTCCGCCACCCCACGCCCATCGCCCCGCGACCCGACAGCGAGGTACGTAAACTCTTTACGATGTTTGTTTTTGGTGTGTGTTAGTGGCCAAACGTGGCCAAACAAACAAAAAAAGCAGTTGGAGCCCGAGCGCAAGTGAGGGCTCTAAAAAGCACGAGTGCAATATGAATTACTTAATGCGAGGAGCGTAATCTGGTTTTTTTTTTCAACTACTAGAATATAGGGTATTATATAATTCTTGACCATCAGTATGGAAAACTTTTACACCCTTATATTTTTTTTCAAGTTCATATTTCGACTGTGAAAACCAATTACTCGTATAAGCGCAATGCAATTTTCTTAAAAGTTACAAATTTTTACCAAAATCTGCCATGTCGTTTCAAAATAAAACGTAGACTACGTTTGTATGGGAAAGTCTAGGGTAAGGGCATTCTTAAGTTGTGTCATTGATGTTGTACCCAGGCGAGCGGGAACAGCCCCGCGCCCGCGCCCGCGCTGGACCTAGAGGGAGTCCCCCGCTGGCGGCGCGGCCGGCCGCGGCTGTCGGCGCGGCGGGTGGTGGTTCAGAGGTTGCTACCTTTACTACCTAAATTGCCTCCACCTAGCAGTAAGTACATATTGACTTCTCATATACCCCTTTTTATATCGTAGCAAGTGGAGGTCCATAGTCTCTGCCTGCCCCTGTGGAAAACCGGCGTGATAGTATATATGTATACATACCCCATTTTACCCGACTGCGCCAGAAGATGTGTTATTATTCACTAAAGAAATTTCTAAATTTAGTTTGTTAGTGTGACCATATTTTATTGGACTAACTTTTAATATCACATTATGATTCATAAGACTTTATGATTTATGATTATTAATTGTTTTTTATTTTTATTTATTGTAATTGAATTATTTAACTGTTTCATGTAAATTCATTACTGTACAAACTATATTTCAACACAATTATTTTGTATCGAAATAAATAAATATGAAATATTTTGTGTGTGGACCACGCTGGGATTTGCTTAACTTGCAAAAGAGCTAGCAATGCGTACTCCCATCGGGCCATCGAGCTTCTCAAGTGCATGTATGTTTGGCATGCTCCATAGCCCAAACGGCTTAATGAATGCAAGCTTGACAGGTGTCGTTAGATTTATCTTAATTCTAAGAGTGGCTATATAGCGTGATATATCGCGCGAGTGACTGGGTATATCTAAAATTAAGAAAAAAATGGCGGTTTTGTAGCGCCAAAACATGTCTTAATTTTTTTTTATTACATACCCTATCGAATGGTATATCAAAATAATAGATTTTATATGAAGATTAGGAAAATTCACTAATTGAGCTAGCCCTAGTTAAGTTGCCACTCAATTCGCAGCGGGTTCTTACTGAAATTAGTATATTTTTGTGTAGAAAATAAGTTCTATATTTGTTCAGAAGTGCGCGCCTTGTCACGTCGCGTCTCGGTGTGAGCTGACCCTTATTACATTGTTCCCCACTTCCTCCTCAGACCTGATCCCGGTGAAGATCGTGCCGAGCTCGCCGCCCGCGCCGCCGCGCATTCTGCCCAAGCCGCCGCCCACCTCCACTTCAGAGTGAGTTTAATGAGCTGCGTGGGATATAAACAATGACGGAAGCCTCTAGGCAATGCACGGTTACTTACTTCTTACTTGCCTCGAGGATTATTTTCCGCAATAAACTAAGAAGGACTAATTTTATGTGCAGGATTCGGTTTTTCGTATTTACAGATAAGTACATTCCTTGGGAAAAATTGTTCAAAATGATGGACTGCATTACCCCTTGAAATGTTTGTAAGTAATAAATTTTAAAGCATATTGTGGGACTGCGGTTAACATAAGGAGTAAATAAGATTTTTAAAGAAAAAAAATACATTTTTTCGTACAAACTTATTGTGAGGCCTAAGAACTTTTCAGACAAATGTAATACGCCCTAAATCGATGGGGTTGCGTCGTTTTATTACAGGGTTCGTCGTATCATCAGATCAGCTTCTTATCATAATCCTAATCTTAACTAATACTCGTATTATAAATGCAAAATTTAAGTGAGTTTGTATATTTGTTTGTTACCTCTTCACGCTTTATCTATTGAACCAATCTTCTTGAAAATTTGCAATCAGATAGTTAGGAGTACTGAGAAGAATATAGGGTACGTTTCATCCCGGAAAAAGTAAAGTTCCCGTGGGATTTAGGATACGCGAGCGAAACCGCGGGCAAAATCTAGTAATAATATATTGTCATCTGATTTACGCATACAAAATTTCATCTCACTCAGAAACCGGGAAGTGGCTCAAATTTAACTTGCAAGATTGGACCCAAAAAACAAAAATAGAAAAAAACATAAACAACAGTAGTATAATATTGGGAAGTCTAAATCACTCCTGTTCTTCAGACTCACACTTCAATGTGTTCGTCTTCATCACATTCGTGACTTAGACTTCCCAATATCATACATTTAACCATTTCGATACAGTTGCTTGTTTCCACAGTTCGTATTTCAGTCTTACACTTCAGACAGGACAGGGCTTCTATATTTACATCCATTTGGGCTTCCAGTCGCATTTTATGTCGATGAGCATTTCTGGAAACGAATCTTCCACTTCAGTCAGGTCTACTTCTTTTCCATCTATTCGGGTAACTTCCAATCGAATTTTAGACCATAATGTAGTGTATTTTTGCGAAGGTATTAGAATAGCATCATATTGCTCATAATTTATAATTTTAACTATGTGAAGACCAAGTAGTTTCTCAGAAGTAATTATTATATCAACGTAGTCTCCAATATTCAAAGATGTGTCAACTGATCTGGTGATAATCATTTTCACATTGCGAATGCCACATATTTTTCTCTTATACATGATAACTATATCCACGTGATCTCCAATATTTAATGACATGTCAACTGTTTCGATGAACAGGTAAATATTTTGAAATAGCTTATACCCTGTTTACAGAACTACTTTACAATAACTGATCAAAATTGAAATTGAATCACTTACTTATATCATGTCACTCAGGTATAAGAGCTTCCAACATTAAGCATTCACAGAGTCAGTTCGTTTTAAATATATATATATATATATAAATCGTTGCTTTACAAATTAAAAACATTCAACCAAAAACAGCCTTAGCGGTTAAAAGGATGAAATTCGTTAAACAATCTCAAACTTTACAATTGAGTCGAATATGTCCAGATGAAAAAGTAGATGTTTTTCGACATTGTGACCTTCTACCTAATACTATTCGATGTATTATTTGCGGTCCCTCGAATTGTGGTAAAACTAATGTAGTCATAGGTCTTCTATTACATGAAAATGGTTTACGTTTCAAAAACGTTTATCTTTATTCAAAAACATTGTATCAACCAAAATATGTGTTTTTAGAAAATGTTCTTAATTTAGTGCCAGATGTAACGTTTGCAAAATATAAAGATAATGAACTTATTTTAAGTCCTCACGATGCAAAACCACACTCCATAATAATATTCGATGACGTCGCATGTGAAAACCAGTCCAATATGAGGGATTATTTCGCAATGGGTAGACATAAATTTATTGACTGTTTTTATTTGAATCAAACGTACAGCAAGATACCTAAACAGCTAGTAAGAGACAATGCAAATCTTTTAATATTATTCAAACAAGATGATGTGAACCTCCATCATGTTTATGATGAACACGTTAATACCGACATGTCGTGGTCAGAATTTCGAGAAATGTGTTCAAAAGTATGGAGCGAACCCTATAACTATTTGGTAATCAATAAAGATTGTTTAAAGAACAAAGGCTGTTACAGGAAGAATTTTGATACTTTTATTTTGTTTGACGAGGATAAAAATACGAGCATATAAGAAGATTTATTCGATATTCATCTTCAGTCAAACTATTACCGTATTAAGCAAATAACGTATATTCATCAAGTTTAATATGGAAAAAGAGTTAAAGACTCAGATAGTTAAAATAGCAAAATCTGTTAAAAAGAAAATCAAAGATATGAAAACTATGGAATCCTACAGTGAAAATGTTTTAAATACAGTTTTTAGACCTGTTACTGACCCAATTCATCAATTGATTACGGATCGAAGCAGTAAAATTAAATCAATAGAAGAAAAGGATGACCTCATAAAAAAATATTGTGCAAAAGAGCAAATTCAATCACCTAAATCGTATTTCAACAAAACTCTTAAGCACAATATTTCCCCACAAAATTATGCTGAAGATGATTCTGATGAAGATAATAGTTTAGAAAAATCAGGCGACTCTACTAATACGAATATTAATACCAGTGATTCATCGTTTAAAACTATTGAGTCAATACCTAGCCCTAGTCATAATACTTCGTCCTGGTCACTTTCCTCCGAAATATTTAATGATGTACCTTTTGGTGTTAGACAAGAACGAGGTAAATTAATGTTGGGTTCAGCACGTGTGCATATAAATGATCAAAATATTATATCTGTAGCTGGACATGATTATCAATTAACGTCAGGGTTGCAGGAGTTATTGTTAAAAAAAATACCTAATTTAGAACTGGTGACTGAAAATGATTGTCAAGAATATAAAACCATGTTAATAGCTACTAATGCTCACCGGCGAGACTTTGATCCTAGTAAACCAATTAAATCTAATAAAGGACGGAAGTATTTGAACATCATTAAACCACTTTTTAGACTGCGAAAGCCTTCGTCATCGTCTGTCAGTAATACTGATGATAATATAGCAGGAGAAGGTTTGATACTTAAAAAGAAATTTAAGAAAAATACTGATTACATTTACTGGGATGATCCTAACGAACTAGTAGAAAGGCTGAAATTATTAATTGCGTCTAAAGATGCAGGCAACACTGGTCTTGATAATGAAATAATTTCAATCATAGAAGAACTACGTGAAAATGGTAGTATAAATTAATAAGTGCTTATCTTATTTACTTCATTAATTATTTCACTGCGGCTGACTTCAATCCAAAATGAATGTTGATAAATTCGGGCACCATGTTCATAAAAGACTACGTTTGACAGAAATACTACATTGTCCCAGTAATCACCTAGTTAGATCGGAAACCGGAGATTTTGATTTACAATCATCTCGATTGAAAGGAGTTCAAGAACCTGTTGCACATGATGATGCGGTGAACAAAAAATATGTTGATAAAAAGATCCTTGATGAAATAACCGCTCTTAGAAAGTTAATAAAAGATGATGTGATAAATAACCTTATTCAGTTCGAAAAAAAATTTTATACTAAAGACTACATCGATAAAATTACTAAACTACAAAATGGTAAAACAGCAAGTGGTAAATGAAATTCATAGATCAGCACGCAGAAATTTTGATCGTCGTAATGTGATCTTGAAAGGAATAGACGACTTATGGCAAGCGGACCTGATTGATATTCAATCATTAAAAAAGTACAATAATAGATACGGTTACATTTTAACTGTCATTGATGGTTTCTCAAAATATGCCTGGATGATTCCTTTGAAAACTAAATCAAAAAAGGAGGTGCTTAATGCATTTACTCAAATTATAAGGGAAAGTGGACGTTTCCCTAAAAACCTACAAACTGACAGAGGCACTGAGTTTTATAACGATGTATTTAATAGACAAATGCAGTTTATGAAGATTAACCACTATTCATCGTATTCAACAAAAAAAGCTTCAATTGTAGAAAGGTTAATCAAAACATTGAAGATTAAGTTATATAAATGTTTCAGTTATAATGGTAACTATAAATGGATAGGAAAAACTTTAAATGACGTTTTGTTTTCATATAACAATCAAAAACATAGCGTTACAAAGTTTAAACCAGTAGATGTAAATACAAAAAATGAAAACCTAGTAAAAGATAACATTAAGGAATTCCAAAGGAAACGGTGTAAATTTATCAAAAATAAATTTAAAATAGGTGACCACGTTAGAATAAGTAAATATAAGAGTAATTTTGCAAAAGGTTATACACCTAATTGGTCTACGGAAATTTTTACTATTAAAACGGTTAATAATACTAAACCTGTTACATATTTAATACAAGATCAACGAAAACAAAATATATTGGGTTCATTCTATCGAGAAGAGTTACAAAAAACTAAGTATCCGAATATATACTTAATTGAAAAAATTATAAGGAAAAAAGGCAATAAATTGTTTGTCAAATGGTTAGGACTTCCTGACGAAGAAAACAGTTGGGTAGATAGAAAGTCTATCGTATCATAGCACATATAAGTTCAAGCATCGTATATTTTGTTCATTATATTATAAGAAATGAATGGAGGTGGACTTGTTAATAATTTGATAAACAATACCCCGTTTGAGCTTCACTTGCCAGGTTACAACTATTGCGGACCAGGCACCAGGTTGCAAGAAAGGTTATTGAGAGGTGATAAAGGTGTCAACAAATTAGACGAAGCTTGTAAATACCACGATATTGCATACAACAACCCAAGTCTCTCCGTTCGTCATAAAGCAGATTTACAACTGATGAAAATGGCTAAGAAGCGATTGCATTCTAAAGACGCTGGCAAAGGAGAAAAGTTAGCATCTTGGATAGTTAACAAAGTTATGAAAGCAAAATTAAAAACAGGTGCCGGGATAAAACAATTTAAAACCATTGTATCAAAAATACGTTCACAAATAAAAAAACTGAAATCAAAGGATAATAAAACTGCTATTAAGTATGCTTATGAGGCAGCAAAAAAATTGTTTCCTAAGACATGCCACGTTCGTTTACCGAGAATAATACCAATTCCTAAAACAGGAGGGATTTTACCTTTGATACCAATTTTTGCGGGTTTATCGGCACTAGGCGCTTTAGCAGGAGGTGCTGCTGGTATAGCTAAAACTATAAATGATTGTAAAACTGCTCAACAGAATTTACATGAATCTGAACGTCATAACAAAGCTATGGAGGCTATTGCAATAGGAAAAGGATTTTATCTTAAACCATATAAAAAAGGAAGTGGGTTGTTTTTGAAATCTACAAAAAACTAATAAGCAGGCTACCCAAACGTGCTCTTACGAATATCGATATTATTAAATACACTAAAAATATTCCATATTTTCGAGGTGTATATATGAGGGATAGATTGCCACGTAAACCACAACCCATAGAGTGTGGTATATTAAACTTAGACAGTTATAAGAATAACGGAACACACTGGGTAGCCTTTGCTAAAATAAATAATTATTGTGAATATTTCGATAGTTTTGGTAACTTAAGACCGCCCAAAGAATTGGTAAAATATTTAAATGTTAGTGATATACATTATAATTATACTAGATTTCAAAACTTTGATACTGTAAATTGTGGTCATTTATGTATAAAATTTTTGCAAGACTTTTGGTGTAACAATATTATATAATAGTTATTACGTTTGAATAAAACATCATTCTAAAAATGTCTTTCACTCTGTCCATAACTGGAAACAGCTCACTACTAACATCGAACTATTCCCCTCCACTGGAACTTGATGGTCAATATGAGTGCTCTCTTTTACACTTCTCTGCATTTAATTCTATACCAAATATTACAAATAATAATAATAAATTTTATTATGGCGTTGACGAAGTTGTTGAAATTCCTGAGGGAGCATATGAACTCCTAGACATCTGTGAGTTCTTACAATCAAAAGTAAACAATTGTGTTTTAAAGTTATTGTGCAACAATAACACCTTGAGGCTTTCGATATTCTGCTCTAAAGAAATTCATTTTGAAAAACCAAATTCTATTGGACCTCTACTAGGATATGGAAAAACTTTCATGATGAGGGATAAATGGTACAAATCCCCACTACCAGTGAACATTCTTCCTACAACCGTGGTGCGGGTTGAATGTGATATTACCGGAGGTTCCTACATTAATGGAAAATCAAGTCATATAATTCACGAATTCGCATTGAATGTTCCTCCTGGCTACAGAATAATAGAAGTTCCAAAAAATACCATATATTTTCCGGTGAACAGAAGCACGGTGAATAGTATAAATATAAGAATATTGGACATAAAAAACAATTTAATAAATTTTCGCGGAGAGGAAGTACAATTGTACTTACATTTGAAGAAAATATGATTGACTACAATAAATACACAACTACATCTTTTCGAAAGATTAGTACTCATCAAGCAATCAAGAAGACCACACATACTCGTGGTAAAAAAAAGAAATTAACCTCTACTAATATACATTTTCTCAAATCGATCGGATTACTATAATGAGTATTTTAAATATAACTAACCCACCCGCTTATGATAACTCCATAGACGGTATAGAAATTCATTCTTACAAGCCCTATACCACTACTTTCAATATAAATGATGAAATTCGGATACCTATAAACCAACAAGATTTATATGTGCTTCCATGTTCAAGTACCTTGTATGTTGAAGCTGTGGTAAATGTTATCAATGTTGAGAAGAAAGAAACAGTTAAAACCGTACATTTTACCAACAACCCCCTTCTATTCCTTTTTCAAGATATAAGATATGAATTGAACGGTATTGAAATAGACAAAGTGAAGAATGCTGGTATAACTACTACTATGAAAGCACTGGTGTCTATGAACGCAGACGAGGCGAAGGTATCCAAAGTGTGGGGTTGGGATATACAAGGTACAAAAAATGAAATTGCAGGTCATTTTGCTGCGTCAATACCTCTCAGCAATATATTAGGTTTTGCAGAAGATTATAAAAAAATTATTGTCAATTGCAAACACGAACTTGTGTTGCTACGAAGTAATACTAACCTTAATGCTTTAAAGCTAAACACTGGCGAAAGAGTTGAAAGTATTGACATAAAAAAGATTGTATGGCGAGTTCCTCACGTTAAAGTATCAGATAGAGAAAGAATTAATTTACTTAAAATACTTGAAAAAGATAGACCCATTCAATTAGTGTATAGAAACTGGGACCTTTATGAGTACCCTTTGTTACCAAAGACTACAAAACACACTTGGTCAATTAAAACTTCGTCACAAATTGAAAAACCGAGATATGTCATTTTAGGTTTACAAACAAACAGAAAGAACAACGTTATGAACGATATGTCTCAGTTCGATCACTGCAATGTTCGAGATGTTAAAGTTTTTTTAAACTCTACATATTACCCGTACGAAAGTTACAACACCAACTTTTCATATCATAACTATGCTTTAATATACGAGCAATATGTAAATTTTCAGCAGTCTTATTACAACCGCCCATGCAACGCATTGTTGACTGCACAAGAGTTTAAAAATTTTGCACCATTATTCGTGATAGACTGTTCTAGACAAAACGATAATATTAAATCAGGACCGGTGATCAACATTCGCCTCGAACTAGAGTGTGACAAAGTGATACCAGATCAGACATCAGCATATTGTCTAATTTTGAATGACTGCATAGTCGAATACAGACCTCTGAGTAACATTGTTCGTAAAATATCATGAACTCGATTATTTTCGTTGATGTGCAAGGATTTAAGGATCGCAGTAATAAATTTATAATCAAAGAGTTTGCATTATCTACTAAGGATTTCACTCAAGTTTTTCTAATTAAACCTCCATATGCATATACTACATTATCTCCGGAAGAAAAGAAGACTGTTCGATACCTCGAGCGACAGAGAGGAATCACTTGGAGTGAAGGTCACATTGACTATAGAGAATTTAAGAGAATTATTGTACCAATCATGCAAAATAAAATTATTATAATGAAAGGTCTTGAAAAACAGAAATGGATTAGAGAATTATGTGATGGAAGTAATTTGATTGACATAGAAAATCGAGGGAGTCCTACATTTTCGACCTTATATGAAAACTACTGTAAAAATGAATGTAGCTTTAATTGTTTAAGTCATAAGAACTTTTGTGCGCTAAAAAATGTTATTTGTATAAAGAAATGGTATTTAGACAATATTTCTTAGTGTAAATAAATATTATAAGATGGAAACAATATATTTTCTTTTATTTATTCATATCCTCGGGTAGTTTAAACCTATTATAGCATATTCGGTTATAAAAAAAAAATAAAAAAAATTCTTAGGTATTCTATTTATTATTTATCTCTTAAAAATAATTAACATACTTATAAGGTTTACTTACACGCTAAACAGAAAAAATATACAATCATTAAAAAATACACTTAAAAATTATCAGCACATAGTTTTTTCGATATTGTCCTAACAAGTGACTCCGTGAGGTCTAACACTTCATCACACTGATCTTGTACCACATACTGCGCGCTGACAACATCGTTGATACCCGAGCTTGACGCACTAGCTGGTTCACGAGCCAAGTCCACTATCTTTATTTGAATTAATTTTAACCCCTTTTGCTGCTTGCTGATGATGAAGGACTTCGACGAGAGTTTAGTCCTTTTTCTAGACACATCTTGCTTTCTCCTCTCTTGTCTTTCGCGCTCTTGTGCAAATAGCTCTATTTCTTGTGTTAAGTTTTCATAAGGATCTTGTGCGTACTGTGAAAACATAACATTTGTGCTGTCTTCCATTTTCTGCAACAAAGAAATAATTATATTTAGTATAAATAGTTTATATCAATAATTAATAAATTGATTACAGTATACATTTACAAAACTATATATACTCACTTGGTGATTATGAAGTAATTAGTGCAGCTAACTATTGTCCAGCTCCCAATGTCGTTACTTGCGAAGTGATATTATTCGTGCTCAAATTAGGTGATTAAATATTATTTTCAACACAGTCAGCAATTCATAGGTCTTTCAACCTAAAATTTGTCCGTACATGTTTTTAAGTTGACCTGAATTTATTGAGCACGTTTGTACTTAGACTTTCCTTCACGTGTATCATATTACAACGTAATTAATTGGGTGTGTGAACAGAAATAAATAAAATCAAATTATTTTGTGCACTTATTTATTATAAAATATATTTATTAAGTACATGTATATTAAAGTAATGACAATGACAAAAGTATAAGATGAATGTTATTATAAAAAATGATGGCTAGTTGTCTTAAAAAACAATAGGTAAATCGATATAGCTTGACCCATTCAACGGGTCATATCTGTTGATATTCACCTCTAAATATAAATTATTCGTAAAAGCCCAACCGCTATCCCTTTCTTCAAACTCTTGAATCTTTTTTAAAATTATATCTTTTATTGCTTTAAAAATATCATCAAATTTAAAGTTAGCGTGTACTACAAAATTTTTTGTAGAAAATGATTTCACTGACTGTTCATTATTTTTGAATAAGATAAAGTTACAGAAGAATTCAAAATTGACTTTAATATTAATATGTGTCTTTAACGCCTTAATTAAAAGTTGATATATAGAACTTCTGATACTTTGTAAAAATATCTCTGGTAAACTTTGCTCAAATTTATCTTTAGCTGCAATCCTATAAGATGATATGCGACCCCGAAATGCAGATGAAATCTCGACAACTCCGTCTATTAGCTCACCTAAAGAGCGACTTTTATGACTTTGACTCCTTAAGTGTCCTATCCATTGCTTACTGGGTACTTGAAAGGAACAGCTTTCGCAAAAAGGCATTATATTCTTATTAATGAAAAGATATATATTTTAATAAAACCCACTATAACAAATAAAGATAAAAAAGAAAGATATTATATATTTATTTTAATGAAACCCTACTTTGCACAAGGTATGGTTATAAATAAACTATTAAGTGAGTGTCGGTTCTGTGTGGTCGAATAAGACGCTGAGGTCCCTAACCAACCGCTGCAGCAGCTTCCACTGCGACGTGTCTTCATCCAGAAGACAGCTGAGTCGAAGCAGAGCCTTCTTCCACCGTTCTTCGGGGGCAGTAGACTCGGCGTCGCTGCGTTGGTACACCCTCACCTCGATGAAGTAGTTGCCGTCAGTGGGAGCAGACCGCCGCAGCGTGCCCGCGCTGACCCTCTTTGCCAGGTATGATGGGAGACTGATGGGCGAAGGTTTCAGAGCAGCGCGTGTCTCGTCATCAGTGTGGAGTTCGAAGAGCGTGTCAACGTTTAATTTCTTACTTTTCTGTCTGAAAATAATAAAAACAAAACAATATTAATTGAAATAAATATTTTACTATCATCAATTGAGCTAGCACCAAAGTAAGTTTCTATAATTAAATATCTAGATACTAACTAAACGATATATTATTTTTAATAAAAACATATAAAATAAAAACACAGAACGCTCTAAAAAGATTTATTACTCTATCTATCTTGTCGGGGATTGAGCCCAGAACCTTGTGATTCAGACACACACATACGTACATATTACTATAGACCATAGATTGAAAAGATTAAATGAAATAGAAATATATTTAAATTTACTTAATAAGACTTTAATGATACGACTTATACCTTCGAATTCAGAAAATATATATTTTATTGTTTACTTTATCACCTGCTGGTAAAAAATAATAATTATACTCACTTTGTTAATAGTTCGCCTGGTGATTTCCTCTTTGCTGGTGTAGATTTTTTCACCTTGCCGCTGCTCTGAGCAGGTGGAAAGTATTCAAACTCTGAATCAGACCTGAAATAATATAACAAAAATAATAAATTTTAGTATAACCTATAGTAATCTATACTAATATTATAAAGCGGAAGAGTTTGTTTGTTTGTTTTTTTGTTTGTTTGTTTAAACGCGCTAATCTCAGGAACTAATGGTTCGATTTAAAAAATTCTTTTTTTGTTGGGTAGTCCATTTATAGAGGAAGGCTTTAGGCTATATAACATTCCGACAACCACGCGAACGAAGTCGCGGGCACAGCTAGTATTAAGATAAAGAGGGTTTGTTGTTTTTACAATTGATGAACATAATATAATAAACAGGTTGTGTTGTAATATATATTGACAGCTTTAAGCATGTTATTTGTATCTGAGGAAGAATTGACTGATTACCTCCTACAGAGATTTGCACACTAAAAACTTTTAGAGTGATGGGTAGGCAATGACCTTAATAATCGTAGACTGTTGAGACCGTTTTTGGATCGATTTTATTAAGGCGCCGGATTGTTTAAGGGACACAATAGAAAAACTTAGTAATTATACTCACTTACATTGTGTATATAAGTCTCTCTGGTCACGCTGGTACAAACGAGAAATTCAACTTGCGCTGGTGCAAGGTTGGACATAAACTTGCACTGGTGCAATTCTGGAAAATCACTAGCGCTGGAGCAAGGCTGGATAACCACTTGCATTGGAGCAAGGCTAGATAGCCACTTTCACTGGAGCAAAACTGATCTGCTGGTCACCTTGCGCTTGTGCAAGGTACTCGCGCTTCTGCTAGAGACCACTCAATGACCGATGATGATTGATACACTACACTACAATTTTTACTCGCTTTTATTCGGGAAAATAAGACTCGCAAGCAATTGTTTAGGGTTCCGTAGTTGATTACCGAAAACTCTTTAATATTTTTTTCAAGTAGATTGTGATGCAAAAAAACTATTATAAACTATTGACTATGCGTTATTTTGATATAGTTATGATATACAGTTTTATTGAAATACAATCAAAAGTTTTTGAGTAAAAAAAAAAAAAAAAGTTACTTAGTGGTAATAGTTTCATTTTCTTTATTAAAATAACATTAAAAAAGTGTTGTTGGTATTTATTTTAATAATTTATTGTTGATTTGGTAAATGAGTTTATTTAAAATGCAATCCTAAAATACGGAACCTTATTTAATACACAAATAGCGTGAAGGTAAATTTTTTCCTGAGTAAACATTTTCATAAATATAATGTAAAGTTAAATCTTTAGTTAAATATTGAAACAAACAAGTGTATTGAATTACATTTTTACACGTGCCATTAAGTAGACAATCACGTCTTTATCTCTTTCGAGGTAGACAGTGCTTAGCCATAGGTGAAAATCAGGAATCGGGAATAGTTTCAGGTTACTAATCATGTTGCCTTCTTGTAATGATCCCTAAGTTGCTATCCGTTCCCTTGACTGACTTTTACGCTCTACACGTGAAGAGAAACAGCTAGTACATTCTATGTTTTTTCTTTGCTAGAATTTAAGATTTTATTTACATAGATATACATATACTAGCACGTCTTTATCCCTAAAGCAGTAGACAAAGTCCAGGACTTAAAAACCCTAAAGCCACTTTTATCATGAATATCAACGTAAATGTGGGAAAGAAAATCAAAAATAGTGATGGGTTCTGCCCGTTCAATCGATCGGCTTTTACGATAAGCGCAGGAAGACAGCTGAATCATTCTACGTTTTCTCGCAGGCCAGCAAGAGAGTTCTAATACTGAACATATTTCGAACTTGTATACATATACTTCCATATACATATATTCAACATGTAAGGCTACATAGCCTTATATGCTGAAGTGCTTAAGCGTACATACGAGTACTTAAGAGTATTTTAATAATGTGAAGATCACTATCTTTGCCTTTCAATTTTATCAGACGTTTCTATTTATTACCGACTTGAAAAAGGAAGAAGTTCTTAACTCATGTGTTTGTTTGTTACGCGTTGAGTTCATCAATTGTGAACCGATTCTAATTATTTTTTTATTAGATAAGTTACTTCATTGGAGTCTGTTTGCATTTCACGAGGAGAAAAAAAAAAATGTAGGAAATTTTTCAATTTATTTTTCCAAATGATACAGAAAATACACTATGTATAAATATTTAAAAAAAATTCATCACTATTTTATTTAGGGTGATTTATACATACATACATACTATCACGCCTGTTTCCCACAGGGGTAGGCAGAGACTATGGACCTCCACTTGCTACGATCTTGACAGACCTCTTTCGCTTCATCTACACTCATCAACCTCTTCATACATGCCCTTCGGTTACGGGTACTTCTTACCTCTCCCTTTTTCAGAACGTCTGCAATCTGATCGCATAACGTTCGCCGAGGTCGACCCTATCCCGCACTTCCTTTTAAACTTGTCTTATAAATATTTTTTGTTAATCTATTTTCATCCATCCTTACTAAATGCTCAAACCATCTTAACATCCCTTGTTCTACTTTTGTCACGAGGATAATTTATATACTTATAAATAAATTAATGTACAACCCGTGTGAAGTCGGTGAGGGTTGATAGTATACAAATAATTACAAAATAAAACTCAAAATTAGTTATAAGACGTCCGGCACAGATCGTAAGAATCGATCGAGGGAATGGGTGAAAATGCGAATCATATTAATAGGCGAGGGTTGGCTAGCAACCCATCACTATATTGATTGTTATCCATCTTGCCCACAATCACGCTAAAAGTGGTTTTTGAGTCTTGCGACCCTGTCTGTTTAAAGCCGTAAGATACAAATTACTCTGTCTGCTCATTAGGAATAAAGCCGTGATAGTATGTATGTATGTTTGTATCTTTTACAAGTATGTACTTATTTTTTTTATACTCGTTTTGAAAGCCGTAGACGAAAGCTAGTTATAGAATAGTTTTTCTAAAGTTAAAACCGACTTCACCCCCAAACTACACAACCGATTAAAATAAAATTTCTAAGAAACCATCTAACAAGTATGCGCTTTCAATTCCAAATCGGTCCATGCGTCTTCAAATAATCGGTGAACAAATGAATTGATAACCTCCTCTATTTTAGAAGTAGGTTAAAAAACAACGCATACAATTTTTCCTGAGTATGCATTATCAAAAATGTATTGCAAATAATGTAACAAACAAGTGTGTTGAATTACATTACGAAATATACCTTCGTAAGCACCGGATATTTTCGAAAACGAACTAATTATTTAGGTTACACGTGTAAGTATTATAAAAGACAATCCTCAACGGTCCACGTTGATCAGCTCATCATATCCGAGTGAGATGATATAAGTAAGTGATTCTGTTACAATTTGGATCAGATAAAGAACATTTCACCAACTCATTATTATCAAGCAGTCGGAAACAGGGTCATGTAATACCCACACATATAACATGTGACTTCTATACTCTCTTTATTTTATGTTTTATGCTGTGACAGCACTACGACATAGCACTACACTGTGACATACACACACAAAACAAAACACATGTTTACAAAATGTTGCAGTAAAATTATGAAATGGTTTTATTATCAACATTTTTGAAACAAAAAAGTCAAATGTATGATACCTAACGTGAAACCTTAATCGATAAATACTTACCTATTACAAATACTGCACCTATTAACGAGAATTGAAACTGCAACATGATGTTCGCAGATCGCACAATTGACCACTCGACTACAATGACTTTAGTGATATTATTAAAATTTGTGATCATATGTGTACATATAGATTGAAAATCTAGGAAGTAGAAAACATTATTTCGATAACTTCTACATGTACTGTTGTCTAATATTGACAACAACATAAAACTGCATGTAGCATATAGCTCCCGTGTGCAGCCTGACTTAGTATATTTAATAAGAGCTCCTCTACACGATGTATATAAATTAGTATAAACTGGATTCGAAAGAGGTTTTTTTTTTTCTTGCTTGGTTTAACCTGAGTTATGTCTTAGTATAATGATTTTTTTGATGAACACACCAGTAGCATGTACGATACCTACGTGATCCGATTTGAAATGTAACGTTTCATTATAAATACGGTATGCTTTGATACAAACACTTGTATCAAAAAAGGTTTGCGAGCGGCTATGATTATTACGTACCTTATTACAGCAACCGTATGCTTGTTTGCTATTCATATGAAACCATTATAACGTGTGAATGGGCATTTAGCTTATACGTGACGTTGTTTGTTCGTTGATTCGCATCATGACGTGACTATGACGCGAATTCGCTCACATATACAATTTAATTTTATGCATTTGGTGCAAGGGAATACATGACTTATGTTTATAATATTTCACAATAGATATCGAGTTTGCAATTGCGTTCATAAAGTAGTTTTTCTGCATCGCGATATTAAAGTTTTTGTGTTTCGTGAACATATATACAAAATTTTCGACGATAGTAAATGGGACTCTTAGTAACGATGCTTTGTATCTGTGGTGTTACGACACATTGGGGCACAGTTTACATTGCTGAGCGAACAGAGCGGGTGAATGTTGCTAACGGTTGGACCTGCCCCCAATCAGGACCTTCCATTGCGACCTCTTCCCTTCCCAAAATATGACTCGCCCTTTACCAACAAAACGGGAAGCGCGCTTAAGAGCCTCTCCTTCGAAACCGAAGTCCTATATTCAACCTCGAGGAGGGCTCGAAAAGCGCGCGCCCGTTTTGCTCTTTTAACGCATTCACAGTTCGATTGATTTTTAATTATTATTTTTTGTTTCGTGATCTATTTTAAATAAAATAAATTATCGAAAATAACTATAATTCTAAAATCTTCTCGAGAATTATTTAGTGTTCGGTACATTATGTTACACAAGAATTGATTTATTCTGATTTATGAGCTAATCCGATCACAGTTTTCATCAGTTATTTTTAGGACTGATGGAAACAAGCAACTGTATCGAAATGGTTAAATGTATGATATTGGGAAGTCTAAGTCACGAATGTGATGAAGACGAACACATTGAAGTGTGAGTCTGAAGAACAGGAGTGATTTAGACTTCCCAATATTATACTACTAACAACAAACAGGACAAGCTAAATAAAATCTTTAATCTAAAATATCTGGTCCCCTCAAAGTAGACCAGGACCACTCCATGTCTTCCTTTGGATGTGGTAGAAGGCGACTTAGGAAACAATACAATACAATACAAATATATTTATTGCACCATATCGGTATCCTTATAATCGTACGTGATGTGAACTAGGACATATAATTAATTAATGAGCAATTTATATTTTGCTAATATAGCACATCACGTACTAAACGGACGTGTTGATCTATTGTAAATGTTTTAATATAAAAACCTATTATTTCACAAATAAATCATCCATTACCCCGTCGCCACTCCTGGCCTATAGACGGTGATGGATCAACCAGATCCATTGGGTTTCATTACCTCACCACTATACAGTGGTGCACCCTTAGTGGTCGCTATATACCCCGACGTGATTCATTATACCATCGAGTCCCGGGAGAAAGTTATTTTATTTATACCTCGCTAGTCGCTTTACACCATACAGAGAAAAAAAAACAAATATGATACAAAGCGGACTTATCGCATAGGTAAACACAAGCTGAACAAAGCTTATAAATATCAATGAGACCTCATCAACCCGTCTGTTCAGCGTGGAGAGTGTAGGCCAAATCCTCTGACTGCTCTGGCTAATATATGGCTCTGGCAGTACAGAGAGGGTCGTGCTCCTGCAGTGGAGACTAAAAAGGACCTGATAATAATGATGAATAAAAAATCTCGCTGTTAGCATATAATATTTTTCCCACTAATTGAGTAATGTCTTCCCGTAGCCTGTCGATCTTCTGCCATATATTATTCCTACTAATTAAGTAATGTCTTCCCGTAGCCTGTCGATCTTCTGCCATATATTATTCCTACTAATTAAGTAATGTCTTCCCGTAGCCTGTCGATCTTCTGCCATATATTATTCCTACTAATTGAGTAATGTCTTTCCGTAGCCTGTCGATCTTCTGGCATATATTATTCCTACTAATTGAGTAATGTCTTCCCGTAGCCTGTCGATCTTCTGCCATATATTATTCCTACTAATTGAGTAATGTCTTCTCGTAGCCTGTCGATCTTCTGCCATATATTATTCCTACTAATTGAGTAATGACTTCTCGTAGCCTGTCGATCTTCTGCCATATATTATTCCTACTAATTGAGTAATGTCTTCTTGTAGCCTGTCGATCTTCTGCCATATATTATTCCTACTAATTGAGTAATGTCTTCCCGTAGCCTGTCGATCTTCTGCCATATATTATTCCTACTAATTGAGTAATGTCTTCCCGTAGCCTGTCGATCTTCTGCCATATATTATTTCTACTAATTGAGTAATGTCTTCCCGTAGCCTGTCGATCTTCTGGCATATATTATTCCTACTAATTGAGTAATGTCTTCCCGTAGCCTGTCGATCTTCTGCCATATATTATTCCTACTAATTAAGTAATGTCTTCCCGTAGCCTGTCGATCTTCTGCCATATATTATTCCTACTAATTGAGTAATGTCCTCCTGTAGCCTGTCGATCTTCTGGCATATATTATTCCTACTAATTGAGTAATGTCTTCCCGTAGCCTGTCGATCTTCTGCCATATATTATTCCTACTAATTGAGTAATGTCTTCTCGTAGCCTGTCGATCTTCTGCCATATATTATTCCTACTAATTGAGTAATGTCTTCTTGTAGCCTGTCGATCTTCTGCCATATATTATTCCTACTAATTGAGTTATGTCTTCTTGTAGCCTATCCATCTTCTGCCATATATTATTCCTACTAATTGAGTAATGTCTTCTCGTAGCCTGTCGATCTTCTGGCATATATTATTCCTACTAATTAAGTAATGTCTTCCCGTAGCCTGTCGATCTTCTGCCATATATTATTCCTACTAATTGAGTAATGTCCTCCTGTAGCCTGTCGATCTTCTGGCATATATTATTCCTACTAATTGAGTAATGTCTTCCCGTAGCCTGTCGATCTTCTGCCATATATTATTCCTACTAATTGAGTAATGTCTTCTCGTAGCCTGTCGATCTTCTGCCATATATTATTCCTACTAATTGAGTAATGTCTTCTTGTAGCCTGTCGATCTTCTGCCATATATTATTCCTACTAATTGAGTTATGTCTTCTTGTAGCCTATCCATCTTCTGCCATATATTATTCCTACTAATTGAGTAATGTCTTCTCGTAGCCTGTCGATCTTCTGCCATATATTATTCCTACTAATTGAGTAATGTCTTCTTGTAGCCTGTCGATCTTCTGCCATATATTATTCCTACTAATTGAGTAATGTCTTCCCGTAGCCTGTCGATCTTCTACGTGCTGAGCGAGTCCAACGGGCAGTTCTACTTCCACGACGGAGATCGCCGCATCCCCATCACCGCGCTGGCCGGCGCCCACGGTGCTGAACGTCACGCTGAAGGTAATATCACTTGAGGGCTCGCGTCATGGCTTTTATTAGGCCTGTGAGGGGCGGTGTTTATACAACTTCAATGCGAAATAATTTCATACTGTCTGATAAGATAAAACGTAAAATTTTCCAGCTGCTTCTCTTCCCGTGCAGATCGTAAAAGCCGATATAGGGAATGTGCGACAATCTAAATCATCTAAATTTAAAATATTTGATTACCTAACATCTGTATTGTGAGTGCATTTCCAATTGTGCTACCGTGAACTTCGAAATCACAACAATCAATGCCGTAGGGATTTACGGCCCTAAGCTCTGTTTACCCCACTTTGGATAAAGACGTACCTAGTGAATCTGTATTGTGACTCTCTCATCTCAGCATATTCAAAGTTGCATCCACAGCTGCAACGCTGCGAAGCCCGGAGTCCGCTTTCCGGCTTTTCCTTCTCCACTTCGCACGGTCTTGAGCATCCTTGGTTGTAAGACCACTGGCACGCATATCGTCCTTGACGACGTAAAGCCAGCATTTCTTGGGAATTTTTATGGTGACTAACTTTGCCCAATGTTGTTTACAGAAGAACCTATCGAACCAAAAGACGAAGTGGACTCTTCGGACGTGAATTCGGAAGCTGTTTCGTACTCGGCCGCTACCAAGGACGAGAAAGAGACGGAAGATAAGCCGGCCGAGGGTGCGACAAAGACGGATAACACGAGGAGTTCCGATATTACGCGTCTGTATTTGCTATTTGTATTTTCTATGAAACTGTTTTTCTATGCTGGTCTGGAAGAAAAGAAAACACTTAAATGTACCAGCTGATTCTCTTCCCGCGTCGGTCGTAAAAGCTGATCGAGGGAATGGGTGCAAAATCGTGTAATAGGCGATGCGGCTAGCAACCCATCACTATTTTGATTCCTTTTCCACCTTTTCGCCCACCATCACGCTAATCTTTTGGGTCTAGCCGCCCTGGGCTTTGTCAGCCCCATTAGGGAAAAAATAAATAAATATACGAGTACTTAGTCTGGCCATAAATACTGCTATAATTAAAAATAAACAAAATATTACATTTGAATTTGGAATCCGTTATTTTTATATGATTTTTCATTGTCTTTTCTTATTTTGGCGCCAATACATTGTACAATATTTTGCGATATTAAAATGGAGTGGGGTGATAAAGAGAACTGAATCGCTGTGATTGCAACACACAGTAGGTATGGAGCCAAATGCAATATTTAGACTCTCCATACGCTTGGTATTAGTCTGTGGTATTAGTCAAATGTTTGTGTACCGGACTATTAATAGGTATAATGAGACCTCTTCTGTTTGTGACAGAAAAAGGTTTGGCCGTCCACGTAGTGTTCGTACGAAAAAGGTGGTCAAAGCAGTAAGGGAAAGAATTCGAAGAAATCCTGTCCGAAAGCAAAAGATTTTATCACAGGAAATGAAGATAGCACCTAGAACCATGTCGCGTATTTTAAAAGATGACTTAGGACTTGCAGCCTATAAGAGGCGTACTGGTCATTTCTTAACTGATAATTTAAAAAAGAATTGGGTGGTAAAATCGAAACAACTACTGAAGCGGTACGCAAAGAAAGGTCACAGGAAAATTTTGTTTGCGGATGAGAAATTTTTTATAATTGAGCAACATTTTAACAAACAAAATGACCGTATTTATGCTTAAAGCTCTAAGAAACCGTCCTAATTAGTCGACAGAGTGCAACGTGGATATTATCCGCCTTCAGTGATGATTTGGTGGGGTGTTAGCTATGAAGGAGTGGCTAAGCCATACTTTTGTGAAAAAGGTATCAAAACATCGGCACAAGTGTAAAGTAGTTAAGCCCCTTAACAACACCATGTTCAATAACCAAGAATGGTCCGTCCAGCAAGACTCGGCGCCGGGTCACAAAGCTCGGTCGACGCAGTCTTGGTTGGAATCGAACGTTTCCGACTTCATCAGAGCTGAGGACTGGCCGTCGTCTAGTCCCGATCTAGTCTAGACCCGAGGTAGGGAGCGGACTCCGGGCTCTGAAGTAACACCGCTGACGAAGCAACCGGGAATACGTGAGGATGATGATATCTTCGCTTGGCTCCTTAGATCATTTAATACAGGATAAGTTACGCAGACAAATCTTCTTACAAAACTTTCTGCCGTTTTTGGTGCGGGGGAAGGGTACTACTACATCTAAAAAACTCACACAGTCACAAAAATAATTTGTGTCGTTATAAACGCACACTTACGTAAAATTGACACACTAGTTTATTTTTTGCACACTAGCAAGACTCACACTAAAACAAATGTGTATGTACACGTAATAATACACCCTAGTGCAAAAGGATTGAACAACAAAAAAAAATATCGCCATCGATATTTCGAAAAAAAAAATATACGTTCGTTTTAACTCTGGAATGTTTTCATATAATTATGTCGGAAATTCGGGATAGAAGTTAATACGTCACGTGAGGCGCCACGTGAGCAGTTTAAATAATAGAACTTGTTTAGTATCTATTTAGTTTAACAAGTTTTATTATTTAAACTGCCTACGTGGCACTTCAAGCATACTACAATATAATACAAGTTTTTGAGTATTTAAACTTGTATTATGGGACACTAACTCAACAATATATATTTTATCATCTTCTTCATCTAAGCGCGTTCTCGGTTGCATCCTTAGCTGTGACGCTTCCCCGCTTTTTATTCTTCAAATATAATATGGTCACCCAAGTAGGCCAAAGACCTTGCGAAGTGGAGAAGAAATAGCCGAAACAGAAAACTTACTATAATACTAACTCGACAATATATATTTTATCACCTTCTTCATCATCTAAGCGCGTTCCCGGTTGAATTCGTAGCTGTGCTGCTTCTCCTCTGTTTCTTCTCCAAATATAATAAAGTTATATACCCGAGGATGCCAAAGAACTTGCAAAGTGAAGAAGAAATAGCCGAAACAGAAAACTAAAAAACTTGTATTATGGGATACTAACTCAACGATTGTATATTTTATAATAAATACATATATAGGGGTTATGTCGTTTAATCACGGAGTTCCTATGGCCACCTTCCAGCTCCATCCTCAGACCCTGGATACCATCTAAAGACAAAAAACCCGTCAAGATGAATCATACGCGCCCAAACTCGATGGGCTAATGTCGTTTAATCACGGAGTTCCAATGGCCACCTTTCAGCTCTATCATCAGACCCTGGATACCATCTAAAGACAAAATACTCGTCAAGACAAATCATACGAGCCCAAACTGGATGGGGTTATGTCCTTAATCACGGAGTTCCTATGGCCACCTAGCAGCCCTATCATCAGACCCTGGATACCATCTAAAGACAAAATACTCGTCAAGATGAATATTACGAGCCCAAACTTGATGGGGTTATGTCGTTTAATCATGGAGTTCCTATAGCCACCTTCCAGCTCCATCATCAGATCAGATCCATGTTGTCATAATATTGCATTATCACGCGACATACGTATGCGTGCAAAGCAGCTCAATCGGAAACCAGGAAGTGGGTCAAATTTAACTTGCAAGATTTGATTACAGACAGACAGACAACGGGACAGGTAAAACTAAATAAAAGCTTGTAAAATAATTAAAGTATTTCGATATTAAAATTATATCACAAATAAAACTATATCAAGGAAATGTAATTTTTATCGACATCGATAATAATGCGATGTCTCGTCACTCATGGCAGGATGGCAGGAAAGCAGTTGCAAACTTGACTCGATTATTTTTGCCGTAATCTAAACTGAAAGATATTATATCGATTTTTAAGTAATTACATTTAAATAGAAATTAATGTTAATAAAATAAAAAAATACTTACAAATGAAAGGTTATTCCATCTTTACTAAGATTAGAAGTATTTGACCTCTTTTTACATGCGTTAACTGCACAATTTGGCATTTTTAATCGAGCACTTGTAGACGTCCTTTCGATACTTTACCGATGCACATAATGATCATAATCGATTACGCAACTAGTTTTTATGAACGTATTAGAGCATGCGATCTTACTTCGGCAGAGGGGAACGCGCAGGTAAGGCTTATCCTGTATTAAATGATCTAAGCTTGGCTCGCTCGTTCAATTAGACTGTTTGTTTTTTATTCCTAGAGTTCCTGCCGACGGAATCAATGTCGCTCTCCCCTTCTCGGCTTTTACGCGACGCTGACTGCTGGCCCGAGGGCTCTGTGCAAGATTTCTCACTTAGCAGCTTCCTCGGCCACTTGGAGGCTCGCCAGCCTGATTTGCAGGTTGGTACTTTGCAAAACTTTTCGCACAAATGTATTTCCAAGGAGGCTTGACGTTGCCGGTTTTAAAACCACATCCAAATCATTGCAATAGTTCCGGCTTTTTGTCAGATATGCTGCTTCGGAGCCCGGGGTGCGCTTTTCCGCTTTTTATTTTCCAAATATAATATGCATATCAATGGTCACCCAAGGATGGCAAAAATCTAGCAAATTGGAGAAGAAATAGCCGGAACAATTTAAACGATTTGGCTATAGTTTTACGACCAGCCGCCTGCCTGACGTCAACCCTCCTTGGGAATGCTATTGTAGCACGAGCTTTAAGTGCTACTTTTCCTTTAGTCGTCTCTTACGACGACAAAGAGATGGAGAGGTCCTATTCTGACCCGGAACCACACTGTGTATGGTTATTCTATACATCTTGTTTATTTTTTAACCCCCTACAAAAAAGAGGTTAAAAAGTAGTAGGAGGAAAAAAGTTTGATGCTAGTGTCGGTCTGACACTTGCGTCAAACAAAACTGAACCGATTTCGATACGGTTTTTTTACGTGAAAGCAAGTTCCCTTGTGGTGGTTCTTAGCTATGTTTGATGAAAATCGGTTCAGCCGTTTAAAAGTTATTAAGAATAAACGCTTGAAAATCAGGGCTTTCTCTAGCAAATATATAGATGGCGCTATCCGTAGTGTGCATGTAGCGCGACTTGATGTCCGTATCAAGTCGTATCAATAGTTCCGGTTCACATCACTAGATGGCGTTCTTGATAATCGGAGTTTTAATTTGCGGCAAATAAACTTGTTTAATGTAGTAATGTGATGTCAGGTGGACTCCCAGCTGCAGTCTCTGCTGGCGGAGTCGAGCGTGGACTACGTGGCAAAGTTCGCGGACCTCGCGGCCGAGGTGGCGCACGGCGGCCAGCCGCGGCTGCCCGGAGACCACCTCGCCTGAACACTTACAAACTGTCTGCTAAGGCACAGAAAACAGTAAGAGTATACAGAACGGAATCTCCCAATATGCGTCCCCGTTCCCCGTCCACGCACCTCTCTCCCGTCCTTGTGCGGCCGCGTGCGCCCTGCAGTGTGTGTTCGCCCGCTCTCGTCTGAGACAAGGGAGGACTGGGGAGAGGTGCGGGGACGGGGAATGGGGACGTATATTGCAAGGGACATTAAGAGATTCCGTTCTGTATGAAATACTCTTACTGTCTTCTGTGACTATGTCAAGCGGACGCCTCGGACGGGTTCAGTCCGTCTGTCACAAACCCTCCGTGCGATATGAAATAAAAGGAGATGTTGCACAACAGGCTAGGTCATGAACACTTCCCCAAAAATCAGAAAAAAAATATCTAAAACCAATTAAGACCATCATATTTTTGTTTTTTCGTGATCTTGACAGTGTAAAAAATACATTTGAAATCGCTTATTAGGTACCGTATAATGGTGATACTGACATGGCGCCTATACGTACGCAACCTGATTTAAACGTCATTCGCAGTTACTGTTGAAATTGACGGTCAGTTGACTTAAGGTGGTACTGGAGGCGCGGGCGAACTCCACAGCGAGTTGCCTACCGACGCGCTTCGTCGTGTTGCTATTTCGTCGAGAAAGAGAAAGGGCGCTAAAAAATGTAGCTCCGTCCCGACCCCCGCATACACCCCCGCGTACGACAAAGAGAGTGCACTGAACGCCAGCGAAACGGGCCGTTATAGGCCATGAATCGAAAGGTTTTCGTAGTTTTCGTTTATTTCGATAAATACGATACATACCCAAATAAAACTAAATTATTTGGAATTTAGAGTCTTCACTCTAGTCGTATAATTAGTTTCCATAAGAATCGAAAATATAATTATAAGTGTAATAGGCGTCTAAATATTACTCGATTTCGTCGATAAAAAAGGCAAATTTTAAGTTGCTATAACTTTTTTTTTGTTTATCATTTTCGAACCAAAACTAATTACAGATCTAGATATTTATCATCTTAATGCTTGTAAAAATTTGAATACGATGAGTTTTATGGTTTCGAAATTAAAACGAAAGTACGTTTGTATGGGATTTCGTTCCTCCAGTTAACCCTTAATGGGTGTCGGCCATTTTGGTCTAAGCTTAATTACGATATTTTGATCCAAATGTACCATATTATAAAGGCTACGATTTTATCGTACAACGCAAGGCTATATCGGAATTACTTTATTATATACCGACACAAAAATGCAAATTTCAGGTAGGTGTTCAGTGACCTAGCCGGCTCCCCATACATTTTTGCAATGACCCCTTTATTGGACCTTTTACATTTACACATTGGTTTACACTGTTGGCTCCACACTAGGTAACACGCCTGCCCTGTGGTAACTAGGTTACATTTCCAATTAGCGTTATAATTGTACCGACGATAAGGTTCAATAGTTTCAGACAGAGATAGTTGAAACCGTCGCGGGTCACGTGTCTCTGTCGCACCACAGAATAAATAATACTAACGTACAGAAGTCTCACTTAGCAAAGAAATTCAAAGAAATATCTACTCAATGTGGCTAACGATATGGTTTAACTCACGTCAGAACTCAGCACCCTTTCGTATAGATACCTAGACATCCATTGCAAGCCAATTTCATTCTTATTACTCTGGACAAACGATTCGTATAACTGAATTTACCACCCGGAGGGGCCGCCTGCGCGCATAGTAATAATGTAGGTACATTTTCGATACCTAAACGGGGAGTGACACAGACCTGGTCGCACGTAGAGTTTTTGACAGAGACGGATGGAACCCGTCCGGGACGTCCACTTGACGTAGTTTCAAGCCTAAGGAATAATCCGCCAGTTTCAAATCAGATACTTCTTACCCGACTACGTCAGAAGGAGGATTATGTTTTTCGAGTGTATATGTATGTAAGGATTTTAGCTTGAGAGGTGTCATTGGATTCGTCTTAATTCCGAGAGTGATGGACTACCCAACAAAAAAAGAATTTTTCAAATCGGACCATTAGTTCCTGAGATTGGCGCGTTTAAACAAACAAACAAACTCTTCCGCTTTATAATATTAGTATAGATTACAAAAATATATATAACATATGTTTTAATGTAATTTGGAATGAGAAATGCTAAAAAAACAGAATATGTGATTTTATTGTTTATTTTTGGCATTTTTCATGTTGTATTATGATATCAGGCAGTCGGGTTTTGTGTTTTTTTTTTAAATATTTACATGTTTATAGTTAATAGACTCAGGGTTACTTTGCGGAAGTCAAAGTTACATGCTATTTGATTTAGATTGCTTTGCGTGCTTCCGCCATCATTAAGCAGCTGTCGTACTCGCCATACGTGTTTTTATGCTCACATGTCTGATTTTGATGTTTTTGTCAATTAATCAATCATAAATGTGAAGTACAACTGATGAAGAACACTACAAATTGTTTTTTTACACACAATTGAAAAATATTTATCTCTGGATTTAAAAGTAAAAATAAACTAATGTTTATTTCTCTCTTTACTATTTCACATCTAGTCAGATTGTACCATAACAACTACTACTACTCTACTACTACAACTAGTAAATAGTAGTTCAGAAACTAGTCTCTTCACAAGTCTATTACGTCATAATCATAACAGAGTGTTAATAGTAGACTTGTGAAGAGACTAGTTCCTGAAATAGGTTCATGGGGACCCTTGCCACAGGTAACTAGGCCCCTCGGAATACTTGTTGTCAGGTGTTGCAGGTGTACATACTAGTTTTATTACTTATAGTCCAGAATAGAGGTAAATATTATTCTTGTATACACGCATGTATGATAATTTTGTTTCAAACATATTTTTTCTCGACAGTTATATTTGTAATGTTAAGAACTTATTATACATTGGTACAATAATAAGATTCAAAATAATAAACAGCTATTGTGTTTTAATGTGTTTTTTTTTTCAATTAGTTTTATCTTGTATATCACCAAGTTGCAAGATGATTGTTGTCGTAAAACAAAAATAAAAAAATAATCCCAATCATTCTTCGTTGTGACAGAGAAGCACTGTCCCTCTGCCCACCCAGGGGACTTAGGCAAATAAGAAAAAAATATCATTAGGGTGAAAAGATGTCTAGATGAAGAAAAGATGTCTAAATTCCGCGGACGAAATCGCGTATATTCATTCATAGCATGGTCGCATGGTATAAGCACACGCACACGCCGTCAGACTCCAAGAACCACGACTGTTGCATTGTTATGTATAACTTCATGCATACCGAGGCGGTAGGTATGTATGATTCACGTTCCGACCGTTTGTATGGAGTGGAGACCAATATATTATTTTACTCTTTGGTGGAGACCTGTTGGAGACACACTACTGTATCTATCATTCATTCATTACAATCATTCATCATTACATTACCGTGACTTCAGCCGCCGACTGCCACCCCGCCCCGTCTCGCCCACGCCGCCGTCGCAGTCGCGTAAATTTGTGGCCGAGCGATCAAGGTTTGCGCACAGACATATAACATGATTTGGAGAAGATGCTTCATATGCTTATCCTTAGAGATGGTGAAACTGAATTCCAAGAACTAGGAATGACTGACGATGAACATCAGTGGGGATTCCTTGACTTGCTCGAAGCAGTGAAGGTTCAAAAATCAAACTTGAAAATCTTGAGAAAAATATTAGATGAATACACAGTCACTCCATACAAAGGCGAAAGTATTCCCCTAGAGAATAATCTGGTCAGAGAAGTAAAACTCTTAGGAAGAAAAATTTCCTATCTGATCAAGACCAATAGAGAGCTGTGGGAAGAATTCGAAAGGATTATCAGCGTGAATTCTGCTTTCGAAGAAGGTCTACCGGCAGTAGAATATGATCGAAGGTATGAGGAGCAGCCTTCCAGGGGTAAAATCGTTGAAACTATTCAGGACTTAATTACGAAACGTTTTCAGCTGAACAATGGCCCCAAAGAATATGGAAACTTTGATTTGACTGATCCTAGCAAATATAATTTGAGTAATGATCAGAAACGTGTGATTATGCCGTTATTGATGATCAACATGCGCACCCTACTCAAGGAATTAGAAACCCATGCTGAAGATTTGGAGAATATCATTGAGATGCTTACAGTTACTCAGGGGGAAAATGAGTTTCATAAATGCAGTGGGTTGACTGATCATCTACATCAAAATCATTTCATACAGTTACTTGATTCAGTGAAAGTTCACCGTAAAAATTTGGAATCCTTCAAAAGTACATTTGGAAGTTACTTTGAGATCGAATCTCCGGAAGATTGGAGAATCTTGTTAGAAGGATATGGGTCTGAAGATGATTTGAGAGCTTTGACCAAAAGAATGGAAACTTTAATAAAGAAAAACAGAGAGCTATGGGGATATTTTGACTTAGTTCTAAAATTCTGAAGCGATTCGTTAACTTTTTATATATATATAAACTATATTTTTTATGTTTGTAATTTTTTTATTATTGCAGTATATTATTATGAAGGCGAAATAATTTTTTTTTATTTGCTGAAAACTTTCCTCACTTGCAAAGAAACAGGTTATGTCCTGTTTTCTCTCTAACCTTCAGTTTCGAACCTAATAGAGCTTAAGTCGTTGTCCGATTATTGTTGATATATACATTACAATTTTCTAGCATCCACCCCATCTAAAGTTTTCAAGTGGAAAAGCTTCTACTTAAAATACTTAGAGGTCTGAAATTCACTGAAAGACAATCAACACTCTACCGTATTTATCTTCAGCGAAAATATTCTGGAATTCATAATTTATTGAGAAAAGAGTTTGCGTAAAATTCACCACAGAAGCTGAGTCATTTGATTGTACGTTACATATTTTATCTAGACTCCGTGCGTAAAAGTTCCAAATAATCCTCCATTCGTGGTCAAGCAGCGAGTTGAGTGTGTTTCGTAATACCAGTGGTCACCATGGGTCGCGCTTCTTCGATTATTCCCTGTAAGTACAAGTTTATTTTATTGATCATCAATAAACCGTGTAAAAAATAGAAAAATAGAATCAATGACAAAGTGATTTTGATTAAAATGTCCTTATGTGAATATCAGATCAGTAACATCAAGTAATGTGTTAATTTTTTATGTGTTTGAAAGAAATGGAGAAATTATTTTTCATTGTAGACTGAAATTACTTTCTTCCGACCCAAATAGTCTTTTCATAATTAAAAATGAAGTACTAAAGCGCTATTCGGGGTTCTAAACTTTCAATTCAATCAAAAATGCAATCATAAACTGCTATGGTATTATTCTTCTATCGTATCTAAATATATTTACGCAAAGTAACCGTAAACTGACTACTAACTAGTCATAAAATCTATATGGACTAAAGTAGTGGGTTCTGACTCCGACACCAGACTATAATTTTTATTTTTATTGTTTCAGATATGGGAATACTTTCAATTCTCTTTGTAACTACGATGGTAAAGCCTGCAGTCGCTGACGCTGTCGGAAAAGCTACAATCGGTTACGATTGTGGCAGTAAGATTCAGAATTTAACGACGATTTATTTGGTCGATATCGACGATTGTGATCTGCAAGTCGACCAAGTAAATACGACCACCGAAAATGTTGTATTACTACAACTGAACAAGTACGAGCACCTGGAAGTCACACAATGCAAAGTGGAGATTTCCCGACAAATTTACCATTGTGGAATGTTGTCACATAATTCCATCGTTAATAACGCTAATTATATACATGCTATTTCGCACGAAGCATGCCAGACTGCACACGATCATGGGACGATACAAATAAATAACCAAATAATAAAGGACCTACCTATTAATATGACAGTATCAAGAAGTATAACATTCGCTGGTACCGTCGAGAAGAATGGTGCTTGTGAACCGGGATCATTTTCAGATCCCTATGGAAGTTGGCCTAAAGTTATTGTAATGGGATACGTCAAAATAACTTTACAAACGGCATTTGTTAGTGCAGATATTGAGAGTGACACAATTTATTTAAATTCTGGATTCAGATGTAAGCTTAGTAAAGAACAATGCATTGATTCCGATGGTGGTTATACATTTTGGAAATCAGTCCCTCAAAGATTCTGCAGTACAAAAACATATTCTAAGTTATATCAAGGAGATGCCACTAAATTCGAATCCAACGAAGAAACGGTATACTCTGTAAATGCCGATCAGACTAGTTTTTCCTTGAAGATAGTTGGCTCTCAAAATTCATGCGGAGCAACACTCTATAAAACAGAATCTTCAAAATTATTTTTGATGAAAAGTAAAGATTTGTCGCGCATTGAAAGTTCTAGTATCATAGATATGAATACTGATAATTTAGATATTTTCCAGTATGTAAACGCAAAATTTATGTACGTGGAACGACACATAAGGTCACCTTATGTGTCGTTCCACGTACATAAATTTTGCGTACCGTAACCGTAAACTGACTACTAACTAGTCATAAAATCTATATGGACTAAAGTAGTGGGTTCTGACTCCGACACCAGACTATAATTTTTATTTTTATTGTTTCAGATATGGGAATACTTTCAATTCTCTTTGTAACTACGATGGTAAAGCCTGCAGTCGCTGACGCTGTCGGAAAAGCTACAATCGGTTACGATTGTGGCAGTAAGATTCAGAATTTAACGACGATTTATTTGGTCGATATCGACGATTGTGATCTGCAAGTCGACCAAGTAAATACGACCACCGAAAATGTTGTATTACTACAACTGAACAAGTACGAGCACCTGGAAGTCACACAATGCAAAGTGGAGATTTCCCGACAAATTTACCATTGTGGAATGTTGTCACATAATTCCATCGTTAATAACGCTAATTATATACATGCTATTTCGCACGAAGCATGCCAGACTGCACACGATCATGGGACGATACAAATAAATTACCAAATAATAAAGGACCTACCTATTAATATGACAGTATCAAGAAGTATAACATTCGCTGGTACCGTCGAGAAGAATGGTGCTTGTGAACCGGGATCATTTTCAGATCCCTATGGAAGTTGGCCTAAAGTTATTGTAATGGGATACGTCAAAAAACTTTACAAACGGCATTTGTTAGTGCAGATATTGAGAGTGACACAATTTATTTAAATTCTGGATTCAGATGTAAGCTTAGTAAAGAACAATGTATTGATTCCGATGGTGGTTATACATTTTGGAAATCAGTCCCTCAAAGATTCTGCAGTACAAAAACATATTCTAAGTTATATCAAGGAGATGCCACTAAATTCGAATCCAACGAAGAAACGGTACTTGGTCGACTTGTCGACAGTCTTGCAGATCACAGTCGTCGATATCGACCAAAGAAATCGTCGTTAAATTCTGAATCTTACTGCCACAATCGTAACCGATTGTAGCTTTTCCGACAGCGTCAGCGACTGCAGGCTTTACCATCGTAGTTACAAAGAGAATTGAAAGTATTCCCATATCTGAAACAATAAAAATAAAAATTATAGTCTGGTGTCGGAGTCAGAATCCACTACTTTAGTCCATATAGATTTTATGACTAGTTAGTAGTCAGTTTACGGTTACTTTGCGTAAATATATTTAGATACGATAGAAGAATAATACCATAGCAGTTTATGATTGCATTTTTGATTGAATTGAAAGTTTAGAACCCCGAATAGCGCTTTAGTACTTCATTTTTAATTATGAAAAGACTATTTGGGTCGGAAGAAAGTAATTTCAGTCTACAATGAAAAATAATTTCTCCATTTCTTTCAAACACATAAAAAATTAACACATTACTTGATGTTACTGATCTGATATTCACATAAGGACATTTTAATCAAAATCACTTTGTCATTGATTCTATTTTTCTATTTTTTACACGGTTTATTGATGAACAATAAAATAAACTTGTACTTACAGGGAATAATCGAAGAAGCGCGACCCATGGTGACCACTGGTATTACGAAACACACTCAACTCGCTGCTTGACCACGAATGGAGTTTACGTGAACGAGCAGCTTTTTTATATGCTAATACTGCCACATTAATATGACTAATAGTACATGTTATTCATTTGTATCGAGCGATATGATTAATTAGCACTTCAACTTTGACATGTGATTCCACGTAACGGTAGGTATAACAACAAAATAATGACCTTATTTGGAACTTTTACGCGTGGAGTCTAGATAAAATGTGTAACGTACAATCAAATGACTCAGCTTCTGTGGTTAATTTTACGCGAACTCTTTTCTCAATAAATTATGAATTCCAGAATATTTTCGCTGAAGATAAATACGGTAGAGTGTTGATTGTCTTTCAGTGAATTTTAGACCTCTTAGTATTTTAAGTAGAAGCTTTTCCACTTGAAAACTTTAGATGGGGTAGATGCTAGAAAATCGTAATGTATATCTCAACAATAATCGGACAACGACTTAAGCTCTATTAGGTTCGAAACTGAAGGCTAGAGAGAAAACAGGTCATAACCTGTTTCTTATGGTCTATCCAAGTTTTGCAATATGGAGTCTTGGTATTACAGTGTAGCATTATTGTAAGGTGCCATCTAGCTTTAAGTTCATTCTATTGTTTGCAGTCTTTTATCAACCGTAGATTTTGGATGATGACTAATTCTTGAAAATGTTCAGCTACAGCAGATATATAATTTGATAACTTTTATTTTCTTATTATTCTTTTATTAGTTACAATAGAGGGTGAGTATATATAAATATAAATATGTATACAAATGTAAAAAAATAACAAGTCTACTATAATTAGTATTCATTGTCACGATAATTGACAGCAATTGACACTCTCAATTGTTGTATTATTTCAATAAATACATAAACAATTGATAACTAGTTATTTCAATAACAGGAAAATTAATTACGCTGGTAATTCCGATGTTAGATACGATACCAATATGAGCTATTTTCAGTTGCGGGGGTGTCACGTTCACTTCACGTGTTACTTATATGTGAGTATTTGCGTAAACATATTTACGAATACAAGCAACTAGCTTCAGAAATCAAACGATTTAAGTTTTGTTAGCAGTTGACTGAGCTTTAAAAATTCGGTTTCTAAACAGAATATTCTGATTGTTATCAAAACTAAACAAAATTCATTTTCTAAGACCTTACACAGTACTTAGACTCCCTGAGAGTATTTGCTGATCTATTTAATCTATTTTATGGACTATAGCTCGCTGGTTCATATCCGGCTTTGAGGATCATAAAATGATAAACGTGCTATCAATTAGTACTTGACCTAATTCGATAGGGTACTTATGCAAAACATGGTTGTTTGCCCATAATTAACTACAATGACTCCTGATGATTGATTAATCATAGCATATCCATAAAAATGTTTCATTACTTCCCTTGTTGTGATACAAGTTTATTTCGATGTTTGCAGTCTTTTACCATCTGATGACTAATCCTTGATAAAGTTCAAGTATAGCAGAGGCACAATTCGATAACTTTTTTTCTTATTATCCTTTTATTAGTTACAATAGAGGAAGAGTATATATATAAATATTAATATGTAAGACTATTTGATCTTTTTGTCTAAGGTCAACTATAAGTAATTTTCAAAGACATAAATGGTGTTGAGAATTGATCAAAATATCTAGTAACTGTAATTTTTAATTTTATGTGATAATACTACACTTCACGTGCTTTTAAAAAACTGATGTTATATTTCTATTGAAAGTAATGGGTTTTCTTATTCTAAAATGACAGTAAAAAATTTAATAATAATTCACATTTATTGTTATAAGCTTATAAATAGCATACAAAATAATCACAATTACATTTATTACAAACACACTATCAAATTGTTATTCAAATGAGATTCTATATAAACTCATAAAATTCACAATCAATTCAATGTATTCTCTATTCTAAATTATACATTCGATTTTTTTTGTAGTTATATGAGAAGAGACTTTGGTATCACTATCATTAAACCTCAAAGTGTTACAATATAAGTAATTAATTATAGTTACAATACAAAACTATACCATGGCACTTTAGAGACTCTGTTTTGGCAGTCAAATGATTAATTACTATTCGAACGACTAACTTAAATACTTATTATCAATTATAAGTCAGTTTTATAATGAAAAAGTTTGTTAACGCTTTGAATAAGTCTCGTTAATTTTTTTTCTTATTCACGAAAACGTCGTGGTGCAAGTGAAATCATTGTATCTGGACGTTATGAGGCATCAATGTAGATTGGAGAAAGAAATGCTCAAAAATACATTATCAATTGCTTCTACTCAACCTGACGAATTTGCATTTAGATATATGGGAGGCCCAGGTTATATGGCCGTTATGGCAGGGGAGGTGATACACATTGTCCAGTGTGTGCCAGTGGAAGTCAAAATTGACCAGAGGAATAAGTGTTACAACCGACTTCCAGTTTTGAGAGGAAATGATACTTTGTTGATCTCTAATTATTCTTCTTCTTTGTTCTTACTACTTCACGTTACTTACTAAAGCAACATAATTTTGGGTGCAAATAATAACAGTTTTTTTTTCTAGGGGTTCAGGCGATAACAGTATTTGCTGAAGATGAATCTTCCGGGGATTTTGAATCTTCAGGAGACGACACTTCTTCCGAGCAATCATCAACGCCAGTGTCAGTTACTGAGGACAACTTATCATCGAAAACTATCAAAAACAACTTCACTTTTGAAGAATATACAGAAGTTAAAAATAAAAGCAGCAATGGAACAATTGAACTTACTGAGAGAAGTAATTCTACTGTAGATAGTTTTACGGAACTAACTATCGGAAATAATTCGACCTTTGAAAAATCTACACCAAAGACTGTTCAGAAGAAGAAAAACTATGAAAATGGTGTTATCATTTTCTTGGTATTTATTGTTATGTACCCGTTTTTCTGGGTGTGTTATGGTCTATACCGACATTGTTATAAAAGTGAAGTATTAGGCTGGTACTAACATGAAACTACGCAAGAAGTGTTACAAAGTGACTTTTCTTCATAAGTGTTTTAGTGGAAATAAATGTAAAGAAGACTGTAACTAAAGACTTAAATATACCAATATGTGATGGCATCTTTTATGTAATGTAAGATAATAAACTGTCTGCATTTCGAGCTTTAATTTAATGGAATATAAATAAATTGTTTTGATTTTAAAGTGATTTTAAAATTTCGGCTTGGGAAATTATCCTGTTCAATAAAATTGTATGCAACAGGCAAGAAACTTACACTGTGTAAATGGGCCTTAATACACGCACGTACGATCTTCATCTGAAACGTATCAACGTATCGATAGTTGTAGAAGTTTGTAGATTTTGCTCTTAATATATTTTTTTTAAATGACTATTTAAATATATATATAATAAAATTACCTACCACTTACTTTTTTGCAACGGTTTGTTGTTTGCATGAAATTCCGATGACATTTCGAATACTGACCAACAGTTCTATTTTTGAGCTAAACCCCAAGCCCCAACCATATGATTATTAAAATAATAAGTTTTAATTATGTACGAATAAACAGCTGATCTTAAACTTATATCCGTCTTACTACAAAAAGATAAAATACTGTTTAGCAAAAATAATACCAAAAATATATACACTATAGCGAGCAGCAAAATAAATTCAAATCGTCGCGCGTGAGCTCGCCATTTTATTCAAACCAAAATCTTACTGTCAAAGACAAATCAGGGTGACAGCACTTGATCTGCTCTTCGCGCACGCGTAGATCGTCGGGGTGTAGGCAAAGAGGTTTGCAATGGGTCCTCCTTCACAGTGCCCGCTATATCCTCCCCCTCCAAGTCACGAGGTCGACCCGACCGTGGCTTGACTGGACGACCTCGGCGGCGCTGGTGAACAATCACCGGTGTCGGCCCTACATAAGGTGTCAGTGCACTGGCATGATATTTCCCTTTAACTACGCCAGTACTATCAACGACAACATATGACGTTGGGCTTACAATTTGGGAAACGCGATATGGTCCCTCTCGTTTGGGTGCGAATTTACTAGTAAAACCACGCGCTGCATTACTAGCTAAATGGGCATCTACTAACACTAAATCTCCTTCCTTAAAGGCAACTGTCTGCCTTCGTGCTTGGTCAGCGACAGCTTTACGCACATCTTGTTGGGACTCGATACGCTCATGGACCTCAACGAGGGTCTGAGCAAAACGCTCCAAATAAGGGGTGATTTGGGGAACATAATTCTGCTGGACAATTATACCTCGAATATCAGTGCTTACAGCTAAAGGCGAACGCATCTCTCGCGCAAAAGTTATATAGGCAGCAGTCTGACCGGTTCCTTCATTGTGGGCACTGTTCAGAGCAAAACGGACAGCAGGTAGCTTTTCTGGCCATGACCGATGTTCCGTTCCCACTGACATTGCAAGAATTTTCTTAAGCTCGCGGTTCTTCCTTTCCGCAGGATTGGCCTCTGGATGGTACACCGGTATTAAAGACTGCTGTACGCCAAAAACTAGCAAACTTTTTGCATCACGGCCGATACAAATTGCGTATCATTGTCTGAGACCACCCTCCTAGGTAATCCGTAACGTAGGAAAACGTCCTCAATAAGCGCCTTCGCGCAAGTTTCCGCAGTAGCATCACGGAGTGCAAATAACTCCACCCATCTACTGGCGGTATCCTCGACCACGAGAATCCATTTCTCTCCATTGTCACCTTCGGGAAGAGGTCCGAATAAATCCATTGCTAAAACCTCAAAACGTTGCTGAGGAACTGGGGTTTGCAACAAACCCGCAGGTTTCAAATTGGTGGCTTTATACTTTTGGCAAAGGTCACATGACTTTAAATATTGAGCAACAAAATTTCTCATTTTCTTGAAATAAAATCGTTCTTTGATCTTTCGCAAGGTCCGTTCTAGGCCCAAATGACCTGCAGTAGGCGCGTCATAACCTTTGCCTTCAAAGACTCTGGGATAACTAACTGTGGCTCTTCAGACTCCCCGTCTGGGTCACACCTATAAAGCACTCCCTGGGAAAGATAATACCCTCTATCTGTCCAACGCAACGATACCTCCTGATTTTGGGTATTTTCAAAATCAGTTATAATTTGGGTCAGATCTGGATCATCCAACTGTGCACTCCGCATATCCTCTGGGGCCCATTGAGGCAGGTCAACAACGACGGGACAGGTATCATTGGTTTCAGTTACCTGCTCTTCGTAACCGCTACACACTGGACGACTCAAAGTGTCGGCAATTACATTGGCCTTGCCTGGAGTGTAATTTATATCCAGATCAAACGATTGAACCTTCATAGAGTTTTCAACCCGAGAAGCCACTTCAAAGGCTGGTGGTCAGTAGCAACGCGTACCTTTACACCTTCAAGGTAACCACGAAATTTATCTAAAGCCCAAACCACCGCCAAGGCTTCCCGCTCGGTTGTAGTATAATTCTTCTCAGCGGAAGTCAACAGCCTACTAGCGTACTCAATTGGCTGTTCTTCTTGAGGAGTAGCGCCCTGCATAAGCACTACTCCTAAAGCATACGCGCTCGCATCTGTCCTCAAGACAAATGGTTCATCAAAACTGGGTTGACGGAGTACAGGGGTTGTCGAAAGCCGTAACTTGAGCTCCTCAAACGCTTTCTGTTGGGACTCCCCCCACTGCCAACGACTGTTCTTTTTAGTAAGATCCGTCAGAGGACGAGCAACCTCAGAAAACTGTGGTATAAATTTACGAAACCACGAGCACGTTTGGAGAAACGTCTTCAGCTCTTTCAAGTTCGTCGGTGGCAACATCTTCAAGACAGCTTCGACCTTCTTGGGATCTTGCTTGATGCCCTGCGTAGTTACAACATGACCCAGGTAAGTGACCTCTTCTCTAGCAAAAACGCATTTGGCTCTATCGCCTCTTAGACCAAATAGACGTAGACGGTCGAAAACTTGTTGAATATCCTTTAGATGCTGATCAAAGTCCGATGATATTATCAACAAGTCATCCAAATAAGCCATTACGCAGACATCTTTAAGGCCAGATCTCATCCGGTCGATCAAACGCTGGAAAGTTGCTGGGGCGTTCTTCAAGCCGAACGGCATACGACGGAACTGAAATAATAATAATAATAATATTTATTTGCTGTAAAAGTGGTTACAATAGTTGTTAATTACAATTTTTAGATCACACTTCTAACCTGTCTAGGCATGCAAATGTCAATTAAGTTATCATTAATTTAATTATTTATTGTATTCATATCTTTCTATTCTATAATTATATTAGTATTTGGTCTAATTTGTTATTACTAATGTTTAAAAAATTGAATTAGTAATAAGTATTTTATAAGTAACAATTCTATGACCAAAGATATTCCTGTATCGAGTAGAAACCCCTCTCCAGCAGGAAACTACGCAGCCTGTTCTTAAAGACTGGCAACGGCAATACTTTGATATCCTCCGGCAGCCTGTTGTAGATACGAACAGCCATCCGACAGCTATTTTGGTCACATAAAGCTGTGGATACATTAGATAACACAAGCCTGTTGGGGTATCTGCCACGATAATTAGAAATTACCTCACAATTTCTTTGAAATAAATATGAGTGTACCTTTACAAAGTGACACATTTCATAAATGTAGATGGATGGTAGTGTCAACAATTTAAGTTTTATGAAATGCGGTCTACAGCTAGTTCTCTGAGGCAACTTACATAATGACCTGACACAGTTTTTCTGTGCCATAAACGCTCTGTCCAATTCTGTCGAATTTCCCCATACTACAATTCCATATCGTAATACAGACGCTACGTACCCATGATACGCTAACAAGGCTGTTTTAAGTTCTGTTATATTGACCAGTCTCCACAAAACAAAAGAAAATTTATTTAATTTACTACATACTTGATCGATATGAGATTTCCATGTTATGTTTTTGTCCAAAGTAACTCCCAGAAATTGTACATCATTACATTCATCAATAGTCTGTCCATTATGTTTTATTGTTAAATCTGCATTTTTATTATTCCTTTGATTATGAAATTGTACGTATTTGGTCTTTTTAGTGTTTATTTGTAAATTATTTTTGTCAAGCCAATTTATTATGTCATTTAACGTTTTATTTATGTCCGTATTATATGCGTCAATTGAATTTGATAAATTAGGTATCACTACAGAAAGATCGTCGGCAAATAACGTGCAGAAGTGTTCAGTAGCTTTTGGAAGATCATTAATGTATAGTAAAAACAATAAAGGACCTAGTATACTTCCTTGAGGCACGCCAATATTATTTAATTTCTCACCAGACATAAATGAAGTCTCATTTTGATTCTTATCCAGATTAGTCACTACTACTTGCTGCTTCCTATTTTCAAGGAAGGATTTAATCCAGCTATTAGCCTTCCCCCGAATTCCATACCTATCACATTTAGCAAGCAATATTTTATGTAAAACATAATTAAAAGCTTTTGTCATATCAATAAACAACGCCATAACTTCAGTACTATTGTCTACATGACTTAGCACCTCATTTACCAATTTGAACATGGCTAATACAGTTGATTTACCTTTCTGAAATCCATTCTGATTTATGTTTAATATATTGTACTTAGTTATAAATGTAATAAGCCTAAAATACATAGCTTTTTCAAAAATTTTTGATATGATAGACACCAAAGCTATCGGTCTATAATTTTCCAAACAGTTTGCATTATTATCTTTAGGAAGTGGTTTTATGACAGTTTTCTTCAGATTTTCTGGAAATTGTCCTTGTTCAAAAGACAAATTTATAAGAAAACTCAACACAGGTGCCAAAATATGTTTAGATTTCTTTATTACGTATGTAGATAAATTATCACTACCTACAGAATTTGTATTATTGAGCCCTGTTATTATTTTAAGAAAGGTTCCATAGGGCGTGGTAAACGCAGTTTTAGGCCTATCCTCCGGCGCAACAGTTATTTGCCAGTAGCCAGCTTTTAAATCAATGGTAGACATCACACAACCTACCTTAAAGCTGTGCAGCAGGTCATCAATAACTGGTAGTGGGTACTTGTCATTGCGAGTAACGCTGTTCAACTTCCGGTAGTCGACACAAAAGCGTACTTCCCCATTCTTCTTTGGTACCAGAACCACGGGAGAAACCCACTCCGACTCAGCGTCCTCAATGACATCGTCTTCTAACATCTTTTCTATCTCTGCCTTAATCACCTTTTTCTTAGCAGGCGTTACTCGATAAGGTGGACTTGCAATCGGCTTAGCATCACCTGTATCTATACGATGAACAGCGAACTTGGTAGGTCCTCCCCCTGGAGCAAAAATGTCCTCGTTGACATTTAGGAGGTCAGACAGTCGCTGACGTTCGTCTATACCTAAGTGGCTACCTTCGTCCTCACGAAGGCCCACAGACGAGCAACTAAGTGGCTTAGGCAACTGGCCTTGTCCCTCATATATGATTGGTTGAGGGGTCATATTGTTCTTAATACACCAAACACCGCGAACAAAGTTTAATATCATGCCAGCGTCCTGTATAAAATTCATTCCTAACAAACTTTCTGTTGCTTCGGGCAACATGATAAACATTACATTGAAGGACACACCGCAAACCTCAACCTTAACTTGCGTCCTTTCGACAATTTGCGCAACCACCCGACCATCAGCATACTTTAGCTCTGTATATACATTTTCAAAAACATGGTTATGCTCGGCCAGATGGGCCCTAAGACTAACGCTACCTATGCATTGTTTAGCACCTGTGTCTACCAACACATTTCCTATTTCACCATACACTTTAATCTCTAATACGGGACGCACTCTAGAGTCTAAGCTCACACTTGACACAGTATGGAACGACGCGGTCGGGACCTTATCAACTGTCTTTTGTTTACACGTAGTACAATTAGACCTTATGACGCCAGGCGCGCCACAACCAAAACAGGTTATGTTAGGCTCACGCGGCTCCGATTCCTGCTCTTTCTTCACCTTAGTCAACCGTGGGCACGCGTCCTTCAGATGCCCAAACTGTCTGCAATAATTACAGCGCAGACGAAATTTGCTGTTAGTTGCAGCAGCTTTTTTTTCAGGAGCGGACGAAGAGGAGGCCAACGTGGTCTTTGTCAAAGCCAGTGGCGTCGGCTTAACGCTTTCAGTTGTGATAGGATGACTTTCATCTAGTATATCTAGATACTAGACTTCAAGTGTTGCAGTATATCGAACTCTGTCACTCTTATAACATTTCTTATTTGTAAAAAAGAAAAGGCTATAGTGTTTTCCGTTCATTTTTTTAAATTTCCTCTATACATTATTGCTCTGAGCTTTTATATTTCATTGCCCATATCTCTGCACGGAGCACACCATAAACGTAGTATCTCTAGACGCTTCATAAAAAATAGCAGCAGAATAACTATATCTGCTCTACTCGCACTAATTTGTCCGGCTCATATGAACGAAGCGAGATAGCGCTAGAGTGCATCGCCATCTTGAAATGCCGCGCGCCGTCAGCCGACCGGTTGAAGTACTCACGTTGCCAGCTGGACGTATGCGAGTCAATTGTGTTTTTAACAAAAAATTATAAATCAAGTTGTTTTATCTTTACTGTTTGTGTGGAAACAAGTGCTAAGATGCCTATCCTGTGTTCTGCTCTCGGTTGTTTCAGCCAACAAGGTATTTTGAGCGGAACAGGACAAAAAATATCCTTCCATCGGTAAGTCGTATTAAATACATTCGAGGAAGAAAATGATATTAAGGCTTAATTCGAGTAAAACAGCATGTTGACTTGTAGTTGTGTTCGTTGGTAATTGGCGCAACAAAGTTTCGAATTCATTATTAGTAAAATGAACTCATTTTTATGTTTGTATTCATTGACTGTACCATTTTTGACAACTGAAATACCCTTGAAATTTAATCGTAGTGCTGCACCTAAATAGGTTGCTATCGATAAGTTTATAGGTACTTATTTCCCCATTCTGTGACTAATTTAATGAACGATATAACTATTTTATAATACATAAGTATTCTATTTTAGGTGTACCACATTAGGTATATTGTATTTTGTTTTTATTGCAGATTCCCAAAGGATAAAATTTTGAAAGAAAAATGGGTCAGGAATATCAGACGTGGAGAATGGACTCCTTCTAAATATTTAAGATTGTGTTCACTGCATTTTGTACCCACTTGCTATCGTGAAGGATCAGATCAAAAACTGTTACATTCATATGCATATGTCGCACATTTAGATCTTTTTCATAGGCAGGCATTATTACTTAACCATTTAAACATTCCTTTGTTATTTGGATTAGATTAAATTGTGAACGAAGTCACGTGACAGCTACTTTGTGAGTCGATTGGAGTTCATGCTGACGATATGTACAATGACAACCGACTTACCCGATGATTCATAAGAAACCCGACTACTCTGCGTGACCTTTCAAATTTAATCGCAATTCAAAGTTTACAGTGATATACATATTTACATAATTACTTCTATGTGTTTTTATACTTTTATGAACGTCTTTTTGTTATATTCTGTTTTTATATATTTTTTTAGTCTTATATGTGACAGATAAAAACGTCGGATGTAAGATAACAGTGCTGTGGTAACATATTAATCTTCATCGCCGTATTTAATTAAGATTCTGACTATTTTTTTCAGATCATAACTACTTACGAAACTTTAATTTTGATTTAAAGTGTATTTAGTAAGTATTAGAAAATAGTAGCGTGTAATAGTTTTAATAAATACTCTTCTCTCACTCGCGAAGTTGGTGTTTGTAAAAAACATTTTTGGCAATAAATACAAGTATGAGAAATTCGAGATGTTTTTTTAACAACTAGGACCCATTTCCTTTGGGTTTCCCATAACAAACACCAACTTCGCGAGTGAGTGAAGAGTATTGTCTGCCATTAATTGTCATTATCGATAAATTGCAAATCCCATCATCCCTGCTCTGCCCATCACTAATAGTATACATTAATATAAACAAATTTGTATAGCACAAATGGCGACATGAGGGTTTTAAGTAGTAAGTGTTGCAGTATATCGAACTCTGTCACTCTTATAACATTTCTTATTTGTAAAAAAGAAAAGGCTATAGTGTTTTCCGTTCATTTTTTTAAGTTTCCTCTATACATTATTACTCTGTGGAGCACACCGATTGACATCACAGCGAAGAAATGGCAGTCACATTATTTTTCCGGCGAGACGTAACTCACGTAACATGGCTGTCCTGCCTGTCACTGTCAGTGAACTTAGTGAAAGTCAGCGTCTCAGAGCAATAATGTAAAGAGGAAATTTTAAAAAATGAACGGAAAACACTATAGCCTTTTCTTTTTTACAAATAAGAAATGTTATAAGAGTGACAGAGTTCGATATACTGCAACACTTACTACTTAAAACCCTCATGTCGCCATTTGTTCTATACAAATTTGTTTATATTAATGTATACTATTAGTGATGGGCAGAGCAGGGATGATAGGATTTGCAATTTATCGATAATGACAATTAATGGCAGACAACTCTCGTTGGTTGTTGGACTCGGAACCAACTTGACTTCTTACTTCCCCACTAGAAAAAAAATAACTATGATAACATACCCTTACAATTTACGTTACAATACTTTCACAATTTTTGTAATAAAGTTGAATAAATAAATAAAAATAAATACCTTGATTATAGAGATTCTGATTAAAACTGATCTTGTCTCTTTCCCTTTTATCGCGGCAAACTTCTCGAACACCGATCATTGATATACCCTTCTCACTCTCTCGAATTGGCGGGAGAATACACAAGAGCGAGAAGGGTATATCAATCAGTGTTCAAGATGTTTGCCGGGAACTATATCGGCATTTACTGTTGCAAGAATTCCTACTTCGCCAAACGTCAAAAGTAAATAAAGTCCATTGTTTGCCTTCGACAAAATTTTAATGACATTGACTTCTGTTTATGTTTATACTAGTACTTATTCTGTGGTTTAGATGACTTTTCTATTTCGTAGTGTCATACTTATACATGTCCACGCACGCGTATTGCATACAAAAAATACGCCACGCTACGTCACATTTCTACTTTATCGCGGAATCTCCAATATCTCTCCCAGAATCTCTCCAGATTAAGTTGACATTTACAGATGATATAGACATAGTATCATTTTACTAGTAGTCAACTTGTTTAAGGTGGTTATTGGTTGAACTAAGGTGACAAAGTTAGCCCGTCTTTTTTAGTAAGACAGTATCCATTTTACTACAAAAAATCTGTTGAGCAAAAATGATACCAAAAATAATACACTCGTTTTAGCAAGAAAAGTGCTAAAGTCAGTGTATATATTTTTGGTATTATTTTTGCTAAACAGTGTTTTATCTTTTTGTAGTAAGACGGATATAAGTTTAAAGATCAGCTGTTTATTCGTACATAATTAAAAATTATTATTTTAATAATCATATGGTTGGGGCTTGGGGTTTAGCTCAAAAATAGAACTGTTGGTCAGTATTCGAAATGTCATCGGAATTTCATGCAAACAACAAACCGTTGCAAAAAAGTAAGTGGTAGGTAATTTTATTATATATATATTTATATAGTCATTTAAAAAAATATATTAAGAGCAAAATCTACAAACTTCTACAACTATCGATACGTTGATACGTTTCAGATGAAGATCGTACGTGCGTGTATTTAGGCCCATTTACACAGTGTAAGTTTCTTGCCTGTTGCATACAATTTTATTGAAGCAATAAATGATTTGTATGGCTGACGTTCTGTTTAGACCATGCAAGTTTTCTATTGCTTCAATTTAATTGTATGCAACAGGCAAGAAACTTGCACCGTGTAAATGGGCCTTTATTCTCATATCCAATGACTAGAAGCTTAAATAACATGGATTTTCTGCTAATCCGATGATTTGGTAGACAAAGATATGTTGGGGTTCCTCTTCGTCAGATTAGTCGAACCAAAAGAAAAAGTGTTAAATGATAGGGTCGAATCGGCGTTGATGGAAAAAACTATCAGTTGTTTGTTTCACACGTTTGAGTGTGAAATACTTTTTAATGTATAAAACAGCTGATTTTCTTTTCACAATTTCAGGGAAGAGTATACTTACTTTCCGACTAACGTCGTGAAGTCGTGAAACCAGGCAGTAGAAGTAAAAATACAAATTTTGTGTCAAATAATGTTCTATGTAATTAATAATTTACATGAATATTACAATAATTAATATTAATAAATAGCTCACTCTTCTGACCAGTTATACAATTAGTCAAAAATCTTATATTTCGTACTTATGTTGAATAAAGTTTAACAAAATACGCAAAGCTGTACGAGTATCATAATATGATAAAAAAGCTATTTTTTCAATATATAATATTATTATATAATATATATTACATATTCCGAAGAAAGCAAATCTGGGGGTTACTCCATAAAATAATACGGTAGTCGTACGATAGTGACGTCCTATTTCTTTGTCAAACCAAATTAGACTTTATCTGAAATGCGGATACGCTGTAATGTACGTCTTACGTACCGCTTTCAGAGGAGTCACTAACCCTACAGCTCATCTGTATGGCTAAGATGGTTGGTTGATTGGATTTGTCGACTCTTCGTATACACTTGTATACGTAGAGTCGATACATTAACAACATTACAACAAAAAAAAAATGCTCTTCTTTTTGTTTGTCTTTAGTTGTCAAAAAACATCTAGAATTTCTCATACTTGTATTTATTGCCAAAAATGTTTTTTACAAACACCAACTTCACGAGTGAGAGAAGAGTATTTATTAAAACTATTACACGCTACTATTTTCTAATACTTACTAAATGCACTTTGAATCAAAATTAAAGTTTTGTAAGTAGTTATGATCTGAAAAAAATAGTCAGAATCTTAACTAAATACGGCGATGAAGATTAATATGTTACCACAGCAGTGTTATCTTACATCCGACATTTTTATCAATCACATATAAGACGAAAAAAAAAAAAAACAGAATATAACAAAAAGACGTTCATAATAGTATAAAAACACGTAGAAGTAAATATGTATATCACTGTAAACTTTGAATTGCGATTAAATTTGAACGGTCACGCAGAGTAGTCGGGTTCCTTATGAATCATCGGGTAAGTCGGTTGTCATTGTACATATCGTCAGCATGAACTCCAATCGACTCACAAAGCAGCTGTCACGTGACTTCGTTCACAATTTAATCTAATCCAAATAACAAAGGAATGTTTAAATGGTTAAGTAATAATGCCTGCCTATGAAAAAGATCTAAATGTGCGACATATGCATATGAATGTAACAGTTTTTGATCTGATCCTTCACGATAGCAAGTGGGTTCAAAATGCAGTGAACACAATCTTGAATATTTAGAAGGAGTCCATTCTCCACGTGATATTCCTGACCCATTTTTCTTTCAAAATTTTATCCTTTGGGAATCTGCAATAAAAACAAAATACAATATACCTAATGTGGTACACCTAAAAGAGAATACTTATGTATTATAAAATAGTTATATCGTTCATTAAATTAGTCACAGAATGGGGAAATAAGTACCTATAAACTTATCGATAGCAACCTATTTAGGTGCAGCACTACGATTAAATTTCAAGGGTATTTCAGTTGTCAAAAATGGTAGTCAATGAATACAAACATAAAAATGAGTTCATTTTACTAATAAAGAATTCGAAACTTTGTTACGCCAATTACCAACGAATACAACTACAAGTCAACATGCTGTTTTACTCGAATTAAGCCTTAATATAATTTTCTTCCTCGAATGTATTTAATACGACTTACCGATGGAAGGATATTTTTTGTCCTGTTCCGCTCAAAATACCTTGTTGGCTGAAACAACCGGGAGCAGAACACGGGATAGGCATCTTAGCACTTGTTTCCACACAAACAGTAACGATAAAACAACTTGATTCATAAATTTTTGTTAAAAACAATTGACTCGCATACGTCCAGCTGGCACCGTGAGTACTTCAACCGGTCGGCTGACGGCGCGCGGCACTTCAAGATGGCGATGCACTCTAGCGCTATCTCGCTTCGTTCATATGATCCGGGAAAATTAGTGCGAGTAGAGTCTTCTTCTTCTTATTTAAGAGCTTAGTGGCTCTTGTCGGTGGAGTATGCGCCAAACTTCTCGGTTCTCTGCCTTACTTTTTAGTGCTTGATACGACATGACCCCTGCTTTTTCTTTCAGTTGGTCTACATAGCTCTTTCTTGGTCGTCCTGGACCTCTTCTACCTTTTATCTTTCCTTCTAGTATGTTTTTAAATAAGGAGTCATGTCGTATTAAGTGACCAATCATTTTCCCTCTCCTATTTTCTATTTCGCCCAGCAGTCTTCTTTTCTCTCCTACTATTTCTAATACTTCCTCATTGGTTTTCCTTTCCATCCAACTGATCTTTTCCATTCTCCTCCAGCACCACATCTCGAAAGCTGCCAGCCTGTCACTATCTTTTTTATTCAGTATCCACGTTTCGCATCCATAAAGTGCTATGCTCCAGATATACGTTTTTATAAGGCGTTTGCGTATTTTTCTGGATATATTTGCTGTGAAAAGTTTCTTTTTACTATTGTATGCTCCTTTGGCCATGGCAATTCTGGTTTTAATAACTGCAGTACATCTAGTCTTCTGTCAATATGCTTCCTAAGTACTTAAATTTTTCTACTTGTTCTATTGTTGTTCCGTTAAGTTGCACTGAATCTCTTATTGGTGATGTTTTATATGTAATCATAGTTTTGGTTTTTGATTTATTTATTTTTAAGCCGAATTCTTGAAATGTTTTATCCATTATTTGAAGTAGTTGTTCTATGTCTTGTTTTGTGTCACCTAGGGCTGCTATGTCGTCTGCAAAACGAATAAAAAATATTTTTTCTCCGTTGACTTTTATACCACCTATATCTGAATTCTGTATGTTCCTTATTACTTTTTCTATATACATATTAAAAATAAGTGGTGAAAGTGGGCACCCTTGCCTTACTCCTTGTCTAATCTTAGCGTGCTGTTGCTCTTCTCCTATTTCTATGACGGCTTCTTGTTCCTTATTCAACTTGTAAATAATTCTCCTATCCTTGTAATCTAATCCGGCTTCCTTAAAAAACCTCCATCATTATCTTCCAATTAATTTTATCAAAAGCTTTTTCTAAATCTATATATGCTATATGAGTATTTATTCCTAGATCTAAACGCCTATCAATAATTATTTTTAAAGCTAGAACTGCTTCTCTAGTTCCTCTATTGGGTCTAAATCCATACTGATCTTTACCTATGTATTTTTCCGAGAGCGGACTTATACGATTCTGCATGATTTTGATTAGTATTTTAGATGCGTGAGATATAAGGCTGAGGGTCCTATATTCTTCACATTTCACGGTGTTTAGTTTCTTTGGTATTGCAACTATCCTGCTTATCTTGAAATCGTTAGGTATTTTTCCAGTATTGTACATAATTCTAATTAACTGATATATTTCCTCAATTAAAGGGTCGCATACTGCATATTTTAGTAATTCTATATGTATGTGGTCATGTCCAGCAGCTTTACCGTTTTGTATGCTATTTAGAGCTTTTTCAAATTCTTCTCTCAATATACTTATTTGGTCCTTTGTTATCTTCTTCTACCTTATCATAGCTTTCTAGGTTTTGTTCTACCATACCCTGTCCTTCATATAATTTATCTATATAGTTTTTCCATCTTTGGACTACATCCTTATTATTAACAAGCAAGTTTCCCTGTTCATCTAATATACTAGTGCTCTTAGTTATATGTTTTTTATCTAACTGTTTTATCATTTGGTAAGCTTTGTCCATTTTCCCTTTTTTTAATAAATCTTCTATATTGTTGCAACATTCCATTAATTCTTTACTTTTACATTTTCTACATTTTGTGGTAATTTGGTTTGTCAGTTTCTTATATTTTTTAATACTGTTACTATCTTTTTTGTTTTTCAACTTCCTTCTTTGTGTCATGAGATCTATTATTTCTGGTGTGAGCCATTTCTTTCGTGGTACAAGTTTCTCCTTTTTCAATGATTCTGATGCGCTTTCTAAGATAATATCCTTAACACTTTTCCATCTTTCACTAATTTCTAATTTATCTATATCTGTTATATTATTTTTATAATCTTTTTATTTGTCTCCTAACTTAATGCTATATTGCACTCTTAATGTATGATCCTTAATTCTAGTGAGATCTACTTTCTTAGGTTTCATTTTTCTTTTTGTTTGAACTATTTGGAAGTTTTGTGTACTTATTAATAGATTATGGTCAGAATTTATATCGGCTCCAGGTAAGGTTTTGCAAGATTTAATGTTTCTTTTGTATTTATTTCTGACAAGAATATAATCAATCTGATATCTTCCAATATCTCCTGGCATTTTCCAAGTATATTGTCTTCTTTTTGGGAGCTTATACATTGTATTTGAAATAATTAAATCATATTCTTTGCAGAATTGTACCAACCGTGTCCCTCTTTTGTTTCTTTTACCTAGTCCAAACTCTCCTACAACTTTATCTTCTGCACCTTTTCCAACAACGGCGTTGAAGTCTCCCATTACTATTAAGTTGTCTTTATCATCTACTGAATCTAATATAGTGTCTATATTATTGTATACATCCTCGACTATTTCATCTTTATAAGTTCCTGTAGGCATGTAAACTTGGACAATAAATAAATTTGTAGGGTGTGATTTTATTTTGATGGCTATTATTCTGTCATTTAGATGAATAGTATTTTCCACTTCGTTACCCCATTTTTTGTTTAAGATAAACCCTGTACCATTTGAGCCCTGTTCTTCTCCTGTATAAATAATTCTATGATCGTCGCTCCAAAAATCTCCACTTCCTCCCCATTTTACCTCACTTAGTCCTAATATATCAATATTTGATCTTTCCATTTCCATCTTTAATTCCTCCAATTTTCCCGGTACTAACATCGTCCTTACATTCCATGTCCCTATTCTACAAGGATTTCGCAGGATGACGACCTGAGTAGCCTTGTTCCTACCCCTGCCGGACTCAGACCACCACGGCATTTTTCCTCGTGGAAGCCCGTTGTCAAGAACGTTACTTCTATTAAATGACATTTCCATACTCCATTTTTTGGAGAAGAGTAGTGTGGTGGTTTCTCCATTTGCCTTCCACACCGTGGTAAAAATCCAGCAAAGACCTTTCCGGAATAATTTTCCATCGGCTCTCTGCCAGTACTAGTATCGCCACTGCCCAACACTAGGGGAAGACCTATTTGATGGCGGTCTTTGATCGCCATGTCACCAACGCTGTCATCAGACTCCTGTGGCATTTTATAGGTAAGCCCGGCCCGCCGAGCTTCCCACCACGTCCTCGTAACGTAGCCGCTGTTTGGTCGGGGACTGCTTATTCAGTTTATTCGCAGCTAACCACCATATCTGGTGGCCGTTCACTATCCGCCACCTGTGGCCCCGAGGGTAGCCTACAGCTCAGCCTCCTCAAGTAGAGTAGAGTAGAGTAGATATAGTTATTCTGCTGCTATTTTTTATGAGGCGTCTAGAAATACTATGTTTATGGTCAGCGTTGCCAGACCTACGGATTTGTCCGAGATCTACGGCTTTTAGGTCTTGTCTACATACGGATTTTAGTCACCAAACCTACGGATTCCTTTCTTGTCTTTTTTTTCAATTTTTTTCTTTGTGGTTGCCAGTAAACCAATAGCTCCATACCCAAACGGTAGTAAAAAGATCATATTCAATAGTTATACCTTATTAAAATGATAAAATTCCAAATATATGACAAAATTCCAACTTTCAGTTATTTTAAGTTATTTACAAGTATAGTAGGTACTCTAATCCCAATTCTGTTAAAAAAATTGCTTGTCTGTAAAGTCGGTTTACTGACGATAGTTGAACGTGACAACGTAATATATAATTAATATCGAAAGAATCATTACCTTTATCGCTGTAATTATCGTTGCTATAAACAATTGACACCACATTCACTTTTCACTGCACTTGACACTCGATCAAAACATGTAAATGTACTATAGTATAGCAGCTGTCCACGCAGACGCATCGCTCACTCAAGTAGGAGAGAGACGGATGTCGAACGCTGCCGAACGCAAAGGCCGATTGTGCTTCTTTGTCGCTCGTTCCGCGCTCTCGCTTGCACTTCAAGCCTTACATGGAACGCCTCAGAGCGAGGTAACGCCGCATGAGTCATGTTTTTTCGTGCGTGCAGCCGGCTCTATCGAATTATAAGACGTTGTCAAAAACCTTAACAAGATGTATCCAACATTTTTCAATAAAGTTGGTGTTGACGGTGGAATCACACCGGTCCTCCTGTCCTTCGAGGGGGTATATACTTACTTGTAGTAGGCTGTAGACACTGGCTGGTTCTTTCAATAAAACACTGGAGATTCCTTACTATGGTATATTCACTATCACTTATCACTACTGCTTGTTCCTAGTCCATGACTAGTAGTTCACTTGATGAGTGTCAGCTCGACTCATAAAGTTTGACTAAATCTCGGTCTCCTATATACAATTTTGCTACTCACATGTAGTTACTATACGCGTGAGTGACCTGACCAATCACAGCCTATGCTTCCGATTTCGCCCAAACTTTCCAGAATAATACCGAACTTTCAAGAAAAGGTCGGAACTTTCGCGAATGTACTGGAACTTTCGAGAATGGGCTAGAATTTTCCTTTGTCTAAATAATGCAAGCGTTGTGATTGGTCGGTCCCTTTTACAATTTCATGGGGCACGCATTCTATCGTTAACAGTTGGTTTAGTAAACGTTGGTTGGTTTATTTTTATGAACAAGAGAGTAGTCTACTATTACCTCCCTTCTTTCTATCCTTGCTAAGGTATATAGTAAGTTATTTAAAAAATATATATGACCGACTAGTCGGTGGTTTTTACCGACTAATCGCCGATAAATATGACTAGTCGGCCACTAGTCTAGTAGGTACATCTCACAGTGTTCCATTTGACTCAAAAAATTTCCCTATGCTGATTATCGCATAAATAGATCAAGGAATGCATTTCAAATGCAAGACAAGAACACCCACGTGTCAATTCCAAATAGTTTTTTAATAAAAAATAATACATGATTCGTGACCTTTAGCAAGAAAGTTTAAAAAAATAATTCTGCAAGAGTATCTGAACAAGATATATTTTTTTTATTAATACAGTTTAATAGTGGGTCTTTAGTCGCATATTTTACAGTTTTCATTTTTAGATTATCGCCTCTGGTTACCGAGTAATATTTTTTTTTTCAGAATTTTGTTTTTATTTTTTTCTTCCAAAAAACTCAAAAGTGGGACTTGTGACTTGCACTGAAACATTGCTCTTAATTAGGTCTATGATTGATAAAAAAATCACGTTCCTATATTGCGGCGTTTACGAGTAATCGAATTTTAAAATATAGCGTTAGGGTTGTCACTCAACTTGACCTTTCATTTCAGTCATAATTAATCAAAATTTTTCCTTCATTTTAAATCTGTATATTATTTACAAATAAAAGATACCTTGTTCATTTGAATTTGTTCAATATATACATATTATAGAATAGTATATATATATACTTCTAAGTACATACTTAAAAATAGCCAGTGGCATTTTTTGAGAGCTAAATCTTATTAGGTTTTTTTTTTCGATGAAGGTTCATGCGTAGCGTGGGAAGGGGTCCACCCTCGTCAGGACAACACAACCCTAAAATGTACCGTATGACCTTTCTACATAACTCCCAAACGCCGCGACATAGGAACGTGATTTTTTTATGGATAATAGACCTAATTAAGAGCAATCTTTCAGTGCAAGTCACAAGTCCCACTTTTGAGTTTTTTGGAAGAAAAAAAATAAAAACAAAATTCTGAAAAAAAAAATATTACTCGGTAACCAGAGGCGATAATCCAAAAATGAAAACTGTAAAATATGCGACTAAAAACCCACTATTAAACTGTATTAATAAAAAAAATATATCTTGATCAGATACGCCTACAGATTTTTTTTTTTAAATTTTCTTGCTAAAGGTCACGAATCACGTATTATTTTTTATTAAAAAAACTATTTGGAATTGACACGTGGGTGTTCTAGTCTTGCATTTGAAATGCATTCCTTGATCTATTTATGCGATAATCAGCATAGGGAAATTTTTTGAGTCAAATGGAACACTGTGCATCTCTAGAATTAATAATCAATAAAAAATATTTTTTTATTGTTTTTTCTTTGTCTTGCAGATTTTTCCGCTGATTTTTATTCGTTAACAATTTCTTTACCGGCAAGGAATTAAGTTTAAGGTCAGTTTATCTATAAATAGTCAGGTTTATTAACCTTTAAAAAATGTCTGTAGAATCACGGATTTTTGTAGAGGCAATCTACGGACTTCTACGGATTTTTGAGCGTTGGCCTACGGATTTTCAAAAATTTGATCTGGCTACACTGGTGACAGTACTGACCATGGAAATATATGTGGTACTGAACTGACTGACAGGACCATAGATTAATATTGTATATACTGAAATAGATAAGAAACTGTGGCTTTACCATTAGATGAAACCAGTGGCGCCATCTGGTAACATGCTTTAGCAACACTAAAGGACTAAAAGATGAAATAAAACGGTGAAAAAATTACTTCGTGAGCTGGGGACTTGAACTCGCGATCTTGGTTCAAATACGACTATGTTCTTCAACTGAGCTATTAAGTGATCAACCGCGCATGTCGAATTTATCCATCATTTAATATTCCTATCAAATAAAAAATGGTGTAAAAAATATACTGCGTGAGTGGGACTTGAATTCGCAACGTTGCTCTTATTTTAACCATGCTCTAATCAACTGAGCTATCACGTGTTTTACCTCGTATGGCGAATTTCTCCATCATTTGATATTCCTATTCTATAAAACGCATTAATAGTTAGGTCAGCTGATTCGTGACTAGATGGCGTTTTATTGAATTTTTTTATCAAAATTCTGCAATGTTCTAAGTTTCATAGGCATGGACAGGACAGTAAGTTGTGTTGTGTTGGTTCGATTTGCCAAGCCAACAGAAATCATATCTTATTATTTACCTACCTATTTTAAGTCCAAAAAAACATTTAGGATTTGTTTCGATGTGGCCATATTTATCTTAAAAGCAATAAGTGGATCACTTGTAATTCTCGTAATCTAAATAATATCTATTTTACAATGTTTTGGCAGTGTTTCACGTAAGTTGCAATTTTGTATTATTTTAGTGCCGACTTAGCGTTGTCCGGGTATTGAAAACTTATTAGTCCGAGAGCTGGTACCAATATATGGGTAGGTATTTGAGGCCCGGAAAGACTGAGGGCAAAAAGCTAGGTAGGTTCAGGTTTTTTTTATAACCTCCCGTAAAGACAGGGCAGAAAACTAGGTAGGTGCAGGTTATATTTTTTTATGACCACCCGGTAAAACTGTGAAAGCAGAAAGCTAGGTAGGTTCAGGTAATTTTTTATCACCACCCAAAAAGATTGAGAGCAGAAAGCTAGGTAGTGAGAGTCAAAACTTTAACCATGAATATCACCATTACCATTCGCAGGGTGGGGTTGATACAGGGGGTATGCCCCTTTATCCCTTCTTCCTATATCAAAAGTCCATAATGGAAATTTTAACCTGCAATTTATATGTTGTAGTTTAATGTTAAAAGGGGGTCGTCATACAAAATACGTGTTATTTTTAGCGTTTTTAACTTGATCTTTAGACACTAACTAGATACTTGAAATTTTCAGTTTTTTTTTTATTTGTTTTATTTATTCAGTTACACTTGGAAATTAACAAACATAACATAAAAAAAAAAGGAAAACATAGTACTTAGGTGCTACTTATTTCTTAAGAAACTTCTTCCAGTAGACCCGCGAGAGGAAATGGGAAAAAAAAGAGGTAATTGGCGTGTACCTACAATACAAAACTAAATAAATAAATAGACAAGATACATACCTACATAAACATGCATAAATATACTTACATATATACATAAATAAATATATATTCATAAAGCATATATACAATAAATACATATATTAATATTTCTAAATATATTAGGATGATAAATACAGATAGTGATCTTTTACTCGTTTCTTGAACGTCGTTATGGTTTTAGACTCTCGAATGCTCGGTGGTAGCTGATTCCATTTTGTATTTCTATAGCCGCTATAACAATTATGTATTCAAAATAAGATAAAGTTGAAAATGAAAGAGGGTCGTCATACAAGAAACATATTTTTTCAGCATTTTAAAACATTGTTCGGAGGTACGGACCTTCATGTACAAGTCCGATTTGCACTTTCCCGGTTTATTTTTTCAAATGACAAACAAATTTCTCACCAGACACTTTAAAATTATATAAGTAACATTTTTTTGGCTTATTATTATTTTTTTATTCTTAAAAAAAATTAAAGTACAACATAATATATAATTGCATATTGCCTCAAATATACGTTAGAAAAAAATAATAATTTGGGGTTGATTTAGCCCCGCTACTCACCAGCCAGGTCTGCAGTTCCGTATTGGGGTATAATAGGAGAGATATTTGACAAGTTCTCAGCTTGCCTCAAATACGTAGGCAAAAATTGGTGCCCGCTCTCCTACTATACACATAATAAACCTTCTGGAAGATAGCCTAGCGAATTATGAATCTATTTGATAAACTGCCAGCTGCTAATTGATTAGGTTAACAGTTAGCGACTGACTTGGCACCCCTGCGTCATTATCTGCTCTGTTCACCTATTGAAATGTTTTCTTGGGATTCTTGCTCATTCCCTTAATCGACTTTGAGGAGTTTGCTCCAAGAGGAGTAAGTGTGGCTACAAATTGGTCCACACACATATAATAATACCAGCCATTCAGACTCACTAAGAACCTTTGGGGTTGCGGAGGTCAGACGCCAGTCACTATGTGTAAAAACCAGTAACCTCGTCAAATCACCTAGGTTAGGTTAGTAATGCACCCTGGGCTCTGAAGCCTGACCACTGAGGATGCAATCGGACATACGCTCTGACTGGAGGCAAGCAATATGAGTAATATCAGGCCTGTGTCACTCCCCGTTTAGGTATCAAAAATGTACCTACATTATTACTACGCGCGCAGGCGGCCCCTCGGGGTGGTAAATTCAGTTATATAAATTGTTTGTCCAGAGTAATAAGAATGAAATTGGCTTGCAATGGATGTCCAGGTATTTATACGAAAAGATGCTGAGTTCTGACGTGAGCTAAATTAAACCATATCGCTAGCCACATTGAGTAGATATTTCTTTGAATTTCTTTGCTGAATGAGACTTCTGTACGTTAGTATTATTTATTCTGTGGTAATATGACCTATATGTATATAAAAAGAGATATTATAAATTAAAAAAAAACCAGCCAGAGCCAAGAGTAATGTTAATTTTTTTTTTCAGACTGCTGGTAGTTCTACCAATAATATTAATAGGCGTCCTATCAATCGCTGCCTTTGTGCTGATCCCCTTGGCATTCATCTTCGCGTCATGGTACATGCGGATACGGGAGCGCAAGCTTCAGAGGCGGAACAGAGATGGTGCTAACGTTGCATTCTTCCATCCTTATTGTAACGCAGGAGGCGGTGGTGAAAGGGTGCTCTGGGTCGCAATTAAAGCTCTATTGGAGAGGTAGGTACTTTTTTTCTCTTTATATACTATATCGTCTTCATCCCTAATGGGGCAGACAGTATTTTAGGTAATAAAATGTGTATTACGTCTAACAAGGTGACATAATACAGAGAATTAAACATACTAGACCCTTGTGGGGAGTCTGATGTCTATATTATAGATAGAGCCAACAGGCCAAACATAGGTTCAATATATCTCTTGGCAATACAATAACGTTTTCCAAAGATACTTGTCATTTCTTGTCTCCTACTGAGCAAATATTTTAACACCAACAGTTTTCTAAAAAATATAAAATATATTATAAAACAAAACTATGCCATTAAACGCGAACCGTACCTTTTTTTATTCATTTTGCTGACGTTTCGTTCGGGTTTCACCTAACGTGGTCCCAGCTTGACTGAAGCAGCGATAATGCCTACGCCTCCCCCTGCCCGGTGTGATCTTCGTCCACCGTCATATTGTTCATTCTCCAAGTACCGTCACACACTACACTCACAGTGTCCCTACTCCGTAACGCAACCGTATTCTGGTGGTTAGCCGATTGTGCACCAAACCGGGGTTGTGTTTTGTTAATCACTGGATTCCACACTGCTGACAATTTAAGGCCATCTTCTCGGTTCAAATTGTTAGGATGTTTCTTAATTTAAATCGCCTCACGTACCATCCTAGTGCGATAGTGGCAATCGCCAGCGAGGACTTGCGTACGATGAAATTCAATCCAGTGATTAGACTTCGAGTAGATGTTCTGCAATGGCCGATTTGGTGATTTGTCGGTTCTTTACAGCGGCGATGTGCTCCTTGATCCTTGAAACCCGAACGAAACGTCAGCAAAATAAATAAAAAAGGTACGTTTCGCGTTAATTCCCGTATGCATTCATCATCATCATCATATCAACCACAGGAAGTCCACTGCTGGACATAGGCCTCCCCCAAGGATTTCCAAAACGACCTTTCGGAAGCGGCCTGCATCCAGCATTTTCCTGCAACCTTGCTCAGGTCGTCCGACTACTTAGCAGGTGGGAGTTCTACGCTGCACTTGCTGGTACGTGGCCTCTATATATTTTGCAGATATATGTATCGTCTACAGATCTATAATCTCATTAATAATAACTTGTTTATCAACTTTAGGTACCCAGACTCAAACATCTACATCTACACAGTGGAGTCAGCTGAGCCCAAGACAATATTGGACAAAGTACAAAACCAGTTCAACGTGAAGGTAGAACCGGCCAAGATCACCTTCGTCCGACTGTACCTGGAGAAACTTATTGAAGCCAAGACGTATCCGTACTTCACGTTGTTGCTGCAGAGTTTGGGTTCGATGGTCTTAGGAATGGAAGCATTTATGAAGCTTAATCCAGGTACATACAACATCATCATCATCAGGTCTTTTTTAGTCTCCACTGTAGGAGCACGACCCTCTCTGTACTACCAGAACCACTTATTTAGAGTAGCCAGAGGATTTGGCCTACACTCTCCACACTGGCTAGACGGGTTGGAGAGGTCTCATTGACGTTTATAACCTTTGTTTAGCTTGTGTTTTCTAAGTCGCCTTCTACGACATCCACGGGAAGACTTGGAGTGGTCCTATTCTACTCTGCTGGGAACCACACGGCAACTTTTCTATACTTCCAAGATACTATCACGTCTTTATACAGGAAAGACAGAGCCAAGGGGTGTAAATAAATCTATCTCCACATAGTTTATATAGGTATATGTTGCAGACGTTAATATCTAGTTTATAAACCATCTGTGTGCCAAATTCCATTACCATTTGTTCAGCCGGTTTGGCTTGTAAGCGGAACAAACATCCATAAATGCTTATAAAATTTTGTAATTATAATATTAGTTCAAAGTAGAGTGTCTGATATTGTAGAAAATAATGGACTTCCTTAAAGATTAAATTTTTTGCATGTACAGCTACCTATACATGCAAAAAAATTAATTGAACTAACTTTTGAAACTAAGATATTGTGATGCATAGGTGGCAGAAAACATGTTTGGACGAAGGACGAATATCCTACATTGTAACACATTTTTTGTAAATAAAAAACTTATTTTTATTATGTCTTATGCCGTGTGGTTTCCGGCAGAGTAGAAGGATCACTCCAAGTCTTCCCGTGGATGTCGTAGAAGGCGGCTTAGGAAACACAAGCTAAACAAAGCTATAAACATCAATTAAACTGGCCAGTGTGGAGAATGTAGGCCAAATCCTCTGACTTCTCTGACCAAGTGGCTCTGGTAGTACAGAGAGGGTCGTGCTCCTGCAGTGGAGACTAAAAAAGACTGATGATGATACTGATTGAGCTAAACCCAAACTAAGTTTAAACTCAACGTCTAAACGTAAGTATACTATATTTCGACATTGGAAATGTCTTTTCGTTCGCTCCAGTGTAGGCTCCGACTTCACCAAAAAGTGCGATCCCATTATATCTCGGAGAGCTGTGAAGATATGTTATTCAAAAAAGGCTCAAAAGACGCGTATTCACGAGAGCTGTAAGGATCAAAAAGAATTATTTGCGAAAGTCAAAAACGAAAAAAAAATTTTGGAAACGAAGAATGGTATTAAAAATTTGAGAAAAACTACTCTGGACAATTTAGTCAGCTAGAATTTGAGCCTAAAACAAAGACGATTGGGTTAAGGGTTTGCCTTGTAGCCTAAATTTTTTGAAAAAAGTCCAAAAATCAGAACGACATTGACATTTTTTCGAATTCCGTAGATTCATTTCCAATGTGCTCGATAGTCGTGTGAGGCACGAAATCTGTGAATTTTATAATAAATACATATAGTAGAGATAAACACACAAGACCCACGACAATTTGGAAAAGGCCATATTCCAACTTGCCCTGGCTGGGGATCAAACCCAGAGCCTTCAGATTGGTGGACTAGCGTGTTGACTATTATGCCATGGAGGTCGTCAATGAAAACTACTATCGTGCACTTTCTACTGTAATACAGTAAGAGTAAACAGAACGGAATCTCCTAAGGTACGCGCAATATGTTCCCCCGGTTCTTGTGGGCCAACTTGTGCCATGCAGAGTGTGTTCGTCCGCTCTCGCCCGTCATCAAGGCGAAAACGGGGGAGAGGTGCGGGGACGGGGAATAACGGGGACGCATATTGCGCGTACCTTAGGAGATTCCGTTCTGTTTACTCTTACTGTATTCTGTGACTGTACTGTACCATCCTGTGATGGCCTAGAAAACCACACAAGTACTTATATAAATTAACATCTTTTGCAACAACTGTATATTCCAAGGAAGCTTGACGTCGTTCGGCGGCTGGTTGTAAAACTTTTCGCAGAGATAATTTTCCAAAGAGGGCAAAAGTCAAACATGAGGCTGGCCGTAAAACCCGACAGAAAGAAATAAAATTTAAAATTATTTGTTTTACAGATATTTTTATCGACACAACAGGCCACGCGTTCACTTACCCAATTTTCCGCTACCTGGCCCAGTGTCCCGTCGGCTGCTACGTCCACTACCCGGTGGTGACGTCAGCCATGACCAGGCGGGTCAAGCAACGGATAACCGGTTATAACAACTCGAGTGTCATCGCCAGAAACCCAATTTTCACCTGGGTGAAACTACTATACTACAAAATCTTTAGATGGCTGTACAGATTAGTGGGCCGTTGCGCAGACGTGGTGATGGTGAACGGGAGCTGGACGGAGGGCCACATCAACGACGTGTGGGGGGTGCCCTTCCAGACCTACAGGGTGTTCCCGCCCTGCGATGTATCCGACCTGAAGAAACTGAACTCTTTGGTGAAGGACTCTGACCCCATCCGGATCCTGTCGGTGGCACAGTTCCGCCCCGAGAAGGATCATCCGCTGATGTTACAAGCCATGTACGAGCTGAGGAATTTGTTGATCAAGAACGAGTTGCTGTGGAATAAGGTATGAGGTATCCTACTGCTGCTTTTTGACGTATCCTGTACTAAGATTTTAGGTTAGGTTGCGGAGGTCAGACGGCAGTCGCTCTGTGTACAACCAGTAACCTCTTCAAATCACCTAGGGTAGGTAGCGGACCCCGGGCTCTGAAGCAACACCGCTGATGACGTAACCGGGAGTACGTAAGGTTGATGAGTGTCTTGACACTTGTCCACTTCTACTGTAATAGTGGTTCTATTCTAGGATTTGTAGCACAAAAACTAAGGTCAGTTTTCCTTTAAACCGTCGCTTTCAAGCTCTTTCTGCTGTTTAAGAGCTCGGTCGCCTGGGGAGGGTGTATGGATTACTAGCGCTTGCGCAGGTTAAGCAACTCTGGCGCGGTCTGCTTTAGAATGGGTGATTTATGTATGATAAATGGTATAAAAAATTCTCGGACTCCGTGTTTCGGAAGTTTATTTACTCATTGGTCTTAGATTGTATGGCAGTCGTCAAGTTAAATCAGATGTCTTGATGCAGCTTGAAATATCTGACACCAGTTTGGCCACTTAAAAATGAATACTTAACAAAAGTAAATCTCCGTGTGGTTTCCGGCAGACTAGAATAGGACCACTCCAAGTCTTCCCGTGGATGTCGTAGAAGGCGACTTAGGAAATATAAGCGGAACAAAGCAGCTTATACACATTAGTGAGATATCTCCAACCCGTTTGGCCATCGTGGAGAGTGTAAGCCAAATCCTCTGGCTGTTCTGGCCAAGTATGGCTCTGGTCGTACAGAGGGTCGTACTTCTGCAGTGGCGACTACTAAGACCTGATGATGGTGATATTGTTTCCAGATCAAACTAGTGCTAGTCGGTTCCTGTCGCAACGCCGAAGACGAAGAGCGAGTTCAGAACTTGAAAGACCTCGCCAAACATCTGTCCGTGGAGAGCTCGGTGGAGTTCGTAGTGAACGCGCCCTTCGCGCGGCTGCTGCAGCTGTACCAGGGCAGCACCATGGCGCTGCATGCGATGTGGAACGAGCACTTTGGAATCAGTAAGTTACTTTGTAATCCGGTAGTTTCTAACAAGTCATATCAAATACTTTTTTTACGTCAAAATAAACATTTTCTATGGGATTTGCATTAAATACCACGTTGTGACGTCATAGTTTCTTGTAGTCAAAAAGTAATCATAATATCAGTTTTTAGGATTTCGTACCCAAAGCACCCCAAAGGTTGCCAACGGGATTATATTACTGAGACTCCGCTGTCTGTCCGTCCATCACAAGGCTCTATCTCTTGAACCGTAATAGTAGACACTTGAAATTTTCACCGATTATGTATGATTGTCTTATTAAAGTTTCACCGATTATGTATGATTGTCTTATTGTCTAAAACATACTTAAACTAAAATAGTAGAATAGGACCACTCCAAGTCTTCCCGTGGATGTCGAAGAAGGGGACTTAGGTAACACAAGGTGAACAAAGCGCTTATACACATTAATGAGATCTCTCCAACGGTCAGCGTGGAGAGCGTAGGCCAAATCCTTTGACTGCTCTGGTAGTACAGAGAGGGTCGTGTCGTGCTACTGCAGTGGAGATTGAAAAAGAGCTGATGATGATGATTTCCCCGCAGGTGTAGTGGAGTGCATGGCGGCGGGCCTGCTCACCATCGCGCACCGCTCGGGCGGCCCGCTGGCCGACATCATCGAGCCCGCGGCGCCGGCCCGCACGGGGTTCCTGGCGGCGGAGCCCGACGAGTACGCGCGGGCCATACTCGAGGTCATAGCGCTGCCGCAGGACGAGAGGAAGAGGATCGTGGAGGCGGCCAGGTATGTGGAGTAGTTAACCAGGTTTATTCTCCAGAGTCAGTGGAAGTTGTAGCAGTTGGCAAGGCATATAGCGCGACGAATAGATCGCCGCTGGGATACAGGCTTTCAGGCTTTCAATAAATCAGTCGGAAGGGGTTGGGGGGATTCAAATTGCTGGTTATCATTGAGACCTTCGGAGCCGTCCCGCACGGACCATACTGGAGGTCATAACGTTCCCGCGGGATAAGAGGAAGAGGATCGTTGAGGTGGCCACGTACATAATGGTTTTACAAGGTCTATTCTCCAGGGTTAGTGGACGCTGGGGTATGCTATGCTGCCAAAAAACGGCATACACAGGGGGGGGGGGGGGGGAGGGCAATGCAATTCAATTCAATTCAAAATATCTTTATTATCATAGGATATTTATAATATCTCTTAATAATAGTCACTTTGTTTTGTTTTGCACAAATGTTGACGTCAAATCGTTACTTAAAGCTAAGTTTACGCCGCTTCCTAGGCGCAAGTGCAGAAGAAGCGGCAACAAACTGCACTGCACGTTTTCTCCAAAGACGTCAACTAACAAACTAAAAACTTAAAATTAGTTATATAGATGGACAGAGATTACATTGTTTATTATGTCATAATTAAATTGAATTATAAGAATTACGAAATTTAAAATAATGTCAATTTGTAAATTTAGTATGTACCAATGTACCTAAATTATGACATGTCTAAGTATACAAACCTTTAAGAGGGACCCGCGCCAAGCTCAAGCCAGACCTTTTTGTCTTTAAGATAGTCATCGGTCCTATAATAAGCCTTCTCACAAAGTACTTTCTTTACATAAGCTTTGAATTTTCTGTCTGGCATATCAAGGACCGATTCTGACAATTTATTATAAAAAAGTATACACTTCCCCATTAAAGACTTACTGACTGTATTCAGCCTGTAATACGGGCTAACTAAGTCATTCTTATTACGTAAATTTCTATCTGTAAAATCACTTACTTTATTGAACATGGAAATATTTTTCCTTACATACATTATACTTTCAAATATGAATTGTGATGCAAAAGTAAGTATACCTATTTCCTTGAATAATTCCCTCAGTGAGTCTCTCGATCCTAAACCGTAAATAGCACGAATTGCTCTTTTTTGTAAAAGAAAAATAGTCTGAATGTCCGCTGCACATGGGGGACCATAGAAGTATCCCGTAAGACATTAGACTGTGAAAGTAACTAAAGTACACTTGTCTAGCAGTTGCTACATCTGTCAATTGTCTTATTCTCCTAACAGCGTAAGCCGCAGAGCTAAGCCTATTAGAAAGTTTAGTTATATGAGCGCCCCATTGAAGTTTCGAATCAATTGTGATTCCTAAAAAGGTAGTACTTTCAACCAGATCGAGTTTCTGACCATTAATTAGTATGTCAACACAGGCTTGATTCACATTAGGAAGAGAGAATCGAATGCATTGGGTCTTGTTCGCATTTAACATGAGGTTATTGGCCGAAAACCAATCAGAAATTAAAGATAAGGTGCTGTTCACCGCGCTAGCATCACTGTTATGTCGATCTATTTTAAATATTACCGAGGTGTCATCAGCAAACAGCACCATGTCAGCCTCTTTCTCAACCATGTAAGGCAAGTCATTGACATAAACTAAGAAAAGGAACGGTCCTAGAATTGAACCTTGGGGTACGCCCATTTTCACATTAGACCCGTGTGATTTTACGCCGTTTATATCAACAGTTTGAAGCCTATCAGTTAAGTAAGATTCTATTAATTTAATTGACTTATCATCAAAACCGTATTGACGAAATTTGAGCAAAAGTGTTGGATGATCAACGCAATCAAATGCTTTAGAAAGATCGCAAAATGATCCAATTGCATCATTTCTGTTTTCCCACGCGTCGTAGATATTAGTAATAAGTGCTACTCCTGCATCGGTGGTCGATTTTCCAGCAGTAAAGCCGTATTGTTGGCTATGGAAAAGATTATTGGTCTTAAAGTGAAGTAGCATTTGATTGAGCATTATCTTTTCGAACACCTTACTCAAAACTGGCAGAATAGAGATAGGTCTGTAGTTGCCAGGGTCTGTTTTTTCTCCTTTTTTGAATAAGGGGATTAGTTTACTACATTTCATTAAGTTAGGGAATATGCCTTCATCAATACATTCGTTAAATATAAAAGCTAAATCGGCAGCAATTATGTGTATAATATGACTTACTACGGCTACTGACATGCCCCAGTGATCTTCTGATTTTTTTAAATTTAACTGTTTAAAAGCATCTATTATATCGCTAGGGCTAACATGCTTAAAATTAAATTTAGAATCACAAGGGCTAACATTACTCTTAAGCAAAGCCTCAGCACGCTGGGCGCTAGAACTCACATTAGAAGTGAGTTCCAAAGGAATGTTAGTAAAATAATCATCAAATATATTTACTATTTCTTCAGTTTTTGAAGTATTTTTACCATTACATTTGATTCGGCAAATATTTTCTTTGGTTTTATTTTTACCTGTTTCCTTATTTATGACACTCCATGTTTCTTTAATTTTATTAGGAGCATTATTTATTTTTTTGCTAATACTATTCGACTTGGCTCGTCTACAAACTTTTTTAAATATTTTAGAATAATTTCTAACATATTCTATAAAAGAAGGATTAAAGTTATATTGTTTTTGGGCATATAGATCATATAACCTGTTTCTACTTATGTAGATGCCGGTAGTAGCCCATTCACTAAACTGTGATTTACTATGAACTACTACTCTTTTTTGTTTTAATGTTTTAGAATACTCAGAGGAAACAGTACTAAATAGTTTATTATAATGGTCGTCAGGATTATTTCCTGTATATACCACTGATAATAATTTGTTATCTAAATTATTTTTAAGTTTTTTTATGTTTTTAGAAGTAATCGGTCTACACAAGATCTTATCTTTTCTCAAATTCTGCAAGTCTCGAACTTACTTTGGGGCTAGCTAGCTCAATCTGTATGATTTGTTCGTAAATATTAATTTATTTATCAGTGCTGTACGGCTCGGAATATTGGGCTACCAAAAAATTCCGTTTAGCAAAAAATAGTATATTACGTTAGATATTTATTTATAAAAATCTTTATTGACCAAAATGGTACAAAAGGTGAACTTAACGCTAATGCATTCTCTACCAGTCAACCTTTAGGAAAAACAGAAATTATGTTATTAGATATGTGCGGTGACGTGAATGGATAAGGTGAGAAACGTCTTCGTGAGGGGAAGTTTAAAGGTAGCGCCGGTAAATAATAATGCTGTAATGTTAGGAGTAATGGATTGGCTTGTTACGGATATGTTAGCCTCCCCCCCCCCACACTAGCGTCTCTCGCAGTGCTGCTGGCGCCGCGCCTGTCCCGTACAATCGGGGCGCACCGCGGGCCGAGGGGGTTGCGTTGTACATTGTACTTGTTCAAAAAAAAAAAAAAATTAATAACCAAATATGTTTCACGCGTCATCTCGTGAACGGGTCAGCTTGGCCCCGTTTTCTTAAGACTACTCAGTGTAACTTATTTCTGTAAATTGGATTTGGCACTCGTTCGCAAGCTTTACATGTTGTATTGTGAAAACATTGTATTAGGCATAATATCCTTGTAAACTGTCAAAGCCCTTCTTGCGCGTAGGCGACCAATACTGTGCAAATGAGTTTCTTTCGGCGTTTCTTCTCAGCAGTGGTCGTTGCGAAACGCTAGTTACGATCGGAAGCTTTTTAAAAAAAATATATATAAATAAACATTACACGTAATGTACACTAAAATTACTGACGTGTAAAAGTGCCTGCGAAGGCCTCATTACTGAATAAATATTTGATTCTTGATTCTTGTTAATTCCAGATCATCAGTAGACCGTTTCTCGGAGATGGAGTTTGAGAAGGCGTTCCTTCGCGCCGCGGAACCCTTGCTGAGGACGGACTAGCGGCCGGCCATGGCGGCGCTGCTCGAGCAGCTCGAGCAGCAGTTGTTTTGTAATTATTGGTACCTGCCAGTCACTGCCAATGATGACGCTCTTGACCTAATTGCGTAATATATATATATATATATACTGGGTGGCGCAAAAGTAAAGACCCTATTTGGTTCAGCTATAACATTTTTTCTAAATTAGAAAACTAGATTTAGGTTTTTTTAAATGTATATTTGTGCCATTAAATTTCGTACCATTAGGATTTAAAGATGATGTCTTTTAAATGGTGACCTCCAGAGTTGATACACATTTGAGCCCTATTTATGACATTTTGCATAACATGCCGTAACACTTCCTGCGATATGTTCGTTATTTCTTGACGAATGTTTTCTTTTAGAGCTGCGAGAGTCTGTGGCTTGTTCACATACACCCGAGATTTCAAAAAACCCCAAAGAAAGAAGTCTGGACTGGTCAGATCGGGTGATCTTGCAGGCCAAGGCAAATCGCCAAAACGAGAGATAACTCGGCCTGGAAAAGCGTCCCTCACTAAGTCCATAGTGTCGCGCGCTGTGTGTGCCGTAGCGCCGTCTTGTTGAAACCAGATGTGCTCCAGCCCCAATTCGTCCAAACTGGGTATCAAAAACTCTCGTAACATGGTTCTGTAGCGTTCTCCAGTGACAGTTATCGCATTGCCTCCAGCGTCTTCGAAAAAATAGGGTCCGATCACTCTGTCAACACAGATGCCACACCATACAGTAACTTTTAGTGGGTGTAGAGGTGTTTCTTGAATAATGCGCGGATTATCAGTGCCCCAGAACCGAGTATTCTGCTTATTGACATGCCCTGAGAGATGGAAATGCGCTTCGTCACTCATAACCAATTTTGAAGGAAAATCATCCTCTTCAAGGTTGAGGTTTATGACGCGCTGGCAGCAATCTAGACGAGCTCGGTGGTCAGCAGGCAGCAGCTGATGAGTCATTTGAGTTTTATACGGGAACATCTTTAAGTCTTTCACCAAAATACGCTGCAGGGTCCGTCTGGAAATGCCCAATTGCGTGGCACGTCGCCTCGTTGATGTTTCTGGACACTCTTCCACATCTTCGCGCACAGCATCGATATTTTCAGCTGAACGGCCTGTTCTTGGTCTCCCAGACTTAGGTCTATCCAATGTTGAGCCAGTTGCTTCAAGGCGTGTGGCAAAGCGTCGAATTGTGCGACCAATCGGTGCCGGACGGTGGTGAAATCGTCGACGAAATTCACGTTGTGTTCTTATCACTGATGAATTATTCCGTAAGAACATTGACACAATTATTCCACGTTCTTGGGGAGTAAAACGGTCCATGTTTATTTTCAGTGTATTTTACATTTGTTCACTACACAATTTTCAACAACAGAATGACAGAAAATGTCATATAAAAAAAATAAAAGTATTTTCTTTAGTGCCAGTACTTTTGCGCCACCCAGTATATATTATATTTATTAATTTATTTGCCAATTTATGTACACGGACAATGTATACAGAGAAAACATAAAATAACAGTTGTACAAAGGCACTACATAACTCAAGAGATCTCTTGCAGGAGGCCCGTGAGAGATGTTTATACAGGTTGACTTTTTATTCACCTGCAAAATTTTTGGAGCAAGTTCAGTCCATGATACTGAACTACTTTCTATAAAAAAAGTTATTAAAAATCGATAAAAATTTTTCGTCCTCCCATACAAATCAACGCTCAGCCAAACGGATTTTGTGGACTGAACTTGCTCCGAAAATTTAGCAGGTGGATAAAAAGTCACCCTGTATAAGTAAGGCATACAGGCGTGTTCGTAGAATATATTTGTTCAATGAGCTCGAACAACAATTGTTTTATATCTATTGGTATAAGCCAGTGACTGCCAATGATGACGCTCTCGACCTAATTGCGTCATATCCCCCCCCCCCAACTTATATTTTTTGAAAGAAGTAGTACTGATGCAACAGGATATGTATATAGGGTATGCCGCTTTAAACTATTGGTATATGCCAGTAACTGAGAATGTTGACTCCTAACCCTACTGCTTTACTCCCTCCCCCCCCCCCTCACCCCCTTTATTATAGCGCGATTAAACCACCATTCTACGTTTAATCAAATCTTATCGCCAAAAGCAGATTGCCTTGGTGATAAAGCAGTCTACCTGTATATCTACCTTCTCTTCATCTTAATGCATCACCAGTTGCATCCTAAGCTATGCTGCTTCAGATCCTGAGGCGCGTGTACTGGATTTTTCTAGTCCAGGATGATAAGCAGTAATGCTCTCACAACAAAGTATGTCGAAGTATGTATTTTCTTTGTGTTTGTTTTTTTTTAATTTATGAATTATAATGGTGCAATAAAGATAATTTGTATTGTATTGTCGAAGACCGTGCCAAGTGGTTTCTTCCAAGCTGGTCTGGGCGAGAAGAAAATAAACCGGCCAAGTGCGAGTTGAAAGTCGCGTGGAGAGGGTTCCGTACAATTGATTGAATTCTTATAGATTTTCCTGTAATCTACAAGCAATGAACTATATTTTGTATTTTTTTCAAAATTTTAGGCTCAGTAATTTCGGAGATCAGGGGGGGAGGGGGGGGAATGGTCAATTTTTGTCTTCTTTCATAAATAAAATCAAAACTAGTCATTTTAGAATAATATCAAAAATATATTTGAGATCCTCATAACGAGCCCTTTCATTTGATATATGACACAGTAAGGTTTGCAAAACTTTTTTTTTAAATTTCCTAATTTGTCCCCCGAAAATAACCCTTATTTAAAAAAATATTAATTTACTTTGCACATATGTGTTTGGGTCATAGGATTACAACATTCTACCAAATTTCCGCCGATTCGGTCCAGTAGATTCGGAGCAAATTGACTGTGACAGACGGACGGACAGACAGACGCACGAGTGAGCCTATAAGGGTTCCGTTTTTAATTTTTGTACGGAACCCTAAAAAATTAGAATGTACCAGCTGCTTCTCTTCCTGCGCAGATCTTAAAAGCCTATCTAGGGAATGGGTGAAAAACCTACCTTTTACCTAGTGCGGAGTCTTTTTTAAGCTCATAATATGTATTGTTCTCCCGCTAAAATTAAATGATCTTCTGGACTAACATCACGCTAGAAGTGGTCTTTGGGCCTTGCGACCAAAAATGCTTTGTCTGCCCCGTAACGGATAAAGACGTGATGGTATAATATAGTGTACAGTGGAAAAGAAAAAGCCGAAGATATTGAAATTTTTATAGTTGAATATAACAATGATATGAAATTTATTTTGCATAAGTGTCGTACAATAGATGGAAATAATAATGTCGTTTGGACTAACATAACCTTTTCTTCTTCGATAAGAATCCTAGAATTGACACGTAGTATGTAGAGGGTGCTTTTAGATGGACAATATAGCACATATATGTAAAAAAAAATACTATAAAATAAGTGATTATCTTCATATTGGCATTATTGGCATAATATCTAAGTTTAAAAAATTTCTTATTTTTTATTTATTAAGATAATTGATACATTGTAGGTTCGCTAGTTCATACATATGAAATCAGATCATAATGATTCTTACCATGAACTTTGAGGCTATTGACTTCTGTTAGCAGTGAACTATAATGCTGTAGAAGCGTAATCAAGCTCAAAAAAACCGGTCAAGTGCGAGTCGGACCCGTACATGAAGGGCTCCATAACTGCATACGATGTTTTGAAACTAAAAAAAGGACGTTTCTTGTATGACGACCCCTTTTAATTTTATTGACGCAGTTGACGCTGCGGCATGCGACAGTCATTTTATATAATGTTTGAAGTTACTCTTCTAGAGTATTATAGTTCGCTGTCTGTAAGTCATCGGAGAATCTACGATTTTGTTACCAGGCAAAGGCTTGAAGTTATAATTGTTAATATTTTTAGGTTGGCAACATTCAGACTTAATTTTTCTGTCCAAATAAGTGTGGCGTTTTTGGTATAGATAGTTATAAATACTAAAAAAACTAAAAAGCTGATTAATATGGCGCCATATTTGTTCATCTTAGCATTAGGAGTAGTGTTTGAACAACTTTTTTTTAAGATATGGTTCGACGCAACTTCGTGTTTAGCCAGGCACAAGTTAATGAAACGTGGACAACTATAACGCGTCATAAATTTAAATTTAAGCATGGTTTAAATTATTTCCCGGTAATTTTAAGTCGACATCTATCTCTAAGAGATGTTGAAGCTGTGAATGTCGATTTGTTTTGGACGGGTAATGTGTTTTACTTTTTACAATCTAGCCCCCTATCGATTATTAAATTAAATTCTGCGATCTAAAACCGATTTTATAGTTCTGAAAATAGAACACATTAATGTTCAATATAAGAACATTATCATAATATCAACTCTTTACTGAATTATTTATTCACATGAGTCGTATTTATGCTAATCTGTCAGTGTAAAAAAAAACTGTGTAAACAATTAAACATATTTGTAGAAAGGCTGTGTTTAAAAATTTAATGTTTGTTTTTGTAATAAGTATTTAAACTTTAGACCAAACGCTTTAATGAGTTCTCGCCTGCGCGGTACAGGGGCGCGGGGGTATGGCGACTAAGGAAACTTAAGGAGGTGCGGGCGGGTATCACGCTGCCCGGCGAGGACTCACCAAAGCGGCCTTTAGTTCTAATTTAATTAAAGTCGGTCTATAGTAGTTCGCCAAACTATGAACCTGCGATTTCTCATACAATTCTAAATCTTGGCAACGCCTTGACCGAATTTGCTCATGTTTGTACTTTAAGACTCAATTTACACTGCGCCGGAAATGAAGCGGTATTTTGCAACGAAATACATACATACATAGCATAAATGTTAATTACATATCGTTCAAACTAAAAACGAGCCCAAAAAGGGGCCGCGCTTTAACCGGCGACTTCTCGCGATGTCGCGATGTCGTCTTCTGGTGTTATAAAGGCGAATTTGATGCTCTGATTCGATTCACTTCTGGCCGCAGTGTAAGTTGAGCGTTAATTCTAATGGACTCTGCCGAAATGAAGTTCGATCAAACCAAAGAATTTATAATACTATCTAGAATAACTACGAATAATAATCTCACAAAAAACAACATTGAAAATTAAACTTAATGCCACGCACATAAAGCTCACATTTTCATAATGCTTATATTTAAATACCTAACGTTCCCAAAAAATGTACCTAAAGTTATAGGCGTCCCTTTCACGCAAACTGTCAGTGCAATAAAGGGGCGAGCTAAAACTTTAGGTATACTTTTTTGGAACGGCTTTGCCATTTCGTAAGCATTCTAGATTTGTATACAATTTCTTTGGATCAGACACACTGGAGTTTTTAAAACTTTGCAGTCTGTCCCATTAGGGATAAAGACGTGATAGTGATGTATGTATGTATGCATGTTCATTTAATATAATCTTGTGTTCCATTTAATTAAGTCTTAGATATTGTTCAAAATTAGGCACAGATGTGTAGCGATATTATATTTGTTGATGTAACTGTAAATAATGTTCAATTTTAACGTTCCATTAGTTTTAAGGAATCGCAATAAATTATTTATGAAAGTTATTTGGGTTTGTAATTGTCACCTTACTACCTCTCGATATATAACGTCTATCAAAATATACGTAATTAAACTAATTTAAGAGTAGATTGTCCTTGATACTGAACAACTTTTCCGAAGTTACATAATTATATATATATATAGATAATAGATATGAAAAAAAATTGCTTTCCATAGAAACTTGGTAAATCGGATGCCGAAAATTATTTTTTAATATTGCGATATGTTTAGTATCATGGACTTAATTCCTTCTTCGTCTAAGCGCGTTCCCGGTTGCGTCATCAGCTGTGCTTTTAACATGTATGTCATATGGTCACCCAAGGATGCCAAAGACCTTGCAAAATAGAGAAGAAATAGCCGGAACAGTTTAAATTATTTGGCTATAGTTTTACGACCGGCCGCCTGCCTGACGTCAACCCTCTTTGGGACTAAATGTAATGAATAGTTTCAGTATATTTTATAAGACCCTGTATACTGTTGACCCAACTGCAAAAAGAAGGGTTATGTTGTAATTCTTTGTCTTCAAAGGAAACATTGAATGTTTTCGAGATCCCAGTATACTTACATATGTGTAATTGACATATGCGTAAAAAATCGAGCTACGGGTTATACTAAATTATTATAGTATAAATGAAATTGAAAATAACAGTCAAGAAACAAAAAAAAAATCAAATTCGTACAAATTGCCCGGGCGGCTGCACAATTTTGTATGGAAATGACGAATTTTTTAAATTTCATTACACTATAGTGATCTAGCTAGTATATCCCGTGGTTCGATATATAACGCATATGTATGTCCCACTCGTTTAATTCACTGAATAGCGACACAAGAAAGATTGGTTGATTCAAAGACTGCAAAACTTGGCTTTTTATAAAAACATTTAATTGCACATAAACATAAATATATTATCTGTAGCGTATATAAAGTAATATAAACTTAAATTACATGGAATGTCTGCCTAGGTCGGTGTGTGGCCCACCCTGTCTCGCGGGATGAGCCGCAACTCGGAGCCGTGCTTCAGGAATACATTGCCTGAAACAAAATAGCAAATATAAGCAATTATTAGGCTTGAAACTACGTCAAGCGAACGCGCACGCGCGTGTCCATGTGCGTGGACACGCGCGCATTATCTGCACTATAGTCAATGCTGAACAATTTGTAGTATCCAGGGTCAAAAATAAATTATTTTGTAATGATAAGAGAGTAAAAAGTCACAAAATAATGTCACTTGTCATTCATCATATCCATTTTTAACGTGATTTTAGATTTATTAATGCCGAAAAACTGATATAGCGCTAATTGACTCCAAGAAGCCATGACGTCCCGCCGTGCGTTTTTCATAGAAATCCCATAGAAAATATTTGTTTTAAGGTTTAAAAAAAAAGGATCTGTTTTGACTTGTTGGCAACTAGCGGATCCCGAGCCGCACGTGCGTCCGTCGCGGGACACTTTTGTATGGGACCGTGTGGGCGTCCGCGTAACGTAGTTTCAATTCTTATATAGCTATTATTTTTCCTTTGTTACGGTGTGTCATAAAAGTTATGAGAGGGTGTGACATACTGGGAATAAAAAAAAGTACACAATGGATACTGTGGGTGCCACCGTCATACAAACTATTGGCGTTATATTATAATATATTACGTAAATAGTAACCTTGTAGACTAAATACACATTAGTACCAATAGCTCATATAGATGGCAGCACACAAATTACTAGCAAACCTTTGAAAAGTAGGTGTCTAATATGATGTGTCTATGTTGACGACCTTCGTGGCGTAATGGTTAACACGCTAGACCGCTAATCCGGAGGTTCTGGGTTCGATCCCCAGCCAGAGCAAGTTGGAAAATGGCCTTTTCCAAATTGTCCTGGGTCTTGGGTGTTTATCTATATATGTATTTATTATAAAATATAGTATCGTTAAGTTAAACTTTGGGGCTAGCTTAATCAGTGTGATTTGTCCTTATATATTTATTTTATTATATTTATTTATTTATTTATTAATATGTGTTCAAATACTAGGTAAGTATTCAAATTTTATTTTTGCTCCTTGGCTTGGCTCCTTGAAACCGCTTGGCTACCACCGCGTCACCTCGTAAAGTGGATCTAATTTCACCCGTTTTAGATATATAAAGCAGCTTATAAAACACGCGTATGTTATAAACGCAAATAGTGAAGTTATATTCTATAACCGCACTATTTGCTATTTATAAGCTTCAAGTTGTTTTTTTTTTAAATTTCGAACTGGCCTGCCGCGCTTCGTCAGCCAGAAGGCAGCGCGCCGCGCTTATTTTAAAAAGTAAAACGGCGGAAAAGCAACAGTGTGCATTACAGGTTTATGGTTGAGTTTATTTAAAATCAAAAAAATCTGCTTATTAGGTATACCTACCTAATAAGCAGATTTTTTTTTGAGGATTTTTTTTCTTCGCAAGTGTGTTGAAAAACGTCTTACGATATACGTGCGTATATTGGTTAAACACACTCGGCTCTATTACGCCTTCGCTTTCGGCTCGGGCTGAAATTTCGCCTCGTGTGTTATGACCACCATAACATAACACTTATATCGTAATGTACTATTGTGCGTTTATTATAATTACCTGCGGTCTGCTGGGGGTTGATGCCGATGCCATCGTCTGTGATGATGGCGCTGGTGGCCGGCTCCACGCGGAACTCCTCAGCCGCGAACTTCAGGACTGCTGTGAACGGCGTCGCTTCGGGCACGCTCAAACTGGAACACAAGAAGGACTCCATAATCATCAAATCAGCCACAGGAAGACCATACATACAGAAACATAGCCAGGGTGGTCTGACCGGGCTAGCAGTGTCCTAGGCTGTGTTTGCCGGTAAGAGGCCATCATCATCATCTTCCTCGCCTTCTCCCTATTTGGGGTCGGCTCTGCATGTCAACTCACTCCATCGTTTTCTATCGTTAATTATATCTGTACTAACCCCTCTCTCCATCATGTCCCGCTTAACACATTCCCCCCTCGTCTTTCTAGGTTGTACTCTAGGTGGCCGCCACTCTATAATGCATTTTCTGATACATTTCTATAGGCAAGAAGGGTTATACTGCGGTAAGTCCCATACGCATATAGTGCAACACAGACAAGAAAATACCCACTCACCACTAGGGGATGCCCCTGGCGTTAATGGAATTTATTTTCTAGTCACTGTTTAGTTCCTCATCTGTGGTGTTTAGAACTGGCATGTATTGTTTTAATTTTTCATTTCTAACCGACAAAAGTAGATTTTTTATGATGCATTATTATCAAAAATACAAGTGTGAACCTAAATAAAAAAAATATCTACTTTTGTCTGTTTTATGGACTAGATTTACTTAGTAAATGTTTAGACTTCTTTAGATCTTTACTATAGTAAATCTTGACTTTTGCATAAAGGCTACTTAGCTTTCATGCAAAGGTGGGCAGGCGTTTTAAGCATTAATAAAACTTTCATGTAGGCATGTATGCAAAAAAACTATTTAATTACTTGTGATTTCAACACAACAGTTATAATCATAACATATTCTCCCAAAATGTCAAATCTGTTTCACCAATAATATCAAAGAACTCTATCTTCAAATTATTATCTTCACAAATTCTCCGTACTACTCCCACTAACTGGGAATAATTCAAGTCAATATAAAAGTATTCAGCCGACATATTCTCCTTCAAAAGCCTACCACAGTCAACTAAAGCCTTAACTATTAATTTAAACAAATCTGCATGTTCTAAACATAATTGTACGAAGTATTTACCATCAACATTAAAAAGATATCTCCATAACAATTTATAATTAGCATTCTTTCTCGATATCACATCAACAAATGCATTGACAATACTATTTACAGATTTGTGATGTTTCACATCTATATTTAATACACATAAAACTAGCAAATTCATATTGTCTTGATTCAAATTTGTCAACATATCTATGAGCACCTCTTTAGGTTCTTCGCAATGATTTAATTCAGAAAGTAATATTTGACTTTTGAATTCCAGGATTTTGTCTTTAGGTATTTCTTGAGAAAGATTCCTCAATAAAGTTTCTTTCGAAGCAGTCTCTATCATTAGGTCTGTGAGACAGTTCTCAAGCTTCTTTTTGGAGAACAGTTCTAAGAATATTTTAAATCCAATATCCATTTGTGAGATTTTTGTTGGTGATTGAATAATTTTTTTCAAAACATACTTAGGTGGATCAGCAAAACATGTTTTTAAGAAATACTCTGGCAGTTCTTGGTCATTTTGAACAACTGTAAGAAACTCGGTCACAATGTCTTTTTTATGAAGTTTATCTAAACAAATTTCAATGTGTTTGGAAACAAGGAATGCATTTTTGATTTCCTTTTCGGAGGTATCATTGACCGGCCAGTTTTCAGTTTGACACAAATGTAGAAAATCTTGGAAAAAGTCCAGGAACTGTCGCACTACAGCCGCGTCCATAGCAATGCTTGGTAACTTCAAAGTAGGGCTTGTCAATCCTCAGCATCTGTTAACATGAACAAACTACATATCACACTGTTTCTCTTCAATTTACTAAGAAAGTAAGCATCAAGCTCTACGTTGAAGTTACTTGTGAACATTCCTAACGTAAAAATAAGCAGAAACTTACACTTTAAAAGGCAGTTTTGGGTCTGAAGTCAGGGTTATCTTAAAGGTAACTTTGGACCTGAAAAATAAGACAATTATGAATTCCAGACATTTGCATTTAAGCTAAATTTGAAAGCGATTTATAACATATTACCCACATGGTGATATGGTACGTGAACGTGAGGCTTTACAGACAAGAAATTATTCACAAAAATCCACAACACTCGCAGCAACTCGATTCCTCAAGGCAAGGAAAGTGACATTTGTAAAATGACGTTGCAAACAAGATTTGTGTTTGTCAATGTCATCTGTAGGTACTTCATTATCACAAACATTTAGTTTCTCTTTGACTTTTTGTTCTATAACAAAAGTATCTGCAAATTCTTCGACGTAAATTGGAGCGTAGTTTGACAACAGCTGATTTGTTGACAGTGACATGTGTATCGAAAAAATCAATAATAAATAGAGTGAAAACAAGTTTCGTAAATTGCGTAAAAAGTACAAATTCTTATCCATAATGTTGCTCAAAAGAAATCTGCTTGAGTTTGTTACTATTGTTTCGTGTAGTGGTTCATTTATTTGTTGGTTACTGCACTGTTTTACGAATATATCCCCGTTAGGTAGTGGTGCCCTAATAACTTACCTCATTGCGGTGTTTTTAATATCTTTATTCCTCAGTTTTAAGTTCATTCAATACTTGCTGCATCTTAATAAGCCTCTGAAGTATGATTTTGAGTGGTTGGAAGGGCATCCAGAGGTGTTTTATCGGTTTTTACCCCGGCCTCCCAAGCGGAGTAAAAGTGAGATTACCAAGGAGTATGACACCAATGAGTTAAGTGTGATATCTACGGTGTTGGAGAAAAAGCTGGTGTCGTCGTGGTATGTACCGTACATATCGCAGGAGATCGGGTTCCCGTTTGCATGTAAACAGATGTTGGATCAAATGATTGGGAAAACATTCCAGGTTTGTAATCCTTATTTTTAATATTATTTCTTCTCTTTTCTTATTGGAGAACATGGCTTCCTTACTCTTTGGAGTCCAATCATTGACCTAAATACAAATTCTCGCAGTAAAATTAAACTTAGGAAGAAAAAAATACTAAACTTATCCAATATTTTGCAACTTCTAATTTAATTTTTGACATGTTATTTGATTTTTCATTTTATAAATGCATAAAAGATGGGCTAAAATTTCCAATATGGACCGTCGATTTAAGGGGCAGGAGGGGGGAGGGGGGTAGGGGGAGTAACTAATAAACATCCTCATGTGCGGAAACTGAAAATGTGAAAATGAATGTAAACAACGATGTCATCGACATATATGCAAACAGGAAATTGCCAAGTCACCTTCTTTGAGATTAATTGAGGTTGTAGAGGTGCCTTTGGGTTTCGCCTGAAATGTTTTGAAGTAAATTTAGCTGCCGGTAATGAGTCTATAACAGTTATATAGTTGGGTTGACACAGAAAGTTATGGGCAAATCCGAACTGGCCAACGCCAACTTCATGTAGTCTTGTCTGCCCTATACTGGAGTGTTTTTTTATAGCCGGAGGGAGGGCAGCCTCGCCTTCCCAACTTCGGCTTGCTGGTCGACCAGCCTCAGCCGCTATGGCACGCATGGTGCCTGGGTTTTCTTACGCAAGGGCGGAGGGGCTGCACTTCCCGCGGCGCCGGAGATGTTACATGTTTGTTGAAAAAATTTGGCATGAATCCCTCCTGCCTCACCCTCCCCCCCCTCTTCCAAAAACCCTATCGAGGTCCTTCTATTAGATCACTCATAACTCAAAAACTATGCAACTCAGGTGGGGTTTGAAAGGGGGGGGGGAAATTAAATCTCTCAAAACTTGTACCATGAATATCTCTGTTACCATGGGGCTCCGCGGGGTGGGGATGGCACATGTTTCATATTTGCCCTGATGACGACCACCGGATGAGGTTGAAACATGTCGGCCGATAGTTGATTTTGCACGTGAGTGACCCATGTAAGATTAGTAATAACAGCTTCATATTAGTCTACTAGGTAAACTCTGTCCTGTTGACAAATTTACACCAGTCTATATTTTCTTAGACGATTTTCGAGTTTCAAAATACTGTACAGGATGCAGAAAACATACATTTTAGTCTCATACTCATGTATCAGTAATTTCAACTACAAGCACCTTCTTCTGGTGAAGGAAAGCATCGTGAGGAAACCTGCACACTAGTTCACTATTGTGTTATGATGATGGCACTAGGTGACAGTCATTGTGCTACGTCAGATGCCATTAGTCGGCTTAAAAATCTGGCAGCAGTTTTACTAATAAGACACTCAAAAAGAAAAAAATCTAATACTTAATCTTATATTTGATTCTTTAATTTAATATCATGGTCTTTTCAGATCTGCAACAAAATAGAAACCAAAGATGTCTATGTAGATGTATGCTCCATACTAGTCACCCATTTAAAAGAATATCGAAAAGCATTGAAACGGCACGAAAAGTCACCAAATGACACCATAGAGAATCTTTACAAAAAATCCCATAGTGCATTTAACACTGAAAACAAAGCCGTCGACACCACAGATCATTGTACGAATATAATACGGGTTATACTGAAAGAACTTATATCTTGGGAGCTCTGGGATACTCCGCATTCCGAATTATTAGTACGAATCTTGTCACTAAAACTTGACAATTTCATAGACAATACTTTAGCTAACCCCCAATGGCTGAATGATAGACTAATGACTATATTAAAAGGCAAAGAAAAAATCATTCCCAAAGAAGAAGTATTTGGTTTTAATGTCAAAGAAGAGCCAAAAGAAGAAGTAGAAGTGCTAGAGTCAAAACCAGAAACGAGTATAGAGTCTGCTCTATCCACATTGATAACTAAAAGTACTGCTCCAATATTACAAAGGTAATATTTAGTTGTAAGTTTTTAATCAAAATCAAGTTGAAAACATTTTTAATTGTGCTCAATTTGCTGAATAAACAATCAAAATCAAAACAACATCAAAACATTTTACATGTAATTGATTAATCTTTTTTCCACTTGCTTTTTGACAAAATTAACACCAAATGTAAAAAAACTATTGACTATACAGGCTGACTGGTAAATCACGTGTGATACTAAAGGACATAATAAATCATGATCACATGTTACTAAAATTCTTTTATAAAATAGTTCGTAATAAGATTAACTCTTCCCAAATTTTAAGTAAAATTAAGTTTAGAGCACCTTCAAGAAGGCTTTGAGGTATTGTTGAACCATTAGTCTTACCCTTCCGTCGAACTGTTCTGGGTTATGTGACCTATATAACAAAGTTAGTCGCTCCTGTGATGTGTACCATGACTCTTTAACTAAATTTTGTACTAATATTAATAATGCTCTGTAGTGCCATGGATTCATTGATGATTATCAAGTCGCAGGCCCCGCACAAAACGTAAAAGTCGGAGAGAACGGGCGAAAATGCTAACCATGTTCACAGGCGATGCGGCTAAAAACCCATCAATATATTGTTTCCGTCTCCTATCCTCTCGCCCACCATCATGATACATGTGGCCTTTTGGGTCTTGCTGCTCTGGCTTGTCTGCTTAGAGTTGCAAGACCCAAAATGCTATGTCTGCCCCATTAGGGAAAAAGGCGAGATACTATGTATATGTGTGTTGTGTGTGCATCAGTGTGGTGTATGTGTGTGAATCCATTGCATTACAGACATCACATAACTAATTTCGATTACTAAATAAATAAATATATAGGGACAAATCACACAGATTGAGCTGGCCCCAAAGTAGGTTCGAGATTTGTGTTATGGGATACAAACTCAATGATTCTGTGTTTTGTGGCAAATGCATTTATAGATAAATATAAGTAATGAAAACTTTGTAGTTTTAGTTTTATGTTTGGATTTAACTAAAATTAATAATAATTTATTAGATGTCTTACACAATCCAGTTAGGTAGTTATACTATTAGTAAAACAGCACCATTTGAATGTAATGTTTAATGTAGATGGCGCTTGTGGGTGGGCGAACAGGGTTGTCATTACGACCTTGTTTGACTATTAAATATTTTTAAATCTGTTGTTGTAATTAGAGATAAGTACTTACCAATTTTTGAAAAAGCAAGTGGTGTTCACCTTAGAAGGTGTAGCCTTTAAATATATATGCATGTATTAATGTAGTACACAATGGTGAACCTGAATAAATAAAAAATATATATATATGTAACGTGGTTTACCAGTCAGCCTGTACAATGCCTTGTTTTGTTCTTCGCCTAATTAACAAGTCGATTTTATTTTAAAGTGGAAAATAGGTGACATGTTAATTACGCAGGGAAAAAATAAGTAGAAAATGACTAAACTCATTTATTAGAATTATACTCTGATCTTTGATCATCTAGTTTTGACATTGCCCCTACAATAAACAACAACATAGACTTTTTCACTGAATATAATAATAACTTTTTGTCTTGGTTGGTTTTGTTTTTACCCTGGAAGGGGTATTGCTGTGCAAAAGGTACTCCCCAACTGCAGCAACCTCCTTTAACATCTGCAGTGTAGTTGTTGTATGTTATGTTGATGTATGCGTTTATTTTAACTAATGTTGATCAGCTTAGATGGCAACTCGTTAGGACGGTTCATATTTTGAAATAAATGTCTTTATAATTTCAATTAAGGGGTATAAATGAGGATTACGAAGAGGAACAGACAAGGATGCGGGATATAATAGAGGAGGTGCCCGTGACGTCATCGGAGCCGATGGATATCAAGTCGTCGCCGATACTGAGGCAGCGCCGCGGGAGGCAAGGGCGGAATGAGGTGAAGATCTATGACAGGATCATAGAAGGTAACTTAAAAAAAAATGCGTTATCATCGCTAAGCCATAGAGAGATCCATACAAGTTATGTGATTTTGAAAACAAGTTATAAAAATAATAGAAAGGGGATCATCACCATCGTCCTTTCTTCTTTTTGCTGGTTTCATTCTTCTTTGCTGGTCTGGGAGAAAAGAAAAAACATAGAATGTACCAGCTGCTTCTCTTCCCGTGCAGATCGTAAAAGCCGATCGAGGGAATGGGCGAGAATCTGAATCATAGGAATAGGCGATGCGGTTAGCAACCCATCACTATTATGATTTCCCTTTTCCACCTTCATGCCCACCATTACGCTAAAAGTGGCCTGGGCTTTACCGCCCTTGGCTCTGTCTACCCCGTTAGGGATAAAGACGTGATAGTGTAGAAGTATAAGTATATATCATCGTCCTTGCATACCTAGCCTCTCATCGAACAGAGCCGGCAGCAAATGAGGAGCAGCTAATTGGGGCCGGCTCTCTATGTCAACTCTCTTGACGACCTCGGTGGCGTAAAGGTCAACGCGCTCTCCACCACTATGTAGGTTCTGAGTTTGAGTCCTTAGCCAGGGCAAGTTGGAAAATTTCTTTTTTGAAATTGCCTTGGTCTCTCTCTGTCTCACACTCTCTCTCTCCTCCAGTGTATTACCAGTTGCATCCACAGCTGCAACGCTGCAAAGCCTGGGGTCTTGGGTGTTTATCTATTTATGTATTCGTCATAAAATATAGTATCGTTGACTTAGTATCCCATAATACAAGTTTAAACTTACTGTGGGGCTAGCTCAATTCGTATGAATGGTCCTTATATATTTATTCTCCCCATCATTTTCTATCATTCACCATATTTGTTGTTACCCCCCTCTTCTTAATGTCCCGTTTCACACCCCATGTCTTTCTTAGGTCCATCAATCATTATATTTCATCACAATATTTATTCAGTAATTAGGCCTTTGCAGGCACTTTTACACGTCAATAATTATAGTGTACATTATGTGTAATGTTTATTTATATTTAAATTATTTATTTATTTTCTTTTATTATTATTTTTATTTTTCATTTACAGGTAGTGTCAAAACTTGGGAGACCGATTTAGATCTGCAATGCATTAGCCTAGGGCAAGATCTGTTGGCGAGTCTGGATGGTGAGATCACGCTGTCGCGGCTGTGGGGTCAAGATGCGGAGCCCGAGGGCAGCCCCAACCCGCCGCGGAAGTCGTCGCCGCAGCCGCTGTGGTTCGGTGAGTGCTATTATTCAATATCTCTTAAGTCAAATTCGGCCATCTTTTGAGGTTTTAAAGAACTTACAAAAGAACAAATTAAAAATGTAGTGGAGTAAGGAGATAATGAAGTAAGGTGGTCAGTTCAACCGCATTTTGTTAGAGGAATTTCATAAGACACTAGTAGAAAGAGGCAGACTAACAACTAGATGGACAGAGAAGAGTAAAAAATAAGGGGGAGGCCATTGCCATAACAGCTTCTGGCTAGAAAAAAGATAAGTGTATATCATGAATGAACTACTAACTAACAATCTTGAACATGTAATAACTTCCGTGCTGGTCTGGGAGTAAAGAAAAAAATGTAGAATGAACTAACTGCTCCTCTTCCCGCGCAGATCGTAAAAGCCGATCGAGGGAATGGGTGAAAATGCGAATCATGGTAATGCGTCTAACAACATCACTATTTAGATTTCTTTCTCCACCATCTCTCTAAAAGTGACCTTTGAATCTTGTGGCTCTGGGCTCTGTATGTTTAGAGCCCCAAACCAAAAATGCTGTCTGCCCCATTAGGAATAAAGACGAGTATGAATGTATGTAATAAATCCACAAATCAATATTGACTATACATTTTTCCCCATCTATCCACTCCCACAGGTGAAGAAGATGCCATCGACCTGGACTTGGCCGACAGCCCCCAAAGCCCCCAAAGGACCAGCCCGCTCCGCAAGGAACAGAGCCCCAAGCCCGCGGACGCGCTGCTTAAGGACCTGCAGACCACGGTCCACCAGGCCAAGACCAAGATCGGCGACCTTCAGGTCTCGAATGCCAAAATAGATGTGCCCCTCAAGCGCTCCAGTGTATGTTCTTTGCACGTACTATCTGCTTTGTTCTGCTTTCTTCTCTTTCTAGAATGCATCCTATCTCTTTCTCTGTCTTTTAAATATTTAGGGGGTGATCCCACTGCCCCGCGCATCGTCGCGGAGCGCAGGACGGCAGCTTTTAACATTGTATGCAAGTATCTCAGTTTTTATAGAAAACACGCTTAGTCCTACCCACTAAAAACGCAGCAGATTCCGCGCACCGCGGCGGGGCGCGTTACCAGTGGGTAAATCGCCTTAAAACTGTGATTAGCACGTTTGGGTAACAAACTCAAAATACGTATAATTTTTTTTATTTGGATTCTTCGATTAATATAAGTCAATTATATTCCGGATTTCAAACTCTGTCTACCATGTGACGGATAATAGAAAAGGATACCACCAATCACCATCATCATCAGGTCTTTTTTAGTGTCCACTACAGGAGCACGATCCTTTCGTACTACCAGAGCCATATATTAGCCAGAGCAGTCAGAGGATTTGGCCTACACTCTCCACGCTGGCCAGTCGAGTTGGAGAGGTCTCATTGATGTTTATAAGCTTTGTTCAGCTTGTGTTTCCTAAGTCGCCTCCCACGACATCCACGGGAAGACTTAGACTTATTATAATATAATAGTACCAAAACAATTGAGGTATACTTTTGTATGTGGCCTACTGTACTGTCTAGAATAAGTGATTTCCTCACAATCATTAGATAGATACCTAGATAAAATCTTTATTCACTAAAAGGCCACATATTATACCAGTAGTCACTTGATATACATTTATTAGGAAAAGTTGTTCAAAATTATGGACTGAATCAATCTCTTAAAATATTAAAAATAAGATTGTATAATAGGAAACAATAAATGTGTAGTGCATTGCACGTCCATCCCTATTCTGGTTAGAATGTCATGCTGCACGGAATGTGATCCCTGCATGATTTTATGTCATCTTCGTGCTGTTATAGACCGTCAAATTTAAAAGTGCTCGCCCCTTCGGGTTACGCTCACAAGCAAAATAGATGTTTATTCTCAATACATACAATTAATTTTTTCGTCTTCGGTCATTCATTGCCTGATCGTCAAAATGCGGAACGGCCAGATCTGTTGACCAACTAGTGCATTAATGACAAAAACGCGCGAAAGAGCGGACGTCACGTCACGTCACGTCATGTCATACATTAGGCGCGTACTTCGTCTTACAGTGACAGTATTCGGACTGATCACACGACTAGTTGATAGATTAGCGTGCGGTCGAGTCCAATCCACAGTCAAATTGTCGCACTCATGCAATTAAAATGTCACAATGAGTATTTACTCAGCACATGGAAACAATCACGATTAGTGGAGAGGAGTTCATTTTTTGGCTAGACGATCTATACCTACCTACACTAGAATACATTGTTTGTTACTATAGTTAGTTAAGGTTGTAGGAACTATGGGTATATGGTAATTATAGTTCAAAATGTGTGAAAGTATCTATGTCATTTTCATTCCACGGTATCGATATTTATTTAATTAAATAATTATAATCTTTTTAGGAGCTAAACATAGTTTATTTCAATTTTTTTAGGCAATTTTGATATTACCGACGAATATATTTTTAAGTGTGCATTTTTTTTAGAACGACGCAACATTTAATAGAATAACAGATTTTTTTGTATATTTTCCCGGGATATTATATATTTTTTTATTTAATACTTATATCTTCAGTTATTTCACTAGCTGTAGATAGAAGTATTAAATAAATAAAATAAAAAAGGAGACACAAGAAAAATTATAACAGATCTAATGGTATTTTATTTACGATCTGCGCGGGAAAAGAAACAGCTGCTACATTCTAACTTATTGTCTATTGTCTAATAATGATTGTTATGTAGGATGAGGCAGCAGGCATGATGGAAGGGCTCCTAGATTTTGGCATCGCGGGCTTTAAGAAAGGACTGCGGTTCACAGGACTCAGCGACGATTCTCAGGTATTTTCAAAAACCTTTTAAGTGCGAGTCGGCCTCGTACATGATCGGGTTCTGCACCTCCGTACAATGTTTAAAATCGCTCAAAAAAACACGTTTACTGTATGACAACCCCCTTTAAATTTTAACTTTATCTTATTTTTAACGTTTTAAGTTTGACGCTAATGTCTGTCTGTGGCATCGTAGTGCCCGAACGGATGGATCGCTTTCAATGCGGTTTTTTACGTGAAAGCAATTCCCTTACACTTAGCTAGCTATGTTTAATAAAAATCGGTTCAACCGTTTAAAAGTTATTGTTAATCCCTAATAACTTGCTTATAGAAAGTAGTTCAGTATCATGGACTGAACTTGCTCCAAAAATTAGGCTGGTGTTTAAAAAGTCACCCTGTATATTTTGCGACCCCACTTTTAGACTCTGTATAACCCAAAGGTTGGCTTTAGACAACGCAGTTCAGTTATTGTTCTGACTCTATTGGCCAATTTGTATTTGTTGAGAGAGAAAGAGATAGAAAGAGAGACTTGGTGTTTGACGAACTATTAAAACCTTTCGTTCTTCACATGACAGGACAAATCTCCGTCACACCACAAAAGCGAGCGGGTGTCCCCGGTGACAGAGACCAAAGAAAATATCAAAGAAAAGGCAAAGATAGAGCGAGACATCGGTATTTCGTCCGTCATACAGAAAGGTACTTTTGTACGGTGCTAGAAACAAACATGCTACTCTATCAACTAAGATTTGATTTATTTGTTTTCACAAAACCCACAGCTCTTAAGGTGAATATAGAAGCAAATGGCCTTGAAGTGTGAAATAAATTGTTAACGCGTAAATATGGTAATAATTTCCATATTGCTAATCGCCAGGCACTAGATAGCCCTTTAAATTATTTTATGAACTGCCGTTGAAACTATTATTGTAATCCGTCTAGCTTTAAAACTCGCCGTGGCCACTTTTGGCGGAGGCGAGTTTTAAAGCTAGACGGACTATTTAAGTACTTTCAACGGTGGTTCATAAAATTATTTAAAGGGCTATCTAGTGCCTGACGATTAGCAATATGGAAATTATCTCCATATTTACGGGTTAACAATTTATTTCAAATGAGTGCGCCACTTCAAGGCTGTTCTCTTATATATTTGCCTTAAATAATTTACAATACCTATACAATATTAACCTTAGCAAGTAGAGCACTGACAGCTAATAACGGATTTACAATTTTTTATTTCTTCTTAAATACAAAAACCAATTTTTTTTTTCAAATCAGGGCTTGTTAACCAAATTCACACTAAAATTACAATTACTACTACTATTAGTAAATTTTTTGTTGACCAAATTCACACTAAAAGTTACGTTAAATAACGTCATTTTCATACGGGTATTAGTGGTAACGTTATAAGGGGTATCGATAATACAGTTTATAACGTTATCAATTAACGATATAAGTAACGATACTTTTTAAGATACTTGTAAAATTTTATATAAATAGCTCTAGTAGCCTACTAGAAAAACTATCGTCAATTTATTCTGTCAAATATCGAAAAGAAATACAGTGTTAACAGACCTTTTACCGTTAATATCATTGTAACGTTATCTGATTTATCGGGAAATGGTTGGAAAAATACCGCTACCCAGCATAACGTTATCTTTGCTGATAACGTTAACGCCGTTTGACAGAATTAACGTTACCAGATTTTTAACGCTAGCCCTGATTCAAATATTATTATGTATGTAATAGGTTGGGGAAAAAGTCTTCGCATTTTATATGAAAATTCAAAACATTTATTAATATAGTTTATTTACATTTAACTAAAGTATGTAGGTACCATTTTGTTCGAAATTTTTTTGCCATCTTATAGGGACATGATCCCCTTGCTATAGAAATTTTGGGGCTTCTGATCAAAAAACTGCGTCAATTAGTTTTGGCAGTCCTCTCGTGATGTTAACCTGACACTGCCTAAAGAATTCTGAAGAGACCGAAATAGGTGGAAATCTGAAGGTGCCAGGTCACGACTATACGGCGGATGCATTAACACCTCCCAGCCAAACTCTCTTAATTTTTGCTGAGTGGTTAAAGATGTGTGAGGTCTAGCGATTACTTCCGGCCGCTTTCTCTCAACTTTTGCTTTAATCTTATCAGTTGTTCGCAGTAGAGTACTGAATTGATGGTCCTGCCTGGTGGTAACAGCTCATAATGAATAATGCCCTGGAAGGGCATTATTCATCCCACCACACACACAGCATCACCTTGTTGCGAGTTAACCCGGGTTTCGCCACAGTCTGTGAAGCCTGACTGGCCTTTGACCATGACCTTTTTCGCACGTTCTTGTCGTTCGTGATCCACTTTTCATCACCAGTTATCAATTTCTTCAAAAATGGTTCGGTCTCATTACGTCATAATAAAGAATCACAAATGAGTACACGATTCATTAGGTTTCTTTCAGAGAGCTCGTGAGGTACCCAAATATCGAGCTTTATTGTGTACCCTTTTTTTTTTCAAATGCGCCAAAACTGTTTTTTGGTCAATTCCCAGTTCTTCAGCTACGTCGTAACTACTGATATGCCGATCTTGCTCCACTTTTTCAAAAATAGCATCCATTTTATCCGTAACAGGGCGACCAGAGCGACGTGCATCTTTGACATCAAAATTTCCGGATTGAAAACGCTTAAACCAAATTTGTGCTACTCTCACAGACACTGCACTAGGTCCATAAACATCGCAATTTTTTTTCGCGGCTTGCGTTGCATTTTTACCTTTTTGGTAGTAAAATTTTAAAATGTATCTAATTTCTTCATTAGATTCACTCATCTTGACGGTAAGAAAAACAAACGAAAATCACGCATTTTCCTAATTTGAATTTGGAATTATCTTCTTTCAAATTTAAACTTTAAATGATACCAAAACCAGCCAGGTACAAATATAGCCAAAGTGGTTTTATTACAAGTTCATACATACTATATGCGAAAAGACTTTTTCTCCAACCTAATATGTATGTATGTATGTATGTTCATCTGTTGTCTCGTACTCAATACTCAATACTCAATATTTTATTGCAAACCATAAAGTACATAAGATAACTACAATACAATTTAAGAATCATTTTATGGACCCTGCCGGGCACAGCAATTTGGTTAGAGAAGAGGAGGTCGCACTCATAAGGTTATTTGGATCGACTATTTTTTAAATTAGTTATTGGTACCTTTAAATTTGGTATATTAAACATTTTTGGACATTCGATTCATATATTAAAATTTGAAGTTATGCATTTACTCGTAGTACGTGTTGAATTATGATTTACCTTTATAACTTACATCAATTATTTCCAGTTTCATATTTACTCATTATGTTCTAAATTTATTTTAATTATGAAATAAAATCATTTATTTCATTAAAAATCATTTATTTCATTTAGAGTAAATTATTATATTTTATTAGTTAATTTATTTACATATTTAATTTCACTTTATTAATATTTAATATTTAATCGTATCTTCAAACATGTTCATGACACCTTGACAAATGATGTATTATCGGAAGCGACTTGGCTGTCCGCCGGTTAAAGGCTATGTGACGTCACATTAAACTTTCCGTGGCGCCCTCTATAGGCCATAATGTAATGAACTAAAGAGTAAAATAAGTAGAACCATACCGTGTGGGATATTAAATAAAAGGGCTTTAAAAGCACATTTCAAAAATATATACATTCATAGCTGTTGCTCTCCGCTGAGCTTGCATTTACTTGATAAACGTAATTTTCAGTAAGAATATTTACGTAGTCGAGTTAAATTTTTAAAACTATATTTTGTTATTATAATTTTATTGCGGTATTTCAAATTTTATATTTGTTGTTAGCCGTTCCATATCACCGACAGAATATTCAAGAAATATTTCGTCTAACACCCGGTATACAAATGATATATTCTGTTTCAGAGGACAACGGAACGCCTGCTACGGTGCCGCCATTGCTAAAGCAGCAAAGAGTTATATCACAGGATAGTGTGGTAAGTTCCACACAGTATACTTTTTTTATTACGGTTATATTTATAAAAATTATATGCTTCCAATTCAAGAAGTGCAGATGTTACATGTCAATTGACTAAAAAAAAAACAGTTCTTCTTAATTCAGTGACGTTTTACGTCCACTTAGTCCCAAAGATAGCTCTTCCTGGTCAGGGGGAATCATAAAAATAGATATCTCGGATAAATTAAAAATAAGAAGATTATATACATTATTAGTGTTTATTTTTACCTTTGTTTTCAATCTGAGGTTTAAATTGACCTGAACACTTTGCTGGTTTTTAAAATAAAACAAATATGTAGTGGCAACAAGAATACTGGGATCTATTTTTCAAAAATATCAAATTTTACAAGCGTGGTTAACGTGGTTTACAAAAAAAAAGCGGGAACATATTTTTTAATTGTCATTTTTGACATTGACATGTCCAATTTTTTTTTATTAAATAATTTTACGGCTCTGGATACAAGTCCTTTATAGCCTATTTTTAATTTTGTTCTTTATTCCTAATCCTAACCTAACCTAATCCTAACAAGTTACAATCAAAGAGTGGTGTAGGCCTTTGACTGCTTCAAGGGAGCTTCTGGCGACAAATCTGTACGAGTCCACTGGTTTTCATAGACGACTGAGTGGCGGACGACGCCCGAAGACGCACACACAGTTCGCAAAACAAATATCACTACAGTCGTACTATGACTGTCCACTTCCAGTTTTTTACACATTGTTCATGAGCATGAGCATTTATAACACCAAACAACACCAATTTCATATTATAAAGTCCACTAAAATCAATTTGCAAAATAATTTATATTATTGTGTTATATCTTTATGTTATTTATTTGTTCCAGCCCTCCCAAGCCAAGCCGATCCTGAAAGGAGACATCCCGCCGCTGACGTCATTGGGCCCCCTGTCAGACTCACCGGAGCCGGAGTACGAAGAGGCAGCAGACCTGTCCACCAGCATTGCTAAGCTGCGGTGTTTATTGCAGCAAAGAGAAACTGCCTCGAGGTAAAAGCAAATCAGAATCATACTGTAGGGGCTGATCGCCACGTCTACACTTGATGATGATGAAGTGAGCTGATCGCTCTGGTGGTGTGGAGAGAGGTTTTGAAATAATACCACCTTAGTTGAGTACTTGAATTAGACTGATTTATTGATATCGACTTTGATTACTTGAAATGTATGAATGACGTTAAACTACTGAGTCGGCATCTGCCTGACCTACTTATTGTAAGTATTGTTCAATAGATTGAACACATACCATGAAAGAAAAATACTACGTACTCTGCTAGAAAGCCAATATCCTGTATTATTTCTAGATGTCGTTACTATCTCGCCCGCTAGCCATACAAAGGACGCTGAGTACTAAGGCTGACGGTATCCACGAAAAATCAGAGATGGCGCTTGTTTGTTCGTAGAAAATGAACGCTTTTACCGCCATCTTTCGGATATTCAGCGGCACCACTACGAAACTACCTTCTTTCGAACTAGTAGCTCCATCTTGTTACACCATTTAAACTAAAAATCGAATTACGCTTCTTATGAAGGTTGTCAGTGTTTTTGGTCGTCCATGATCATACTAAGAGTTTTGAGTTAATCTGCTGACGGATTCGGATCATTATGGGTCACGGTTTTTGATGACATCTTTTCTTTGGGACTGCCTCCGTGGTCCAGTGTTCAAGGCGTTTGCTTTGAGATCCGGAGGTCGTGGGTTCAAATCCCACTGGTAACTTAAGCATACTTTATAAAAAGTTGTTTCTATTCTGGTTAGGATATTGCAAGCTTGAATCACCTGATTATCCGAAAAGAAAGAAGATTCAGTAACCTCGTCAAATCACCTAGGGCAGGTAGCGGACCCCGGGCTCTGAAGCAACACCGCTGAGGATGCAACCGGGAATATGTGAGAATGATGATCTTTCCTCGCGCTTTCCTGCAATCTGTGGGAGAGACCCAAGGCCCAGGACAGCTTGAAAAACTTTTTTTTCTAAAACGTTTTCGCATGTTAGCTTGTATCACTTTGCAGACCGGAAGTCTGGTGGGCCGGGGAGGACCCGCGAGGTCGATCGCATGACAGACATGTTGACACTGCCACCTTAGCTGGTAAGTACTCTCATTTTGTCCTTGTCATGTCTTTTTTAACCCCCGACAAAGAGTGGGGTTTAAGTTTGACGTGTCTGTCTGTGGCATCGTAGCTCCTTAACGAATAAACCGATTTCGATGCGGATTTTTTTAAATCGAATGCCTTCTCTGTCAAACTTCTAGTCTGATACGTTCTTAGCTATGTTTGATGAAAATCAGTTCAGCCGTTTAAAAGTTACTGGGGGGGAACGCTTGGAAGGCTTTTTAGGTTGTCTCGCAAATAAACTTGTGCCACAATATAGTAAAAATAATTCAATCAACACCTTTCCATCGATAAGAAACCAGATTTAATTGTTTACGATAAATTTCACGCCATATATTCAAAAATAGAACAGGGGCCAATGTTTGAGATAGCAAATCTATATAACGTCCAACAATATTTAAGGAAACTAATTAAAGAGAGAATTCAGACCACGATACTGAACAACTTTTTCTAAGGAATACATATCAAAATATGAAAAATAATTTTTGCTTTCCATACTAACTCGGGTTAGCTGATCGGTCAACTTGTATGGGAGAGGTCAAAAATTATTTTTCATATTTCGATATGTGTTCCTTGGGGAAAGTTGTTCAGTTATTTTCAGTAAGTATATTTTGATTATATGTATATATATGATTAGACAGCTGACAGCGTACGAGTATGTATGTTGTTTATGTAATTTGGGGTTTTTGTATTTTAAAAATGAAAACTACCTGTTTAATATGTACTACCTAGTTTCCCATTACTTTTCTATTGGAGCGAGGTTGCCTGGAAGGAATTGCTTAGCGATAAGGCCGCCTTTTGCGCATTTCCGAGTTTTTAAGATAATTACGTCCTGTATTTTGCTTTTGTGCAATAAAGGGTATTGTATTGTATTTACAGATGAATACGACACCCTGAGTCTGGACCGCAGTTCCCCGGGACAGACTGCCAAGTCTGATGGCATGCAGCGGCTGGATAAGTGAGTTTTTTTTTTCTAGACTTTGCTGGGCAAAGGTATCCCTTTTCCTATCTCCGTCCATTGTGTATTAAATTTGCGAAGGTCGTCACTATATCCTTTTCTTGGCCTAGCCCCTGCGACGACCATCTATTTACCCGACTACGACGAAGCAAAAAGGAGGGTTATGTGTTTCGCTGCTATGTATGTATGTACGTTCATCTGTTCCGTCGTATCTTCAAAGTTATCCATTTCGACAATTCGACTCTCACATGCAAATTGTCTGGCTGCACACTTTTGTATGGAAATAGTTTTATTTTAGTTTTTTGATTGTTATTTTAATATAATAGGCTGTTGGACAACATTTAAAATAAATCATAATTTGTTGTCATCCTATCATTTATGAGCATATAGAAACTTAATTAAGATTTAAATAATACAATCGTTTTTGCGAAATGTATGAATAAAATAACAATGTTATTTTTATTTTTTATCTATGACGGAAGCGCTCTGTGAGAGGCGTCTTCACCGATGACGTCACACGTTAGTAAACGTGGTGTTTTGACATACTTTCTGTATGCGCGTATTACCTGTGTCACCTGTGTGTGACGTCATCTCACAAATAACCGCCGCCATGACAGAAATTAGCGTTTTTGGCGCAGTTGTGGAAATTTAAACTTCAAAATTGATAATACAATGGATTTTCAGGAAATATTAATATTTTGTACTTATTATGTAATAAATAATTGTTTAACGATATTTTTTTTTTAATTTGTCAAATACCGTATTATATTACAGTGATCTAGTATAGCCCGTGGTTTAACTTATTACGTAGAGGTATATGGTAAATACACGTTGTATACCTACATAATAAATACGTTGTCCAATATATTAATATTTGTGAAGATAATCCGTGGTGTTGTTCAGGTTGAAATTGAAATTGACATTTATTTATTTATTTATAATTATATGTTACAATTTTGTGTTGCGCTGATTCCCAAGGTAGGTTTCCCTGTGGTATGGGAATCAGGGCTCCTTCGTTTTAGACTGTAACACTACTCAATTTATAATAATGTTTCTGTGTAAAATAAAATAAATAAAAAATTAAATTTTAAGTATGATAATCATTAATAATTATTCTTATATCTACTTAGCATAACATTGTTAAGATTTATAATTTTCTCTTAAAAAAGGTTATTCCAGCGCACGGTGACGGGCGTGTTCAACTCCATAAAGACGGCCGTGGGCGGGGAGGGCGGGGAGGGGCTCGAGCCCGCGCGCCGCCTGCGGGACTGGGCGTACGTCGGCACCTCCGTGGAGGCCAGCGTGAGTACATTTTGTTCTAGACCGCTAATCCGGAGGTATTGGGTTCAATCCCCAGCCAGGGCAAGTTGGAAAATGGCCTTTATCAAATTTTCCTGGGTCTTGGGTGTTTATTTATATCTGTTTTTATCATAAAATATAGTATCGTTGAGTTAGTATCCCATAACACAAGTTTAAAACTTACTTTGGGACAAGCTTAATCAGTGTGATTTGTCCTTATATATTTATTTATTTTCATTTGCGTAAATCGCAAGTTCTTCTGAAACAAGAATGAAGACAAATACTGTAAGATCCTAATAGGAATAAGTGTTGGTGACAAGGGGATACAGTAGTCACCCAAGGATGCGGCAGACCTTGCGAAGTGGAGAAGAAGAAATAGCCGGAACAGTTTAAACGATTTGGCTATAGTTTTCTGACCGGCCGCCTGTCTGACGTCAAACCTCTTTGGGAATATATAACTTCTTCTTCGTCTAAGCGCATTTCCGGTTGAATCCTCAGCTGTTCTGCTTCGGAGCCCGTATTCTCTAAATATAATATGCATGTCAATGGTCACCCAAGGATGCCAAAGACCTTGCAAAATGGAGAAGGAATAGCCGGAACATTTTAAATGATTTGGCTATAGTTTTACAACCGGCCGCCTGCCTGACGTCAATCCTCTTTGGGAATGTATTGGTGCGAAAAGTTTTACAATCGGCCGCCGCCCAACGTTATCCCTCCTTGGGAATGCAATTGCAGCACGAGATGTTTGTGCTGTGTCCTTTAAAGCAATTGCCTTGTTGCCTCTTACGACATCCACAGGAAGAGATGGAGTGGTCCTATTCTAACTCGGAAGTTACACGGCAAGGCTCTGTCCATTATGTAAGGGTTAAAGACGATAGTATCTATGAACTTGTAGATGGTTGGCCTGGGCGTGTGGATCCCGGCAGAGTAGAAAAGGACCACTCCAAGTCTTCCCGTGGATGTCGTAGAAGGCGATTTAGAAAACACAAGCTGAACAAAGCTTATCTTCTTCTATCGTGTCAAAGGCAATGGATCTAAAGTGTTTTGGCATTCATTACCTCTCTCTCCTCTCCAATCCGCCTGGTAAGCGTGGAGAGTTTAAGCCAAATCCTCTGACTGCTCTGGCTAATATATGGCTCTGGCAGTACAGAGAGGGCAGGAGTCTGTCTCCACTGCAGGAGCTCGTGCTCCTGCAGTGGAGAGACTGAAAAAGACCTGATGGTGATGGTGATGAGTTGTAGGTGGGCGGTGCCGTGGCCCGACTGGTGGGATCTCGTCGCGCGTACTCCCATGTCGACGCGGCTTTAGATTCTCTAAGTTTGGCTTCGCCGCCGCAGAAGAAGAACCATGACGTTATTCCTGATGATTTTGGTAAGTGACTTTTTAAAATTAATAATTAGGTAAGAAAGAAAGAAATATGATTTATTTAGTGCATAAAACTATTACTGTCAGGATCGTAGCAAGCGGATGTCCATTAGTCTTTGCCTATACCTGTGGGAAACAGGCGTGATAGTATGTATGTATGTATAAAACTATTAACAAATTAAACCTTATCAAATATAATATATTTAAGATAATAGGGATGGGATGAAAATTTCAAAAACGCTTGAATTTTTTTCTGTGGTCAGGAATTACATTCCTCGTTATCACAAAAATATCTGATTTTTCTGTCCAGTCAATTAATTATAAAAAATAAAAATATTTAACTTCGCCTTGCGCCGCCATGTCATTTGCCCGCACCATCTGACGTATTAAAAAAAAGAATGTCATATGTAACTTGACTACTTCTCTGCCACCGTGGTAAGTGGTAGAGACACTGTAATATGATGACAGATGACATTTAACTATGTGTCACTCACACATAACTGTCATAGATGTCAAAATAGTGTCAATTGTCATATGACATTATTTTTTGGAAGGAAGAAAGAATGTTATTCCTTCCTAACAACAGAAAAACATATAAGCGTTTTCAAAATTTTATCCCTTCCCTATTGGAAGAATAGAGGGGAGGCCTTTACCCAATACTGAGACAGTTTCTTTGTCATTGTCACTGCTCTTAGTCCATATTGTCCCATCTACTCTATATGCATTGTTTCTCAGAGGAGTGGGTGTGGACTTGCGGTCGGTCGTGGTGCGGAGCCAGCGAGCTGGCGGCATCCGGCGGGCTGATGAAGTCACATGTCGCCATCCGACTGGCCACGGTGCTATGTGCAGGTATGTAGTACTCATCGAAATATAATTCTCTAGAAACCTTACGCTCCTAAATTCACCACTTCGATTCTGATTCCATTTACGCAAAAAAACGAACAGTAATTACAACAAAACACTCGAACGCAGACATAGACAAAGATGCATACGATTGGTCGCGACAAGGTCACGCGTCGTCGTCGGACGGGTGGGGCAGTCAACGCAATGAGCGGTGAGGGTGAGATACAACGCGCGGATGGTACGTATTATGCAGTACGCTACGCTAAAATGAATAACCTTGTTTACGTGTTACTTTCTTTTTAATAACTAATGTTCATGTCTGTATGGCTTCTACACCACATTACGGCACATGACGGCATTTTTAATGAATCGATTATCGCAAAAACTTATCATATTTTAAGCCCCGCCCGCCGCGGTACATATCGCGTGGAATAATTTTTCGGGATTAGTTAGGCTTCTAGAGATTATATTTCGATGTTTCTATGGGATTTCTATGAAAAACGCACGGCGTTACGTCATAGTTTCTTGGAGTCAAATAGCGCTCTTAATATCAATTTTTCGGCATTAATAAATCTAAAATCACGTTCAAAATGGATATGATGAATGGCAAATGACATTATTCTGTGACGTTTTATTCTCTTATCATTACAAAATAATTTCTTTTTTGACCCTGGATACTACCCAATTCCTTTAGTGAGGATCGAACTGGTGCCTCACAGACGCACAGCCAGTGCCTAAACCGCTTGGCCACCCCACCTCTACTCGTTTTATTTTACCACTTTATCGGCCTGATTAATATATGTATATTAATCAGGCCGATATGACTTCTGATAATTTGGCATGGGTATGTACCCATGCCAAATTACAGCTTTATATTACTTAATAGTCTCTAAGTAAAACCGCAGACACACAGACAAACATGGCGAAACTATATTCGACGACCTCCGTGGCGTAATGGTTAACACGCTAGACCGCTAATCCAAAGGTTCAGGGTTCGATCCCCAGCCAGGGCAAGTTGGAAAATGGCCTTTTTCAAATTGTCCTGGGGCTTTGGTGTTTATCTATATACTATATGTATTTATCATAAAATATAGTATCGTTAAGTTAGTATCCCATAACACAAGTTTAAAACTTACTTTGGGGCAAGCTTAATCAGTGTGATTTGTCCTTATATATTTATTTATTTATTAGGGTTCCTTGTTTACTACGGAACCCTAAAAAGGCGGAACAGTAACCCGCATTCGGGGTGCGAGGGATCTCCGTAACGCCTGCGGGGAGCCGTTTTCACTAGTCGATTTATCCGACCAATGAAAATGAGCCATTATCCTTTTGTCGCCTCGGCTTTAACGAAAACCCGCTAAAATGACTAGAACAAATAGTTATCATTAATCTGCACATTTTTTAATTCTTGATTCTTGATTCTGGATTCTTGATTCATGATTCATTTTCAGAGCTAGCAGAACACCTAATTAACTCGTGGCTCGAAGACGTCGGTCCGTGGCTTCGGCAGCAGATCTTCCTGAGCTTCCAGAGCATGGAGCAGGACTCCAGCGCCAAGGAACAGCCTCTCAGAGAACTGGATGTGGACGAGACGGTCAGTGCGGTGCTCGACAAACTACCAGGTGCTTGGCTATATTTTTCTACTTATTTATACCACCGTAGAATTTTGAACTACATACATACACTATCAGGTCTATACTGAATTAAGTTTCTTTCAGCGCATCTTCCTAGCAGTGGTCGTTCCGAAACGCTAGTAGTTTGAAGCTTTTTCATTAAAAATTATGACCTTCAATAAATAATATATTAAATATAATATTATAGATAATTATATTATCTTATATTGGAGAGTGTAGGCCAAATCCTCTTACTGTTCTGGCTAATATATGGCTCTGGTAGTACATAGAGGGTCGTGTTCCTGCAGTGGAGACTAAAAAAGACCTGATGATGATATTTTATATTGTATTTTTTTGTATCACGTCTTATACATAACTAGCTTTTGCCCGCGGCTTCGCTCTCATATCCCAATTCCCACAGGAACATTACTTTTTTCCGGGATGAAAGGTACCCTATGTCCTTTTTAGTACTCCTAACCATGTGTAGGTATGCGAATTTTCAAGAAGATTGGTTCAGTAGATAAAGCGTGAAGAGGGCACAAACAAACAAACAAATAAACAAACAAATATTCAAACTCACTCACGCATTTATAATATTAGTTGGGATAAGTTAGGATAGTATTAGGATAGTTAGGATTAGGATTAGGATGAAACAGACAGATAATTTTGGGCCTTGCGGTTCTAAGCAGACAGAGCTCAAGGACGCAAGACCAAAACACCACTTTTAGCGTGATAGTGGGCCAGATGGAAAAAGGAATCGAAATGATGGGTTGCTAGCCGTGTACATTTTTCAGTCATTATGCTTTTTTTTCGATATTCCCGCATTGAGACGGACTAAGACGCAATACAATACATTAAATCTGTCGCTGGCGTTGTCGCGGGGGTCTTTCTATTCCATTCAAATTTCGTTTAAAAGACATTGAAATAAAACAAAAAAATCTATTCTGGACTGATTCATCGTTTCAATTTTGTTTTTTTTTTGTTTTTGTTAGTTATTTTTATCATTATACTATAGTGATCCAATCAATATAGCCCGTGGTTCGATTTATTATGCATGTCAATTACACATTGTATATGTCGACCCTCGGTACCCTCCATCGAAATATACGAGTAATCTCTAGAAATCTAACGCACATTCACCGCTTCGATTCTGATTCTATTTACGCAAACAAACTAACAGTAATTACAACGAAGCACTTAAACACACATATAGACAAAGATGCATGCGATTGGTCGCAACAAGGTCACGCACGCGTCATTGCCGCGTCGGTCAAGCAGCCGGCTCAGGGGCCGATTATTAAAATGTTTATTTACTTACATATGAAAGGCGAGTCCTGTGTTTTTCATGTATGGCTTCTACACCACTTCACGGCGCATGACGGCATTTTTAATGAATCGATTATCGCAAAAACACAGCAATATTCGCACGCACGCGACGCGCGATTCGACGCAACCGCACGACTCGAGTGTCACGGCGAACTGTTGCGCTGCGCGCGGGCGGGGCTTAAAATATTTAAGCCCCGCCCGCCGCGGTACATATCGCGTGGAATGATTTTTCGAGATTAGTTAGGCTTCTAGAGATTATATTTCGATGTTACTCTCGGTATATGTACTTGTTGTTCTAATGTTTTTTCCTTAATTTCAGTGATGTTCGTGTTCGGCCACGAGACCCTCTCCGCGACGGTCCGCTTCATGCTGTCCAGCCTCGGCCGCCCCGCCATCAACAAGGACCTGTCTCTCCGTCTGTTGGACGTGCTGTCTACGCATTTCAAGATGTCCGCCGCGATGAGAAACCCTTCGTTTGACACGAATTAGATGATGCATACTTAAAAAGCATTCGGTACTGCATGCAGACTTTACTATCAATAATTTATGATTGATGACCGCTGTGGCATATTGGTAACCACGCTAGTCCGCCACTGCGAAGGTTCTAGGCTCAATCACCAGCCAGGGAAAGTTGGAAAATGGCCTTTTTGCAAATTGTTTTGGGTCTGTCTTTGTATGTATTTATTATTCAAAATATAATTTTAAACACTAAAACCTGACTACGGAAAAAATCTTGCTGAATAGTAGATTGTGCTACAAGGGGTAAGATTCTACGGTGGAATCCTGAGTCAAGCAAGAGATTCATGTATATCGCCCAAAGATAAAACTATTACCGTACACCGTGTAACACATTCTTCTTTTCATTTTCATATATGAGAAATAAACGGGCAAGTGCGAGTCGGTCTCGTACATGAAGGGTTCCGTACCACCGTAAAATGTTTTAAAACGCTGAAGAAACACGTTTCTTGTATGACTACCAGGGGGTCGTCATACAAGAAACGTGGTTCATCAATACTAAAAATAAGATAAAGTAAATAATTAAAGGGTTAATTATTAACTTTATCTTATTTTTAGTATTTGTTGTGTAGTGGTCATAGTAATACATAATCGGTGAAAATTTCAGGTGTCTAGCTATTACGGTTCAAGATATAGAGCCCTGTGACAGACGGACAGACAGCGGAGTCTCAGTAATAGGGTCCCGTTTGCACCCTTTGGGTACGGAACCGTAAAAAACAACATCGACATTTTCGCTTCATATTGCTATGAATCTTATCATTAACCAAAAATACAATTATAGATATGCCAAATATTAAAATAATTGATGTCATTGGATATAATTCAATGTTATTTATAATTACTGTTACTGTTTATATTTTCTATATTATGATAATTCTTATGTTTAATGTATTAAAACAAAATAGAATATAAAAAATATTAACTTGTATACTTAGGTGTTATAAGTGTGTAAAGACTTTATTTTTATTTGCATTCCATGACTTTGTTGAGCTTTAATTATTTTAATTGTTATACAAAACTGTTAGATGATACTAGCTATGTGAATATAATCGACCAGGATAACATGGCATATGGTGAAATGTCATTATCATTGACTTATCGCCATATTTGACCTTATAAAACTTAACATGGACATTAAAGATGGCGATTGACATTGACAATGACGGTTAACCGTATAGTTAAAGTTTTTGGCCGATCAAAAGGTTCAGTTTGAAATTGCTTTTAATTTTGCAAATCGATTTCAGTACACTTTATAATGAGAAATTTATTTATTTAAAACTTTATTGTTCCACAATACAAATTGTCTTACAATTGGCGGACTTAACGCTAAAAGCGTGTAAAGGAACTTTGTGTAGTTTATTGTTAAAAATGCTCATGGTCATGAACATTATGTGAAATATTAAAATAAGAGTCACGGATTGTGGTGCGCGTCTCCAGGCGCCGTCCGCCACTCAAGCTCCTATGAAGCAATCAAAGGACTTGCACCACAGTATAAATTACCGTGCCACCTTACATCAACCTTTGATTGAAACTTGTAAGAAATAAAGAAACGAAAACCTTAAGAGTCCCCTTACCCAAAACAAAATCAGAGTTTCCCATACAAACGTAGTCTACGTTTTATTCTGAAAGGACATGGCAGATATCGGTAAAAATTTGTAACTTTAAAGAAATTGCACATATCTAGGGTTATAATTGGTTTTCACAGTCAAAATATGACCTTGAAAAGTGCATTATATCATTTTTGACCATTAGTATGGAAATCTTTTAAACCCTTATATTTTCTTTCAAGTTTATATTTTGACTGTGAAAACCAATTATAACACTAGATATGTGCAATTTCTTTAAAGTTACAAATTTTTTACCGAAATCTGACATGTCGTTTCGAAATAACACGTAGACTACGTTTGTATGGAAAAGTCTAGGGTAAGGAGATTCTTAAGAGGAAACCTCAAGGGCTAGAGAAATGAAAAATAGGTATTTTTAAAATCTATTGCTGTCGCGCTGTGCCCGAACTACATTCGAGCAAGTGCGATAGAGACATACTATAGCTTGGACTGAAAATACCTATTAAAAGAACAGAAAATCAACGATTCGTAGTCCCCTGATTTCTTTTCCAAAAATTTAACCAATATAAGTACTTTTTTCATTACGAATTAACAAAGACTTGAGCGGTGTTCCTGTTTTAATTTTTTTATATAATCTAGTCGAATTTGTTTTCTGGATGTTTGAACACAGCGGAAAATCTTGCCATTTTTTTAGGTTTTTGAACGTTCATATCTCTTTTAACAAATAATTTATGAAAAAAAAGAAAACATAGGGACATGCTAATAGCGGCTATAGATATTCAGGAAAAAAAAATAACTGTTCCGGCATTATCCAGGGAGGAAACAGAGGACTACGTTTGTATGGAAAAACGGCCCCTCTATTTCGTCTTAAGATAGGCTCTAAAATAATCGTATCCAAAGCCAAAAAAATAATGCCGTGTTATCGTGGTCGAGTTATAAAAAGTACGTGAGCGACATCGTATACTTTGTAAGTAATGAATAGTTACATAAGTGAAATAAAACAACATTCCATGAACCGTCCGTATTTTATTAAAAACCTAAATAAAGATCACTAAATATCACAGAGCTCATAATTCGTTCACGAAAGCCGAGCACAATAAATATAACTGTTATTTCTTAAACTTCATAGTCGCAAGAAATAATTAACCAATAATCAAAGAATAGGAATATTTATATCACCATCTTTGTCATATATAGGGAGGATAAGGATGACGAATAAAACAGCTATTGACAGTCATGTTCAATGTACTGTATCGAGAGAAATTAAGAATTTTTCAAATAGAGATTGCTTTATAGATTAGTAATGAAGGTGAGGAAGATAGTTGATTTTTGGACAGAATAATAGGATTTTAAAAGTCATACTGTAGTAAAAAATCTTTCAGCTATTTCAGGATAGCTTGACATTTATCGAGATATCTTTACTTAAAATAAGTCTAATAAAATCCAGATTAAAAAAAAAAAACATTTTCATTTCCTGCGATATAGACCTACCTAATAATAGAGAGTGCATTCTTAATTGTAACACTTAGTTTAAATATAAGTCGACAGCCAAGTGAGTAGGCCTCGCCATGTTATAGAAAAAAAATTTAATTGAATTTAGCATGTTAATCAGGGCGTAACACAGATTAAAAAATATCAAATGGCGCCATCGTATCAGTTGTACTAACTTAGTTGTCGGCCTTTCGCTTTGAAATGGTAACTTTGGTCCCTTACTTTATTGTTTTTGCACTAGTCATATTTCATACAAAATCCTATGATATACCTAACTAATATTTACATTTAAATAGAAAATAGTTATGTGGCACGCAAAAATCTTATTTTTCTAATATGCCATTTCAGATCTTAAGTACAATGCTTCATCATGTATTTATGGCAAGTTTCCATTAACAGGTCCATTGTTTAACATTTTTTTTTATTTATGGACAGCGAAAGGATTAATATTGACAAATCACACATGTTCTTCTCAGTTTATTAGTTCATTTTATTTATCGGAACATGTACGATTGCTTTTAAACACCAGCATGGACGAACAAATGCAAGGGACTGACAATCTTCATATTTTTAAGGCCGTACCTGAATTTTCCGGGGTCCAGTGCTGCCCCCATTTAAAATAAATCATTTCAAAGAAAACGGAGACATTATTTAAAATTTTGCTACTACCAAGTCCAAGATAACCCTTCAAAGTATTTTATGAACTACTGTTTACAGTTTAAAGTGACAACGTTAAGCTTTACTACGCACATTTGCGAAAAACGGCCACTTTTGGCGAATGTGCGTAGTAAAGCTTAACGTTCTCATAATTAACTGTAAACAGTAGTTCATAAAATACTTAGAAGGGTTATCTGGAATTTGGTAGTAGCAAAATTTTAAATAATGTCTCCGTTTTCTTTAAAATGATTTATTTTAAATGGGGGCAGCACTGGACCCTGGAAAATTTAGGTACGGCCTTAAGCGTAATTCGATTTTAAGTTTAAATGTAGCAGCTAGATGGAGCTACTAGTTCGAAAGGTTTCGTAGTGGTGCCGCTGAATTTCGGAAAGATGGCGGTATTTATAAGCGTTCATTTCCTACGAACAAACAAGCGCCATCTCTGATTTTTCGTGGATACCGTCAGCCTAAGTACGCAGCGTCCTTTGTATGGCTAGCGGGCGAGATAGTAGCGACATCTTGAAATAATACAGGATTTTGGCTTTGTAGCAGAGTACGCTTTTTGTATGGGGTTGTCAGTCCTCTTGTATTTGTTCGTCCATGATGCCAGTCAATTTTAGGAGAAAGTTCAGTCCATGCACAGAGTAAGTACCAGTATCCACGTACAGAAAGTCACTCAGCAAAGAAATTCAAAGAAATGTCTACTCAATATGGTTAGCGATATGGTTTAATTTAGCTCACGTCAGAACTCAGCACCTTTTCGTTTAGATACCTAGACATCCATAGCAGGCCAATTTCTTTCTTTTTACTCTGGAAGTCTGGACAAACGATTCGTATAACTGAATTTACCACTCCGAGGGGCCGCTGCGCGCATAGTAATAACGTAGGTATATTTTCGATACCTAAACGGGGAGTGACACAGGCCTGGTACATGACATTACTTTCTATAGAAATATTTACCAAAACATCACACGGGAGAACCTTAGAAAAGTATATGAGCTGATCACACATTTACTTATATGAGCGGTTGTTTTTTATCTTGTTTGGTTAAAGTAGTATCATGGATTGAATTGTTCTAAAAATTTTCTTGTATTTAAATGATGTATCATCTCAAAACGTTTAGTCATCCTAAAGATCAATTTAAATCTAAAATTGAGCAAACAATGTTAAGTAGTCTTTGTCTTAGTTTCTTAGTCATTCGAGCCAGCTCTTACTACAGACTAACAGCTAAATAAATTTATATTGTAATATTGTATATAAAAATTTGCGAACTATAATACTATGGAAGCGTAATCAAGCTCAAAAAAGACGCGATAAGAATATTCAAGTAGGTAGGCGATAATTAAAAACTACTGACGTTATGTCATGCCAAATGCTGGGCCGTTGTGTGACGTTGCGTCACGCGACAGTCATTTTATATGTATGAACCAGAAGTATGAACTGACCCTATATCTCAGGATCTTACTCGTCTAAAACGTTTATTGACCACTCTGCACTACTACCTAATTTCCCATATTTTTTTCTATTCTAACGAGGTTGCCTGGAAGAAATTGCTTAGCGATAAGGCCGCTTTTTGCGCATTTCCTAGTTTTTAAGATAATTATGTCCTGTATTTTTCTTTTCTGCAATAAAGGGTATTGTATTGTAGCCCTCATTAGCTAAAAGCAGTATTTAAAACATTTTAAATGCGCTTTCTTTAGAGGACATTGTCTTATTAGGTACCTATAGCTTTTAAAACTTAAATTTTCCCCGCCGTTCGTCCTAAAAGAAACTGCATCTTAATATGTTAAATGATTTCGTATATTACTTGTTTTCAAGTTTGTAGTTACTCTTCTATAGTACAATAGTTCGCTGGTAAATAACATTTATAAAAAAGTCAAAGTCATAATCAATAAACTTATGAATTACTTGTCATAAAATGGTGTTATTGGTATTTGCCACGCCTTACATCAGTTCAATAATACCTACTGTTATAATGCTCACTTGCAATTTAATGTGGTTACCACACATATTTCGCCAACTTTCCTCAACATAGAAAATGTTGTAAAAAAACAATTCACATATGATTTAACAAAATTAAGAGTTTACAGATCTTTGCGAGGCTATTCTTCCTTTAATTGCACTCGATATGTATAATCTATTTCACAAATTTAACAGACAGGGTATATTGACCCGAAAGCTGGTGAATGTACTTACCAATATGAACAACTTTTATTACGACCCCAACCTCGAAATTGCGAAAGTAAAAAAAAACAGCTGATCCATTCAATATATATAATATTTGATATTGATTAGGATCAACAGTTTTATTTTCAACAATTTTAGGGGTTGGTCCCATTGCAGAAGTTGTTTAAATGGTCAGCATTAGGATCAATAACCTATTGGCTTCTCCCGCTTTCTTACACGCTGTATCTGCAAATATTATATTTATCTATGGCTTTAGTAGGTATCTCTAGAGCGAGGTGACATTGTCTGCCTCGTCGCCGTGGGCCCGCGGCAGGGGGGGCGAGGGGAGGGGCTCCACCTCCACAGTGTCGAGGTCCATGTCTGCCTTGTCCGTGAAACTTAGGAACATCTGAAAAATAAAAGAATACAATTAAATATTTACTAGTAGTTTTTTCGGTAACTCGAATTGTATGAAATTAGTTGGAAACTCTTCAGTTTACTTTTTATATACCCTAACGGGCAAATAAGCCCAATTTTTGCCCAACAATGAAACCTAGTAGAAAATAGCCTGTTTGGATATAGTAAACACTTTTCAAAAATGCTCTGAAAACAATATAATAATACTATACTAACACGATATTATTTTTAAGTTTATTATAAACTTCGAGACAGATTTCGGGTAGTTTGAAAAATGATTCAGTGAGCGTTTCTCACATTCTTGAGACTGTTTCTCGCATCATTGAGACGTTTCTCACCTCTCAAATTATATTTCACATGTCACACGGACCGTTTCTCACGTACCTGACTATGTTTCTCATGGCACAGAATATTTCTCATAGCACAGAATATTTCTCATAGTACAGAATATTTCTCAAAGCACAGAATATTGCTCATAGCACAGAATATTTCTCATATTACAGAATATTTCTCATATGCGCGTATTCGTTTTCTTAGTGAAACGCAAACTGCTCACCGAGTTAATTCGTGTCGATAAGCTTTACTCCAAAAGAGTACGACATCAAAGCCAAGTGTCGACGTTTCAAGCATCATTTGGTATAGATTGTCTAGCCGAAAAATTAACTCCCCTCCACTCATTATGATTATTTTAGTTGTGTAAGGAAATACTTAATCGTTGTGACATTTTAATTAATTTGTGTGGCAATTTTACTGTAGTATGAACTTGTCCGCGCTCTAATCTATCAACTAATCGGGCGATCAATCCGGGTACAGTAACTATTAGGCGAAGTACGCGCTCTGTTAATGGGTGTCACTTTCGGTCTGTCTTGCGTCAGAAAACAGTCGAGTTTTATATAGCAAAGCCCTGGGACCCAAGGAAGCCGAATTTGCCACCATTAGAAGTAAGGTTAGTTTAGTTTCTACCTGGTCTAGTGAACTCTGGTTGATGGTGTAGTCTTCTACATCGCAGGTGCTCTGTAGTTCTGACATCAGCCGGAAGATGTCACTCAGTCGAGTCGTTATTTCTTTTTTGCCGACTGAAATAAAATAAAATTTGTTAGGTTACGAGTATTAAAAAAAAAATCTCTGTTATTTTATTTTGCCTTCGCTTTTTCCCCTTGATGCCATTTTCAGGAGCTTCCATATTCATGCGTAGCCACATCTTTTTGTAGTAACTGTCTCTATGCAGTACTTTACTGTAGTAAAACAATCTAGGTCTATGGTTTTCACTATGGCAATGAACTAAGTGATGGATTGACGGCATAATTAAAGTCGGTGGCTAACCGGCCGTTGCCCCCCGCTCACCGGCCGTTGCCCCCCGCTCACCGGCCGTTGCCCCCCGCTAACCGGCCGTTGCCCCCCGCTCACCGGCCGTTGCCCCCCGCTCACCGGCCGCGCCAGCCACGAGCCTGATAGCAGGTGCTAACATTCAAATGGGAAATTCTTGGTATGAATTTGTCGGCTGATATCTTTGGTTTTTATTATGAAACAAGACAGGTTTTTTATTACGCTTATAGAGTACCTAAGTACTTTCCTTGAATATAGCTACGAGGTTCAAAATCACCCTGTATAAAAGGACACACGTTACTAACTAGGCCAGTTCTAAGTGAACTTTCAGTGAGATAACAAGTTATAATAATAATGAATATATATAGTTACATAACGTCTAACTAAATATACTGAAACTATTTTAAGGGTGAATTCAGTCCATGATACTGAAAAACTTTTTCCAATGAACGTATATCGAAATTTGAAAAATATTTTTTTGCTTTCCATACAAACTCGGATCAGCTGATCGGTCAACTTGTATGGGAAGCCAAGAAATATTTTTCACACCCCAAGGAACATAGGACGTTTGGAAGACCATTCTTAATTATGTCGACGTTCAAATTCCGTAGTGTTGGCGTTTTATCTCGAACTCCACTTTCGTAACAATAAATAACGTGTAAGAAAATATACTGAAACAATTTTAAAGGTGAATTCAGTGCATGATACTGAACAACTTTCCCCATGGAACATAAATTAAAATATAAAAAAATATTTTCGGCTTTCACACAAATTCGGATCAGCTGATCGGTCAATTTGTATGAGAAGCGAAAAAATATTTTTCATATTTCGATATGTGTTCCTTGGGAAAAGTTGTTCAGTATCATGTACTGAATGTACTCTTAAAACAGTTTTAGTATATTTTGTCAGACCCCGTATACTGACCGGTAGCATGCGTAGGCATCAGGAAGTGCACAGTAGCGTGGTGCAGCACGCGGAGCGCGGCCTGCGGCGCCGCGGCGGCCACGCGCGCCCACAGCGCGCGCGGCGGCCCGCGACACACGCACTGCACGATGTAGCCGCCGCCGAACCTGCGATATCAACGTTATATTAATCCACTAGTTTTTTTTCTAAACGTCAAAACAAACATTTTCTATGGGATTTGTATAATCAAATTGTTTTAGCAAATCTAAAACACCTTGCGCTTTCCGTCAATTTTCAAACCCATGGTTGTTATCTGACGTATCTACACTACAACAATTTACAAATTAAGAGCCAGGCTCTTGTCGGTGTCGGCTTTGTTCTTCGATGAATACTGCCGAACGGACAACCGGCCCGACTAAGTACGTGTTTAACAATCCTAACATATACATACCTATCGAGGCACGTTTCAAGGTCAGCCACGACAGCCAGGTCTCCCTTCCTCATGAGCGCCACCCTTGCCGCCAGCCGCCGCGCGTCGCTGAGGGCGTGTGTACTCAGCACCACGCTGCGCCGCGAGTGACACGCGCGCGCCACGCCGCGCCACACACATGACCGGGACACGGGGTCCATGCCACTGCGGACACAAAACAACTACATCAAGATGTTGTATACCTACAAATACTTCGGTTTATTCGGTACTTGACTTATTTTTTCATTCATATCAAAAGTATAACATAATTTGAAACCAAAAACAAGAACAATCTCTTTAATCTGCTCAAATATAATATAAGCCTTGAACATTTGATGGAAAGGGAATCTGTGAACTTACAGAAAAAAGGAGCACGTATAGAATATACAACGTCTTAATGAACTGACGCAAAACCTCTCAGAATGTACCTTAACCCATGAAACTGAACAACTTTTGTTCTACAACATTTTCATGATTTTCATACAAATTGACTCGATCAGCTGATCAGTTTGTATGATAATTCATTTTTTTTGGGTTTCGTGTAAGTTGTACCTAGAACAAAAGTTCAGTTTCATGGGCTGAGGTACTATCTGAGAGGTTTTGCGTTATAGTTCATTTACACGTTGTAGGTATAATACACATTAGATTTGGCGCATACGAAAGTGAGATGTCTCCACCCAATTTTCTTCATACTAATATTTGAAATGCTGCTTTTTTTATCTTCTGTTCCAGTAACATAGGTACATAAACAAATAGTAAAAAATAAAAGATTCCGACGAATTGATAATCTCCTCCTTTTTTGAAGTTGGTCAAAAACAGAAAAACAGAAGGAATTGATGAAAATGGTGACAGTACCTGGTGGGCTCGTCAAGTAGCACCAAGTCGTTCCGCCCCATCATGGCGACGGCGGTGCACAGTTTCCGCTTGTTCCCGCCGCTGAGCGCGCCGCACGGGACGGCGGCGTAGCGGGTCAGCGAGAACGTGTCCAATGTGCGGCGAATTACCTAGCGGAGTTAGGTTTTCACTCAGTTTCAAAATACTTGCTTTTTCAGACATACAATACAAATTCACTTTATTGCACCATAATAAGACATAACAAATAACAAAGACAAGGAAAATATGAGCGCAAAGGCGGACTTATCGCTGAAGAAAGTAAGACAAGACATAGTCCAAAGTCAAAGTTAGGCATGATGACTGAAAAATTAATTTTGGCCCATCGGTTAGATATGAAAAAATATAATACTCGTATTTTTTCTTTTCTCTGAGAAACAATAAATGACGAAGAGACAGCGCATTTAAATTTCACATGACGTAACCCTTTCGTACGATTTTCACACATCGGTGACGTCACATACCCTCACTCTGGAACTTAGATAATCTGTATCTTTGTAATTTTTTTTTTGATAAAATGAAAGATATGGGTACATTATTTTTGGATAATCTAACTAACGGACTAATTAGAATAATACATTTCTGACCCAGTCATCATCCCTGATTTTGACGTCAGATCATTTACATACAGCTTAGTTTAGTGCCGCTTCCTAAGCGCAAGTGCAGAAGCAGCGGCAACAAACTGCACTGCAGCATTATCTCCAAATACGTCCATATCTTCACTCAGAGAGAGTGGAAGCCGGAGAGAAGGTGGAAGATGGAGTTGGAGGGTAGTGGAATAGAGACCGAGACAGGGTCACGGAAGCGTAAGAAGACTAGCATTGAGATTCTCCGTGCCTCATCCCAGATCATTTGGGGTCGGCCTTCTGAATAGAATGTTGCATACGTACAAACTTATTGATTACACGTAGTGTAAGTGTTGTAAGTACACCAAACTTATTGACAAGTAAAATAAACATTCTTGATTTTGATTCTGGGTTGTCGAATTTTTTTTATTTGTACACTCCTTGGGAGAGAGTAATTAGTTCTTACTCCTTGGGAGAGGAATGGCTAATCATTGACCCATCTTGTTCTAGGATGATCAATGCTTCAACATCATTTATTTAAAATACCTATGTGTTTAATTTACCAATAAAATACGCTATATTGCAACAAGTCAAATCAGATACATTTTTCTAAATGTCAAAAACAAACATTTTCTATGGGATTTGTATGAAATATCGATTTATGACGTCATAGTTCCTTGGAGTCAAATAGCGCTCTTAATATTCGTTTATCTGCATTAATAAATCTAAAATCACGTTCAAAGTGGATGTGATCAATGACAAGTGGCATTATTTTGTGACGTTTTATTCTATTAACAGTACCAATTAATTTATTTTTGACCCACCGTAATACCCAATACTCACGTCATTTTGTTCGGTGATGCCCCGTAGCCTGCAATACATCACTAAAGTCTCTCGCACCGTCATCAGAGAGTCTATCGCGTCGCTCTGCGGGCAATAACCTATAGGAAAACACAATTAGGTTAGGTATTGGTGATGATGATGATATCCTGGCCGGTTTCGGCCTCGGCGACTGTTTTGTCATGTCATGCAGTGACTTGTGTAGCCCAACTTGTTAGTAAACGTGCGATAACATATTGCGCACGTCCAGACTTCAAGTGGTAGGCTGTACGAGTAGGTGGTCTAGCCTTCAGTTCGTGTCGCTTTCTTTCTTCTTCCGTCAGATAGTTGGCCTCAAACTCGAGAAAGCTGTCGTTAACCAACTGGCGCCACTCATCACGTCCTTCTGCCAGCTTCTCCCAACGATTGATGTTTATTTTTAAATTTTTTATATGCCGCTTTTGGACATCTTTAAATCTTGACAGGTATTGGTACTGGTAAAATTATATGGTCAACACATGTATACTCTTCCATGTTAGTCTGGGTAAAAAAACTGAATGTACCAGCTGCTTCTCTTTCCGCGCAGATCGCAGAAGCTAATCGACAGAATAGGCGCAAAAGAAGAAGCATTGCTGCTAGTTTTCATCACTATTTTGATTCCTTTGTCCAGATTTTCGCCAACCATCATGCTAAAAGTGACTTTTGAGTCTTGCGGCCCTGGGTGACTATTGACAAGCATAAATTTTTGCAGAAGAAAAAGCCGCGAATTCAGGCCTTGTTCTCCGAAACAGCTGGGCTGCGGCTGGGAACGCGGTAAAGGGCCATCCACGTATTACATTACACGTAGCAAGGGTGTAAGGGGGGGTTGTGCCAAATGTCACAGCACGTGTTAAAAAGATAGGCAAAAAGCGTGACAGCGTGAGGCGGGAGTGATTTGAAAAGTCAAAAATTCTGTGTGACAGTATGTGAACGGCCACTACGATAAAAAGAAGCTACTTACTGATGTGTCCTGTACAGAGCTGCCTGGCCGAAACTGGTCGCTCGTGGAGGTATATCTGGCCAGCGCTGGGCCGCACCTGTCCGGTCAACATGGCGAAGGTCGTGGACTTGCCAGCTCCGTTCTGGCCCAGCAGTGCAGTGCACTGTAAAAAAACGGTCGTTTCAATTGTATACAAAACATAAATATTGACAAAGAAGTTATAGACGCCGCCATATTGCGGCAAATTTATAAAAAAATATTGGGTCCATAGGTTCAGGTCCGAGTCCAGATAAACTCGAAGACGAAGATGAACTCGAGAACGAAGACGAACTCGAAGACGAACTTGAAGACGAACTTGAAAACGAACTCAAAGACGAAGATACTATAAAATAAATAAAATACTTAGAATAAAATCCTGATGGTCTCAGGGCGGGATTTCAGCCAAAGACCAACCTCTTGAAGGTTTTGAAATAAAACAGAAGAATAGGGAAGTGTCGATCCCTGGGTCACCACGGCCTGGTGTCCCGTCGCAGCGCTACACGTATTTCGCGTCATGCCACATTGAATGACGTCATCCGTCGCGCCCTTGCCTCGTTCAGTGTACCAGCAGTACTTGAACCGGCTGGTATCAGCCGAGACGATGGGAAGAGGCCAGACGGAATGACATATAAGTAACAGCCAAGTCAAATTTTGAAATTCCTATAAAATTAAATAAATTTCAATATTCGCTATCGCTACAGAACTTGGCAGTCATTTAGGTAGATCTCAATTCTTTTGTCCGACAAAAACGTGAACTTCCCCCATTTTTTTTTAAGGGATTGTTATTGTTTGTGTACTCACTACAGTCACTACTCTGCAATTAAAAAAATAATGCAGAGCTTCAAAAATTCTAGATTAGAGTTTAATCAATAATCATAGAGTTATTATAGTAGTAATCAATCAAAAGCGCATACCTGTTTTACTTATTATCGAAAAAGAAACCATATACACTATAACGTCTTTATCCCTGACGGACGTAAGCAAAGGCCATTTTTCCTTTTTTTCTTGGGCATAAAGGTAATTTGTTATTAGCCGCATCGTTGTAGGTAGGGTTGCCAACTCTCCCAATGAATTTTTCGGAATTTAATGGAAAAAAATCGGTACAGGGTTACAGGGAAAATAAAATAGGGACTTCTAAAAAAAACTAGTCAAGTGCGAGTTAAACTCGTGTGATGAGTGTTCCGTACTTCTCATATTTTTTTCTGAAATGTAGTTACGAACTATTTTCTGTATTTTTATAAATTTTATTTTAGGCCCTGTAGTTTCGGAGAGATCTTAAATAATTATTGTAAAATAATAAAAAATATATATATTTTAGACTCTTACAACAAGGCCTTTCATTTAATATATCACACGACATAGATTGCAGTTTTTTTTTAATTTTCATATTTACTTTCATATTACCATATATATATATATATATATATATATATATATATATATATATATATATATATATATATATATATATATATATATATATATATATATATATATATATATATATATATATATATCCGAAACCATATATATATATATATATATACATATATTTATTTTCTTATAGGTTTTCCTACATTACATTTACATTATAATGTATAGATAAGAAACAATTACTTACAAAGTGAAAAAAAACGTGAAATTGGTTTCGGAAAAAGTGGTTTCGGAGATAAGGGGTATTTTTTTTAAATCACTAAAAATACCGGTCTAAAATAATATTAAAAATATAATTAAATTGTCATAAATAGTTCTTTCATTTGATATGTCACACGATATAGTTTACAAAACTTTTATTTTTAAATGTCTTATTTAACCTCCATTATGTGTCCCTCATAGACCCCCTTTTTTAAATTCATATATGTACATTATACGGTCCATCTTTGGGTCACTGAGTTACAAAATATGTTTTCTATATTTCAACTCAATAGGTCCAGTCGTTTTGTAGCAAATTGGCTGTTAGGCTGTGACTGACGGACAGATTACGGATTACTGACGGTTACGTTTTTACCTTTTAAGGTACGGAACCCTAAAAACATTTTTAATCATAGTTAAAAACAAAAAGTAGGAATTTAGGAATTACACAATCAATGAACTACTTACTAAATAAATAGGTAGATAAAATACGTTTAACTTTGGTACTTAAAATAATATTTATTTTGGGATTTGGCGCATTTCAGAAGTTTTTTTTTAAATTACGTAAGTAATCTTAAGTTCAAACATGTTTTACTAAAGTTACTTAACCCTTATTTGCAATTCGGATTAAACATGTTCCAGTGTAAATCGGTTATTTCAAAATAAAAGCGAAACTGGCGAGATATTCAATAGAAAAAATTGTAGATGTAAAAAATCGGGACAGTTAACGTCCCGCCAGTACTGTGGTCGGGAGCCGGGACACAGGGCCTAAAATCGGGACAAAGTTGTTGACAGTTGAGAAACCCTAGTTGTGGATGAATAAAATGTAATTAAACTCAGAATCGATCGTTCTATTGTGATTGTGGTACAAGAAATTAAGTAAGATTAAATTACCTGTCCAGCCGGGAAGCCCAATGTAAGCGCCCGCACGGCGACTCGAGGTTTACCCAACGTTGGGTACACTTTGCCCAGCCCCACGCACGCCGCAACGTCGGAGTCGACAGCCATCATGCGTTTACTGGGTTTCTTCTTCGTTCCGTCTTCAGTGTCGACGAATCCTGCAAGAATGGACAAACCAATAAATTGACATACGGCCCAAAAGCTTGTAGTGGGTCCGAGGGAGGGACACAAACCTTATGCGCTGAACCGTAAACAATGTATTCAAAAAAATTGTCTTTTTTAGTCTCCACTGCAGGAGCACGACCCTGTGTACTACCAGAGCCATATATTAGTCAGAGCTGTATGCCGGCCAGACGGGTTGGAGAGGTCTCATTGATTGTTCAGCTTGTGTTTCCTAAGTCGCCTTCTACGACATCCACGAAAAGACTTGGAGTGGTCCTTCTCTACTCTGCCGGGAACCACACGGCAACGGAACGGAACGGACAACGGAAGATCTGGATGATGATGTGTATATAAGAGAACCAACCAGCATTGATGTTCCCGATAGTGGCGAGCCGCACGGGCGCCACAGCAGCCCGGCCGATGTTCCCCCGCACCCGCCGCCGCTCCGCTGACACCTCCAGCTCCTCCATCTCGCCGGGGGACTCTGGGATCGATTCTTTGCGGAACCTACAAAGGGAAAGCTTGATAGGTCTGATCTGTCTGCCAAATAAATAAACGCGCGTTATAGCGGATATGCCACTCCATACTCGCACCCTGCCTTACGAGTATAATGCCAGTACTTTCGCTAGTTGCCAACAAGTCAAAACAGATACTTCGTTTCTAAACGGTTATAGGTTCCGTTTTAAGAGAAAAGTCCCCACAGAACTAATCATTATCATAAATTGTTTTGTATTTTATATTACGTATTTATGTATGTATTGTATATGTATGTATGTAGATATGTGTATAGTGTGTGTAGAGATACATACTTATCTTTAAGCGCCTATCGCTAATTTAAATTTTCTGTTTTTCCTAAAGGTTGACTGGTAGAGAATGCATTAGCATTAAGTCCACCATTTATAACATACATACTAAATTTACAAATTGACATTATTTCGTAATTCTTATAATTCAATTTAATTATGACATAATAAACAATGTAATCTCTGTCCATCTATATAACTAATTTTAAGTTTTTAGTTTGTTAGTTGACGTCTTTGGAGAAAACGTGCAGTGCAGTTTGTTGCCGCTTCTTCTGCACTTGCGCCTAGGAAGCGGCGTAAACTTAGCTTTAAGTAACGATTTGACGTCAACATTTGTGCAAAACAAAACAAAGTGACTATTATTAAGAGATATTATAAATATCCTATGATAATAAAGATATTTTGAATTGAATTTGAATTGAATTAAATTGAATGGAGTAACCCTATAGTTCTCTAGTGTCGTTCATTCTCCAGTTTTTTTCACCATCACCTTTTATTCAATTTAAAAAAAGTAACGCGTTATATAATATAATATTATAAGTCGGAGAACAAAAATCGATAGTTTTTTTACTTTACTGTTAATCTTGTCAAAAAGTAAGTAGGAAAAAAGGTGAAGCGTTAAAGTAGCGAAAAAAACTGGAGAATGTGAATGACCGTGATGCCTTTAGGCAGCTTGAAATCTGACACCACTGTCAGTAATAAATAAACTTGATAAGAAAGAAGATTAGCGCCGTACGTACCTGACAAGTATCTTCTCCAAGTGGTCGTACTCTATGGCCAGGTTGAGCATCATCAGCGCCGTGCCGACCACGAGCAGCGCCGCGCAGTGCAGGGTGATGAGGTCGCTGGAGAACGGGTCGCGGTACGTCTCCATGCCGAAGCGACCCAGGACCTGTACGCAAGAAACAAATTGGGTAGTTTCTTGGGTCAAAAATAAATTATTTGGTAATGTTAAGAGAATAATAAGACGTCACAAAGTAATGACACTTTTCATTGATCACATCCACTTTGAACGTGATTTTAGATTTATTAATGCAGAAAAACGGATAAGAAACTATGACGTCACAGTCACAGTGATTTACAGTGATTGGATTACCGTAGAAGTAACACTGAATCAAAGTAACTAGACCTTACATCTTTTAGTACTAACCAAACGAAGTCAATTCTCAGCGAAATATCTGATGGAATGTTAAAGAGTTTAACTGTAGGTACCTACCTTGATGTCAGCATTGTAGTCACAATATATTTTTAAATGTTTTGTCAGTCACCAGGTGACCGCCATGGCGTTTAAAGACTTTAATAAGTAGTTCACGCACGACTAGGAACCACACTTGCTTGTAAGAAATTCAGAACAGTTAATTTCTAAGATGAATTCTGGCCGTAAAAATTCAAGTGCTTGGATCTTCTTTTTACTTGCTAAACGTATCCTTGGGGTCTTACAACCCTTGGCCACTGACGACGTGAGTGTAAGTGATAAAGAAGTGATAGTATGTAGGAATTTGTATAATTAAATTAAGTACTTAATAAATTTATTACCTGTGCCTGTATGGTATTCTTAGCGATCTCCAGCAGACCATCTCCAAGAGCAAACTGCGGTGATAACATGAAGATTTTGTGCAGCACCCAGCGAGCATTGTCTGTAGCCTGCACAAAATAATAAAAAAAACTTTTAATTACCAATTTACAAGAGATAAAAAAAATGTAAGCATAGCCCTTCAATCATATATTCTACATATAGATGCACAGTTCCTTGCAAAATCAAACAAAATATTGTCCCCGTGTCAATACGTATATACGAGTAGGTAGATGTATACCATTTTAAGTATTGCGAAAACAGTTTAATCTAATTTAAACCTTAAGTAACTGAGATAAGCGTGGAAATAAATACATAGTTAGATTGGTCATCTTTGACGTAACGTCACGCGCGTGGCCACCGAGCGAATGACAGCGAAACAAGGCATAATACTGTTTAAGGTGGAGGTATAGGCAAATGACCTTGAAGTGGCGCCCTCATTTGAAATAAATTATTAACTCGTAAATATGGAGATAATTTCCATATTGGTCTTCGTCATGCACTAGATAGCCCTTTAAATTATTTTATGTACCACCGTTGAAAGTATTTACATTAGTCCGTCTAGCTTTAAAACTTGCCTCCGCCAAAAGTGGCCACGGCAAGTTTTAAAGCTAGACGGATCACCAATAATAGTTTCAATGGCAGTTCATAAAATAATTTAAAAGTATATCTAGTGCATGACGAAGAGCAATATGGGAATTATCACCATATTTACGAGTTAACAATTTATTTCACACTTCAAGGCCATTTGCCTATATCTTCGCCTTAAGGACGGTATGCACAAAGCCACGTGGTCGGATTTGGCTCTGAAATATGCAAAATTTTCCCGCTAGGGGGATAAAAATGTCAAGATGACGTTGCATAGAGTTAATTATGTGTAAACGGGACAATAGATGTAGGTTATCATAAATTGTAACGTAGAATTAGTATACAGCTTACTTTTTTCTTTTCGTCAAGACTTCCAGTCCGCGATACTTATTAAAATTTTCAAATCAATCAAATCAAATAATTATTTTGTTTGAATTATTATTTCTGAATTAAGGCCTTGGCAGACGTCATTATAATGTACTTAACACTTTAGTAGACAGGCTATCAGTAGAAAAAGTAAAGTCGAAAATACAGTAGTGTGCGTGAATGCAAGACGTTTATTTAAAAAGCGAGTTTAATGTGAAATTCATATAGCACTTTCTAAAAAATCCAAGTTATAGGTATTCGAATCTTGCGTAAAATTTATTACTTTTTCAATTTATTAGTCGACCTCCGTGGCGATTCCTTAACACGCTAGTCCGTCACTCGGAGGTTCTGGGTTCGATTCCCAGCCACGGCAAGTTGGTAAATGGCCTTTTTTAATTTGTCCTGGTTCTTGGGTGTTTATTTTACCCCATCAAAAACATAAATGTAAAAATGCCAAGTTCAAATTCCGACAAAACAATTGAAATTTAAATAGCTGCCAAGTTATGTAGGTAGAGAAAACTGAAATTTATTCATAAGAATCTCAAAATTTGACTTGGACAACATTAAGATTGAAAGCACGGTCACCCATCCTAACTGTGACGAAGCTAGAAGTTGCTTAACCTGTAAAAGCACGGTCATTCATCCATCAATTTTTGAATTTATCGTATGAGAGTGGAGCGAAATATATGCACAAGTGGTTTTGATTACTCGTATTTTGAAATTTGTTAAAGCGCAAATGACAAAGAACCCTTAGAATAGAGAATCTGTTTTGTTTCACGCAGCTTTTTAGGGTTCCGTAGTAAACAAGAAACCCTTATAGATCCATCATGTCTGTCTGTCTGTCTGTCCCCAGTTTTACTCATAGACTATTAGTACTAAAAAGCTGTAATTAGGCATGGGCATGGATATGTGGTAATAAAAACTTGAAAAAAAAATGTGTGTTGTGAGTCTTCGTTGAATAGGTCTTTCAAAAATATTGTAAGATTATGAACACCCTTTTTTGTTTTAGCAATCCGTTTGTGAAATATTTGGTTTTTGATTGCAAATTTTTGTTAGAATCATGTGTCTCCCCTCTCTGTCAGTTAAACGGTTGTATATGGACACTTAAAAAAATTCACGGCAGTAGTAGGTATATAACGTCTCCCTGTACATAAACTAATTTAAGATGGATTCAGTTCATGATACTGAACAACTTTTCCTAAGGAACACATAATTAAATATAAAAGAAAATGTTTGCTTTCCATTCGACCTCCGTGGCGTAATTGTTAACACGCTAGACCGCTAATCCGGAGGTTCTGGGTTCGAGGCCCAGCCAGGGCAAGTTAGAAAATGGTCTTTTTCAAATTGCCCTGGGTCTTGGGTGTTTATCTATGTATGTTTTTATCATAAAATATAGTATCATTGAGTTAGTATTCCATAATACAAGTTTAAAACCTACTTTGGGGCTAGCTTAATTAGTGTGATTCGTCCTTACATATTCCATACATATATTCCATAAATATTACATTTTACCAAATCTTGTGTGTAAGAGATCAAAAATAATTTATGTATTTCGTTTGTTCCTTAGTGAAAGTTGTTCAGTATCATGGACTGAATTCAGACCTTTTTAGGTCTGAATTCAGTCCATGATACTGAACAACAATGTAACTAACAACTGCCTAACTTTTTAGGCAGTTGTTAGTTACATAAAACAAGTAGGTACTGACTACGGAACTCTACACTGGACGTGGCCCGTTACGGCACGTGCCCGTTTATTTTGGTTAAGTTGAAATTCTAGGGAACCATAGACAAATTTATGATATTTCTGCGTAAATCAATATAAATTATCGCTGACAGGACGTTCTCAAAAATACAATCAAATAGTATTTTACGCGAGCGGTAACTTGGAAAACTACACGTTTTGTGTTCCACTGACAGAAAATGTACACATTTGAATTTCCTTTGTGAAACAATACGTTTAGCGACCATCTGCAATCGTAACACCTTTCACTTCTATTCACCTTATTATGTAAGTACGGAGGGTAAAAAAGGATTGCACGTTGAACAGATCAACAGTCTTGGCGTAGCAGCTGTACGTGCTCAATCAATGACTTGACTGTTTGATTTTGTACAATATTTTTAACGAATCAACAAAGACCACTAAAAAGAAATATTTTCCTGAAAACAGCTAAAAAAATTGGTTGATTAATGAAGCAGTAATTACTACACCCTTTTATTTTTTATCTTCTAATAGGTTTTCCTGTAATCTATAGGTAAAGAACTTTTAACTGTATATTTTTCAAAAGTTTGGGTTCAGTGGTTTCGGAGATAAGGGTATTTTTATTATTTATTTTCAAAAATAACTTCAAAAACACCAACTTAAAAAATTTAGAAAAATTTATTTAATATTATCATAAAATGCTCTTTCATTTGATATTTTACGCGATGTAGTTCACAAAACCCTTTTTTTTAAGTCTCATTTATCTCCCATAAGTGGCCCCATTTTTTTTAAATTTATTCATTTACCTACATTTTACTTCCGTCTTTGGGTCACAAATTTACATTATGTGCACCACATTTCAACTGAATCGGTCCAGTAGTTTATTAGGGGGGGGTCAATTTTCGCCCATTTTCTTAAATAACTTAAAAATACCAATCTAAGAAATAATATTAAATAAAAATATATATTTAAAATTGTCATAAAAAGTTCTTCCATTTGATATGTCACACGATTTTGTTATGAAAACTTTTTTTTAATGTCTAATTTACCCACCATAAGTGGCCCCCTTTTTTAAATTCCATTTATTTACGTTATACGTCTATCTTTGGGTCACTAAGTTACATAAGTGTAGGTACTAAATCTCAACTAAATCATTTTAATAGTTTCGTAGCAAATTGGCTGTGACTTACGGACAGACAGATAAGCGAAACCCTAAAAACAGTAAAAACACCAAAAAATCGGTTCCTATACAAATTTCCCGGGCGGCTGCACACTTTTGTATGAAAATGCAGATTTTTTTTTGTTTTTTGACTGTTATTTTAATATCATTATACTATACTAGCAGTCCACCCCGGCTTCGCCCTTGGTACACACAAAGCCTATGTCACTCGGCGATAGTGTACCTTTCCGACGGTGAAAGTTTTTTTTAAAATCGGTCCAGTAGTTTCGGAGCCATGTAATGCAAACAAACAAACAACCAAATCTTTCCTCTTTATAATATTAGTATAGATAAATAACCTAATATAGCCTGTCTGCCAAGCCAAGTATAGATCTTGTTCTATAATTGTAAAACCCTAATTAAACAGCAGCTTTTATTACAAAAACAGTTAATATGATTCCGCGACCCGAGAAAGTTCCAATCCGATTTTCACCCCAATCGCCAATTAAAAAATATAGGTAATAAATCAAACCAAATTAATTTTTTCATTGACTTAATATTCAATAAAATTAAAAAAAAAATGTGCGATGCCGTATCTGCGATAGCATTACATCTTTGTTTGAATGTCAACAAAATGTCAAAACTGTACCATAGTGTAGCAAAAGTATGACATAATTTGGCAGTTTGTACATAGTTTTTTATTGAAATATTTTAGACTGTAATGCAATTTTACGTAATTCGAAAATGGATTTTTTTGAAAAATTCGACACGGCCTCCTTCCTGAACGCCCGGCGGGCAACTAAATTTGTATGGAAGTAACATGGCCGCCATTTCAGAGAATTCTGTCAAAAACGTTGCAAAACATCCAATTTTTAAAATTGTTTTTTTTATTATTGCGTGATTGCATTGTAAGCAAATATAAAGAATAATGTTTCAAAATAGCCTTTATTTTTATAAAATATATGCAATCCCTTGTTAGAATATTTCTTTACGCTGAAAAACAAGCCAGTTTGTAGCAAGATTTTCTAAAATATTTCTTTCAGGTTTCTTTACAATTATCTTACTTTTTCTGAATGAAAATTAAAAAAATACGGTTTTCGTCTACTGGCTAGTCTAGTCACCTATAACTAGGTATGTAATTTTCTTAGTGGTCTTTTCTACTTAAGCCATAACTATTGCCCGCGCAAAGTGCGTTTTGCATGTTTTTGGGTAAATTCAATGCTTGTTTTTAGGAAAACTACAAAATATTTTAAAAAATCCTTTTTTTCGTCTACTGTCCCAACTCTTCCTCTATCTATGTGTATACATTATTTGACTTAAATCAAACGCTTTCTGTACAAACTTGTTGCCCGCGCAAACCCATTTTACATGGTGCCGACCCTTAATGCCATGTTTTTCTAGTGCCATTTTTTAGGCGACAACTGTGCATTTTTGTCTTGAAGTAAACTTGATGCGACACGATAGCATCATAAATAGAAGAAAGGAACACATGCAATCCGAGCTGTTGTACTGCTAAGTAAAACAACTGGCAGAGATAAATAAGAGGATAATTTTTCGGTATGACTAAGTATATTCGTAAATTCTACAAATTACTTGAACCCTTTGAATACTCACTTCAGACTCGGAGATGATGTCCAGGATGAGCAGCAGAGCAATCCCGGAGAGCCCGAGGAAGGTGTTCCCGCAGAACAGCAGCATGTTGGCCATGCTGGCGTCCGAGAACAGCTTCTCAGCCACGTGCACCAGGTTGCCGCACGCGTAGCTGTTCAGACATGTATTAATGTCGAAGACAAGAACACAAACCGTCTTTTGTAGAGGATTGTGTAGCAAAATTTTTATACAAAAAGCAATAACGTTTTTTCTCCCATTAAACTACTCTGGTTTTGACGATTTTCGGAAATTATGTAGATTTTATTATACAGTGACTTTTTAAACACCAGCCAAATTTTTGAAGCAAGTTCAGTCCATGATATTGAACTACTTTGTATAAATAAAGTTAATAAAAATCGATAAAATTTTTCGTCCTCAAATACAAAATCCGTTTGGCTGAGCGCTGATTTGTATGGGAAGGTGAATTTTTATTTTAGTTTTTCGTTAATTGTTTTTATGGAAAGTAGTTCTGTTCATTCGACGACCTCCGTGGCGTAAGGTTTACACGCTAGACCTCTAATCCGGAGGTTCTGGGTTCGATCCCCAACTAGGCTAAGTCGGAAAATGGCCTTTTTCAAATTGTCTTGGGTATATATATGAATTTATCATAAAATATAGTATCGTTGAGTTAGTATCCCATAACACAAGTTTAAAAAACTTATTTTGGGGCTAGCTTAATCAGTGTGATTTGTCCTTATATATTTATTAATTTTATCATGGACTGAACTTGCTCCATAAAGGCTGGTGGATAAAAAGTCAGCCTGTATATTTTAAAAACTAGGGCTGTAAGTTTTGATTATTTTGGAATGTTATATAGGTACATCGTGTTAATGAAAGAACGCAAAACCTCTCAGATGGTAAAAGTTGTTGAACAAAAGTTGTTCAGTTACATGGGCTGAGGTACCATCTGAGAGGTTTTGCGTTCTTTCATTAACACGATGTATATACTTACCTACGTGAAATTTTATTTGTAATTTTTTTTACGTAAAACCTAATTATTATAAAATCTAATCATACGGCCCTAGTTCATAGCATAAAGGTACATTATACTAGTAGACATTAGCGCTTAGCGTAACAATATACTCGTACCTATTGTGCTTACATAAAACTAAAAGATTCTGAATGAAAAACATAAAATAAATAAATAAACTTCTCACCCGAACAACAGTATGAGCACGCAAATAGCAGGCAGGTTGTTTCTGGCCACGAATACTGGGAAGTGGAATGCTTCCATCATGATCACCGTGATCACCATGTTGATTGCTATTATCTGTGGAAGTCAAAGTCAAAGTCAATTTTTTTTTATTCAATGTAGGATAAATCTGTACGTTCAGAGAAAACTGAGTTAACTCGAGTAATATCGGTTTTAATATTCTTACATATTCTGAATCAGAAAAAAAATGCTATTTTTCTGTCTTATTTTCATAGCCGTAGGGCTTAAAATGCCAAAGTTAGGATTCGTGTAAAGTGATGTAAGTATCGGTTTTTTCAAGTTCCCACAACTTTTTTTGTGTGTTTTCAATACAATTGCATTTAAAACTAGTTGAACTAAACTGTATTTTTAATTTGTTAGTGTAAATTGACAAACAGAATCATAACACTTAAAAAGGACGGACGGAAAGGACGGGACTCAGATTTGTGTATAGTGATATAACTCTTTTCTTTTAGACATTATCAAAATAAAACCAGCATATTTCAAATGCTGTCATTGAAATTAACATGTTTAATTTTGTGACTTTTCGCTGTATTATTAGAGATCTCATTTGTCTATGAAAACAGTAAATATATATCATTTAGCACTAAAGCAAAGCAGAATGTGTAAAATGTTATAATGTGACTTATATTAATTGGCACAAATAAAATGTTGTTTTTTTTTGTGTCAAACGACATAACTCAATGTTTTTCAATTTTTTATATAAAAAAAGAAGACATAACGTAATATTTGTTTTATTACTTTATTGAAATGGATATTATCTATCAATAATAGAAACCAAAAATTATAAAACTTCCATAGAAAATGAGTGGGAATTTTTTGAAACTTTAATCGATCGATTATCTCTAAACTATGATTTTTGACTTAACCCCGTTTTCACTGAACATACAGAAATATATTACTTATTGAATTATTTTTAGTGCAAAAGCTACCGATACATGCGTTTCGCAACGACCACTGCTGAGAAGAAACGCCGAAAGAAACTCATTTACACAGTATTGGTTGCCTACGCGCCAAAAGGTCAGTTTACAAAGATATTATGCCTAATACAATGTTATCACAATATAACATAGCTTGCGAACAAGAAAATTTTTAATAAATAAAGTGTATGAACAAGTATGCGTAACCGTAGGGCATGTATGAAGGGATTGATAAAATCAGGTGAAAATAGATCAAGCGAAAGAGGTCTGTCAGGATCGTAGCAAGTGGAGGTCGATATGTCATATAGTCTCTGTCTACCGCTGTGGGAAACAGGCGTGATAGTATGTCTGTAAATACAATAATACGAGTACATGGCCATGTGGTCCGACAAGAACCGCATGCAAGAAACCAAGAACTGCATATACCTATTTGTCTACTGCTAGACTGAACACCTCTCCTAATGAATGGATAGTTGCTGGTTGATGGTTGATGGTTAATGATTGACGGTTGATGGTTGATGGTTGACGATTAATGCTTCATGTCATGGCTAATGGTTGATGAAAAGATTGATGGTTGATAGTTGATGGTGAATGATTGATATTGGTGGTTGATGGTTTATAACCGGCACTTGCCTTTATGGTCATAAGGAATTACTCACTGCCATATCCCACAATAGCGCCGCACTCCAGTACACGGTGGGAGTCACTCCACACAGGTAGTGTAACCTCTTCTGCTGAGTGATTCTGGCGGTCACCAAGTAGATGGCAGACCCGGCACTGACCAGACTGTACGCGATGAGGACGAGCCCCGATATACCAGCGTCGGCTACGTGCTGATACCTGCCAAAGAAAAAAGAAAATGTATAACGTGGTAACTAGGTAACTAACACAAAACCTCTCATATGGTACCTCAGCCCATTAAACTGAACAACTTTCGTTTTACAAATTTCACGAAATTGAATTTAGTATCATAAAAACTGATGAGCTGATCGAGTCAATTAGTGAAAATCCGATTTTTATTTTTGGATTTTTGGGAATGTTGTAGAACAAAAGTTGTTCAGTTTCATGGGCTGAGGTACCATCTGAGAGGTTTAGCGTTAGTTCAGTAACACGTTGTATATGTTTCAGTATTTTCCCTTATTTTGAGAGACAAAAAAACATATATTGTAAGCCTGTGGTTAATATATTTAGGTGGTATATCCAGTGGTACGTATACACTTTCACGTCTTTACCTCTAATGGGGCAGACAGAGTAGGTTCTTGCGACTCTATGAGGACAGAGCTCAGATCCGAAAGACCCAAAGGCCACTTTCATCATGATGGAAGACGAAAAGGAAATTAACATGATTTAAATTTTCACTAATTTCCTAAATCTGCGCGGGAAGAGAAGCAGCTGGTACAATCTAAGTTTTTGAAAGTAGATTAAGTCATCATCATCCGAGCGTATTCCTGCTTGCATCGTCAGCGGTTACGCTTCAGAGCCCGGGGTCCGCTACCTTACCTAAGTGATTCGACGAGGTTACTGGTTTTTACACAGAGCGACTGCCGTCTCACCTCCGCAACCCAAAGGGTAGACCAGAACCAATCCTAGGATAGGTACAAACGCTAGATGGCGTTCGGGACCAACAGCTTTACGTGCCTTCCAAAGCACGGAATCATCTTTATTTTCGGATAATCAGGTGATGTATGCCTGCAATATCCTAACCAGACTGGAAACAACTTTTCACAAAGTATGCTTCCCAGTGGGATTTGAACCCATGAACTCCGGATCACAAGGCAGACGCCTTGACCACTGGACCACGGAGGGGCAGTCAAGTGAAAGTAGATTAAGTAATATGCGATAAACGGGTAACTCTCGTCGACGACCTCAGTCGGAGGCCTTCGTCAGGGCAAATGTGACTCGCGACGCGTACACGAAGACATCCTGAGCCGCACTGGCTTTTAACCAACAATTATTAAGTAGGTTTAGCTTTACTTTAAACCAATTTTACTTACACGGTGTCTTTACTGATCTGTTCCTTTGATATCTTCATGGGATGCGAGTAGGTTGTGATTTTAGCGTTATCCCCAGCCACCGTCTTCAATGCAGCTGTGTTGAGAGCGCTGAGGAACGCTGGCATGGCGTGGTGTCCCTTGTTGTTATACCACGCTATAAGGGCCGTTATGTTGTTTTTGAGGGCTGAGGAGAACCCACCGTATCTGAAAGTAATTGATCAGTAGCCTCAATAATATATCATCAAATCATTAGGTCTTTTTTTTGTAGTCTCCACTGCAGGAGCACTACCCTCAGTACTACTTACTAGAGCCATACTTGGCCAGAGCAGCCAGAGGTCTTGGTTGGCCTACACTCTCCACGCTGGCCAGACGGGTTGGAGTGGTTTCACTGATGTTTATAAGCTTTGGAAGAATATAGAGTGGTCCTATCTCCTCTGCCAGAAACTCCAGGATAGATTTTATAATTTTAAGTACTAGTCTTTCCTTGGCCAAAAAAGGCCTCAAAGAAGGTCTTTAAAGAATTCTAACGTAAATAAAATGATATCAGTTAAATACATACATACATACACTATCTACGTTACGGGGCAGACAGAGCATTTTGGGTCTTGCAGCTTCAGATAGAGCCCAGGGTCGCAAGCACCAAATACCACTTTTAGGGTGCTGGTAGACGATAAGAAGGAAAATGAATCATAGTAAAAATATTATAGGTGCATCCATTTTTAGGGTTCCGTAGTTCACAAGGAACCCTTATAGTTTCGTCATGTCCGTCCGTCTGTCCGTCCGGGCTCTGCACCGATTGTCACGAAAATTGGTGGAGAGATAGATATTGAAGTTCCAAAAGTTTGCTACACCATTACACTAAAGTTCTTACCTCTTCTCAATATACAAGTCTTGAGTAGAGACGATCCAATCATTCGTGGCATTGACATCGGGCAGCAACATCATCTGCGGTGGACTGAACTTGCTGTCAGTGATGTTACACTCCTGTCGGGCTTCACTGCACGTGCAGGTAGGGGTGTCCTGGTGAAAAGCAAATAACCTGTTAAATTGATATTGCCATCAGCCGAGCCTCAGCGGTAACGCTTCAGAGCCCAGGGTCCGCTAACTAGCATGGAAAAAAATTAAAAACCAGTACTTTACTTAAGAATGCAGTCTTCGACCGTGGGAATTTTTGATTGAACACCCGAATCTATATTTTCTATCTACACATACGTCATGCGCTGTATTATACATGCACCATGGAGACGAATTCAGACGAATTTAGAAACGCAGCGAGCGGTTTGCCTTATCAGCGTTTTTGTCCCCATATTTATTTGAGAATTTCGGAGAACTTTAAATTTTTCTATCCTTTTACAAATGACAAATTATTTTTATTTATTTATTGGACGTGTTTAAGCATGAATTAATCTTCATATATGTGTATTTTTTATTTTTTAATTCTGTCGTAGAAAATCTCATAATATATAATACCTAAAGTTAGCTAAAACTAGAAACAACCTAAAACTAAAAACCTTAAAAAATATAATATAATAACTAAAATATATTATTAAAAGGAGTCCCTTTAGGCAAGGTTCCGAAGATACTGGCAGCGTTCCCCCTTTGAATAGCTAGACTGATTCTTTGTCCGAGGTAGCTGCCAGCTCTTCGGTCTCCTGTGATGTCGACTAACCTTTTTGCTATTTCCTTAAAAAGCCTTATAGCGCTAGGACCCCACGGACCAAGGGTCTCGACACCGAATGGAACAAAATCATATTCGGAGCCTAGACCCCTGTATTTATTTATATTCTGTCGTATGCGCAAGAAATCCGACGACGTATTCGTACGTTAAACCTTACGTATGTTTGACCTTTTTAACTATGTTTTTGAATGAATTAATTTTTTTTATTAAAATCTTCTCATTTACTTTTTAGGATTTTCCTTTGTCTTTTTTTCTCTGTAATTTAAACACAATTTCATGTTTTAAATTCCGTGTAAAAACAATGACATGAACGTCACACACCGCAAAAAATCGAAACACGTCTCAGGTTATTAGGAATTAAAGAAACTATTACAATGGAAATCAATAAATTGTCTAATTCACTTTTTTAATACTTAAATAAACTTTAATTTAATATATCTTAACATATTGTTACTAACATAGTTTGGCTCCAATCAGCTCCGAAAAAGCAGTCAAAATCATTAAAAATAAGGACTGGACCCTTAAGTACTGGTTTTTATAATCATAGTGTTTCCAGAACCAACGACGGTCGATGCCGGTGTTTGTTATAAAAATAAATACGATTTTGTACCTGGTGTGTCCAGTTTTTGGTCGTTTTGTGCATCCTCAAAGCGTTCATAACGTGGTCCGCAAATGATGGGTCGATGTTGTTAGAGAAGACCGATGGATTGGGACTGAGGGAAAAAACAAGAAAATAGTTTAAAGTTTGACTCGGTAAATGTCCAACAAAAAAGTTTGGAGTATACGTCTTTCTATGAAGTTAAAAACTAAGCATACTTGTATATAACCCACGTCTTTAATGCTTACGGGTAGACAGAGCCTAAGGCCATAAAACCCAGAGGTCACTTCCACTCAAGCGCCAACGGCTTTAACTGCAGGCGACATTGAGAGCCCGCGCCTTCGCAAAAAAATTGCAAACGTGCGCTTTTTTATAAACAATTTCATCATCAGGTCTTTTTAAGTCTCCACTGCAGGAGCACAAGCTCTCTCTGTACTACCATAGCCATATTATTACCCAGAGCAATCAGGGGATTGGGCCTACACTCTCTACGCTGGCCAGACGGGTTGGCGAGGTCTCATTGATGTTTATAAGCATTGCTTAGCTTGTTTACTAAGTCGCCTTCTGCGACATCTACGGGAAGACTTGGAGTGGTCCTATTCTACTCAATCATCTACATCGCCAGAACTGTAGTAAGTAAGTATTCTGTTTATGTATATAAACAGAATACTGAAATACTCACACTAGGAATTGCGTGGCAGTCTGGTACAGGGTTGGATCGAGTAAAAGTGAGATCTCGTTGTCTGCAGGCGGTCGGATGGTAGAGAACGCCATAGCGATGGTCACGAACAGGGCCGGTAGGATGATTAGCAGGAACAACAGCCACCTAAAAGAAAAAATAAAACAGTGTTGCAAACTACTGTGTGAACTACTGTTTACAGTTTATAATGAGAACGTTAAGCTTTACTACGCACATTTGTGAAAAACGGCCACTTTTGGCAAATGTGCGTAGTAAAGCTTAATGTTCTCATTATAAACTGTAAATAGTAGTTCATAAAATACTTTGAAGGGTTATCTTCCTGACTTCATCATTTCAGTCGCATAACGTCCACTGCTGGACACAGGCCTCTCCCAAGGTTTTCCAAAATGACCGCTCTAAATCTAGGACTTGGTAGTAGCAAAATTTTAAAAGATGTCTCCGTTTTCTTTGAAATTATTTATTTTAAATGGGGGCAGCACTGGACCCCAGAAAATTCAGGTACGGCCGTTCGCCGCACGAGTACCTACGACCTACAGTATTCGAGTTCATCGGGGTCACGCGGTTTTGATAAAACGGGCGTAACTACGTGATCTTGATTGAAAAGCATTTTCGCAACTTATTATCTTGTAAATTATACTGAACAAATCTTACGTATTTCTAGTATAGTGTATGAATCTAGCGTGTAGCAATGCTAAGAACTGTTGGCAAGCCTTGCCCGTCAGCGGCCCATCACCGTCCACCAGCGGCGCGTTGTCGTTCCTGATGCTGGAGCTCGATGCGCTTTTGGATGGAGTATCTTCTGGTACTAGTAGAAAAAAAGACACTGCAATATCTACTTAGGGTTGGATCTCATCTATTAGCACGGAATAGCACTTTCCTATGCTGCTATCCTTTTCTGTCGCCGGCCGTGCTGAACTCTCTCGTTTTAGCAAATTACTGTTCTGGGCGACAGAAAAGGATAGCAGCATTGGAAAGTGCTGTTTCGTGCTCACAGATGAGATCCAACCCATAAACTATAAAAACCCGGGTCAGAATAGGATCACTCCACTCTTCCTGTGGATGTCGTAAGAGGCGTCTAAAGGACTAAAGCACAAATATCTCGTGCTACAATTTGCATTCCCAAGGAGGGCTTACGTCGGGCAGTGGCCTGTTCTAAAACTTTTTGCACAAATACATTCCCAAAGAGGGTTGACGTCAGGCAGGCGGCCGGTTCTAAAACTATAGCCAAATCATTTAAAGTGTTCAGGCTATTTCTTCTCCATTTTGCAAGGTCTTTGGCATTTTGGGTGACCATCGACATGCATGATATATTTGGAGAAGAAAAAGCGGGAAAGCGCACCCCGGGCTCCAAAGCAGCACAGCTGAGGATGCAACCGGGAATGCGCTTAGACGAAGAAGAAGAAGTCTACTTCACCTGGACGGTAAGCCCTGTAGACACATAATACCTGTGTGGGATAGAGACTTAGTTTAACTGTAATGTGGTCACAAGGCAGCTTCTCATAGATCTATACGTTATTTTTAATAAGGCACATGTATTGTTTAAGTTAAAGTGACGTAAGTGTAAGCAAGTCTGCATCCTAACATCATAACAACAACTCTTTTCGTACTGTTTTACGATTCACACTTACGGCAGCGCGTCAAGCCGCATGTTTATAATAAAAACATATATTGATAACACCAATCCCAGGACCCAGGACAATTTGAAAAAGGCGATTTTCCAACTTGCCCTGGCTGGCCATATTAAGGCCGTACCTGAATTATCCGGGGTCCAGTGCTGCCCCCATTTAAAATAAATCATTTCAAAGAAAACGAAGACATTATTTAAAATTTTGCTACTATTAAATCCTAGATAACCCTTCAAAGTATTTTATGAACTAATGTTTACAGTTTATAATGAGAGCATTAAGCTTTACTACGCACATTTGCCAAAAGTGGCCGTTTTTAGCAAATGTGCGTAGTAAAGCTTAACGTTCGCACTTTAAACTGTAAAAAGTAGTTCATAAAATACTTTGAAGGGTTATCTAGGACTTGGTAGTAGCAAAATGTTAAATGATGTCTCCGTTTTCTTTGAAATGATTTATTTTAAATAGGGGCAGCACTGGACCCCGGAAAATTCAGGTACGGCCTTAAAGTGAGATTGGACTGCACATGTCTATCGTATGCCACTGGAAAGTTGGGCTATTTATATCTCCACACGACATATAGCACGACGTTCTACTGATACCCATCTCCTCGCTATTCCTCTTCATCGCACAAATTTTATAGCAAACTCTTTTATACCCCTCAAGCTTCAAGACCCTGGAATGCTTTGCCCGTTGACATCAAAGAAATTACAAAGTTTTCCTACAAGAGAAGAGTACACTATTCTTTGCATTCTCCTGCTTTCCTACTCTCTAGATTTTATTTCTTTGCGAAAAGTTTCCCACGTTTTACACTTGTGCATTTAAATTGGCTTGACACAATTGCGTATTTAGCCAAATAATCAATTTAAAAAAAATAAAGATAACGAGTAGGTAATTTATTCTAAATTAGTCTCTTTTTCTTATCAACATCATGTAGTTGTGTATGTATTTATTTAATTATGTATGTATATGTATATTTTATTTGTATGAGTACGTATTTACTACTATATACTATTAAACTATATATTATAAGTATATATGCATGTATGTATTATTATTTGGTATGTTATATGTATTTATATTGCGCTGCAACGAATTATCTGTTTATCCCTATGGTTTACTGGGAAAGAAATCAATTGTAAAACAATTTGTATTGTGAAACAATGATATAAAGTTTGAGAAGAGAAAGAGAGAGAGAGAGAGAGAGATGAGGTGGTCGGACAAAATTTTTAAAAGGAAGGAAAAAGCATACATTAGCTAAACTTACTATATTCAATAGGATGCACTACGGTGTCCAGCTGGTCGCAGATGTTGAAGAAAACTTGTTCCAAACTGCTGCAGTCCAGGGTATAACTCTTGTATCCCAAAGCAGATTGTGCGCCTTCAAGTACAGTGCATAGTTGTAGAAAGCTAGAATAAAAAGAAATTTACTGAAGTCTTAAACATCGTACACTATAACCTTTTCTCGTGTCCTTCGTGCCCGACCAGCTGCACGAAACACGGCGTCGGAAAGTAATCGTATATAAGTACTTTTTATATTTGTATGCAAATGATTAAACACTCTGATTCCTGAAATGAAAGCACTTTTTTTGAACGTTTCGTTACTTACAGTAGGTAGAAATAGGTCATGTTTGTACAAATCTCTTAAGTTGCTAATTAGTTCAATCTTTCTTTTATAGTTGTACTTATTACCTTTATGCTCAAGAAAAAAAGAAAATAAACGGGCAAGTGCGAGTCGGACTCGTACATGAAGGGTTCCGTACCTCCGTACAATGTTTTAAAACGCTAAAAAACACGTTTATTGTATGACGACCCCTTTTAATTTTTAACTTTTTTTTATTTTTAGTATTTGTTGTTATAGCGGCCATAGTAATACATAATCTGTGAAAATTTCAAGTACATATCTAGTTAATGCCATTATAAAGATCTAGTTAAAAACGCTGTAAAAACACGTTTTCGTATGGAACCCCCTTAATTTTTAACTTTTTTTTATTTTCAGTATTTGTTGTTATAGCGGCTACAGTATTACATAATAGGTAAAAATTTCAAGTGTCTAGCTATTACGGTTCAAGAGATAGAGCCCTGTGGCAGACGGACAGACAGACAGACAGACAGACAGACGGACAGACGGACAGATGGACAGACAGCGGAGTCTCAGTAATAGGGTCCCGTTTGCACCCTTTTGGTGTCCATGTTTCTTCTATTTGGAACTAGATGGCGCTGTCGGTTTTCTACATCGCGATATGGCATCGAAATATAATGCTCCAGAAACCTAACGCTCCTACATTCACCGCTTCGATTCTGATTCCGTTTTCGCAAACAAACGAAAAGTAATTACAACGAAACACTCGGACGCACACATAGACAAAGATGCATGCGATTGGTCGCGACAAGGTCACGCGTCGTCGTCGGTCGGGTGGGGCAGTCAACGCAATGAGCGGTGAGATACAACGCGCGGATGGAACCTATTATGCAGTACGCTAAGCTAAAACTAATAACCTTGTTTACGTGTTACTTTTTATTTATAACCAATTTTCATGTCTGTATGGCTTCTACACCACTTCACGGCATATAAGGGCATTTTTAATTAATCGATTATCGCAAAAGCAGCAATATTCTCAAAGGAAACTTCTTGCGACGCAACCGCACGACTCGAGTGTCACGGCGAACTGTCGCGCCGCGCTGTTCATATTTTAAGCCCCGCCCACCGCGGTAAATATCGCGTGGAATGATTTTTCGGGATTCTAGAGAATTATTGTTCGTAGCGATATAGTTACTTTTTCGATAATAACTAAAATAGGTATGCGAATATACTCAGAACGGAAAAACGTAGCAGCTTAGTCCTTTTTTAATTTTTGGAGCTCTGCATTATTTATAATTGCAGTACACACACAGAACAACCATAAAAAAAATATGAAAATGCGACTAAAGCGAGCCAAGTTCAAGAAGTTTTTGTCGGGCAAAAGAATTGAGAATTTGAGATCATAATGGCTGTCAAGTTCTGTAGAGAATATTAAAATTTATTTGTAGGAATTTCAACATTTGATTTGGCTGTTGTATGTTTTGATGGGATATAGTACGAGTAAGTATATAGGTACTCACTTATTATTCAATCCATTAGCATCAAAGAATGGCAACGCGATTTCCACTTCCAATCCATTGACATCACACAAAGTAGCATTTTTCACGACGTCCCGGACTAAAGTCAGCAGCTGCTTGGTTTTCTCCTCAATGGAGAACTCTTCTTCTTCAGGCCAATCTTCCTTTTTGGGGTAGAAAACGCTCAGCTTGTAACCTGTGCCGAGTGTGCGTTTAATCTCGATTGGAGATCCCGTGGTGTGGATTTGACCCTGGACGATAATAATTATTGATACTTTTTCAAAACATAAAACCTACTTCAGTGCCAGAAAAGCTGAATATTCCAACAATAGACGACATATTTTTTCTAGTTATTTATTACATACCTTATGCATGATAACAATCTGGTCACTGAGTAGCTCGGCTTCATCCAAGTGGTGAGTAGTCAGCAGGATCGTCCTGTCTTCTTTCAGTTTCACTATCATTGTCCAAATGTCTCTGTTGTCATAAATAAAGACACAAACACTATACAGGGTTACTGTATCTAACACGTAACCTTTTTTAGTGCAAGTTCAGTCCATGATACTAAACTGCTTTCCATAAAACCAATATCGAAAATTAAATAAAAAATTAGCTTCCCATACATACTAGCACTCAGCCAAATGGATTTTGTATGGAAAGACGTTTTTTTTTTGGTTTTCTATAATATTTTTTATGGAAAGTAGTTCAGTATCATGGATTGAACTTGCACCAAAAAGGTTATGCGTTAGATACCAGTAACCCTGTAGGTATATTATGCCCGTAAATTGATTGTACATATTTTTATCTAATTCGATGTGCATATGTCGCAGTTGAATGGTATAATCCGCTAATTCACTAAACCTCAAGCTGTTTGGCATAACAGCTCGGTTTTGTAAAACAGCGAACCCTAATACGCGGGATGAAATGAACGACTTGTATTCATCCATGCGGCTAGAGAAGTTGTTGAACAATTCTATCTAAAGAAATTATATACAATGTAGAATGCCTACGAAGTGGCAATGGCGAGCGAGCGTAGCTCTATTCATGAATGTTCTATTCATTTTATTAGGTTAGCACAAACCTATAGGTTAGGTTAGGTTAGAACTGCGATCAACACACGCTAGAAAAGTTCTATCCATTTTACTAGGTTAGGGCTAACCTATAGCAATAAAAATCGTGGAATAGTTTTCAGGGAAATTAAATTCGATGTCGAAAAAATCTGTACTGTAATAGACACTCAGTTATATTTCATTATGGTAACCCTACACCAAATCCTTATCATGCATGTGTCGCAGTTGCATTGTTTAACGGTTTCGTCAAACAGCGGATTACCGCCACTGTTTTACAAAACCGCTAGCCGTTTGGAAACGTGGATAGCGGTTTCAATGAACGTTACACGTTGCGCAATCTTAGACAATCCAGCTGAACGATATTCGGCTGTTTAACAAAACTGAGCTGTAATGCCAAACAACTAGAGGTTTCGTAAATTAGCGGTTTATACCATCCAACTACGACACAAACATGTTCGCGTGTACCAGAGAAAGTTGGAAAATGATCTTTTTCAAATTGTCTTGGCTGTTTATATCTAACTATATTTTATAACTATTTTCTATAAAATACCTAGTACTTATAGAAAAAAAATATATTTCTATTGCAAATAACATTTATTACTTTTACAATGCGTTAGTTTAATACATAAATATAAAACAATTTAAAATATAACAAGCTTATTTGAAGTGGTCTCCATTGGCTACAATACAGTCCTTTAAACGTTGAGGCCAGTTATCAATAGAAGCACGCCTCTTTCCATGGAAAAAAATTCTTCACTTCACTATGGATTGTTTTAGGGACTCCAAATTATCATGACGTTTAGAGCAAGCCGTACTCTCTAAAACTGACCATAAATCATAATCCAGCGGATTAAGATCGGGACTAGACGAGACTCTGATGAATGTCGGAAACGTTCGATTCCAACCAAGACTGCGTGGACCGAGCTTTGTGACCCGGCGCCGAGTCTTGCTGGAAGGACCATTCTTGGTTATTGAATATGGTTTTGGTTAAAGATTTTTTAAAAGATGACAAATTTCAGATTTTGACAATATTTGACAATTTTAAACTATTTAATTTAATGTGACATTTATAATACTCTATTCTTTTGTTAATTTCCTTGACATGTGAGTAATGTAAGTACTTTTTTTAAAATGTATCATGAAATTGATTTTAAAAGTTTTAATCTGCGACATTGGTATTTGTAGGTCCAATTTTAAATAAACCAAATTTCTATATGTGCATGTATCTACTCGTACTTAAATATTTGTATGCTATATATGGCAAGACATAGCGAACTACTATATATTATTGTAACAGCTCTAAAATTGTACCTATGTTTGACAAATAAATGATTGATTGATGGTTTTGTTAAGGGGCCTTCTCAAGAATGGTATCTTGATACACTTGTGCATGACTTGTGCCGATGTTTTGATACCTTTTTCACAAAAGTATGGCTCAGTCACTCCTTTATAGCTAACACCCCACCAAACCATCACTGAAGTCGGATAATGCCCACGTTGCTTTCTTAGAGCCTTGAGCATAAATACGGTCATTTTGTTTGTTAAAATGTTGCTCAATTGTAAAAAAATTCTTATCCGTAGACAAAATTTTTCTGTGACCTCCCTTTGCGTACCGCTTCAGTAGTTGTTTCGATTTTACCACCCTATTCTTTTTAAAATTATCAGTTAAGAAAAGACCAGTACGTCTCCTATAGGCTACTAAGTCATCTTTTAAAATACGCGACATGGTTCTAGGTGCCATCTTTATCTTTTGCTTTCGGCAGGATTTCTTCGAATTCTTTCCCTTACTGCTTTGACCACCTTTTTCGTACGAACACTACGTGGACGGCCAGACCTTTTTCTGTCACAAACAGAAGAGGTCTCATTGTACCTATTAATAGCCCGGTACACAAACATTTGACTAATACCAAGCGTATGGAGACTATGGAGAGTCTAAATATTGCATTTGGCTCCATACCTACTCTGTGTTGCAATCACAGCGATTCGGTTCTCTTTATCACCCCACTCCATTTTAATATCGCAAAATATTGTACAATGTATTGGCGCCAAAATAAAAAAATACAATGAAAAATCATATAAAAATAACGGATTCCAAATTTAAATGTAATATTTTGTTTCTTTTTAATAGTAACAGTATTTAAGGCCAGACTAAGTATAGTAGACATCGTTGAATTGGTATCCTATTACACAAGTTTAGAACTTACTTCAGGGCAATACTCAACCAGTGTTATTGATCATTATGTATTTATTATTAAATGTGGAGAATCAAAAATTTGACAATTATTTAAGTGATCAAAGTTTCCAATGATTCATATAGTATTTAGTTTTTTTTTTAAATTACATACTGACCGTCTTGCAGCAGGGTCGACCCCAGCGGTGGGCTCGTCAAGCACCACCAGCTGTGGGCGGCCCACGAATGCCAAGCCCACACACACACGTCGCCGTGTCCCTCCAGACAGTTTACACACTGGTGAAGATGATACTGGGCCCAAAGAAAGGACTTGGAGCATGCTGTGGACAAGTGATTGAGTTGGTAATTTTTTGAGATTTAATATCAAAGCCGTATCGTATATCGTGTGTCGAATGGTGTCAAGGGTCATTGAGTGTTGAGTATCGAATATCGTCGAACGTCGAGTGTCGTTGCATGTGGTCAAGTGTCGAATGATGTCAAGGGTCGTTAAGTATCGAGTGTCGAAGTAAAATAAAAATAAAAAACCGGCCAAGTGCGAGTCGGACTCGCGCACCGAGGGTTCCGTACAAACCTGCAAGGTTTAGTATTTGGTATGAATTTCAATTTAATACCTCTACGCGTTTATGAGGAAATGGGTAGTAAGTTTAAAATTATTAAAAAAAAATATATTATGTGATGTAACTAAAAATTTATGGTTTTCGTAATTTTTCCTTTATCTATGCTATAAGACGTTGCTTCGTACCAAATTTCAAGATTTTGAGTTCACGGGAAGCACCCTGTAGGTTTTGATTCCCTTGCAAGTGTCGAAAATTTGCGGCATAAACGGCTGTATCTTTTGATTGCGTTGGCTTAGAAGTTTGATTTTTTCACAGCTTCAAGGGACAGTAGACCTGAGTAATTGATATAAATTTCAGCTTCATACCTCCACGCGTTCCTGAGAAAAAGGGTCTTGACAGACGGACGGACGGACGGACAGACGGACAACAAAGTGATCCTATAAGGGTTCCGTTTTTTCCTTTTGAGGTACGGAACCCTAAAAAGAGACTTCAACGCTTCTCCGCGAGGCAGGGTAACCAAAAGGCTGGCAGCATTACCTCTCTGCACCGCGATAGAAGATAGAAGTATCAAAGTTAAGTATCGTCGAATGTTAGATGTCGAGTATAGTCGAGTGTCGTCTTTGGGTGTCGTTGAATGTCGTCAAGTGTCAAATGATTTCGAGGGTCATTAAGTGCCGAGTGTCGAAGTTGAAAATCGTCGAGCGTCAAGTGTTAGGTGTCGATTGTTGTCGAATGTCGTCGTGGATCTAAAGTCGAGTATCGAATGATGTCGACGTATAACGTTGAGCATCGTAATGAAATTCAAACTGACCCTCGACAACACTCAACGACAGTGTCGTTGAGTTTCGTCGACGTCAGGTTCCCAGTGTTGTCGAGTGTCGATTGTCGTTGAGTGTCGAGGGTCTTGAGTGTCGAGTGTCGAGTGTCGAATATCGTCGAGCGTCGAGTGTCGTCTTTGGGTGTCGTCAAATGTCGTTGAATGTCGTGAAGTGTCGAATGTTGTAGAGGGTCGTTAAGTGTCGAGTGTCAAAGTCGAAAATCGTCGAGCGTCGAGTGCTAGGCGTCGATTGTTGTCGAGTATCATCGGGGATCTAGAGTCGAGTATCGAATGACGTCGACGTATGTGGTTGAGTGTCGTCGAGGTCAGGTGCCGAGTACCGAGTGTTATCGAGTGTCGTTGAGTATCAAGTGTCGTTGAGTGTCGTCAAGTGTCATCGAATATCAAATGTCGTTCACCATTTCTCTGTCACTATTGTATTCCTGGACTGAAAGGGCACACTGTTGGAACCATTGGTCGAAACATTCCATATTAAGTATCTATCTATCTATATTTAAGAGCTATGCTCTTGTCGGTGGAGTATGAATTCTCTTCCATTTTCTGTCTTATCTGCCAGTTGTTTTACTTCTCTGTACGACACGACGTTCACCTTTTCCTTTATTATTTTCATGTAGCTATGCTTCGGTCTTCCTGGTCCGATATTAAGTATGTACCGTCTTAAAAACACAGTTGTCCAATATAATTTTTACTTTACCCCCGATCCGTCCTTACCTGTCAATCTCATCCCTCACAGCTTCCAGTGGAAGGCCGCTCTTTAGCTGAGCATATAAGGCTACATGCTCTCTGGCGCTCATGTACTCGAAGAGGACGTCTTTCTGAGGACAAACGCCGAGGCGAGTCCCAGTTGCGAACTCTGACCTGATGGTCACGTGGCCTTTGGTGGGCCTCAGCATGCCGGTGAGGATGTTTCTGTGATATAAATAAAATAAATGAATGGCTGAGATCTTAATTAAATAAATCAATGTTTGTATCTTTGTCCTCTATGGGTTTCTATACTATTGATCAGATTTTGATTAAATTTTTGTTACCTACGATTTTCTGAGGATGCCTGCAAGGGTTTTTGTGGTAATGAAACAAATGCCTAAGGTGTAACTAGTAACTATTCTTTTACATTTATCTGAACATAGAACATGTATGAGAGTACTAAAACTTTACAAGGAAGTTAGTTGGTAAATAGACATAAAATCAGCTTACATAAGGGTCGTTTTTCCAGCTCCATTATGCCCCAGGAGCGTCGTGATCTGTCCCTTGTGCAGTTCGACGGAAACATTGTCCAGCGCCAGCTTCTGGCTGCGGGAGCCTTCGTTGTAGACCTTCGTGATGTTCACGATGCTTACGCCAGCTTTCTCGCCGGAGGTAACACAGTGGGTGATGTTGCTACTCAGAGTTTTAGGACCTAGAAAATAATTAAATAAATTACTTCTATAAAGGTTTTCATCAGCGCAATCTATATGGCTTGATGTACCTAGTAAGTAGATCGTTGTTATCCACGCTTGATGCTTTACAAAAGCATTAACCGTTTGAATGGTTCAAAAAACTGCCACCAGGTGTACCGTACTATATGGCCATACATTAATTTCTTACTCTCTCTGTTTCAACGCGCATTAGCCCGAAGCAGCACCAAATAAATAGATAAGTACATCCCCTACTCCCTCTTTCTCTTGGTTACCCATTTTACATGTACAAATCTTGTTATAGCTTCTCTACACGATAGGCCATCATTGCACAGATTTTTTGTCCATTGCTGCGTTGGATGAAAAACTCTCAAAAGCTTTTGTGAGTTTAACAGCAATGTACAGTGAATTGGCGCAATGATGGCCCAACGTGTAGAGGAGCTATTATAAAGAGACAGGTTACCAATGTTTTTGGTCTTTGTCCACTTGTAGCTCTCTGGCTTGGCGTTGTCAAGGATGGTATCCTAATCCTGTTCGAAGTGGTGAAAAAAAGCCGTTATGCTGTCTCCGGTTCTGAACTGGTACTACAGTTAATATAAGTAGGTAGGTACTAAAGTACAAAACAGAAACCCGCACCGTCCCCCGCAATATAATGTCCCCGCACCTCTCCCAAATTCTCGCCTCAATAAATACTAAAAATAAGAAAAAGTTAATAATTAAAGGGGGTCGTCTCGTCATACAAGAAACGTGTTTCTTCAGCGTTTTAAAACATTGTACGGTGGTACGGAACCCTACATGTACGAGTCCGACTCGCACTTGCCCGTTTATTTTCTCTAAAGATGTTCTACCCAAGGATACTGAAGACCAGACAAAAAGAAAATTTCAGAACAATCAAAACTTTTGGCTGTGGTTTTACGGCCAGCCTGACGTTTTCTCTTTGGGAATGCATTTATGCACTTTTATAACCGAGATTAGAGATAGATTAGCTTACCGAAAAATCTGTCAATAAGCCAGCCGATAGCCAAGTATAGCAAAGCGTCAACGATGAGCATAGCAGCGGCGATCCCGATGCTCATGTCTGCCCCGTCTTCCACTGGAGCAGCCCACAGCTGGCCCCAGCCCGCGCCCACGCCCATCGCCTCGAAGCGAGCAATGTACAGGAAGGAGTAGCATAGCGCGGACGACATTGAGAGGCACTGTGGACCAAAGTGAAACTCAAATATCGATTGGATTATAAATAAATTCTTTTGTACTGGCATAAAAATAAAGTCACAAAATAATGTCACTTGTATCACATACATTTTGAACGTGATTTTAGATTTATTTATGCAGAAAAATGAGCGCTATTTGACTACAAGAAACTATGACGTCACAGTCCGATATTGCATACAAACCCATTTTAACATGTTTGTTTTGACGTTGAAAAAAATACCTTATCTCACTTATAAAAAAGGCTTTATTACAGCTCGTTTCTGCCGTTTTGACGTCCTTTATGAAAACAAAATGGTGGTCGGCGTATTCGCTCACGTGACTTATTTACTTAAACTTTACTTGAAAATATACTGTGAGTTTTATGACAATTAAACACTATACTCTTGGTAGCAAAATCTATTAAAATAACATTTACTGTTATTATAATATTTATGGACAAATAAGTATAGCCATTACTTTGATATTTCGTCTATGAGTTCTATTATATCTAAGACAAAGCAATATACCTAGATATAGAGATATATACCTATGTACTTAATATAAGTATATTGATTTAATCTAGTTTTAGAACTCGACTTTGAGTAACTCAAATATCCTCTTTCACTCACCACAAATATCTTGTACTGGCTGGACATGACGGCTTCCAGCGACAAGATCAGTACGATAGGCATGAAGGTCACCAGGTAAGCGATGGCTGAGCACACGGCCGCCAGACTGGCGCAGGAGAACAGCTTCGAGATCATGTAGCTGAGGAAAAAAGATATCAGTAAAGGTAGAAGTTCGTAGCTGACTGCAGACAGCAGCAGCAGGCGATGACGGGTCACTGCTGCATCGAGGTATAATTTTCTAGAGATCTAATGCTTCTACATTCACCGCTTCGATCCTGATTCCATTTACGCAAACAAACGAACAGTAATTACAACGAAGCACTCGAACGCACACATAGATAAAGATGCATGCTATTGGTCGTGACAAGGTCACGGAGCGGAGAGGAACACCGCGCGGATGGTACCTAATGCAGTACGCTACGCTAGCGACGTAACTACACGACTGGAGTGTCACGGCAAACTGTCGCGCCGCGCTGTTCATATTTTAAGCCCCGCCCGCCGCGGTACATATCGCGTGGAATGATTTTTCTGGATTACTTACAATTCTAGAGAATTATTGTGCGTAGCACTGCTGTCATGAATTCTAACCTAACTGCAGATAGCTGCAGCGGATGGCGGGAGCAACGTCCGTCTGCACGGTCGAGTGACGTGTTGCTACGGAAGCTATTTGCGCACAAAAAGCTCAAAGCAGGCCAGTGTCACTTCCCGTTTAGGTATCGAAAATGTACCTACATTATTACTATGCGCGCAGGCGGCCCCTCCGGGTGGTAAATTCAGTTATACGAATCGTTTGTCCAGAGTCATAAGGTTGGAATTGGCTTGCAATGGATGTCTAGGTAGATAAACGAAAAGGTGCTGAGTTCTGACGTGAGCTAAATTAAACCATATCGCTAATCACATTGAGTAGACATTTCTTTGAATTTCTTTGCTGAGTGAGACTTCTGTACTGGTTTTTATTCTGTGCTCAAAGTAAAGTTTCACAAGAATGCACTTGCTTGTATCCTTATCCTTGAGTCGACGGTGGTGCTTCTAACGAATGTAGAATGGGTTATTTTACAATACAATACAATACAAAAATCTTTATTGCACCAAATAAAAAACAATAAAAATTACAAAGTTTATGGAACTTATAAATACTCGTAAATAAGGTACAAAAGGCGGCCTTATCGCCGAAGCAATCTCTTACAGGCAACCATAAAGAGAAGGCGTGCGAAGTATATAAGATAACAGGTGGCGCAGGTAAAATTAAAATATAAATTATAAATAACCAATAGATATTAAAATACTTATACAAAATATATAACATTATAAAAAAAATAGATATAGGTATATAAATAAATGAATATATATATATATATATATATATATATATATATATATATATATATATATATATATATATACAAACTTATATATACATAGCATAATAATATCATTACAACAATTACAACTTATACTTAATTGAAATTTTAAAGATTATGGTCTATGGAGCGAAGTATACAGGGCATTTAATTGACAGATCGTGTGCGAAATACAAAAAGCTCCAGGACAAAAAAATGGACATGGGGGGAAAGACAGCTAAGCTCAAGTGGGATTGGGCCGGTCATGTCTGCAGGATGCATCCGGATAGGTTGACAAAAATAACCAGAGAATGTACCTATATAAATATATTATTTTTTTTTTTTTTTTAAATGGAGATCATATCTACTTACCAGAAACAAAGTACGGCAATTCCAAACACGAACAATATTGAGAAAATCAGCGTCGGCGCAGTTTTTGGCAGAATGCCACCTAACCACAGCACTCCAGAAACGCATGCGCAGGTGACAGTCATCTCTATAAAGGAGGCTATGAACCAAGAGAGCGTGTGGTAGTTTAGGTCCACCCCCATTACGGACATCAGCTGGAAAGAGAAGGCAATTTAAAAATCAAATCAAAGAATCAAATATTTATTCAGTAATAAGGCCTGTGCAGGCACTTTTACACGTCGATAAGTTTTATATGCATTACTTGTATAATGTTTATTTACATTTAAATTGTTAATTAATATAAAGAAAAGCATATTTTTTGCTCATGGGTGTCTTAAGAGCCCGTATGACCCTAATACTGTACTTAGAGTGATTTTAAATATAATCAATAGTAACGAAATACTTCACTTTGAAATAAATACACAGAAAAGTTCAGGACTAACTCTATACATTATTTGTTTCGAAAACACGATTGCTTAAAATTTTCTTGATAAAAAAACATTGCGAAGTTGCCTCCAAGTCACCTCAGAATTATACTAAAACTGAAAGTATTCAAGAAATACAATAAATTTGCACTTGTAACTTTGGATTATAATTGTATTAAACATAAAGGATGCTATCATATGTCTTACTTTTTAAATAACTCTTAAATATTCTTTGTAAAACGGAAAAAAGCTCAAAACCAAAACCAGCCTCATTGGCCTACCGCGATTTTATCACCGCGCGTGGCTCGCTTTCTCGTTTCGGCTAGAGTAAATTTGTGTGCGTGGAAGCGGGAGCAAAACTTAGATTATCCACATCAGGCCGACCCTTAAGGCGACCTAGGGACCTTCCTAGGTCGCCATATACCTATATGGAACAGAAAACTAGCAGCAGAATCCTCTGTCGTCATTTCAACGACTTTATATCATCTTCGAGTTGGTGATCAACCATCTTGAATTCTTGACCAGCGTGATAATTAAGGGAAAAACCTCCTTTTGTCGGAAGACGCCTTTAGTCTGTCAATGGACAGATAATTTATAGGCAAAGAAGCTAAGACAAATAACTTTAAGCAACTTGAAAAATCTAAAAACCCAGGTTGGCTATTAGCAAAACCATATGAATCGTGAGTGAGTGAGTGAGAGGGAACAGGTGAGAGATAGAGTAAGTAGCTTAGGTACTCACCATAGTATTTCCAGACTCCTTATCAGCCACCATGAATCGTACAGCCGAAGCCACTGTATACAGCAATGAGAAGAAGAAGGCCACCAGTAGCGCTTGGGACTCGTATAAGGATGTCTGGAAGCTGTAGGGAAAGGAGGTATTTGTTGAAAAAATATCCTACACATAGACCTTAGACCTCATCTTAGCTTCCCATCAGGCTAGATAGAGGTCAAACGCACTCAAATCTCTAATAAAAAAAACCCGCCAAGTGCGAGTTAAACTCGCGTGGAGAGCGTTCCGTAATCTACAAGCAATGAACTATATTTCGTATTTTTTTCAAAATTTTAGGCTCAGTATCAGTTGTTTCGGAGATCAGGGGGGGGGATGGTCAATTTTCGTCTTCTTTCATGAATAAAATCAAAACTATTTATTTTATATTTATAACAAAAATATATTTGAGATCCTCTTATCGAGCCCTTTCATTTGATATATGACACAGTAAGGATTGCAAAACTTTTATTTTCAATTTCCTAATTTATCCCCCGAAAATGACCCATATTTAAAAAAAAAAAATTATTACTTTGCACATATGTGTTTGGGTCATAGGATTACACCATCCTACCAAATTTCAACTGATTCGGTCAAGAAGATTCGGAGCAAATTGGCTGTGACAGACGGACGGACAGACAGACGCACGAGTGATCCTATAAGGGTTCCGTTTTTTCATTTTTTGTACGGAACCCTAAAAAAAGATACATTAATAGGGCCAGGTCTCTGATGGCGAGGTCCAACAGATCCTGGATATGGATGAAGTAGTCCTTATCTCTTTATATATTTTTGAACTTACAAGTCTTTCCTATAACACGGGTAGGGCGTCTGCTGTGTATACACGGCCCACTTCATCTCTTCCTTCACCTCCCGTTTACTTCTAGACTTGTTCTGGGCCAGGTCTATGATGGCGCGGTCCACCAGGTCCTGGATCTGGATGAAGCCGCGGAAGTAGCGCATGTCCTCCAGGAAGCTGGCTTCAGGGCCGGGGGTCCACATACTAAGGAAGCAAGAAAGGAGGATAATAATGTTTGTAAAAATGCACTGTAGGAGCACGACCCTCTCTGTACTACCAGAGTCATATATTAGCCAGAGCAGTCAGAGGATTTGGCCTACACTCTCCACGCTGGACAGACGGGTTGGAGAGGTCTCATTGATGTTTATAAGCTTTGTTTAGCTTGTGGTTCCTAAGTCGCCCTCTACGACATCCACGGGAAGACCTGGAGTGGTCCTATTCCACTCTCCCGGAACCACACGGCTCATGGCACGGCGGCATGGTCTTGTCAAAACTTTGCTGAAGAAGTCACACTTTTGTTCACTTATTTTTTTATTTATTTAAACTTTATTATTCTAGAAAAAAGTTATATTTGAACAATTGACGAACTTAACATAAGTAAATGCTTCGACAGTTGGAAGTTGATTAAGAATGACCACTACTAACCGACTGAATGTGACGTTAAGACAATAACACATTGACTCACATCAAACTACCTCTACAACTCTTACAACAACAATATTTGTCATAAAAACTTCCTAGAAAGTGCTGTTAAAAGATGTTTCCTACTGAAAACATGTAGGTAGGTGTCCAGGACGAACAAATGCAACAGTACTGCCAACCCCATACAAAAAAGCGTAGGTACTCTGCTAGAAAGCAAAATGCTGTATTATTTCTAGATGTCACTAGTGTCTTGACCTCTAGCTACGAGTATATAGGTACAAAGGATGCTGGGTACTTATTCTGACGGTATCCACGAAAAATTTGAGATTTGACTTGTTTGTTCGTAAAAAATGAACGCTTATACCGAAATCCGAAATGAAGCAGCATCCAAGGGCGGATCCAGGGTGGGGGGGTCATGGAGGTCATGACCACCCCCCTGGGCTGGGTTTGCCACTGCCACTTCACCATCCACAGTTGTGGATGGTGTATGTATACACCTTATATAGGTATATGTAATATAGGTAGGTAGGTATTTTAAGTACAGTCACAGGCCGGAATCTTCTAAGGTACGCGCAATATGCGTCCCCGTTCCCCGTCCCCGCTCCTCTCCCCCGTTTTCGCCTCGATGACTCACGTTGGCCGTCAAGAACCGGGGGAGAGGTGCGGGTGCGGGGAACGGGGACGCATATTGCGCGTACCTAAGGAGATTCCCTTCTGTTTATTCTTACTGTATTCTGTGGTACAGTACTAACATTGATTAATAAAAAACCTACTTTTTACTTGTATCTAATTATTATCAAAATTAAAATTCAACTTTTTGTGCCAAAGCTGGATCCGCCCTTGGCGGCATCTCTACGAAATTACCTTCTTTCGAAAGAGTTGCTCCATCTAGCTACACTACAACATTCGAATTACGGTTCAAAGTATGAAGGTTTTCAGTTCTCTTGTACTTAGTATTAATTCATCCATGGTAGTAGATAGGTATGTAGATTACGAACAACTTACTAGTTCCTTATTCTGGTGGTGGTAGGCACATTGTCGATATCCATTCTGATCTTGTACTCTATGTTGGATGGCACTTCTGACTTCTTGTTCATATTCAAGAAGACCAAACCTGAATAAATATTTTTTTAAATCAAACATAAGTCAAATCAGTCAAGAGTTTATCAAGAGTTTATATGAGGTTATTCTTAAAATAGTGTGTAGGTACATCGTAAGTTCATAAGGGTTGGGTTGGGACACGTCTGTAAGCACGGATCAGCACTTTCCTATGCTGCTATCCTTTTCTGTCACTCAGAACAGCCATTTGCTAGAGCGAGAGACAGCGACGACGGAACGCTTCAGCACCGACTATGCTGAAGCATTCCATCGCTCTCTCTCGCTCTAGCAAATGACTGTTCTGAAAAAAGTGCTGTTTCGTGCTGACAGATGTGTCCCAACCCTAATTCGCGATGAAATACTAGATACTTAGATAAACCTGGTTAGCTGTTATGTACTGCTAGGCCACTACCATTATTTTATCTGTCATTATATCTGTAGGGGTTGTAAGTCCCTACACTGATGATACGATAAACGATAAGGGTTGTTTTAGGGGATATAAAACAACCGCATTGAGTGAATATCTGTATTGATTTGATAACTTAAAATTAGGTACAAAGTACAATGTTGAAACTGCAATGTAGACATTCGAGCGCCACTGCCAATAAAATTAACTTAGGGTTCTGTCATTATGTACGGGTGTTCCGTACAATATCAGTCCACTAAAAATTTTGCTTCACTTTCTTCTTAATTGTAACGCGAGGTTGCATGCTCTCAATGACCTTCCATTGCATGCTCCGCATAATCCGGTGTGCTGTTACGGAGCCCGGGGTGCGCTTTCCCACATTTTCTTCTCCAAATGTACCTATTATGCACGTCAGCCGGAACAGTTTAAACTTTTCAGTTGTTAATAATTTTTCAGTTGTTTTATAAATAAGTCTTTATTTGCCTCTTCTTCCTTCTATTTTCCCCTCCACTTTAATTTTGAAAAACCCGTCATGTGTAATAGAATGTGTAGCCTTACCAGCTGAGAACTCGTTGACGATGCTGAGCTGCGCAGCATTATGGGTGAGCTCGTACTCGTCGGGCGTGGGGTGGAAGCGGTTCAGGTTGATGCATTGCAGAAGGTCTGAGGCCTTGGTCAGCAGGTTGCCGACACCCTGCAACAAAAATTAGTTGAAACGTGGAAGGCGCTAAACAGTATTAACATGTAGTAACATTGTGATCAGTTCACCATTTTTTATTCCTAAGCAAGCTGAAGTGGAACTGGGCTGGCCATGTGTATCGCAGGCTAGACCACTTCTGGGCAAAGATCACCTCATCCTGGATCTACACAAACACCAGTAAGCCCGGTAAGCCAAGGACACGATGGAGAGATGAACTCCGTAGATTTGATAAAAAATTGAAAGATTTAACACAATACCGATTAGAATGGTAAAAATGGAGGGAGGCCTTTGCCCAGCAGTGGGACACGTAATGGCTGGAAATAATAATAAGTAGTATGCAATTTGAGCTACGAGAAGGAGAGTGGAATTTTTTTTAGGATCTTTAAATTAAGGTTTAAAGGTTTAAAGAATTTATTCTCATAAAAAGATTACAATAAATCCACTTACATGAATATTTTTACATAGGTACTTAACTAAAAATCAGTCACCGTATTTCGATACAGGTAGATTGGTTATACGTATATTAATATAAATATTCCAGAAGCACAAAAAAACCATTAAAATCCCAACATAGCCACCATATTAACCACATTATGACAACATTTGTGCAAAACAAATTGAGTAAAAATTAAATATTTAAATAAATAAAAACTGTCCTCAGTGCTTTGGAAGGCACGTAAAGTCCTGGCTGTCATCATTGTATGGCAGTCGTCACACCATTGTCACCATTGTAACATCGTGTGTGTAAGTGGGTAACACCAGTGTTACCCACTTACACACACGAAAAATAAAACTAGAGACAAAGTAATAACACGGTTCGTACTGATACTTACCTTGTTATTATAAATAGAAAAAAAGAAAAATACTAACTTTCAAATCCCCAAAGTCGTCAAAAAGACTAGCGACGTCCATGTCAGGCAGCTGTTGGTCTCCAATAAGAGAGGTCTTCAGGTCAGCCAGGCCTGGCGAGCTGAGGATGCTTTGTAAGGCTGCCACGCCCTCGCGGTGCTGGGACAGCTTGTCCACGGACGAGAACGACCGCGCGAACGAATGGACGAGACCGGTGAGCTTGGACATGTGAGCGAAAGTTGCATTGGCCTGGAACAAGTGAGTATATTTTATTCATCATCATTTCAGTCGCATAACGTCTACTGCTGAACATTGGCCTCTCTTAAGAAGGAGTTCCAAAATGACCGATGTAGAGCGGCATGCGTCCAGCGCTTTCTATCAACCTTGGTCAGGTTGTCCGACCCCTAGTGGTAGGTGTCCTAAGCTGCGCTTGCCGGTACGTGGTCGCCATTCGAGAACTTTTCTGCCCCATCGGTTCTTCGCGCTATGTGCCCCGCTGGCTATGGTTAACTGCCACTTCAATGAGCTAATCCGGTTGGCTAAGTCAGTGATCTTTGCTCTAATACGAATCTCCACATTTCTGATTCGATAGAAAAACACCAAGCATAGCCTTCTTTATAGCCCGTTGAGCGACCTTCATATTTATTTGCAGTAATTATTAGACAGCGCAGAACATTCACCTAAAAGTTGATAGGTGACAAATAGATACATACCTATATAGATTACATCATCATAAGATGCTGTGACGAACAACCCATGGCCCACTCCTTATAACTAAAGAACATTATAAGTAGTAACCTTCTGTATAATCCTGTGAACAACTGGTGTGTCGGGAGTGAATAGAATCTTGCCCATCAGAAGCGGCTTGATGAAGCTCCACACAATCTTACCGCCGTCCACGTTTATGATGTCCGTATAGAGCGAGCGGCAGAAATCACCTGAAAATATATTAGGTTCTCATAAAGCCACTGGATTGGGAAGATGATAACTTCTCTGGAATTCAGAGGGTTAACTGGAAGAAACGAGATCAAAACAGAGGTAATTTAAGGTCTTACGAAAAGCAAAGGATGCAACCAAGAACACGTTAACATGTTCTTGGTTGCATCCTTCGATTTACGTATGAGGAGGACGTTACTTACTGGGCAAGACATCTAGCTGAGCTTGGTCAGGTTCGGTGGACAGATCCTTGGTCTGCGCGACGGTCTTATAGAAGCGGCTGATGGAGGGGTAAAACGGCTGGCCACATATCATCTTACCAGCGCTTGCCATAAAGTCCGATGCTGAAACAAATTATACTAGTTCGCTCAAAACAACAGTTCAAGGTTTTTCGTGCCTTTCGAAGCTCAGAACCATTCCAAGAAAGGTCTACCCTAGTAGCAACTTATCTAACTATGGGAGATCTTTCTTGGATCGTCTTTTCGAGGTCCGATAGCTGCGCCCTAACTTGTCAAGAAAGCGGTAAACTCTAGCATATAAGTTAGAAGCCCAACAGTTGCTTCCTGAATGAGTCAGCAAATAAACCGTCACTAACGACTGCATAGAGGCAAACTGGAAGCAATCCTGTCAGCTGCTCATTGTTTCTTTACTGAAGACGCATCCTTCTAATATCTGAACGCATTTGCTAGTTATGATTATGATACTATAATATAATCAACATTGTAAAATTTGAAGACGGGTAAGCAAATCATTTCAGCTTTTTGTTTTGATCTTTGACTTACAAGACAGCAGATTTCCAACTGAGCTAAAGTTCTTCAGTTCCTGGAAGAGCGGCTCATCTGCCAACGTATCGCTCAAATCTCCAACACTGCCCTGGATGGTAGGCAACAGAGCCGCCATTTGGGGAAGACTGTGAAGTACTGTGGCGCCCTCGGATTCTGTGAGCTGGGATGCGACGTACAGCTTCTTAAGGATGACGTCTGTCACCTGTTAAATACATTTATTTAACAGAAATTTAATTTATGCACAAGGTTTCAGTATGAGAACATCATTTGCAGTCACAGATTTTTGCTAAAACTGATTTGATGATGGAACCGGACTGTAGGGCCAGTCGAACTGAAAAAATGGAAAAGCTGATACTGGTTGTACGCAGGGAAGAAAAAAGACCTAGAAGCAATCAGCAAAAAGCACAAACTTTAAGGATTGAACCGCTTTTGAGTACATTTCAATGCTACAATCAGGCCTAGAACAGATCGGCCTGGAAAACCCGCGTAGCCAAAACAAAATATGGGTCATGAATGATCTTGACCAGTCATGAGGACAACTATAAAGAAGAATGTATTGTACCTCTTTGTTATTTCTGACTTTGACTTACCTGCTCAATAATGAAGCTATAGTTGAGGTTCTGCATCAGTACCATCAGGATTTTTTTCGCTTGTTCATCATTGACTGGACAGAACTGTTCAACTACAGCCGCGTACACGTCTTCGGCCGTCACCACGTCCAGGTTATTCGGGAAGATGACCTTGGCCATCCAGTCTGGCTGGCAGACGAAGCGGGAGATGTGGTAGTCTTCTTGTTTAGAAAAGATCTGGGCAAGAGAAAAAGTTTACTCTTAATTTACAAACGTTTGCTAAACCTATTCAAGTTAAAATATGTTTTGTCCGTATCACTATATTCAATATTTGACATTGCAAGAACAAGACAAAACATATTATAGCTAAAAGAGATATACGAGTAGCAAACGTTAATTTTGTTTGAAATTTTAGAGTTAATAAACATTAGGTGCGTTATTCTGTGATCGTGAGAATAATTTATAAATTCTATTGTGTCTAGTTTAAGTTGTCTAGGGATAAAGACCGAAAGTTAGAACAGGACCACTCCATCTCTTCGTATGAATATCGTAAAAGGCGGGCACGAGACTAAGCAGAAACATTTCGTGTAACAACTGCATTTTCAAAGATGTGACCTAGGGCGCCAGAAGATTGTAAAGTTTTTTCATCAAATGCGTTCTATGGGTACAAAGGACCAGAGGACTGAGGAGGAGAGGACTCAGAGGTCAGACAGGCCGAGCCGAGCTTGAAATCACAGTGGAATCGATTATGCTGTTGCGACTTATGCTTCTAGAGGAGATGATAGTATCGTTTTTACCGGTTTGAGTTTGAGGTATCCAACATGAATGCGCGGCGCGGCTAAGGACCAGAAGTTGGTGTTGTTAATACCGATCCTGCTTAGGGCTGTCTCCATGCGTTCCGGGTCCGAGATCAATGTTGAGACCTCCACTGTACACAAAATGAAAACAGAATCAGAAATTTAGAATTAAGTAGATATCAGACAGTCAGACGAAAGCCGCTGAAATAATAACAGTGTAATCATCGTTGCTTCTAAACGGTAATTTCCTTGGAGAGATTTTCAGTAGCGGACGTCAAACAATAGTTTCTCATATTATCATTAAAGCTGTCTGCCATTACTATTTTTTCGTAAAAAATATCGTAAAATTACGTCATGGAGACATGGCGTAGAAAATGTAGAAATGCGAAGATAGGGCGGACCTTGGAAAGAGCTGATACGAGACTTTTACCGAGAAATGTGAGGAAATCGGGGTTTAACCAAAAGCTGTGTTGAACGATATGCAGCGTAGAGCTCGATATTGTTTGACATGAATAATAAAAAGTGTAATTTATTTTGGCGCTGTAATATTATAATTTTAAGTGAAACTCCAGGATTAATGTGCAAGTTCAAGTTGATATTTTAGAAGACGCATACCTTTGATTTCATTGTTTTCCATCAAATCTTTCTTCATGCTCTGTAGGATGACAAGGCCTTGGGTGATCGCCTCTAAATCCTGTTCCAAAGGAGTTCCTTCCAGAATTGGGCGTAGCTGCTCTTCTAAACCTTGGACACTGAAATAGAAATTATAAATAATAAGCAGCCTAAGATGTATGCTTAGGGATATCTCTAAAGAGACTTTCTCGACTAATCTCCGGGTGGTGACCAGATGGATAGCTTGCTTACGTCACTTAGCACGAACCTATTATTCATTTGTTAAACTATTTTTTTTTAAGCAGTAACACAGAATAGGTACTAGTCATGCAAATAAATGATTATAATCCTTCGATCATTTTCTATTCTATTCTATTCAGTAATCAAGTACAGAAGTCTAGCTCAGCAAAGAAATTGAAAGAAATATGTACTTAATTTGGTTGGCGATATGGTTTAACTTAGAAAATAATGTGTGCAAAGCGGGAAAGTCAAAAGAATCAAGAAGATATGTATGAAATCATTGATTTTTTCGTACCTATACACTATCCCGTTCAGCATATCATCACCAAGAATCTGCATGACGAGGTCTATCACCGAAACCAGGTGACCTTCCATGGCCCCCGTCACATCAAGCTTGCTGGCCAGGCCGAGCAGTCGGCTCGTGTGGTGAATAATGATTTCAACGTGATGGAGAATGTTAGACACGAAGTTGAAGCGCCAATATTCTTCGGATTGAAGGCTTGGTAGCTGGAATAATAAAAAATATCACTGGTTTATCTACCTTTGGTGAACTTAAAAATATACATACATACATATGTTAAGTCTTGTCCGCCTGTTACATTTTTTGTAATGCAGTTAAATAAATAAAATATGTATAAATTTATATATGAAGGTGCCAAGGCGAAAGGAAATTTCAAACGAGCAGAGTATGGTTACTGTAGAATAGAATATAATTTGTCTCTACCCCATTCCTCTTCCACGGGTGTCGTAAGAGGCGACTAAGAGAGCTATAGGTAACAGAGAACGGGCAGTAGTGCCCACTTTGCAACGTCTTTATATATCACTAAGCCGTGTGTTTCCCGGTAGAGTAACTCCAAGTCTTCCCGTGGATGTCATAGAAGGCTTAGGAACTTAGGAACTTAGGAAACACAAGCTAAACAAAGCTTATAAACATCAATGAGATCTCTCCAACCCGTCTGGCCAGCGTGGAGAGTGTAGCCCAAATCCTAAGGCTCTGGTAGTACAGAGAGGGTCGTGAAGTGGAGACTAAAAAAGACCTGATGATGATGATGATGACTGTGATCACCAATCCGTCTGCCTAGCGTAGTGATCATGGGCAAATCTTCCCTTTATTGAGAGGCCTTTTCGTCTGGCTGTATAGAAGAAGACACGAATGCTTATTTTGCCAAAAGGCCAAGATTTTGTAACGTTTGTAGCTAAAACAATTTTGAAGTTATGAAAGAGAGTCATTTTATAGCACATTTGAGTATGAGCAACAGCATCATCAGATGACAATTGACATGCATATCTTTAGAATTTAGAACTAGTAAAGGGCACTACGAGCTGCAAAGCAACACAGTTACGAGATACGGGAACGAAATAAGTCGAGAAGAAGATTCTTATTGAGATCAGCGAACTATAAATACTATAGAAGAGTAACTTCAAACATGTAACACGAAATTTAAAAATAATGTCATGCCAACGTACGCTATGAAGCAGAGTCATACAACAGCCAGTGATTGGCCAATCAATTGGCTTGAAGTAATGCCAGTATTGGTAGTTGTGAAATACGAGATGTCATTTTTAAGTACTACCCACTTGAATGTGCTTCTGATGGGGTCATTTAGTTTTAAGTTCACTGTGTGAAATCAAGTAAGTGTGCAAGTACATACAAGGCACTTACATTCTTGTTGATGAGAGTTTTGTTAAGGTTTTTGTAAACTATGTCTGAGAGAGCATTGCAGTCGTTCTTTTTACAGACGTCGTCCCAGGCGTGTCGTGATAGACGAACGTATTTTCTCACCGAAGCTTGAGTGTAGTTTGCGACCTGAAAAAGAAAAAAGAATATAAAAACGATAGTATGAGAAAGAAAGTTGAGCTAGGACTTTGGCTTTGTTGGTAAGTCTCGTTCGTCTACGGATTTGAGCATTGTTAGCATTGCTACGATGTCCATATCAAGTTACGATTACCATATCATATGCGTTTGTAATAAAACTCAATTACGTGCAAAGAATCTACACTCTTTATGTCGTAAACTTCGAGGAAATGTGGCCAATGTCTCGAAAACAAATCTATTGTTAATTCAAACCAGTTATTTCAAACTAACCAGGCGTAAGTTAATAGCAGCTTCTTCAATATCCTTAATTACTTGACTACTCTTCACAACATCCATCAGTTCCTTGCCCAGATTACTACCCTCCAGTAAGTATTTATTCATTGGCTTCATGACGTTCAACTTATGTGCCACTTCAAGGGCAAGCTTCTTCAGGTAAGGAACCTCTTTGATACCGTCAACTTCGTGGAAGTGAGGCAGCTCTGCTCTGATCAGCCTGGTAGTATGAGCGAGGACTGACATGAATCTGAAAGAAACCTCGATGTCATTAAATGGTCCGCAAAAAAAAAATAGTTGTTTTTTCACCTCTTTCTATAGAATACCAAAATTTATATTTATATTCTACTCGCAGTCACCATCATCATCCGAGCGTATTCCCGGTTGCATCGTTAGCAGTTACGCTTCAGAGCTCGGGGTCCGCTACCTAACCTAGGCGATTTGACGAGGTTACTGGTTTTTACACAGAGCGACTGCCCTCTGACCTCCGCAACCCAAAGGGTAAACCATAACCAATCCTAGGATAGGTACAAACGCTAGATGGCGTTCGGGACCAACGGCTTTACGTGCCTTCCGAAGCACGGAATCATCTTTCTTTTCGGATAATAAGGTGATTCAAGCCTGCAATATCCTAAACAGACTGGAAACAACTTTTCACAAAGTATGCTTCCCAGTGGGATTTGTACCCATGACCTCCGGATCATAAGGCAAACGCCTTGACCACTGGACCGCGGAGGCAGTCGCAGTCGCAGTCTACTCGCACTCACCAAAAAGTAAAAAACGAAAGTAATGGTCCAATAATTTTTTAATTAATTTGGGACCATTTCTAGTAATTCCTTTGAGGATAAATAATAAGACGTTTGAATCTAAGCTCCCTTATAGGAGGAAATTCCACTTTAATATACATTTTATAGGATTTGAGGATTTGTCATGACCATGCCTTGATTTTGAACAGCTGAAGATGAAGTAGACACTTACATAGTGGCATTTCCGAATTCGTTTTTGCTTACGTTCCTTGCGAGGCAGTCCACCAGTTTGCTGCTGTTGGTCGTCAAGTCTTCTAAAAGGTGCAATTTAATCTGCTCAAACATTTCGTTCACAGATTTGTTCATCTCGTACTTTGTGTAATTACGGGAGGATATCAACTAAAAACAAAACAGGTCGTAAACGGATAAAGAATACTGAAAACGACATCGATTTTCTTTTCTATTGGGACAAAAATTGCCATTAGACATACTAGTAGGAATAACTTAACAGTGGTCCTATTTTTACGTTTGACAAATAAAGTTTGACAAACAAATTAATTTTGAAAAAAAAAAAAATTGAATGAGATGGAAAAATCTGACATGATGTTGCCGACGCCATAATAGTAGGATAAGGACGAAGCAAACTATGCATGATACATACTACTTAGCACAGACACCTCTAAAAAGGTATGCTTTAGTAGCTGCCATCTTACCTCCTGAATAGCCATGTCCCAGTGGAAGTCATTCTTCAGAGTGTGGTGTACGTCTTCCAAGGTCATAGAAGACAAGTGACAGAGAAGGTTGTCGTACTCCTGCTTTTTTATTAATTGTAGATTAATTTGCTTGAACCAGGTCGTGAACTCAGAGCACAGGACACATTCACTAAAATTAAAAAAAATTAAAAAATGCAGAATAACATTATACATGTTTACTTGTGTCTAGAAAGAAGGGATGATTTTCTATCTCTTTTTTTTCTCTCTATTTATGTTAGAAATAACAATCTTAGTATCTAAGAACCGAACAATATCATATCGTTTGTATACTTAGTACCTATTAGTAAACTACAAAGATACTTTATTAATTTTACTTTTCTGTTATTTAAACTTGTCGCCAGACAGTTTAGATACAGTATTAATGACAGAAGAAAAATAGTGTTATATATAACTTTATAGTAGTAACTGATGGACTGAGTAACACTACATCATCGGAAAAACTGATGTTTAAACACGAAAGCAAAATAACCTTAAATATCTTACCTGCTATTCAAAAACAGTGTCGAAGCATCAATAACATTGCCCGTTAACCCAAAAGCGGCCTTTGTCAAAGACTCCTTGGACAACAGCTGCAGAGCCACTTTCCTTAACCTCGCTATCTTCTCCTCATTCATCCAGCTCGGTCTCTCTGGAGTCTTAGGACCGTCTTTGACTTTTAATAAATTGGTTTCTGTTTTTAATATGACATTGTCTAGAGCTGTGTAGTTCACGTCTTTGGACAATTTCAGAAGACTGTCATAACCCTGAAAAATATATGTTTAGTAAAGAAACTGAAATAGTGTTAAAAATGACAAAAGTATAGCAGTAGTAGTGTATCTTAGCTGCTTATGTATAGAAAAATGTTAGCTCTTTGAAACCGTTATACAGGCTGACTTTTTATCCACCTGTTAGATTTTTGGAGCAAGTTCAGTCCATGATACCGAACTACTTTCTATAAAAAAAGTTATTAAAAATCGATAAACATTTTTCGTCCTTTCATACAAATCAGCGCTCAGCCAAACGGATTTTGTATTTTATCGATTTTTAAAACTTTTTTTATAGAAAGTAGTTCAGTATCATGGACTGAACTTTCTCTAAAAACTTTACAGGTGGATAAAAAGTCACTCTGTATAATATGATTGTATTCAGAGTCGTAACTATGACTTTCACCATAAAAATTGACCCTATATTTCTCCAGTCAGTATTCAGCATCTACAGCTAATTAAGTGAAGTCAAATGAAAAAAAAAATACTTACTTGTGATGCAAATACCAATGGAGGTATTTCTTTAAAAATTTCACTCTTTTCGGTATCGCAGACCCGTTGTTTTAGCTTGGACAGACTTCCAGTGCTGTCTGGTATATAATCTGAGAGTGTAACGTTTGGCCGACAAAATGCGGTCGAACTGTTGACATCAACGTCGCGGAGGAGACGTACTAACTGCAACATGTATATAAGATTTACTAAGTCTAGAACTGCATAAATGCCATAAAATAAATAAAAGAAAGGCAAATGAATAGCTATATCAAGATCAAAAAAAATTGTAATAAGATAAAAATCTACAAGAAATCTTCGCTAGGATCTATGGATACCTAAATATACCAAAGACATCATTGAAAGATTTAAAAAAATAATTATATCACACAAATACTAACATGTATCTGATCCAGCTTTGTCAACATGTCCTCAGCTATCTCAAAACTCATCTCCACCGTATCTAAAAAGCTAGTGGTATGAGGTCCGTTATACAAACTCCTCAGTTCGTCCCACCAGTCCTCGCCAGCGAGGAAACCCAGGACAACGTTGTAGTTTTCTAAGCTATTTTGGAGATACTTCAAGTAGATGGGAATCGAGAGGTCGTAGGCGTGCTTGATTGAGGATTTAAGGGTTTTCACCAATTGCTTCCTGTAGACAAAATATTTTTATTGACAAATTAGAAAGAGCAAATCTTACTTTAAAATGTGGCTATAATGTTTATTATGAATGGTAAACATTGAAATTGTAAAACGAAATCACGAAGAAAAAAATCCGCTGCTCCATAGTAAATTATATACCTACCGCATAAAAATGTATGGAACAGCAGATTTTTTCGCGAGTTTCAAATTTTTCTTAGCAAAAGTTGTTTGCATAGATGACGACAGCATGTCCTTAAATATCAGTATGGCATGACCGAACACACTGTATATGTGTAGGTATCAGAATTTTAAAATAACTAACGGAAAACCAATGTTAAATATGTATTTCACTTTTTAAGAAAATAATATTGAAATGGCTTATCGACAGTAATTTATATAGTGTCAAAGACTTTTTAGAATAATTTGGATTGGCTAATTAACAAAAAATGTGCTCTCTAAATTGACATCATAGCAAATAAAGCATCTTATTATCTACATCAATTAAGTACTAATCTATATTGCTCCTTACCTTTGGTTTAGAAATTCAGAAATATTGCTTATTTCTTTAATATTACCACCACTTTGTAAAACGTCCACTAAATTCAACAAAGCTCGTTTGGCGCTATCAGAATCTTCATATATAACACTTTCCACAGCCTCGTACACCAATTTATAGTTTTTAGCACATATCTGTGCCTTTATTCTATCTCCTTCGTTAAGAATATCTTTATTAGTGTCATTATTTTTTAAATCTTTGCACGTATCTTCTAAAGCATTAGTCAACTTATAGGTTTCGTCATTCTTCCATAAAATATCTGTGATCAAATCAAAATGTAGAGCAACAGCATCTGTAGGTCTTCTTTTAAATATTTTTTGTATAGTGTATAAATCTTTATCTAGTTTCTTTATATCTTCTTCATTCTGGTCTGTTTTTATTTCATCTACTTTTAGTTTATCCATTGTTGTTGACAATTTATTAGTTATAGCAACTACTTTTGCCAAATAAATCATTGAATAAAACTGTTTTTTGTTTATCTCACTAAAAAGTCTATACGATGGGTCTGATTCATTGATTTTGTAATTTAAAACGGAGTCGACCGTTTTTTGTAGCTTTTCTTGTATGCTATTCATTTTTACGTCTTCTTCTGTAATGAGAGTTTCATTCTTTTTGGCTATATCTATAAGTAGGTTGGTTAAATCGGTGGCTTTCATAAATGCGTTTTTGTAACTGCTTGTTAGGTTTTGCACTGGTAGGTTAAAAAATATATATTGCTGAAAGAGAAATTATTGTAAGTCATTTTAATACAGGTATTCATAGGTATGATGATTCAAAGTCAAAGTCAAAATCATTTATTTATTTTTGGATGTTTGTATCACTTGATTGATGATTGTCAATTTTTTTCTTTCAATTTTTAATACTTATTGACGTCAGATCATTTTCTTACAGCTAATCTGTTATTCATAAGCAAAAAAATTTCAATTTATTTTCATTAGAGGGTTGACTTTGTTATTAAAAAAGGAGGGTTGCGAATCCTCAAGGAAATGCCGGTAGCTTTCTTGCTTATCTAACAAAAGCTTTGTACTCCAACGCTATAATCATATAAGGAAAAATCGAAATAGTGTTTTATTTTACCGGTTTGGCGATCACATCGAGCAAAGTATTGTCCCCTCTCGGCAGTGATATCCAGTGAAGCAGTGATGGACAGACAAAAGGCTTCACTTTGTCTATAGTAGCAGAGTCTATGCCGTTGCCGGGAAGGGGAATAAGAGAATCAAGAACAGCTTCGCAGTCCCAGAACTCTGAGAGTGATGCTCGTCGAATCTGGAGAAGAAATGATTTCTAAATTAGAGAGGGTATATTGATCCTGATGATGATAAAATATTTAGGCAATATCGGTGAGTTGTTTTTATTTTTTTATTTTTTATAGTTTTTACCTGACTCATAAACCCGTAGTCCCAGTAAGAATTGATTAAAGTCCCCACAAATTCTGGCAATTTGTCATACAGGATGTAGAGCCCAGTTCTCTTGGTGAAGCCTAGCAGCTGAAGCAGGTTAGAATCAGGCTCTGAAAATAAACCGATTTTTTAGGTCAACAACCAAAACAATGAAATACGAATTCGTTTTCTTTGTCGTAAATACGAGTATACGTACATTAATTTGTATAAAAAAATTAAAAAGAATACACAATGAAAATCTAAATTAGAAACGAAAGAATGAAAAGGGATGAGAAAAAATTAGAAAGTAAGTTAGGAAACAAAGAGAGATAGAGAAATAAATAAGGAATCGTGAGATAATAAAAAAAAAAGCGGCCAAAAGCGAGTCGGACTCGCCCATGAAGGGTTCCGTAGCAGAAAGTAACATAATAAAAAAGTTCTAAAGGTAAATTGCGGTTTACGATTTATGACGTATTAAAAAATAACTAACTATGAAACCGAGACGCTATAGTTTTAATTGAAAGTACATACTTTGAGGTATATACCACAGCTGCATCGCCTATTAACATAATTCGCATTCTCGCCCATTCCTTCCATCGGCTTTTAGGATCTGCATGGGAAGAAAAGCCGTCCTTTGCTTTTCTCCTAGACCAGCATGGAAAAGCAAAATCTGTTTTAAAAAAATAAAACACTTAGGAATCCTAAAAACATTAGCTGACTTACCATTAACCTCTTTAAAGTACGTCATTAGATCATCGGCAATATTCTCCAGGACCACTGACAGAGACTCCATGGTATACTTCCAGGCTCCTCTGCCAACTAATCTGCAGTCGTCTTGTATGAAACTATTGTTGCTACACTTGATGAAGTCCTCCCAAATGCCGTTGGTTGATTGGTTGGTGTTGGATGTGTTGACTGAGGTAAGGACGATATCGAATTTCGTGAAGAATTTTCTGTTGAAAATTTATTTTATTGAAGAACATTTTTAGTTTAGAACAGTGTGATTCTCATTTTTATCTCTCAATTCCGTTCAACAGGTCAACAAGAGGTTCTAGAATATATTTGTAAAATAGCTAATCTTAGAAAAGCACTAAGGTACATATTATTATATATAAACAGGGTCTAGATATCATCATCATCAGGTCTTTTTTTAATCTCCACTGCAGGAGCACGACCCTCTCTGTACTACCAGAGCCATACATTAGCCAGAGCAGTCAGAGGATTTGGTCTAACTAGAATGTAGGCCAAATCCTCAGGATTTTTTTGGGCTTTCGTTCATTACTTGAATTTCTAGCAATTTACTTGTAATTAATATTTATCTATCTTCCATATGTACATCTAAAGGTATGGGATATGACTTAAAAAAAATCTACTCTTACCCAAAAGTGACATTCGTATCTGTAGCATTGACGCTGTCCACTGCATATTTAAACGCAGCCACTACACTCATGTCGCCGTTGGTGACTGTAGTGGAATCGTTAAAGACATCCGTTAAAATACGCCGCAGAGACGTCATATCCGCGATCAGGGAGTCGAAGACGGAAGAAAACTTCAGGAATATGTGCGGGCTGGTTTCCTAGATGACCAATAAATGTATTTATAACCTTAGTTATAGCTTCTTAAAGCAATAAAAATCCAATTACAAAACCTTTTGTTTATATTTTGTTTCAACTTTCAATAATCTGTAGTCTTTCTCCATAAAAAAATGTTTATCGTGATAAAAAGGAATACCAATCCAGAGTGGTCTAAAATGGACATGGTAAAAAAGAGGTTCTGCTTACTATGGACGAAGTACGGAAGGCGGTGACTTGTCAAAAACTAACTACTTACGTTAATAGTCTTAGCTTCAATATAGTTTTTCCATTGTTCTTGCAGTTCCAGATCTAGACAGACCAGGGTCTCCATTCCGCTGACGACCATCTTGGATTCTTTACTCAAGGTCAGATATTCCGAGATGCTGGCAGCAGAACAAGGCCAGGGTGGATCGGAGTTTAATAGAGCGATTATTGGGGTTGTCTGTAACAAATGTGATAGGTGACTATTCCACTCAAACCTATTGACAACGCATGAAAACTTAAAAATATAAAATAAATGGTATTTTGAGTACAGACTGTGCCAATTAAATTTCCTCCAAGTTTCCTCTTTCCCACTTTGAGTCGATTTCGTCTCGTTTGCTACTTATTCACGTTTTTTTCTATGCCTCTAATAATGGAAACACATCAGGTCTCAACAAAAAATAAGTATTTGAATCACTTACATCAGTATCGTCGTTGACTATGATGTTTGCCGCATCTACGATCAGATGTGGCATGTTAGGCACGATGGCGCGAAGGGCTATAGATGTTTTGCTTGGCAGTTTAGATGTGTGGTTTTCTGTGTTGTTAATCAGATCTGAAATAAAATAGAAAGTCAAAAGCTGGTAAAAATAAAATGATAAATAAATAAGACCATAAGAATATTTTATAGACTTACCATTGAATTCCTCAACAATGTCGTTGATCATACCCAAAGGCCCAGTGGTGAGGCTTAGCACTTGTTTGACCTTGATCCAAATTTGGTCGGTGATGTTGAAGATCTCACGGTCCATCAAGTCCAAGAGTCGGAATAACAACTTGACACTAAAATGAAAGATCATTCTTATAAACTGTATGTATAAAGTTCAATGAACCCACCTTGGAAAGTGATAGTATGACTAAATTCCTCAGAGTTGTCTCAAATACAGACATAAGATGGAACAAGGTAATGTAATGTTTGAACTAAACAGAATATCCTGTTCAACTATGAAGAAAGTAGCTGAGCACAATGAAATGGAGCAAAATATCGGTGCTTGATTTCATTCCTTGGTATTCAAATCTATTGCTTGAGAGATACCTAGTAGAATTTCATCATTAATTTTTAAAATATTAAATCTTAGTCCATATGTTTAGTATTTTATATACTTTAAATCTTTACCTCAAATGTACACTCTTTTCCATGTGGTCCCAACTGAACCAGAACTCCTTAGCTTCGTTCCTTAACTTCTTTACCTCTCTCTGCATTTCCTCACCCATGCCGTACGTCTGGTATTCGAAGAGGTACGGCAAATCTGAACTAAGTTTCATGTAGAGCGTTTTTACGTTGTTGATCAGTCTCGTCCAGTTTATCGGTTCTAGTGGACTGTGGGTTGAGTTTGATACTTTGACTATCTGGAACAGGAGGACAGGAATTATAGAGAAAAGTAATCAAAGAAATATTATTTAAGAGATGATGAACTTTAAATTACATTATTGTCAGAAAGAGCAAGATGTTGATTTAAATAATGCCTATGCCATTTGTACCCTACACAAATTAAGGAATCTTCCTGTTCCCATTGTTATAGTGTTTTTTTTAAAGATATAAGTATTTATTTATTTTATTCGTGAGTATTATTTCGGTGCTGAGCTTTCTTTTATCTGATGCTGTTATTATGGAATAAGTATTAAATAATTTAAAGAGAAATAAACTTCCTGAAATACGTATTCTCGAACTCATAACGATTTTCTGAATTGTCTTTGAACATACTTACAGCTTTAGCAATAATTGAATCTCGTTTCAATCCATTTTCGATGACTTCAGCGGCGTCGCAGAGCGTAGAGACCAGTTCCTTTTCAGAGTTTGTTGGAATTATAAGGTATTCAGATGCTGAGGCCAGTGTTTTATCGCCGCTGCACACGATGTCTTCCGACGGGGTTGAAAGACACTTGTAAGTCTGTAAAAAGAATAAGTAGATATAAATTTACTTAATTATTTTACATTCGAAACATACCATGAACATAAAAATCAAAGGCTTTAAAGAAAAATTCCAAAACAGCCTTAAATAGTATAAGTATTGCCGTGTTTGTATTTGACGCTAGTACAATGTGTTGGTAATTTTGAGTATATTTCAAAAGACTGTAGAATTTTTTGTATTAACTAGCAAACGACTTAGCGCAATACTAAATATCTACCTACTTGAGTAAATATTCTCTTAATCTATCGCAGGTAGACTGGATGAGATCCGTACATGGATGGATTAAGTCTACCTTTGTAAATTTGCTCTTTCGAATGTTGTTTTTGGTAAATAAAGTTATATCCAACAAACAAACTAAACAAATTTTGATGAAAAAAGGACAAGAAGATACCTTTTCCTCATTGAGCATGGTGAGCAGCATCGTCTGCACAATCGTGGGGTACAACTTTTTCAGTCTTAAGGTTAAATCTGCAGGCGTTAGTGCTAGTTGATCATTAATTGCTCCAACGATGGTTGTGATGTCGATCAGCGTTGGAGATATTTTGAATTCCAGTAGCGGGTTTTGTTTTATGACTTCCTTGGCTAGAGCTCCATGGACTGTTATTCTGAAAGACAAATAGAAAAAAAAATCAATATAAAGACAAGCTAGCTTAAGGTCACCATTCCCTTACAAACTCTATTAGTAGCAAGTTTACATGATCTTGATAATAACATGAAGACAAGCGCTCATTCTAGACACCAGAAAAAAAGTTTTGAAGTGGCTTTCATCCTGAATGGGACCATTTACAGGCAAGAGGAAACGCTGGTCTGGAAAACGCAAGGAATGTAAAAATAAGTGATATGTACGACTAGAATACGCAGTTAAATCAAATTCTTACAGCATCTGTTTTCCAAGATGTCCCTTTTGTCTAACAACCTTCATGAACTCGGAGTCTTCGGTGACATTAAAAAGTTTTAGCCAATCAACTTTGGGTTTCTCTTCATCATTAATTTTGGTTAGTCCATTCGTGAAATTCTTGAGTACGTCAAACGTCTTGTCTAAGGAGTATAGCTGGTCGGTCGTATCTTTGCCTAATGTTCTTTGGATCACTAGGGATGCCATTATATTGATCTGTAAGGAATCAAATTGTAATAATGGAAGTTATCTTATGAATTACGTTGACGTTAAATTTGAGCAGTGATAAACATTGCATGTAAGTAAGATAAAGTAAGTAAAAACATAACTTATAGGCAATATAACTATTCATGTAAAAATTAAAATGTTTTATATAAAAAAAGTTATATAAAAGAATAAACTGTAAATACAAATAAACAAGGAAACTCACATTGTCCTTGACATCGTAAATACCAAAAGATTTTATCAAGTCTGTAATATAAGCTTTCCATGCGTTGGTGCAAAGCTGTTTCTTCAAAGCATTGGCTTCGTCTTTAGATACCCAGAAGAAGCCTGCGATCCGAGGGGCTTCACAGAACATTTGACCAGGGAAGTTTAGCTTCGAAGTTAAGAGCTAAGGAATAAAATGATAAATCTATTACATACTTTTGTTAGGGATTACAAAAGCTTTTGACATAGTTGAACAAAAAAAAAAGATATGATTTATATATGAAATCACATTGAAATACATAACACACCTGCGTCCGTTCAGCATCAGCCAAAGCATCGAATCCTTTTCCAATAACATTAGCAGGCAGACCCGTTAACACCTTGACACCCTCGGAGTTCTTCAAGGACACGTCATAGGCCATCTGCTGAATGTGTGTGTTAATGTTGATCACTTTTAGAGCTCCCTCCATAAGTTTTGCAAACAGTGTTGAGTAAAATGACACTTCGAATTTCATTTCATCTGGTAGGAACTTGTATATGAGTTTGGTTATTTGAGCTATCCTAGAATGGAAGGTTATATTATACCTGGGCATTAAATATAATTTTGTGTAAAAAGTGTAATATCTAAGAAACGAGTAAGTATAAGTGTTAAAACATAATAATACAGTGGCAATGACTTTATGGCATGATTTGATTACTCACACATTGAAGACACCATCTGCAGTATTATTTGTTGTCTCCTCAAAAACTGCTACAGCATTTTTAAAAACTTGTACAGCGGGTAACATACTTCGCACCCCACTATCTTTCTTTACCCTTAAGTGGTCTATGGCACTATTTGTCGATGTTTGGGTTATTCTGTCTAAATACTGCACTCCAGCTACCAATGCTTCAGCCAGATCTTTGAGCGTTTTAAAAAAAATTGTATCGCCAAAAGTTGGTTCGAAGACATTTAGTATCTTTGGTATTCTGAAATGTTGATATATAAAATAAAAGTATTATGAGTTAGTAATTGTTCATTAAAATATTTAAAAAAAAAATCCAATCTGTCCCACTGCAGGTTTAGTTTTTAAAATAACTCAAATTTTCAAGTAGAAAAAAAATAATTTCTGTAGTTTAAAACGTATAAATAATATAATACAAATTTTAGCTAGTTATAGTAGCAAACTCGCTTGTCTGTTAGAATAAGTTAACGAAAATAACTTACATAGTCAAATTAAAATAACTAAAGTCAGCATCTGCTCCAAGAAACAAGTTGACAAGTTCAGGAGGCAGAAAGCTCTCGATCTTGGCCATGTGGAGTACAGCGGCCAGCGTGTCTCCCAACTTTGCCAGTCTTCTGTCGCCAGACAATTTGAAATACATATCGCCAACCTGTGAATGCAATTATTTCCTATGTATCAAATCATCTCTTCAATTACTTAATTATTTTATCTCTTTCCTTATAATATAGTCTCTTTGCGAAAGTGTACAGTACAATACTTAGGCAATACGAGCATAAATTGATTTTTCCTTTATCTAAATTTACAGTGCATATCTGAAAGTTGCCATCTTAATCATCAGTGCTAAACGTACCATTGTGATATATTTCTGAAAATCCACTTCCATCATCAGCTTTACTACTATCTTCTGCAACCGTTCGTCTGACAGAGAACACAGTTTTTCTACTAATATGTTCACTTGTTCTCCATCACTCATCTTTATTATGTTTGATATGGACTTTGAACTGCATCTATCTAATCCTCCTTTGAATATCTGCAATATAAAACATGTCTACAATTTGAAACCATTTCTGCCTAATTTATACACTGTCTTATTTTAGTGAGTCAGTGTCCAATCCACTACAAGTGACAGGTTTTTGCTTCATTTGAATACACGATCACATCGCATTTGACGCAGATGAAATAGTTAATTTAAGTTAAGGTGAAGGTATAGGCAAATGACCTTGAAGTGGCGCCCTCATTTGAAATACATTGTTAACTCGTAAATATGGAGATAATTTCCATATTGCTCTTCGTCATGCACTAGATAGCCCTTTAAATTATTTTATGAACCACCGTTGAAAGTATTTACATTAGTCCGTCTAGCTTTAAAACTTACCTCCGCCAAAAGTGGCCACGGCAAGTTTTAAAGCTAGACGGATCACCAATAATAGTTTCAATGGCAGTTCATAAAATAATTTAAAGGGCTATCTAGTGCATGACGTAGAGCAATATAGAAATTATCACCATATTTACGAGTTAACAATTTATTTCACACTTCAAGGCCATTTGCCTATATCTTCACCTTAAGTAATCCTTCCTTTGCTCATTCCTATAAAGCTTTGACACAACAAAAAAAAATTGGGTTTTGGACAAAACAAAACAAAAACAGCATATCAATACAAACATTTTGTTAAGATATTGATTTTATATAATATAGATTATATATAATAATAAGAATGAAAACAACAAATATTTTTAACTATAAAAACGACACAAAACCTAAAACATGACACTCTACCATTAAAATAATTGTTAATATTGAAATTTTGGGAATATATTTATTTTACGCAGTTAATTTGCACAAAGCAAATTATATATGCTTGTATAATTTGCTTTGTTTAAGCAAATTGCTATATTAACTTTCATTTGCCATTGATTTATATTTTTAATTACCAAATGTTATGTCTTCTTGAGGACCCACAGTCATTGATAAGCAATGTTAGTCATAACGTGTCATAACTATAATATTTACAGTGTAAGTGGTAGGTACAAGTAAGTACCTATCTCAAAAGTGTTACTAAACAATGGTAATCAGATGAGTGGTATCATCAAAAGAAACAAAGTAGGCTTTGTGTCACAATGACCTGTGAAATGTAAATATTGACTTGTGATTGACCCATATGTTGGCAATGCAACATAAAATTAAAAAAATAAAAATGTCATCTTGACATTTGTGTAACTCTGACGTTTTCTTAATCTGGGTTTTCTCTCTGGTTTCGTTCGTCTAATGTACGGGTGTGCAATAAGTTATGTGTCGCAATTAAAATCCAAGTTAAGCAAAAGAACCAAGTTTTATTACCTACAAACAGTCCACTCTTCTCTACACCATATGACCATCGATTACTAAAACGTGATAATGTACTATGAAGAATCTTTAGGCTTTTTTTTTGGGAAACAATAATTGATTGAGTATTAAAGGAGAGTATGGGTCACAATTTTTTTAAATGTAACTTCACTACTTAGACTATTGAATCACGTGGTATAGGTACATATACAGACTTTAGGGCCGAATTTTACTGTTCCTCAAAGGTTAAAAGAGAATTTGTTACTTTATTAGAGTAAAAAAGCTCATCACGCATGTTTTGAGAGATGGTTTTGGCAATGTAGACAATAATGCATGTACAAAGTTTGATATAGCTGAACTAAAACTTACACCTTGAAAACTTATCTCAGATGCCATCAGACTGTCGGCCACCATAGAAGGAAGGTCTAGTTCTGTAGCTATGTTTATTTTCGCTCTGCTCGGCTTTTTGAACAGATCTTGGACTTTCAAACCCTTTTCTGTAAAAAACAAAACGTTATGTAACTTCTATGTCATCATCTAACCGTGTAGTGCCCAGAACCTCATCTTATAGATGTCGTTAGAGGCGATTTGAAGTCCATGTAAAAATATCTCGTGCTATAAACAGGAGAATTGACGCCAGATGGCAACTAGATTTTCGCACACTGCGTTAGTGGACGATTTCCAAGGATGATGGGACTTGGTCACAAATCATACGTATCGCTTATCCATTGAGGCCTCATAAAAGCGGTTGGTCTATACTTACTACTAAAATCAACAAATGTGGGTTCGTCTACGACATCTGATAGTGTGGCGATTAGTTTCAAGGCGTCTGGAACTGTACCAGCCACGTCCAGAACGGTCTCGTTGTACAGCAGTGGCGAAAACTGCCGCTGTAATTGTGTTAACCTGGAGAAAAACGAATTACTTACTTATGTTAAAAGGTCGGCCAATATTATAAAAAAAAAAACTGTGATAGTGATATGGTAAATACATTGATCGAAACTATAAAAAAAGTCATCAAAATAAAAATAAATAATATTATGATCAAAACAGGTATTACAATACAATTGCCATCACAAGAATATTTATTTTTATGGTTGCCATGCCATCTAAGTATTACAAAACAGTATGTACAGACATACTGCGAGTTTCCACTATCGATTCACACTTACCAATAACCCATCGATGTTTTCCATTACCTACTTAGTAGTGATTAAGTAGGTAATGGAAAACATTGATGCATCAAAACATAAGACAATGCACATAAAAGCTTACTTAGAATTTTCATAAGTAGGTATTTCTTGGAATTGGTCCATCGGCGAGCACTCATTGTTGACGCCGCACAGAAAGGATTGTAGAAACGTTAGCAGTCCAGCGCTGGGCAACGCTCGGGCTGGGAATGAACCTGTAATATTTGGAGCATTACGAGAAAAACTATCATCGAATCGAATTTTTGCCCATTCCCTTTGTAGGTACTTACACGAAGGAAAGTCTTGATTATCTACATTCACTCTGACTATGTACAAGCTGAGCATCACAGCCACGGCCCATGCTATGCCAATTAGTGTTATCTGGAACAAACAATAGACAATTAACAATTAAAAAGAAGTGATGACTACATGAACACACATTTGAATCAAAGAATATCTGGAGAATTTAAAAGTTTGAAGTCCATTTGATTGTGTCTATGATTTGGCCTACACTCTCCACTCCACCGTACAACAGTATCAGATGTAGATCTTTTTTAGGTGGGGCAACAAAATCTAAATATGCCGCACCATATCCAGTTATTTCTAGGAATAGGAGGGAGGGGGGGGGGGGTGCAAATAGACTCTCCGGGGTGGTCCGCCCCCCCCCACGCCCTACCTAGCTACGCCACTGCTCTCCACGCTGGCCAAACGGGTTGGAGAGGCCTCATTAATATTTTCAAGCTAAATAATAGCTTCTATTTCCTAATTCACCTTTAACGACATCCACGGGACCACGGGAAGACTTGTCAGATTTGGAAATCCACCGAGGCCTTTATATATCCAGCAGTCTTAAAAGTGCAATCAGCAGTGCACTGCTGAACACGGCTTCGCCCAGATATTGAGGAAGGATTTGGCTACACTCTCCACGCTGGCAAGACGGGTGGAGAGGTCTCATTGATGTTTATAAGCTTGATTTAGCTTTTGTTTCCTAAGTCGCCTTCTACGACATCCACGGGAAGACTTGGAGTGGTCCTATTCTACTCTGCCGGGAACAACACGGCTAGGCACGGTGGAAGGATTGAGAAAGAACATTTTTTTCTCATGTCAGCAACAAGAAGTCCTTGTGGCTAAAATATTTACAAGACGACGTACCAGTTTCCGTTTCCGTATGAGGTAGTCCTTCCACAGCAGCAGCCGGAGCTGCTGCGCGCCCGCCATCACACCCCGCGAGCTGCTCGCACCCCGCAGTCCGCGCGCTGCTCGCACCCTGCATCACTGGAACAATTAATAACAACAACATGAACAAATTTTTTTGTCACGTTGGTCTCCTAGCCTAGGTATAGTCTCGAAAAAACTCGAAAAAGTTGTCGGAAAACGCGTTAGGGGTAAGTCCCCAACCGGGTATAACTACACAATAATTGTGTATTTATACCATATGTTACAATGACCAAGTTCGTCTCCTTACTAGGTTTTAGAATGGATAAAATGAGTTACTGGGTTAAGATTTTGGTAATTCAAGTTCAGAATTGTTGTTACTAGGTTTCGAGGCAGGCATTATTTCGGGAAGATATTGCAATTTTGTAATAGATCTTTGATTCCTGCGCATAATCACATTCTTAGTTGATTTGTTAAGAAAAACAGATTCTTAAGGCGAAGATATAGGCAAATGGCCTTGAAGTGTGAAATAAATTGTTATCTCGTAAATATGGTGATAATTTCCATATTTCTCTACGTCATGCACTAGATAGCCCTTTAAATTATTTTATGAACTGCCGTTAAAACTATTATTGGTGATCCGTCTAGCTTTAAAACTTGCCGTGGCCACTTTTGGCGGAGGCAAGTTTTAAAGCTAGACGGACTAATGTAAATACTTTCAACGGTGGTTTATAAAATAATTTAAAGGGCTATCTAGTGCATGACGAAGAGTAATATGGAAATTATCTCCATATTTACAAGTTAACAATTTATTTCAAATGAGGGCGCCACTTCAAGGTCATTTGCCTGTATCTTCACCTTAAGAAAATGTCACTTAGTGGGTTTTAAAATGGAGCAGCCGATTCATTGAATAACGCATAAGTACACGGATCGTGGAGTAAAAAAAAATGGTTCAAGGAAAATAATAAAACTGGATAATGATTCATAGACAACATATTGTGTGTACTGTAGGTACGTCTATCTACAGTGTTAGTTTTGAACAAAACAAAGGCAGAAATCATGCGAATTACGAGTATATAAAAAGCCTGATAATCTTCTTTGCTGGTTTGGAAGAAAAGAAAAAACATAGAATGTACCAGCTGCTGCTCTTCCCGTGCAGATCGTAAAAGCCGATTGAGGGAATGGGCGAGAATCTGAATCATATGAATAGGCGATGCGGTTAGCAACCCATCATTATTATGATTTCCCTTTTCCACCTTCATGCCCACCATTACGCTAAAAGTGGCCTGGGCTTTATCGCTCTTGGCTCTGTCTACCCCGTTAGGGATAAAGACGTGATAGTGTATCTGTATCTGATAATACCTAAAGCATTTATATAAAAAGAAACTCGTGCTCTTCTTCTTCCTTCCCTTATCCCACTCTAAGTGGGGTCAGCACAGCATGTTAGTCGTTTCCATTTTATTCTTTCCTTTGTCATTTCGATTGTTACATCTTTGCAAGCCATATCATTTTTAACACATTTCATCCACCTTTTCTTTGACCTCCCTCTAGTTCTCTTCCCATTCACTTCCATATCTAACGCTTTCTTCACAACGTTGTTTTCCTCTCTCCTCATAAAGTGACTAAACCATCCTATATATTACTTCTTAGTTTTCCAGTTATTGGCGCTACCTTGGCACTTCCCCTCACATTCTCATTCCTTATTTATCTTGTCCTCCTTATTTCAGCAGCATGCAGTTTTCTTTCTTCTGTGACCTTAGTAGCCCAACATTCCGAACCATGAGAAAAGAAACTCGTGCTCTATTTTTAGATTTAAATTTGTGTGCGCAAATTCGTGTCTTGCTTCAACTAGAGTCTAGCCGAAGCGAAACAGCGAGCCATACGGGGGGGGGGGGGGGGGGGGGAAGAATCGAGGCGGGTCAATGAGGCTGGTTTTTGAGGTGTTTTTCATTTTACAAAGAGTATTTAAGACTGCCTTAAGTTCAATACAATTATAATCCAAAGTTACAAGGGCTTATTTATTGTATTTGTTGAATCTAGCCGTTTTAGTATAATTCGGAGGTGATTTGGAGGCGCAATTTTTTTTCTATCGAGTAAGTTTTGAACAATCGTGTTTTTGAAAGCTAAGCAATCGTGTTTTTTAAAGAGTTAGTCCTAGACTTTGCTGTGTTTTAATTTCAAAGTGAGTATTTCGTTAGTGATAATATTTAAGATTGCTCTAAGTTATATCAATGTCATCATACGCGGTCTTAACGTAGCAGGCGCCCTAAAGGTTCTGTCTGCACCGTATGGGAAAAATATGTGATTCGAATGCATGAATATGTTTGTGTAAATAACAGTCAATGTAACAGGAACGTGACTTATCATATCACCAACTATTAAACGTGACATAAAAACATGGAAATGGATTGGCCGTCAACGACAACGACAACAACTAATAAACAGTATGCTTAACGCTGTTAGCTGTGGCACTAATAATAATAAAAAATCATCAGCATCATCGGGTCTTTTTTTTAGTCTCCACTGCAGAAGCACCCCCTCTGTACTACCAGAGCCATATATTAGCCAGAGCAGTCAGAGGATTTGGCCAACACTCTCCGCGCTGGCCAGACGGGTTGGAGAGGTCTCATTGATGTTTAAGCTTTGTCATAGGCTTTGTTTAGCTTTTGTTTCCTAAGTCACCTTCTACGACACTCACGGGAAGACTTGGAGTGGTCTTATGACTTGTACTAATAGTCACAGGTAGCTTATTTGTCAGATGGATCTGTTAAACTGTGAGTGACAGTTTCTTGTCTTTAAAGTCTATCGACGATCTATCGATCTATCTTCAACGAGCGACCTGAATTTTAGTCAACCATTTTGAAAGCCAAACCCTTTTTTGACATCAACCACAATTCGTTACAGTCCAAACAAAATTCAATGCAGCGAACAAAATTACAGCGAACTACTACTACTATTAAATATATGAAATAAAATTTAGGACATATGAAATGAATTTTCCGGGGTCCTGTGCTGCCCCCATTTAAAATAAATCATTTCAAAGTAATGGAGACATCATTTAAAAAGTCCTAGATAACCTTTCAAAGTATTATATGAACTACTTTTTACAGTTTAAAGTGAAAACATTTCGCTTTACTACGCACATTTGCGAAAAAGGGCCAAATGGCAAATGGCAAATGTGCGTAGTAAAGCTTAACATTCTCATAATAAACTGTAAACTGTAGTTCACAAAATAGTTTGAAGGGTTATCTAGAACTTGATAGTAGCAAAATTTTAAACGATGTCTCCGTTTGCTTAAAATGATTTATTTTAAATGGGGACAGCACTGGACCCCGGAAAATTCATGTACGGCCTTAAGCTCACAATCACACTCATGAGAGACAAACAAAGTTGCAAGGATATTCTAGAACCCTGAATATTCCATCTTCACTTAATGACACACAAGCATGCATGATACCAGATGACAGGTCGCGGTCACGCCTGACGTAGAAGTGGCAGGAAATGACAAAACAGTATGGACGGACGAGCAACCATTATGTATATAGTTGGTTATTATTTCATTAGATCCGTGAAGGACAGCCATTAAATCTTCGGAAAATGTGTGATCTTTTTTGAGGTTATGACTATGGGCGTGCGTGAATGATTATATTTTTAGCATGTTTAACCCTAAAGATAAGAAGAAGAAGACCCTAAAGATATCAGAAATAGTTTTTTGAGACACAGGCGTCTTCGTGTGACGTCGCGCATCACATTCGCCCTGATGACGACCTCCGGATGAGGTCGAAACATGTCGGCCAGTAGCTGATTTTTGACATGAGTGACCGCTTATCTTAATTAGTAATATCCAACGAGATCTATGTACTTACGTACTAGAGAAGACGCCACATACAACAGTAGTGTTCTATTCATCATAGGCTATCACTGTTCACCTCACATTAGTCACTCGCTAGCAATACGCGCATAATACACTCCACGATTCATTAAAGAAAACACTGTCAACTTAGTCAAAAATGCCTTGGTGTGTGTTGAGATACTGCACTAGTAATTCAAAGAATAAAGCAAAATATAAAGGAATAACTTTTCATCGGTAAGTAACTAGATTTCATTGATTGAAAATTAAATACGGACTGCCAAATTTCGGCTGCCATAATGTATGAAGTGAGTGAATGATCTGTCAACCGATTGAATAATTCGTCATAGACTAACAAAACAGAAGTGAAATGTAGACATCATAAATATGCCTACATTTCACTTTCTTCATGGATGCATCGAAAAACTATTTGTTTGCTACTCAGTTATTAATATTTGTAAAACGTTTAAAAATGTTTATATTTATAATTTTTATCTACATATGCTATAAATGCTTTACAAAAGTTTCCTAAAACCCTATAAATCCTTTATAAAATTAAGTCAGATCTCGTAAAGTCTCACTAGAACCTCCGAGGGCTCAAAAGTTTTGTATGTGGGGGCTGTACCCCTACATTCTGTTACAAAAACCTACAAAATTTCTGAGCCCTTTGAGGTGCCCCGCGCAACTTGAAACTACTATCAGATTTTGGATCCAAGATGGCTGCTTACACATTTTTGCTCCGAGGGCTCAAAAGTTTTGTATGTGGGGGCTGTACCCCTACATTCTGTTACAAAAACCTACAAAATTTCTGAGCCCTTTTAGGTGCCCCGCGCAACTTGAAACTACTATCAGATTTTGGATCCAAGATGGCTGCTTACACATTTTTGATGTTTTATTATGTTTGTCCCTATAATTCTGTTTCCTCGTAACTACTACACGGCTAAATAGATTTTGATAAATTATATGTGGTTAGATTCATCTTAATCACTTGAGTGTCATAGCACAGAATAAATACCAGTAGTAGTCATAGGCTATATTAACATTTTTGGAAAGCATAATGGCGGATTTTTAGCGCCCAATTGCGCAGTATACGTGTATGATTATATAATACATTAAATACATAGATGCTAACATAGAAAAAAAAACGAACAGGTATACAAGTACAAGAAATCACTTTCTTCTAGTGCAAAACATTATGTAAAGAATTTAAGTAAGAATAATAAAAGGTTACCAATGAAACATATATGTGCAGTTTAAAAAACAAAGAAAAAACACATTAAGAATGCAGCCGCCTCCCCTTCCGTGAAGATCGTAAAAGCTAGTCGTGGGTCTACAATCTAAAAATCTATATAACCATACAACCATCCATACACCCATCCGTACATCCAGCCATACTTACCAACATTCGCGTTTGTTAAAATATATGTAGGATTTAATTTGAACCACGTACTCGTAGGTAGGTAAAAATATATTGACCTTTCTGTACTACTCTCGTGTTTAGTCTATGAGAATGAAGAATGAATGAATAATCGAATCTGGGACATGGCCGTGTAGGAAGACGCCGAGTCTATATATTCATGTCGATGGTAATATCAGAAATAGGTAAACTAGATTTTGGAAATCAAAAATCAATACAAATTTCGTGTCTAAGATTGGTAGACTGTGTATAACCACATAATAAATAATACTAACGTACAGAGGTCTTACTCTGCAAAGAAATTCAAATAAATATATCTACTCTAACCGTGTTATTATAAAAACAGGACTAACTTTGTTACTAGGTTTATACCGTTGCCCG